>CM064338.1:7764748-8983831 GCA_032595735.1 Pelochelys cantorii | reverse complement strand
TTTCCCATACAGGAGGACTTAACACACACTACTCACACAAGAAGGAAAATCGGGTTCATCAGAGCGGTGCCCGGTGCAACACACAAAAGAAGCCCACAGGCTACTGCCTCAATCGCCCTTGCGTTCACTCCAAGGATTTTATCCAAGGCGCGGTGCGGCTGCAATTGTGCAGATTCCAGTCACACAGACCATGGGGACAGGAGCCCCTTGGTCGGCCAGTCCCTGGACAGGGACGGCTCCCAGACTCACTCACACCACAGGGAAGACAGATAGACACAGAGACAAGACAGTCCTCAGTCCGGACCAAATACCAGAATACCAGAGGTAATTACCTGACCAGATACCAGATTCCAGATCCCAGGATTCACCAGAACAGAGTGGGAACCAACAGGTTCGATGGCATAGACTTCACTGCGGTCGCGCACCTTTCCATTCTGGTGGAGGACCGTTCGGGCCAAAGTGAACGTTCGGCTACCACGGTCATCCTGCAAGACGGTCAGGAATTACACGGCCTCAGTGAAGATGGTTGCCATCTCAGTGGGACCTCCAAATTGTCAAAGTTGACTCAGGACTCACAATTTTCGTAGACCACTCTGTTTTATTAGCAAAGCGCTTCGCTAATACAACCAGAAAAGTGAGACCCCATCCCAAACCCAAGTCACCTTATTTATACAGATAAAAGAGTAGAACAGACAAAGGATTGAAAAAGGGCACGAATTGACAAAGTTACCTGCGGTCAGTCAAGTATCTCAGTTCCTTATCAACTCTCACCAATCTCCTGTTAATGTCTCACTATCACCCTTAAGTGGAACATTTGTCCTCTGCCTTAACATCCTTCTTCCTGCTTACACACAAACAACTTTACCTTAACATCTCTCTTCCTGCTAGAGGAACACACAACATTTCTTTAATTCATTCTACTTTTACAATATATTTTAGTCTACTTTCACACAGGCATGCCCATATCCTGTGTGCTGTGCTCCAGGGCGTGTGTGGAGTCATGCCTGCACACTTGTGGCTTGCAGCCGGGGCAGGACTCCTGTGGCCACACATGAGGCTGCCAGCAGGCTCCTGGCCATGTTGAGGGATTGGCTGCTGTGCCCATGTGCCACACCCTCCCGCTGCACATGGTTGCACGTGTCCAGACTGCAGCAGCATGTGCTGGCCTAGCACCCTGCGCAACACTGTGTCTACCACGCCCTGTGCACCCATCTCCCCCACACTGTGTGTGTGTGTGCCAACGTACCTGAAGATCCCTCCCAAGTCTCCTCAGAGGACTGGGAGACATTCAGGCTGGCAGGCACTGGCTCCAGGGACAGGGTGATGGTCCCGCTGTCCTGGTCCTCCTCCTCCTTCTCTGTCGGGGCTGGACCTGCCTCTCCGTCTCTTCCTGGTCGGGAATAGGGTCCGGGCGCTGGACTATTGGCTGCTTCAGCCCAGAGTCCACCACAATGGAGGAGGAAGAGGATTCCTCCCCCCAAGGATGTGGTGGAGCTCCTTGTAGTAGGGGCAGGTGTGGGGTCCTGCCCCTGAGTGCCCCCTCCACACTGTTGCCCTCACACAGTGCTTTTTTTTGTGATGTTACTGCCCAGTACTCAGTACCGGCACCTCCAGATGCAGTACCAGCACCTCCAGTCAGAGCTCAACAACTTTTCCCCTGGAGTACTGGCACCTTTCTTTTTTTTATAAAAAAAGCACTGCCCTCACATATCCCTGATGGAGCTCCTTCACCTTTGCCCAGACCAGAGGCGTAGCGAGGGTGTTATGCGCCCAGGGGCAAAAACAAAATTTGCGCCCCCCCCACCCCCTGACACCATGTGACAGGGCCCTGAACCTGGTTCACAGCTGAGCTCAACTGGGGTAGGCTTCCCCCACCCCCTCCAGTTTGGGGCGGGCACTATCCCACTGTTGAAGAGGGAGGAAGGTTGGGCTGAGGGTGCAGAGGCAGGGAGGAGGCTTCAGCAGGTGGTGGTGGATGGAGGAGGAGCAGGTGAGCAGAGGTATGGTTGGGGGAGCAGAAGGGCAATTACCCCCCACACCTCCTTTGCTACGTCAGTGAATATAAGAGATTAACTTACCTGTTAAAATAACACTCAGAAAAAACTTTTAAATAAAACTAACACACAACACGACAATCGCCCTCGCTTTCTTGAAGCAATAAGTAGACTAAGGCTGAGGATACACTGCAAGCGAGGCTTTCAGTCTGCAACGAGGACTTTTTCCTTCAGGTTGCTGTGAGATTCTATCCTTAAGTAAAGGAGAGAGGTCTCTCTGAACTGCGCTTCCAAATTTCACACAAGCCATTCAACAGAAGCCAGAGATATCAAGATTCAAGGCCAGCCTTGCCTTTGGCAGACTGCCTCGCCAGGTGTTCATAATCACAAAGTCCGAACATGTATAAGACTTTTAGTTGAGAAAGCCATGTTTAATCCCAGGTGCCTGCTATGACTGGGAGATGTGGGTGACCTCTAGAAAACACCAGCATTTTCTTTGGAAAATCCACAACAAAATGTGGATCAATCACCTCGGTAATGCAGACTCCTTTAGAACTGAGGCTCTGATTATCCAGCTGAGGTAGAGCAGGCACTGCGTGCACATGTCTGATTTATTTTTACCAAAACTGCTACCTGCTCAACTTGTCAAAGGAGAAAGGAAACAGGGAGGCCAAAAGGAACGGTTCAGAGCACTGTTTCTTAACCCTTTTTTAAAATAAAGTATCCCTTTTAAAAATGTATAAGTACCCCTAGTACCTACAGTTTTCAGACACAAAAAATTATTTCTACAATTGCAACATATTTGTTTAAACAACTTCATCATATCCCCATCACTCCTTACAAGGTACATTGCCCATGGAGGTCAATGGGGCTAGGCTATTTTATATGTAAAGGTACTGAGAAATGTATATGTCAATACCAAGATGGCAGTGTGTATATTATGTAAATAATACCGAATAATAATTGCCAAATGAGACCACTTCCCAACCTGCTTACAAAGGGCCTAATACAATTTAAATTTTAATCTAGGATTGAGCCCAAAACAGTCTGTTGATATGACCCAAAAAGATCCAGATAACTTTTAGTCACCCTTCAAACATATAAGGGACCAATCAGTAAAAGCCCCATTGCCTGTTAGAGGTGATCTTTGAAGAAAATTGGAGAGATTTTGAATTTACTTTTTCTGACAGCAGCGCTTTCTCTCATTGAATGTGGGGTCTTCAGCACAGGTTTCACTGTAGCCTAAGAGTCGTAGCCTAAGGCTACATCTACACTGGCAGCTTCTTGCGCAAGAACTCTTTTGCGGAAGAGTTCTTGTGCAAAAACTCTTCCAGAAGAGAGCGATGTGCTTTTGCGCAAGAGCATCCATGCCAGTGTAGACGCCCTCTTGCGCAAGAAAGCTCTGATGGCCATTTTAACCATAGGGCTTTCTTGTGCAAGAAATTCATGTTGCCTGTCTATACTGGCCTCTTCTGGAAGAGCTCTTGTGCAAGAGGGCTTATTCCTGAGTGGGAGCGTCAGAGTTCTCGCGCAAGAAGCCCTGATTTTATACAGTAGAACGTCAGTTTACTTGCGCAAGAACACGCGGCCAGTGTAGACAGGCAGCAAGTTTTTGCGCAAGAGCGGCTGCTTTTGCGCGAGATCGCGCCAGTGTAGACACAGCCTAAGAGTCTTTTTTTCTCAGTCTCCTCCTGCTCTAGGCACTGATTCAACAAATAACTTATGCATATGCTTAATTTTAAGCGTATGTTGGGAGGGGGAGTTAAATGATTACTGAATTGGGATTCCAGCCAGTGGACAAATCCTGACGCCCATTCACTCAATTAGCAATTTCAAATACATAGGGCAAATAGCAATTAAAAAGAAAATTAACCTCCCAGAGGCTGAAACTGGTAGAAGCAAGACAATACTAATTATATCTAATTCTCACGTGCTTTTCATGAGCAGATCTCAAAGCACTTTTCATATCTTTATCTCCCATTTACAGATGGTGCGACTGAGGTAGGGGAAGGAAAATATTAAGTTTAATAAGTGGGTAAAGCTAGGATGCCACTATTCAGAAGTTCTGAAGCTGAATGTAGAGCATGTTGTAATATACTTAGCAAATGATAATATCATAAAGCTATATTGAGAAGGGAACCCTATCTGGGAAGACATTAAGGCTGCGTCTAGACTGGCATGAATTTGCACAAATGCTTTTAACAGAAAAGTTTTCCGTTAAAAGTATTTGCGCAAGAGAGCGTCTAGATTGGCACGGACGCTTTTGTGCAAAAGCACTTTTTGCACAAAAGCGTCCGTGGCCAATCTAGACGCGCTTTTGCGCAAGAAAGCCCCGATAGCCATTTTAGCCATCGGGGCTTTTTTGCGCAAAACAAAACTGAGCTGTCTACACTGGCCCTTTTACGCAAAAGGTTTTGCGCAAAAGGACTTTTGCCCGAACGGGAGCGTCAAAGTATTTGCGCAAGAAGCACTGATTTCTTACATTAGAACGTCAGTGCTCTTGCGCAAATTCAAGTGGCCAGTCTAGACACAGCCTAAATGTTTGGACCACTGAGCCCAGGAATTTGGGGCTGGATGCAGTTTTGTTTTAGCCTTTTCTCCCCATTTCCTCCCATTGCACCAACAGTCTCCTCTGCACATGGATAGATGTGTCTAATGATGATGACAATAGTGCAATATTTGGCACTTGGGACAAATCATTTTATGACTGGCATTGTATGTAATCCTGCTCCAGTGTGCTTCGGTGAGGTGTAACTCTGAGGAGAACTTAGCCTGTAGAGTCCCTTCCATTAGAGGAACTGGTGTGGGCAGTAGAACTGTAGTGACTGAACAGCTTATCCTGGAAAGAAAAAAAGGAAAATAAAACAACTAATTAAACAAATAACCCTAAAAAGTAAACTTCAACTTCCAGTGGAAGCATCCACATTCCCAGTATTTCCTACAGGGAAAACAAAAGAGTGAGACAGACTTGCAAGCATTTCACTCTCCTATTTAATGGCTTTTGTAGGTCATAGAGACCCTTTCACAGCTGAATTGTTTTGGAAGAGGATCAAAAAATACCAAGAACAGCATTCCCCTTTTGAGATAATTTCAAGCTATTAGTCTGTGCTTAATGATAGCTAAGTCCAACTAATATTCTCTCCTCAGTTTGTCTCTCCTTCTCGCATTGGTTTTTGGAAGGAGAATTCCTCCGTTCTTGTCTTCCCTCAGTTGTTCATTCCCTTTGATAGGAATGATCCTTTCTTGTGGGAAAGTGTATTTGGGAGTTTTGTTCTTACTTAGAGCCATTGTTACAGGAGGGGTTTGGAGGAGGTTTTTTAAATATCCCCCTATCCCCGAAATGCTGAACTGCTGCAAAATGCAATAGTTCTCAGAGAAACATGTGGTGTTTATTTGTCAAGATTGGAAGAAGAAAAAATCATGAATGTGTCTGTGACTTGCACTCAGAAGGTACAAGATGTTAGCTCGTGATTCAAAACCCATAGTGAAACATCCTCCCATTTGTGATGAATCTTGTGTGCATTGACATTACAGAAACTTTCGACTATCAGAAGGTGATATGTTGGCTTCTTACATAATGTCTTCTGAATGCCAATCTGAGGTCAAGTATTATCCCCATTTTACACATGAGGAATTGAGAGATTCAGTGAGTTGCCTGAAATCACAGATGCAGTCAGTGGTAGGCATAAGAACAAAACCCTGTTTTGACTGTGAATCTATTACCCACAGGACCATTGTTCCAGGCTGGTCACATGATGTTGTATAAGTGGGACCCTAGTGAGGGGAGGAAGAGATAGAGAATTATTGCCTGATCTCTGCAGGCATACAGCTTAAAACACTGGACTAGAGAGCTGGGGCAGTCCTATAACCATCCTGGGCTAGATTATCTGTCTGGCACAAGAATGGAAAGAAAGAACGCTACCTTTACAGTTTGTGGATGGTAGGGCCAGTTTTTAGCATAAGAGCAGCTACACTAGCTTTGTGCTACTTGGGGATTTCCCCTTCATAAAGTACTCTTCTGTAATAGTGTGACTTAATGGATTTGATTATGTCTCTTGTATAAAGTAGCTAAGGTGGGGACCAGAATCTGTCCCCACAAACATGACATCTCAATGACTTCAGGGGATTTTCTGTATGCAGAGCCCAGAGTATGTAGCTTTTCAGCTGTGCAAGACATACCACGTGTACCATATATCTGTTTAGAAAAACTCAGTTAGAGCCCTTCACTAACTGGCAGTGAGTGCAAAGGTAGGATGTAATAATTAGTTCTGCTGCTATCAAAAACTCCCCTGTTTTATTTGGTAAACTCAATATTTTGTGCCAACACTTTGGTTAATATAAGAACATAAGAACGGCCATAGTGGGTCAGACCAATGGTCCATCTAGCCCAGTATCCTGTTTTGCTGACAGTGGCCAATACCAGGTGCCCCTGAGGGAGGGAACACAATAGGTAATCCTCACGTGATCCCTCCCTTGTCACCCACCTCCAGAGAAACGGAGGCTACAGACACCATTCCTATGCATCCTGACTAATAGCCATTGATGGACCTAGCTTCCATTAATCTATCTAACTCTTTTTTGAACCCTGTTAAAGTCCTAGCCTTCACCACTTCCTCTGGCAAGGAGCTCCAGAAGTTGACCGTGTGCTGAGTGAAGAAAAACTTTCTTTTGTTTGTTGTAAATCTGCTGCCTATTAATTTCATTTGGTGACCCCTAGTTCTTATATTGTGGGAATAAGTAAATAATTTTTCCTTATTCACTTTTTCCATACCAGTCATGATTTTATAGACCTCTATCACTCCTTAGTCTCCTCTTTTCTAAGTTGAAAAGTCCAAGTCTTTTTATTCTCTCTTCATACGGGACCTGTTCCAAACCCCTAATCATTTTTGTTGCCCTTTTCTGAACCTTTTCCAATGCCAGTATATCTTTTTTGAGATGAGACGACCACATCTGTATGCAGTATTCAAAATGTGGGCGTACCATGGATTTATATAAGGTTTGGTATCATCTGCAAATTTTGCCACCTCACTGTTTACCCCTTTCTCTAGATCATTTATAAATAAGTTGAATAGGATCAATCCCATGACAGACCCTTGGGGGACCCCACTAGTTACCTCTCTCCTTTCAGAAAACTTACCATTTATTCCTACCTTTTGTTTCCTGTCTTTTCACCAGTTATCAATTCATGAAAGGACATTCCGTCTTATCCCATGATAACTTACTTTACTTAAGAGCCTTTGGAGAGGGACCTTGTCAAAGGCTTTCTGGAAATCTAAGTATACTATATCCACTGGATCCCCCTTGTCTACATGTTTGTTGACTCCCTCAAAGAACTCTAGCAGATTAGCAAGGCATGATTTCCCTTTACAGAAACCATGCTGACTTTCCCCCAACAAATTATGTTCATCTATGTGTCTGATCATTTTATTATTTACTATAGTTTCAACTAATTTGCCCGGTACGGACATTAGACTTACAGGTCTGTAATTGCCAGGATCACCTCTAGAGCCCTTTGTGAATATTGGCATCATGTTAGCTATCTTCCAGTCATTAGGTACAGAAGCTGATTTAAAGGATAGGTTACAAACCGCTGTTAATAGTTCCACAATTTCCCACTTGAGTTCTTTCAAAACTCTTGGGTGAATGCCATCTGGTCCCGGTGACTTGTTACTGTTAAGTTTATCAATTTGTTCTAAAACCTCCTCTAATGACACCTCAGTCTGGGAAAATTCCTCAGATTTGTCACCTAAAAAGAATGGCTTAGGTTTGGGAATCTCCCCAATACCCTCAGCCGTTAAGACTGAAGCAAAGAATTCATTTAGCTTCTCTGCAATGACTCTATCATCTCTGAGTGCTCCTTTAGCATCTCGGTCGTCCAAGGGCCCCACTGGTTGTTTAGCTGTCTTCCTGCTTCTGATGTTCTTAAAAAACATTTTGCTATTACTTTCTGAGTTTCTGGATAGCTGTTCTTCAAACTCCTTTTTGGCTTTTCTTATTATATTTTTTCACTTAGTCACTTAATTTGACAAAGTTTATGCTCTTTTCTATTTTTCTCATTAGGATTTGACTTCCACTTTTTAAAAGATGACTTTTTATCTGTCACTGCTTCTTTTACTTGGTTGTTAAGCCACGGTGGCACTTTTTTGGTTCTCTTGCTGTGTTTTTAAATTTGGGGTATACATTTAAGTTGGGCCTCTATTATGGTGTCTTTGAAAAGTTTCCATGCAGCTTGCAGGTATTTTACTTTTGTTACTTTACCTTTTAATTTCTATTTAACTATCTTCCTCATTTTTGTGTAGTTCTCCTTTCTGAAATTAAGTGCCACAGTGTTGGGCTGCTGAGGTGTTTTTCCCACCACAGGGATAGTAAATTTTATTACATTATGGTCACTATTTCCAAACGGTCCAGTTATATTTATCGCTTGAACCAGATCCTGCACTCCACTTAGGACTAAATAAAAAACAGCCTCTCTCCTTGTGGGTTCCAGAACCAGCTGCTCCAAGAAGCAGTCATTTAAGGTATCAAGAAATTTTATCTTTGCATCCCGTCCTGAGGTGATGTGTACCCAGTCAACATGGGGATAGTTGAAATCCCCCACTATCACTGAGTTTTTTATTTTGATAGCCTCTCTAATCTCCCTTAGCATTTCATAGTCACTATCACTGTCCTGATTAGGTGGTCGATAATATATCCGTACTGCAATATTCTTATTATTGGATCATAGAATCACTATCCATAGAGATTCTATGGAACATTTAGGCCATTTTAAGATTTTTACTTCATTTGATTCTACATTTTCTATCACATATAATGCCACTCCCCCACCAGCACAACCTTTTCTATCCTTCTGATATATTTTGTACCTGGTATGACTGTGTGCCATTGATTGTCCTCATTCCACCAAGTTTCCATGATGCCTATTATATCAATATGCTCCTTTAAAACTAGGCACTCTAGTTCACTCATTTTATTATTTAGACTTCTAGCATTTGTGTATAAGCACTTTAAAAATTTGTCACTATTTATCTGTCTGCCGTTTCCTGATGTGTTAGATTCTTTTTCATTTGATTGTGTCTCATCTGATCTGGTCCATACTTCCATCCTCTCCTCCTGACTAGAACATAGAGCATTTCTATTAATAGACCCTCCTCTAAGAGATGTCTTTGTCCGATCCATGTGCTCCTCTGCACCCATCAGCTTTCCCCAGCCCTAGTTATTTCCAGAGTAAATAGAATCTAGAGAGCCTTATGCCCGGTGCCCATATTTGTGGGTTGCGAACATGCTGAATATAAGGACTAAAGCTTAGCTTGACTCTGCCATTTAACTCCATGTCACTACACTGCTTTATTATTGAAGCCTTCAATGCCACTTGTCTCCATCAACAGTTTCATTCATGATATCTGCTTTGATAACTTTATTGGGCAACCATCACATCCATGTATTCATCCCAAGTGAGAGAAGCTCATTCTTCTCCAGCTTGGTTGTCTGGCTTGCACATCTTTGTGAATTTTATTGACACTATTAAACTTACACAGAGGAGCTATCCTTCAGGTTAAATGCCAAAGCAGTGCCTGCTCTGACTCCCACTGAAGTCCGTGGCAAATCTCACATTGATTTCAACAGGAACAAGATTGAACACAGCACATACATACCATTATGTTAACCTGCCTTCAAATGAAGTTCTTGCATCAAAGCATATACAGGGATAATACTTGCCTATGCAATATTTCTCTAGCTGAGGAGACTGAAAGCACTGTTTAAAGCCCTGATTCAGCATGCACTTACATCTCGTTTATTTTAATGGGACTCAAGCGTGTGTTTAAATGCTAAGTTGAATCTTGCTTAATATTTTAAGCATACTGCAGACTGGTGCATTGTACGTTTGTTCTCACTAATGTGAATTCCTGCCAAGATCATTTCAGCCATCCCCATTAACATGGGAGCCACACAGCTGTTTGTTTTTAGGTTTATAAAATTAATAAGAGAGGGTATGTCTACACTAGCTCGTTAGTTCGAGCTAGGTAGGCAAATGAGGGCAACGGGAGTTGCAAATGAAGCCCGGGATTTAAATATCCCATTTTTAAATCCCCCTTAGTCCGAACTCCGTGCCCGCAGCTACACACGGCACGGACTAGGTAGTTCGAACTAAAGATCATAATTCAAACTACCGTTACTCCTCGTGGAGTTCGGACTAAGGGGGATTTAAAAATGGTGGTGCCCGGGAACATGCAGATGAAGCCCGGGATATTTAAATCCCGGGCTTCATTTGCAACTCCGGTTGCCCTCATTTGCCTACCTAGCTCGAACTAACGAGCTAGAGTAGACATACCCATACCTTGAAGAAAGTGATGCTTTTGTGTGTTTTGGGCCAACTGGTGGCTAGCCCTGTGTGCTAGGGAGAGAGAAGGTTACAGAGATTGCAGTTGTTGTCCAGGGGGCCACGGGCCTAATTCAAAGCCTACTGAAGTCAATGAAAAAAGTCCCATTGGGCTTTGGATTAGCCCTAGTGAGTAGGGAGCTCTTGCCAGCAGCACAAGACACTCCTCTTGTATTGAAAGGTAGGATTTGGTCCTCTGAATGGGAAAGCTCATCTTCTAAACAGTTCAGCATCTGACTTAGTATACTGGGTAGCCCAGAGGATTCCAAACTAGTGGTGGGAGACCTCTAAATTTGGAGTTTCGTGTGGCTATACACTCAGAAGTTCAGATGCTCCTCCTACTAGGAGTTATAGGTCTATAAAACAGCATGGGAAAACTCATAAAACAGGCTATCTTGTAATATTATTCACATTTCCTGCTTGTGGATGGGTTGAAAATGCCCTCAGGACAGCTTTTACCATGGGGTCTGGGCACTGCTGCTTCCACTGTTTAGACCAGTGATGGGCAATCTGCAGCCCATGGGCCATACGTGGCCCATTGGGGTTCGATGTGTGGCCCATGAGACAATGTTTACCATTGCCAATGCTCAGGCTTGCCAATTCCCCTGGTTTCCATCCATGTAGTTTTTTTCCCCCTGCTGGTATCACTAAAGTGACACACACATAAAGCAAGGGCATGTGAAGTAAGCAGTATGCTGACTGCGCACAACATTGGTTGCTGGAGCCATGTATTCCCACTACATCCAATCAAAGCACTGCTACGGTTCAGTTGGCACACCCCATAAATTCTAGGTACACAAGTGCAGTTAGCAAAATTACCCTATCCCAGGAGCTTCAGAGGGGTAGCCAAGTTAGTCTGTAACAGGAAAAACTTAAACAACAAATAGTCTAGTAGTACCTTAAAGACTAACAAAACATGTAGATGGTATCATGAGCTTTCATGGGCACAACCCACTTGTGCTACGAGACTATTTGTTGTTTTTTAAGTTTTTCCTGTCCTAGGAGACTGTCTTGGTTATGACAATTTTGTGGCCCGCTCAGATAAAAGAGGGCCACTCACGTGACCCACTCACTAGGTTAGGTTGCCCATCGCTGGTTTATACAGAACAAAAATGACCTAGGGGGTAAAGTAGCTCTTGTGCCAAAAATACCCACTAAATATATTTACCATGTGAAAGGTATGAGCAGGATCCCCAGACACAGTACTTGGGCTTAGAGACCTTCAGCAGTTATTTGAAAGAGAAAAATATAAGAGTCTGTATAGCTGCACCAGGCAGGCTAGGGAATGTTAACACCATGTTTGTGTTCATACCCCAGTTAGCTCAGCTGCAACTTCCCAGCACTTAGCAATGGAAGAAATCATGAAAGACATTTCTGTAATTACACCTGGGAGTACAGAAGAGCAAATCATCAAAAACTTCAGGTCAGTGTTCATTCTGCATGAAAAGTATGACTCATTGACCCCGAAACGTCAGAGACTGGAAATCCATTCCCTACATCTGTTACTACCGTAACCCTTCCACCAGGCAGAGGTTCCTCTCCATCCATCCAATACAGAACTGGCTTGAGCCCCCACCCAGTAATCTGGGACATTCAAACAACACTCCTGGGTGCTTTGAGAGGCAGTGCTTCTCCACCTGCAAGCACAGAGTCCAAGTATAGAAAATAAACTTTGAATAAAAGGGGAAGGAAATAACATGGCGTTAATTTGGGAAAATACCACAAACAGAGTTTATAACCAAAACCACAAGTTACAATCTCACCCCAAGTAGATTGGGCAGTGTCCTTTTCCTCTTTCCATCCTTTTCCTCTCCTTTCCGTTCCCTTTCTATCCTTTCTTAAGTCCAGCAATGTAAATGTCCCCTTTACATGCCCAACCCTTCTCTGCACCCCACTCACAGTTGCTACACTTAGTCAGGGCAGACGCAGAGTTCAGAGGCGCATCCTGAGTAGGGGAAGTTAAAGAGGCATCTTACTCCACTGGTCTCGCACCAGCTGCGTGCTCACCGCTCTCTGGTGCCACCCTGCTAGTCATTCAATTTACCTCTCTGCCACAGCTCTGCTGGCCACTCATTATGCCTCTCCCTCACTGCCATGCTGGCTGCTCTTCATGCCACCACTACTCTGCTGGCTGCTCATTGCATCTCTCCACCACTGACCTGTTGGTTCTCAGTCACCCTCTGCTGCCATCCTCTTCTTGTCTGTGACTTCTGCCCATCGGTCTCAAAAGATTTCAGCTCCCAGTGATATCAACTCTTAGCAAGCAGGATGGAAAAAACACAACTCCAACACAATTAGCATAAGAAGAGAGGCACCTAATGATGCCTATTTAGCTCTGGGTTTTTTTTAACAGCTGGGGGGAAACTGGTCAAACTAATCCAGGCAGGGGAAGCTATGTAGCCTCCAGACCAGAATAACCTTCCCTTGCCTCTACAGAGGTCTGAACATTTGAGCCCCTGCACTTGCAAGATTCTTCCTGCTACGTGAGTCCTTACATTTGGAACAATGTAGCACAGTTCTACTTTTCTGTATTCCCACAAATTACAAACATTGGTAAACATACTTTAGCTATCCCTGTACTTAATACAAACATAACTGGTGTTAGTCACAAATTAAGTTGATTACAATGAGCAAAATACCACACAATCTGCTGAATATGTAACATACCCAAGTAAAGCAAGAGCAAATTATATATACATAAACACACCCAGGGCACATCTAGACTACCCATGGCTTCCAAATTTGCATAGCTTCTTCCAATCCCTTTTTGGAAGAGGTTTTTTCGGGGGGAAAAAAAAAAGCAGTCTAGATGGGGGTTTTTGCACAAAACCCCCCTTTTTTGAAAGAACCCTGCAAACCTCATTTTTTGAGGAATAAGGGTTCTTTCGAAAAAGGGGGGAGTTCACGCAAAAACCCCATCTAGACTGCTTTTTTTTTTTTTGAAAAAGCCTCTTCTGAAAAAGGTATCGGAAGAAGATATGCAAATGTGTGCCTAATTTGCATATCTTCTTTCGGAAGCTGAGGGTAGTCTAGATGTGCCCCCAGGGTTGCTCTCCCATTCTAGCTAGCAGTGATGTAAGCATTCCTTCAGATCCCGCTTATACTACCTTTGCTGAAAGGGGGCCTGATCCTGTACTCCTTACATTCGAAAATCCAGTACGTCTACACTGCATGGGTATTTCAAAATAAGCTATTCTGGAATAGTTATTCCAGAATAGCTTATTTTGAAATAGCACATCTACACTGCAGGGAAGCCTCCAAATTAGTCCGAGGCAGGCTTCCCTAATGTAGACGTGCTATCTCGATTTAGAGCCCCAGGAGGCAGGAGCTATTTTGAAATAGCAGCAGTGGAGCATCTACACACGCCTTATTTTGACATAGCTATTTCAGAATAGGCATTATTCCTCATAGAACGAGGTTTACAGATTTCAGAATAAGCCATCCGTTATTTCAAAATTATCTCAAAATAACAGAATGGCTGTGTAGACGCTCGCATTGTTATTTCAAAATAACACTAGTTATCTCGAAATAATGGTACAGTGTAGATGCACCCTTGGTGAGTAGAATAGGAGATGTGCCAGAGGAATAGTGCAGCATTTGTCCCATATCCAAGACATTCTTCTTCTTCGTCTTCTTCTTCTTCATCTTCAAGAAGCCGCTTTCTTCCTAATCAATTGCTGGAGTAAAATCTGCCCATCTGCAGGGCCAGAGCTAGACCTAGATACCCCATAAGTCCCACTTAAGCATTCAAAACAGAGCTTGAGGTGTGCATAACCTTTGTGCTGGTCGCTCTGGGTACATCTGTATTGCAAAGAAAACCCACAGCTTTTCCAACACATTTAGAATTTAATATAAATAAATAAAGATTTCCATCATAAGTAATAAATACTAGTCAATTCTCATTTCCTAATGCTGCTTTCTATATCTGGTCTTCTCCTCTTGAAAAATAGAGCAGGAGCCAGAAGAAGGGCTTTGCTTGAATGTTAAGGTGCTAATGCACAAAGGGGGCTTGCCTGATGAATGCTTCAGGACCTTGAGCTCACAGTCATCTAACTCCAGGTCCTAGAAACTCAGGAGCAGCAACCAGCCCACTGCTTCTCCCTTGCACAGTGTGAGCCTTGTACTTCCACAGAGGGACTAGACATTGCCTCCAGCATCTCTACTTTCCCTGATAATCTGCAGTTTCAGAGGACTTTTCTGTGCAACATGCAGAAAACCAAATTCTGCTTTCACATCTATGGAGTGAAAATAAAATAAAAACTGAGTATATACCTCAGAATTTGGCTTAATCCATTGTAGTGACTAAGATATTGGATCTGAGGACCAGATTATCTACTGGAGAAAATAGGTGAAACTCAGTCATTAATGGAAAGAATGTGTGTCTGAGTATTTATTTTATAGCTTGTATCCATATAAAGAAAATCCAATCTTGTCAAGCAAAGATGCTCTGTTATGAATTGCAAATTTTCTCCCTGTGTTTCATGTGGGTGTTTGACCAAGTTGTTTTTCATATAAATTGGGTTATTTTCTGCAGCCTTATAAAGTCATATTGCATTAAGGCACTGTAATGAAATCCAGTGTGACAGTTCTCACCATCGAGTGGCAAAAGGAGGCTCTTCCCGTAAAGGAACTAATTTTTAAAAAAATCTTTCTAAATATGACATCTCAGCAAAATGCCAGAAAGATAATTGGACTGGGTTTTCACTTGTAAGTAAGGACTGGGAGGCAATCAGCAAGTGAAGGGAGGAGCTCAGTAGGGATCGGAGATGCTCTGTGATACAGTGGAAAAATACCCTTGCTACATGGGGATCTGGATCTTCTCTGACTTATACTCAATACAAAAGCCATAGAGCCTCTTCACTTGGCTTATCTTCCATGCTACCATGTTGCCTTTTATTTTTTCCCCTTCCATCTATGACTGGGTCTGGGTTGTGCAATTTGCAGAGAGCCCTGGATAGGAAGCAGAGTGTAGAAGCACTACCTCAGGAAGCACATGCAGAGATTGTGCCTCAAGAAAAATATCTCTTCAGTGTTTTGTACACATAGTAAAGGGGTGGGGAAGGAATGTGCCATCCATTAGGATGGTGCAGATTCCTGTCCTGGTATATCCCCCCTCCCCCCACACACACACTCCACAAGCTAGTATAGAGCGTGTTGGAGTCATGGCTTCCCTGCTTTCCTGATCCTCTCCAACGCTTTTCATTTCAAGCGATTTGCTTGTCAAAGAACTAGGTAGCGAGCAATCCCTGCTCATAGGGACTATTATCATGCCCTGCCTTTGGGCAGGCCAGCCAAGACCAGGAGACCCCCACATCCTATGGATCTATGCAAGAATCAATCATAAACCTGCCCTAGATGGAATGGCCATGGGAATGTCTACGCTGCAATGCTACCCTGTGTCTTTTGAATGCGTCTGCTATTGCAAAATATAGCTGACGTGCTATTTCAGCATCCCTGTAAACCTCGTTGCACGAGGGATAAGGGTTGTCTCGAAATAGTGTTTAATTTCAAAATTTAATGCTGTGTAGATGCACCAAATTTTGAAATAGTCTATATTGAAAAAGAATCAAAATAAGATACGCGATTTGTGTAGATGCACCCCATGGTACCCTACTTCTGGGGAAAATGAATTCTATATTCTATATGCAGTAGAGTATGAGACATGTAGGCCTGGCTTGACGTGAATAATTCAACATGGGAGACACTTTATATTTTTTCAAGACAGAATTAGGGAGGTAAATATACTCGCAGTCTGCAAAACAAAATGCTTTTGCTGACTAACTAAATGGGTCAGTGAGCTAAGACAGAATGTCTGAACTAATTAAGATAAGGGAAGAGAACACCCAGGGAACCTTTTACAAAGAACAAGATAAAATGAATAAGTTGGAAATATAAAAATGAGGTAAAGAGTAGGTCAAACACAGAGTGTGTAGACCAGTGTTTCTTAAACTTTTTGAGACCACGGAACACCAAACAATATTTTTTTTATGCGGAACACCTATGAAAATTTTCTTCAAAAAAAAATTGTCGTCAGACAAAAAAAGACAAAACCAAAGAAGTAACAAAAACAAAGAAGAGGTCGCAGCACACCTGCGAGTTGTTCACGGAATACTAGTGTTCTGCGGAACATAGTTTAAGAAACAGTGGTGTAGGATGTTGTACAGGGATTGACTCCTACAAAGTCTGTCCTCAGATGTAGAATGCAGTGTATAGTAATACAATAAGATATGTAAATGTATGTAAATGGAGAGGGTTTCTGTGTAACTTCAGATCTGTAATGTACCGTGCATCCACCACCTGCATCGAAGTCAAATCAGTTTAGCATAGCATTGCTGTATGCCAAATAAAAATACCCGAGTGACAAGTCTAGTGTCAATTTGAGCTCTTGGAAAGCTGAGTAAAATAAAGTCTCGGAAGCAATCCCAACATCAAAGTGCTGTGATTCAGCCCCGAAAGACAGATCCTCCATGCAATGAGATTTAATCAGAAAGCTATTTATCTTATAGTTCAGCTGTGTGAAATATTGATATTATTGTAAATATTTCAACAAAAACAAATGTGGTTCAGGTGAAGTTAAGGTTGCATGCACATAATTTGCAGTTTGGATGCATGTTACATTTTTTAAATGATGGAATTATCCCCTTTTACAAATATTGGGAATCTAGGAATGCTGAATTAAGATTGTACTTCAGCCAAGGCACCAAAATAATCTTACCTCTGCCCCTGTAGAGATGCCTGCTTATCAGCTTCTCTTCTCTTTACTTACAGTATAGAAAATGTGCACCATGGGACACTGGGTTTACAATCTGTTTTACATACAACTGTTTTCAGTAGCAGGTGTGGTAATTAGCACCACCCTGTCTGTCTTTTGTTCTTTTCCTTTAACGGCTCTAAGCATGTGATGTGAGCTTTTATATATGCAGACATGTTAACTCTTTAGCTAATGATAATTGAAGGATGGGCTGCCACATGTAATTTTTTTAGGACCTGATGCTGAGAGGAGCAGAGTGCCATAGAATCATGGAATCATAGAATCTTAGGGCTGGAAGACACCTCAGAAGGTCATTGAATCCAGCCCCCATCATCCATAAGGCACTGTGTTCCCCAACATCAAGGGTATTTGCAAATGCTGAGCATTCTGAAAATCAGAGCACTTTCATGTAGGGTGTAACTGGAGTATTGTATCTAGTTCTGGATACCACATTTCAGGAAAGATGTGGAGAGACTGGAGAAAGTCCAGAGAAGAGCAACAAAAATGATTTAAGGTCTAGAAAACATGACCTATGAGGGAAGACTGAAATAATTGGGTTTGTTTTGTTTGGAAAAAAGAAGACTGAGAGCGGACATGAAAGCAGTTTTCAAGTACCTAAAGGGGTGTTACAAGGAGGACGGAGAAAAAAATATTCTCCTTAATATTTGATGGACAAGAAGCAATGGGCTTAAATTGCAGCAAGGAAGGTTTAGGTTGGACATTAGGATAAACTTCCTAATTGTCAGGGTAGTTAAGCACTGGAATAAATTGCCTAGGTAGGTTGTAGAATGTCCCTCATTGGAGATATTTAAAAGCAGGTCAGATAAACATCTTTCAGGCATGATCTAGATCAGGGCCATTCAGCCACAGCCCATTTGTTTGCGGCTCACGGTGCAGTTTGAGTTTACACAGGGCTCAACACACAGCCTGCAGGTGGGATCCTTTGAACATGGCCTCCACTGGGAACACGCTCCACAATGCAAGTGGACGGGCTAGCTGGAACAGACAGGTACAGGGTGTCAGTGTTTCTAAACCCTAGGGAGGAGGTGCCAGGAGCGCTGGGGCATTGTGGGAAGTGCTGGCTGCTTAGCCTTGTGAGCAGAGCCTGAGAGGTGCTGACTGGCTCACATTGGCCATGTTTGGGTCTGGTGCCATGGCCGGGCAGCCCCGTCTTTGTTCCACATGAAGCAACCTGTCCTTTTTTGCCTCTCATGTCCGGCCTAACTTGCCTAGCTACCTGCCCGCTGCAGGTTAGAGCACTCCAAGAAAATCACTCCAAGAAATGTACAACTTGAAGCTTCAGGCTAAACACCCAAAACACTGGTATACAATTTTCTTTTTAATAAGAAGCATTAAAAATGGCAACAAAGAAGAGTCACTTGTTGGATGAACACAGGGTTTTCAACTCTGTTTGGGAGATGGAATTCACTTTTGCAGAGATAAATGTAAAACCAATGTAGCTTCTTTGTCAAAAGACTATCACTGCATTAAAGAAAACAAACCTGCAACGGCACCATGAATCTTATCACCCTGAGTTCAAAGACTTGTATCCACGTGACAGCAATTTAAGAAAAACTAAGATACATTCCTTACCAGAAGGTTACCATACTCAGCAAGATATGTTCTGTTTGCAATTGTGAAGCCAAAACAAAAAAGTAGTCAATATAATGGTCTTCTGTTGATATGTGCTTTATTAGTTAAATTTCTGGACTGTCATTGCTCATTAAAAGTGCTGGCATATGGGTGTAAATCGGGTACATATTGCATTTTATTAATATCAGCAGAACTGACTTAAATGGGGCCTGAGTGTTGTATAGTTTTGCCTTAATCTTTGTATTTATACCCGTCAGTGTGAAAGAAACTATTTCCATATATTTTTGCATATATATGCAACCACACTTAAGTTGTGGCCCTCGGTGTAACCAGTAGGATATGACCCCCCACCCTTCTCTTCACTGGTTCTAGCTGACCAGACATACTCCTCTGCTTTTTCCTTCTTCCCTGACCTTGGCTTTCTTAGTTATAATTTGTTAAGCTTTTTATCATGCCTTTGGCATGTTATCTATAGTACAATGCAATTTCTTCCACTTTGCTTCGAAACCATATTGCTTATGAATAGGTCTCGACAAACTGCGGCGAGATCTACTCGCCAGCCCCGCACCGCACATGTGCCAGACCGGCACTGCGCATGCGCGCAGCACCGGTGAACGGGGCAAACTGAGCAACCGGCTGAAATCTACTCGCCACAGGTGAGTAGAAACAGCAATTTGTCGAGCCCTGCTTATGAATATGTATGTAACCTGTGGAATGCATGTGAAGTGTGAATAAGAAATACCCAACCAAAAAGGCAGTTTAGGATCCATGACCATTTGAGGCAGACAAAGACCCGGCAAACAGATAAATTAACTGAGAAGAGGTCAGAAAATCTCTCTCTCCGACAAGATGTAACATCACAGCAGAAACCTGGGACCGGCCCAGAGAAATTAAAGCCTCCTGGAGATCTGAAGGGATCATCCAAGGAACATCATGTCAAGTCTCCTGGAAGCTGACACCTAGCCAGCATTCCAGCCACCAGTGAAATCACTGCACTTGCAGCCTGCCTCCAAACTGCCAGATGAATGTGATATTTGTGTGTGAGTATCACTTTACTCTTAAGATTCTGTACCAATAAACAATCCCAAAAGCAATATTGCTCTAGCCCACCCTTTGTCTGGGTGTGTTCCTCAGCAGGTCTGAGGAAGTGCAGCACTCGGCATGTGCTGTGAGTATCATTGTGGCCCCCACAGCTTCCAAAATTGAGTAGCCTGATCTAGATGGTTCTTGATCTCACCATGAGTGCAGGGGACTGGACTGGATAACCTCTTTAGGTCCTTTCCATTTCTAGTATTCAATGATTCCGTGTACTAAGGAGCTTAATTTTAGGCACCCAGGTTGGAAAATTTTTGCCTTACTTTCTGAGGGCACATCTACACAGCAGGGCAAAAGTCAAATTAAGCTACACAACTTCAGCTACATCAATTGCATAGCTGAAGTCGAAATAGCTTTATTCGGCATTTGACGCTGTCTACACAGCAGGAAGTCAAAGGAAGAACACTCTTCCTTCGACTTCCCTTACTCTTTGTGAAATGAGGGTTACAGGAGTCAGAGTAAGCAGTCCTCCAGCTCACCATTATTTCAAACTAATGGCTTGCTGTGTAGACATGCTCTTCGTTATTTTGGAATAATGTCAGTTATTCCGAAATAATGCTGCAGTGTAGACATAGCCTGGGTACCCTGATTTTCCTGTGTAAAAAGGGGCTCCTTTTTATGAGTATTTACTTAAAGATCTCATAGGCTTCGTCTACTTTGTACATTCTTGCACAAGATACGCAAATGAGGTGTGGCAATGAATATCGCCATGCCTCATTTGCATACCTAATGAGCCACCATTTTCATGCAAGGGGCTTTTGTGCAAGAAGGAGCAGTCCACACTGCTCCTTCTTGTGCAAAAACCCCCTCTTATGCAAGAGCCTGAAAATAAGCATTGTAGACTGCTCCTTCTTGCGCAAAAGCCCCATGCACAAAAATGGCAGCTCATTAGGTATGCAAATGAGGCACGGTGATATTCATCGCCGTGCCTCATTTGCATATCTTCTTGTAGATGTAGCCATAGAGTGTTGTGGTGCAAAGTGTGATCATGGGCCCATCCTGCACTCATTACTTCAGCATGGATCTTGCAAGGGGATCCTCTAACAAAACCCTAATTCTGTGGAAATCAATGGGATTCATGTGGGTTGATACAGTCAAGTCCCTAAAGCAAAATTCGTATTGGTTGTAGCAGGTGTCTTCCCAGAGTAAAGAGTATACAACTGGGTTCATAAATGTGTTAACTTGGCCTATACCAGAATCCTGTTCATTTATGCTAAGTATTCCATAACTCCTTGCATTTGCTGAAGTAAGCATTTGGCATAAACAGAGTGGAAACTTGTCAACATCAAGATACATTTGTTCTATGTCTTACTACAAGCTAGGAAGTACCTTCCTGGACCAGAACCTACAAACCACAGAGAAGGAAGGAACAGAACAAGAAGTTAGGAAACAGGGGCAAACTGATGGATTGGATTTTAGTGATATGTAAAGAGATGTACAACATGGAAAATCATCATATAGATAATGCCAGCTAACGTATGTATCTTGAGGCACTCACCTGCATAAGATTACTGTAACCACTTCATGAGATAGCTCCTTAGAGCCTGGCATTGTTTAGAACCTGTTTTCCTGTACCACAGTAGTAAACCTGACTGACCTTATTTGGTATTCTAAATATGTTTCTTAATGAACCAAAGCATGGTCAATCAACAGTACCAGTTATCAACAAGTGTCAGGTATAATCGTAGTATGTCTAGGAAGAAAGAATGATTGCTGGCTGAAAGGAAACTCAGGAGTTTGATCTCGGTACCTAACTAATGGCTATATACAGTAACGTATTGTTTGCTCTTAAATACTTGTTTAGAAATCCTCTATTATAATATGGCTACGTCTAGACTGGCATGATTTTCCGGAAATACTTTTAACAGAAAAGGTTTTCTGTTAAAAGTATTTCCGCAAAAGAGCATCTAGATTGGTCCCGGAGTTATCGTTAGAATGATGCGCTTTTGCGCAAAAGCGCGTCTACATTGGCGGCACGCTTTTGCACAAAACCAGAAGCCCGGAACCATTTTGAAGAGGGCAAAAGGGCACCAGCCCTTTCCGGGGGCAGGGCTGGCGCGCCATTCAGACACGTACTTAAAGGGGTCTCGCCGGACAGCCGTTTGTCTCCTGCTCCGTGCGTTAGGACCTCTGGCAGGGACTGACAGCCATAGCAGGTTTGGTGGTTGCCCTCTGCCTTTTGGATACCACCCTTTTGCCCCCTAGTGCTTTTTCCTGGTTTTGGTTTCTTGTGCCTTGCTTTGTCTGCCATGGAACCAGGGGTGGCCATGTGTCTGCTCTGGCCCCTGTCGGCCATTTTTGAGTGCCTGCAGCTGGTGCTCCAGGCTGGTGCCCTCGTGTTCCAGGACCAGGAGGCGCAGATCGCCTGGGACTCCCTCACCAGGGAGGTCATGGAGTCCCTGTGGCATCCCCACCCCACCGTGGAGAGGCCACTCTGGAGACTGGACACCAGTACAGACTGGTGGGACCAGCTGGTCCTTGGGCAATGAGACGACCAGCAATGGCTCCGGAATTTCCGCATGCGAAAGCGGACGTTCCTGGAGCTGTGTGTCTGGCTCACCCCCGCGCTGCAGAGAGCCACCACCTGGCTGCGTGCGCCCATCCCTGTGAAGAAGAGGGTCGCCATCACGCTATGGAAGCTGGCCACCCCGGACAGCTACCGATTGGTGGCACACCAATTCGGGGTGGGAAGATCCACCGTCAGTGTGATCATCATGGAGGTAAGTCCCAGGAAGAGTGGGGTGGGGGGAGGTGCTGCACTCCATGCCCAGGGGCAGCCAAGACTCCAGGCTGGGTCACCCAGGGGTTTGGGCCGTCCCTCCCTTGCACAGGCCTGCTGGTGGGGGGGGGGAGCTGTGGGGCGAGGGGGCCCTGGTGTGTGTGTGCGCGTGCGTGAGGACAGAGGGAATCACGGGGGGGGGCCCAAGGGAGCGCACACTCACCCCTGCCTTATGTGATGTGTTCCCTTGTGTTTCTCTGCACCCTTCTGCAAGTCGTCCACGCCATCAATGATGTCCTGCTACCGAGAGTGATCCGCCTGCGTGACATGGACGCTACGCTGGCCGGCTTCGCTGCCCTCGGGTTCCCCAACTGCGGGGGAGCCCTGGACGCAACCCACATCCCCGTCCGGGCCCCGGAGCATCGAGCAGCCCATTTCACGAACAGGAAGGGGTACTGCTCTATTGTTCTCCAGGCCCTCGTGGACCACCGGGGCCGCTTCTTGAATGTCTACGTGGGCTGGTCCGGCAGGGCACACGACGCCCGCATCCTCTGCAACTCCGGACTGTTTCGCAGGCTGGAGGTGGGCACCTACTTCCCCCGGTGGGAGTTGACTGTCAGGGATGCGCCTATGCCCATCTGCGTCGTCGGGGACGCGCCTATGCCCATCTGCGTCGTCAGGGACGCGGCCTACCCCCTGCTGCCCTGGCTTATGCGGCCCTACACGGGGCGGCCGGACCAGAACCGGGCCCGGTTCAACGACCGCCTCAACCGAGCCCGAAATCAGGTGGAGCTCGCCTTCAGCCGCTTAAAAGCCCGCTTCCGTTGTTTGCTCACCCGTCTCGAGATGGGTGAGCGGAATGCAACGGAGGTACTGGCCGCGTGCTGCGTGCGCCACAACATTGTGGAGCGGAGTGGGGAGGCCTTCCTCCCTGCATGGATGGCAGCCGAGGCACAGACGTTTGAACAGCCCCACACAGCTGCCATCTGCCAGGCACACCAGGATGGGGTGCGCATCAGAGAGGCCCTGACGGACATGTTCGCACAAGCCCCATAGTAGGGTCGCCTCGGTCTCCCCATACGACTCCCTCCCATCCCCTACCCTTCCCCCGCCCCTCCCCTTACCTCCCCCCATTGTAAAGCGTCGGTTCCAAGCACATCGGCCGTCATCGTGAATGTTCGTTGGGTGTGTCGGACGTAGCTAGGGTTTTTCTTTTTAGTTTAGGCTAGGGTTTAGGCCACCATCGCCTGTCCGAGCTGTCCCGAAGAACAGGAAGAGGATTCGTGGTTTGTGCGGAAGGCTCGAGTCAGCGTACCCGATTCCAGTTGTCTTTGAGGGATCTCCTTGCTGTTCCTCTCCTGAGGCCCGGAAGGACCAAAGGATTGAGGTTGCCAGCTTCGCCGTCGTCTTCCATCGAGGGATCTCCTGGCAGTTCCTCTCCCGAGGCCCGGAAGGACCAAAGGATTGAGGTTGCCAGCTTCGCCGTCGTCTTCCATCGAGGGATCTCCTGGCTGTTCCTCTCCCGAGGCCCGGAAGGACCAAAGGATTGAGGTTGCCAGCTTCGCCGTCGTCTTCCATCGAGGGATCTCCTGGCTGTTCCTCTCCCGAGGCCCAGAAGGACCAAAGGATTGAGGTTGCCAGCAACACTACAATCGTCCCCTGCGTCTAGACTATGTACATATTCTTTTGTGTGTGTCTTTTAACCTTTCTTGCTTGTTTGTTATCTATGTTAATATAGTTGTGGTTTAAATTTTACTTAAAAGTGTCAGTATTTATTTATGCGCCACAAACCAATGACCACTTAAAGGAACGACCGGTGATAGATACAGAATTTGGTGTCCGCATTTTGTAATCCTCTTAAATTTAGTTGGCTAATTGGCATCTCAAATCATTTATTACAGTTACCTCGAGTAACACAATAACCAACACAGTTTTGTTTTCAACTGAAAAATGTATGTTTTTATTTACAAGAGGGAGGGGGAGGGGGAGGGGGAGGAGATCTTCAACTGGGAGGGGGAGGAGCTACTCCTGGGAGGGGTGGCCCCTGCGAGCGCTCCTGCGGGGGCGGACCTGGACATGCGGGGCAGGCTGCATCAGGGCAGGCTGCACGGGGAGGTGGGCAGGAGGGGCTATTGTAGGGGCGGCAGGAGGGGGCCTTGCAGGAGGGGGCATTGCAGGGGCAGGAGGGGGCATGGGCAGTGCTAGGGGAGGGATGGCGGGGGCATGGGGTAAGGCCATGCCATAGTGAATGGTATGGGCTATGTGTGCAGTGAGGGTGGCGATGGAGTCAGCCATCCGCGTGCACTGGGCCTGGAAGGCGGCCCAGGCCTCCTGGCGCCACTGCAGGTCCCCCTCAACGCGTTGGCGAATCGATGCCTCGATGCACTCGACGGCCTGCACATGCCGGCGAAGGAGCTGGTCCCGGTGGCGGAGCCTGTGACTGCGTGGTTGGGCAGCTGGGGGTGCCGCTGCTGCCGGACTGGAGGGTCCCCAGCTTGTGCTTGGTCCCGCTGCAGGGAAGAGAAGAAAGGATGGGTCAGTCAGGCAGGCCATCCACTGTCCCCACACCTCATGCCCTCCACCCCTGAGCCCAGGTGACACCGCAGTAGTGTGGCTTGGGCCCACTCGTTTCCCCCCCTGCCCCCCGTGTTGTATGTTGGCAAGGAGGACCGCCCCTGGAGTAGGGTCCTCCTCCATGTATTGTAACCACCGGTCTGTATCGTGGCCCCGTGAAGGGTGGGAGGGCGCTTGTGTTGTGTTAACCTGTGGAACTCCCTGCCGGTGGAGGCTGTGAGGCTTTGGGCTAATCACTGGTGTTTGACAGGGAGCAAGATGCATCCCCACACAGTGCCTGGGAGCACATCTGGCAGAGGTGGTCTGGGCTCTCAGATCCCCATCGCGAGGGATATCTCCTGGACGGAACCAGGAGAGTGACTGGGGGAGGGGGTGTCCCATCCTTGCAGCAAAACTTGGGCGGCCCTAGGGGCGGCCCGAGTGCTTCCCCCCCTTCTCCCTCCCACTATCCCTCACACACGTAGCCCAGGGACACGTGTGGCCACAGTGGGGACTTCCCTCGGGGAGCCAGCCAAGGCACCGGGAGCAGGCGAGGGGCTCAGTGGGGGCCACGTTCACAGGGCTGTGACGCTGTGGTTTTCCCAGGAGCAGCTGGCTGTGCCTCACAGCCAGGCATGGGACAGTGTGCCGTTCTGCATGCTGCACCCTTGTGGAGGTGCAGGCTCTGGCCTGAGTCCCTGGGGCCCTGGCTGGTTCCAGCCGGCATCCACCCTTCGCCCTGGTCCCGCCGGATGTGTGTGAGCAGCACGGTCCCATGCGTGCCCTGGAGCTGCCTGCCGCAGCCACGTGCCGCTCGGTCACCAGGCTGCACGTGGTTGCATGTGCTGCTTACTGCCCAATGCTGCACAGCGTGCAGCCCACGTGGCCTGAGTGACATGCTCTCCCCGTCCCCCCTCTGGGCGCCTGGCTCCCCCCCCTGCCCTCGTGAGTGCAAAGTGCAAGACTCACCGGTGGATCCTTCCCCGGCCTCCGAGGATGCGCGGGAGACATTGGGGCTGCTGGAGGGGGCCTGCTGGGTGGCAGTGCTGGCCTTGTCCTCCGATGCACTGCTGTCTCCTTCCCCTGCCTCGGTGGTCCTGGTGACGGGGGGGCATACGCTGCTGTCGACGGGGACCTCTGGGGCTTGTGGGGCTGGCTGGCCCAGGATGGCGTGGAGCCGGTCATAGTGGGGGCAGGTGTCGGCTCCTGGCCCTCGCTGGCCCACACGTAGCCCAGGCGCAGCTCCTTCACCTTAGCCCGGACTTGCTTGAGGGTCCAGGCTGGATGTCCCTGCTGAGCGAACGCCTGGGTCATGCAGGTGAAGATCTCGGCGTTGTGGCACCGGGAGTGGGTATCATGGAGGTCCTCCTCCTCCTGCCACAGGTCCAGCAGGCTGTCCAGCTCCCCTGAGGACCAGGATGGGACCCATCTTTTTCGGCCCCTGGGGGCCTCCTGCGCGCGGGGTGAGGGTGGCTGATTGCCCGGAGCTGCCATCCTGCTGCAGGGTGGCTGCTGAGCACGGCAGGGGCCACGTGGCAGACCTCTGCCTAGAGGTCCGTGCTGGTCTCCTGCCACGTGAGCTCAGCAGCCTGCGTCTGCTTTAAGGAGCTCGGTTGCCAGGAAGTCCAGGGTGGCTACGGGGTCTCCCAGCGTCCAAAGGGTTTTTTTCCGTGTAGCCTGCTCTTGCGCAAAAGTCTTAGTTAGCCGTCTACACTGACCCTTTTGCGCAAAAGCTTTTGCGCAAAAGGACTTTTGCCCGAACGGGAGCGTCAAAGTATTTGCGCAAGAAGCACCGATTTCTTACATTAGAACGTCAATGCTCTTGCACAAATTCAAGCGGCCAGTGTAGACAGCTGGCAAGTTTTTGCGCAAAAGCAGCCGCTTTTGCGGGAAAACTGGCCAGTCTAGACACAGCCTATTTGTTTTACCTTTCCTCCTGGTCACCCATGTATGGGTGAATGATTTTCCCTATATTTTCTTTGCATCTGTTGTTTCCTTAAATATTTAGCTCATTGTGTAATTAAGTCTTTGGACTGTTCATGATTTCAAATGGCTTTTCTTTTGATTTTACCTGCTTTGTCCATTTTTAATGTCTTGCAATATTCAATCCTTTATTAATAGCAATACCTAGCCATCATGCTGACCAGTGTTGTTTCATTGTTTCACCGTACTCCCCTGTCAACCTGTCTGTAACCATCTCTTGTCTTATACTTGCAAGCTCTTTGGGCAAGGGACCATTTTCTGGTTCTCTATTTGTACAGCATTTAGTACAATGGGCTCTGGTGGAAAGTAATAGTAATTAAGGCTGTCAGGCAATGAAAAAAATTAATCGCAATTAATCACTCTGTTAAACAATAATAATACTATCTATTTAAATATTTTTGATGTTTTCTACATCTTCAAATATATTGATTTCAATTACAAAACAGAATACAAAGTGTATAGTGCTCACTTTATTTTTTATTACAAAACATTTACACTGTAAAAAAAACTTCAGTTCACCTCACTGAAGTATTGCAGTGCAAATTCTATCATGAAAGCTAAACTTACAAATGTAGAATTATGTAAACATGAATAACTTCACTTAACAATAAAACAATTTAAAACTTTAGACCCCACAAGTCCACTCAGTCCTACTTATTTTTCAGCCCATCACTAAGAGAAACAAGCATGTTTACATTTATGGGAGATAATGCTGCTCACTTCTTTTTTATAATGTCACCCGATAGTGAAAACAGGCATTCGCATGGCACTGTTGTAGCCAGCGTAGCAAGATATTTATTTGCCAAGTGCGCTAAAAATTCATGTGCCCCTTCCTTCATGCTTCGATCACCATTCCAGAGGACATTCGTCCATGCTGATGATGTGTTCTGCTCGATAACAATCCAAAACAGTGTGGATCGAAACACGTTCATTTTCGTCTTCTGAATCAGATGCCACCAGCAGAAGACTGATTTTTTTTGTGCGTGTGGTTCGGTTTCTCTAGTTTCTGCATCAGAGGATTGCTCTTCTAAGACTTCTGACAAAATGTTTCATACCTCATTCCTCTCAGATTTTGGAAGGTACTTCAGATACTTAAACCTGGGGTCTAGTGCTGTAGCTATTTTTAGAAACCTCAGACTGGTACTTTCTTTGTGTTTTGTAAAATCTGTTGTGAAAGTGTTCTTAAATCTAACAACATATGCTGGGTCATCATCAGAAACTGCCATAACTTGGAAATGCTCTGAAATGCTTCCAGTTCCACGCGCAGGGCCAGATAGACAGGCAGAACTTCAGAGTCTCAATGCGTGGATGAGACGATGGTGCAGGGAAGAGGGGTTTAGATTTATTAGGAACTGGGGACACTTTTGGGGTAGGGGGAGCCTATACAGGAATGATGGGCTCCACCTAAATCAAGGTGGATCCAGACTGCTGGCATTAAACATTAAAAAGGTCGTAGAGCAGTTTTTAAACTAAGAGGTGGGGGAAAGCCGATTGGTGCGGGGGAGCACCTGGATCGGACGGAGACTTCTCTTACACGAGGCTCCATAGGTAGGGATTCCCTAGAAGTTAGTCAGATAGGGAACGTGGGAAATAATATATGGGCAAGATCAGATGTGAAACAATCGTGCATAAAAAAATCCAATGTGTCTGTGAAAGGCGGACATATAAATAGTGGTAGTTTTCTAACATGCTTTTACACTAATGCTAGGAGTCTGTCTAATAAGATGGGTGAACTGGAGTACCTCATATCAAAGGAGGAAGTTGACATAATAGGCATCTCAGAAATATGGTGGAATGAGGACAATCAGTGGGACACTATCATACCGGGATATAAATTATATCGGAAAGACAGAACAGGTCGTGCGGGTGGCAGAGTGGTACTATATGTAAAGGATAATATAGAATCAAATGAAGTAAAAATCCTAAAGGAATCAAAATGTTCCATAGAATCATTATGGATAACAATTCATTCCTCTAATATGAATATGGCATTAGGAATATATTACCGACCACCTAACCAGGACAGTGATAGTGATGCTGAAATGATAAGGGAGATTAGAGAGGCTACCAAAATAAAAAACACAGTAATAATAGGAGATTTCAATTATCCCCATATTGATTGGGTGCATGTCACCTCAGGACGGGATTCAGAGATTAAATTTCTTGATGCCTTAAATGACTGCTTCTTGGAGCAGCTAGTACAGGAACCCACAAGGGGAGAGTCGATTCTCGACCTAGTCTTGACTGGAACGCAGGATCTGGTCCAAGAGGTAACTGTTACTGGACCGCTTGGAAATAGTGACCACAATGTAATAACTTTTAATATTCCTGTGTTGGGAAGAACACCGCAGCGGTCAAACACTCTGGCATTTAATTTCAAAAAGGGGAATTACACTAAAATGAGGAAGCTAGTTAAACAGAAACTAAAAGGGAGAGTAATTAAACTAAAATCCCTGGAAGCTGCATGGGAACTGTTTAAAGACACCATACTAGAGGCCCAACTTAAATGTATACCCCAAATAAAAAAACACAGTAAGAGACCTAACAAAGAACCACCATGGCTAAACAGCCATGTTAAAAAGGCAGTGAGAGAGAAAAGGGCAGCTTTTAAAAAGTGGAAGTCAAATCCTAGTGAGGAAAATAGAAAGGAACATAAACACTCCCAAATTAAGTGTCATAATGTAGTAAGAAAAGCCAAAAAAGAGTTTGAGGAACAGCTAGCCAAAAATTCAAAAAATGATAGTAAAATGTTTTTTAAATACATTAGAAGCAGGAAGCCCGCTAAAAAAGCAGTGGGGCCCTTGGATGATAAAGATATAAAAGGAGCGATCAAGGAAGACAGTGCCATTGCGGAGCGATTAAATGATTTCTTTGCTTCAGTCTTCACGGCTGAGGATGTTACAGAGGTTCCTAAATCTGAGCCAGCCTTTTTAGGTGACAAATCTGAGGAACTCACTCAGATTGAAGTGACATTAGAGGAGGTTATGGAATTAATTGATAAGCTGAATAGTAACAAGTCTCCGGGACCAGACGGCATTCACCCAAGGGTTCTGAAAGAACTCAAATGTGAAATTGCGGAGTTATTAACAGTGGTTTGTAACCTATCCTTTAAATCCACTTTGGTACCAAATGACTGGAAGATGGCCAATATAACACCAATATTTAAAAAAGGCTCTAGAGGAGATCCTGGCAATTATAGACCGATAAGTTTAACATCAGTACCAGGCAAATTAGTAGAAACACTAGTAAAGAGTAAAATTGCAAGGCACATAGAAGAGCACGAATTGTTGGGCAAAAGTCAGCATGGTTTCTGCAGAGGGAAGTCGTGTCTAACTAATCTGTTAGAATTCTTTGAAGGGGTTAATAAACATGCGGACAAGGGGCACCCAGTGGATATAATATACCTAGATTTCCAGAAAGCCTTTGACACGGTCCCACACCAAAGGCTTTTACGTAAATTAGGTGGTCATGGGATAGGAGGAAAGGTCCTTTCATGGATCAAGAATTGGTTAAAAGACAGAAAACAAAGGGTGGGAATAAATGGTAAATTTTCACAATGGAGGAGGGTAACTAGTGGTGTTCCCCAGGGGTCAGTACTGGGACCAATCCTGTTCAACTTGTTCATCAATGATCTAGAAAATGAGGTAAGCAGTGAGGTGGCCAAGTTTGCAGATGACACAAAGTTGTTCAGGACAGTCAAAAGCAAAAGGGATTGTGAAGAACTACAAAAAGATCTCAGCAAACTGAGTGATTGGGCAGCAAAATGGCAAATGAAATTTAATGTGGGTAAGTGTAAGGTAATGCATGTTGGAAAAAATAACCCAAATTACACGTACTACATGATGGGGTCAAATTTAGCTACGACAGATCAGGAAAGGGATCTTGGAGTTATAGTGGATAGTTCTATGAAGACATCCACGCAGTGTGCAGCGGCAGTTAGTAAGGCAAATAGGATGTTAGGAATTATTAAAAAAGGGATAGATAATAAGACAAAAGATATCATACTTCCCCTATATAAAACTATGGTACGCCCACATCTCGAGTACTGCGTGCAGATGTGGTCTCCTCACCTCAAAAAAGATATATTGGCATTAGAAAAGGTTCAGAAAAGGGCGACTAAGATGATTAGGGGCTTGGAAAGGGTCCCATATGGGGAGAGGCTAGAGAGACTGGGACTTTTCAGTTTGGAAAAAAGGCGATTGAGGGGCGATATGATAGAGGTATATAAAATCATGAATGGTGTGGAGAAAGTGATTATAGAAAAATTATTTACCTTTTCCCATAATACAAGAACTAGGGGACACCAAATGAAATTGATGGGTAGTAGGTTCAAAACTAATAAAAGGAAATTTTTCTTCACACAGCGCACAGTCAACCTGTGGAACTCCTTGCCCGAGGAGGCTGTGAAGGCCAGGACTCTATTAGGGTTTAAAAAAGAGCTTGATAAATTTTTGCAGGTTAGGTCCATAAATGGCTATTAGCCAGGGATAAAGTATGGTGCCCTAGCCTTCATAACAAGGGCAGGAGATGGATGGCAGGAGATAAATCACTTGATCATTGTCTTCTGTTCTCCTTCTCTGGGGCACCTGGCATTGGCCACCGTCGGCAGATGGGATGCTGGGCTCGATGGACCTTTGGTCTGACCCAGTATGGCCATTCTTATGTTCTTATGTTCTTATATGGCAGAATGTGGGTAAAACCATAGAGCAGGAAACATACAGTTCCCTCCCCTCCAAGGAGTTCAGTCACAAACCTGCAGGGCTCAAGTAATGTTTCTAGTTTTTGCAGTTTTTCAAACTCCTTATCTGTTGGCACTAATAGATGGTGCTTTTGAAGAGTTAACGTGGATGTGATAGCAGCTTTATTGTGAAGCAGGCACTGAATCATAGCCAATGTGGAATTCCATTTGGTTGAAATATCTTGTACCTTGCAGCTTGTTGTATTCCTAGCTCTGGACTGTGTTCGAAATGGCCCACAAGTTTTCTATGTTTTGCCAGCATGTTTTCAAAACTACCATCTCTGAGTGCTACAGTAATGGATCGCTGCAGACTGTGAGCAACGCATGTCATGTGTTCAATCGGCAAGTGACTGGCCGCTGCTACCATATTATGTGCACTGTCAGTACTAATTGTTGTCACCTTTTCTTGAATATTCCATTCATTCACAATATCCATGAAATCCATTATGCTTCAGCATAATGTCTCTTTTCAGTATGAGTTACTGTTACAGCAAACGACTGTAGTGTCCATGCAGCATCAATCAGGTGTGCCGTGACACCAAGATCACTATGATTGCTCAAGGATGACCAGTAATCACCAGTCAAAGCAACAGCTACTGCATTTCTCAGAAGCTCCAAATTTGTAGTCTTCTCATTGTCATATAGGTCATTTATTCGTGATGCAATGATTCCTCAGGAAGACAAGGTATATGACTGATTGGAAGATGCTATTTGAATAATATCTCTTACCCCTCTGTCTTTTACAGTGTTGAGTGGTCTGCAGTTCATAGCCATCCACGTAGCATTAGCATTGGTTAAGGTGTTGTATTTTGTTTGATCCATGGGCTTGTAATGATCCTGAAACTCTGTAATTGTACTCTGTCGTGGCTGGCTGGACTTGTTTGCTGGCGGTGGGTTATCTGTAGCACAAGATCCGGAGGCAAAAGTATGCTTAGCAAATAGGTGGTACTGCAGACTTGAAGTGCTTTTATGGTATTGGAATTCAGCCTTGCAATAGCTACAGATAACAGTCCTTTTAGACAAAGAACCATCTGGGAGTATTTTAAACATAAACTTCCCATTCAAAAGACCTGAACTGTTGCTGCTTTGCTCCATTAACTTTGTCTGATAGTTTATCACTATAGATCATGAAAACACAGCAGAACTGTGCCAATGTCTGGAATAATTCAATACATTCTTCTATATAATCAATATATTTGTATCCTATTCAAAAGAGTCCTTTTTTATCTCAGCCTCAGCTGCAAGCTGTACAGGGCCAGAGGGGGGTAGACTCTGCCATGGGCAGTGCAGAGTTTGGAGGGCCTCAGCCTCCAACTGCAGGTGGCACAGGGCTGACAGGTGAGGGTCAGTCCCCAAGTTCGGGGAAGGGGTCAGCACTTGGGCTGGGGGGTAGACCCCACCATGGGCAGTGCAGAGTTTGGGAGGAGGGACTCAGGCTATGTCTAGACTACAAAGATAAATCGGAAAAAGAAACACAATTTGCCGTACGCAAATTGCGTATCTTTTTCCAATTTACTTCCAATTTACATCTACATGGGGCCAAATGTCAGAAAAAACCCTCTTTCAGAACATCCCTTCTTCCTCGTAAAATGAGGTTTACAGGGATGCTGACAAAACATGTATGCTTTTCTGACATTTTTTTCAGAAAAATGGACACATTCCTTGGACATGGCAGAGCTTTTTCGGAATACCTCTGTTATCCCGGAAAAGCTCTGCAGTCTAGATGTACCCTCAGCCCCAGAATCAGATGTGGGAGGAGGGTCAGCCCCAGCAGGCAAAGAGAGGGTGGCTTGAGTTAGCCCTTCAAAGGCGGGGGAGGAGATAGCTTGGGCAAGACCCCCAGGCTGTCTTATTTTTTAAAATATGGTCACCTGGGAGGGGAGAGGGAGGGTGTTAGGGTCTTTACTTCTTGTTTACTTCTCCACTGAAGCTGGGACCATGTCTTCAGGTTTTTTTTAGGGCTGTCAATTAATGCGTGTTAATGCCTGCGATTAACGCAGGGCAGAATTAACACGTTAAAAAAATTAACGTGCGTTAATCGCAGGAGTTAACACTCATTAATTGACAGCCCTACTTAAAAATGAGAGCACCCCAGGGCAGAAGGGCCAGGAGCTGGGAACCCAGCAGGGCTGGGAACCTTGAGGGGTGGTGGTGGGGCCAGAACCGCTGCAGCCCGACCGAGGCCATGGCAGCCCAGTCAGCAGTGGGACCATTGCAGCCCAGCAAAGAAAGCCCAGTCAGGGCCACTACAGCCTGTCAGGGGCTGTGTGCCACCAGGCAGCAGGACTGTGCATCGCTTGGATGGTGTGGGCCCAGGGCTGCAGCAGCCTGGCATCAGAACCAGAGCCGCGATAGCGGGGCCGCGGCCACTGCAGCTCAAGTGGGCTAGGGCCATGGCAGCCCAGCCGGCATTAGGATTAGAGCAGGGCAGCCCAGCTGGAGCTGGAGCGGGGTAGGTATGTTAAGGACTAGTTGACTATCTGATAAGCAAATTCTTGTCGGATAGTTGACAGGATAGTCGACTAGTCTCTTCCCCCCTTGCTGCCTCTATCAAATAGAGGCAGCAAGGGGGGGGAACCCGGGCTCCACACGGCGCTGCCCCTTTGAAATGCCACGGCTGATCCTGGGCTGATCCCAGGCTCCACACAAAATGCTAGCGATTAACGCACGTTAATTTTTTTAATGAGTTAATTCTGCCCTGTGTTAATCGCAGGCATTAACGTGTGTTAATTGACAGCTTAATAGTAATAGTAATAACAACAACTACTCTCTGAGCTCAATTCCACCTCTCTTACTCACATGAAGTTATACATTACTTCTGAAGAAGTCCTGCTGATTTCAATGGGAATACCTGAGGAACTAGGTACTTACTACCCACTGTGAATGAAGATGGGAGAATCTTGCCCTCTGTTGTTAAATTTAAAAATCCTCTCCAGACGAGCCCAATAGTACTGTTCTCAGATCAGTCTACTCTTTCAGAATAAAGTAACAGGAACAGATGTCACCTTATTAAAATCTGCTCCAATTCAAGTATCTTGGAAAGAGCCAGTGAAGAGAAGTCTTGACTTCCATTTCCTCCAGTTTCCTAATAACTTGGGTCAGCAAATTAGCAGGTAGAAAAATTACATTTGAGTTTATTTGATTATGTTTAGAGAGGATTGCAGTATTGTTCTGTAGCTGCTTCATTGTATGTTCAAAGCTAGATCTTCTAGAGAGAGCTAAGACCAGGTCTACACTAGGGGGCAATGTCAAACTAAGGTACACAACTCCAGCTACTCCACAACTCCAGCTGAAGTCAACATACCGTAGTCTGAGTTGCCACAGTGTCCCCACTCCAGAAAGTTGACAGGAGAAACTCACGTTGACTCCCCTTACTCTTCTTGATCCAGTGGAGGACTGGAGCTAACAGGAGCAGATCATTGGTTGATTTAGTGGATTCTTTACTAGAGCCACTTAATTGACTACTGGAAGATTGATCTCTGCAGTGCTGATCTCCCAATAAATGTAGACAAGGCTGAAATAGAGTACAGCTCTGCTGTTGGACCACTGCAGCAACAGCAAACAGCCTTTTAAATATATTATTCAGACCCATAATATGCTTAAATCCAAGGTAACTCCCAAGATGAGGCCCAGCTGGCTTTATACAATGTTTAAATTCCATGTTGTACATACATTCAGAATTGCTAGACCATGGCTTAGATCTCCTTACTCAGCTGACAAGTTGGGGCAATGATGGGAACCCTTTTTTAATGCAAAATCCAAGCCAAATCGTTAGACTTACATGCTGGTGTATTATTTTTTGTTTTCTCTCCTTTCCATCTCACCCCATCTCTATTCGGAGTGGCTAATAGTAATTGTTCATGATCATCTTACAGCTGTCTCAAAAATGAACATTAATGAGCATTTAATTAAGTGCCATGAAATGAATTAGAAAGAGCCATTGTGGCTCTAGCGAAGCAAACAAAAGTTGAGAGATGATTGACAGTGGCTGTTTTACTGAACAAAAACATTTCCAATGAATCCATGATTTGGGGTCTTTCTAGACTAGCAGCTGAAATGCATTGTTTTGATACTCTGCATGATGAGAGGGCGCTGTGCTTGCTTTCCTTCTCATTGTCTGCATATTGGGTTTTGTTGAAGGTCTGTTTCTGTTGGCATTATCTATATTAGACTTTCAAAATTCACGTGTGTGGAGAAGATAATGAGTAAAAAATGGTAGATCATTAAAGTTGATTTATTATTGTGGTTCTTGAAGAATGAGCTTTCTAGTAATGTGAAATGAAAGACCGTTGCATGTAAAATCTGAGGTGCAAAAAGACACTTACGTTCTTGGAATCTATTGAAAGTGCTATATGTAAATTACTACCCACTCATTCTGATCTTTTTGCCCTTTGAATATATTTCCCCCATTCTGGTTGTATTAGAAGTTCATTCAGTAATGGCTGCCTTCTTAAATTGGTGGGTGTAAAGGAGGCAGGAGGCAGCGCTGACTCCAGCTATTGTCTGTTAAAGGGCAATTGCCATGTCCCAAGTCTATAAGTAAGCAGTTTATTAGGCCAGGGCGGAAAGCCAACAGTTTACAGGGGGCATTCAACAACAGTTCAAGGGTCCAGCTGAGTCCCAGCCAGGCAGGGGTCGGGTCTCCTAACTGTGGAGAGCTGACAAGCGCAGGGGTTTTGTCTCTCAAGGGGGGGACTGACAGTGGCAGGGCGGCGGCCACTGGGTCGGCGGGGATCTGGCCTGCAACACGCCAACCAGGTGTGGGGGGTCAGCGAGGATCCAAGCCGCAACACGCTGCCCACCTGATCTCCATCTCCTCAACCACCCCAGGGTCAGCAGTTCCCGGACCGCTTCCCAGTTCACCGTGGGGGCTTACCTGGCTCAGGTGCTGCATCTTGGGGTCAGCCAGGGATGGAGGTTCTGGCAGTGTGTCCATTGATTCCGGCTCCAGCTTAGGCAGGGGTCCAGGGGGACCGGTCCAGTCGTTGGGGCCCGGTGGGGATCCTTTCAGTGAGTCTTCGGGCTGTGGTACTCTCTGTGGCCTGGGCAAATTGGCAGGGGCTGGTGTAATGTAGAAAGCTCCTATTTGAAAGATTGCACTACTTCCTGCTATTTCCTGAGCACTGAGCATGAGCAGAAACACTGAGCATGCTCAGCAGTTCTCTTGCAGCCATTGCCCTTCTCTGTGCCCACACAAGCTGTAAGTTTCTGCTTAGTCCATGTTAAAAGTATTTAAAAAGTAAGAAAAGTGGCTCAACAGAGGAGGTGGCTTAAAATTGACTTGGCAAGGGGGTGCAGCAGATGCAGGCAGGGTTAGGATTGGTTCTGTGGCAAACTCAGCTCTGGTGGAGGGAGGGGCACCTGGTAAACTCCTCAACACAGAGTTCAAAGCCCCAGCACAGGCAGAGCAGGAGGGCTAAAAACAGCCTCCCCCGTGGGAATGAGGCACAAATCAAAGTGTGGTCATGGCAAAGGGGCTTTTTTGTGTGCATAAATACGTTTTTTATCATTTATTCACCTCTGAGGCACTGAGCATGCTCAGTAGGGCTGAAGATGCCCCTGCCCTTCTCTCTGCCCACACTAGCTATAAGTTTTTGCTCACTGCATTTTAAAAACATTTAAAAAGGAAGACCAGTGGCTCAAATGAGGAAATGACTTAACATTGACTTAGCAAGGGGGGTGCAGCAGATGCAGGCAGGGTTAGGATCTGTTCTGGGTAAACTCAGCTCTGGTGGGGGGAGGGGGCGCCAGGTAAACTCCACAACACAGTGTGCAAAGCACCAGCACAGGCAGGGCAGAGTGATAAAAACAGCCTCCCCCGTGGGAACGAGGCACAAGTCAAAGGGTGGCTGTGGCAAGGAGGCTTTTTTATCTGCTTAAACATATTTTTAATCATTTATTCACCTCGGAGGCACTGAGCATGCTAAGTAGTGCTGCAGCTGCCCCTGCACTTTGCCCTGCCCTCTCTATCTATATGTTTTTGCTTACTGCATTTTAAAGGAGGTTCAAAATGTAAAAAGGAGGCTAAAGACAGGACATGAAATTTCAAAACGTTTCTCACATTTCTTTTGTCTTATTCCTGGGGCTCACTGAATTGCTCTCCTGTCTCTGCAACCCATTTTCATTATTTTGCTCCTTGCAAATATAATGTCTTGTACTGTAATTACTCTATGCAATGCACAGTGTTGGAGGAAAAGATACTAAAGTCAAAGTACTGCTACTTTGAAACAAATGTAAGTAAGTAAAAGTCAAAGTAACCTTCTATAAAACTACTTGAGTAAAAGTACAAAAGTATCACATCTTAATTGTACTTAGGTATTCAAAAGTAAAAATTAGTTGTCCTATGGAAACCTATGCTTAACCACCCAAGTTTTTGCAGGTAACCATTATCTCTCTCTCTCTCTCTCTCTCTCTCTCTCTGTCACACACACACACACACACACACGATATATAAACACTTATAATATAACTCTATATTATATACACACATATATTATACATTTTTCAGTGATGGAATTTAACTGTAGTCACTGCCTTCATTTATAAAGATGAAGAGTGACCAAATTAAATACAAGAGTCAGATTACAGAAATGTATTTATTTTGTCCACATTCAGAGTGTGCATTTTTAGCATTTTTCCATTGTAACAATTAATTTCCAAAATGTTTGTTCAACCGTAGGAGCATTTTTTTTAAATTATCATAGCCAATTCTTGCTCTTCTATGAAAAAATATGAGTCCATCACCACGGAAGAATCTGATGCAGGCAGAGGTCTGTTGGCCCTGATACACAGCTCCCTAATTCTAGGAAAAGACTGCAGCAGATCCATGGTCCCTCCTGAAGAATCCAAATACCCATCAAGCTTCTTTGCAGTTTCATTTGTCTAAGATGACATAGTCTCTTATCTTTTCTAATCCCAGTTACATGCGTGTTCCAAGTGGTCCTAACATTTGGCATCAAGATATCAACGGCTATTAGCTCCAGGTCCTCAAATATTTCACCAAAACACTTCTGAATGCCACACTGGAGTCCATCTACCAGTGGCCTTAAGAGGATATCTTGTTCCTTTGCAGTTTTGAAACCATCTGCAGTAAAACCTGTGTTATCTGGCATGATCAGGGATTAGGGCATTCCGGTTATCTAAAAATTCCGGTTATCTGAGGGTCCCATCAAGCTAGGAAAAACCAATGGACAATAACAGTAAAACTCAGGTTTTTAATATTGGTAATTTTGTAGTGTGAGGCAGTTGGTCTTACATTTCTATTTTGAGTTAAAGATGATTAGTACTTCTTAAATAATAAATTGTTAAGCCAATCATGGTAAACTAAGCCAGGCTTGTGCGCCCGAAGATGTGACAGTATTGTGGCTGGGGGCAATGTTGATTAACAAAGTTTTCTGGGTAACAGAGTGCCGGATAACAAAGGTTTCACTGTAGTATAATTTAAACTTAAAAAAACAACAAATGGTCTGGTAGCTCTTTATAGACTAACAAAATATATAGATGGTATCATGAGCTTTCGTGGGCACAGCCCACTTCTTCAGATGACCAGAGTTTTGAGTTTAGGATGTGCAGACCCAAAATTAAATGTGCAGACCTATTTATTTGGGGTCTGCATATCCTAAACGCAAAACTCCGGTCATCTGAAGAAGTGAGCTGGGCCCACGAAAGCTCATAATACCATCTCTATGTTTTGTTAGTCTGTACAGGATAAACTTAAAACACAACAAACAGTCTGGTAGCACTTTATAGACTAACTCAGCTACCCCCTGAAGCTGGTATAATTTAGGCAGCATTCATCCCATTAGTCTGCATGTCTCTGCTTGGAGAATATTTAGTGCCTTCACCACTGGGCCTACAACCATGGCATATTCTGCCAATAAAACCAGCTCTGCTGGATTCAGCCTGTAGAATACATAATGTTAATTAATTAAAATACAGAATGATCAGGGTTTTTTTTTTAACAAAAAGAAAAGTATAAAGCAAAGAACTGCTTCTTACATATTAATTTTGAGTTCTGGAAAAACATTTCTCATGGACCCTTCTCCTTGTTCATTCAGTATGCACCAAATTCTCTCCACAGCCATGAACACAGAGTTCCATCTTTTCTGGCTTGGCCGAATGAACTGTGGCTTGTATTCTGCTTCCACCGTTTTTGCTCCAATTCCTGAGTGTTCATAATTGCTGAGTGTTCATTATTTCATAGTGCTTAGCATCTGGCAAAAGTGGACCTGTCCATCTTTTTTTAGGTGTAATTTGAGTCTTCCTATACCACATCTATAGATGAAACTAGGTTCCGCAAGTGGAAGGCTCAATTGTGGTATTTTGGTACAATTTATTCATGGCTGTTTTCTGTGTCCGGGATGTCTTCAATTTTATGAAATTCAGCTTATCAGCATGAAAACCTGTTGTTGAAAACACAATTGAGAGACACCCCCCCCCAAAAAAAAACCCCAGCCACATTGATGTGTCCCCCAACTGATATACCTTTTCCCCCTGGTGCTCCAGTCCCACAGCGGAGGAGGGAGGGGAGGGGAAGCATGGATTACCAAGCTTTTGTGTTTCAGATTTTCCAGGGGGTGCAACTTGTATATACCCTGATGTGGGGGATAGTGAGAGCATGGAGTGGGGCATATCAGGACAGTGGCCTCTGTAGTGTCACAGAGCATGCTCAGTGTAAGTCAAGCAGCAAATGTGGGGAGCAGATTCCATTTGCCTTCCCCACAAACACTTATCTCTTTCTGGGGATATGAAAGCACTTGAAAATTCAATTTTCTTAAAACTTTTGTGTATTTATTTATTTAATTTTTGCCAGACAGTTTAGCAATTAGGTTACAGGAGCCCTGTATCGGATTCCTATATATCCACTCATCTCTAATATTAACATGTTCTGGAAAGTCACGTAAGGGACACTTCAGAATTCCAAACATATAATTTTAGATGGTTTGAACATATCTGCATTCATTCTTCAACATGTGGGCATAGCATGACTTTATATACAGGCAATATGACATTCTCTGTCTTGTCTATTCCTTTCCTAATGAGTCCCAATAATCTGTAAGATTTTTATTTTTTATACTGCACTGCACATTGAGCAGATGTTTTCAGGGAACTATCCAAAATGATTCTAAGATCTCTTTCTGGAGTGGTAACAGATTAGATCCCATCATTTGCTCGAGCATATCTGGGATTATACTTTTCCATGTGCAATACTTTGCACTTATCAGCAATGGGACTACCTCTGCCATTGTGTTGCCCAATTACCTACTTTTGTAAGATCCCTTTGTGACTCTTTCCATTGAGATTTTCAATTTCATATTTTGATTAATTTTCTATTATTTGCAACAGTTGCCATCCCACTGTTTACCACTCTTTCAAGATGATTTAAAAGTTTAACTTTTCTGGCCCAACTGCAAATTCCTGCATTATAACCCTAATTGCTATTCCTCCCTCCGCCCATCCCCAGATCTTTTTTTATAATAAAGTCACTGCTAACTAAGCCCTTTCAGATAGTGTAGTGAAAACATTTTTTTTCTAAAATACTACTTTAGTAAAAGTCACAGTATCAAAAAATAATTTAGTTGAGTCAAGTTCAAATTTCCAGCAAGGGGACTTGAGAATTCTAAGGAAGTATCTTTCTGTACCTAGCAATTCCTTCTGTGATATCATATAGCACTTGCTATCCTTTATTTTTATTGTTCTGGTACTGCATTCTGGAGGCCATAATATCCACCCAGAAGCCTAATAAAAAAGCATTCCACTGCCCACCCACTAGTCTCTGCTTGAACCAAGTGGATCACCAGACGGTTGTGGTGGGATACCAGACACACCTAAACTACCTTGACAGCTCCCCTATCCTCATCCTCATCAATCCATTCATATATTGAATGGAGAACAGAAAGTCCTACAGCAGAATTGCAATGAAATCGTTGACACAAAAAGCATAGAAGCACTTCCTGATGGCAAATCCCTGCTCCTGATGCTAATGATCCCTCGTCTACCTACACCCAGGTCTTTAAGTATCAGGCCAGTTCTAGGAAAAAGTCCTGTAACTATGGTTTTCAAAAATACTGAACATGGCTAATTGAATTATAAGGTCCCTCTAAGGCAGGGATCGAGAAACAATTGCCTGTAGATTGTGATGCTTTGGACTCCCTCCTTTCCCCTGTAACAAGGCAACTTGGCACTGGTGCTCTAGCCACGTGGTGGAGTGGCTTCAAGGTTTCTTGCCCCCTCTTCTACACATTGCTGGAGCAAGTGGAAGAGGTGTAGGATGGATATTAGGAAAAACTATTTCACTAGGAGGGTGGTGAAGCACTGGAATGGGTTACCTAGGGAGGTGGTGGAATCTCCATCCTAAGAGGTTTTTAAGTCTCAGCTTGACAAAGCCCTGGCTGGGTTGATTTAGTTGGGATTGGTCCTGCCTTGGGCAGGGGGCTGGACTTGATGACCTCCTGAGGTCTCTTCCAGCTCTATGATTCTATGAGCAGCCCATTTTGTCCTGCTGTTCCTGGACTCTGCCTTGGAGCTGCCCCCCTGGCAGCCTCCTGCTTGCTGTACAAGGTGTGGGAGGTACAAGAGGGGGGTGCTGATGTCAGGGTGTCCCTCCTCACCACACTCCTGTACCCTATCACCACACAGAGAGAAGGGGCTGGGAGTAGCGTAGGAATGACAATCTCTGGCACTCCTACACACAGCACTTCCTGTCCTTTGCTATTTTTCCTCCCTCCTTCCTTGACTGGGGGAGACCTTTTAAAGCATCAACACAGGCCTTAATTTGCTGCAGCTGTCTAATTATTAGCCTGTGGCTTCTAGCATGTTCCAGTTGACCCCAGTTGTCTGCCTCATTATGCTTGATTTACGTTTTGGCCTTTTTTTTAAACTCAGAGAATAGACAGCTGTTTACCCAAGCTCCAGCATGTGTCCCTCCACCAGTGAGCAGCAGACAGCTGGTCTGGGTCTGTCACACTATCTATCTGTCCATTTTAGAGATTTGTTCATCTGTCAGCGTGTGTGTCTGTCTGCAAGTCCACTTGTTCAAGAACTCCGCCTAAATAGTATCAGCTACAACCACCAAATTTGGTATGCAACTTCCTCTCATGCTAACTTGAAGCAAAGTCAAGGTTTGATTGTGCCAGGAAAACAAAACGTTCTGGGAATGGGACTGTTCTCTATAACACAGAAAGGGAGGGGCACAGAGGAGAGAGAGATGCTACTTAAAGTGGCCACTGGGAGCAGCGAGACCACAGGAGAGAGCTATACTGCAGAATAACTACTGGCAGTACCTGTACCATCAAGACAGTGGCCACCAGGGCTGGGGTTCACCATCTTGCCTGCCACCAGACCAGGCAAGCAGCCCTCTTGCCCCCAGCCCTCCTCCCACCTAGGAGCCTCCAGCCCCACCCAGGAGGCCCACACAGAGAGGATGAAGGCCTGCAGGCCATGGGATGGGGGCACTTCAGGCCAGAGGCAGCACCCCAAGCCCTGCCCCTCCCCATGGAGGTGGGAGGGGGACACTGAAGGCCGGAGGCAGCCTCCAGAGCCTTGCCATCTCCCCCACAGGCCATGGGGTGGGGGACACTACAGGCCAGGGTCAGGCCACAGAGCCTCACCCACCCTATAATTATAGAATCATACTGTAACCCTTCTGCCAAGTAGCGGCAGCAGCCAGGGTTGGGTTCAATATCTAGGGGCTCCTTTTCATCCATCTCACACAGAACTGGCTTGAGCCCCCACTCAGTAGCCTGGGAAATTCACACACACACACACACACACACCCACCCACCCACCCCCCCGGCTGCCTCTGGGAGGCAATGCTTCCCCATGCGCAATCACAGAATCTGAGCAAAGAAAATAAAACTTTTAATGAAAGAGGGAGAGAAGTAACATGGCATTAACTTGAGAAACACCACCGACAGAGTTCCTAACCAAACCACGAGTGAACGTCCCAGCTCAAATGTATGGAGGAATGTCCTTTGTCTCTCAGGCACACAAGTCCAGCAATGTAAGTGTCCCATTCACATGCCCAAACTTCTCTGTACCCCACTCAGGCCTATAGCACTGGCTAAACTGGATTTACATAACCACACCTAGGATCTCTTTCCCACTTTAGCTGGCTGGATTGGAAGCAGTGATTCAGACCCTGCTTATATCCTCCCCCCAGCCAAGAATTTGCTGTCTAGGCAAAATACATTCCTGATTATATCAGCAACATGAGTTCTCCTCAAGGGGTCTAAGAAACCCCACTATGGCTTCCACAAGCCTGTGAGCTAAGTGTATCACATCCTCACTAACCACTCCTAGTGCATTGTAAGTTAGCCTATTTACTGGTTTTATAACCCTATCACACCTATTGAGAGCAGGCACAGCAGGAGCTGTGAAGACTTCTTCTGGGTGTAGAGCAGATGAGGGTTTACTTGAAGACATCTCTTTACAGACACAGGCCTTTGCACCTCTTGCTGAAATGCTGGGATGTCCAAGGCACCAAAGACACCTTCCCCTGGAACATGCCCTCTGTCCACCAACATAGGTGTGTCGTCACAGGCCCGTTCATCTCCCAGAAGGTCTGGGGATGTAGATGTGACAAGTTCACCACCCCAGGTTGGTCTTGTTGTGGATGGCAGGTTGCCTTCCACAGGCTTAAATACTTCAGCCATAGGATTCAGAGCCAAAGAAGAGGAGCTCTCCTTGTGTCTAGCTGATGGAATTTGGAATCTGGTCTGCATTATAGGATACTCCACGGGAGCATCTTCCTCTTCAGATTCACTCTCAAAGGGGCTGGATAAGGGCAGAGTAGCCTAACAGGGCCCAGCACATGTGTTGGGTGGTGGATTTAGTCGGACATCCCCTTTTTGCCGAGGTCCCATGTCATGGTTCATTTCATAAGGGGCACCTACCAATTCTCCCACAGGCAGCAGAAGGTTCCGATGCACTGTCTTTACTTGCCCTGACCCAGTCTTTGGTTTAATCTTGCAGAATGGCAGATTTCTAAGTTTTTCCACCACCAGGTAAGGCATTGCCTTCCAATCTGTCAGCAATCTTGTGCTTGCCAGCAACACCCAAGTTTTGTTGCAGAACTCTGTCCCCAGGATGGAGCTCCTGCAGGCGCACTCATGCATCATATTGGTGTTTGTTACGATCAGCATTTTCCCAGGCAGCAGCTGTAGCCAGGCGATAGGCATTCTGCCACTTTTCTCTTAGGGTACATCTAAACTACGTTTTTTTCAAAAGAAGATCTTCTTCCAATCGCTTTTTCGAAAGTAGGTCTTTCGAAAGTGAAAGTAGTCTGGACGCGGGTTTTTTGGAAAAAACCCTTTTTCGAAAAAACCACTCTTCTTAAAAAAAGGTTTACATCTACAAAAAACAGTTTAGACGTACCCTGGGTCAGGAGACATACTGCAGGTGTGTCTCATAGCTCTCGCCATCCCCAGATACTTCAGAACATAAGTCCATAGGTAGTATTGGCTCTCGTCCAAACATCATGTCATATGGGGTGACTCCTGTAGCATCATTTCTTGCAGCATTGTAGGCATGCACCAAAAATGCCACATGCTGGCTCCAGGATGCCTTCTGGTCCAGGCATAAAGTCTCCAGCATATCTAATAGAGTCCAATTAAATCACTTGGGCTGAGGGTCACCTTGGGGTTGGTAAGGTGTTGTTCTGGACTTCTTAATTACGGAAAACCATAGCATCTCCTTCAAGAGGTGACTCTCAAAGTCTCGTCCCTGGTCAGAGTGTATCCAAGTTGGGAGACCATATACTGAAAAATAGCTCTCCCACAAAACTCGAGCCACGGTGGTGGCCCTCTGGTCATGTGTAGGATATGCTTGCGCATATTGGGTATAATGGTCAGTCACTACTAAAATGTTCCTCATATTCTTTCTGTCCACTTCTAAAGATAAAAAATCAATGCATACCAGCTCTAAAGGCCTACTGGTGGTGATATTCTCCAGATAGGCTGCTCTAGTAGGTGGAGTTTTCCTCTGAACACATCGGGCACATGTCTCATTTTTTTCTTATGTCTTTGGCCATCAGGGGCTAGTAGAACCTACTATGGATAAGTTCAAGGGTTTTCTCCATACCCAAATGCCCAAAATCATCATGCAGGGCTCTCATGGCCAAGGCTCTGTATTCTTTTGGCAGTGCTAGTTGTGTTAGTCAATTTTGCAAAGGATCTACAGTGATCCGGTGCAGCACCCCCTGTATCAGTCCCAGTTTGCACCATTCCCTCAACAGTAGTTTACCCTCAAGGGTTGAATGGGGCAACTGGGCTAGGGCTTTGCTCCTCTCTTTTTGTAAGTAATGTGTTGTGAATGTCAGCATCTTGCAGCTGGGCTTTCTGCCAGTCAGCAGCATTGAGCCTAGTCAATGGAGATTGGTCCAACACAATGTAGTTCACTGAGATGGAGGGCACACTCTCAGGTGGTAGGCCCAGAGCTTCTGCAACACAGCCATGTAGACTCTCATGGGCCTTGGACCCTTGATAACTTCAGTTTCAAATAGCTCTCATTCCTTCCACAGGAATCTCATCAATTTCTGATGACTGTGGGTGCACCTACATTGCTTCTCCCTGATCGGTACCATATGCTGAACTCATAGCTGGCCAAGGCAGCCACCCATCTCTGTCCGGTAGCATCCAGCTTAGCACTTGTCAATACGTAAGTCAGTGGATTGTTGTCTGTCCATACTTGAAACTTAGCACCATACAAATAATCCTGAAATTTCTCAGTGATGGCCCATTCCAAGGCCAGGAACTCCAGCTTGTGGATGGGGTAATGAGTTTCACTGTCAGACAACCCTCAGCTGGCAAAGGCCACAGGTTTATGGTTGCCTTCCACTTCTTGGTATAAGACCGCTCCCAAGCCCTCCAAACTGGCGTCTGTATGCAGGAGAAATGGCTTGCTCGGGTCAGTAAAAACTACTGGAGCATGAGTTAGGTAGCTAATGACCTTTCATTATCAGTGGTAAATAGGCCAATGGAGGGATGATAGGAGTTACTATAGAGAACTTTTCCTGGGTGTCTGGCTGGTGAGTCTTGCCCACATGCTCAGGGTTCAGCTGATCGCCATATTTGGGGCTGAGAAGGAATTTTCCTCCAGGGTAGGAAGGTTTTTCCTCCGAAGCCCTGGAGGTTTTTCACCTTCCTCTGTAGCATGAGGCACAGATCACAGCTGGAGGATTCTCTGCGTCTTGGGGGTCTTTAAACTATTTGAAGGCTTCAATATCTGAGATATAGGTGAGAGGATTATTCTGGGAGTGGGTGGGTGAGATTCTGTAGCCTGCATTGTGCAGGGGGTCAGACTAGATGATCATAATGGTCCCTTCTGACCTTAAAGCCTATGAGCAAAGCCCTTTCGCGCCCCTCATCCCATTGTGGTCCAAAGGGCTCTAAGGAATGGACCATAGTGTTTTGGCTCGGGAGGCCTTGTGGATCTCCCCTTATTCTTGGTCTTAGACTTTTTTTTGCTGGGTGGGTATCCCCTGGTAAGGTCATTCAGAGGCTTTACAACAATAGCATAATTCTTCACAAACCTGCGATAGTAACCACTGAATCCAAGAAAGGTCTTAAGTTCTCTGTAGTTTCTGGGGCATGGCCAGGTAGTGAGTGCTTCTATTTTATCCGGATCGGTACTCGCACCTTCTTGGGACACAATGTAACCAACATACTTCACTGATGTTCCGCAAAATTGGCACTTATCAATGGAAAGTTTCAGTCCATAGGCCTCCAACCTGTCAAGTACTTTAAGACGTCTTTCTTCATTCTCCTCCAAAGTCCTTCCGAATACAATCAGATCATCCAAATAGACCAAGACTTGCATTAAGTTCATATCTCTCACAACTTTCTCCATGAGGCGCTGGAATGTGGCAGGTGCCCCAGAGATCCCTTGAGGCATGTGGTCAAACTGATAAAACCCAATGGGCAGAAGAAGGCTGCCTTCTTATCCTCTGCTCCCAGAGGGATCTGGTAGTATTCACTTCAAAGATCCAATACTGAGAACCTCTGGCTTCCCAGTTGACAATCTGAGGTACTCATCCACCATAGTATGGCTGTTGAGGGTGCGGTAGTCAATACACATCTGAATTTTCCCATTCTTTTTTGGACTACCACAATGGGTGAGGCATAGGGGCTGCGGGTCTCAGTAATGATGCTATTCACAACCAGTTCCTGAAGATGATGTCGCACATCTTCCATCTCTGAGAGTGCAATTTTTCTAGATCTCTCCCTGAACGGTTAAGGGTCATGTAGCCTGATGTTGTGTTCAACCCCTTAGGCACATTCCACATCCCACTCATGCAGTGAGAATACCTAGGATCTTTCACAGAGTTTCTTCCTCGGGCGATTCTTCCACTCCTCGAACAACAGTGAATCCCCAAAGTCAAACTTCACTGGATCTATAGTTTTACACTGGGGTCTCACACCTGATTCAGGCTTGAAGAGATCTGCTGTCTTTTGCCCTCGATTCACAACAACATCACAACATGTTTCATTAGCAATCAGTACAGTGACCTTGTTCTGGGCTGCTGCTGGTAAGGTTATAACTCCACGGGGGACCAGGACCCTTTCAGGGAGCTCTCCTTCAGCTTGTTCTACCATGGCAAATGCTCCTTTATTGCCTTTCAGCCAGGTACTCATGACAAGCACTTCTTGCTCTGTCTTTGCAGGCACTACTGGGGGGGTCTTGCCCGCATACCTCAGTGTCCCTGTTGGTAACTCAGACATCTCCTTTTTAGCATCCTCAATTTTCCTGTAGGCTTCAGCACAAAGTGTATGGATCATCAGGGTTTCCAGATATTGGTTCCCAGCCCATCATCTGCAGTAATCTGCGAGCACCTTGAAGAGATTGGTCTCTATCAGCACAGACACAGTGTCCCCTTTAGGGTTGGGGCATATCCAGGCAGCTGTTTCTGCCTCTTCTCTTACTCCTGCCACCTCCTCTGGGAATTCCAGGTGTGCTATGTCATACCTTTCATAGGGGTATTCATTCATGCTGAGGCCACACAGGCCAAGACCAGTCAATGGCTGGATAGGCAGGTGCCTAAGCATCTGTTGGTAGAATGACTGGAATATAATAGCTTCAGGGGGTAGCTGAGTTAATCTGTTACAGAAAAAAAAACAACAAATGGCCTTGTAGCACTTTATAGACTAACAAAACATGTAGATGGTATCATGAGCTTTCATGGTCATCTGAAGAAGTGGGCTGTGCCCACGAAAGCTCAGTGTGACGAGGTGAGTCAACCCCATACTAACCCAGGGCCTGATGAGTCTCATGAGAGGAGACTGGCCGGCATTTGCCACAACTGGGAAGCAGCGGGACCAGGTTCATGAATCCCAAGTGGGGAAGTGGGCGGGGCCACGTTGGAGGCGGACACAGGAGCCGGGAGCACGGAGGACGCCCGCAGATGGGGCGCTGGATGATGACGTCATATGCCGGGGTGGTGAAATGTCATGCCGGCATTGGTGGGTGGGACATCGAAGTGGGGGAGGGGGTAAGGGTGACATCACACGCCGACCTCAGGGGCAGGGCTAAAAAGGCTCCGGCCCAAAGGGGGGGGAGGTGGAGGAAGGCGGGGCATGCCATCAGGGCTCAAAGGGGGCATCTTGCCCCTAGGAGAGGGGAGGGAAGGTGACTCAGACTGCGGAGGTAGGAAGTAGCCCAGGGCGGGGTCATGGAGCCTGCGAGCAAATGAGTTTAGGGGCAATTCCCCCATTTGCTAGGTCAGAGAGCCAGGCTCCCTCCCTTAGGGCCCTGGGCTGGGACCCAGGAGAGAGGGTGAGGTCCTCCTACCCCACCGTTGGAGGTCAGGTACTTGCACCCAGTTCAGGGTAATTGTCTATTTTGTGTAGCTGTAAAACAAAAACCGAATGGAAATATGTACTGCTGTGGACTCTAAGGGTGATGGGATAACACAATAAAGAGGGTAATTGAAGAGGATAGGAGTCAGAACCTCTTACACTCATGATACTATCTACATGTTTTGTTAGTCTATAAAGTGCCACCAGACCATTTATTGTTTTTTTCTGGAATATAATAGTCACCTGCAATCCGGTGTCAAGCAGTGCTTTGCATTCTACCCATTCAATCCTCACTGTGACTGCTGCTCGAGGCCCTATCAGTCTTGAGGGGATCCCAGCTGAGCAGTATTTTCTGGGGGATCCTTCAAATCCTGTGGGCCTGGGTGGCCCCTGTCCCCAGACCCTCTGGCAATTCCCTGACCTCTCCCAACTGATCCTCAGCTTTCCATAAACTAAGCTGGTATTTTCCTCATTTCAGCAATTGGCAGCACTGTGCCCATCTTGACCACACCGGTAGCATCCCTTCGCCTGGGTGGGATTGTGGCTCCAAGTGCTGACTTCTCCATCACCACAGCCTGAGGCTCCTTATCCCTGCAAATCCTAGCTTGGTCCATGATGCTTTGCAACTCAGCTATCTGTTCTGTCAGGACCTGCACTTGTTGTGCAAGGTCCTCTCTGGTGCTCACCATCAGTACACCAGCTGTTTGTCAGGATGCTGTGCTGGTCGGCCCAGATGTCTGGGCTTTCTAAAACTCACTGGCAGCCTGCCTTCCTTCCTCTTCTCTGACCTCTTTTTTCAGCTGGGAGTAACTAGGGGGGTGTTCTTGTCATTCTTTTAGCTGGAGATGAAGTAGAATCAGGCTGTAATACTGAGTTCCTCTTACAATTTGAGCCAGTCTGGTCAGGTCCATCTGCTCCGCAGTCACTGCTCCCCTAATGACAACTCTCTGTAGCAGCCTCTCTAACCTCTGTATACAGCCCAAAACCTTTTCTCCCTGGTGCTGCTTAACATTAAGGAAGTAACAATAACTGTCTTCAGGACCCTCTGTGCTCCCAAACATGTGGGTGAGGGCCTCTAGGCAGTCCTTTACATTGACCTCAGGGTTAGTGGTCTTCAAGGAGTGAATCGCACACTGACAGACTGCTGGCTAAGCCAGAACTCTGCCACTGTAGCCTGGCTAAAGAAGCTGGGGGGAAACAGCTGAGCAAGCCCAGGCCTGAAGGGCTATTACAAGCAGCTGTGGGCCTCACTGGGAGAGGGCTATATAAGGCAGAGGAAGGAAACCAGAAGGGGGCAAGGAGTCAGGATGTGACTGAGTGTGCTCCTAAGTAGACAGAGGAGCTGTCTGAGTTCTCTGTAAGCTTTGTAATTAGAAGGTGGTGGGAACTAACAATAAAAGGCACGGGTGACTGCACCAAAAGCATCTCTTGCTGATTCATGGACCAGAAGGTGTCCCAGACCAAGGGGGCTGAGTAGGGACTCTGCCACACGTAGTACCAGGAGTGGGGTACAGTGCCAGAGGATGTGGTTCGTGGCCCAGAAATGGAGGAGACCCTGCAGTGGCTGGTCAAGCAGCAAGAGCAAGAGCAAGTGCAGCAGGCCCTGCAAAGCTTCCAGCAGTCCCACCAGGCAGAGAGGCAGGCTTTGCTAACCTGGGAGGCAGAGCAGCAGCAGAGCCTGCAGGAATTTATAAAAGAGCAGAGCAAGGTGCAGCAGCAACTCCTGACAAAATTGGTGAGTCCGGGGAAAGGAGATGGTACCCGACCACCAGGCCTGGGACTCTGTAAAACTGAGCCAGATGATGACCCGGATGCATTTTTGAGGACATTTGAGCGGATAGCCATGGGTGCTGGATGGGACAGGGCTATCTGGGCCCTGCGTCTGGCTCCCTATCTGGCAGGAGAGGCTCAAGTGGCCTACCTGGCCTTGGGGGATGATCAAGCCTGTAACTATGAGGCAGTAAGAGAAGCCATTTTGGACCGGGTGATCTGTCCACAGAAAAGTACCAGCAGAAGTTTCAGTCTGCTCAATGGATGGCAGCAGTGAGGCCCCGGGCATTTGCTCAAAAGCTATTAGACTGGGCAACCAATTGGCTGAGGCAAGAGGCACAGACAGTGCAAGAAATACTGGATTTGCTCATTCTCAAGCAGTTACTGCAAGCCCTTCCAGAGAGTATCCATGTGTGGGTCAGGTGCTACCAGCCTTACCCACTGGATGTATGTTGAGGCAGAGGTTTCCCGGAGAGACGGTCGACCCTACCGGACAAGGAACCAGGGAGGAAGCCGGAGGAGCCCCTTTCTGGGAAAGGCCCAGAGAGAAAGGAGTCACCTCAAGGAGCACCTGTTGGGGCTGACATAATGACCTGCTGGCAATGCGGGAGGCCAGGGCATAGAAAGTGGGACTGCCCAGACAATATGGATTGTGGACATGTGGGGTTCTGTGGGTTGACTCAGGTGGGAAGGCCTGACAGGAGGTGGAGTCTTCCCACTGTCCAGATACAGGTAGGGAGAATGAGCGAGGGCTAATGGACTCTGCATCAGCCCACTCACTCATGTGGAAGGAGCCGGTGTAAAGGATGCTCCCTGGAGTAAAGGTGGCACTAGAATGCGTCCATGGGGACAAGAGGTCTTACCCGGTAGCCCAGGTGCCACTGGAAGTAAGAGGCCGGTTCCGTGGAAGCGGGTGGGGGTAATGGACCGGTTATCGTACCCGGTGGTGGTTGGTTGGGACTGGGACCAAACTGCCACAGAGAGCAAGAGGGGATCCTCAAGGAAAATCAAGAGATCCCCACCCCCGAAGGGAGACATAAGTGTAGCCGTCGATGCTATGGGAGTGGGGAACTAGGACACATAGTTGGGCGGTGTCCCAACCTGGTGGGGACAGAAAGGTGGGAAGCGAGTCTGGCAGTAATGGGCGGCCCTTCTCCCTCCCAGGGAGAGGAGGCACAAGTGGATCGCTCCCCAGAGCAGCCCACAGAAGAAGAGACATCAACCCTGGTTGGGGAGATGAGAGAAACTGGGGCACAGATGGTGCCGCACAAAGGGGAGACAGACCCTGATTCCCCAGTGCAGGTCAGAGCAGTACTGGAGGAAGGGCCCCAATGAGGGTGAGGGTGGTGTGAGCACCTGTGGGAAATGCCTGAAGTATATGGGCCAGGCCCTTTCCCCTGTGAATTTTGTGGGGAGGGAACAAAAGAGCTTCCTGGAAAAGCCCTGAGGGAGGGTTTGGGCACAGGCAGGGATTTGCCCAGAAGGGATCCCTTTGGTAAGGACCCAAGTGGCCCAGGGAGGGTGGACCCCAAGGGCAAGGGACAGCTCCCCAAGGAGGACCCCAGGGGAAAAGCCACTCCTCCGGGGCAGAGGGAGTTAAGGAGTGGCAGGCCCAGACCAGATACTTCATAAGGGGGGAGGAGTGTGACAGACTGCTGGCTAAGCCCGATCTCTGCCACTGTAGCCTGGCTAAAGAGGCTGGGGGGAAAACAGCTGAGCATGTGCAGGCCTGAAGGGCTATTACAGGCATCTGTGGGCCTCACTGGGAGAGGGCTATATAAGACAGAGGAAGGAAGCCAGGAAGGGGCAAGGAGGAGCAAGGAGCCAGGGTGTGGCTGAGTGTGTGCCTAGGAAGACAGAGGAGCTGTCTGAGTTCTCTGTAAGCTTTGTAATTAGAAGGTGGTGGGAACTAACAATAAAAGCACGGGTGACTGCACCAGAAGCATCTCTGGGGCTATGTCTACACTGGCGGGTTATTGCTCAAGAACGGCCGTTCTTCCAGAAAGCGTTCACACTGCCCGCCCGCACTTGCACAAGAAGATTTACAGTACGGTGTGGTAAGAGAGGGCTTCTTGTGCAAGAGCTATGCTCTTTTTTAACAGGTGTAAGCCTTCTTGTGCAGGAGCTCTTGCGCAAGAGGGCAGTGTAGACACTTGGCAGGGATTTCTTGCGCAAGAAAGCCCTATGGCTAAAATGGCCATCAGAGCTTTCTTGCGCAAAGGAGCGTCCACACTGCCATTGATGCTCTTGCGCAAAAGCACAGCTCGCACATGGCAGTGTGGACATTTTCTTGTGCAAGATGTTCTTGCGCAAGAAGACGCCAGTGTAGTCATAGCCTGGCTGATTTGTGGACCAGAAGGTGTCCCAGACTGTAGTGGGGCCTATTTGAGACCATGGGAAGGTGGGTGGGCACAGCCTGCCCACTGCTCAAAGTCCCTCCCCCAGCCCTGCGGGAGGGATAGCTAGACCCAGGCTCAACTGATTACTGGGGAGAAATAATGACTAAAGGGAGGGGGTGCAGGTTACAGGTTCAAAACAAGGGAGCCAGATGGGGACACCGAGCAGAGAACCCCGGACAGCACCCATTGCTCCTCGAAACCGTCAAGGGAGCCAGTGGACGCCGCCCAGAGGAACTCTTCCTGGATACGTGACACTAGGAAGGAACGAAAATAGGCCCCACAGTTGCAGGGAACCCCCTCGTCCAGCATCCTCTCCCTGGTGTTATATGTGGTGGCGTTAGCTAAAGCCAGGAGGAGGTTGACGAGGAGGTCCCGCGACTTTGTGGGGCCACGGATAGGGTGTGCGTAAATGAAATAAGAGGTTCTGGAGGAGCCGGAATAGGGGCTGCCACCTGGCGCATTCAAGGTAGGTGTGCGCCAGGTTTTCCCTCACGCTGCAAAAGGGGCAGGTGTCCGGGGTGGGGGTGAACCGCGCCAGGTACACACCCGTGCTCACGGCTCCGTGAAGGAGCCGCCAACTGATGTCCCCGATGAACCGCAGGATTAAAGTGGAATATATGCTGGCCCATCGGGGTTCCCCACTCTCAACGGGTCTTAGATAGTCCCACCACTTGGTATCGGGGCGGGACACGAGGGTGGGGAAATGCTGAGTGTGGAGCACGAGCGTGTACAGATGTTCCCTAGGCGCAGTTCGAAAACAGACCAGCTGCAGCTTTTGCAGCTGACTAGGGGTCCAAGGATGGGGAAGCCGGGGGTGCCCGCGGAACAGGGGCCCGATAAAAAGGGATGGAGGGTTTGCAGGAAGGGAGGGGCGGGGTGTACCTTCTCGCACGGACCGCTGCAGGAAGTCGAGAGCGGGCCACGGCAAGGCCGCCTTCACCTCCTGGTGTAGGCACAGACGGGTTCGGGGGGTGGAGAGCCCCATTCACTGAGTGAGCGCTTGGGGATCCACCCAATCCTTCCTGTCCTAATCCAGGAGGTCTCCAACCTTGGTGGCTTCTGCCAGGATCAACCTCCAGTGCACCGAGGGAGACTCTGCCACCTGCACGCACAAGGCTGGATTGTGGAGCAGGGGCTCCGCGAAGAGGTCTGCTCCCTCGGCGGCCACAATGGACCTGGTCGCTGAAAACAGCTTCCAGGTCTGGAGGAGTTCCTGGTAGAATTCCGGCAGCTCTGAGAGGTCTCGCGAAAGGCCCGTCGGGTGGATAAAAAAGAGCTGCCGGTCGTATCGGAGCCAGCGGAGGAAGGAGCACCCCAAGATGCTCCGTGCCGGACTACCTGAACTAAAGAGGAGTCTCTGCAGGGCCTGGAGGCGGAAGGCCCGGACCTGGCTGCGCACACAGACCAGGCCCTGGCCCCCCTCCTCCAGGGGGAGACACAAGACCCCTGCAGAGACCCAGTGCAGTCCTGGCCAAAAGAACTCTAAAGCTGTCCTCTGGAGCTTGGCCAGGACCTCCGGGGCTGGGCGCAGGGTGTTAAGCCGGTGCCAGAGCATAGACAGGACCAGCTGATTTAGCACCAGTGCCCTCCCTCGAAGGGAGAGACACTGGAGCAGTCCTGTCCATCTCCGCAGCCGCTCACCCACCCTGGCCTCCAAACCCTGCCAGTTGTCCGGTGGAGAGGGATGCGTGGTGGATAAATAGATGCCCAGATAGAGCAGTGGACCCGCGCTCCACCTAATGGCCTGAAGCACGGGTGAAAGGGAGCCAGCCCGCCACCCGTCCCTGACCACCAGGCCAGAGCTCTTGACCCAGTTGACCCAGGCGGAGGAGGCTGCTGAGTACACGGCTTGGCAAGCCTCCACCCGCGCCAGGTCGCCCGGGTCCTGGACCATGAGGAGCACGTCATCGGCGTACGCCAACAGGATCAGCCACAGCTCTGGTTCCCGAAGCACCAACCCCGTCAACCTCCTACGGAGGAGATGGAGGAAGGGCTCAATTGCCAGAGCGTACAGCTGGCCTGACAGCGGGCACCCTTTATGTACCCCCCACCCGAAGCTGACCGGCTCGGTCAGGGTCCAGTTGAGCCTGACCAAACACTCCGCAAGGGCGTACAGCACCCGGAGAAAACCCACAAAACGGGGCCCAAAGCCGAAGGCCTTACCCGTGATCCATCCCAGGAGATACCCGTGATCCATCCTGTCGAACGCCTTCTCCTGGTCCAGGGACAGGAGGGCGAACGACAAGCCGTCCCTACACCCAAGCTCCAAGAGATCCCGGACCAAATACAAGTTATCAAAAATGCTACGGCCCGAGACGGTGTAGGTCTGGTCGGGATGGATCACGTCCGCCAGCACGGACCACAGTTGCAGCGAGATGGCTTTTGCTACGACCTTGTAGTCCGTGCTGAGGAGTGAGACGGGACGCCAATTCTGAAGGTCGCGGAGGTTCCCCTTTTTCGGCAGCACAGCTCGCCTGCACGACAGAGGGAGGACCCCGCTCTCCAAGGACTAGGCCCAGACGGTGATGAGGTCTGGGCCGACAACTTCGTCCCAGAACACGCGGTAGAACTCCACGGTCAGCCCGTCCATGCCCGGGGTTTTATTGTTGGGCATGAGAGGGAGGGCTTCCAAGAACTCGGCCAGAGTAAGAGGCGTCTCCAGCCGGTCTCGGTTGTCCGCGCTGACCATCGGGAGCTCAGTCCAGAGCACCTTGCAGGCGTCGGCTTCGGTCGGATCCGGGGAGAACAAATTGGCATAGAAGGCCCTTCCACGCATCTCCGCCGGATCCATGAGGTGGGTGCCATCCTCTGCCAAAAGGCAGGTGACATGCTTTTTGGCCCCCCTCCTTTTCTCCAGGGCGTAGAAGAAGCAGGAGCCGCGATCCATCTCCCGAAGGAGCTGGATGCGAGATTGAATGAAGGCGCCCCAGGCCCTGTGATCTTCCAAGGCCCGGAGCTCCTCCCGCTTCTCCCGGTACGCCTCGCAGAGGGGTGGATCCTCGGAGGCGGATGCCAGATGCTCCTCAAGCTTCAAAACCTCCCGTTCCAGCTGCTCTATCGCCGCATCCCTCCGCCGGCTGGCGCCCTGGGAGTAGTCACGGCAGAAGAGCCGGGCGCGCACCTTCCCCACGTCCCACCATCGCCGCGCCAAGGGAAAGGCGGGCCGCTGCCCTCACCAGGCCTGCCAGAACTCCCAGAAGGATGCCACAAAGCCCATGTCCTCCAGCAAGCTATTATTAAAGTGCCAATGGACCGGCCCCAGTCTCTCCGAACTCAGAGAGGCTTTCATGGCCACCAGATGGTGGTCCGTGAACGGGGCCGGCCAAATGCTGGAGGAGTGGGCTCGTGCCAGATGGAAATGGGAGAGGTAAATGCGATCCAACCGGGAGTGGCTCGACTGATCGTCCTCCACCCGGACGTAGGTGAAGGTGGTGTTGTCGTCCGGGTGGTGGTCTCGCCAGACATCCACCAGGGAGTGATTGTCCATGATCTCCCTGAGGACGCCTGCTGTGGCCTGGCAGTTCGCGAGTCCTACACGGTCCCGGTCATCGAGGGTGGTGTTGAAATCCCCGCCCAGGACCAGACACTCGCGAGGATCCAGAGTGCCGAGAAAGGTGGCCGCCTGCTGATAAAAGGTGACCTGGTCCGGGCCCGCGTTCAGGGCATAGACATTGACCAAGTTCAACGTCAGCCCCTTTACGCGGACCCTGACATGCAGCAGGCGGCCCGGGACAACCTCGGCGGTCCCCAGCACCTCGGGCCGTAGGGCAGGGGAGAACAGGGTGACCACCCCGGCCGAGCGAGCACTGAGGTGGCTAAAATACACCCCGTCCCCCCACTCCAGCTGCCAGCCAGCCTCAACAGCTGGAGTCGTGGGTCTCCTGCAGGAAAATCACTGAGTACCCCCCTCCCGAAGGAAGGAGAGCACCCAGTTCCTGCAGAGACCCACCCTACAGCCCCGGGCATTTAATGTTTCAAATGTGGTGTGCTTCATGACGAGGGCTGGGGTGGATCCTCACGGGCAGGGGAATCGGCGGCCTCGCACAGGCCCCGCAGTAGACCGCTCTCCGACCCGAAGATCAGGAGAGCGTCTCGGAATCTGTGGGTCCAGCGGTAGGCCGCGCCGTCCTGCCTATTGGTCCCTCTCCCCTCCTCCAAAAGGGCTCTGGTGGCCTGAAGAATCGAATGAAAGTCCCCCCCAGCGCTGAAGGGCGAGCTGCATCTTGCCTTTGGCCCCGCAGTTATCTACGAGGAACTGGCGCAGCTCAACCCTCAGCACCAAAGGGATACTAGGGTTCTCCTCCGTCCGGGCCTCCAGGCTGAGCTCACGGGCCACAGAGACGGGCAAGCAGGGATCCGACCCCCTGCGAGGCGCCGACAGCAACGGCGCCATACTGCCCGTCCCCAACCCTGGCAAGGGAAGGGGCGGCGGAGGGAACACGGCAGCCCCTAAGGGATTGGGGACCAGGGATACGAATACCACCCCCTGAGGGCTGCCCACAGCTAGCGGGAATGAGACGGCCCCCATGGGGGTGGCAACAACAGTGGTGTGGGAGGATGATGGGAGTGGGATGGATTTCACATCGGGGACGGGGGTGGGAAGGGGATGGGGAGACAGTGCTGGGGGAGTGGACATCACGACAGGGTTGGGAGAGAGGGAGGGTGGGCTCTAGGCCGGACGGTGGGGCGGGGTTAGAGAGAGGGGGAGCGATAGAGATAGGAGAGGGATTGGGGACAGGGGAGGACTCAGGGCTGGAGATTGGTTCATAGTGCGTGGGGTCAGGGCCAAGGGCGTGAACAGAGGTGAGGGGAGGATCGGTGCAGGGGAGAGAGCCAGAATTTGGGGCAGGATCAGGGGGAAGATCCCCCGAGTTTGGGTCACCTAGCTGCGGCGCCTCCTGAACGGGGACAGGGAGGACAGGAGCGGGAAAGGTAGATGGCCACCCCACCTCATTTGCAAGGGAAGGGGCGCCCCCAAGCTTGGGACCCGGCCGCTTGGCACGGGTCGTCGCCCCTAAGGGCTCGGCGATTCCAGCGCCGGCGTTCGAGTCAGCCGGGCCAATGGGCAACACAAGGGGCGCCCCACGCGTGAGGACAGGGTCGGCCACCTGGGGCATTAGGGTGGTAGTGGGGAGAGGAGGAGGCGGCGCAACAGAGTCGCCGCCCAGATCAAGGCCCACTGGCAAAGGGTCATCCTCCCCCTGAATGAGCAGGGTCAGACCCAGGGCCTCGATCTCCTCAAAGATGGAGCTGAGTTCCATCCTCTCTGCCCTGGAGCCTTCCCCGCCGGTCGCCGAGGCAACAATTACCCCAACGATAACGGCGGGGGGCTCAGCTGGTATCGGGGCCAGGAGAGCTTCACCCGAGGCCTCCTCGTGGATGGGCTCCTCGCTGCCACGGCTTCCTCGACCGGCACCTCCTGCTGGTGCTCACCGGGGGCGTTCTTGGCAGCGCTGGCCCCCCTCGGGATCTTTCAGAGGGGGGCCTTCCACCTTCCTCATCGGAGGGGGGAGATTGAGCCCACGAACGGCGGGCTCTGCGCTTCCCCCGGACGGGTGTCCAGCCCTCCGAGGTGGAGGTGGAGGGCTGGTCAGCAGGGGCAAGGCTGGGAGGGGTGCAGTTAGTTTCCGGGGGGGATGTTGAGGCAAGGGAGGAAGAGAGGGGGGTAGGGAAACCTCCACTTGGGGGGAGAGCCCTCTTCCTTGCCCGGCAGCGACCGCGCCACCCTCTCCTCCTCGGGCCCCACAGAGACGGATGGAATGGAGGCGGGGCCCACCTGCTCGCTCAGGCGTGCCAGAGGGGGCACCTCTGGCTCCCGAGCAGAGCTGTCGGTTGGAGGAGGGGCAGCCGTGGAGGCTGGACTACCAGGGGAGCCGGCGGTGGCAGGGCCGGCGCCCTCCCAGGCCCCGGAGGGCCCTGACGCCTCCCCCGACCGGGCCAAGGGGTAGTCCCTCCGGACGTGCCCCATCGCCTGGCAGAAGAAGCACCGGGCCTTTCCCGTAGAATAGTGGACCCAGTAAAGGGCCCCCTGGTAGGGCACTTGGAAGGACCCCTTGAGCGCCACCCTGCCACGCGCCGCCAGCAGCATCTGAAGCTGCACTTGCCGGCGGAAGGACAGGACATGGCGGAGGGCAGGGTCCTTGCAGCCCAACGGGAGAGGGCTGATAACAGAAATCGGCTTCCCCAGCATGGAGAGGGAAGGCAGCAGGGCGGCATTGGGGAGGAAGGGCGGGACGGAAGTGAGAACCACCCGTATGCCCAGGTCTTCCAGCAGTTCGAGGGGCACGTGCAGGCCCCCCCCGCCAGGCCCCTCTCCACCGCCTCCTGGGCGGCGGCCTCCGAGGCAAGGAAGAACACCACCTTGCCGTACATCTTGGAGGCCACCACCACGGCCGAGGCCCCCACCACCCTCGCCAACGCCCGCACATAAGTTTTGACGTGGGGCGAGGCAGCGACCAGGAGGCAGCGGACGCCGTGCCTCCTGGTCATGGTAGGAAAGGGGCCCCGGCCACCCGGGATGGAGCTGGAGGCGGCAGTCGGGGCAGATGACATGGCACGTGGGGAGGCGGCAGCGGCCACCTGGGCGTACGCTCTGGGGGCCGTGGTCGAATCATCCCCAGAGCTGGTGGGGGGGGGGAACAGCAGGGGAAGGAGGGGCTGCGGCAGATGGTGGGGCCGCAGTGGGTGGGGCATCCTCGGCCACAGAGGGTTTAGCCCTCCAGGCCGGGCTTTTGCCCCTTTTCTTCCCCCCGCCCTTTTTTTCCAGCCGAGGTGGAAGCTGCTCCCGATTTTGAGGGAGTGTTGGCCGTGGCAGTGGCAGAGCTTGGGCCGGGGGTCGGGAGGTCAGCCGCAGCATTCTTTGGGCCCAGTGGCAGCGGGGGGACCGTGGGCCCAACAAGGGCAGGGGTCTCCTCCATCATGGGGAGAGGATGGAAGGAGGCACGAATGGTGGGGAGGGGGGAGGCAGGTATTAGCCGCTCCTCCCCACCAGACGGCAGGCAGGGGAGGAGGGTGTCAGTGAAGGGGAGGGGGGGAGAAAGGAAGGGTACAGGTTTCAGGAAGGGACAACTGAGGGAAGGGGGGGATTAGCAGCCTCTCCTCCCTGCTAAGGCTGTGTCAGAGGAGGAGGGCGCTATTCGGGGGGAGGGACACGAGGAAAGGGGGGGGGACACAATTGGGGAGGGAGGGAAAAGGGAAAGCGACCACTCCCTCCCGCCGACTAATTGCAGGGAGGGAGGGCACCAGGAAGGGCGGGATGGAAACAGGAAACCGAGGGGCCAGCAACCACTCCTCCCTGTAAGGCTGGGAACAGAGGAGGAGGACGCTGGCAGGACGGGCAGGGGACAAAGCAACGGGTGCAGGACGGGCCGGCTCCTCCGGCTGCACTGGGGTATAAAAGGGGGCTATGGGATCATTGGGGGGAGTGCAGTGTACAGGGGAACTAACTAAAAAGGGGGGGTAGGACACAGGCGCTCGGGGGGGGCACAAGGCAAACAGGGTAGTGCTCAAAGGGCTAGCGGGCGGCTGGGGGGAGGGGCGAAAAGGAGGCAAAACAGCAGCTGAGAGGTGCAGGGTGCACAACTAGGCTAGCTGGGGCAGGGGTGTGGCAGGTAAACTTTGGGAGTGAATGTGGTGGGTGAGTAACTTTGGGGATGGAGGGAAGAACGAGCTGGGCTAGCAGGGAGGGGCAGGGCAGGCAGTGGGGAAGGAAACAAGCTGCTGGGGTAGGGTGAGTGACCAGGGATAAGCGATAAGGGAGGCCCCCCAGCCAAATGTAGCTGAGGGAGGGGGGCCAAGTCCATGGGGGTGGAGAGGGAGCTCGCCCACGAGCGCTGTGAGGGCTCGACCTCGCCCACCGCTGCAGCAAAGTCCCAGGTGGAAGGCGGAGCAGCAAACCCCGCCAAGGGGAGGAGAGACAGTCCAGGTGGTAAGGGGCGGTGGAGGGGGCGTTGGGGGTGGTGGCAGCGGGGGGGGGGGGGGGCAGCTGGACTGGGGGGAGGGCTCTGAGCCCCTCCCCCAACCCCCCTTTCAACAGCTCAGTTCACCACCACCACCCCTGGAGCAGATGAAAAAAACTCAGTCTTTTAAACAAACCTCCTCCACAGTTCTTGATGATAATTCTCCTCTTCTCCCCTTCAGCGGGGTGCAGCAGCAGCAGGCAGTCAGCGGGGGAAGGCATCTGAGTGGTGGGTGCTGGTGGGGTCCTCTTCCTCTGGAGTGGAGGAGGGGAGAGGGGGGGCAGCCGGCAGGCCCCCCCTCAGGCAGCAGCAGCAGCAGCAGCAGCCAGTGGTGGTAGGAAGCAGCAGTGTCCGGGGGGAGCAGGTCCAGCAGCACGGAGGCCTCAGGTGGTGGCTAGGTAGGGCGGGGAAGGCTCCAGCCGGTACAGGTAGCAGGAGCCGGGGGGGGGGGGGGGGGGAGAGGAGGAGCAGGAGCAGCAGCAGCTGCACCCTGCTGCCTCTCCTCCTTCTCTAGAGTGTAGTGGGCCAGAGGAGGAACCCCTCTGGGAGCCATTTTGGGCCCAACCTCGCCCCTCCCAGTCACCTGACAGGAAGCCAAGGGGCGTGGCTAGGACTATAAGAACGCTGCCAGGGAGGTCAGTCAGGGCCCAGCCTTTGAGGAAGATAGAAGCCTGTTCAGAGTGCCTGGCTGAGGAGGCTGAGAGCTGGCCTGGGTCTCCTACAGCTGCTTCCCCTAAGACCAGCAAAGACTTCCCTGCCAGGGCTGCTGAAGCCTGGCCAAGCTGGCCAGCAGAGCTACCCTCTGACCCAGAAGAACCTGGGGCTCTGCTGGTGCCTGGGGACTCGGAGGACTGGCCTGAGCCTGAGGTCCTGCTCAATTCCCAAGGCCTGTGGAAACTCCTGGACCCTGAGGGCTTGCCAGAGCCGGTGGACCGGCTGGATCCCCGAGGCCTGCCTGAACCCCGGGGCCTGAGAAACCCGTGGGACGCTGCAGAGCTCCAGCCCACTGAAGCCTGGATTGGGCTACCCGGACCCTGCTGGGATGACACCGCCCTTGATGCCCTGACTGATCTGCCAGAGACACAGGTACCTGCGAAGGGGGAGACAAGGAGTGGCCCAGGGGGTAGTATGGGCTGATAGCAGCCCTAGGCCAGCATGTTGTGGGCTGGAGCCCCTGCTGAGCCAGTAGCAGCTGCACTGCTGCATCCTGGGCTGTGGTGCAGTGGAGTGGATGGGCCTGTGCCCCCTGCCACCCCCTACAGGGTGGCAGTCTCCCCCTTGCCACTGCTGTAGGTGCGCTACCCGCCCAGCTCCTGAACCAGGAGCTTCCTCAAACCTGGGTGTTTGGTGCCCTGCCCTGCCCCAGGGCCAGGGCTTATGTACGGTGGGTGATTACCGGCCAGCCTGGACCTAGGCTGGGCCCTCTTAAAGGGACTAGGACTGCTGCCCTGCCCTGAACTGTGAGCTGAGAGACTTGAGTCTACATTAGACTTCTTCCCCCGTGGCCTGGACCTGAAGCAAGGCCGGGCATGTGAACTATTGACCCTTTCTACCTGACCAGGGCAAGGCCCAGCTGTGGGACTAGAGACTTGGGGACGTGCAGTGGGACAGGTGTATGACCCACTGACCCAGAGGTGGAGGAACCACTCCGGGAGGCCAACCGGCCTACAACCCACCCCTGGAAGGGGGGAGCTCAGACTGTTGTGGGCACTGCCGGAGGGCAGTGTCCTGAAAAGGATCCCACCACCTGCTGTCCAAGCTAATTCCCAGGACCGACAGCTGGTGGTGCTGTGGCGGTGAGTGTACCCTGTTACACAGACCAAAAGGCCTGAGTGGGGACTCCACCACACACATCTAATGCTGGGCCCCTGAGACTCTCTACTAGACATCTTTGCTTTTCTGTGTCTGGTATGCCCCACTGCTCTAGCATTTCAGTGGTGTGTTCTAACCAGGGTTCAAACTCCTCCTCCCCAGGAAATAACCTTAACTTACAATAGGAGCTTGCCATAGCATGGGATAGCACACACTTTTTCCAATGTCTGTCCCAGTGCTTTTGCCCACTTATCAGCGCAGGCTGCAGCCCCTGAGCTAGAGGCTTCTGAGCCAGGGCCCAACAAACCTGATGGATTAATCATAATACAAATAGTAATTTCCTCAAATACAAAACACAATTATTTCCCACTTAGCAAATCACTCAACATGTGCTTGTGAGGGGTACAGACCCAGCATCCCGGACGAGCCCCCACCCAGTAGCCAGGTAGAAGCAGCAGCCAGAGCCGGGTTCAATATCTAGGGGCTCCTTTTATCCATCTCACACAGAACTGTCTCAAGCCCCCCTGGATGCCTCTGGGAGGCAATGCTTCCCCACTCGCAAGCACAGAGTCTGAGCATAGAAAACAAACTTTTAATGAAAGAGGGAGAGAAGTAACACGGCATTAGCTTGGGGAAAATACCACAAACTGAGTTCCTGACCAAACCACGAGTGAACATCCCAGCTCAAATGGATGGAGCAATGTCCTTTGTCTCTCAGGCACACAAGTCCAGCAATGTAAGTGTCCCATTCACATGCCTAAACTTTCTCAGTACCCCACTCACAGTTTCTGCCCTTGGTTAGGGCAGATCAGAACTCAGGGGTGACTTTTTTTTCAGAGCTGACCTCCCACCATTGGTTGGGAGATAGACATCTGACCCACCCCACTGGCCGCCTGCTCCTGCCAGCCACCCCACTGGCCACCTGCTCCTGCCAGCTGCCCTCCTAGCTGCCTGCGCCTACCAGCCACTATTCCTACTGGCTGCTCCTGCCAGCCACCTTGCTGGTCGCTTGCTCCTGCCAGCTGCTGCTTCCATGATGTGTCTGGCTCTGGGCCATACCTAGGCTATGTCTACACTGCAGGCTTCTTGTGGAAGAACTTTTTGCGGAAGAGATCATTCATAGAATGGCCATCAGAGCACGTGTGCTTTTTCTGATAGGGGTTTCTTGCACAAAAAACCTCTGTCCACACACGTAGAAAAAGGAATAACTCTTGTGCAAAAAGCCGTGTCTTCTGACGAGCTACTGTGCTTTTCTTGTGCAAAAACGCGCTTGTAGTATGGATGCTCCGTGAGTTTTTCCACAAAAACGCTGCAGTGTAGACATAGCCCTAGTGATTTCAGCTCTTTGTCAGTTTCTCAGTGATTTCAGCTCTTGGCATATCACCTAGGCTGGCCAAAAGATTCCAGCTCCCACTGGAATAATATTTCAAAATAACAGCGGCTCCTTTTGGAGTCTGTTTTAGGTCTATCCTTAGAACAGGGGGTGGGGAGGGAGGGTGGAGAGACAGGTTGAACCAGTCTTCCAGCTCACGTCTGGAGAGCATGTAGTCTGCTGGTTCAAGGTCCTCCCCCCAACCCCAATCCAGTCCACTTCAGTCTGAAAGGGGGAGGCTTGTCCATCTGCAACTCTTTACAATGACAGTGTCTCTCCTGCAAGCACTGGTGGTCATATTTTACAATTCCTACATTTCGGGTTAACAGGGTTTGTGACCCCACAACAGCCAAATTTGTTACAATATGCCACATTCCATTCTACCGATTGACCATCCATCAGGCCTGTAGCACTGGCTGAACTGGATTTACATAACCACAGCTAGGATCTTTCCCACTTCAGCTGGCTGCACTGGAAGCAGTGGTTCAGACCCTGCTTACAATAGAATCCTAGGGCTGGAAGAGACTTCAGGAGGTCATCAAGTCCAGCCCTTGCCCAAAGCAGGACCAACTCCAACTAAATCATCCCAGCCAGGGCTTTGTCAAGCCAAGACTAAAAAACCTCTAGGGATGGAGATTCTGCCACCTCTCTAGGTAACCCATTCCAGTGCTTCACCACCCTCCTAGTGAAATAATTTTTCCTACTATCCAACCTAGACCTCCCCCACTGCAACTTGAGACCATTGCTCCTTATTCTGCCATCTGTTGCTACTGAGAACAGCCTTACTCCTTCCTCTTTGGAGTCTCCATTCAGGAAGTTGAAGGCTACTATCGAATCCCCCCTCACTCTTCTCTTCTGCAGACTAAATAAGCTCCAATCCCTCAGCCTCTCCTCATAGGTCATGTGCGTCAGCCCCCTAATCATTTTGGTTGCCCTCTGCTGGACCCTCTCCAATGCACCCACATCCTTTCTATAGTGGGGGGCCCAGAACTGGACACAGTGCTCCAGATGTGGCCTCACCAGAGCCGAATAAAGGAACATAATCACTTCTCTAGATCTGCTGGCAATGCTCTTCCTAATGCACCCTAATATGCCATTAACTGTCTTGGCTACAAAAGCACACTGACTCGTATCCAGCTTCTCATACACTGTTATCCCCAGGTCCTTTTCTGCTGAAGTGCTACCTAGCCAGTCAGTCCCCAGCCTGTAACAATGCTTGGGATTCTTCTGTCCCAAGTGCAGAGTCCTGCACTTCTCCTTGTTGAACCTCATCAGATTTCTTTTAGCCCAATCCTCCAATTTGTCTAAGTCACTCTGGACCCTAACCCTGCTCTCCATTCTGGACCCTATCCCTACCTCTCCCCCTAGCTTAGTGGTCATCTGCAAACTTGCTGAGGGAGCAATCTATTCCCTCATCCAGGTAATTAATAAAGCTGTTGAACAAAACCAGCCCTAGAACTGATCCTTGGGGCACTCCGCTTGAAACCAACTGCCAACCAGACATTGAGCGGTTGATCACTTCCCATTAGGCCCAACAATCTAGCCAGTTTTCTATCCATCTTACAGTCCATTTATCCAATCCATACTTCCTTAACTTGCTGGCAAGAATACTGTGGGAGACCTTATCAAAAGCTTTGCTAAAGTCAAGGTATAGCACGCCCACTGACTTCCAGTTAACGCATCACAGAAGCTAATCAGGCTCTACAGACTGCAGGCCATGGGAGGGTTGCTGGAGGCCAGGGCTGGCCCCCAATGACTGACACCCCAGCCAGCCAGGTTGCAGGTCATGGGGGAGTGTTGGAGGCCAAGTGAAGCCCCCAAAGCCTGTCCCTTCCTGGCAGAAACCTTAAGGCCACAGGGGTGCTGCAGGCCTGGGGCAGCCTCTGGATACCTCTCCCTGCAGGGAGCTTGCAGGCCGCAGGGTGGGGCTGCTGCAGGCCACAGACAGCCCTCAGAGCCCTGCCCCCCCCCCCCCGACAGCCTGCAGGACATGGGGGGGGGGGGGAGGGGGCGGGGAGGGGCGTGGAGAGCCTACAGGCTGCAGGGGTGTAGAAACTGCTGGAAGTCAGGGCCAGGGCCTTGCCTGCCTACCACCTTGCATAGGCTCCATGCAACAGGGGGGCCACTAGAGACCAAGGGCAGCCCCCAGTCCTGGTCCCCCTGACAACCTTCAGGCCATGGGGAGGGGGTTGCTGCAGGCGAGGGGTGGCCCCTGGAACTCTGTTCTTCACCCACATAGAGCCTGCAGGCCATGGAAGGGCCATGGCGGGGGCTGCTGGCAGCTGGGGCTAGCCCCTGGAGCCTGGCTTCAGCCCCCAGACAGTCTGCAGACCATGGGGGGCTGCAGAAGTCCATGGTCAGCCCCCAGAGCTCTGGCCTTCTCTCACAGACAGCCCACAGGCTGTGGGGAACTGCTTGAGGCCAGGGCCAACCCATGGAGGCCGCCCCCCACCTGCACACAGGCCTACTGCTGGAGTCTGGAGCACACCCTCGCTGCCACAGGTAACCCTGTTAAGCTATCCTGCCGCCAGCTTCCCAGCCCCCCTCCTCTGAATCCTGCAACCCCACCCTCTCTCCTGAGGCTCCCACCCCTCCACCCCCTGCCCTGAGCCCCCAACACTCCCATCCTCCCACCCTCACTCCTGCACCCATACCCCCTACCCTGAGCCCCCCGCACATCCAAACCCCTGCACAGACTTCTGCATGCCCACCCTCTGACCTGAGCACCCCACACTGAACCCTGTGCCTTAGCCCCTCACTTCCTGCCCTTGCTCCTGGACCCCACCCCTGTTACCTGAGTCCCCTGCACTCTGAACCCTGTGTCCTCAGCCCCCCAACCACTGCCCTCACTCCAGGACTCTCCATCCCCTGACATGATCTCAACCCAGCCCTCTGCCCGGACTTCTGCACTCCCACTCCCTGTGCCCTCAGCCCTCCCATCCCTACCTTCACTACAGCACCTTCCACCCCCTGCTACCAGCCCCCCAAACCTCTCAGACTCCTGTCCTCACTCCTGTACCCCCACCCTCTTGTTATCCTAGCAAAAGACAGAAACTGCACATATTGTCTACCAACAAGCTCTATTGTTTGAATCACTTTCCTTCTTTTACTAATACAAACATCTTTTTTCATTCATTTTTGAAAAAAAAAAATCACTTAACTAAACCATGTACATTTTCCTTCTAGTTTCCACACAATCCCAAAAACCCATTACTTCACTTCGGGTGTGTCTAGAGTACAGGGTTTTGTCGACAAAAGTTGGCTTTTGTCGACAAAATTATACCTGCGTCTATACTACCGCTGCGTTCTGTCGACAGTGAGTCACAGAACACAGCAGTTTTGTCGATAGCGGTATTCCTCAATTTACGAGGAATAATGCCTTTTTTCAAAAGTACTCTTTCGAAAAAAGGTGCTATTGCATGCAAAACTGTGCTTTTTCAAAAGAAAGCATTTAGACTCTCAAAAAAGCAGCTTGCTTTGTCGACAATACTGATCATAGTCTAGATGCCCTTTTCTGACAGAGGCTTTGTCGACAGTATCTGTCGACACAGCCTCTATCGAAAAAGACGTGCACTCTAGACGTAGCCTTAAAGACCCGAGCAATGCCAGGTACATCTGCCAATTCTAAATAAATCGTTGGAAATATGAATGCTGCTTTATCAATCAAATTATAGTAACACAGGACATTCATTATTATTTAATCTGGGATTATATGGTTGTGTACATTAGGGAAAAGAGAAAATTGAAGACACAGAATTTTGTGGATGAAGCATCCACCCATTCTTTATGATGGATAAATTTAGTAGCTACTGATCCAAAATGAGCTGATCTTGATGATATTGTTCCAGAAAGTCACAAAGAATCAGTGGCTTCCTTGAAAAGCAAATCAGATTAGTATATGAGGTGAAAAATGCATCTGACACATTACATCTCAAATATTTTAAGCTGCTGGCGTTCAGCGATGCTAAAAGGATAGTCCCTGTCTTTTTTTCATGTTCTTCTCCTATCTGACCCAAGGCTCATTCTGTCAACATTCCTTCTGCAGGGATGATGGAATTACACATACTTGCTTCCAAAATTCTGTTTCCAAATGCCCCCTACCCTTTAACAAATTCATATTCTAGCACATACTATAAAAGTAGGAACTTTATGTTTTTAATTTTCTCTGTAAATAGTATGCTCTTGAATATATACATTAATGAGACAGTTGCTTTCAAACCATATCAGTTTCATAAAATGAGTTAAAACTGTTTCAGGCACTTCACTTGTCCCCGAGTCTCCCTGCCACTTTTTTGTGGTTTCACAATCACATTTTCCTAACTGGTTTTCTTCCTCCTCCTACCACCAGCATTATGTGAAAGACGCAGGAAAAGAAGCTAAATAACGGAGGCAATGATCATGCAAATGGATGTATGTGGGTGACCCTTTTGCCCATGCAGATCCCCACTGAAGTCATTGGGACTCCACCCTAGAGTCAGGGCCTGCCCTTTGTATCTGACTGAAGGATTGGGGTTTAAAGGACAAAATAGGGGAAACTACATTTTACTCCAAAGTCAATTTCATAAAGTAAAACTCTAAAAATATCAGAAGACTATTTTTCTCCAGCTCCTTTCAGTTCAAGTAATCATCCCAAGATGAGGTCCAGCTGGCTTTATACCCTGTTAAAATTCCATGTTGTACATACATTCAGAATTGCTAGACTATGGCTCAGATCTTCTTACCCAGCTGACTAGTCTGGTGCAATCATGGGAACCCTTTTTTCAATGCTGTCTCAAGCTAAATCCTTAGCTACAAATCCTGCCATGTGCTGAGCAACCATGACTCCCACTCAAATATGCTAAGCACAGTCATTGATTTCAAGTGATTCCATTGGTAGAAGCTGGGTGCCAGCTTTACTTGGGTCTTCAGCAGTCTAACTGTTCCCTTTCAGCATGTGTCCCTTCCCTTCAGTCTGCCCCTTCACTCCTCATCACATTTTTACCTTTCCCTCCATTTCAATTGGTCCCAATTCCACTATGGAAGTACAACTTCTCCTGACATCAAAATGCTTGTTAGAAGGAATGCCAGGAGGTACTTACCTATGTTGGTTGCCTCCTCCTCCCAAAATGTTGGAGATCCAACATGCCACATCATCAAATGCTCTGCCGTGGTAACTGCACTCTTTCCCTGCCTCCTCCATTGTCAGGAACTCCATGCAAGGTATGTGCTACTTCATCTAGAATTGGTCAGTCACATGTGAGATAGTGACTAAATCTAATTACTTGTACTGGACTCTGTTTTTATGCTCTCACATGCATTAATTAGGACCTTGCTATGTGCTAGTCCTCTTGACATCAACCAGTATGACTACCTACAGAGTAAGGTGCTACTCCAGACAAGTGAGTCTTGGCTTGGCCATCTGGTCTTTAGAAAAGCAGCCTCCTTAAATAAAGTCTGTCTTTTAGTCAAGTGATCAGTCATAGCCACTGTAAGTCTCCCAGCAATACGCTTTGGAGGATTCCAAACCTTAGAGTGGAACTGTGCTTGATTGTTGTACAAAAGTATTAAATTATTATTCTCTCAAAGAGAATTTGGCTTTTAAAGTGGTCAGATTATGCAGATTCCTCTTTTAAAATTGATTTTAAAGCAGCAAACACAAGTACGGATAGTAAATGCACCAATCAGTTAAACAGTCTATAACATTCACATTGGCTTGATCTATTCTAAGAGAAGCAGACCCTGTTGCATGGTTTGGGAAGCTCCTAAAAATTTCTTGTGAAATCATGTCAATGAAGTTTCATTTTACATAAATTGGAGGAAAAAATGATTTTTTTTTGGTTTCTAAATGGCTTTCGGTTTTGAAATTTCATTTTATTTAAACACTTTTTATCAACTGACCCATTTTTTCTGAATTTCATTTATTGAAATGTTGAAATTTTGACACTTCACTCTCCAATTTAAGATTTTTCTTTTTTAGTCTTGAAATTTTTCATGAAATGGAAAATCTGTTTTCCAGCTAGCTCTGATTACAATACAATTACAGTACAGTAACCACTATGTCTTTTCTCCTGTGGTTCTCTACAGTAATGTTGCAAATCCCTTCCCAAAGATTCAGTCCAAAATCTCACATCTACCTACAGCTATAGCTGGTGTCTTTACCTATGACACTTTACTGATCTATTGAAATTGCATAAATACTATTCCTCTCCACTCTCCCATTCAGTATTATCTATCACTTTACAATGAAGTTATTTTTGAATTATGATGGATTGAGTTGTGAATAATATAGTACTTAGACTTTGGGTGGATTATTTGGATAAGAATGAGGCCCCTCTTTGGAGAGTGGCTTCCACTGAGTTCCAGAATGTAAGTGTATTGTCCTATGGGGGGACAAACTCCTCTGTGTTCCCGTGTCTTAGCCAGAATTCTCTCCTGTTTTAGGGTATGGAAGGCAAAATTTGCTATTCTGATAGAATAGTTCACAAGATCTGACTTATCAGATCTTTGTGATCCCTTAGATAAAACTGAGGGTGAATGGTGCCATTTGAGATATATCTAACAATAGGGGAGAAGATGGGAAGGGAGAAAAAATTTCAGTCATTCCCCTGAAGGGACCCAGTACAGAAGGACAGCTTGGGTCAGTGTCAGTGGTAGTGTGACCATGCAGTCTGTGCAAAATTTTGCACAAACCAAGCCAATTCAATATAGGACTCCTGCTTAAAACTCATGCTCCCCTTTTGCCACCCAGCCCCAGCTCTGTGGCCTATGAAACTTTGAGCAAGTACCAAAACCTTGGGGAAAGAGGGCATTTGCCCTCCCCTAACTGGCACCACTAATGGGGGCCTAGTGTTTTTTCCAAAACAAACACTTACAGTTAGAATGGGATTTGCTGGGGATGCAGCATCTTTGAAAATCATGCAAGTTTCAAATTGTGGATTTAGGAGCCTGATTTTAGGGTCCTGCTTTTTAAACATCTTGACTGGAAACCTTGGCCAAAATTCTCAAACTCAAGTGTATCACTCCTAAATAAAAAAGTGGTCTGATTTCTTTTTTTTTCCAGAGGTGCTGAGCTTCCTTAACTTCTGCTGACTTCTATAGGAGCTGCAGGTGTTCTGAAAAATGGACCCCTTTAATTTAGGTGCCAGCTGTAGGCTTTAAGTAATTTTAGGTATCCAAGCTTGAAAATTGCGGCCAGGATCATGGGGGCTTTAAGAATGGCCTTTTAAACCTAAGAAATAAGGAAGTGGTTTGAGTTATCTTGATGATCTCCAGATAATGCTGAAACAAAGAATGCCTGCCTTATTCTATTTCAAGCTGACATCTGCCAACCATGTACTGAAGGAAGGAAGCTTGGGAAACAATGACTTCCTTCTTGGAAACTGGTCACTTGACCTGTTCAGTTAATAAGACCCAGAAATTTTTCCTAATAAGAACAAAGGATGTTAGTTTAGAAGGTTAACAAAGGAAGGAGCTGTTTCTCTGCAGGCCATTTTCTGAGCAATCATGAAATGATGACACTGCAAAGATTGAGAAGAGTGAATGGGATTCAGGACACCAGCAACCTGAAGATATCCAGGGCTGTATCCTCAGCTGGTATAGATCAGAATAACTCCACTGAATTTGACAGAGCTACACTAATTTATACCAGATGAGGATTAGGTCCTTACACATTAAATTTATTAGTGCTTTGTGGGAGCATGATGAGCAATGTTCTGAGGAGCATTTATAACTCTGTAAATTAATGGGTGATATTCTTGTTTATCTGTTCCAATTTATAAGGAATGTCAAAGTTAATCAATATTGTAAGGAAATTAAAAACATTTTCTTTGTCCTATCAGTAGTACATGTTGGACCTCCCTGGTCAGGCACTCTTGAGACCTCACCAATCCCAAATGAGGGAGTTTGCCAGACCAGGGGAGGTTAATTTCGGCCTCTTGGTTGATGGACTCCAAGGTTCTACTGGGGTCCATCAGCAGATCAGTCTATCTGGCCCTGACCACCGTGCCTTGTGTCCCTGGCAAGGTTGCAATGCCAATCTGTCCCCAGCCCTTGACTGCTGTGCTCCTACCCCTGACAGGGCTGCACTGCCGGGTTCAGCCCCAGCCCTGACCACTGGTATCCGTGCCCCTGACTGGGTTGCAATACCAGGTCTAAGTCCTTGTCCAGCCCCAGCTGCCAGGCTCTGTGCCCCTGGATGGGCTGCACTGCTGGCCCAGGCCCTGGCTGCTGGGCTGGCTCCACTGCCAGCACCAGCACTGGGCTTTGGTTCTTCTCTTGGCTGCCAGGCCCCCATCCCGCTCCTGGCTGCTGGACTCGTACCTGCGGCTCTCTGGTCCAGGGACCGCAAATGTTGCCGGACCAGAGAATCATGGACCAGAGAGGTTCAACCTGTAGTGAACAGCTTTTGAATCTTGTATATTTGCAGCAAGGGATAGGCACATAAGACCAACCATGCTGCGTCTGACCAAAGGTCCATCTAGCCCAGTAGCCTGTCTGCTGACAGTGGCCAGCACCAGATGCCCCAGAGAAGGTGGACCGAAGACAATGATCAAGCAATTTGTCTCCTGCCATCCTTCTCCAGCCTCTGACAGACAGAGGCCAGGGACACCATTTCTATCCCCTGGCTAATAGCCTTTTATGGACCCTACCTCCATGAAATTATCTAGCTTCTCTTTAAACTGTTATAGTCCTAGCCTTCACAGCCTCCTCTGCCAAGGAGTTCCACAGGTTGACTACACACTGTGTGAAGAACTTTCTTTTATTAGTTTTAAACCTGCTACCCATTAACTTCATTTGGTGTCCTCTAGTTCTTCTATTTAGGGAACTAATAAATAACTTCTCTTTATCGGCCCTCTCCACACCACTCATGATTTTAGACATCTATCGTATCCCCCCTCAGTCTCCTCTTTTCTAAACTGAAAAGTCCCAGTCGCTTTAACCTCTCCTCATATGGGACCCGTTCCAAACCCTAATCATTTTAGCTGCCCTTTTCTGAACCCTTTCCAAGGCCAAACTATCTTTTTTGAGGTGAGGAGACCACATCTGTACACAGTATTCAAAATGTGGGTGTACCATAGTTTTATACAGGGGCAGTAAGATATTCTGGGTCTTATTTTCTATCCCTTTCTTAATAATTCCTAGCATCCTATTTGCCTTTTTGACCGCCGCTGCACACTGCGTGGAAGTTTTCAGAGAACTATCCACCATAACTCCAAGATCTTTCCTGATTTGTCATAGCCAAATTAGCCCCCATCATACTGTACATATAGATGGGGTTATTTTTCCCGATGTGCATTACTTTACACTTATCCACATTAACTTTCATTTGCCATTTTGTTTCCCAGTCACTGAGTTTGGTGAGATCTTCTTGGAGTCCCTCACAGTCTGCTTCTGTCTTGACTATCCTAAACAGTTTGGTATCATCCACAAACTTTACCACCTCACTGCTTACCCCTTTCTCCAGCTCATTTATGAATAAGTTGAACAGGATTGGTCCCAGGACTGACCCTTGGGGGACACCACTAGTTACCCTGCTCCATTCTGAAAATTTACCATTTATTCCTACCCTTTGTTTCCTATCTTTTAACCAGTTCTCAATCCATGAAAGGACCTTCCCTCTTATCCCATGGCAATGTAATTTACACAAGAGCCTTTGGTGAGGGACCTTGTCAAAGGCTTTCTGAAAATCTAAGTATACTATATCTACTGGATCCCCCTTGTCTGCATGTTTGTTAACCCCTTCAAAGAACTCTAATAGATTAGTAAGACATGATTTCCCTTTACAGAAACCATGTTGACTTTTGCCCAACAAATTATGTTCTTCTACATGCCTCTCAATTTTATTCTTTACTATTTTTTCGACTAATTTGCCTGGTACTGAAGTTAGACTTACCGGTCTGTAACTGCCAGGATCACCTCTAGAGCCCTTTTAAAATATTGGTGTCACATTAGCTACCTTCCAGTCATTAGGTACGGAAGCCGATTTAAGGAATAGGTTACAAACCACAGATAATAGTTCAGCAATTTCCCATTTGAGTTGAGTTCTTTTAGAACCTTTGGATGAATGCCATCCGGTCCCGGAGATTTGTTGACATTAAGTTTTTCTATTTGTTCCAAAACCTCCTCTAATGACACTTCAATCCAGGACAGTTCCTCAGATTCATCACCCACAAAGGACGGTGCAGATTTGGGAATCTCCCTAACGTCCTCAGCTGTGAAGACTGAAGCAAAGAAATCATTTCGTTTCTCCGCAATGGCTTTATCGTCCTTGATTGCTCCTTTTATATCTCGATCGTCTAGGGGACCCACAGGTATTTTTAGCAGGCTTCCTGCTTCTAATGTACTTAAAAAACATTTTGTTATTTTTTTTGAATTTTTGGCGAGCTGTTCCTCAAAATCTTTTTTTGCTTTTCTTATTACATTTTTACACTTGATTTGACAGTGTTTATATTCCTTTCTATTTATCTCACTAGGGTTGGACTTCCACTTCTTAAAAGATGCCTTTTTGTCCCTCACTGCTTCTTTTACATGGTGGTTAAGCCACGGTGACTCTTTTTTAGGTCTCTTGCTATGTTTTTTAATTTGGGGTATACATTTAAGTTGGGCCTCTATTATGGTGTCTTTAAAAAGTTTCCATGCAGCTTGCAGGGATTTGACTCTAGTCACTGTGCCTTTTAATTTCTGTTTAACTAACCTCCTCATTTTTGTGTAATTCCCCTTTTTGAAATTAAATGCCAGAGTTCTGGACTGCTGAGGTGTTCTTCCCACCACAGGAATGTTAAATGTTATTATAGTATGGTCACTATTCCCAAGCGGTCCTGTAACGGTTATCTCCTGGACCTGATCCTGCGCTCCACTCAGGACTAAATCAAGAATTGCTTCTCCCCTTGTGGGTTCCTGCACCAGCTGCTCCAAGAAGCAGTCATTTAAGCCATTGAGAAATTTTATCTCTGCTTCTCTTCCTGAGGTGACATGTACCCAGTCAATATGGGGATAATTAAAATCCCCCATTATTATGGAGTTCTTTATTTTGGCAGCCTCTCTAATCTCCCTCAGCATTTCAATGTCAGGATCGCTGTCCTGGTCAGGTGGTCGATAATATATCCCTACTGCGAATTTCTTATTATTGGAGCATGGAATTACTATCCATAGTGATTCTATTGAACATGTTGATTTTAATATTTTTATTTCATTTGATTCTACATTCTTTCACAAACAGTGCCACTCTGCCACCCACAGGGCCTGCTCTATCCTTCCGATATATTTTATATCCTGGTATGATTGTGTCCCACAGATTTTCCTCGTTCCACCAGGTTTCAGTGATGCCGATTATGTCAATGTCCTCCTTTAATATGAGGTACTCTAGTTCGCCCATCTTATTAGTCAGACTCCTAGCATTTGTGTAGAAGCACTTTAAAAATTTGCCACTGCTTATTTGTCTGCCCTTCCCTGATGCATTGGATTCCTTTATATGCAGTTGTTTGTCTGCTCTGGCCCATGGTTTGTCCTCTCCCCTCCTCTCTTTCTGACTACAGCTTAGAGAATCCCTATCAATGGATTCTCCTCTAAGAAGTCTCCATCCGATTTATGTGCATCTCCGCACCAATTGGCTTTCCCCCATCTCTTAGTTTAAAAACTGCTCTACAGCCTTTTTAATGTTTAGTGCCAGCAGTCTGGTTCCACCCTGGTTTAGGTGGAGCCCATCCTTCCTGTATAGGCTCCCCCTCTCCCAAAAGTGTCCCCAGTTCCTAATAAATCTAAACCCCTCTTCCCTACACCATCGTCTCATCCACGCATTGAGACTCTGAAGCTCTGCCTGCCTACCTGGCCCTGCGCGTGGAACTGGAAGCATTTCCAAGAATGCCACCATAGAGGTCCTGGATTTCAGTCTTTCCTAGCAACCTAAATTTGGCCTCCAGGACAGCTCTCCTACCCTTCCCTACATCATTGGTACCTACATGTACCACAACCACCGGCTCCTCCCCAGCACTACACATAAGTCTATCTAGATGCCTCAAGAGATCCGCAACCTTTGCACCAGGCAAGCAAGTGACCATACGGTTCTCCCGGTCATCACAAACCCAACTATCTATGTTCCTAACAATCAAATCACCCACTACTAACATCTGCCTCTTCCTAACAACTGGTGTTCCCTCCCCCTCAGAGGTATCCTCAGTGCGAGAGGACACCACAACATCCTCTGGAAGGAGGGTCCCAACTATGGGATGACTTCCCTCTGTTCCCATTGAATGCTCTGTTCCCTTGAGACTTTCATCCTCTTTAAGAGCACTGGGGCTCTCAGACTGGAGGTGTGAACAGGAGCAGCTAACAGGGAGTTTGGAGAGGGTGTTCTCCAGGTAAAGGAGGAGTAAATATGGGACCCTTGTGGTAAGTGGGGGTGTGTGTGTGTGGCGGGGGGGAGGGAGGGTTACTTGCTGTGTGCTGAGCTTGTGTTTGTCTGGTTGGCTGGTTTGTTTGTTTGAAGGAGTTTCTAAAAGGTTTGAAATCTAGAAGCCTCTGTTAATTGGCTGAGCCTCAGTCAGGGGGAGGGGCTACCAGGGCTTTATAAGCTGTGAGTCAGCGACCAGGGAGCTTGTGAACAGGAGCAGCTAACGGAGTTTGGAGAGGGAGTTTAGAGGGGGAGGTTAGAGGGCACTAGTGACTTCTGACCTTCTTTAAACATAACTTTTATAATAATCTATATTCCAGACATTTAATAAGCCCCGTTTATACTTAAACTTATTCATAAGAAAAATGGAGACAGAAGCCCAGCAGCAGAGTGGGGGCTATCCTGTTTGTCAAGTGTAACATGTATGATTACCTGCCCTGGCGAGTGGCAAATGTGTGCACCCGTTGCGAGGAGCTCCTGACCCTCAGACCGAGTTCAGGCTTTGGAGGGCAGCTGAACTGGAGGAGCTAAGGGAGTTAGAGCTATGTTGATGAGACTTTCCGGGACACTGTAGTACTGTCCCACCTCCAGTCTTAAATGTTTTCAGAGAACTATTCACAATTACTCCAAGATCTCTCTGGAGTGGTAATAGCTAATTTAGTCCTCATAATTTTGTACTTATAAGTGGGATTATGTTTTCCAATATGCATTACTTTGCATTTATCAACATTAAAATTCATTTGCCATTGTGTTGCCCAATCACCTAGTTTTTTGAGATCCTTTTGAAGCTCTTCAGTCTGCTTTGTTCTTAACTATCTTGAGCAGTTTAGTATCATCTCACTGTTTACTCCTTTCTCTAGATTTACAAATATGCTGAATAGGATTGGTCCTAGTATGGACCCTTCTGTGACACCATTAGTTACCTCTCTCCATTCTAAAAACTGACCATTTATTCCTACACTTTGTTTCCTGTCTTTTAACCAGTTATCAATCCATGAGAGGACCTTCCCTGTTGTTCCATGACAACTTAATTTACTTAAGAGCCTTTGAGTGATCTTTGTCAAAAGCTTTCTGGAAATCTAAGCATACTATGTCCACTGGTTCCCCCTTGTCCACATGCTTATTTATGCTTTCAAAGATTGGTAAAATATTATTTCCCTTTACACAAAGCATATTGACTTTCCCCAACAAATTATGTTCATGCATGTGTCTGACAGTTCTTTTTTTTTAACTATAGTTTCAACTAATTTGCCTGATACTGATATTAGACTTGCCTGTCTGTAATTGCCAGGATCACCTCTACAGCCCTTTTTTATATACTGGTGTCACATTAGCTATCTTCCAGGTGGCAGAAGGAATCCTTCTAGGTTTGTGAAAATGGTTTGGGTCATTGGAGGGAGCCTCCTCCAGCTCCCTTTGAAGTCAGTTATCACCAATTAAGAAAAACAACAAATCCCAATTCAACAGCCAAATGTAAAGTGGTGAGACAGTCTTAACTCAGGGTTCTATACCCAAAGCTTCCTACAGAATCATACAAGGTAAGTTTGCCCACAGTGATGATATCAGATGATTTATATGAGCTTACTCAGGGTATGTTTACACTGAAAGAGTATGTCCTACTCTTTCAAGAGAGGAATGCAAATGCAGGCAAGCAAAATTGCAAATGAAGCATGGATTTGAATTTCCTGTGCTTCATTTGCATAATGGCGTTCAGGAGCTTTTTCGAAATACCCTATTTTGAAAGAACAAACACTGTCTAGGTGGGGTTATTTTGAAAAAACCCTTCTTTCAAAATAACCTTTACTCCTTAATGAGGTTTAAAGGTTATTTTGAAAGAAGGGTTTTTTCAAAATACCCTATTTTGAAAGAACAAACACCGTCTAGGTGGGGTTATTTCGAAAGCACCCAGATGCCATTATGCAAATGAAGCATGGGAAATTCAAATCTGCACTTCATTTGCAATTTTGCTTGCCTCCTTTTGCTTTCCTCTCAAAAGAGGAATGCAGTGTAGACATACCCTCAGTGAGTTCACTGCCCTTTGCCCAAAGAAGGGAATGTTTGTGTATTTCCAGCTCATCTAACTGAAGGACACACAACCAGGTTTCCCTTTTAAAAACACTGGACTATGTATTTATTAAAAGTCCTCTAATTGGAGAACAGTGACTTGGCCACTCGCCATTAGACACTTACGAAGCAGTTGATCCAACTCAGAGATGGATTTATTTTATTTCCAGAAGCTTATGTCAGTATCATCTACAGTCTTTCTTGAGCTTTCTTGTGTTAGGTGTTCCTGTAATCTGAGAACTTGGGTGGCCACTCAGGAGAAATTCAAATGCTGCCCAGCTGATTAACCGAGCACCCATAGGCTATGTCTACACTGGCAGGTTATTGCACAAGAACAGCCGTTCTTCCAGAAAGCATCCACACTGCCCACCCACTCTTGCGCAAGAAGAATTACAGTATAGCATGGTAAGAGGGCTCCTTGCGCAAGAGCTATGCTCTTTTTTAACAGGCATAAGCCCTCTTGCGCAGGAGCTCTTGTGCAAGAGGGCAGTGTGGACACTCGGCAGGGATTTCTTGGCCATTTTAGCCATAGGGCTTTCTTGTGCATCAGCTTTCTTGCGCAAGAGAGCATCCACGCTGCCATGGATGCTCTTGCACAAAAGCACAGCTCATACATGGCAGTGTGGACATTTTCTTACACAAGAGTTCTTGCACAAGAACCCTTGCACAGGATGTTCTTGCGCAAGAAGCAGCCAGTGTAGACATAGCTATAGTGTCCACAACCACATTATGTGTTTCTACTGGTGGTGCATATCCACACATGCTTCAATGCACATAACAAAATGTACTCTGCACATAGATGAAAAAAATTAGAGGGAACACTGCTATAGACTCATCTGATGGTCTTTAGGTTGTATGCACTCTCCCACAGGCTGCATGGCCTAGATATTCATCTAGGGAGAAAATCACCCCTGGGAAGAAAGCTAGCACGTGCACCATTTCAGACCCACATTACCCCAATAAGTGGTGAACAAACCTTATGCTGGCTCTCTACAAGGATGACTTTCATCCTCCAGCTATTCCTGAACAAGGATAGAAGGGGGGGCTCTTTCTTTTGTGTGCTGGGAGATTTTAAATTTAGAGGTGCACTTATGTCTTCCTTTGTTGGCCAGATAGACAGAAACAGTTCTTTTGGAACCAGGTGAGTCTGATCTCAGCAGTCTACTGCTATAAGCTTTAAAAGGGCTGTCTACTGAATTTTTATTAGATGTTGGTCATAAAGCAATAATTATGGCTCTGCATCAGCAGTTTGACTAAATCAAATACCTCAGCTGTTTCAAAGTACAGAATTCTGCTCCCCTACATGGGCCCTTCTCAACAAGTCCTTAGCCCTAGTGGTCAGTATCTTCATTCATGCTAGCCAACACAACCTCTAACTTGAGGACACCTCACTCAGCATTGGTACTCTGGCTGTCACCTGGAATTGCTGGCTATACTGGAGGAGCAGTGGTAATGCATCTCAATGCCAGTATGTATGAAAAGAGCTGGCAAAGGAATTCTGTACAATGCCTGCAAGCATGAAGCTGGCTCTAGCCAATGTTATCAGTCCCTTATTGTCTTGGACTCAGAAATACACTAACTGCCCCTCCCTTTTTTAATGCACATTGTTTACCCAGCAGCCCATAACAGCTCTAATTATGTAAATAGGTTTCCCTATTCTTACAAAATTGTATTTTAAAACTGACAGACTATAAATGCTCCTTCAAAATCATTATATTCTGCCATGTTAACTTTGCTTTGTTCATCCTAAGAATTGTTGGCCTGGTAAATACAGACAGCTCCTTTGGAGCCCAGAAGTCTATGGTCTCAGTGGTTTTGAGTGGATGTTTGTTAAATGGGATGTCAGCTACAAATTATTAGATGTTGGTCATATATTACTATGACTCTGGATCAGCTCCCTCTCCAAAGCAAGTCACCAATTTGTAATTGTTTCTGAGAGATAGTGAACATTATAGAAAGACTCCTGCACATTGTTGGCCTGGGAAGGGGACTGGTTCTGATTTTCTTCTCACTTGTTTTACACCAGTGGTCATCTACCAGTAGATCTTGGAGCCTCTGACAGGTGATCCTGACTGGTTTGGCTGGGAAGCTATCAAGGGCTGGCACTTCAGCTGCCTCTCCACCTACTGTCATACTGCTCCTGCCCTCTGCCTTGGAGCTGCCCCTTGGGAACCTCCTGCTTGCTGTGCAGGGTGTGGGAGAGGGAGCACTGATGTCAGGGTGTCCCTTAATCCCCCCACTCCTGTACCTGGTCTCCACACACAGAAAAGGGGATGGAGGGAGCTTGGCAATGCAAATCTGTCACTCACACACTGTGTGTGTCTGTTATTCTCACAAACACACACTGTCCTTCCCTCTCATCACCTGACCCAACATGTGCATGAGCAGGGGAAGAGGGGGGTTGTTACTAATTTTACTGCTTGCAAAGTGGGTTCTTTTTAGTTTCTGACTGGTCTGTGTATTTCATAACTTTCCTTTCTCTCTTACTCTTAAATTTAATTCTTTGAGCAGGAAGTTCTAAAATGCTGAACCTGTCATGTCTGGAGTAATTATCCCTGTGGGAACTGTGCTCCTGCACATGGCTGGCATGTCTCTGTAGCTCCTGAGAAAGTCAGAGCAGGGGGCTCTCCATATGCTGTTCTTGCCTGTGGACACCCCTCCTGCAGCTCCCATTGATCAGTAGGGGAGAGTGGTGGCTAGCAGGGGCTGTGGCCTGTACATGGGGGGCGGGGGGGGGAAGGAGGGGGCAACACATGGCACCACTGCTGTACATGCCAGCTATTTTCAGGAGTGGTACAGGACCAGGGCAGGAGTAAGCCTGCCTTAACTCCACTGCTCCATCCCTGGGGTAGCTCTCTGGTTGTTTTCAGGGTGGGTCTTGAACTCACAACCCTACCCTCCTCAGGCAAATGCCCTAGACCCTAAGCCACTCAAGAACCCATCTACTGCCCTACCTTCAGAGGGTTCCTTATCCTGCTTTCCTAATGTGGGAGCCTGCTCCATCCCTGGGCAGTCTGTGTTGGCTATCCTGCCACTCCCAGGGTGGGTAGAGTGGGGGGAGGAACTCAAGCCCCCAACCCTGCACTCCCCAGGCAAATGCCCTATCCCTAGGCCACTCCAGAACCCACCCCACCTCAGAGTGTCCCCTCCCACACTCTGAACCCCTTGGCCCAAGACCAGAGCCTTCACCCCAACCCCTTACCCCAGCCTGGTGAAAGTGAATGAGATTCAGGGGAAGGGGGATGGGATGGAATGAGCAGGGTGAGACCTCAGAGAAGGGGGGGAAGGAAGCCGGGAAATGGTATTTGGGTTTGAGGTAGATCTTACCTCGCACTTAAATAGAAAAAGTGATCTTGTGGTTAAAAAGGTTGGAGATCACTGTTTTACACTAATATAATTCCATTGACTTCAACTGATTTATTCTGATTCTAATCTAATAAAGCACATGAGTGTATGACCAGCTCCATGGGACAGTTCATGCTTAAAGTTAAGCATGTGTTTAAGCTGTGCTGGATCACAGCTAGCATGCTCTGCCTCTTTTGAACCTGAGCACCAAGTGCAAAGAGAATCAGGCTCCCTGTTCTTAAGGTTGAAAGACACAGTACACCTGTATTTTATTTTATAAACATGTATGCAATTTCATTTTATTCCACTGGCACAAGAGGGAGTAGATTGAAGGAGCGGGTGATCAGCTTGAGGTTCAACTTCTGAGAGAATTGGGGTCAACTGCAGTCCTGTTGGAGGAGGAGGTGACATGGGGAGACTATTGGGAAGGCCACAGCCATGAGAGCAAATAATCACATTTATTTTTCCATTCATAGTGTAAGCTTACAATAGTATTTTCAACTGATAGACTTTCTACTGTTCAAGCTCCAGCAGTGCAGCGATCCATCCATCTTTTGGCAATAAGCATTGTGGGTGGGGAGACTCTCCTGTATCCTATCAGCTGATGCTAAACACAGAATGAATGATGCGGTGACATTTTAATGAAAGAGTAATAGGCAATACAAGGCAGAACAGAAGAAATGCTTTTTATTCTGCATATTACATTTCAACTATTGTCACACTTGGAGTCCCCAATGTAAATTAATTTGGCAGATAAATTTATGACAGCAATTTGCCTTCCAGATGTATAATTTATTCATGTCAGAAATAATGTATTATATACTCCCTCAGACCAATCTTTTTTTCCAGTGCCATCTTAGTAAATAAAATTTATCTTTTCCACTGAGCCTTATGTGACTTCTCAGTGGTAAGTCACTAATCACAGGGAGATAGTTTTGGCTATATTATTGGTCACTTATTTGGATGGATGATGGAGTACTGGCCCCATCTGTACATATATTGCTTTCTTTTGTCTTGGGGGCACTTTTGGGAAGATTAATTAGGTCCATCTGCAAGGAAAGCTCAGTTTTAGGGAATTCAGGTAGCTAAAAAAAGGCCAATGTTGATAGCGACATTTTGAAAATCAAAGCTATTTTCCATGTCATTAATAGAGAAATATATCTACATAGATTGAAAGAAAATCAATCTATGTTTCTTAATCTGAGTCATTTAACAGCAGCCACGATAAACACACTGTGCTAGGGTAAGGATCTGTGCACCTGATTAGAGTACTTCTCAGCTGGTATAAATCAGCATAGGTCTACACTATTGTCAGTGGAGTTACTCCCAGGTCACATCATCTGAGAATCTGAGCCATTACCTGTCAAAGACTGCATGTAAACCAATCAAGATCCTTATTTAGTATGAACTGAATGTAAAATACATTAAATTAGTTGCAACTTAAGTAATAGCTAACTGCATTGCTTGGCCAAATTCTGGAGCATCTAAATAACATATGGAGGAAAAGGCAAAAGATAATTTTCCACACCAAGGATCAACTGTATTGTGGATTTTAGAATATGGTAAAATCATTGTATTGTTTGAAGGACATTTTGTTAGAATGAAATAACTGTACTTTTACATTCGGGGCACAGTCTGCCCTCAGTTACTTGAATGTTACTCCTATTGACTCTCAAGTGAATTAATAAAGGCAGAAGAATATGAGGAGGAGTTGATTAGAAAGGAGAGTGACAGAGAAAGGAAGGAAGTAAAGAAATTCAAAGGGAAAGGAAAAAGCATGACAGAAGCAAAGCACAACAAATAGAAAGAAGGAAAGGGAAAATTCCTGACAGCATTTGATTTTGGTGCTCCATCCACCTGGACAATATTTGAGGAGGAGGATAAAATTTGCTGTGGAAATTCTGATGCCAGTCTCCCTCTCTGTGCTATGAACAAACCCTCCTCATTCTCAAATTTAGCCAATTCATAGGGTGTCTGGATCTTTAGGATTAATGCTACAGAGAGGCTGATCCCACATCATACAGGCTGTGTCTAGACTGGCGCGATCTTGCGCCAGAGCTATGCAAATGAGGCTCAGCGTGGAATATCGCCGAGCCTCATTTGCATAACTAATGAGCTGCCATTTTGCGGAAGAGGCTCTTGCTCAAGACGGAGCTGTCTACACTGCCCCTTCTTGCGCAAGAAAAACCCTCTTGTGCAAAGCCGTTATGCCTGAAAATAATCAGGGAGGGAGTGAGAGGCAGTGCAGGGGTTAAACAAAGCCTTTTTGCCCTACTAGCTCCACCCCCTTTTACTTGCAGCCAATGCCAGGCCTGAAGGGAGGATAAAAGAGAGGAACCTGGCTCAGTTAGGGGCTGACCAGTGAGGAGCCAGGAGCTGGTTCTGCTGTTTGCAGGACCTGAGCCAGAACCCTCTACTGGGTCAGCCACTGGAGCATGTAAGCCTCCAGCCCTTCCCCTTGTTGCAAAGCTGGAGAACCTACAAGGAGCCTTCACTGAGGAGGAAGAAGTTGGATTCTTGGGGCCACACCCCAAACTTAAGAACCAGACTTAGATAAGAGGCTGGAATTCCTAGGCCTGGGGCCCCAGTGGCAGCAGCCTACACCTCTTTACTGCCAGCTAACTCCAGGACCTAACCACTAGACAACCCTGCTGCCCAGGAGACCTGGCCACACTGGGCTTTTGGTTTATGAAGCACACTGTATAAATGCATAGGCACTGAGCAGCCTTTGGCATGATCATCATCTAAATGAGTGCAGGGCCAGCCCATAACATTTTGGCACCTGAGGCAGGGAGCTCAAATGATGCCCCCATGCTCCCTTGCTGCGCCAGCAGCAGATACAATTTTCTACACTCTGGGTCCTAGTGGTGCCCCCTCACAGTCTGGCACCTGAGGCGTTGGCCTCATGGTAAGGCCAGCCCTGAATGAGTGTGATTATTATACTTGTATCTCTGTGTAGCTAATGCAAAATGGAGCCTTTAACCTCTAAGCCATTTGTTCTTTCAACTCTGTTCTAGTCTCTCAAAGTCACACCAATGAAGACTATTTCATGGTCTTCATGACATGGGTTGATGGCTTCAGTACAATGCCTACTTGACAAATAGCACACCCCCAAAGCACTTGCACAGCTAGCATCAATTGAAACCCCAATCTCTTGGCCAGTTTCTGCTCTCTGATACTTGTGGGTGATTCCCATCTGCTTGTGTGGAAACTACACATGACTTCTCTTAGACAGCCCCATTTATGCAAACTCAGACTTTTCACTGTTATCTCAGAGTTCTTATATGTGGCTTTGTGATTCTGAATCCCGGAAGCAAGGCTGTGTGGATAAAAAGCATCAACTAGTTCTGCCAGCTTCCCTCATAAGAACATAAGAATGGCCATACTGGGTCAGACCAAAGGTCCATCGAGCCCAGCATCCCATCTGCCGACGGTGGCCAATGCCAGGTGCCCCAGAGAAGGAGAACAGAAGACAATGATCAAGTGATTTATCTCCTGCCATCCATCTCCTGCCCTTGTTATGAAGGCTAGGGCACCATACTTTATCCCTGGCTAATAGCCATTTATGGACCTAACCTGCAAAAATTTATCAAGCTCTTTTTTAAACCCTAATAGAGTCCTGGCCTTCACAGCCTCCTCGGGCAAGGAGTTCCACAGGTTGACTGTGCGCTGTGTGAAGAAAAATTTCCTTTTATTAGTTTTGAACCTACTACCCATCAATTTCATTTGGTGTCCCCTAGTTCTTGTATTATGGGAAAAGGTAAATAATTTTTCTATAATCACTTTCTCCACACCATTCATGATTTTATATACCTCTATCATATCGCCCCTCAATCGCCTTTTTTCCAAACTGAAAAGTCCCAGTCTCTCTAGCCTCTCCCCATATGGGACCCTTTCCAAGCCCCTAATCATCTTAGTCGCCCTTTTCTGAACCTTTTCTAATGCCAATATATCTTTTTTGAGGTGAGGAGACCACATCTGCACGCAGTACTCGAGATGTGGGCGTACCATAGTTTTATATAGGGGAAGTATGATATCTTTTGTCTTATTATCTATCCCTTTTTTAATAATTCCTAACATCCTATTTGCCTTACTAACTGCCGCTGCACACTGCGTGGATGTCTTCATAGAACTATCCACTATAACTCCAAGATCCCTTTCCTGATCTGTCGTAGCTAAATTTGACCCCATCATGTAGTACGTGTAATTTGGGTTATTTTTTCCAACATGCATTACCTTACACTTACCCACATTAAATTTCATTTGCCATTTTGCTGCCCAATCACTCAGTTTGCTGAGATCTTTTTGTAGTTCTTCACAATCCCTTTTGCTTTTGACTGTCCTGAACAACTTTGTGTCATCTGCAAACTTGGCCACCTCACTGCTTACCTCATTTTCTAGATCATTGATGAACAAGTTGAACAGGATTGGTCCCAGTACTGACCCCTGGGGAACACCACTAGTTACCCTCCTCCATTGTGAAAATTTACCATTTATTCCCACCCTTTGTTTTCTGTCTTTTAACCAATTCTTGATCCATGAAAGGACCTTTCCTCCTATCCCATGACCACCTAATTTACGTAAAAGCCTTTGGTGTGGGACCGTGTCAAAGGCTTTCTGGAAATCTAGGTATATTATATCCACTGGGTGCCCCTTGTCCGCATGTTTATTAACCCCTTCAAAGAATTCTAACAGATTAGTTAGACACGACTTCCCTCTGCAGAAACCATGCTGACTTTTGCCCAACAATTCGTGCTCTTCTATGTGCCTTGCAATTTTACTCTTTACTAGTGTTTCTACTAATTTGCCTGGTACTGATGTTAAACTTATCGGTCTATAATTGCCAGGATCTCCTCTAGAGCCTTTTTTAAATATTGGTGTTATATTGGCCATCTTCCAGTCATTTGGTACCAAAGTGGATTTAAAGGATAGGTTACAAACCACTGTTAATAACTCCGCAATTTCACATTTGAGTTCTTTCAGAACCCTTGGGTGAATGCCGTCTGGTCCCGGAGACTTGTTACTATTCAGCTTATCAATTAATTCCATAACCTCCTCTAATGTCACTTCAATCTGAGTGAGTTCCTCAGATTTGTCACCTAAAAAGGCTGGCTCAGATTTAGGAACCTCTGTAACATCCTCAGCCGTGAAGACTGAAGCAAAGAAATCATTTAATCGCTCCGCAATGGCACTGTCTTCCTTGATCGCTCCTTTTATATCTTTATCATCCAAGGGCCCCACTGCTTTTTTAGCGGGCTTCCTGCTTCTAATGTATTTAAAAAACATTTTACTATCATTTTTTGAATTTTTGGCTAGCTGTTCCTCAAACTCTTTTTTGGCTTTTCTTACTACATTATGACACTTAATTTGGGAGTGTTTATGTTCCTTTCTATTTTCCTCACTAGGATTTGACTTCCACTTTTTAAAAGCTGCCCTTTTCTCTCTCACTGCCTTTTTAACATGGCTGTTTAGCCATGGTGGTTCTTTGTTAGGTCTCTTACTGTGTTTTTTTATTTGGGGTATACATTTAAGTTGGGCCTCTAGTATGGTGTCTTTAAACAGTTCCCATGCAGCTTCCAGGGATTTTAGTTTAATTACTCTCCCTTTTAGTTTCTGTTTAACTAGCTTCCTCATTTTAGTGTAATTCCCCTTTTTGAAATTAAATGCCAGAGTGTTTGACCGCTGCGGTGTTCTTCCCAACACAGGAATATTAAAAGTTATTATATTGTGGTCACTATTTCCAAGCGGTCCAGTAACAGTTACCTCTTGGACCAGATCCTGCGTTCCAGTCAAGACTAGGTCGAGAATCGACTCTCCCCTTGTGGGTTCCTGTACTAGCTGCTCCAAGAAGCAGTCATTTAAGGCATCAAGAAATTTAATCTCTGAATCCCGTCCTGAGGTGACATGCACCCAATCAATATGGGGATAATTGAAATCTCCTATTATTACTGTGTTTTTTATTTTGGTAGCCTCTCTAATCTCCCTTATCATTTCAGCATCACTATCACTGTCCTGGTTAGGTGGTCGGTAATATATTCCTAATGCCATATTCATATTAGAGGAATGAATTGTTATCCATAATGATTCTATGGAACATTTTGATTCCTTTTGGATTTTTACTTCATTTGATTCTATATTATCCTTCACATATAGTACCACTCCGCCACCCGCATGACCTGTTCTGTCTTTCCGATATAATTTATATCCCGGTATGATAGTGTCCCACTGATTGTCCTCATTCCACCATGTTTCTGAGATGCCTATTATGTCAACTTCCTCCTTTGATATGAGGTACTCCAGTTCACCCATCTTATTAGACAGACTCCTAGCATTAGTGTAAAAGCATGTTAGAAAACTACCACTATTTATATGTCCGCCTTTCTCAGACACATTGGATTTTTTTATGCACGATTGTTTCACATCTGATCTTGCCCATATATTATTTCCCACGTTCCCTATCTGACTAACTTCTAGGGAATCCCTACCTATGGAGCCTCGTGTAAGAGAAGTCTCCGTCCGATCCAGGTGCTCCCCCGCACCAATCGGCTTTCCCCCACCTCTTAGTTTAAAAACTGCTCTACGACCTTTTTAATGTTTAATGCCAGCAGTCTGGATCCACCTTGATTTAGGTGGAGCCCATCATTCCTGTATAGGCTCCCCCCACCCCAAAAGTGTCCCCAGTTCCTAATAAATCTAAACCCCTCTTCCCTGCACCATCGTCTCATCCACGCATTGAGACTCTGAAGTTCTGCCTGTCTATCTGGCCCTGCGCGTGGAACTGGAAGCATTTCAGAGAATGCCACCAAAGATGTTCTGGATTTCAGTCTCTTTCCTAGTAACCTAAATTTGGCCTCCAGAACATCTCTTCTACCCTTCCCTATGTCATTGGTACCAACATGTACCACGACGACCGGCTCCTCCCCAGCACTGCCCATAAGTCTGTCTAGATGCCTCGAGAGATCCGCAACCTTCGCACCAGGCAGGCAAGTAACCATACGGTTCTCCCGGTCATCACAAACCCTCATAAATGAAGAAAGTACATCTAGAAAGGTTTCAGAGGATTTCCGTGTTAGGTTGTTTCAGCAAAAACAAGAATCTGGTGGCACTTTAACAACTAACAAATTTATCAGGGGCTCTAATACTCTAAGAAATTTGTTAGTCTTTAAAGTGACACCAGCTGATTTACATCTAGAAAGAGAATATCTATAGAAGAGTGACCAAATGCAGACACATCTTCAGCCTCTTCCTGCAGACCTTACTTGAGCAAAGCTCTCCCTGCATTTCACCTGAAGAGGTCTGGTGGGTCAGGCCCTGTCTGTGAGTGGTGACTCCCCATTTGTAGACATTTGTCAAGTTGTGGACACTTATTTTTAAATATCCCCCAAACAGGACCAGCCCATGGATTTTTGGCACCATAGGCAAACTATGATTTTGGCACACACACACACACAGACCTCCCACATTCAGTATAGAGAAAAATGAGATGTATGAAATGAAATTTAACCTTTATTTGCTTGGCATTTGAAATGAAGAATGTAAAAATAAAAATATTTTTATTGATTTTTCCAACTTTTCATTAATCATAACACAATTATTCTGTATAAGCTAAACTGCCCAGTAGCTGACACTTTGAAGTTTTAACCATTCTGAGGTGCATACACTGTTCCTGGTCAACACTATAAACAGTTGCATTTCAAGTTGCAACTGTCTTCCTTCCAAAAGAACTGATTTTTTGGGGAAGTGTGACGGGGCTGCAGAGACCACCACCACTGCCGCCGCCGCCGCCGCCGCCGCGGCCCCCAAGCCCTGCACTGTTAAAAGCCCCGCAGCAGCTTTATGCGGGGAAGTCATAGCCGCGTGGCGGCTGTAGCCCCGCAGAGTCAGCCTGAGGCACGGGATGACATCGGGAGAACTGGGAGCCACAGGGGCTGGGCGTCAGAGGATGGCGTGGGGTATAAAGAAGGCCCCAAGAAGCCCTTGGGGGAGGAGGAGAGGAGCGAGCAGGGAGAAGGCGGAGAGAGCACGGAGCGAGGGGCATGCAGCGGCCCAGGGAAGGGTGTGCGGCGCCTTGAGGAGAAGGGGGCTCCGCGGGAGGAGACGCCCAACTGCCACGGGGATGGACCTGAAGAAAGGACCTGACAGAGGAGAGGAAGCGACCCAGGACTGAGCAGTGGAGCCGGAAGGTCACTCGAGGGTTGGTGAGTTAAGGCCGCAGCCCCACCAACTGGGCAGGGAACCCCATCCCTGCCTTTAGGGTCCTGGGTTGGGACCTGGAGTGAGGGAGGGCCCAGGTCCCCCTCCCCTCCGTCGGACGAACCCTCAGGCGAGAGCCGTGGCTAGCGAGCGTCCGGTAAGCCCGGACCCCGGGAATACTATAGACAAAGGACAAGGGGGAGAGGAGACCTTATAAACTGGGGCACAGTGAAGGGAGGGAGCACTTTAAAGTTGAGGAGAGGCGGGGATAGCAGCCTTAACCCGGATGATGACACGGCCGGAGATCTGAGGGGAGGTGCGGACCATGACAGGAAGCTGTGAAAAACTTTATTCCTTGATAGAGAATGAAGTCTGTTTTTGAGTTGTAATCCTTTTTCTGTGGGCCATCAATTTGTGCAAACATTTAGAATTTTGTTTTTCATGCTTTTGCTTTTGCAAATTGAGCAATAAGTTATTTGAGACAAAGTTTTGAATCTGTTTTGTGTTCTATTGAAATGATTGCCAGTTCAACAAGTCTCTTTTTCAGTATGAAAGAACAAAGGAATGCCTTTATCAATTTTAACTTTGAGAAGCTATGCTCCCAACTAGCATCAGAAATTAGAAGAGTCAAGAGAATTCAAAGAGCAGTGAAGATGTTGGGAAAATTGTCTGTGGCTGTGTCTATACTGCAGGCTTCTTGCACACAGGGGCAGCTCAAGGCGGGCTGCGGCAGCTGGTGCCCCAGGCGGAATGCACGATCGGCGCCCCCGCTTGCACGGCCGTCAATGGCATGACGTCATCATCGGGTGCCCTGGGCGCCCCGTTGAAGGCGGCGCCCTAGGCAATGGCCGAGTTGGCCTATACTCACGGGCAGCCCCTGCTCGCGCAAGAAGCTTTTTGCAGAAGAGATCTTCCGCAAAAACTTCTTGAGCAGAAGCGTATCCACACTACTCAAGCGAATCGCAAAAGCGTTGCACTTTTGCACAAGAGAGCGTCCAGACTGCATGGACGCTCTCGCGCAAGAAAGCTCTGATTGCCATTAACAGAATGGCCACCAGGGCACCTGTGCTTGTTTTGAAAAGCTGTTTTTACGCAAAAAAACCCTGTTTCCCGTCCACACGCACCTTTTTGCTCAAGAGCTCTTGCGCCAAAAGGAGTTATTGCTCAAAGAAAGAGGCATACCTATACCGCAAAAAGCCCTCTGTTCTGTCGATTCTCTGTGCATTTTCTTATGCAAAAACATGTGGATGCTCCATGGGTTTTTGAGATGTGGATGCTCCATGGGTTTTTGCACAAAAACCCTGTAGTGTAGACGTAGCCTGAGAGTCTGTGTTCAGAAATAAACTTCAGTACATCGTGAGATGTAAGATATCTTGGAAATCATCATGAAATAGGCTTCAGTTCACTGCACAAATCTGCTGCATTAATATATTTTAAATTTCCATGTTGTAAAGTCGACTCTAGCTTTAAGCAATCTTCTAATATCTGTTTTAAAGTCTTATTTTGCTAACTGTGCACATTGTTGAGGAAACCAAATATTGAACCAAACTGCTGTGTTTGCTCAAATCGTTCTTTAACTGAATGGATTGTACTACCTAGGACTGAAAAGTAGAAATTTACTTTGAATTTTTGTTTTGGATCCTGAATTGATTTGTCTTTTGCCTCACATGTCCACGGTTGCTTCTTTCTCCAAATATGTGCTGGTTCTGGTTTGAAGTCTGTTGGTAGTTCAAATTCCTCAGCAAGTTCATGAGCATCTATTAATGTCTTTTCAAATGCTTCACTCCTGCATTCCTCCAGAAACTTCTTGGTCTATTGCAGCTGTTGTATAGCAGAATATAAGTCCTTTGCCAGAAATTTCTTACTGGTAAGGTTAATCTCAAACAAGAGATCATACCACAAAATGAGTGAAACTACAAATTTGAATTTGCAAAGGTCATCTGCAAGAGCTTCTGCATCTGCAGGCATTGTATGGCCAGTTGATCCTGTTAGGATCGTACAGGTTGGACTGTCCTGGTCCAGCACCCTTGGGACCTGACTAGTCCCAAATGAGGGAGTTTGCCGGACCAGAAGAGGTCAATTCTGGTTCCTCTGTTGATGGACTCTGGGGATCTTCCAGGATCCATCAGCAGACCCTGCTAGCAGTATTCTCTCTAAGATTTTCCATACTGGGCGGGTTGAATTTTCTTTTGGGCATGTTGAAAATTCTTATGTGCAACATCAATATTGAAGTGGTGTGTGGTTGTGCACCCACCAGTACAAACAAAAAATGTAGATATAAATATATATTTTAAATAGCCCATAGGTGTGGAGGAAAATATATTAAAAACGAGATAATTAACCAGCAGCAATGCTTATGATTATTTAATATGAACTCAACTACAAAGAAAATTACTACTACACTTAACTGAAGAAGTGGGTTGTGCCCACAAAAGCTTATGATACTATTTATATATTTTTGTTAGTCTAAGGTGCTACAGGACCAGAACTCTACCAGATAGCAAAGCTTTAATGCAATTAAATGCAATACAATATACCATGTATTAATTAGTAACACAGGATTTTTAAAAAATCATTAAGATCAGAGTTTTAGATATCTGCAACACTCAGACAAATTTGTTAGAATAATCTTTATCTTTCTTACCTTAAGTTATTAACACAGGGGTGGGCAATAATTTTTGATGGGGGCCACTTGGGAATTTGGTAAGTGGTCAAAAGCCGCACTCTTCCATTATATTAATGGAGGAGGTGTGGGGGTCTGAGATGGGTGCAGAAGGGAGCTTGGGGTAAGGGACTGGGGTGTGGGATTGGGGAGGGAGTTTGGGTGAAGTAGAGGATTGTGACCTGGGCAATGAATTGAAGTGAGGAGGGGATACAGAGCTTGGGAGGGGATTGTGACCTGGGGCAAGGTTGCATCCCTGGGGAGGGAGTGCAGGGATTTGGGCTGTGACCAGGGATAGTGGATTGGGGTGCAAGGTCTGAGAAGGGGTTGTGACCTGAGGAGGGGTGTAGGAGGGGATGCAGTGTCTGGGAAGGCCTATGGGGAATGGAGCAGGGGTGCAGAAGGTTTGGGTTATATGGGGTAGGAGGGCAGAAGGGGGGCAGAGGGTTGGAGGAGGGAGGGAGGGGTTGAGGTACTAGAGACAGGCTCTAGCTGGGAGACCTTATCTGGCTCCAAGCCAGCAGCCCAGCAGGTTCCTTAGCCAAGGTCTCTGACTTCCAGCCCCTGTATGTGCTGCAGGAGCCATGTTTATTGCTCTAAACCAGTGGTTCTCAAAGTGTGGTCCGTGGTCCACAGCCGCCCTACAGGTGGGCCGCAGGAAGGATGCCCCAAAAATGGCATCACTCTAATCACCACTCTGTGGGCCAGGGCCTCGCTGCTCACTGTTCCTGCTGGCCTGGGCACGCTCTGTGTCTCCCAATGGCAGCCTACCCCCATCAACGGCCCCTCGTTGCCAGCTATGGCTCACATCGCATTCCCCAAGTTCCAGGGTGGTGCGCGTCACTGCCCAGCGAGCCCCTGCCACCTCCTGCCTCACCACCATGCGCCTCACGGCCTCCTCTCTCCCCATGTGGGACTGCCTTTGGAGCGCAGGACCCCCGGTCTGTCTGCGCTGCCTCCTCCTTCATCTCCAGGTTGCTTGTTCTTTGTTACAGCAGCCACTGCCACTGCCAGTAACAATTGCTGCTGGGGGGGCTGCCCTGGAGCAAAGCTAAACCAGGAGCTTGGCTTGAAATGAGCTCCGACCTCTGGCCTGTGTAACACGGGCAAGGGAGAGAGTTTCCAGCCCCTTTGGGCCCTCTGAGAGAGTTGCAAAGAGCAGCAAGGTCATGGGCCTCTGGGAGACTGGCTGAGGGTTCGGCAGAGGAAGGGATAAGAGGGAAGATGAGCCAAGGTGAGTCCAAGGCAAAAGCTGCTGGAGCTGCTCCCAAACCTTGGTGCCTTAGAGTTGCTGCCTCAGCCCCAGCAGGGGCCACATGGAGCCCACCTGGGACACTGCGGTTTGGGGTGCACTTGGGCTCAGCAGGTGCACTCCATGCAGTGCCACTCTCTCTCCCCCCGACCCTCCCTACCCCATGCTCTGCCACTCTCCGTGAGCTGGGTCTGGTGGGGAAGGTCGGGGCTTTCTTCACCTCCTCTCCACCTCCCCTCACATGCCCACCAAGTGAGGAGCTGGTGCTGCAGCCTCTTGGCTGCATGGGGGAAGGGAGGCTGAGCTCCCTCCCTTTCCCCACCCCACTGGGGGAACAGACTTCCCCCACTGCAAGGGGACAGGTAGCCAGGTAAGCATCCCCCCCCCATGCCCAGACCCCTGCATCCCAATCCTTCTCACTCACTCTCTTCCCTGCACCAAGACCACATAGCCCCATCTTGCTCCAACACCCTCCCTTGCTCCTGCATCCTCTCCCCTGGCCAGACACCCTATCCACCATTGCTCCTGCACCCTCCTTCCTGGACACAAACTTCACCCTCCCTTCCTCCTGCTCCCTCCACCTGGCCAGACACCCTATGCCCACCCAGATCTTGCAACCTCTCCCCCTACTTCATCTCACCTCCCTCCCAGATCCTGTACCCCCATCCCTGTCCCACTTGCTGGCAGCCCTGTCCCACACAATTAACCTCTCATTTGTATCCCCACCCCAGAGCCTAAGGGTGTTCATAAAATCCACTAACTCCGGAACCCCAGAAAAGTAAATCTGGCCTATGGAAAGCCCTGAACCTCAGTCCTCCCTTCCCCTTGCCCCATGGGGATGGAGCACCAGAGAAGTGAGATGTCTCAGGGGCCACATCAGTGAGGGTTTGGTGTTTTTTGAAGAGTTTTTTTTGCTTCTCACTTGTGTGGTCCCCAACTGATTTTTCTGTGGGTCAGTAGCCCCTGACCCAAAAAAGGTTCCCCACACCTGCCATAAATAAAGAAAACATTGAAGCCTTTTGTGTTGGACATAATATTTTACTTTATTTAAAATAAAGTTTGATAAACGAACATGAGAAAGTTAAAACACTTAATCTGTATAAGCAACGAGGAGTCCTGTGGCACCTTATAGACTAACAGATTTGTTGGAGCATAAGCTTTCATGGGCAAAGACCCACTTTGTCAGATGCATGTCTGGAGCTTATGCTCCAATAAATCTGTTAGTCTATAAGGTGCCACAGGATTCCTCGTCGCTTTTGCAGATTCAGACTAACACGGCTACCCCTCTGATTCTTAATCTGTATAATAATTTAAAACTGTTCTCCCCAGCTGCAGCACTAGCAAAATGGCCTGGGCGTAATTATGTAATTATTAATGGTGAGTTTCCATTAGCAACTGGGGGTCCACAGAAAGGTTTATATTAAGCCAGATGGTCCACAGGCAAAAAAGTTTGAAAACCACTGTTCTAAAGAGGGGCACTTCCCATGCTGCCTGTCCTGCAAACAGGCAGATGCTATTGGTTGAAACCAGCCAATGGGAGCTAAGGAGGGGCAGGGGCAGTATGAGAAGCCGGTCTCCCCTCTGTTCAGGCTCTCAGCGTTCACAAACACACACATAGCCCTGCAGCCAGATTCACTGAGTGCCAACGGGGCAGGGCAGGCAGGGAGCTGGCTGAGGCTCTCATGGCCTGATTGGCCCGCAGATCATCTTTTCCCTAACCCTGGAGGAGAAGCTGGAGCCAGTGTCTCCTTTTGTAGCAGGCTCCTTCTGCTCCTCTGGGAGGGCGAGTGCCCCCCTCCCCAGCCAATCAGCTGAACTCCCTGCCTGCGTGGGGAGCACTGAACCTCTGCGTGGGGCTCAGAAAAGGGCTCTGCGGCCGCCCTTGCCTGCTAAGCACCCCTCCAGGCTCGGTGTCCCCACCCAGCTCTGCTGCAGGCCTGACTGCTGGCCTGGCTCCCCTCTTGGTTGTTGGCTATCCTGACCATACATTCCGATTTTTCCGGGACTGTCCCAATTTTCAGTACTCTGTCCCGGTGCCCCATCAAGTGGTGAAATGTCCTGGAAAGCCCTGCCAGACATTTCACTACTTGATGGGGACACAGACTTGCAGGAAGAAGTAACTGAGTCTGTGCACTGTCGTTGCTCCTGGCGTGGCACAGAGCAACAGCAGCAGCAGCAACAGCATCCTCCCTCCCCTCTGCAGAGCGCATAGGTAGCTCCTATTGGAGCTTTGCCAGCTAGGGCGGGCTTCTTGTGGCACGTGGTTCTGGTCACTCTACCACCCACTGCCCCACCACTGCGCATGCCCCTCCCTCCCCCACAGGACTGCCTCTGTCACATGGGGTCCTAGTCTAGCCACACAGCCTTCTTCTCCACATGTACAGGCAGTGGCTTGTTACAGCAACAGCTGCTGCCGGGAGGGGAAGGGGTGACCGGGTCCGAGGCAAAAGGCACCGAGTAGCCGCTCCTGGACCTCGGCACTTTTGAACTGCCACCTGCACCCCAGCAGGGGCCACACAGAACCCAGGTGGGGCTCTGCCATCCCCTCGGGGTACACTCGGGCTCAGTGCCTCCCATGCACTGCTGGTCTCTCTCTCCCGCACGTCTCCTCACCCCTCTGGAGGAACTGCAGCGAGCCTGGCCTGCCTGGGAAAGTCAGGGTTTCTTCTCCCTCCCCTACGTTCTCCTAGCAGGAAGCCCAGCCTGGTGCTGTAGCCCTGCAGCTGCGCTGGGATCCTCGCTGCATGGGGGGGAGGGGCTGAGCTTTCTCTCCCTTCCCACCACTGGGGAAATGACAGCATGCTGTCTGGAGGCTTTCCTCACTGCAAGGGGGTGCCAAGCCAAGTAAGCATCCCCCCTCATGCCCAGATCCCACACCCAAATCCCCCTCACTCACTCCTCTCCCCCACCAAGACTCCACACTCCCAGCTTGTTCTAACACCCTCCCTTACACCTGCACTCTCCCTCCTGGTCAGATGCCCTACCCCAAACCCCCCTCCTGTACCCTCTCTCCTGGCCAGAAACCCTACCCCCAGACTGCTCCTGCACACTACCTCCCACCCAGATCCTGCACCCTATCCCTATCCCACACACTGAACCCCTTTTTTTCTCCCACGCCAGAGCCTAAGGGGGATCCATAAAATCCACTAACCCAGAAAAGTAAATCTGGCTATGGGAAGCCCTGAACTAGGGATGTTAGGGAGCAGTCGACTACCCGATAAGCAAAAGCTTATTGGATAGTTGAGTAGAGTATCCACTATTTGCTTTCTCCCCACCCCCTTGCTGCCTCTATGGGTATGTCTACACTACAGAGTTTTGTCGGGAAAACGGCCATTTTTCTGACAAAACTTGTGAAATGTCCACACTGCAATCACATTCTTTCAAACATAAATTGAAGGAACAGAGGGTTTTTTCTGACATTGGTAATCCTCTTTCTATCAGGAAGAACGCCTTTTCTAAAAGAGCTCTTTCGCGTGTGTGGACGGGGAGGAGGGGTTTTTTTTTGTTTGTTTGTTTGTTTTGTTTGTTTTTTAAAGAAGAGGCCTCCAGGAAATAGCACAGGTGCCCTGGTGGCCACTCCATACAAAGTAATCACAACTCTATAGTTCCTGTCTCCTGGCCCCTCTTAAATCTGCAAGCATTCTGGACAAACCTTGTGGCAGGAAACCAGCTTCAGAGCAGCAACTCACCGAGTGGCTCTCCCTGCCACAGGTCTTGCCACCCATGGTGGAGCCACAAGCCCCCCGAAACTCCCCTGGCCCTTGCAGGGAGCAGACCTAAGGGTCCCAGGACCCACCCAGTGGGACCAAGAGGCGGGCACCCTCCTGGTCTGAACCGGAGATTCTGTCCTTCCTCAAGCTGTGAAGTGAGGAGGAGACCTTGCAGGATCTCTGGGCCAAGCGCCGCAATGCGAACGTTTATGGCCAGATGGTCGAGTCCCTGGCAGAGCATGGACACCCACTCCAGACCTTGGACCAGGTCCAGAGTAAGGTTAAGGAGATCCACCAGGGATATGTCCGGGCGAGAGAGCACAGCTTGCATTCAGGGGCAGGACCCCACACCTGCCCCTGCTTTGACGAGCTGCACCGGATCCTGGGGGGTGGGGAAACGTCTTCCCCACCTGTCCTCATGGACTCTGGCCTGGAGACTCCCGTCATCGCCTGGCCAGAGTTCTCAGCGGAGGAGGAGCAAGAGGGCCAGGGCCAGCCAGCGGCAGAGAAGGAGGAGGAAACAGACACCATGACCCTCTCCCTTGAGCTGGTACTTGTGAGCTAGGATGTCTCCCAGGCCTCCTCGGACACCTGGGAGGGCTCTTCAGGTGAGTGGTCTCACTTAGTCACACACACAGGGCACACAGGAGGTGGGGGGTGAGTGTTGTTCATGCTGCTTGGGCTGGACATTGTGCTGCAGTCCGTGCACGTGGAACCATATGCAGCTATGACAGGATGCCCCCGCGCCGCACTGAAGACCCCGGTGAGCAAGCCCTGTTCGGGGCCGTGGGCGAGGGGCCCCGGTGGTGTGCCGGGTGCTCCCACGCCACGGCGCAGCTGACGCGCCCAGATGCCACAGCGAGCGGCGACAGGAGCATTGCCAAGGGAGAGGGAGGATGTGCGCTGCGGCCCCTCCCCCTGGACGTCCAAAAGGGTGGGCCCCACCCCGGGGAGGGGCGGAAGCGGCGGGGCGTTTGAAAACACCGCCGCCATAGCTGAGGAGGGGAGAGACGGAAGCGGGGGCAGGCGTTTGCAAACGCCGCCGCCCGAGTAGGAGCAGGGGAGGAGGAAGGAGCGGCGCAAGTGGCGCGGCTCCAGGAAGCCGGCGCCCCTGACCAACGGCCGCCCTAGAGGCACCCTGTCGACCAGAGGGGAGATGAGTCGGTGGGGGGGGCAGACCCCGGGGCAGGGGTGAACAAGGGGAGAGGAAGTAGCCCAGGGCAGAACCAGGCGTGGTTGGTGGGCTGACGCATTTCAGCTAGATGCCCCGTCAGCCGGACCGAATCACGGAGGATCCATGTCCTTAGGGCCCTGGGCTGGGGCCCGTGAGTGAGGGTGGGCCTGGGCCCCCCTCTCCCCCTCTGTCAAGGAGAGCATTGTACTTTTCTTCCGGCGCCTAGGACGCGCCTACCGCAAGACATTGGACATGGGTTACACCTGGGTATCGGTGTAGGGTAAGCAGTAGTGGCCGAAGGGGGTCAGCCCCAAGGGGGGGGGTCACAGCAGCATTACTGTGTGGCATGCAGATGCAGCAGGCAGCCCCGGAGCATGGCTTGGATCCTGCTGCCAGGCTCAGGGGAGGCTACACACATCCTGCCACAGGGGGAGAGGGGACAGCGGCGCCACGGCTGGAAGCAGGCTAGCCACAAGGGCACAGGCACGACCCCAGACACACTGAGGAGTGCTGCACACAGCACACAGGCACGTCTGCACGTGTGAGGCAGCAGCTGCTCCCGTACACAATGCTGTGAGCTGCAGATGTGTGTGCAGACTCCAGGGAGGGCCAAGCTGCTCCCAGTTCCTCTGCTGCCCATGAGGGGATCCCATTGTGGCTGGACCCTTCCCTTGGCTGCTTGTCCGTGGGCCAGGGTGGATGGGGGGAAGTGGGCAGCACGGTCCTCTGGGCACGCCGGGGCCCATGTGAGGCATGGCCAGCTGTGCAAGCCACACATGGCCTTGCTCCCAAGACATCCCCCTCCTCTGCCCCAAGGACTGTTGGTTGCTGCTCACAGAGGAGGGCACGGCCTCAGGGACAGTGTCTGCAGGGATGACTGATGTGCCAGGGTCCAAGAATACCTCATGTACCAACATGTCAGTGTCCTACATGACATTCAGCAGACCCTGGTGCAGAAGGTCCGTGAGGACGCTGAGTGGCAGAATCACGCATGGGACCAGCTCATGCAGCAGTATGACAACATGTGTGCCATCATATAGCTCATAATGGCACACCCACCCGATGCTGCTGCTCCTGGCCCCTCTCCTGCCCCCCACTATGTCCATTTCCCCTCCACCTGCCGCCCCTGCTATGCCTCTGCTCCCTCCCCAGGTGATGCCCATGCCCTCTCTCCTAGCAATGCTCATGCCCCCTCCCCAAGTGATGCCTATGCCCCCTCCCCCAACCCCCTGCCAACCCTGACCCTGCTCCAGACCCCCCTCCTGTTCACCTCCCTGTGGTCCCTGGACAGGTGAGTGCTAACAGGGAGTTTAGAGAGGGAGTTCTCCAGGTAAAGGAGAAGCAGATACAGGACTCTTGAGGGAAGTGTGTTGTGTTGTTGGGGCTTTCTTACTATGTGCTGAGCTTTGTTTGTGAGTGAGGGTTGGTGTGTGGTGGTTTGTTTGGGTTCTTGTTGTTGTTGTTGTTGTTTTTCTGTTGTTGTGAGTGAGGCTTTAGAGAGGGAGTTCTCCAGGTAGAGGAGAAGGAGATAGAGGACTCTTGAGGGAAGTGAGTGTTGTGTTTGGGGTTTTCTTGCTGTGTGATGAGCTTGTTGTTGTGAGTGAGGGTTGGTGTGTTTTTTGTTTGATTGTTTGTCTGTTTTTTGTTTCCCCTGTGTTTGGGAGTGAGGTGGTTTTTTTTTTGTTTTTTTTTTCACTTCCCCTGTCCTTCATGGAGTGTGTGCTGTGAGTGGCAGGTGGAAACTGTTGGCTTCTAATTAAGTTTGAATTCTAGAAGCCTCTGCTGATTGGCTGAGCCTTGGTAGGGGGAGGGACTTTCAGGGAGTCCAGGTCTTTATAAGGCAGTGGGCAAGCGACCAAGGAGCTTGTGAACAGGTGAGTGCTAACAGGGAGTTTAGAGAGGGAGTTGGGAAGGGCACGAGGTTCTCTTGCTTTTTTTTGTTTGTTTGTTTGGGGGTTTTTTTGTTTTTGTTTTTAATCCTTTTTCCAGGACAGCAGGGATGGATGGTGATAGGTCTGCTGTTGTTACCTGCACAGCGTGTGCCATGTTTGTCTTCCTCCCGGAAGAAAGAACGGATTTCATCTGCACGAGGTGCAAGCTGGTCACCATTTTAGAAAAGAAAATTAGAGGACTGGAGGCCCAAGTATCGACCCTACACTCAATCAGAGAGGATGAAGACTTCCTCGATAGAAGGCAGCGGTTAATCCTACAAGCATGGCAGGCGGAAGAGCCAGAGAGGGCAGTACGGGACCAGGAAGAGAACTGGTAGCATGTAGCTTCTAGAAGGGGAAAAAGGCCAGCACAGGAATCCCCTATAGAGGTAAGTAATTGCTTTCAGGCTCTTTCCACAGGCTCTGCGGTGGTGAATGCTTTGGAAGGGACCTCACAAGGAGGAAACCGTTAGGGAACACCATCTACTGGAAGGCATGGGATGCGTAGTCCTAGGGATGGGGGTTCCACGACCACCACCCCCAAAAGAAGACGACGGGTGGTGGTGGTCGGGGACTCCCTCCTAAGAGGTACTGAGCCATCCATCTACCGTCCGGACCTGGAATCTCGAGAGGTGTGCTGCTTACCGGGAGCTCGAATTCAGGATGTGACTGCGAGGCTTACCAAGCTGATCAAACCTTTGGATCGCTACCCCTTCCTGCTTCTCCACGTGGGAACTAACGATACGGCCAAGAATGACCTTGAGCGGGTTACTGCGGATTATGTAGTGCTGGGAAGAAGGATCAAAGAATTCGGAGCGCAAGTGGTGTTCTCGTCCATCCTCCCTGTTGAAGGGAAAGGACTGGGATCGTCGAACTGAGGAAGTAAATGCGTGGTTGCGCAGGTGGTGTCACAGAGAGGGCTTTGGTTTCTTCGACCATGGGACTCTGTTCCAGGCACAGGGATTGTTAGGAAGAGATGGGATCCACCTAACAAAGAGAGGAAGGAGCATCTTCGCGAGCAGGCTTGCAAACCTAGTGAGGAGGGCTTTAAACTAGGTTCGTTGGGGGACGGTGACCAACACCCTGAGGGGAGTGGGAAAGTCGGATACCGGGAAGGAATGCAAAGAGGAACGAGCAAGAAAGGAGGACCCCTGATTCGAATGGAGAAGATGGTTATCTGAGGTGTTTGTACACTCATGCGAGAAGCCTGGGCAACAAACAGGAAGAACTGGAGGCCCTGGCCCAGTCCAAGAAATATGATTTAATTGGGATAACAGAGACTTGGTGGGATGACTCACATGACTGGAGCGCTGTCATGGAAGGGTATTGACTGTTCAGGAAAAACAGGCAGGGGAGAAAAGGAGGAGGAGTTGCACTATATGTAAGAGAGCACTATGATTGCTCTGAACTCCAGTATATAGAGGGAGAAAAACCTGTTGAGAGTCTATGGGTTAAGTTTAGAGGTGCAAACAACAGCAGTGATGTTGTGGTTGGTGTCTACTACAGGCCACCGAATCAGGTGGATGAGGTAGATGAGGCTTTCTTCGGACAACTGAGAGAAGCTTCCAGATCGCAGGCCCTGGTTCTCATAGGGGAATTTAATCACCCTGACATCTGTTGGGAAACCAATACAGCAGTACACAGGCAATCCAGGAAGTTTTTGGAGAATGTTGGGGATAACTTCTTGGTACAAGTGCTGAAGGATCCGACCAGGGGCTGTGCGCAGCTTGACCTTCTGCTCACAAACAGGGAGGAACTAATAGGGGAAGTAGAGGTGGGTGACAGCCTGGGAAGCAGTGATCATGAGATGGTAGATTTCAGGATCCTGACCAAAGGAAGAAAAGAGAGTAGTAAAATACATACCTTGGACTTCAGAAAAGCAGATTTTGACTCCCTCAGAGACCTGATGGGCAGAATCCCCTGGGATGCTAACATGAAGGGGAAAGGAGTCCAGGACAGCTGGCAGTATTTTAAAGAAGCCTTATTGAAGGCACAGAAAGAAACCATCCCGATGCATAGCGAGAGAGGCAAACGTGGTAGGAGACCGGATTGGCTTACAGGGGAAATCCTTGGTGAACTTATGCACAAAAAGGAAGCTTACAAAAAGTGGAAACTTAGACAAATGACCAGGGAGGGGTTTAAATGTATAGCTCAAGAATGCCGGGGGATTATCAGGAAGGCAAAAGCGCAAATGGAATTGCGACTGGCTAAGGATGTGAAGGATAAGAAGAAAGGTTTCTACAGGCATGTTAACAAGAAGAAGGTGATCAGAGAGGGTGTGCGCCCCCTACTGGATGAAGGAGGTAACCTAGTGACAGATGATGTGGGGAAAGCTGAAGTACTCAATGCTTTCTTTGTGTCTGTATTCACGGACAAGGTGGGCTCCCGGACTAATGCGCTAAGTGATACAAGATGGGATGAAGATGGACAGCCCTTAGTGGGTAAAGAACAGGTTAGGAACTATTTAGAAAAGCTAAACGTACACAAATCCATGGGTCCGGACTTAATGCATCCGAGGGTACTGAGGGAGTTGGCAAATGTCATTGAGGAGCCTTTGGCCATTATCTTTGAAAAGTCGTGGAGATCGGGAGAGATCCTGGATGATTGGAAAAAGGCAAATGTAGTGCCCATCTTCAAAAAAGGCAAGAAGGACGATCCAGGGAACTATAGGCCGGACAGTCTTACCTCGGTTCCTGGAAAAATCATGGAAGGGATCCTTAAGGAATCCATTTTGAGGCACTTGGAGGAGAGGAAAGTGATTAGGAATAGTCAGCATGGATTCACAAAGGGCAAGTCGTGCCTGACCAATCTGATTAGCTTCTATGATGAGGTAACTGGCTCTGTGGACATGGGAAAGTCAGTGGATGTGATATACCTTGACTTGAGCAAGGCTTTTGATACGGTCTCCCACAATATTCTTGCCAGCAAGTTAAGGGAATGTGGATTGGATAAATGGACAGTAAGATGGATAGAAAGCTGGCTAGAAGGCCAGGCCCAGCGGGTAGTGATCAATGGCTCGATGTCTGGATGGCGGTCGGTTTCTAGCAGAGTGCCCCCAGCTTCGGTTCTGGGACCGGTTTTGTTCAATATCTTTATTAATGACCTGGATGAGGGGATGGATTGCACCCTCAGCAAGTTTGCAGATGACACTAAGCTAGGGGGAGAGGTAGATATTCTGGAGGGCAGGGATAGAGTCCAGAGTGACTTAGACAAATTGGAGGATTGGGCCACAAGAAATCTGATGAGGTTCAACAAGGACAAGTGCAGAGTCCTGCACTTGGGACGGAAGAATCCCAAGCATTGTTACAGGCTGGGGACCAACCAGCTAAGTAGTAGTTCTGCAGAAAAGGACCTGGGGGTTACAGTGGATGAGAAGCTGGATATGAGTCAACAGTGTGCCCTTGTAGCCAAGAAGGCTAATGGCATATTAGGATGCATTAAGAGGAACATTGCCAGCAGATCCAGAGATGTCATTATTCCCCTTTATTCGGCTCTGGTGAGGCCACATCTGGAGTATTGTGTCCAGTTCTGGGCCCCCCACTACAAAAAGGATGTGGACTCATTGGAGAGGGTCCACGGAGGGCAACTAAAATGATTAGGGGGCTGGAGCATATGACCTATGAGGAAATGCTGAGGGAGTTGGGTCTGTTTAGTCTGCAGAAGCGAAGAGTGAGGGGGGATTTGATAGCAGCCTTCAACTTCCTGAAGGGAGGTTCCAAAGAGGATGGAGAGAGGCTGTTCTCAGTAGTGACGGATGGCAGAACAAGGAGCAATGGTCTTAAGTTGTGGTGGGAGAAGTCCAGGTTGGATATTAGGAAAAACTATTTCACTAGGAGAGTGGTGAAACACTGGGATGGGTTACCTAGGGAAGTAGTGCAGTCTCCATCCCTAGAGGTGTTTAAGTCTCAGCTTGACAAAGCCCTGACTGGGTTGATCTAATTGGGATTGGTCCTGCCTAGAGCAGGGGGCTGGACCTGATGACCTCCTGAGGTCTCTTTCAGCTCTATGATTCTATGATTCTATGACCCACACAACCCCAACTCTGACAAGGTCCCCACACCCAAGGTGGAACATCTAGCCGCCCCTCCCAGCCCTGAGCCCCCAATCCCTTCCAGGTTATGAGCCCCCGTCCCCCTGCCCAACTTTTTGTAATGTTACATAAATACAGACTTCATTTTGTGGAAAACCAAACAAGTGTGTTTATTGAGAGGTCAGGAAAGGGGCGAAGGGAGGGGTTGTGGTGGGGAAGGGATAGGGCAGCAAATCAGAGGCCCTTATTGGGCAGGGCCTGGGGAGAGTAACTGGGGTCCTTGAAAGAACCTCTCCCTCAGGGCCTCCCAGATGCGCACCCTGGCCTGATGGATCTGGTGGATGGCAGCTGTCCTCGGCTGCTCAAACTCTAGCCCCTCGCTGCCGGTGTCTGCCCCCATCCTGGGAGGAAGGCCTCCCCCTTCCTCTCCACAATGTTGTAGAGGACACAACATGCTGCGACCACCTCGGGGATGTTGTGTTCTCCCACATTGAAGTGGGTCAGCAGGCACCTGAACTGTGCCTTGAGGTGGCTGAAGGCACATTCGACCTGAATCCTGGCCCAGTTCAGGTGGGCATTGAATTGGACCCTGTTGGGGTCCAGGTGGCCGGAGTATGGCTTCATCAGCCATGGCGTGAGGGGGTAGGCCGCATCCACAATGATGCACAGTGGCATCTGCACATCCCCAACTGCAAAATCCCAGTGGGGGAAGAATGTGCCTACCTCCAGCTTGCAGTACAGGCTGGAGTTTCTAAAGACTCGAGCATTGTGTGCCCTGCCCAATCATCCAACAAAAATGTCCGTGAAGTGTCCACAGTAGTCAACCAGGGCCTGCAGCACCATAGTAAAGTAGCCCTTTTGATTGATGCATTGGGCCGCTTGATGGTCAGATATGTGGATCAGGATGTGGCTCCCTACTATGGCTCCACCGCAGTTTGGGAACCCCAGGGAGCAAATCCAGCTATGATCGAGTCCAGGTCTCCCAGGTGGATGACCCTCCGCAGCAGGATCGAGTTGATGGCCCTCACCACCTGCAGAAGGAGACAAAGAAACACACAAAACAAAGAATGAGAGAGGGAGTGCCTGAGCCCTTTGGAGGTGTCCACCCCCTACCATCTCCTTTCCCCCCAAACACCCCAGGAGCCACCCCTTATGAGGCTGCCCCCCCCCAGCAGCAGGGCTGTGTGAGGGTGGGACAGCACAACCCCCCGGGGCAGGGCTCCCCCCCCACCACTCCACCCCACACAGCCCCCAACCCCCCTTTCCCGAGGATTCCCCCTTATTCAGGACTCTGCCTTCCTCCCCCCTGCCCCTACAGGGACTGCAGCCTGAGAGTGGGACTTACCTCCATGAATTGGGCCCCAGCTGTGGACTTCTCCATGCCAAACTGGTTGCCCACCAACCAGTAGCTGTCAGGAGTGGCGAACTTCCAGGGGGCTATTGCAACCCGCTTCTCCAGGGGGATGACAGGCTGCAGGTGGGTGTCATGTCTCCGGAGGGCAGGGGTGAGCCAGGCACATAACTCCAAAAAGGTGGCCGTAGACGTTTTGGAGCCACTGCTGGTCGTCCCACCGCTCCATGACCAGCCAGTCCCACCAGTCTAAACTGATGTTGAGCTGTCAAAAACACCTCGGCACAGTGGGTTGCGGTTGCCAGAATGTGGCTCCTGTACCCTGGGAGAGGGTCCCCAGAATGAGCTCAGGGTCGAGCTCATGCAGGACCAGGAAGGCAGCTGGTACGAAGTGCTGCAAAAAATGCAGCATGGCCATGTGGGGCCATCGCATGCCCAGGGCAGCTCCGGTTCCATGGCTCAAAGGAAAAAAAACTGTGGTGTCCAAAAACAACAGGGCAGCCACAGGAGGCACTGTGAGAGCTTTGCTGTCCCTCAAAGAGGTAGCAAGCACGCAGCAGAAGCAGAGAAACGGCTGTCCAGGGGGGTCCCTTTAAGCATGTGTCTCTGCAAGGATCCAGAACCAGTACTTGGAAGCAACTGGTGACCTAAAGCCCTGGCTGCAGTGGTTCCGGGTGGCCTTTTATGCGAGAGAGCGTCCAATGCTTTTGTGTGTGGACGCTTTCTTTTGAAAGACGTTTTTTCGGACGAGCTCTTCCAAAGAAAGCTTCTTCCGAAAGAAGCCTGCAGTCTAGACATAGCCTATGAAAGGCAGCAAGGAGGGGGAAATAGCTGGTGCTGGGGAGAGCCAGCTTAAAAGCCGGTTTCGCCTTTTATTGTCTCCGCAGTGCCTCCTGCCCCCTCTTCCACTGCCTCTGTCAGAAGTAGCAAGGGTCTAGGGGAGGCGGCTGCGAAGCAGCCTCTGTCCACTGCAGGCTGAGGATCACCATGGGCAGCAGCCCCCGTCTGTGGGGGTCCAAATGGGGAGCTGGGCCCCCCATTGGACAGGGGATGCTGCCACCAAGCAGCCCCTGTTCATGGTGGCCTGGGCTTTCTGCCATGAACAGGGGCTGCTAGACTCAGTGTGAGCAGTCCCGGCTCGCGCTGGTCACTGCGCCTCTGCATTTCACATGTAGTAAGATACCGATGGCTCTGACTACATTTAAAATGCAGAGCCACAGCGCGGGTGGCTGCCAGAGCCGGCAGCAGCCAGGACTGCTCAGTCCCAGTTCGAGTCGGCTCCTGAAGCTACCCCCACTGTGGCTCTGAAAAGCAGCACTTATGGACCAATCATGTAGTTGATACAAATTGTATCGACTACACAATTAGCCTGATAATTGCAATTTAACATCCTTACCTTGAACCTCATTCCTCTCTCTCCTTTCCCCTCACTCTGTGGAGCTGGAATGCCAGAGAAGCGAGGTGTCTCAGTTGGGGGCCAGATAAGAGACAGTTGGTGGGTTTTGGACATGGTTTTTTTGCTTCTCACTTGTGTGGCCCCCAGCTGATTTTTCTGTGGGTCAGAGGCCCCCAACCCAAAAAAGTTTCCCCGCCCCTGCCATAAATAAAGAAAACATTGAAACATTTTGTGTTGATCATAAATTAATATTTTACTTTATTTAAAATGAAGTTTGATAAACAAACACAAGAAAGTTAAAATGCTTTATCTGTTTAATAATTTAAATTAAACCATTCTCCCTAGCTGCAGCACTAGCACAATGGCTCGAGTGTAATTATGTAATTAACTGTGAGTTTCCATTAGCAACTGGTGGTCTGTGGAAAGGTTACATTGAGCCAGGTGGTTCACAGGCCAAAAAGTTTAAGAATCACTGAAATAGAGGCCTTTCCCCCCAAGTTAATGCAATGCACGTTGGATTAATGCAATTGCAGTATAATTGCATGGGAGGTTCTGTGGGGGCCAAACCCATCCCTATTGGCAGAGGACAGTGTTGGAGTTCTTAGAGGGGTCACACGACACCCTTTAGTTCCGGTCATGTCCATCTTACCCCTGGAAGTAATACCTCAAGGGGTGGGATTTTATGTGACAGGTGGGTGGGGCCTAATGAGGCCAGGGGCATGGCTAATGTGTCCCTATTTTTGGTTCAGAAAATGTGGTCACCGTACTCTTGGCCCAGCCACTGTGCTCCATACCCCCTGGCCACGGGCCCAGCAGGGCTACACTGCCAGGTCCAGCCCCAGCCACCAGGCTCTGCACGCCTGACAGGACTGCACTGTTGGTCCAGCTGCAATAGAACAAGATATTTCTGAAGGAATGTGGGAGTGATGAAGCTGCCCTGCTGGCTCTAGCCACTGGGCTGCCTGCGCCTGGGCTGACAGACCACAGATGTTGCTGGACCAGAGAGTCCTGGACCAAAGAGGTTCAACCAGTATCATCAGAAATTTTCAATTATCGTATCATAAATATTTCCAAGCTAATATTGAATAGGCTTTGAGGCATCAACTTAACTCTCCCATTTTGTTTGACTCAATGGTTTCAAAGTTAGAGAACACACATGGACACAAAGAATTTCCCAACAGTGTATTGAACTTGAAAAAAACACATATATGAATTGCACCAGATCAAAGAAACTATTAGCCTCCAAACAACATCTGGCAGCAACATTGACAACCAAACTCAGGGAACGTGTACTGCAAGGAACAAAAAACACCTGAGGATTCATTTGTATCACTCTCTTTTGTAAACCTTTGTCTTTACCTTTCATATTAATTCCTTTTTCATAGCCTTAGCCATGTAAGTTCTCAATAGATAATGGCAGTCCTTCAAACTCTGATAGAATACATTCAATCATAAGGGTCCCAGTTGTCTCTTTCAATGGTATAATCCCCTCAAAAATGTTCCTTTGTGATCACTTCAGCGTTATACTCAAGTGCAGATTTTGATGCATCCACAAAACAAATTATCCTTGTCATCTGCTCGATATGACTCACATCTGGTGTACAGTTCATAATTATTGAAAAGTATTTTGCAGAATGGGCAGCTGATAAAATTTTCTCTTTAATAGCATTTGTTAGGAGTTGAATCAGCTCATTATGAAGAGTTTTTCCAAGGAAATGAACATGAGTTTCATAGTCACTTATTTTACACAGCTGCTCCTTCATGACTGTATCAAACAAAGCTAGGTAATCAATACATTTTAAGAAGTTTCCATTACCTGCACTGTATGAATTTTCATATATCCTGCAGAATGCCAGGTTTTGCCCACTGAGAACTCTCACTAAAGCAACCACACATTATAATAAATACACAATCTTAATCTTACAAGTACTTGTGATTCTCTTTTTACATTCTTGTTAAAACATCTTACCAAATGTTTCAAGTACAACACATTACAAATTCTTTGCGGGCACAGCATCTTTGGGGTCATGGTTCATAACATGGTAGATCAGCTATTGTGAGTCGCTGACGGGCCTTCACTATGTGGCAAGGAACACTGACTCAAGGAACACTGACTATGTGGCAAGGAACGCTGACTGGCCTATACTGGTCTACTGAGAAAGTCTGACCTGCCAGACCCGATTCCCACGCAGCAAACCCAGGTAGTGCTGTTTTGAAGCTCTATTGTGGTGACACATTTTAACTGTATTTACATGCACAACCATGCTCCACAATCTGAAATAAACAATATAACTCAGCTTCTGACATAGCAATCATGCACTGTTTTACAAATACAATATCTGATACTTTCGTTTATAAAAGATAACATATTCATAAATTTTTAAACAGAGAAAAAATCACTTCTGTTTAATTTGGTGCCCCGTAAAGCCAGGTGCCCTAGCCAACCTCCTAGTTCACCTATATGGTCAGGACGGTCCTGACCCCAAATAACCAAATTATCATTTGACTTTTTCAGAGTCAGAGTGGCTGTGAGTGTGCCATGGAACAGATTCAGCCAAATGGTTTGCATGGATGTGGGTCAAACTTCAAGAGTCCTTTCTGCATGATTAGAATGTATTTTTATGAGAAAGGGTTCTATAAATTTACAGCATCCAGTCAAAAGGTGGGTGAGGTAATATCTTTTATTGGACCAATTTCCGTTGGTGAAAGAGACAAGCTTCCCAGCTTCTTCAGGTCTGGGTTCTGTAAGCTCCAAAACTTGTCTCTTTCACCAACAGAAACTGTGCCACAATCTCACCTACCTTGTTTCTTTAATATCCTGGGATCAATATGGCTATAACCACAGTCCAATATTTCACTCATAAGGTGAGCAGGCTTTGGCGTGGTATGAGAAAGAGAAATCTTTTGTTCTTTTGTTCTTGCGATTAAAAGCAGTGGCAATGGAGAAGGATCCATGAAAGACCCCAGAAAATGCTTATCTCCTGCATACTGTATAGACATACTACTGTACCAGACTCACCTTTCTTCCAAATGTATGAGAAATATGTGGTTGTAGTGTTTTCTTTTTTCAAAATATGTGACTTTGCAATAGCCGCTGAAGTTTCTGGTGTAGCCATATGGTAAGAAGAGATATGCCAGTGAGTAGAGGATTAATTTCAGTTGCTACCTTTGGCTAACTCAGTGTGTTATGTGGGTAAGAGTGATTTGTTGCTTGATTATATGTAGTCTCATGAATGGGATGGGATTTTATTTAGACATGAGGGAATAAAGGATTTTTTTTTTCTGTTTAGGGACCAGCTGAAAAATCTGGAAGGAAATTGTCAGTTTGTTTTGAACTGAAACTGAACTTCATTAGTTCTCAGTGAAACAAAAAACTGGGGAAAATCCGTTTGTGTTTGATGTTTTGGGTTGTTTCTGAGGTATGTTTAACCCTTTTCTTGGTTCTTTGTATTTAACTATGTTTCTAAATCAGGGCCCATTTCCATGTGTAGGTTTTCTGGCCCAGAAATATTGGGACAGGCTTTCCCATTACAGCAGGAATGTGCTTGGCCCATACACCAGCAAAATTATAAAGGGGCCTTTGGCCCTTTCCCCTTTTGCGAGGCTGAGGAGCTGTCACCGGAGGAAGTAATGTATCCCCTGCTTACAATGCCCCAGATAAAGTCCATCCTGAGCACTGTTCCTCTTCGGATCCCCTCTGCCACTTGCTCTTTTCATTAGCTTGTGAGTCTGCAGCCGGCTGGCAGCTGCAGGGCGAGTGACAGTTGGGGTCTCCCTTCGGGGGACCCCCCAGGAGCGGGAGGCCGGGCGGGATGATGGATGGCTGGGGGTGGGGAGTGGATGGCTGCTGCTGCTGCTGCCGAATCCCCAGGGAGGAGAAGTGGGGAGGGCGAGTGACAGTCCCACAACCAGCGCCTCAGTCCGCCCGCTCACAAGGTGCCAGCGCCGGAGCTGAGAGCAGCCAGAGCCCGGGTCGCCCCTCCTGCCGCCTCCGACATGCCCAACTTCGCCGGCACCTGGAAAATGAAGAGCAGCGAGAACTTTGACGAGCTCCTGCGAGCGCTGGGTAAGGAGCGGGCTGGGGCTGAGCCGCGGGGCGGGTCCCTCGGCAGCCTGGCTCTGCGCTGGCGGTGCGGGGCCAGGTGCCCGCTGCCTTCTCCCCGCAGCACTAGAAGCGCCCACCAGAGAGCCCGCGGCAGGTCCAGACGCGGCCGCGCAGACGAGCCGATCGCCGCGGGCATTGCTCAGGGGCGCAGGCTACGCACCTGCCCCAGGCAAAGCCCGCGCGGCTAGCACTGCGCCAAGCGCGGCCCTGAGCTCGCCCGCCTAGCCAGGGCAGACCCAGCCACCCTGCCCACAGCGCCGCGTGACTCAGTCCCAGCGCCCTCGGGCAAGGGGATGCAGCCCTGTTCGGCCCCGCTCTCTTGGGCAGTGCCCACGGGCCGCCAGCGCACCTGCCGTGAGCGGGGCCCGGCCCGCAGGCGGATGGCTGCGTGATGCTCTGCTCCCTCTGCCCAGGGGTCAACGCTATGCTCAGGAAAGTGGCAGTGGCAGCCGCCTCCAAGCCGCATGTGGAGATCCGCCAGGATGGGGACCAGTTCTACATCAAAACCTCCACCACAGTCCGCACCACGGAGATCAACTTCAAAGTAGGGGAGAGCTTCGAAGAGGAGACTGTGGATGGCAGAAAATGCAGGGTAAGGCGGAGTGGGTGAGTGTGTGTGTGTGTGTGAGTGTACACAGCCTTGGCTGATGGTGTGTTCCCAACGGAAACTCTACTCCGGTCCTCCTCTGGTGATGGGAGTGTTGTAAGAGGCTGAATAGGATACAGCAGATCAGAGGTCTGATCCAGCAACGAAACAGCTTCCCCTATGTCCCAGGAAAAGCCCTTTGCTCTCCCAGGGTGGATTTCTCCGAGATCTCTGCAGATAAATTTCCACTGCTTGTATCTTTGATTGCATTGTGATGCTTAATTATGTGAGTGTAAACGTCCACAGCTGTCTATCCTGATTACACCACTTTCTTTGTTCAGTGTTATCTCTGAGATGCCTCATCTGGTTGTTGTTTTTACACATTCTTCTGAGAAACTCTGGGCCTGATGTTTCCATTGCTCTTTGCCTTTTATTGTCATTTGCACTTGTGCTATGGGGGTGTACATTACTACATTCTGATTTAGTTACATCTTACACCCACTTTGCATGGATATGAATACAAAAGGCATAAGGAAATAGAGAATTAGGAACTCTATGGTGGGAGGTGGGGGTTGTATGAAAAAGTTTCACAAAGGGCCAGATTCTGACGCCACAAGTAATTCCAGTGATGACACTGCTCATCAATGAAGGTGCTACTCAGTGTGAATGGTGTCATTTATATCAATGAAACAACTTTCAAATAAGGTGCAACTCAGTGCAAGTAAAGGATATCAGAACTGTGCCCCAAACAAAGAATAATATTTAAAAAGGCAAAATAGAAGCAAAATATTTCTGATCATCCAGGACCAATTTCTGTGTTCATTTTTATTGATGTAAATCCAGAGTAATGTCATCAAGTTTAGTATAATTGTTATGGATGTAAACTGGTGTAACTGGGAGGCAGATCCTGGGAAATACTGAGCATCCTCAAATTGCTTTGAATCTCTAGGATGAATAAAATATATAGTTTAAAGGTTTATTCAAGAAACATCTCTTGGGCTTTGTTAATTTTTTTCTGTAAGGGAAAGTAAAACTGAATTTGATCATCCAGAACACATAAGTATTTGACTCTATTTTAAATAGAAGTTTTTTGCTATATCTGGAAAGACAATAATTATTGCTGTCTGCTTTGAAAATGGGCAAATTTGTAAAATTGAGTTTTGTGATGCAGTAATTTTTTTTAAGTATGAAATTATGAGTAAATTATATTGCTGAGCTCAATATAAAATTGAGCTGTAGCTATGATAAAGAGATGGACAGAAAAATAGCGTGTCATAATATTGTTTGCAATACCTGACAAAATAGCTGAATTTTTATAGATTCTGAAGCACTTTACAGGAAGAGGGATCTGACTTGATCTTTTTCACAGAAACAAGTAAGGAAGCAGGATATTTGAAAAGAAAAGCATAACCTGTATAACACTGTCATGTTGGTTTTAAAAGGCTATAATTTTGAAGGAAACATTTTTTTTAAATAAAGGGAATAGCAAATATTTATATTAAAAGATTTTCCTCTGGAAATTCAAAGAAGTGTTGACTTTATTTTTTTTTATCATCACAGACTAATGAATGCTCCCCTTGTAAAGTGATTAGTTGTACATTCATTATTGGGCATCCTTCTGCACAGCTGTTCCAATGCATGGTGGAATAATAATTTAGCTATAGAGAGAAAAGCAATGGAGAGCTTGGACTTGCCTGATTGTTAAAACAATATGAAATTCCATGATTTCTTGCCCTGAAATAGCTTTATAGTAATAATTCTAAGTGCTCTGAAAAAATATCTTAGTGTATTTCAATTTCCAGACCTCCCCCATCTTAATTTAAAAAAAAACCCGAATGCATCCAAATTCTAGTATTATTACTGTAATTTAGCTGCTGTGTATGCTGCTTGTTAGAAGCATCCATTGAACAAATAAGCAATCTGGAAAAGTGTCATATGGAATAAAGATTATGTGGCAAATATTGCATTATTTATTATTCCAAAATGTTACATTTGATTCTAGCTGCTTTTATGCCATGAAGTGGTAAATAACATGCCAGATCTTTATAAAGATGCTAAGTTATTACATATTAATCAAGTGAAGCTTCTCACCAGTAAGATTTTTATGAGAATTAAAGGATTTATTTTGGACACTTGAAATAAACAAGTTACAATGAGAAATCAAATTTGCAATTATTCTTGTTGTTTAAATGTATGTATCTCTAAAATGGCCATTCACAGCCTTCTTTTTTATTTTACCACTTTCTGTTTATATGCTTTTTTCCCTTGCTGTTATCTACCATGTGTTGCTCTTTTACAGCAGCAATTATTCTCTGAAGTGTTCATTGTTGTCTCTCTGCCTCATGCTGCCAGGAGCTATAATTAATGTTACTAATGGTTTTCTTGCCTGCAGAGTTTAGCCACTTGGGAGAATGAAAACAAGATCTATTGCAAACAAACTCTTATTGAGGGAGAGGGCCCTAAAACATATTGGACTCGGGAATTAGTTAACGATGAGCTGATTTTGGTAAGAACCTTTCACCCTTCCAGTGCATATATTGTACTAATGGGTTTGTTGCTATGCAATTGGGCTCTTAACTCTCCTAACTCTCTTTACTGCAATTCACACACAATGGCTTTTTTAAATTGTTACTCTCAAATAACTTACCAAATATATTATTTCTACTGTTTTAGCTGCCTCTAAACACTTAGTCGTAAAATAACCATAATGGGCCAAATCCAGCTCTATAAATGCAGAGTAATTCCAGAGAGTTGTAATTGTAGATTTTATCAGTCAGAGCAGAAAACTGCTAGCTTTGATTTACCTGGAAATGTATCCTTTTCCTCCTCTTTTTTTGTTTTGTGTGTAAAAAGTTGTTTCTTATCACATGGTGTGTAACAAAGTGGTGGCTGACATATACTGTTAACACTATATAACCTCCCTCTGATAAGTAGGAACATATCACCCCATCCTCTGACACTTCTGACTCCCTGTTCATCTCTGAACTTTATTCAGAATTGCCCTGTTTTCAAGAGTCTATGGACTCACTCCTCCTTATCTACCCATGTCCAGATCCAATCAATCTGCTTCTTTAGTCCTTGCATTCCCTCTGTCCACTCCTATATAACACTCCAGACTCAGGCAGAAGAAGGTCACCAGTTCTGCCTCCAGTATCTGGAACTGGATCCTTCTACCTGAGCCAACGGGGCTGCATCCACACAGGATACACCAAAACCCATGGGCCAGCACAGCCACAACTATCAGCTGGTTTGGATTTGCAGAGCTCAGGCTATGGGGCTAAAAATGCTGTGTAGATTTTCAAGCTCAGGATGGAGCTTGAGCCTGGGGACCCTCCTTTCTCCCAACAGGGTATAGTAGATGTACTCTCAGTCACATTCAGTCTATTAGTTTCTCCTGCAGTTATTATCGTGGTATTGACATTTCTTCTCTGAATCTTGCCTCAATGCCCAGACCTTCCACAACTGTAGCTGTAATCTGTACCTGACTAAAGATATTGTCACTTTAACCTGGTTACAAGTAGCACAGTTAAGTTTGTGCCTTTCCCCCACCACAGCAGTCTGTACATCCAAAGCCACATTAAGTTATCTCATTCTACTCCTTCTTTTCTGAAAGAAAGAATATTCCAGTGGTTAGAGCACTAGTCTCCACTATGGGAGAGCCAGGGTTAGTTCCTGCTGTGCCACAGACATCCTGTGCAGCCCTGGGCCTCTCTATGCCTCAGTTACCTATCTATAAAATGGGGCTGCTAAGAATATTATGAGGATAAATACATTAAAGTCTGTAAAGCACTCAGATTCTACAGCAGGGGTGGGCAAAAGGGCCTCCGCAGGCTGGATCTGGCGGGTGGATCCAGCCCGCGGAGGCCCTGCTGCTTCCTCGCCCCCAGGCCAATTAGGGCCTGGGGCGGGGGAGCAGGCAAAGCCTCCTTCTGTCCTGCCATGAGCATGTGGCACTTTGAAGCGCCACACGCTGCTCGCAGGGTGGGGGACTGCAGAGGTGGCTTCGCGCACTCTCCCGCCTCCAGGCCTTATTTGGCCTAGGGGCAGGGGAGTGTGGGAAGTCTCCTCCCATGCCAGGGGCATGGGTACCTAAGGAGAACGTGGGGAGGGGGCAAATGTACTCCCTCACTCCCAGACCAATCATTGTCTGAGGGTGGGGAACCAGGAAGCATCTTGTCCCTGCCTCTTCTGCTTGATGCCCTGCCCCATTCTATGTGGCCCAGAGCCACTTCAAAAATTTCCGAAGTGGCCCCCAGCAAAAAATTATTGCCACCCCTGTTCTACAGTAATGGGAGTCATATAAGTATCGTAGGGTACGTCTACATTGCACACTTATTTCGGAATAAGCTATTCTGGAAGAAATACTCAGAAATAGCTTATTTCAAAATACCATGTCTACGCTTCAGGGAAGCCTCAAAATTAGTCAGAGGCAGGCTCCCCTGATGTGGAGCGATACCTCAATTTAGAGACCCAGGAAGCACTAAGGAGTAATTACTTTGAATGGCCCTGGGGAGGAGCTATTTCAAAATAGCAGCAGTGGAGCATCCACACTGCAGCTATTTCGAAATAGCTATTTTGGAATAGGCATTATTCCTCATGGAATGAGGTTTACAGAAGTCAGAATAAGCCATTCGTTACTTCAATATTATTTCAAAGTAACGGAATTGCTGTGCAGATGTTCACATTGTTATTTCAGAATAACAGCCATTATTCCAAAATAGTGCTGCTGTGTAGATGCACCCCTAGATAGAAAGACAGAATAGTGCCTCAGCCAGGGAATAAAGTGTCTGGAGAACATGCTGTCTGGGATGGAGGCAGTCAAATGACTTATAGGGTATATCTACACTGCCACCCTAGTTCGAACTAAGGTGGCGAATGTAGGCATTCGAACTTGCAAATGAAGCCCGGGATTTAAATGTCCGGGGCTTCATTTGCATGTTCCCGGGTGCCGCCATTTTTAAATGCCCCGTAGTTCGAACTCCCTGCCCGCGGCTACACGCAGCATGGACTAGGTAGTTTGAATTAAAGCTCCTAATTCGAACTACCGTTACTGCAATGAGGAGTAACGGTAGTTCGAATTAGGAGCTTTAATTCGAACTACCTAGTCCGTGCCGCGTGTAGCCGCGGGCAGGGAGTTCGAACTACGGGGCATTTAAAAATGGCGGCGCCTGGGAACATGCAAATGAAGCCCGGGATATTTAAATCCCGGGCTTCATTTGCAAGTTCGAATGCCTACATTAGCCACCCTAGATCGAACTAGGGTGGCAGTATAGACATACCCATAGCTCGCACAAAAATGGGGAGAGGATTTTTAGTCTAGAACACTGAGGCACAACCTAACCTTCATGAACTGCAGGCAGGAGCTCTGTTTTTAAGGTCTCATCTGAAAGGGGAAAAATACCCTGATCTGAATGTTAGTGCTATTATTTCAAACAGTGAGGAACAATGCTCCCAGGAACAGCATGGATGCTATTAGTGAAATCACACTGGTTTCCATAAATATGAGCACCCACATCTTTGGTTTGTTCAGCCCTAGAAAGACTTTATGTTACCCAGCTAGCTTAGGAACCAGAAAGCTTTATCCTCTATTTCATGTCTTTTTTCTTTTGTTTTACTGATACAACAGTGTCATTTTTCCCTCTCTCTAACAAAGCATTTATGGATTTTGTTGTCTAAGCAACCTGATCATGAGATGGCTACAAAACCAAGGCCAACTCTTACGGTACAAGCAGGAGATTGTATTATAGTGCTGTCACCTCCTGCACCCATAACACAAACAGACCTAATTGGGAATGGAGAGTGAGGTTAAGGAATGCAATATGGACTCATAGAAGGAACAATTGTACTCAGCTAGTCTAACCTCCTCTATAACCAGAGGCCATACAGCTTCCCAGAATTAATTCCTATTTAAATTAGAGCAGTGGTTTTCAATCTTTTTATCATTTGTGGACCCCTACAATTTTTAATGGAGGTGCAGACCTCTTTGGAAATCTTAGTCTGTCCACAGACTAGAACAGGGCTACTCAACACACGGCCCGTGGGCCTCATGCAGCCCGCAGCCTGTTTGCAGCCCACGGTGTGGTTTGGGTTTATGCGGGGCTCAACACACAGCCCACGGGTGGGATCCTTTGAACATGGCCTCCACTGGGAACATGTTCCACAATGGTGAGGCATCTCCCAGGCAAGATGAGCATTGAAAGACACAAGCAGACGGGCTGGCTGGAACAGACGGGTACAGGGTGTTGGCGTTTCTAGCCCCCAGGGAGGAGGTGCCAGGAGCACCAGGGCATTTGTGTGAAAGAAGCTACTTGCATATATTTGCATGTATAGGCAACCACACTTAGTTGCAGCCCTCAGCATGTGCTGTGAGTATCATTGTGGCCCTTGGGGCCTCCAAAGTTGAGTAGCCCTGGACTAGAGGTTAAATACCATTGAACTAAAGCATGGTTTTTGGGAAAATATCTAATCTTGATTATAAAAGGTTTTCTCTCTTGAGGGTTTTTGCTTGGATCATGACTGGGAGTTGAAACTCACCCTGGTGTAATTTTCTGCAAGCATCAGTTTACAGTTTAATGTTTTATTTATAGTAATACCATTGGAAATATAGCAATGGAGCCTTCATAGTTAATAGCATTATTGTTCTCCATCACAGATTTGTTAGGATAGTGATGCTCATAAATGTTAGGATGGAAGCAGGATAGGTAAAGAGGGTGTTACGTCAGCTGCAGGTCCCGCCAGTACTAATGGAGGGAGACAGAAAGTACGGGACAATTTGCCCATTTTTAAGAAAAAGTCAGAACATCTGCAGGAGGGCTTAAACATGGGATTGTCCCTTTACAAACGGGATTCTGGTCACCTTAAGACTAACCATCAGAACAATGCCCCCACAGTTAAAAGTTTATTTCCAGTCTGAATTTGTCCAGCTTCAACTTCCATTCACTGGATTTTTTGATAATGGGCTCTTCCACATAGCTGTCAAATAGCTTTCCCCAAGAAGGTACTTGCAGACTGTGATCACATCACCCTTTCATCTTCTCTTTGTTAAGATAAGTAGATGGAACTCCTGGAGTCTATCACTGTGTCACTAACATCGATTTCTGAATCCCAGCCTAAGCACTCTTAATTCAGACTAAGCCATTCAAAGACTGGGACAGTTTTCAAATATAAGCCTATTACAGCCCAACGTCTCTTGCCAGTCCAATTATTTTTGAAAATCATTGCTTCCCAGTACAGAGCCCCCACCTTACAAGAATGGCCTACATTCTTTGTTCCTAGATATATGGATTTACATTTGCCTGTATCAAAGTGTATATTGTTTGTTTGCTCCCAGTTTACCAACCAAGCCAGATTGCTCTCTATCAGTGACCTATCCTCTGTATTATATACCATTTATAATGCCCATCAAAGACAATGCTCAGTACTTCTCAAATTCAGACCACTTATTTGGGTGCCTAAGTTTAGGGTACCGAAGTCTGAAAATTGTTGGCTTGTGCAACTTGTCCAATGTCACACAGGAAGTGACAAAGAGAAAAATAGAAGCCAGGTCTCCTGACTTGCAGTCCAATGGTCTATCCAATGGCCAATTTTATCTCCTAACTTGTATTGCTAAATTCTGTATCAGTCAGTCATCTGTATTACAAATGATATTGCAACTGGATGCATATTCAAATAATGCTTTAGGTGTCTCTGGTACTTAAACATGTATAGGTACTGGATTCTGGGCTTGATCTTGCTTTCATTGAAGCCATTAGCAAAACTGCCATTGACTTTAGTAGGAGCAGCAATGCTTAATTTGTAATTAAAGAGGTGCTGGGGCTCAACCAATCTTTTTTACTCTCATTACTAATGCAGCAAGCCCAGAGTTGCTGGAGCTCTGAACAGCCAAGCCTAGAGGTACTGGGGCTCAGCCCTGGCATGGCCCAGCAAAAATTAAGCACTGGGGAGCAGATCCTCTACTTGAGTACTTTTTTTTTTAAAAGGAAGCATTAAACTTTTAAGTGGTTTGATTCTGTTCAAACCCCACTTTGGCACTCAGCTGTGCAGTCTCTCTCTCCAATCTGTGTTGGACCTGCCGTGTTTCATTTCAGAATCCAGAAATATCATTTAAAAAATGTTCAGTCATTCATCTATGCTGCACAGTTCACCAGTTTCATCAACTATGGCATGATTTTTCCAGGGAGAGGAAGGGGAATGGAAACCATGCTTCAGACCCCCTCCAACTTCTGATCTCTGACCCTTGCTATAATTGATTCTGAGAATCCCTGTGTGACATGTGAACTGTGCAAATTGTAGTCTGATGCTGTTTTTTAGAGTCATGCTTCAGAAATCATCTATTATGTAGTATTCACAGTATAAAACATACTAAACATTATAAGGGGCTGAGCAGTCATGGAAGAAGCAGCATCCAAAATACAGAAGATAAATCATTCTAATTTGAACAGCAAACATTTGAAAGCAGCATCCTCTAATTCTGGGTCACTGCAGACCCTTTGTTTTACCTAATTTGCATGAATGATTGACAGCTCATTAATGTCACAGAAAAAGACCAACAACAGCAAAAAAACAAAACAAAACAAAGGAATCACAATTTGAGAGTAAGGGGGAAAGACCTACATTTTTAGATCTGTATATGAAACACATATGTTGGGTCACACTCTGCTCCTGATTATACCGGTATAAATACAGAATAACTCCAATGAATGGTGCCCTGGTGTAAATTAAATTAGAATACATAGACAGGGCCAGACTTCGATATTCTCAAGCTAAGAAATCTGAACTTTGACAAGTTCCCCTCTCGTTTCCCTTTTTGTTTACACATCCAATATAACCCTTTACATCATTTTTTATTAAAAAGTATTTGAAAACCTTCAAAGTCTTCAATCTTAAAAAAACCCAAAGCCAAACACCCACCTGCCCTTGGTCCTGCTCAGGCTGCTCTGTCCCTGACTGAGCCATCTCTCTGGTTGGGTTCCCTGGGCCCTGGTGCACAATGCATCCATAGGGTTAACCCCTTCCTGCGTGCACTGTAGCTAGAGGCAACTAAGTTATGGCAGTGGCCAGCAGTAGCCTGGAGGTGTGAGCTGCCTTTTGACGCTGCGCAGGAAGGAAAGGACAAGCTGCTTCTAGCCACACAGGGGAGGAGGAGAGAGAGAAGCTCTGCAGACACAGGCCAGGTCATCCCTTTCCTTCCCCTGCAGCGGGAAGCAACTCCTATCCCTTCCCTCCTGCACAGTGCTGAAAGGCTGCTACTGGGGGGCATGTGACCTGTGTGTGCCTTCCCATGTGTTTTCTTGGGAAGACACAGCACCAGGGCCAGGAGAGGCAGATCTAACCCAGGGGCCCAGCCAGGCATGGTGAGCAGAGAGCTTTGAGCAGGGCAGGTTTGGTCAGTTGGTCAACCATCCCCCCATGTGAGAGAGGCTCAGGAGTGTATGTGTGTCATGTCTCCCTGCATGAGCCCTAAAGCCTTAAAGATAAGAACATAAATAAAAGGAGTCCAGCTATTCAATATTTCTTTTTAACAGGGGCTCAGTCAACTCCTTGTTAATGTGAATGGTTCTACTGCATAGGTTTGTTTGATTGCTATTGAACTCACTTGACTAGGAGTAGTTTTACCAGGTGTCCCATGTTTAGCATAGGGAAATAAGGTCACTGTATTTAATCTGTGAATGGCTGGGGTGGAATCTCCATCTCTGGCAATTTAAAAATCAAAACGGGATGTTTTATAAAAGATTTGCTCTAGTTCAAACAGGAATTGTGCTGGTAAAATTGCACAGCCCACGTTATGCAGGAGGTCAGACTAAATGAGCACAGTGGTTCCTTCCAACCTAGGAGTCTATGTAAACACTGGTTTACATGCAGAAGTCTCTTGATTAAAGTAGTGGGGACATGAGCTATTGTCCACTGATGTCAATGGGAGCCCATTCATTGACTCTGAAACGCACTGGATCAGGTCCCAGGTGAAACTGCAGAGTTCGGCCCATTCTGCCAGTAATCCGGGCCTGCAGCAAGCTATGCTCCAAGCAGCCTCATCACTACATCAGGCCTGTGAAGCAAAGTCATGTGTAACTTCAAAGAAAGGGAGTGCAGCAAGTATGTCCTTCCAACTTCCTCTGCTCAACAATATATTTTAGTGACATTTCAGTAATAATGCTACTGCTTTAGTGCAGGCTTTTCAAAATTTTCCAACATGGGAGTTAACAATTTAAAGCCATATCTAAGCCGTGGTCTGCACTAGGGAGTTATTTCGAAATAACAGGTGGAGTGTCCACACTACCAAATTTTGAAATAACGGGCTGGTTATTTTGAAATAATAACCCCTGCTTCCCAAAAGGAATAACGCTTATTTCAAAATAATTATATCAAAATAGCAGTAGTGTGGACGCTCCACTGCTGCTATTTTGAAATAACTGCTCCCCAGAGTCATTCAAAGTAATTACTCCCCAGTGCTTCCTGGGGCTTTGAGTCAAGGTAGTGCGTTCACATTCTGGGAGCCTGACTTGGATTAATTTCAAGGCTTCCCTGTAGTGTGAACACACTATTTTGAAATAGTTATTTTGGGATTTAGTATTTCAAAATAAGTTATTTTGAAATAATTTTTTAGTGTAGACTTGCCCTAAATAAGTAGCTCTACTTTTAAAGAGGCTGGAAATCAGGCCTATTATTTAGATGACAAACTGTGGATTTCGGTGGCTAACTTTAGGCACCCAAGTTTTAAAAATATGATTTTTACCTGTAAAATATAAAACATCAAAGCTAAAAAATGCAATACACTCCTATAGCATCTATGAAGCCACATCATCTAGTCTGGCTCTTCAGAGAAGGAATAATTTATCTGAAAAGTGTTATCTCAATGGCACTTGATAGGTGACTATTGGCAATGAGTCTTATAAATTCTGTGCAAACATGTGTTTGATCTCTTTGCATGTGTAGCTGGGGAAGAAGTCTATACTATTTTTGTCCCCTAACTCTTGTAGGAATCTGTGCACAGAGTCTGCTTTATTGTTTTTAATTTCTATGAGCATTATTTGTATTATAGAAGCACCTAGAGGCCTACTGTGTTGGACTGTACAAACACAATAAAGTTGCTTCCTCAATATTATTATAATCAAAATAAAATTTCTTGAACCATCACAGCAATAAAGCCCCTTGGGGGCACCATTCCTACACTCCTCTCTTTAGCATAGCTTCTGCTGAAGTTACTTGGAGTATGTGTATATTTTTGCAAATGTTATCAGGAAGCCATTTTAAGGTGGGGTAAATCTTCTGGTGTATGAATGAGTGATTCTGGAATTATATGGCTGTGGGAAACTGGATCCTTTAACTGTTTATCTCCAGACATTTAGGTTTTTTAAAGGGTATAAAGGTTTATATGCGAAGCTATTTATACAGATGAAAATGTTTTTCCCTCCTTGCCAACCCTCTATTTCCCCTTCCAAAAACCTATTAAATGGTTTTCCTCCTCATCAAAGCCAACAGAATAAAAGCACTTCCAGCTTTTAGGCTGTACAGTCTTAAACTGATGACCGGCCAAAAAAAAGCATTGGAAATTTATTTTTATTTTGAAAGTAAACCACAGCTAAATCTTCATAGCCCTTGATCTGAGCCTAATTGGCTAGCTTCAATGGAGCTAAGTCAGTTTAAACCACCTGAAGAACCTACCCCATAACTTGCTATATGTAGGCCTGAAAAATCTCCCAGTTTAGGTTACCAAGGGCACGTCTACATAGCAGGGCAAAAGTCTAATTAAAATACACAACTGCAGCTACGTGAATTGTGCAGCTGAAGTTGAAATAGCTTAATTCACCTTTTGGCACTGTCTACACAGCAGGAAGTTGAAGGAAGAACACTCTTCCTTCAACTTCCCTTACTCATGAAATGAGGATTACAGGAGTCCTCCATTTCACCGTTATTTCAAAATAATGGTTTGCTGTGTAGACGCACATTTTGTTATTTCAGAATAACATCAGTTATTCCAAAATAACGCTGGACTGTTAGACGTACCCTGAGTGTACAATGTGGCTAAGTGAATAATGCATTTGAACTCTTCATTGTCAGCATTTTCTGACTCTTCTGTGCTTGGTTCCTTTACTGCTAATATTTTAATCTTTAGCTTTTGAAATTAGTTAGCCTGATCAGTCTTTGCACAGATCCCTGACCTGGCCCACACCATAACTATCCTGCCCCTAACATCCTGATTAATGTCACGCCTATAGAATTACCATTTAAGTGCACTATGGTGCTATCGGCAACTTAAAATACAACAGACATCTGGGGGGGGGGGTCTATCTATAACTCCATCCAAATTAATGATAACACCAGGAATACTCTCTCAGTACACAGTGCTTCCATGAACTGGTCAAGCACTGAGGTTGGGGTTGGGAAGCTGGATGTCTTTAGGGGATTTCTAATGGGATATAGAGTCCCTAATCAATAGGTCAATGACTCTCAGGCATGTAGTGATCAAAAGTTGGTGCTTTTGATGGTTTTTGGTGATTGGAAATGAGTTTGATTCTGCCATATTTCTCATGGATAAGTATCTCTGTCAGAAATCATCAGCAGAATTGGCATGTTGTATTTATTGGTAAACTCAGCAGAGGGGCAGAGAATTGAATGGGCATTGCAAGGAGAGGGATCCAGATCAGGGTCAGGACTAAGGATGTAATAGTGTCATCAATTAACCAATTAATTGATAAGCAAAAGCATATAGGTTAATGCTATAGACTACACACATTTCCTTCCCTCCCTCCCCCAGCCAGTAAATTTTTAGCAGGCTAGCCAGCAGCCTGGCTCAGTCCCAGCTTGTGCCGGGTATGGGATCTACCCCTCCTGTGGCTATGCATTTAAAGTGTATTAGGAGCCAGGCAGGCAGGCAGCCTGGCTCCATTCTGGCTTGTGCTGGGTCCGGGAGCTCAGACCGCACCCAGACAGGGACTGCTGCCACCCTGCACTGCTGCCTCTGTATCAGAGGCAATAGCACAGGGCAACAGGCAGCTGGTCTGTGAGGGGAGCTGGTTTTTAAACTGGATCCCCTTGGGGACCAGCTCCTGCCTGACACCCCATGCTTCTGCCTCTGATACAAAGGCAGCAGCACAGAGTGGCAGGGAGCTCCTTGGGAGTGGGGCTGGAGCACACTGGCTGCCAGTCCGCTCCCCTCCCCCCGGGACTATAGAATAGTCGAGTAACCGATAAGAATACATAAGGTTAATCGACTATTCAATTAAGTGATATTTAACATCCCTAGTCAGGACTCCTTGTCAAAGCAGTGTGGGGATACTTGGAAAAAGAGGATTTCAGGTCTATTCTGTCAGCATCTTACATTCACAGGTTTTATATATGTAATATATATGGACCGGATCTTCAGCTGGTATAAATCAGCATTATTCCATTGTCCGCCCTGGAGCTACACTGATTTGAACCAGCTGAGAAACTGAGCATTTGAGCAGTTATTCTTGTACAAGCTAATCTGAATCCCAGCCTAAGCACCCTTACTTCAGACTAAGTCATTTAAAGATTGGGACTGTTTTCAAATATAAAAGCCTATTACAGTCCAAAGTCTCTTGCCAATCACAAATGCATGCCAAGAAACTGCAGAAAAATTATGAGGTTCTGGGCTATTTATATCTCTGACAAAATTCATTGTGTCTGGGAAAGAGAGCCACCTCCAGTATATTACCTTTTCAAAACCTACATCTTTGCTTAGGCAAAGCTGCAATTTAATGTCTGCTATATCACTAACTATTATTGTCAAATTGATATTTTCTTAAAACTGTATGTAATTTTTGCCTATTACCTTTCTGCTGATTGATTTCTATTTCTTTTCAAGACTTTCGGTGCTGATGATGTTGTGTGCACAAGAATTTATGTAAGAGAATGAAGATCACCAATTGACTTGTCATCTGGGATGGAGTGGAGGGTTTGGAAGCAGCTGTTGTGAGAAATCCTGCATAATTAATATCTGTGTGTACTGTTACTAATTCACCATTGTATGTGACCAAGTGAGGCATATCAGAATCCCTATCTGCTATTAGGTGTGTTTAGCTTTTGTTTTGCTCCTTTTGACTCTTATGCCATCACTTTTCTGTCTCTTTTGTGTTTTGTAGTTACAAATTTGTATAGTTTGACCAGTTATTAAAAGTATTAGGCATAACTTACCACTGTTTTGTTAAGTATTTTTGATTGAAAGCCCAACAAGATCTCTATGGCAGGTATGAGCCAATTGGGCACAGCCCCACGTTTGGGGCAGTGAAGTGTCCTGCTGACTCTGGGAAGCACTGGAGGTGCTCTGCCTGGCCTCCAGAGCTCCCCACTGTGTAAGGGTAGCCCACAAACTACTACCCCTTTTCAGGGATGCCGCATGCTCCCACAGAGCCATGGCTCAGCTTACTCTCTACCCCTCCATGCCCCTTTGGGGCACCCTGTGGGAACAATCTCTGTGCTGCTTTGAGTGGAGGGACTGCCACTCTGCCACAATCCATTCAATGTGGGGATAGCTCTTACACTACATATCCACACGATAGGTAGGTGGGAACTACCATTTTAACCAGGACTGGGCAATAATTTTTGCAAGGGGCCACTCCGTGAATTTTGGAAAGTCGTCAGAGGCCAGCTAGACCCCAGAAGGGATGGGACCTTAGGTGGAAGCAATGGAGCTGGAGACAAGAGAAAGAGAGAGAGAGAGAGAGAGAAAGAGACTCTGTATGTGTATGTATGTGACAAGAAGACTTTGTGACACAGATTGTGTGTGTGTGACTGTATGGCACAGAGACTATGACTCTATGTATGGCAATTGTGTGTGTGTACAGTGACTATGTATGAGGGCAGTTACACCTTCAAAAAGGAGCTTTTGACCCTATACTAGTGCGATGAACAAAATAAGCAATAGTGGCATTGTTTGTATTACTAGGGTGCTATGACCCCTGCTTACTACACTCGCCAACCCCCCTCTCTCTGGAGGTAAGTGTCTGGCCAGGGGGAGGGGACAGGAGTAGGCTGGGGGCGTGGGGTCTTGGTGGAAAGGTTGAGTGAGGGACCTGGGGGTGCAGGGTCTCAGTGGAAGGGGTGTGGAAGGGGACTGGGGGTATGGGGTCTGGGCAGGGTGGTGACTGAAGGGGCTGGGAGTGCAGGGTCTTGGCTTGGGGAGGTATGAGTGAGCTCTCTACAGAACACCAGCTGGTGGTGGTAGAAGCGTGGTGCCGTGTGAGCAGGGACTGCAGCTGGTAGGACTACGGAGGAAGAGGCCAGTCAATGTGGAAGGGGGCTGAGGCCAGGGGGTGGGGGCAGGAGCTGGTGGTGCCCTAAGATGACATCTCCCTCCCCTGTGGGGGAGCAATGTAAGGGCCAGGGGAGCTGCCTGGAGCAGCTAGTGAGGCACCTAGTCTGGAGCTAAACATGGGCTGGGGGGAGGGTGATGCCAATGACGTGATGACATCACTCTGTTGTTGCGCAGGAAAATTGTTTTTAGATATAACCGTGTCTATGTTACAGCCCAGACCCTTGCATAAATCGAGAGTTAGGCTCATAAATACCTGTGAAGATCTTAGCCTAGGGCTTTTGCCAGAATAGAAATGCTGTAAAAACAAAATTGCATCCCTGACGTCACTGTATCAGGAAAAGCTTCTAGTGTAGACCAGGCCCTGATCATCCATCTTCTGGAGCCTTTACCAGACTTGTTTCACACAACCTACACCTGAATGGCCTGGACACTGCTCTTGCAGGAGATCATTCCTCTTTCTCCACACAACATATGGCCACAGTATGTAGCTCAGCAGAATATGGCCCAGCATGTTTTGGATCAGATGGAAGTCACACACTGCCTGGAAGGGAGATCAGAACCCGAGGGTGATTATTGGTATATCTTACTCACATCTTCTTAATTCTTTTTAAATGTGTCCTGTTGCAGACACATATGAGGAGTAACAATTGTTGCCTAGTCCTGCACTCAGCTATGCCCCTGGGGCTGCTTCCCAGGGTAGGGTTCTAGCCACTGGATCCAGCTAAAGGATTGGGGCTCTCACCCCTCCCCTCTCATCATCCGCCTTTCCTCCTCCCACACAGCTACTATGAATCCTGGGAGCAGTTCGGCTGCAAGACAGCACAAGGTAGGGGAAGGGCAGCTGAACACATCCCACTGGCTGTAAGTATTTACCTCTTCTAGTCAGCTGGGTGGGCTGGATAGAAATGTTCATATCAGGTGGATGAGGAAGATGAGACTTTCTTCAGACAACTAAGAGAAGCTTCCAGATCACATGCCCTCGTTCTCATGGGGGACTTTAATCACCCTGACATCTGTTGGGAGACCAAAACAGCAGTACACAGACAATCCAGGAAGTTTTTGGAGAATTTTGGGGATAACTTCCTGGTACAAGTGCTGAAGGAACTGACCAGGGGCCATGAACAACTTGACCTGCTGCTCACAAACAGGGAGAAACTAGTAGGGGAAGTAGATGTGGGCAGCAGTGATTATGAGATGGTAGATTTCAGGATCCTGACCAAAGGAAGAAAAGAGAGCAGCAAAATACACACCCTGGACTTCAGAAAAGCAGGCTTTGACTCCCTCAGAGAACTGATGGGCTAGATCCCTGGGGATGATAACATAAAGGGGAAAGGAGTCCAGGAGAAGAAGCCTTATTAAAGGCACAGGAAGAAACCATTCCAATGAGCAATAAGAAAAGCAAATATGGTAGGCGACCAGATTGGCTTACCGGGGAAATCCTTGGTGAGCTTAAACACATAAAGGAAGCTTATAAGAAGTGGAAACTTGGACAGATGACTAGGGAGGAGTATAAATATATTGCTTGAGAATGCAGGGGAGTAATCAGGAAGGCGAAAGCGCAAGTGGAATTGCAGCTAGCAATGGATGTGAAGGGTAACAAGAAAGGTTTCTACAGGCATGTTAGCAATAAGGAGGTGATCAGAGGGGGTGTGGGGCCCTTACTGGATGAGGGGGATAACCTAGTGACAGATGATGTGGGAAAAGCTGAAGTACTCAATGTTTTTTTTGCCTCTGTCTTCATAAACAAGGTCAGCTCCCAGACTACTGCACTAGGCAACGCAGTAAGGGAAGGAGGTGGGCAGCCCTCAGTGGAGAAAGAACAGGTTAGGAACTATTTAGAAAAGCTAAACGTACATAAATCCATGGGTCCGGATTTAATGCATCCAAGGGTAGTTGGCAAACATCATTGCAAAGCCTTTGGCCATTATCTTTGAAAACTCGTGGAGATCAGGAGACGTCCCGGATGATTGGAAAAAGGCAAATGTAGTGCCCATCTTTAAAAAAGGGAAGGACAATCCAGGGAACTACAGACCCGACAGTCTTACCTCAGTGCCGGGAAAAATCATGGGGGATGATCCTCAAGGAATCCATTTTGAAGCACTTGGAAGAGGGGAAAGTGATCAGGAATAGTCAACATGGATTCACCAAGGGCAAGTCATGCCTGACCAGTCTCATTAGCTTCTGTGATGAGGTAACTGGCTCTGTGGACATGGGGAAGTCAGTGGATGTGATATACCTTGAATTTTGCAAAGCTTTTGATACGGTCTCCCACAATATTCTTGCCAGCAAGTTAAGGAAATATGGATTGGATAAATGGACTGTAATTGTCAGGCCCAACAGGTAGTGATCAACGGTTCAATGTCAGGTTGGCAGTAGGTTTCAAGTGGAGTGCCCCAAGGATCGGTTCTATGGCCAGTTTTGTTCAGCATCTTTATTAATGATATGGATGAGGGGATGGATTGCCCCCTCAGCAAGTTTGCAGATGACACTAAGCTAGGGGGAGAGGTAGATACATTGGAGGTCAGGGAGCGGGTCCAGAGTGATCAAGACAAATTAGAGGATTGGTCCAAAAGAAATCTGATGAGGTTCAACAAGGGACAGGTACAGAGTCCTGCACTTGGGATTGAAGAATCCCAACCATTGTTACAGGCTGGGGTCCAGATGGCTAATGACCTCCTGAGGTCTCTTCCAGCTCTATGGTTCTATGATTCTATGAACTCAGGACCCCCATCCTCTGCCTCAGACCACAGTCAGCACCCAGACTCCAATACAGAGCCTGCCCCCACTCCTGCCCCCCCAGTTGCCTGCTCCAGCCCAGAACCTGCACCCAGCACCCAAACTCCCTCCCAGAGCCCGCACCCTGTCCCCCATCCAAATGCCCTCTCAGAGCCTTAGGCATGTGGGCTATGAGTGTTTGAGCAAGGGAGCGGGTGCCTCTGGACATTCTGGGCACCATCAAAATTTTTGCAAACCTCTGCCCCTGGTTAAGCATCAAAGGGCTTAGTAGCATTTGTGGTGAAACATGCAGCTTGCCACTGCCATCTGGACACATGGGTGGCTGACTGATCAAAATAAGCATAATTGTTCACAGCATGTCTGCGCCTTTCCAGTCCACCTCAACCTGAGGCAATCCTACTTCTCAGCTGATAATCTGTGTCTGTTGCTAACTGACTTTCTTCTTGTTTAGCTAGGAAAATGTCTGACAATGCAAGTAAATGTGCAAAGGAAACAATCTACCATGAGTTATTACATCTGAAGATGGCACAAACTTGGGGCATTACTATTTAATAAGAATTGCTTATACCGGGCCAAGAGAGAATGAGTTGTTCTCCAAACATGTAAAAAGACACGGTCACTGCCTGGTGAGCTTGTGATCTAAGGGCCTGATCCTCCAAACACTTGACCAGTTTTCTATTGATTTCATTGTCTCCACTAATGTCAGTCAAGTAAGTATTTGTAGGATTGGGCCTAACATGCACATTGCATGGAATCCTGAGAATGGCATGCTATAAAGACATCTATAAAGGGTTATCCTCATCTTTACAGCAATCTCCAATTAACTTGTGTAACTTCCAAGAAATAGGGTTGCCAGATGGTTACACAAAAAATACCAAACCCCCACCCAAAAAAAACGCAGAGAAAAAATTCTGTTGAGCAAAAAAAAAAGGCCACAGGAAAAGTTGTTGAGCAAAAAAAAGGGAGGGGCAGGGCCAAAATGCAGTCATGGCCCCTTTAATTCCCGGGCCGCTCCCCCCTCCCTCCGCCCCAGAATGTCCCAAGCAGCCTTCTGTCGGGCGCCTGAGATGGGTCTCGGGAAAAATAGAAAATAACGGACATTTTAGGTGTCCAGTGTTTTCTGAATTTTTTTTCCAGATGGAAGTGCAAATACTGGGCTGTCCGGTTCAATACCAGACACCTGGCAATCCTACCAAGGAAACATCTGTTCTGCATGCTTCAGCCCTTGGATGGGATGCACTGGGATAGAATGCCTTATCATCTGCCCCAGGATCAGAAGGGGTCAGAGTGGGACCTGCCTTTGATTTTTCCACACTCGATTATAAAAGCAGTGTTCTCATAAACCTTTTGTTGTTCTGTGTGCTACAGCAAAAACAGAGACAGAGCAGGCTTAATAATGCGGCATCCTATTAATGTCTTTGTTCAAGCCCAGGGAAACAATGTCAACAAGTTTTTATGTTATGGGAACAAATAAATAACTTTTCGTTATTCATTTTTCCCACATGGGCTGTGATTTTATAGACCTCTATCATATCCCCCCTTAGTCTTCTCTTTTCTAAACTGAAAAGTTCTAGTGTTATTAATCTCTCCTCATATGGCCGCCATTCCATACCCCTAATCATTTTATTGCACTTTTCTGAACTTTTACCAATGCCAAGATATATTTTTTAAGATAACGGTAGCCACATCTCCATATAATATTCAAGATGTGGGCATACCATGGATTTATATAGAGGCAATAAGATATTCTTTTAGGGTACATCTACACTGCACACTTATTTCAGAATAAGGAATTTCAGAAGAAATATTTCAAAATAGCTTATTTCAAATTAGCACGTCTAAACACAAAATGCTCATCGAAATAGTGCTAAGCTATTTCAAAATAGAGCATCCACACTGATTGGACACAGAATTGCATTTAAGGCCACTCAGGCAGGGCATCAGGACAGCAGCAAATTTTGCCACCTCACTGTTCACCCCTCTCTGTGTGGAATATGTACTGTGTGTCACAGTGCTGATTAGTGAATCAGACTACAATGGGGCAATTTGCAAACAATTAGATTAGTCACACATGACTCCAGACCCAACTCACATGAAACTCAGAGTGTGAAGCTCACATGAAATGAGAGCTTTAGCCAGGACTGCATAAATCCAATATGCATATACCTAATCATTTTAATTTCATCAGTTTTAATACTGAGTTCAAACTCTCATTAATGGGATATTGCTGGCAGAGTTAGCCATATTGCAGCTATAATAGACCCTAAAGTCCAAGTTCTTTTCAGGCATGCCAAGGGACAATGTGCTTATATAAAATGTTGTGGTTTAGTGAAATAAATCGGAATCATCTGGAGCAGACTAGTATGACAATCTTTGAACTGTCATTTATTTCCCAATTCCAGCAACTGATTTGATGTCAACAATTTAGTGTCAGCACAAAGGATAATAAAAGTCTGCAACTGGCTCCTTATGATATATTATCACACAAACATTGTGGCTGGTGGCCTCATGCATACAACAGCTGTTAGAATCTTCAAAACAAGCTATGATATAATCATAGAACCATAGAGTTGGAAGAGACCTCAGAAGGTCATTGAGTCCAACCCCCTGCCCAAAGCAGGACCAACCCCAACTAAATCATCCTAGCCAGGGCTTTGTCAAGCTAGGACTTAAAAACCTCCAGGGATGGAGATTCCACCACCTCCTTAGGTAACCCATTCCAGTGCTTCACCACTCGCCTAGGGTGCAACTACACTGCACCGTTATTCTGGAATAACAGCCGTTATTCCAGAATAACATTGTGAGTGTCTACACAGCAATTGCATTATTTTGAAAGAAAATTGAAATAATGGATGGCTTATTCTGACTTTTGCAAACCTCATTGCACAAGGAATAATGCTTCTTCTGAAGTAGCTTTTTGGGAAGAGGATGTATGTGAATGTGGCACAGGGCATTATTTTGAAATAAGGGGCCTCCAGGAAATCCCACAACCCCTGCTGGCCACTCCATCCACAGTCCTCAAGACTCTATAGGTATGTTTACACTACAAAGTTAATTCAAACTAACAGCCGTTAGTTCGAATTAACTTTCATAGCATCGATACATGCAAACTGCTAGTTCGAACTTAATTCGAACTAGCGGAGCGCTTAATTCGAACTAGGTAAACCTCATTTTACGAGGACTAACGCCTAGTTTGAATTAAGGGCTGTGTAGCCACTTAATTCGAACTAGTTGGAGGCTAGCCCTTCCCAGCTTGCCCTGGTGGCCACTCTGGGCCAAACCAGGGAAACTCTTCTGCCCCCCTCCCGGCCCCGGAGCCCTTAAAGGGGCACGGTCTGGCTGCAGTGCTTGTGCCAGCTGCAAGCCTGCCAGCACCCAGCCAGCAGACCCTGCACCTGGCACAGCATGAGCCAGCCACCCGCTGCCACCCAGCCCTCCGCCTCTTCCCAGGATCAGGCTGGCGGCTCCCAGGACCCTGCCCGGGGCTGCAAGAGGCGGGCGCCCGCCTGGTCTAGTGCGGAGATCGTGGACCTCATCGAGGTTTGGGGGGAGGGCTCCAACGTCCACGACCTCCGCACTAGCCACAGGAACGCGGCCATCTACAGCCGCATGGCTGCCAGCCTGGCCATCAGAGGCCACATGCGGACCCGGGAGCAGGTCCACTGCAAAATCAAGGTCCTGCGGCAGGCCTACTCCAGGGCCTCCCATCCAGGGGCCGACCCGGAGGCATGCCCTCATTATGATGCCCTGGACCGCATCCTGGGGGCTCACGCAGTCCATGCCCCCTGGGTGGTGATCGACCCCGGGGCAGAGGGCCCCGTCCCTGACATGGAAGAGAAGGAAGAGGATGCCGAGAGCCAGGAGCCTGCAAGGAGCCTGCCCAGGACCCAGGACCGCCGAGGCATCCAACAGAGCACATCGGCTGTGTCGTCCGAGGCTGGGGAGGGCTCCACATGTGAGTGCCATCATGCTCCCCTTATGTGTATGCGGGGGGTGGGGGGAGAGGGAGCCCAGAGACCGTGCACCTGGGCCTTGCCCACCATGGAGCAGCAGCTGGGTGTCATGCAGGGGCCCTGGCCCGTTCCCCACACGCCGACTTCGCCTTGCAGAGGGGGGGCTGGGTTTCACCCACTGTGTCCCCAGGGAGAACTGACCACTGCTCTTGTTTCACCACAGCTGCAGCACCTGGGACTGCAGGGCGCACCACCCCGCCTGCAACAGCCACCTGCACCCGGGCCAGCAGGCGCACCAGGAACCTGGAGGACTACCACCAGCGGCACCTGCGGCTAGTGGAGCACCAGCTCCGCACCCAGGACCACTGGGTCTGGGAGGACCTGTGGCTGTGGCAGCAGAGCTGAAGGCGCTGGAGTAGCAGGGCCGTGCCCTCAGAGGTCACCTCCAGACCTTGGTGGACAGGTTCCTGCCTCCTCCTGCTCCAGCCCCTGCGGCCGCCCCAGCTCTCGCTCCTCCTCCCACCCTTGCTCCCACTCCTGCTTCCTCCACACCCCCCCCGTCCCTCCTGCCCCACCCTCCACAGCCACTCCCCGCCGACGCCCCCGCACCCGCAGTGCTGTCAGACGGGAGAGCCAGCAGGACCCCCAACTCTGAGCTTTCCCTACCCTTCTTCCCCTTCCTCCCCCTTCCAGCTCCCTTCTCCCAGGTTTCCCCTTCCTCTCTCCCACCCTCATTCCTCCCTCCCCCCACCCCAGTTATGTACAATAAAGAGAGGGGTTTTTTTGGCAAAACAGGTGTTTTTATTTTACATTAGGAAGGGGGGTTAGGGAGGGGAAAGGGGAAGGAAGGGAGGGTGGAAGAAGGCCCCAGTGGGGCATGCAGGGAGAGTTCAGTCCTCCTCCACCAGGAAGCTCTCCCGCAGGCCTTCCCGGATCTGGACGGCCCCCCACTGGGCCTCCCGGATGGCGGCGGTGCGGGGCTGCACATACTGGCCAGCCATGCGCTCAGCCTCAGCCATCCAGGCTGGCAGGAAAGCCTCCCCCTTCCTTTCACATAAATTGTGCAGCACACAACATGCTGCCACCACGGGAGGGATATTGTGCTCGGCAAGGTTGAGGCGGGTGAGGAGGCATCGAAATCGAGCTTTCAGGCGTCCAAAGGCCCCCTTGACCACAATGCAGGCCCTGGTGAGCCTGGCATTGAAGGCCTGCCAGGGAGGGGTTGAGGTGCCCCGTGTACGGCTTCATCAGCCAGGGCTGTAGGAGGTAGGCCGCATCCCCCACCAGACAGACGGGCATGTCCACGTCCCCGACCCTGATGTGGCGGTCGGGGAAGAAGGGCCCGGCCTGCAGCCTCTGGCGCATGGAGGAGTTGCGGAACACCCTGGCGTCGGGTGCCTTGCCGGACCAGCCCACATTAATGTCCGTGAACTGGCCCCGGTGGTCAGATACGGCCTGCAGGAGGACAGAGAAGTACCCCTTCCTGTTGATGTACTGGGAGGCCTGGTGTTCCGGGGCACGGATGGAGATGTGCATCCCGTCAATGGCCCCCCCCCGCAGTTGGGGAAGCCGAGGGTGCCGAACCCCTGGATGACCATGTCCGGATCGGTGAGGCGGACCACCCTGCGGAGCAGCACCCGGTTGATGGCCTTGACCACCTGCAGCGAGACACAGCAAACCGCAAATCACTGGGACGCCCGGGTGGCTGGGAGTGTTCGTTCCCTGGCACTGCCCCGTGCCCCACTCCCGGAAGCGACCCCCACTGCGATCCTGGCCGCCGCGGGCGGCCTGTAGTATGGCCGGGACAGACTGAACCCTCCCGTGCAGGGCACTTTCACCTCCTCCCCCCCACTGTTTTCCCTGGGGCAGCCCATCCCCTCCTTGCAGCCCCCCTCTCCCCCAGCCCAGTGGCCGGTGGGTGCCGTACCTGCATGAGCACTGCTCCGACGGTGGATTTCCCCACGCTGAACTGGTTTCCGATAGATCGGTAGCTGTCCGGCGTGGAGAGCTTCCACAGGGCAATGGCCACACGCTTCTGGAGGGGGATGGCGGGCCTCATGTGAGTGTCCTGTCACTGCAGAGCAGGGGCAAGCCACTCGCAGAGCTCCAGGAAGGTGTCCTTCTTCATCCTGAAGTTCTGGGTCCACTGTTGGTCTCCCCAGCGCTCCAGGATGATGCGGTCCCACCAGTCGCTGCTGGTGTCCAGACGCCAGATGCGGCGGGGCACACTGGCGTCTGGCCGCTGCTGAGGCTCCTCCACGACCCCCAGAGAGGCCAGGGGGAGAGGCAAGGGGCTGACGTGCACCAGATGGTGCCAGGCAGCCTCCAGCCATTGCTGGCAGGCTTGCAGCAGCAAGTCCAAAAACTGGAGCAGCATGCCCAGGGCGAGCTCTGGGTCCATGGTGCCAACTGCAGCGGCGTCCCCAATGGGAACCTCTGACACAGGCAGGTGCAGAGGAAAACGCTTTGCTGTCCCTCGGCGAGGTAGGCAAGCAAGCGGAAAAGCTGAGAACCCGCTGTCCGGGGGGGGTCCCTTTAAGCACGAGCCTCAGATAGCCTCAGACAGCAGCCACACAAAGCAACTACTGACCTGATGCCCTGCCGGAACCGGTTTCAGCTGGCCTTAAATGCGACCCAGCGTCCAATCAGTGTGGATGCGCTAGTTCGAATTAGCAAAACGCTAATTAGAATTAGTTTTTGGGTCTAGATGCGTTAGTTCAAATTAGCTTAGTTCGAATTAACTAATTAACTAATTCGAACTAAGTAAGTTCGAATTAGCGCTGTAGTGTAGACATACCCTCCAGTTCCTCTTCCCCTGCAGCCCTTAAAGCTGCAGACACAGGGGAAAGGAAGCTTCCAGCCACACCGCTGCTGCCACAACACATCTGACCAGCATGGCTGATCATCAAGCCCCCCAAAAGCCCACCCTGCTCCCAGGAAGCAATCTGATGACCCCCAGGAGCCTGCCAGGCAGCAAAAGAGGTGTGCACTGTCCAGGTGTGGGGCAAAGATCCTGGCCCTCGTTGAGGTGTGGGGTGAGGAGGAAAACCTCTAGGATCTCTGCTCCAGACGGCGCAACACCGACATCTATGGCCACATGGCCAATAGCCTGGCCACAAAGGTCCATATCTGGACCCAGGAGCAGGTCCAGATGAAAGTCAAAGAGCTCTGCCAGGGCTAAGCCAGGGTGAGGGAGTGCAGCTCCCACTCAGTTGCAGAACCACACTCCTGCCCCTATTACGCAGACCTGCACTGAATCCTGGGGGGACAGGTACAGCTCCTTCCCCACCCCTGGTCATTGACTCAAGGCTGAAGACGCGTGTTGTTGCCCACCCAGGGGTTAGAGCCAGTGAGGAGAAGGAGGAGGAACCCCAACACAGCCAGCACTGTTACCTCGGTGACCCTGGAGCTGATTCCCCACATTCTGAATGTGTATCAGTCATCCTCCTCCAAGGCCAAGGAGGGAACATCAGGTGAGCATCCTTATTTTTCTCACACAGACAGGGTGGAGGTGGCAGGCGGCGAGGGGTTGGGGTGTGCTCCTCGCTCAGCCTTCTCGGCCTGCGGAATTGCACTGCAGTCTGTGCATGTGGATGCACATATGGCAGTCTGCATCACACAGCCCCAGGAGGCTGCATCTGCTCACCCCTGGGCTCCTGCTCCCAGGGTCTGAGGAGGCCAGCCACACTTCAGACACCCAAAGGAGACACCCTCCCACAACAACCCACCATTAGAAGGAGGCTGAGGACAAGGACACACACACAGACTCTGGAGTGTCACAAACAGCACACAGATATGCCTGCACTCTCGAGGCAGCACCCACTCCCAGGGACAGTGCTGCCAGGTGTAGGTGTGTCTGCTGTGCTCACACACATCCCCACACCCTCAGCCCTTATCCCTCAGCAGCCAGGGATACAAGTTCTCTCCCCTTGGGATGCCACCACTGCCAGACCCAGCGTGTGCGTGGCACCAAGGCAAGCCCAGCCAGCCCAAGGCCCCCCCCCTCCCATCCACTGGATTCCAACAAGTGGCTGACAACTTCCCAGTCAGAACTGGTGTCCAGAGGCCAGAAGCGGCAGTGCACGGTGGGTTTCAGCTGAAAGAACTGCACTCCCAGAGAGATGGGGTATGTCTACAAAGCAAAGTTATTTCGAAATAACAGCCCTTATTTCGAAATAACTTTCCCACCATCTACACAGCCAAACCGCTATTTTGAAATAAATTCAAAATAGCAGAGCACTTATTTCGAATTTGGTAAACTCATTCTATGAGGAATAACGCCAAATTCAAAATAGCTATTTCAAAATAAGTGCTGTGTAGACACTTATTTCAAAATAGGGGAACTCCAGCCTTCCCAGGGTGCCCTGGTGGCCACTCCAGTCTCAATCAAGAACACTTCTCTCCTTCCCCCCCCCTCCCCGGAGCCCTTAAAGGGGTAGACTCTGGCCACAATGCCTGTGCCAGCTCCAAGCCTGTCAGCCCAGAGCCAGCAGTCACTGCCCCTGACCCAGTGGCCCCAAAACATGAGCCAGCAAGCCACTGGCAGCCAGCCCTCCACCGCTCCCCAGGAGCAGTCTGCCAGCTCCCAGGAGTTTGCCAGGGCCCGGAGAAGGCGGGCGCCTTCCTGGTCCAGGGTGGAGATCATGGACCTTATTCAGGTTTGGGGAGGATGCCCCTAATGTCCATGATCTCCGCACTAGATGGAGGAACATGGCCATCTATGGCAGGATAGCTGCCAGCCTGGCTACCAAAGGCCACATGCGAACCCAGGAGCAGGTTTGCATGACAATCAAGTTGGTCCTGCGAGACCCCCAAGCTTGAGCTTTCCTTCCCCCTTCTTCCCCTTGCTTCCCCCTTCCAGCTCCCTCTTCCCAGGTTTCCCCCTCCCCTCTCCCACCCTCTCTTCTCCCCTCTCCCGCCTCCTTTCCCCAGTCTCACCTGAGTTTCAATCCCTCCCCCCCAGTTTTGTTAAATAAAGAGAGTTTGTGTTCATGAAAATACATGTATTTTATTTGACATCAGGAAGGGGGTTAGAGAGGGGTAAGTGGAAGGACGTGAGGGAGGAATGAGGCACAAGCCCCCAGTAGGGCAGACCAGGGAGGCTCTTAGTGCTCCTCAGGGTGGAAGCTCTCCTGCAGGGCCTCCTGGATACTGACAGCCCCCCGATGGACCTCCCGGATGGCAGCCTGCAGAAAGTGCAGCCAGGCTCGCAGCAACGCATCCAAGAGAAGCACCAGAGTGGCCAGGGGCAGCTCTGTCTCCATGTTGCAGAGTGCTGTGGTGTCCTGAGGGAGGGCAACCAGAGCACGCAGAGACAAAATGCTTTGCTCTCCCTCATCGAGGTAGACAAGCAAGCAGGGAAACCTGAGAACTGGCTGTCTGGGGGGGGGGGGGGCCCTATAAGCACAGACCTCAGATAGCAGCCCCACACAGTAAGTCCTGACCTGGTGCCCTGCTGGAACTGGTTCCAGCCAGCCTTAAATGTGATTCAGAGTCCACTCAGTGTGAACACTCTATTTCAAAATAGCAAAATGCTATTTCGAAACGCATTTTGTGTGTAGACACGTTATTTCGAAATAAGCTATTTCGAAATAACACTGTAGTGTAGATATACCCATGGTGACGATCGCCTTGATCAGCTGGGGGGGTATAAAAATATAATGAGAAATTTGTGACAGACACAGCTTTGTTAACAGAATGGAATAGTGTACAGTAGAACAGTTTTGAACTTTTAATGATGTATAGCACTGCTGAAATGAACTAATAACCCCAATGATTTTCATAAAACATTTAAATTTTACTGTGAAAACTGACATTGCAAAACAGGTGGTGAATGAAAACACAAAAAGGAAGCTTACAAGAAGTGGAAACTAGGACAGATGACTAGGGAGGAGTATAAATATATTGCTCAAGAATGCAGGGGAGTTATCAGGAAGGCGAAAGCACAATTGGAATTGCAGCTTGCAAGGGATGTGAAGGGTAACAAGAGAGGTTTCTACAGGCATGTTAGCAATAAGAGGGTGATCAGGGAGAGTTTGGGACTCTTCCTGGATGAGGGAGGTAACATAGTGACAGATTAGGTGGAATAAGCTGAAATACTCAATGGCTGTGTCTAGACTGGCGCGATCTTGCGCCAGAGCTATGCAAATGAGGCTCAGCGTGGAATATCGCCGAGCCTCATTTGCATAACTAATGAGCTGCCATTTTTGCAGAAGAGGCTCTTGCACAAGACGGAGTGGTCTACACTGCTCCGTCTTGCGCAAGAAAAAACCCTCTTGCGCAAAGCCGTTATGCCTGAAAATAATCAGCATAACGGCTTTGCGCAAGAGGGTTTTTCTTGCACAAGACGGAGCAGTGTAGACAGCTCCGTCTTGCACAACAGCATCTTCTGCAAAAATGGCGGCTCATTAGTTATGCAAATGAGGCTCGGCTGATATTCCACGCTGAGCCTCATTTGTATAGCTCTGGCGCAAGATTGTTCCAGTCTAGACACAGCCAATGATTTTTTTTTTTGTTTCTGTCCTTGCAGACAAGGTCAATTCCCATACTACTGCACTTGGCATCACAGTATGGGGAGGAGGTGGGCAGCCATTGGTGGAGAAAGAACAGGTTAAGAACTATTTAGAAAAGCTAGACATACCCAAATTCATGGGTCTGGATTTAATGCATCCGAGGGTACTGAGGGAGTTGGCAAATGTCATTGCAGAGCCTTTGGCCATTATCTTTGAAAACTTGTGGAGATCAGGAGAGGTCCCATATGATTGGAGAAAGGCAAATATAGTGCCCATCTTTTAAAAAGGGAAGGACAATGCAGGGAACCACAGACCAGTCAGCCTTACCTCAGTCCCTGGAAAAATCATGGCGGGGATCCTCAAGGAATCCATTTTGAAGCAGTTGGAAGAGGGGAAAGTGATCAGGAATAGTCAACATGGATTCACCAAGGGCAAGTCATGCCTGACTAACCTGATTAGCTTCTGTGATGAGATAACTGGCTCTGTGGACTTGGGGAAGGTGGTGGATGTGATATAATTGTTTCTTAACAAAGATTTTGACACAATCTCTCACAGTATTCTTGCCAGAAAGGTAAAGAAGTATGGATTGGATAAATGGACTATAAGGTGGATTGAAAGCTGGCTAAATCATTGGGCTGTGGGGGCAGTGATCAATGGCTCAATGTCAGGTTGGCAGTCGGTTTCTAGCGGAGTACCCCAAGGATCAGTTCTAGGGCCAGTTTTGTTCAACATCTTTATTAATGGACTGGATGAGGGGATGGATTGCACTCTCAGCAAGTTTGCAGATGACACTAAGCTAGGGGGAGAGGTAGATATGTTCGAGAGTAGGGATAGGGTCCAGAGTGACCTAGACAAATTGGAGGATTGGGCCACAAGAAATCTGATGAGGTTCAACAAGGACAAGTGTAGAGTCCTGCACTTGGGATGGAAGAATCCCAAGCATTGTTACAGGCTGGGGTCCAACTGGCTAAGCAGCAGTTCTGTAGAAAAGGACCTGGGGATTACAGTGGATGAGAAGCTGGATATGAGTCAACAGTGTGCCCTTGTAGCCAAGAAGGCTATTGGCATATTGGTGCTTTAGTAGGAACATTGCCAGCATATCTAGGGAAGTGATTATTTCCCTTTATTTGGCACTGGTGAGGCCACATCTGGATTATCGAGTCCAGTTCTGGGCCCCCATTACAGAAAGAATGTGGACACATTGGAGAGAGTCCAGCGAAGGGCAACCAAAATGATTAGGGGGCTGGAGCACATGACTTACAAGGAGAGGCTGGGGGATTTGGGCTTATTTAGTCTACAGAAGAGAAGAGTGAGGGGGGATTTTGATAGCAGCCTTCAGCTACCTGAAGGGAGGTTTCAAAGGGGAAGGAGAGAGGCTGTTCTCTGTTGTGACAGATGGCAGAACAAGGAGCAATGGTCTCAAGTTGCAGTGTGAGAGATCTAGATTGGCTATTAGGAAAAACTATTTCACTAGGAGGGTGGTGAAGCACTGGAATGGGTTACCAAGGGTGTGTCTACACTGCACTCGTAGCTTGAAATAAGCTATGCAATTTGAGTTACACAAATTGCGTAGCTTATTTCCAGTTAATTTCAAAATAACTAATTTCATAAATGGCCCTGTCTACACACTGTCTTGTAATTTGGTGCTGCCTCGATGTCCTCCTGAGGTCTCTTTCAGCCCTATGATTCTAAGATTTCTGTGCACTGCCTGCTACTATAGATAGCATATGGGTGAAGTGGAAGTGAATTAGGCTTTATTATTTGTATTATAGTACATCTTTTATTAATTGCTTTTGCATCGCTTTGTGCTTTGGGTGACCGTTTATGCTGCCTTTCTAGTGCAAGTGCCAGCTCCATGCCTGGGGCAACTGGTGTTGGCTGCCCCCAATGGAAATTATATGCATTTGGTGTTGTGGATATATATCCAAAAAGTCAGACTATAATATCTAGAAACACAAAAGGGTGTCATCTTGCTTGTGAACAAAGTCCCTAATTGGCTCCACAGAAGTAGAGTTTATCATTTCTCCCACCAGGATTTTTTTTCCTTCTTGATAAGTATTGGGTGAAAAAAAACAGCATTTTAGGAGCAGTTAGAATTCTGTGCAATAAATAAAAGGCCTGGGAAAGGCTCTACTGAATGCCTTTAAATGACATACATGTAACCAGATTGCTGGATAGCTCCCTAAACTGTTTGACATTTCCTCTTGTTAGGGCAAACTGCTGCTTCATCTACTTTTGACCCTGATATCTTATGAAAGAGCAAGTTGCTCTTGACTAAGTCTAAACAATTGCATGTTCTAAATGCTTATAATAAGTGCAGTGGCCTGTTAAATAAAGTTTGACTTCATTCAGGATATGTTAATTTTATGAATACTTTTGAATAAGTAATTATGATCTTTTTGCTTGAATCTTTTCATTGACTTGTCATAAGGTGCCACTTAGCTAGTTTATATTTGTGTGGCTACAGCACACCAAAGGGGAAGGGTAATGGCTAGGTGAGAAACATGCAGTTTTATCCTGGGAACTTGGAGCTAAGAATTAGAAAACATTTTATCAGTAGGCAAAAAAGTGAATGAAATAAATTCCTGGAGCTGATTAAAGAAAGAGATGGTTGAAGAGTTCTGCTTGCTAAAAGCACTTATTGCAGCTGAGTGACCTGATGCCAAAGTACCAAGTGGAGTGGTTGGGAGCAATTCTTTCATGTGGAATGGAGCATGACTGTCTCATGGTAGCTCACTGGCAGACATCTGGTAAACAGGACAATCCATATGAGCGGGTCATAAGCCGATGAGATCAGCTCGATGCCTAGAGAAAAGGGTGAGAACCTGAAAAAAATCTAATGCTCACTGGCTGAGAATGTCATTCACCTCCTTCCTTTATGACCAGTGCCAAGGTGTATCTAATAAAACCTGACAGCCTACTTTTAACAAATGCTTGTTGATTTTTATGTTGTGCTGTAATAATTTAATTAGATCCCTTTCTCAAGCCTACTTTTAACAAATGCTTGTTGATTTTTATGTTGTGCTGTAATAATTTAATCAGATCCCTTTCTCAAGCTTCCTTTGTCTATTAGCCATCCGACTAAGGCCTCTGTCTTGCAGCCCTTTCAATGAGTATTCACACAAGAAGTTCCACAGTAGTAGAGCAATTTGCTCTATACCATTGAAGGTGAGTAAGCATTGCACAATGAGGGCCTTATATTATTGAGGTGGGGGTCTTTCTGCTAAGAGTCCATTTGTAATGTTTGTAAAGTACCATGTGCATAGGGGGGGCTGACAAAAGTGATTGCCCCCTGAGCAAGGCAGGGGGGACAGTTCTGTGCTCCTAAAAAGGGTGGGGTCTTGTGCAGAACATGTGGGGCTGGTGGCAGCCAGCCCTCATTGCTGTCTGGACTGTGCTATGCCAGAGCCCCCCAGCTCTCAGAGCCGCCCAAAGTGCACCACACGGGGCTCTGGCAGCGATTTAAAAGCCCAGGGCTCCAGCCACTGTTGCAGTAGTGGTGGCTGGGAACCCTGGGTCCCTTTTGAATGACCACACAAGCCTAAGTTGCCCCCTTTGCATCATCCCCTCACCCGGTCGCAGGCCTGCATGCACATGTCTGACTGTAAAAGTAACACTGAGACAAGGTGGGTGAGGCAATATCTTCTACAATGTGCTACATTTGTATTACTTTAATCACAAAGTTTGCCTTATATTAGCATATATATGTTCTCCTCCAATTCTGGATGTGGCAGCAGTAGCCAGAAGGCAGAGACTGAAGTCTGCAAAAAGCCTGAATCACAAAGCTTGTATTGTCTGTAGCATGTGATGAAGTACAATGGACTATTGTTTCTGGAAATACTTGGAATCTGGATGTCTTCTTGTTCAGTTGTCTAGTCATCTGTGACCACAATAAATTGAGTAATCATAACCATCCCTGAGAATATAATGATGAAAACAAAGGTTAGCTCTTTGTTTTCAGATTGTTTGGGGAATAGGGTGATTTAGGGGATGTCTACACTACAGACTTTTGTTGGAAAAAGTCGTTTTTCCAACAAAACTTGAGGAACGTCCACACTGCAATTGTGTTCTTTCTAAAGTACATCGAAAGAACAGAGGGGTTTTTCTGATGTTGGTAATCCTCTTTCTATTAGGAAGAAGCCTTTTTCCAAAAGAGCTCTTTTGGAAAAAGGCGTGTGTGGACAGGGAGGAGGCTTTTTTTTCAGAATAAGAGGCCTCCAGGAAATAGCACAGGTGCCCTGGTGGCCACTCCATCCAAAGTAATCAGGACTCTATAGATCCTGTCTTCTGGCCCCTCTTAAAGCTGCAAGCACCCCGGACAAACCTTGTGGCAGGAAGCCGGCCTCAGAGCAGCAACTCACCGAGCAGCTCTCCCTGCCACAGGCCTGCTGGCCCATGGCCCAGCCTCAAGCCCCCCCTGGCCCTCACAGGGAGCAGCCCTAGGGGTCCCAGGACCCACCCAGGGGGACCAAGAGGTGGGCACCCTCCTGGTCTGAACCAGAGATCCTGTCCCTCCTCAAGCTGTGGGGCGAGGGAGAGACCTTGCAGGATCTCCGGGCCAAGCGCTGCAACGCTGATACCTTTGAGCACATGGCTGAGTCACTGGCAGAGTGCGGACACCCACCCTGGACCTTGGAACAGGTCTGGAGTAAGGTTAAGGAGCTCCTCCCGGGATATGTCCGGGCCAGAGAGTGCAGCTCATGCTCAGGGGCAGGACCCTACCCCTGCCCCTACTTTGATGAGCTGCACCAGATCCTGGGAGGTGGGGAAACATTTTCCCCACCCGTCCTTGTGGACTCTGGCCTGGAGACCCCCATCATCTCCCAGCTGGAGGTCTCAGTGGAGGAGGAGCAGGAGAACCAGGGCTAGCCAGAGGCGGAAGAGGAGAAGGAGACAGACACCATGACCCTTTCCCTGGAGCCAGTGCCTGTGAACCAGGACGTCTCCCAGGCCTCCTCAGATGCCTAGGAGGGATCTTCAGGTGAGTGGTCTTAGTTTCTCAAACACACAGAGTTGGGGAGGTGGGTGCACAGTGGGCGGGGTGCTAGTGTCGCTCGGGCTGCTTGGGCTGGACATTGTGCTGCAGTCTGTGCACATGGAACCACGTGCAGTGCAGCACACGAATGCAGCAGGCAGCCCTTGAGCACAGGTGGGATCCTGCTGCCAGTCTCAGGGGAGGCTACACATGTCCTGCCACGGGTGGGGGAGGTGGTGCCATGGCTGGAAGCAGGCTAGCCACAAGGGTGCAGGCAAGACCCCACACAGATGGAGGAGTGCTGGGCATAGCACACAGTCATGCCTGCACATGCGAGGCAGCACCCACTCCCACAGACAGCGCTGCAAGCCTGTGTGTGGACTCCAGGGAGAGGCAGGCTACTCCCAGCTTCTCTGCCGCCCATGGGGGGATCCCACTGTGACCGGACACTTCCCTTGGCTGCTTGTCCATGGGCCAGGAGAGGAGAGTGGGAAATGGGCAGCACAGTCCTCTGGGCATGTCGGGACTCCTGTGAGGCTGGGCCTGCTGTGCAGACCGCACATGGCCTTGCTCCCGGGACATCCTCCTCCTCTGCCCTGAGGACTGTTGGTCGCTGCTCACAGAGAATGGCACAGCTTCAGGGACAATGTCTGCAGGGATGACTGACCGCCTCTCCCTCTTTGTGTTTTCCACAGCTGGACCAGCTGGGACTGAGGGGCGAGCCACACCACCACAGCCACCCACCAGAGCCCGGGGGACCCGAAGATGTGCCAGGGTCCATGAAGACCTGATGCGCCAGCATGTCAGCGTCCTGCACGACATGCAGCAGACTCTGGGCAGAAGATCCAGGAGGACGCAGAGTGGCAGAACCGCACGTGGGACCAGCTCATGCAGCAGTGCGATAGCATGTGTGCCATCATGCGCGAAATGAAGGCACGCCCGGCTGCTGTCGCTGTCGCTGTTCCTGCCTACCACCTTCCTGCTACCCCTGCTATGCCTCTGATCCCTCCCCATGTGATGCCTTTGCTCCTCCCCTAGGAATGTCCATGCCCCCTCCCTGAGTGATGCCTATGCCTCCTCCCCTTGCCTCCTCTGCAATCCCTGACCCCCGCTCCAGCCCCCCCTCCTGTCCACCTCCCTGTGCTCCCCAGACCCACCCAACCCTAACTCCAATGAGGTCCCCGCACCTGAGGTGGCACATCTAGCTGCCCCCCCATGTCCCTCCCAGCCCTGAGCCCCCCTCCCCTTCCAGGTTATGAGCCCCCACCCCCTGCCCACCTTTTCTTAATGTTTCATAAATACAGATTTCATGTTGAAAATCAAACAGGTGTGTTTATTGAGAGGTCAGGGAAGGGGTGAAGGGAGGGGTTGTGGTGGGAAAGGGAGAGGGCTGGGAAGGGCATGGCGGGTGGCCTGTTGGGGAGGGCATGGGGAGAGTTATTGGGGTCCTTGAGAGAACCTCTCCCTCAGGGCCTCCCAGATGCGCACCCTGGCCTAATGGGCCTAGTGGATGGCAGCTATCCCCAGCTGCTTGAATGCTCGACCCTTGTGGCTGGCATCTGTCCCCCATCCTGGGAGGAAGGCCTCCCCCTTCCTCTCCACAATGTGTGGAGGACACAATATGCCATGACCACCTCGGGGATGTGCTCCCCCATGTTGAGGCGGGTCAGCAGGCACCTGAAATGCACCTTGAGGTGGCCAAAGGCGCACTCAACCTGGATCCGAGCATGGTTCAGGCGGGCATTAAATAGGTCCCTGCTGGGGTCCAGGTGTTCAGTATATGGCTTCATCAGCCATGGCATCAGGGGGTAGGCCGCGTCCCTCATGATGCACAGTGGCATCTGCACATCCCCAACGGCAAAGTCCCAGTGGGTGGAGAATGTGCCCGCCTCCAGCTTGCAGTACAGGCTGGCATTTCTAAAGACTCGGGCATCATGTGACCTGCCCAACCTACCCAACAAAAATGTCTGTGAAGTGTCTACAGTGTTGACCAGGGCCTGCACCATCATAGAAAAGTAGCCCTTGCGATTGATGTACCGGGCTGCTCAATGGTCCCGTGTGCAGATTGGGATGTGGGTCCCATCGATCGCTCCTACACAGTTTAGGAACCCCAGGGCATTGAATCCAGCCACGCTCGGGTCCACGTCTCCCAGATGAATGACCCTCAACAGCAGGATTGAGTTGATGGCCCTCACCACCTGCAGAAGGAGACAAAGAAACGCACAAAACAGAGAATGAGCGAAGGAGTGCCTGAGCCCTTGAGCAGTGCCCAACCCTCTCTCCTCCACTCCCCTCCCTCAGACACCCCAGGAGCCACCCCCTATGAGGCTGCTCCCCAGCAGCAGGGCTGTGTGAGGGTGGGAAGGCACAACCCCACAGGGACGGGGCTTTCTCCCCACCCCCACTCCACCCCCCACACCTCTCAAGCCCCTCTTTCCTGAGGGTCCCCCTTTAACAGTACTCCTTCCCCATGCAGGGACTGCAGCCTGAGAGTCCCTTACCTCCATGAGGAGGGGCCCCGACGGTGGACTTCCACAAGCCAAACTGGTTGCCCACCGACCAGTAGCTGTCTAGGGTGGGGAGCTTCCACGCACTTCTCCAGGGAGATGGCAGGCCGCAGGTAGGTGTTGCGTCTCTGAAAGATGGAGGTGAGCCAGGCACATAGCTCCAAAAAGGTGGCTTTCCACATGCGGCAGTTTTGGCGCCACTGCTGGTTGTCCCACCGCTCCATGACCAGCTGGTCTCACCAGTCCAAACTGGTGTCCAGCCTCCAAAAATGCCTCTCCACGGTGGGGTGTTGTCATAATCAGGAGTGCTGACCAGCACCCAGTGACTCCAGGGTTAACTAATATCTCCTGTACCTAGCCAGGTATTGGGTGTTCAGCCAATAACAATGCAGGTAGGAATTCTCTCTCTGTTCTTTGTTTGAGAGGCAGAGTGTTTTTTCCAAGTACTGAGGGAGATGGGAGACAGGTCTCTCTCCAAGAATGGACTTCTTACAATGTGTAAATAGGGAAAAGTTTATATAGTCCATCAGGCTTTGTTGTTTTCCTTGTTTGGGGATTTGGAAATAAGGTCTGAGCTGTTAACTGTGTTTTTTTCTTTTGTAACTAAGTCTTTTAGCCCAGGGGGTTTCCCTAAGTATCTATATCAATTGGTGGCTCTTTCTATCTAGTCACTTCACTATGCTTGCAGCTGTAGTTTTGTTTTGATAATAAAAGTTTGTTCTTTCTTCTAATTAACCAGTATTGGTTGATTGTTGTGTCCTCAGGACTCAGCGCCTAGTTACAAGGGCATTGTTGTCTGTGGATTCCCTCTGTTTTTCCCAACTCCAAGTAAAACAGAGGTTGGGGCAGGGGGAGAGTTTTACCTTAGGGAGGAGATTTCCCAAGTGGTCTCTTCTCTGTTTTTTTTCTTGGAATTACTTGGGTGGTAGCAGCAGATTTCCCAAAATCTGGGTATTAGGATTTTGGGGGGATGTTTTTCTACCAGAGCCTGTAGAGGCAAGGTTTTGGAGTGCTCTTGCAGGCCCCCAACTCCTGCATTTGTCGAGCCAGAGTGGGGAACTGCCTTGACAGGTGCGGTTCCCAGAATGTAGCTCCCACACACAGGGAGAGGGTGCCCAGAATGAGCTCAGAGTCGAGCTCATGCAGGACCAGGAAGGCAGCTGGCACAAAGTGCTGCAAAAACTGCAGCATGGCCATGTGGGACCATCGTATGCCCAAGGGCAGCTCTGACTCCATGGCTCAAAGGAAAAAGCTGTGGCATCCAAAAAACAACAGGGCAGCCACAGCAGGCACTGCGAGAGCTTTGCTGTCCCTCAAAGAGGTAGCAAGCACGCAGCAGAAGCAGAGAAACGGCTGTCCAGGGGTGTCCCTTTAAGCATGTGTCTTTGCAAGAACCAGCACTCGGAAGCAACTGGTGACCTAAAGCCCTGGCTGAAGTGGCTCCAGATGGCCTTTTATGCGAGAGAGCGTCCAAGGAGTCTGGACACTCACTTTCGAAAAAGCGCAGCGCTTTCAATGTGCTTTTCTGTGTGGACGCGCTCGTCCGAAAAAAGCTTCTTCTGAAAGAAGCCTGCAGTCTAGACATAACCTTATTTCTGATATTCCTAGGCTTGAGGGGAAGCCATAGAAAAGTCTCACTGTTGAAGTAAACAGACTGTTGTTAGATCATACAAACCACAGAAAATGGAGGAAGGGAAATATCACAGGGTAGCTGGTCCCCGTTCATAGGTGAGCCAAGTAAAAAGGGCTGGGCAACACCTGGGCCCATAAAAGGCTTCTGGGGACAAGGATGAGGAGAGATAGCTTGAGACCGGTAATAGCTGGGGAGGGAAATCCACTGTGGAATAGCACAGACTGGCATGATTTTCCGCAAATGCTTTTAACGGAAAAGTTTTTCCGTTAAAAGCATATGTGGAAAAGAGCATCTAGATTGGCACAGATGCTTTTGCGCAAAAGCACTTTTTGCAGAAAAGCGGCTGTGCCACTCTAGACGCGGTTTTGTGCAAGAAAGCCCCGATCGCCATTTTTGCCATCGGGGCTTTTTTGCGCAAAACGGTTCTCAGCTGTCTACACTGGCTCTCTTGTGCAAAAGCATTTGCACAGGAGGGCTTTTTCCCAAACGGGAGAGTCATTGTATTTGCGCAAGAACACTGACGATCATACATTAGATCATCAGTGTTCTTGCGCAAATTCGAACGGCCAGTCTAGACAGCTGGCAAGTTTTTCCGCAAAAGCGGCTGCTTTTGCGGAAAAACTTGCCAGTCTAGACACAGCCACAGAGTAATGTGGAGTGTTGCCTTGAGAAGGAGACCAAGTGCTGACTAGAATGCACCCCCAAGATTGCTGCCCCAGAGAGGAAGCAGAGCTGGGAACCTGCTAGAAACCCCTGAAAGTAAGAACTGAGTTAAAACTGTTTTACTGTTTGTTTGCTAGCTTTTGTTCAGAAAACAAACCTTCTTGCAGGACAGTGGGTATGACAGTGTATATTTTGGAGTAGGAAAGAAGCCTTGCCTGCTTATAAGAAACATATGGGCTGTGTCTAGACTGGTCAGTTTTTGCGCAAAAGCAGTCGCTTTTGCGCAAAAACTAGCCAGTTCTCTACACTGGCCGCTTGAATTTGCGCAAGAGCACTGACGTTCTAATGTAAAAAATCAGTGCTTCTTGCGCAAATACTTTGATGCTCCCGTTCGGGCAAAAGTCCTTTTGCACAAAACCTTTTGCACAAAAGGGCCAGTGTAGACAGCTCAGTTTTGTTTTGCGCAAAAAAGCCCCGATGGCTAACATGGCAATCGGGGCTTTCTTGTGCAAAAGCGCGTCTAGATTGGCCACGGACGCTTTTGCGCAAAAGCGTCCGTGCCAATCTAGACACTCTCTTGCACAAATACTTTTAACGGAAAACTTTTCCGTTAAAAGCATTTGCGCAAATTCATGCCAGTCTAGACGCAGCCATACATTCCTGGTTGAGAAGTTGGCATATGTTTTGAGCCACAGAACTGATGGGTGTATGTGAATTTCCTAATCTTCCAGTCCCTGCAAATCCAGCACAGGGTGTGGCTCTCATGAAACAAAAATGTCTGCTCCTTACAGAGCTTGCCAATCAATTAGTATCTTATAATTATCCCTTCCCAGCCACACACTAAATTGCAACCAACAATGAGACTATCTGTTTCATCATCCCCACTATTTCTATGCCTCCCTTCTCAACTTTTCATGTGGAGCGGTGTGACAAGGTGTCTGCCCTGCACTGGCCCTTTAAGGGCAAAACCTAGCCCTGAATGAGGGCTGAGAGCAAAGCCCCAGCTGAGGCAGTTATTGCTAATTTGAGCCCACCTGGGGGCTATATAAAGAAGGGCTCCTGAAGGGAGAGAGGAGGACTTACTTGAGAGCATGAGGGACTTGGCTGCCTGGGAAGCAGGCGGCAGCACAGTGCTCGGGAAGGAAGGCAGAGCAGGGGAAGCTCTGGTCAGGCAAGCTCTGAGGCTGCAGGGCCTGAAGCCAGACCTGAATGCAGGAGGGCTGCAAAGAGCCAGCTGGGGTAGGCAAAGGCAGCAGGTCCACACCCCCTTGCCAATGATGAGTGGCCATGACAGACTTCAGTTTGTCCCTAGGGGATAGATGAAGACTGGCAGTGGGTCACTGAGGCAAGGAGAGTATAGGGGAAGTGGGTGTTCCCTGGGAGGGGATGACCCTGGAATGCAGAGACTGATAAGCATTCCCCCCAAAGGGTGTCAAGAGGCACTGAAGTGGGCACTGCTGGAGGGCAGGGTCCTGGCAAGGACACTGTGGTCCAAAAGTGATGGGGGTCTGGACTGTAGAGTGAAGTGAGGACACGGGGAAGACAACAGCCAGAGAGGCATGCGGTGAGCAGACAAAAGCTAATTCTCAGTGCTACCGGTAGGAGGTGCTATGGCAGTGGGTGCACCCCATGACGAGCTAGGACTCTAGCCATTCAGTACCACTTTCATTTTATGGGTCTATAGAGGTGCCCAGACCTTGCCCATTCCATGCAATTGTTTGGGGTCTGAGCATAGCGCCTATTTTGCATGGAAGGGAGCCATGCTTTGTTTTCAGTAATGCTGAGTGCATTCACCTAGTTCTGTGTGCTCTGGTTGGCTGAGTACGTCTGCTTGGCTTCATGTAGTAGAAAACAAATGGCCCAAAGCAATAATTGGCACTTTTAATTGCCAGGCCATTTGAATCAATATGAAACATTGCATGTTAGACTCTGTAGTCTCTAGGGACTTCAACCCCTTTATGAATTGTTGAGGGCAGCTGTGACCCTCCCTCTGTCCAGCCCTACCTCAATCAATACTTGGCAACATTTAAGCCCCAAAAGGTGTGATTAAGCTCCTGCTGCACCAAATTAGGATTCCTTTCTTTATATTCTATGGGCTGTAATGAAATGACCTGAAAACCTTAGCTGGTCCCAGGAGGGTCAATGGCCAGATGTCCCTGAGAAAAAGCTCACTGTTCCTTGCCTCCCTCTTCTTCTCTTCCTCCCTCTCCCCCCTCCCCCCCATGGCTCCAATTGTTACTATAGCTGGTTTCCCTATGCCTTAGCAAGTTGCATTGAGCCCTCTCCTAGAGTAAGTTACTCTGCAGCAATAGACCCAATGAAGTCACAAGCAGATTATAAAGATCTAGATGCTAGTTTCTTTTTCATGTAATATACACCTTTTGTGGGTGCTCCTGGAGGCATCACATACCTTTTGAATTTGTAAGTTCTTGAAAAATTGCCTGGGGTAGGGGGAACAGAAATATTTCTTTATTAATCCATAGGTAGGAACTCTGTTTTCCAAATTCATTTTCAACAGTATTCTCTCTCGAAGTCCAAGGAATGGGAGCTTGGGCTGTACCAACAAGTCTCTAACTGTGCTCTTCTCTCATGAGTGAGGATCTGGGAATTTGCAAGCTGAACATTCTGATGTTAGGAGCCTCTGCTCATTCTCTAAAGAGGGGAAGTAATGCTGTGGAAGGCAAGGAGGAAAGGCTCTGGGTTTACCATGGCAGACTAGATGGGAGGGACACCAGACAGGTGAGAAGGGTTGGTTTTGAAAAATGAATAAACAAACCACAAGTTGCAAGGTATGTGAAGTGTAGCTTGTAGTTGTGCATAAGTAATACATTTAGATGTGTTGAATACCTGCACATTCTTTCCAAAAAGCTGTTTCAAGATCATGATTTCTCCATGGAAATTAAAAGACTGCATCAGGTTAAAATGTTTTTATAATCCAAGACTCTTTCTATATATGTTTTTTTCCATTATATTATCATCATCAATGATTGAGATCAAAGAGGCTTTGTGGATCCCCAAACCAAAGGAAGAGACTACGAGTATTCTGCATGGTTAGTTTATTATTGACTATATGTCATTCCACACAGAATATGTGGCTGGATTGGCATATTGGTTAGCATAGAAACCTGGTGTGCATGGTAATTGCTGGAGCATGATTAATAATCAAATAAATGGCTTGCAGTTATTTGTTTTATTTTTTACTTACAGGTTCAATATTATTTGTTAAAATTCTGGAAATCTGGGAGAGCCACATATACATCAATGGTTCTGCAGCCAATGGCAGATATGATCTTGGAGAAAGAAAGGACCTATGAATATTATGGCTCAGCTCCATGATTTCTGCTTTGCATGTGAGTCTGTCTCTGCCTGCTGTTCAAAGACAGACACACATGCAAGGCAGAAATAAAATTTATGTGCAGATCAAGGAATTGGGGGATGAATGGAAGCCAAGGTCAATCTGGCCAATAGTTAGGTTCTGAATTAGTTTCTCTTGAAATGCAATGAGAAATCATTTGCTGATAATATGTGGGAATGCTATCTAGGTCATGGCCCAAGAGGGAGAATATTTGAGGCAAAGATTGAAGGCAGAAGGAATTACATCAGATATCTGGAGAGGAGATTATATTCAGAATCTAAGGCTATGTCTAGACTGAAGAGTTCTATCAGAAAAAGATACAAAAATTGCGGTTCGCAATTGGTGTATCTTTTCCTGATTTTTTTTTTTTCAAAGAGGCTTTTCCAACACAGGGCCAAATGTCGGAAACTTCCTCTTTCGGAACATCCTTTATTCCTCATACAATGAGGAATACAGGGATGCCAAAAGAATGTGTCCACTTTTTCAGAAACTGTTCTGAAAGAGCAGAAGCGTTCCTTGGATGTGGCAGAGCTTATGCGGGATACCTCTGATATCCCGAAAAGCTCTGCAGTGTAGACAGCCTCAGTGTCAGGTTTGAAACATTTACCTCGGGCTCCAGGTTTGTACCCCTGCAAAGCTGACTCAGCCTTTCATCATTCCCTTACAGAGTTGAAGAGAAGGTGACCAAATAAGCCCAAATCTGCATGTCTAAACAGTGGCCTTGAAATTGCACAGTTATATGTGCTGTCCCAAAAGAACTCCTCTTCAGTTCATGTTTCAATAATGGCAAATATTTGGAGAAATAAGGAGACTCCTACAAGAACCAACATAGTTTCACAATATTATTGTGATCCCCAGATTGTTACATGCTTCTGAAACCTGCCCAATTCTACATCCCTACAATAGGGAATGTAGTGCACATGCATTCCATCAGAGATGTCTGTAGGTGATGTAGAGGTGTACAGAGATGTCTGAAGATGAGTGTGATGGGGTGTCTACCCCTCACTGGCCCTTTAAGGGTAAAACCCAGCCCTGGGAGAGGGCTGAGAGCAAAGTCCATAGCTGAGGCAGATGCTGCCAGTTAGGGCCAGCTGGAGGCTGTATAAATAAGGGCTCCAGGAGGGAAGCAAGGAGACACACATTCTTGCTCTAGCTAGGGAGCAGGAGGCACCTGGCTGCCAGGGAAGCTAGAGGCTTCCTGAGATAGGGCAAGGCTGGAAAAAGGCAGGCAGAGCTGAGGAGCTCTGGCCTGGCCTCACTCCTAGGTTGCAGGGCCTGAGTGTACTAAGGCTTCAGAAACACAGCGGCTGTGTCTAGACTGGCCAGTTTTTCAGGAAAATCAGGCACTTTTCCGGAAAAACTTGCCAGCTGTCTACACTGGCCGCTTGAATTTGTGCAAGAATACTGACAATCTAATGTATGATTGTCAGTGTTCTTGTGCAAATACTATGCTGCTCCCGTTCGGGCAAAAGCCCTCTTGTGCAAATGCTTTTGCGCAAGAGGGCCAGTGTAGACAATGTGGTATTGTTTTGCGCAAAAAAGCCCCGATGGCTAAAATGGCGATCGGGGCTTTCTTGCGCAAAAGCGCGTCTAGATTGGCCAGGGACGCTTTTCCTCAAAAAGTGCTTTTGCAGAAAAGCGTCCGTGCCAATCTAGATGCTCTGTTCCGAAAATGCTTTTAACGGAAAACTTTTCCGTTAAAAGCATTTCCGGAAAATCATGCCAGTCTAGACGCAGCCAGCCAGTGATAGGAAAAGGCAGCAGCAGCCCTTGCCAATGATGAGTGGCCATTTCAGACTTCAGTTTGCCCCTGAGGTAAGGGGTTAGATAATGACTGGCAATGGATCACTGAGGCAAGATAGTTGCAGGGGAATTAAGGGGTTCCCTTGGAGCAGAGGACCCCAGAGTGCAGAGATGCACTGTTGATAAATACCCCTCTCCCTGGAAGGGGACGTGAGAGACAATAGTAGTGGGCACTGCTGGAGGGCAGAATCCTGAAGGGATTTTGTGGCCCAGGAGTGATGTGGGTCTGGAACTGGAATGTGGAGTGAGGACACGGGAAGACACCAGCCGGAGGGAGGTGCCCTGGTGACAAGTGAATTCCCAGTGCTACTGACAGGAGGCGCTGTGGCAGTGAATCAATCCTGTGACAGTGAGATAAAATAACTAAAGCAGATGTTACAAAGGACTGGCCAACAGACTGTAGGGATAATGAACCAAAAGAGAAGGCTGAATTGGTTTAGGCAAGTTGTACAGATGTCAAACTACTCACTAGACAAGCTTTTAACTGGGTACCACTTGGTGGAAGATGGAAAAGAGAACAACGGATGACATGTAAGAAAACCATTCAGAAGCATGTCGCTGTCATGGACATAGACACAGTAGAGCAAGAAATGTGGCACTAGAGAGATGGAGATGAAAAAACTGAGAGCATCTAATAATAATGCCTTAGAAAACCATTTGTTTGCTTGCTGTGACAGAGATGCAGTGGAGATGGAAAAAGAGATGGAGTGAGTCATGAAGTTGCAAAAGAAAAATAAACTTGCACCTACGTAAACAGATTCAGAATGCAAAAATCTAATTCTGTAAAGCTCCCACAGATGTCAGCTGGAAATGAGTGCTCTTGGCATTTCAAGGGTTGCATGCTTGGCTTGACATGTGTAAAGGTTCATCAAAGATGAATAAAATCAAGCATTTATGAAAGGAAAATGTTGACAATGAATGGCACATTAAGATACCTTCTAAAAATTATTCAGGATATGGCCACAGATAATAGAGCCAGAGTCTTCCCAAAAATGTCAAGGAAATAATGAAGGACCAAAAGAGCCTGGAAATGAGCTAAAACTCAAATTCATATCAAATGTAGATCACTGCAACCAAGATAATAGCTTAATAGAGCCTATTAATGCAGTAAGAAACAAATACACAGTAATACAGGAACAAAGAGTTAAAATCACTCTGGCTATGTCTACACTACAGAGGTTTTTTTGAAAAAACTTCAATTACATCCACACTGCAATGGCGTTCTTTTGAAAAAAATCGAAAGAACAGAGGGGTTTTTCCAACAGCGGTAAACCTCCTTCTACGAGGAAGAACGCCTTTTCCAAAAGAGCTCTTTTGGAAAAAGGCATCTGTGGATGGAGAAAAGGGTTTTCTTTTGAAAGAAGAGGCCTTCAGGAAAAAACATAGGTGTCCTGTCCATCCAAAGTGATCACAACTCTATAGTTCCTATCTCCTGGCCCCTCTCAAAGCTGCAGGCACCCTAGACAAATCTTGTGGCAGGAAGCTGGCTCTGAAGCAGCACCCTGATCGCGTGGCTCTCCCTGCCACAGGGCTGCTGTCCCATGGTGGAGCCACAAGCCCCCTGAAACTCCCCCAGCCCTTGCAGGGAGCAGCACCAGGACCCACCGAGGGGTACCAAGTGGCAGGCACCCTTGTGGTCTATAGTGGAGATCCTGTCCCTCCTCACACTGTGGGGTGAGGAGGAGACACTACAGGATCTCTGCTCCAAACACCACAATGCTGAGATTTATGGCCAGATGTCCAAGTGCCTGGTGGAGCAGGGACACCCATCCTGGACCTTAGAACAGGTCCAGGGTAAGGTCAAGGAGCTCCGCCAGGGATATGTGAAGGCCAGAGAGTGCAGCTTGCACTCCAGGGCAGGGCCACACACTTGTCCCTACTACCAGGAGCTCCACCAGATCCTGGAGGGTGGAGAAGCCATTTCCCCACCCATCGTGATCTGGAGATGCCTGTCGTCACCCAGATGGAGGTCATGGAGGAGGACAACATGGCCACTGTGACGGTGTCCCTGGAGCTGGTTGCTGTAAGCCAGGACATGTCCCAGGCTTCGTCTGATGCCAGGGAGGGATCTTCAGGTGAGTGCTCTGTTTGCCTCTCACACGGGGGGGGAGGCAGGTGCAGAGGGGGAGGGGTGCGAGCGTCGCTCGGCCTGCTCGGGCTGGACGCTGTTCTGCAGTCTGTGCACATGGAACCACGTGCAATGTTATTGCTCCTGCTCCCAGGCTCAGGGGAGGCCACATACACGTCTGGCCCTGTGGGAGGAGGGGCGCCATCCCAGCACCTGCTATGGCTGGAAGCAGGCTAACCAACAAGGGCACAGGCACGACCCCAGACACACCGAGGAGTGCTGCACACAGCACACGGGCATGCCTGCACGTGTGAGGAACCACCTGCTCCTGTGGACAGCGCTGCGAGGCGCAGGTATGTGTTCAGGCCCCAAGGGGGGCCAAGCTGCTCCCGGCTCCTCTGCTGCCCATGGGATCTCACTGTGGCTGGACATTTCCCTTGCCTGCTTGTCCATGGGGGAGGGACAGCGGCCACATATGGTCTTGCTCCCAGGACACCCCCGTCCTCTGCCCTGAGGACTGTTGCTTGCAGCTCACAGAGGAGGGCACTGCCTCAGGGACAGTGTCTGCATGGATGACTCTCCCACTTGGTATTCTCCCCAGCTGGGACTGAGGGCCGAGCCACGCCACTCGTGCCAGTTGCCCAACCCCAGGGGACCTGAAAGCACTCCGTGGTCCAGGAGGAGCTGATGAGGCAGCATGTGGGCATCCTGCACAACATGCAGGAGACCCTGGCGCAGAAGTTCTGGAAGGAAGCAGACTGGCGGACCTGCATGTGGGACCAGCTCATGCATCAGGGTGATAACATGTGCCATCATGCAAGAAATGCATGTCTCTGCTCCTGCCTACCTCCTCTTGCCCTCCCTACTATGCCCATTCCTCCTCCCTCTGGCCCCCAAGTGATGCCTCTGCTCCCTCCCCAAGCAATGCCCATGCCCCCTCCCCTTGCCCCCCCGCCGTCCCTGACCCCACTACAGCCCCCCCCTCCTTCCCACCCACCCTGTGGTCCCAGGACCCCCCCCAACCCCAAGTTCAATGAGGTCCCCACACCCGAGGTGGGATATCCAGCCGCCCTCCATGCCACTCCCAGACCTGAGCCGTCCTCCCTCCTTTCCCCCCGCCGGTATGAGCCTCCCTCCCAGGGTTATGAGCCTCCCTCCCAGGGTTATGAGCCGCCCTCCCAGGGTTTTTTAAGACAAATACAAAGTTCATTGTGTTGAAATCAAAACAGGTGTGTTTACTCTGAGGTCAGGGAAGGGGCAAAGGGAGGGATTGTTGTGGGAAAGGGATGGTGGAGCATGCCAGAAGCCCCTAGTGAGGAAGCCCTGGGGAGAGTTACTGGGGTCCTTGAAAGAAACTCTCCCTCAGGGCCTCCCAGATGTGCACCCCAGCCTGATGGGCCTGGCAGATGGCAACTGTCTGTGGCTGCTCAAAGGGTCTCCCCACGCGGCCGGCCTCTGCCCCCCACCCTGGGAGAAAGGCCTCCCCCTTCCTCTCCACAATGTTATGGAGGACACAACATGCCGAGACGACCTTGGGGATTTTGTGCTCCCCCACATTAAGGCAGATCAGGAGGCACCTGAACCATTCCTTGAGGTGGCCAAAGGTGCACTCCACTTGAATCCTCGCTCAGCTGAGGTGGGAGTTAAATTGGTTCCTGCTGGGGTCCAGATGGCCAATGTATGGCTTCATTAGCTACAGCATCAAGTGGTATGCCATGTCCCCCACAATGTACAGTGGCATCTGTATGTCCCCAACTGCAAAGTCACGGTGGGGGAAGAATGTGCCCGCCTCCAGCTTGCTGTAGAGGCTGGAGTTACAAAAGATGCAGGCATCGTCTGCTCTGCCGACCACCCACCAAAAATGTCTGTAAACTCTCCACGGTGGTTGACCAAGGCCTGCAGCACCATTGAAAAGTAGCCCTTGTGGTTGATATACTGGGCCACTCAGTGTTCAGGTGCACAGATCAGGATGTGGGTCCTATCTATGGATCCACTGCAGTTCGGGAACTCCAGGGTGGCAAATCCTGTGAAGATTGGGTCCAGGTCTCCCAGGTGGATGACTCTGCACAGCAGGATGGAGTTGATGGCCCTCACAAACTACAGAAGGAGACCAAAAAAACACACAAAAAAGAGAATGAGAGGGAGTGCCTTGAGCCCTTGGGAGGTGCCAGCCCCTCCCCTCCCTCCCCCCCCCCAAATCCCTGGAGCCATCCCCTTTGAGGCCGCCCCCTCCAGCAGCAGGGCTTTGTGAGGGTGGGACGACGCAACCCCCCAGGGACAAGGCTTCCCTCCCACCCCCAGATTCCCCTGCCCCCCCCCACCCTGCTTTCCCATGAGACTCCCTTTTCCAGGACTTCTTCCTCACCCCCCATGCAGGGACTGCAGCCCCAGAGTGCCTTACCTCCATGAGGAAGACCCTGACTGTGGACTTCCCCACACCGAACTGGTTGCCCAGCAACTGGTAGCTGTCTGGGGTGGTGAGCTTCCAGAAGGCAATGGCAACCTACTTCTCCAGAGGGATGGCAGGCCACAGGTGGGTGTTGCTTGTCAGAGGGCAGGGGCGAGCCAGGCATGCAGTTCCAAAAAGGTGGCCTTCCGCGAGCCACTGCTAGTCGTCCCACCACTCCATGACCAGGCGGTCCAACCAATCAGAACTGGTGTCTAGCCTCCAAAAATGCCTCTCAACTGTGGTATGTGGTTGTACAGGTCTTGCACACAGGGAGAGGGTCTCCAGAATGAGCTCTGAGTCGAGCTCATGCAGGGCCAGGAGGGCAGCCTGCACAAACTGCTGCAGAAACAGCAGAATGGCCATGTGGGGCCATCGCATGCCTGGGGCAGCTCCGGCTCCCTGGCACTAACAAAAAAGCTGTGGTGTCTAAAAAAGCTGGGCAACCAATGCAGGCACTGCAAGAGCTTTGCTGTCCCTTGAAGCGGTAGGCAAAAATGCAGAAGAAGCAGAGAAATGGCTGTCCAGGGGGGTCCTTTTAAGCATGTCTGAGCTAAGCTTTGGCACCAGCACTCGGAAGCAACTGGTGACCTAAAGCCCTGTCTGAACTGGTTCTGGGTGGCCTTATATGCGCGATAGCATCCAATCTATGCAGATCGCTTTTTCAATGCGCTTTGGCAGTGTGGCTGCTCTCTTTCGGAAGAAGTTTTTTCAGAAGATGTCTTCCGGAAAAGCTTCTTCCAAAAGAAGCCTGCAGTCTAGACATAGCCTCGGTGATCTAAGTACAAGAGAGAAAAGGACGGGAATCACAGTTGCAGTCCAGAATGTGCTGAGTAACTACAGGACCTACTTGCCTTTGCATTCAGTAAGTGCCCTCTCCAAATAGTATTTGACACAAAACAACATGTAGCTCAGTGTCTAAGCACAGGCTGCTTGCTACAGAAGCAGAGAGGAGAGCTGATTTTATGTTCCCAGCAGAGATAGGCCAGTACTGGGTATTCTGAGACAGCCCCCAATCTTGCCTGGAGTTGCTGGGATTGTCTTTCAACGTTCAGGAGTTTGAATCAGTCCCATTGCTAGGAAGTGAAAATTGTAAAGCCCCTCTAGAAAAATTACTAAGGTGGAATAGTCTCTTGCCCTCTTTTTTGAGTTCATCAGAGTGAAATTTATAATGGTACTTCTAGACCCACCTGGTTTTTCTTTCTGTGTAAATACCAAAAAGAAATGTGTATATAATAAAGACTGGTATTGCCAGGGCCTGATTCTCCACATCCTTGTACCTCATGCAACAGGGAGAATGACACACTTCAAATCAAAGTGGTAGCACTTTATACCTCCACGAAGTGTAAGAGATAACGCAAGGTGCAGAGAATTACACCCTAGGTTATTGTTCCATGAACAAGATCCCCATCCCAAAGATCAACTTCAGAAGAGGATATATGTGCAGATGATGATGAAATTTAGATAATTTGTAGCTGACCCTGGATTTTTATATAATTGAGATGATTAGTTTAAATAAATTCAACTAGAATTTAAATAGAGATGGGTCTGAGCTACAAGGCTGAGAATGATTTAGCCTCTCTCAAACTCTTGAGTGTGGAGAGATGAAGGTATAGCAACATACAGAGGTGGGCAGCAAGATGTCCACACACACCGCCCATACACCAAAGGCTGATTAAAATTCAGTCATTGTAGAACCTTGGAATACGAGAATCCCTTTTGAGAGGATGATTAACTTGGCATTAGTCCACTGAAGGTTTCTTTACATAAACACATCCTGGTTTAGAGTGGGAGGGAAGGATTGCTTTGTTATCTTCTGTGAAGGGGACCTTCTGCTACTGAGGAAATGAGTCTCTTCCTTCAAGGTTATCCAGAAACTTTCTAGTTCACTCTTCTTTGGGAAATTCTAGACTTCAGTGACTTATTCACTTTGGTATTCATATATTCAAGGCCACCAGCTAAATCTGAAGCTCCTAGCCTGGCCAACGATTGTAGGAGGTGGATATTGGAAAGATGTGCTAATACGTATATATACAAAAATTATCTATATGCTCTATAGTACTCAGTCTTCTAAACAATCTAGAGCAGAGGTGGGGAGCCTTTTCTGGGTCAGGGGCTGCTAACCCACAGAAAAATCAGTTGGGTCCGCACACAAGTGAGAAGTAAAAAAAAAAGACAAACCCTCAGTGATGTGGTCCTTCTCAGACACTCCCCCCACATTCCTCTTGCACACCAGAACCTAGTGGGGCCCAGGCTAGTAGATTTTGTGTGCTCCAATTCCACAGTGGGCACAGGCTCTCCAATGCTGGGGGGGAGCCCTGAGTCTTGGGGGCTGGATCCAGGCCTGAGGTTCCCCATCCCTGATCTAGAGGATCTGGAGAGGTTACTGTTTGATTACTGACAATATTTGCATTATTCCTTCTCATACTAAAAAAGTGGGTGAAATTCTAAAACTATAGAGAATGAAGACATTTCATGTTAGGGATTAAATGTGAAACATTCTTAGGAGAGGCTGTGTGAATCAGCTAGGATCCTCTCATTGTTCCTATGTTCTACTCTGTTTCCTTGGCTCTGCCCTTGCCTATCTTGTGCCTTCCTCTGTTGTGGAACTTCAGAATGACTAGTTCAGAGGCAGTTGTATTTGCATGGAAAGCTAATGATCCCTCTGCCACAGAATTATGGACGTTAGAGATTTGGTCCATTTCCATGACACATGGGTTGCAATGTAATCCAATTCTGTGTGTAGTAATATTGAGTATTTCTCCATTATGAATGTAAATTCTGGACATTCAGGTCCCTGGGGATCCTCCAAGATGGAAGGTGTAGCAAGGTCATGCTACCTCCCTCCCCTTTGGAGGGCCCCTGGCCCCGCCTTTCGTGCCTACCACCCGGGGGCAAGCACCCCCTAGTCCCCGAGTCCCTCTGCTTTTGCCTTTGGCCTCGGCCGACGATTTCCCAGACACACTTCGCTGAGCCCTGATGGGCGGAGCAGGGGGGTCTGGGCCCTCCCTCACTCCGGACCCCGACCCAGGGCCCTAAAGCAGGGACTCCCAGTCCCTGCTTAGCGGATGGGGAGCCGTGCCCCTAAACTCACCCGCTCACGGGTTCCGCGGCCCTGCCCTGGGCTGCTTCCTACTCCGTCTCTCCTCGGGTCCACCCTTGGCTCACCCCCTCGTCCTTCGTCCCGCGCTATGCTCTCCTCCCCCCCTGCCCTGGCTGTCCGGTTTGCCTTTTGAATCCCGCGCCACTGGGCCTCCTCAGTGTCCCCCCGCCGGCGGCCCACGTCCCCCTCCCCCGGCTCCGTGACGTCATCCGCCCGCGCCGCGCTAACCCCGCCGCTCAGGGCGTTCCCCGTCGGCATGCCGTGCTCCCCGCGCTCCGGGGAGCCGGCACCCGGGTCCATAGCCCGTTCCGGGGCCCCTGCCGCGGGCCAGCCGCTCAGACCCCCCCCCCCCAGGGCTTCTCCGCCCTCGCGGCTGTCCCCCTGAGTGCGGGGCCGGAGCGCCCCATCACACCACTCCCCCTTCACTTCGTCCCTTATACTCGCCCCATCCCCTGTGCCTCCTTCAGGTATTCTCGAGAGGCAGTCTGCATTCTGGTGATCTCTCCCTGGTCGGTGTACAATCTTAAATTTGTAGGGCTGCAGGCTCAGGTACCACCGAAGAATTCGCGGATTGGTGTCCTTCATGGTGTTGAGCCATCTGAGGGGGGCATGGTCATTCACCAGTGTAAAACAGTCCCCTGCAAGAAAATAGCGTAATGCATCGATGGCCCATTTAATTGCTAACACCTCCTTTTCGATGGTGGCGTACCCCCTCTCTCAGGGAAAAAGTTTGCGGCTCAAATACAAGACAGGGTGTTCAGCCCCCTCTATTTCCTGAGTTAGCACGGCTCCCAGCCTGGTCGCGGAGGCGTCCGTCTGGAGTACAAAGGGTTTTGTAAAGTCGGGTTGGACCAAGACTGGGGCTCGGACTAGTTTCTCCTTTAACTCGGCAAAGGCCCCGGCACACTGCTTTGTCCATTGGACCTTTTGGGGTTTCCCCTTACAGGTGAGGTCCATCAGCGGGGCTGCTATGGACACGAAATGGGCCACAAACCGGCGGTAATACCCTGCGAGGCCTAAGAATTGTCTTACTTGTTTTTTCGTAGTGGGGGTGGGGTAATCCCGAACGGCTTGGATCTTATCTACCAGTGGCTTCACCCTCCCTTTTCCTACAGTGTACCCCAGATAGGTTACCTCGGTCTTGCCGAAATGGCACTTCTTTGGATTGGACGTTAGGCCTGCTTGCCTCAAGGCCTCCAGGACCGCCATGACGTGTGTCAAGTGTTGTTCCCAGGTTCCGCTAAATATTATAATGTCATCTATATATGCGGCAGCGTAGGACTGGTGGTCCCTCAGGATCGTGTTCATCAGGCGCTGGAACGTCGCAGCAGCCCCGTGCAAGCCGAATGGCATGGTCCGGAATTGGTAGAGATCGAAGGGGGTGGCAAATGCGGTTTTCTCTCTGGCTGCGGGGGTGAGGGGGATTTGCCAATAGCCTTTTGTTAGGTCGATTGTGGACAGGTACCGCGCCGTCCCCAGACTGCTCAATAATTCGTCAATGCGCGGCATAGGGTAGGCGTCAAATTGTGAGATTGCATTCACCTTTCGAAAGTCAATACAGAATCTTAGTGATCCGTCCGCTTTAGGGACCAGCATGATTGAGCTCCGCCACCCGCTATGCGACTCCTTGTTTACTCCCCAGGCTTGCATATCCCTTAACTCCTTCTTCACGGTCTCCCACATCCTGCGGGAGAGGGGTCTTACATTATCCAACACCCTCTTCCCTGGTTCAGTGTTGATCTCATGTTGGATTAAATGCGTCTGTCCCGGTCGGTTGGTGAGTACCTGTCGGTAGCCCTCTAACTGCCCCCGGAGTTCCCACTGCTGTTCTGCTGTGAGTTCGCTTCTGAGAGAAGCTTCCTCGACCATTGCCTCCGGGTCTCCCCACGGTCCGAATTCCACGTCCCTTGCTTGGGGTTCTATAAAAAGGACTTCCCAAGGGGTCCATCGCTTTAAGAGGTTGACATGGTAGATCGGGGTGCCCCGCCGGGGCCCGTCCAGCTGGACCTCATAATCCACCTCCCCCACTTTTTTTAACACCCGGAAGGGTCCCTGCCACCGGGCCATCAATTTGGACTCCCCATCTGGTAGCAAAAGGAGTACCTGGTCCCCTGGTACAAATTCTCGGGCTTTGGCTTTCTGGTTATATTGGCGGCACTGCCCCCCTTGGGCCTTCCGGAGGTTCTCTTGGGCCCACTCGGTAAGGGAGTGCAGCCTCTGCTGGAGTTGCGCGACGTAGTGTACCGCCCCTAAGGCCGGGGTTACTTGTGCTTCCCAACCTTCCCTCACCAGATCTAGAATCCCCCTGGGCTGGCGCCCGTAGAGCAGCTCAAAAGGGGAATACCCCACCGAGGCCTGGGGTACCTCCCGCACCGCGAACATGAGGGTGGGCAGGAGTTTGTCCCAGCCCCGGGGTTCCTCCTGAACGAACTTCTTTAGCATACCTTTTAGCGTCCTGTTAAATCTTTCCACGAGCCCATCAGTCTGTGGGTGGTAGACGGAGGTTCGGATCTTCCGTATTCGTAAAAAATTACACAGCTCCGACATTACTCGAGAAGTCAAGTTCGGTCCCTGGTCCGTTAACAACTCTTTTGGCAGTCCTACCCTTGAAAACACTTTAACCAGTTCCTCCGCTATCACGTTGGCGGTGGCCTTTCGTAGGGGAATGGCTTCAGGGTACCGGGTTGCATCGTCTATGATAACCAATATATAGACATGGCCCCTCCCCGACTTTTCCAGGGGCCCCACCAAGTCCATGGCTATTCGCTCAAATGGGACCCCAACTATAGGAAGAGGGACCAGGGGCACAGGGGCCACTTTTGTACTTGACGTCCTTTGGCATTGGGGACAGGGCGCGCAGAAGTTCTTAACCTCTTGGTATACCCCTGGCCAATAAAAGCATTGTAAAATCCGTAGTTGGGTTTTTTCACTTCCCAGATGCCCTGCCCAGGGATGGTCGTGGGCCAATTCTAATATCCTCCATCGGTACGGTCGGGGAACCAACAACTGCGTGCTCTCTGGCCCCCCTGTCTCCACTACCACTCGGTAGAGTCGTTCCCCTCGTACCTCGAAATGTGGTCCTTGCCGTCGGCGTTCCTCGTTGTTGGTGGGCTCCCCCGCGGCCGCTTGCACCTGGGCCCACGCTTGTTGCAGGGTTGGGTCTTCTCGTTGGTGGGTCAGAAAATCTCCTTCCTCCAGGTTAAGGCGAACTGGCGCGGTGGGTTCCCTTGGTGGCCCCCCCCGTTGGCCGGTGGGGCTGCGGCTTCCCCCTGGGCCACCAGGGTGGGTCCTTTCCTCCCTCCCCCCATTCCTGCAACAGAGTGGCCAGCCCTGGCCAATTCCTCCCCAACAACGCGGGATGGGGGAGCTTGGGGGATATGGCTACCTTACAGTTAGCGATCATTCGTCCATCGTTAATCCATACCCAAGTGGTGCGGTAAGGATGGACGTCTCCATGCACGCACCTCATCCAAATTTGCAGCCCTCGGGGTAGGGAGGGAGGAATCACGTCTTCCCGCACCATCGTTTGCCCGCACCCCGAATCCACGACCGCCCTCACCGGTCTCCCATTCAGGTTTATGGGCGTTATTACCTGTGCCTGGTGCGGGGTCCCTCCTGGTGCTCCCTCACGCCTCCTCTGCCCAAAGGTACAATCCATCATCGGGCAGTCCTTTTTGAAGTGCCCCTCCTGGCCGCATTGATAGCAGGCTCCCCTTGAGGCCGTGCTGCCTTTGAGATGGGGATCTCCGGATTCTCCACCCCCGCCGAGTCGGCTTCCCCCACTGCCCGGCTGGTTCCATACTGGCGCCAGTTTCCGCTCGGTCGTCGGACCACAGGGTGGTCGGTGGCTTGGCCCCCTGCGGGGTGAGGTATCCCTCCCCCCGCCGGGGGGGGGGTTGCCTCTCCAGGGCCCTGCCTGGGTGAATGTGGGGTGTTTTCTCCCTGTCTCTTCGGCCGCTATGAATCGTTCCATCAAGCTGGTTGCCTCCTCTAGCGACTCGGGCAGGTGGCGGCGTACCCATTTTTGCCCTTCCGCGGGCAAGATCCTTACATATTGCTCTAGTACCACCTGCTCCGCTACCTGCAATCCCGTCTTATTTGCGGGTTCCAGCCATCTCTTGCCGGCCTCCCTGACCCGCTGCTCAAGAGCCCGGGGCCATTCTTTTGGGTCGTACTGGGTTTCCTGGAGCCTCTGCCGATAGGTCTCCGGGGATATACCCAGTTGGTCTAAGATTGCCTCTTTGACCTTGTAGTAACACAGGGCGTCTTTATCCGCCATGCCTCGATAGGCCATTTGGGCTGGGCCCGTCAGGTAAGGAGCGAGTAAGGTGGCCCAGTGCTCTTGTGGCCACTTCGCCGCCGCCGCTACTCGCTCGAACGTCACCAGGAATGCTTCCGGGTCATCCTGGGGCCCTAATTTGGCCAGGCGGAGCGGCAATTGGGCGCCCGCAATTGGGCCTCCTCCCCCCGTTCCCGGGGTGCCGGTTCCTCCACCCTGCACCGCGGCCCCCAACGACCCCCCTTCCCGGATCTCCTTTAATAATTGGCATTGTTGCTCCTGGAATTGCGTCATCATTTGCTGTAACACCTGGTTCTGCTGCTGCTGTTGCTGCTTCTGGTTATCCACCAGCCACTCCAACACCTTATGGACTTCCGTCCTCACCCCTTGTGGATAAACCAACAGTTACATTTTTTTTTTTAAGCCCCTCCTCACAGGGGGTCAGGGACGTGCCCACATTCTCCACCACGTGTAGCAAGGTCACGCTATCTCCCCCCCCTTTGGAGGGCCCCCGGCCCCGCCTTTCATGCCTACCACCCTGGGGCAAGCACCCCCTAGTCCCCGAGTCCCTCTGCTTTTGCCTTTGGCCTCGGCCGACGATTTCCCAGACACACTTCGCTGTGCCCTGATGGGCGTAGCAGGGGGGTCCGGGCCCTCCCTCACTCTGGACCCCGACCCAGGGCCCTAAAGCAGGGACTCCTGGTCCCTGCTTAGCAGATGGGGAGCCGTGCCCCTAAACTCACCCGCTCACAGGTTCCGCGGCCCTGCCCTGGGCCGCTTCCTACTCCGTCTCTCCTCGGGTCCAGTCCCTTCCCGGGACCCTTGGCTCACCCCCTCGTCCTTCGTCCCGCGCTACGCTCTCCTCCCCCCTGCCCTGGCTGTCCGGTTTGCCTTTTGAATCCCGCGCCACTGGGCCTCCTCGGCGTCCCCCCGCCGGCGGCCCACGTCCCCCTCCCCCCCACGTGACGTCATCCGCCCGTGCCGCGCTAACCCCGCCGCTCGGGGCATTCCCCGTCGGCATGCCATGCTCCCCGCGCTCCGGGGAGCCGGCACCCGGGTCCCTAGCCTGTTCCGGGGCCCCCGCCGCGGGCCGGCCGCTCAGACCCCCCCCAGGGCTTCTCCGCCCTCGCAGCTGTCCCCCCGAGTGCGGGGCCGGAGCGCCCCGTCACAGAAGGTACCATGTTTAAGGTATGTGATAATTAGTTGACAACACATGGTCTGAGCAATTTGTATTTAATATGTTTGCAGGCCAGTTCCAGGGACTGTTCTTTTTTCTTACAAAAAATGTTGGGGTTAAAATGCAACATATCTAGTGCTGAGGGGTTCATTCCTCCAGGAAGACCAAATGGGGAAACTAACCTTGTGTTGAGGTGTCTTAGGAATGAGGAGGGCTCTGGGGCTCCTTAATTGAGGTTAGCCAGGCCTCTTCTGCACCCTGAGAACAGAGGGAGGTTTAGAACGCTCCAAAATAAGTTCCACCTCCTAGAGAAGAAGGTATCATCTTCCTTGCTTCTGTTGCACTAAACAATTCACCTAGCACCCAGCAATGTTCCTCACTGAGACCCTATGTTTTGGCTTCAGTCTTTCTTACCATGATCGGGGGGCCACAGCTTGTCTTTAAATGGTAGGGCTGATATTCTTCCTTACTTAGGTTAAACTAATCAAACTGTCATCTTCTACAGATTTCTGCTCTTGACTGCCTTTGTGGTGTTTGTTCTCAGCATACTCCTAGGGAACATCTGTCTAATCCAGGGGTTGGCAACCTTTCGGAAGTGGTGTGCCGAGATTTAACTTATTCACTTCTATTTACAGGTCTGCGTGTCATTGATACTTTTTAAAGTCAATAATAGTCTTACTTACATTTGGCCTTGCTTTCTCTTGCTGAATTCTATGATCTCGGCTTATAGTTTGATACTTTAAGCAGCACACAAGCCTCTGTCTCCAGCGCTGCCCCCTCAGTGATGATGGCAGAAAGAACGGCAGCCTGATCCTCCATCACAGTAGCAGCCACTACCACAGCAGCTCCCGGTACTCACACTGCAGCCCCAGGTCTAGCCTTCCCCAAGGCTGAAGCTGGGGCCAGAGCCATGTGGTGACTTTCCAGCTGTCCTGGTTGGTGGCCTTGGAGATGCCACTGCTATGGCCACATGGTTCCTGGGCCAGCCCTGGATGCCAGAGGCACTGTTGCCTCAGTCTCAGTGCTGCCTCCTTCCAACAGCAGCATGGGCTCCTAGAAGCATGGGGGGAAAAGAAGGGCTGAGCTCCCACTGCATGCCACTCAAAATCAGCTTGTGTGCCATCGGTTGCCAACCCATGGTCTGATCAATTGCACACTAAATGGAGATGAGAATTCACCTGGTCTTATCATAACACTAATATTCTTGCCAAACAGCCCCCATAATTTCAAGAGTTCCAGAAGAGAACAATATCTCCACCCCACCCAGCTTGCTTTGATATGCTAGCCCTTCCATTCATCTCTGAATCATAGAATCATAGAACCACAGAGCTGGAAGAGACCTCAGAAGGCAATCAAGTCCAGCCCCCTGCCCAAGGCAGGACCAATCCCAATTAAATCAACCCAGCCAGGGCTTTGTCAAGCCGGGACTTAAACACCTCTAGGGATAGAGACTCCACTACTTCCCTAGGTAACCCATTCCAGTGCTTCACCACCCTCCTAGTGAAATAGTTTTTCCCAATATCCAACCTAGACCTCCCCAATTGTAACTTGAGACCATTTCTCCCTGTTCTGCCATCCGTCACTACTGTGAACAGCCTTTCTCCATCCTCTCTGGAACCTCCCTTAAGGAAGTTGAAGGCTGCTATCAAATCCCCCCTCACTCTTCGCTTCTGCAGACTAGACCTAACCCCCGCAGCCTCTCCTCATAGGTCATATGCTCCAGCCCTCTAATCATTTTGGTCGTTCTCCACTGGACCCTCTCCAATACGTCCACATCCTTCCTGTAATTGGGGGCCCAGAACTGGACACAATACTCCAGATGTGGCCTCACCAGAGCCGAATAAAGAGGAATAATCACATTTCTGGATCTACTGGCAATGCTCCTCTTAATGCAACCTAATATGCCATTAGCCTTCTTGGCTACAAGGGCACACTGTTGACTCATATCCAGCTTCTCATCCACTGTAATCTCCAGGTCCTTTTCTGCAGAACTGCTACTTAGCCATTCAGTCCCCAGCCTGTAACAATGCTTGGGATTCTTCCATCCCAAGTGCAGGACTCTACACTTGTCCTTGTTGAACCTCATCAGATTTCTTGTGGCCTAATCCTCCAATTTGTCTAAGTCACTATGGACTCTATCCCTGCCCTCCAGCGTATCTACCTCTCCCCCTAGCTTAGTGTCATCCGCAAACTTGCTGAGGGTGCAATCCATCCCCTCATCCAGGTCATTAATAAAGATGTTGAACAAAACCGGTCCCAGAACCGAACCTTGGGGCACTCTGCTAGAAACCGACTGCCATCCTGACATCGAGCCGTTGATCACTACCCACTGGGCCCGACCTTCCAGCCAGCTTTCTATCCATCTTACCGTCCATTTATCCAATCCACATTCCCTTAACTTGCTGGCAAGAATATTGTGGGAGACGGTATCAAATGCCTCGCTAAAGTCAAGATATATCACATCCACTGACTTTCCCATATCCACAGAGCCAGTTACCTCATCATTACCTCATCTGAGATTTAATCCTATGAGTTGCTATGGAATTTTGGTCTAATGAATGTATTGCCTTGAGTACTAAGATCCAAGTCTACTTTGCCTATCACAGTGACCCACTGCCTGCATTGATAGTGACACTATTTGTATCACAATAATGCCTAGAGGCTCCAAACAAAATCAGAGGCCCATCGTGATAGAAATTGTATAAACATATAGTAAAAGTCAGTCACTGCTCTGCAGAGCTCATATTCTTAATAGGCAACATAAACAAACACCTTGGGAACATAAAAATGGATATACTGGGTCAGACCAAAGATACATCCAGCCCAGTATCCTGTCTTCCAACAATGACAAATACCAGGTGCCCCAGAGGGAGTGAACAGAAGAAGTAATCATCAAGTGATCTACCCCCGTTACTCATTCCCAGCCTTGGACAAACAGAGGCTAAGGACACAATTCCTACCCATCCTGACTAATAGTCATTGATGGACCTAACCTCCATGAATGTATCTAGTTCTTTTTTGAAACCTGTTAAAGTCCTGGTCTTCACAACATCCTCTGGCAAGGAGTTCCACAGATTGACTGTGTGCTGCATGAAGAAAAACTTTCTTTTCTTTGTTTTAAACCTGCTACTTATTAATTTCATTTGGTGACTCCTAGTTCTTATGTTATGGTAACAAATAAATAACTTTTCCTTATTCATTTTCTGCATGCCTACCATGATTTTATAGACCTCTATCATATTCCCCCCTTAGTCTCCTCTTTTCTAAGTTGAAAAGTCCCTGTCTTTTTAATCTCTCCTCCTATGGGACCCGTTCCAAACCCCTAATGATTTTTGTTGCCCTTTTCTAAACCTTTTCCAATGTCAATATATCTTTTTGAGATGAGGTGGCCACATCTGTATGCTTTATTCATGATGTGGGCATACCATGGATTTATATAGAGGCAATAAGATATTCTCTGTCTTATTCTCTATCCCTTTTTAATGATTTCTAACATTCTGTTTGCTTTTTTGACTGCTGCTGCGCACTGAGTGGATGTTTTCAGAGAACTAACCACAGAGACACTGGACGTTAGGCCTGACTGCCTTGGTGAGAAAGGACGTTACTATTGATTATGGCCGCTAGGACACATGCAGCGTTGAGCACCACTTGAGGGGCCTCAGAGGCCCCATGTTTTCCTCTCCCCAGAGGGGAACAGGCGAGCTTGCCCCGCAATAACTGGTGGAGAACATGGGTTCTCAAAGAGAACTAGGGATGTTAAATATCAGTTAATGGAATAGCTGATTAACCTCATGAATTGTTACATAAGAACATAAGAACATAAGAACATAAGAACGGCCGTACCGGGTCAGACCAAAGGTCCATCTAGCCCAGTATCCTGTCTGCCGACAGTGGCCAGCACCAGGTGCCCCAGAGGGGGTGGACCGAAGACAATGATCAAGCGCTTTGTCTCCTGCCATCCCTCTCCAGCCTCTGTCAAACAGAGGCCAAGGACACCATTTTATCCCCTGGCTAATAGCCTTTTATGGACCTAACCTCCATGAAATTATCTAGCTTCTCTTTAAACTCTGTTATAGTCCTAGCCTTCACAGCCTCCTCTGGCAAGGAGTTCCACATGCTGACTACACGCTGTGTGAAGAAGAACTTTCTTTTATTAGTTTTAAACCTGCTACCCATTAATTTCATTTGGTGTCCTCTAGTTCTTCTATTTAGGGAACTAATAAATAACTTTTCTTTATCGGCCCTCTCCATACCACTCATGATTTTATACACCTCTATCATATCCCCCCTCAGTCTCCTCTTTTCAAAATATCAATAATTGTTATCATTACTTGACTATTCCTATAGTCCCTGAGGGTGGGGCCAGCAGCCAGTGCACTCTAGCCCCACTCCTGAGGAGGCCCCTGCCACTTCACATTGCTGCTTCTGTATCAGAGGCAGCAGTGCAGGTGGGAGCTGGTCTGCAAGGGGAGCCAGTTTAAAAACCAGCTCCCCTCGTGGACCAGCTGCCTGTCACCCTGTGCTGTTGCCTCTGATACAGAGGCAGCAGCACGGGGTGGATGCAGTTCCTGTCCTGGTTGGCGGGGGGGCTGAGCTCCCGGACCCAGAGCGCGCTGGATCTGAGCCGGGCTGCCTGCCCACCTAGCTCCTAATACACTTTAAATGCAGAGCCGCAACAGGGGTACGTCCCAGAGCCAGTGCAACCTGAGACTGAGCCGTGCTGCTTGTCAGCATGATAAAAAATTTACTGGGGGGGGGGGAAGGGAGAGAGGGAAATGTGTGTTGTCTATAGTATTAACCTATAAGCTTTTGCTTATTTGTTAATCAGTTAATCAATTATACTATTATACTTTTTTTGTAAGAAAAAAGGTGCCAGTACTCCAGGCTCAAACTTGTTGATCAAAAAAAAAAGGAGGAAAACTTGTTGAGCAAAAAGAAAAAAAAAGCCATGATGTGGGCAGAAATGCAGTCGCAGCCCCTTTAAGAGCCAAAACGCCACACTGGGAGCCAAAAAAAATTACCATAAAACAGGTGCCAGTACACACAGGGGAAATTCCATTCCTTTTCTGTGTGCTGGGAAAATAGGCGATGGTACGCTAGTCTGGGCCACACCGTCACAAAAAAAGCACTGGCCATAAGTATATCTTAATCGCAGTGGACTATTAGGGATGTGAATGACTAGTCATTTCCCCCCCGCTATAATTCTCCCCCCCCCCACCCTTACTGTCTCTATCAGAAAGAGGCAGCATCGGGGGGGGGGGAGGAGGAGGGAGTGGTTCAAAGCAGCAGTGCCGTGTGGCACTACCTCTTTGAAATGCTGTGTGCAGCCCATGGCCAGCTGGGAGCCCAGGCTGCACACGGCATTGTCAAAGAAGCATTGCCGTGTGGAGCCTGGGGTCAGCAGGGGCATACCCAGCTGACCCCAGACTCCACATGGTGCTGCCACTTTGAAACACCACATGCAGCTTGGGATTCCCAGCTGGCGCTGGAATGCCACTTTGAAATGCCATGTGGAGCACGGGGCCAGCAGGGGATTGCTTGAGTGTAGCAACACTCCTTTCACCTTTTAAGTGTAGCAACAGCCCTGGAGCTGTTGCTACACTTCAAAGGCAGAAGCGCCCTTATCAACTAATCAAATAGTCGATGCAAATTGCATTGACTATTCGATTAGCCAAATAATCGAAATTTTACATCCCTAGTGGACTATGCCATGTGGAACCCCAAGGCAGTCCCCTTATGAGCAGACATGGCCCCCACCATTGCCAACAAACTCTTGAAAGTGTTCACAAGGGTCAGGCTTCCATAAGAAATTCTAAAGGACCAAGAGACAAATGTGACCTCAAAGCTCATGGCAGAGCGATGCCGCTTATTGAACATTTGCACCCTTAGAACCTTGGTCTACCACCCACAGATGGGTGACTAGAGAGATTCAATAGAACCCTCAAATCTATGCTGCGGAAGTTCACGGAGAAGGATCTCCAGCAGTGGGACAAGCTGCTGCATGCCCTGCTCTTTGGCTTAAGGGAAGTCCCCCAGGCCTCAATGGGTTTTCCCCCCTTCAAACTTCTCTACAGGAGACATCCCAGGGGGAAGACATTACAGGAGACCTGGGAGAAGTAGGAAACCCGGGTCTGAGGGTCAGTGCACTAGATATTACAACTTCAGGAATAACTCTGGGAGCTAGGCAGCTTAGCCTAGTACAGTCATGCAGTGAAAATGAGGACCTTCAAATCAGGAGACCAGGTGTTGTTGATACTGTCATCTGAGTCAAAACTGCTGGTGAAGTGTCATGGGCCCTTCAAGGTGGCAAGGCAAGTGGGACTGATCAGCTACAAGGTACATCTGCCGAGGCACCAGAAGGAGACACATGCCTATCATATGAATCTCCTCAAAGCTGGGAAGGAATGGGAGGCTCTGATTGCCCCATACTCCTCAGAACCTGAATTGGGGCTGCAGGTAGAAGAACCCACAAAGTCCAAGCCTGTCACCATTGCACAGGAGCTTGACCCCAAGCACAAGGACAGCCACAACAGCTAATAGGTGACTTTGCCCATGTGTTGTCAGGCAAGCCAGGGAGGACAAGCCTGACAAGCCACCACATTGCCACCATCCATGGTCAGAAGGTGAGAAACCACCGCCTGCTCCCCAGAAAAATGTGGGACATGGAGAAGAACTGAATCAGATGCTAGCCTTGAGAGTGATGGAAGAATTGTGTAGCAAGTGGAGGAGCCTGAAAGTCCTAGTCCCCAAGCCAGATGGGTCTGTTAGGTTTTGTGTGTACTTTAAGAAAGTAAATGCCATCTTACATTTCAATGTCTACTCAATGCCCCAGGTGGATCAACTGCTTGAACGGCTAGGCCATGCAGAGTTCCAAAGGGTACAGGCAGATTCCACTAATGCCATCGGTGAGGGAGAAGATGCCGTTTCCTACACCGTTTGGGCTATTCCAATTCACTGCGATGCCTTTCACGTTACATGGAGCTGCCACCTTCCAGAGGGTAATGAATTAGGTGCTGAGACCCCACAATGAATATTCAGTGACCTATATTGATGATATTATTTACAGCAACAGCTGGACAGAACACCTCCAACCCCTAGCCCAGGTACTACGAGCCCTGGAGGAGGAGGAAGGTTTCACTGCAAGTGGACAAGTGCCACTTGGGCTAGAGGAAGGTGACCTACTTGGGCTATACCAGTGGTCTCCAACCTTTTTACACCCAAGATCACTTTTTAAATGACAGAACAAGCCAAGATCTACCACTCCTTCCCTTCCTTGAAGCCCCGCCCCTTTCTTGAAGCCCCGCCCTCTCTATTCTCCTCCTCTCCATCACTTGCTATCCCCAACCCTTATACTGCTGCTTTTTTTCCCAATTCTTCTGTAGGAAGAAGTTTTTCCAACATTTGGCCTGTCTAGACTGGACCAAATGTCAGAAAAACCCCTTCTTTTGGAAGCCCCCTTATTCCTTGTGGAAAGAGGAATAGAGGGGTTACCGAAAGAGGATGTTTGATCTTCCACTAAAAAAAGAGGAAGAACAAACACATCCCTGGATGCAGAAGAGTTTTTCTGGGATATCTCCGGAATCCTGAAAAACTCTTGCAGTCTAGCTGTACCCTCGCTGGGTTGAGACGGGGCTGTGTCTACACTGGCACGACCTTGCGCAAAAGCGGCCGCTCTTGCGCAAGAAAGCCCTATGGTTAAAATGGCCATCAGAACTTTCTTGTGCAAGAGAGCGTCTACACTAGCATGGATGCTCTTGCGCAAAAGCACATGGCAGTGTAGACGCTCTCTTCTGGAAGAGTTTTTGCACAAGAACTCTTCCGCAAAGGAGTTCTTGCACAAGAAGCTGCCAGTGTAGATGTAGCCAGGATGTGTAGGCTCTGGGGTGGGAATGAGGGATTTGGGTGTGGGAAGGGGTGAGAGGTGCAAGCTCTGGGAAGAAATCTGGATGCAGGAGGAGGTCCAGAAGGGGACACTGGCTCGGGGAGCGGGCTCCAGGCCGGGCAGTGTTGGAGTCAGATGTAGGGTTGGGGTACTAAGCAAGCCACAGGCTTATGGATGTGAGGGTTCAGGAATTTGGGTTGGGGTATGTGAGGGGCTCAGGGCAGGGGGTTCCAGTGTATGATAGGCTCAGATCTAGGGTCTGGGGGAAGGGGGAGTGCAGGAGTGTTCTGATGCTGTGGCCTGATGGGGGCTTGGCTCCAACTGGGGGTTTGTTGGCCAGGCTTCATTTTTAAATAAAATACTATGTCAAACACAAAAGGCTTATTTATGAGAAGGGCAGGGAACCTGTTTTGAGTCAGGGATCACTGACTCACAGAAAAGTCAGTTGGGGCCACGCAAGTGAGATGTTAAAAAAAAAAACCTCCTCCAAAACCCCTCCAAGCCTCACTAATATGGCCCCAATTGTGCTGGTGGGAGCAGGGGACATGGTACTGGGGAAGGGTGCTAGTGAGTGCTGGGGCAGGGGACAGGGTGCCAGTGGGGGCAGGGTTCTGTGGCTGGGGGCAGGAGAGAGGGAACAGGGTGCCAGGAGGGCAGGGGACAGGTTTCTGCAGCAGGGGACAGGGTGCCAGTGGGGGTAGGGTTCTGTGGCTGGGGGCAGGGGAGAGAGAACAGGGTGCCAGGAGGGCAGGGGACAGGGTTCTGTGGCAGGGGGCAGGGTGCCAGTGGAGGCAGAGAGTCCCCTGCACCAGCCTCCTCCCAGGATTCCTCCCCCTCCCCCCAGAGGAGGGAAGCCCTGTCGCACGCCTCCTCCGGGCCTGACTCCCCGCTCCCGCGGAGCAGGAAAGCCCGCGCACACACCCCCCTCGGGGCTGACGCCCCCTCCCATGGAGGAAGGAAGCCCTGTTGCGCGCCTCCCCCCAGGACTCCTCCCCCATCCCCCACAGAGGAGGGAATCTCCGGCGCACGCCTCCTCTGGGGACTCCTAACCCCTCCCCCGCAGAGGAGGGAAGCCCCAGCACACGTCTTCCCCCGGGACTCATACCTCCTCCCCCTGCGCAGCAAGTCCCCGGCGCACCACAGACCTGGAGGAGGGGAGCAGGCAGCGCACTTCCGGAAACCCCGGAAGTGGCGCGCAGCTGCCGGACTTCCATCCACCCCGCAGGAAGCCGGCACTACCTCCATTGTCGCTGGAGGTAGGTAGTGGGGCTTCTTCGGGGTGGGGAGAATTGGGGGGGCCCTGAACACCTTGCGATCGACTGATCGAGCCCTCCTGATTGACCAGTCAATCACGATCGACGGGTTGGTGACCACGGGGTTATACCATGGGCAACGGGCAACAGTGAACTTTGATAGACAAGGTGCAGGCCCTGAGAAAGTACCCCATTCCCACAACAAAGAAGCAGGTTTGGCAGTTCCGATGGCTGGCTGGCTACTACCACCAGTTCCTACTGAACTTTGCCACACTGGCTGCCCCACTGACGGATCTGACAAAGAACCACCAAACCCGGAAAACTTCAGGTGCTGAGAGAGCGGTTAACACAAGAACTCATGCGGACACAATCCGACTTTGCAAAACTCTTCATCCTCCGGAGTGAATTCTTGAAGGTTGGCCCGAGCAGTGCTGTCCCAAGAACTAGGAGGAGAGGGGCTCTCCATTTTATACCTGAGCCACAAATTGTTTCCCCGTAGAGCACTATTCCACCAGGAAGCAAGAGGCACTCATGACGAAATGGGCCATTGAGGCCCTAAGATACTATCTCTTGGGGAACACCTTTATGTTGGTTACAAACCATGCTCTGTTATGCTGGATCAACAACATGAAGGACAGCAATGCGTGAATTATGTGTTGGTACTTATCCCTCTGACCCTGTGCTTTCAAGGTGGTGCATCATCCAGGGAGGGCCCATGCAAATGCTGATTTTATTTTCCTGGTCCAGAGCAGATAAAGAAGAGGCATCTCTCCCAGGAGCCACTCTTAAGAGGGAGGGATGTACCAACCCTGCACTAGGGATGTGAGGGTTAAGCCTGGATACCTGTCTGAGAAGGCCCCGCCCCCACAGCCCTGCTGGGCATGCTCCAGCTGGAGGTCAACTATAAAGGCCTGTGGAACAGCTCAGTCTGGGCTGACCACCGTCAAGGAAGGAGGTGCCACAGAGCTGCAGAAGGGGAAGGTCTACCCAGACACCACTGACAGTCAGCAGGGAACTGCTGTAGAAGTCCCCAGGCTGGAGGAAAGAGATGGGAAAGACTACACAGGAGAGAATGATAGGAAGTAGCCCAGGGTGGGGAGTTGTACCACAGGTGCTCAGTGTGTTTTGGTAGGATTCCCAGCTGACCTAGTGGTGATCCACTCCACTGCTGACAGTGAAAAAGGTAGGCCCTTACCTCTCCTCACCAACCCTATGCGGGGCTCTGTCCTTCCCATTACTATTGACTCTGGCTGCAAGGCCATGCTGCCCTGTGTGAAGGGAACTTTGCTATTGACTCTGGCTGATAGGCCACTCTGCATTGTGGGATGTGAGCTTGCTATGGACTCTGTTCATTAGGCCTGACCATCCTGCTGAGAGAGCATGTTTCTGAGACACTGGCCATTAGGCCCGACTGGCTTGAGGACAAAGGGTGTTACTATTGACTTTGGCCATTAGAATGCATGTGGGGTTGAGCATCACGTGAGGGGCCTCAGAGTCCCAATGTTCCCTCTTCCCCTGAGGGGAACATGTGGGCTCACCCCGTAACAGCCCTCCTGTGGAACAAGCATTAAATCAAAAAAGCTACATTAAAAGAATATTAAGGTTGCAAAGGTCAAGCATTCCAAAGTTAGGAAAGGGCAGGGTTAAGGTTGCTTATGCAATCTTATATTTACTTTGAATGAAACTTTTTGTCTGTGCATATCACAGCATATGAGGTAAAGGGCCAATTCTGGCCAACATAAACAATGGTAAAGTGAATATATATGGCCTATCAAAAAACAAGTCCTCACAAACACTTGCTGATGCCCCTTTGATAGGTGAGTCAGGTGATGAGTTTGGGATTATTGAAACCTCTAAACTTTGAGAAGCAATTTTTTCTTAGAATTTTTGGAGCCTGATTTGATGATGACTTCAATATGACTATCTGCATTGCAATGAAGAGCAATAAGAAAACTGTCCCACCAACCGTAGAGAAAATTCACAATTCAAAAGCAAGAAAAAGGAGACGAATCAGAAATGAGAGGTGAAAAGAAGAAGCTGCCCAAGGTAGAAACTAAAGAGAGAGGATCTCTTCTGGTCTAAAAATTAGATTCAGTATTCAAGTTTGCTTTGCATTAAGGAGGTATCACTAGCCTGTGGCCACATGCAAACTTGAACATGTTTGGTGAGCATCAAAAACAACACCTTTGAGGTGGCTGTCTGCCTTCTTTGGAAACAAGTACTGTAGTCCTGTGGCACCTTAGGGTATGTCTACACTTGCCCCCTCTTTCAATAGAGGGGTGCAAATGAAGACATTTGAAATTGCAAATGAAGCCGGGATTTAAATATCCCATGCTTCATTTGCATATTCACGTTATGGTGCTATTTCGAAATAGCGCTATTTTGAAATAACAGACGCTGTTAAGACGCGGTTATTTCGAGAGAAAACCCTTCTTTCAAAATAACTGGTAAACATTGTATGAGGAATAAGGGTTATTTTGAGAGAAGGGTTTTCTATCGAAATAACCGCGTCTTAACAGCATCTGTTATTTCGAAATAGCGCTATTTTGAAATAGCGCCATAACGCAAATATGCAAATGAAGCACAGGATATTTAAATCCTGGCTTCATTTGCAATTTGAAATGTCTTCATTTTCATCCCTCTATCAAAAGAGGGTGCAAGTGTAGATATACCCTTAGAGACTAACAAAAGCAGGGTCGGATTAAGGTCCTCATAGGTCCTAGGCACTCTCATAATCGTAGGCTTTTAAATTAGATTATATATAAATGTATAAGGGAGAAATGCCCTATCGCAGGGGTTCTCAAACTTTGTGATACCGCGACCCCTCTCTAAGTTGCTGGTGACCCCCTGGGGGGTCGGGACCCACAGTTGGAGAAACGCAGCCCTATCGCCTATATGCCTAATAGTTAATTATATGTTATGACTGTATATTATTTGTTGACTAAAGATAGCAGTTTTATTAACAAAAGCAGTTTAATTTACGTTTAATTTAGCAGTTTTTTGTCTTATTTTCAAGTCAATTATGAATTTTTTTAGGCCCTAAATTTTTTCATAGGCCATACGCACTGTGCCTGTTATGCCTAATGCATAATCTGGCCCTGAACAAAAATATATATTATCCTGAGCTTTTGTGGGCAAAACCCACTTCATCAGATAATGAGCTGGGAGCAGATCTTGATTTGGTCCTTATCATTGAATACAACCCACCTCTAACATCACATATAACAAATTTAAAAGCTGTTCAAGTTTCTGGCCAAACATTTAGCCAGTTCTCTTTTCTTCTATCACTGCTGTTAATTGGTTCTCTACATTTTTTCAACTATTTATTATTTTCTAAACATACACACAAAGTTTATTAGGGACAAGCAAAAGCACTTTGAAGTTTCTAAAACTTAGATGTTTCAGTATTCATTTTAGGTTGATCATTAGAGCCTTGCAAATCCACAGATAGCTGCTTTATATCCATGGGTATCTGCAGATATCTGCAGCTCATTATTACAAATTTTGTATCCACACAGTGCTCTATTATTGTCAATTATTTGACCATTGTCATTACATATATTATATTATAGAGACAAGGTGGGTATGGTAATATATTTTATTGGATCAACTTAGAAGTTACCTCACCCATGCTGTGTCTCTAATATTCTGCAACAGACATGGCTACAACATTGCTTATATTATAGTCACAGAACTCCCTCTTGTGGCCATCTGAATACACAGTTAGGTCCTTACTAGTCTATGCTTGCTACTCACTCCATAAATCCTATAGTTCAAGTAAAACCCTGCCACCTTAACAACCTTTCAGCGCCTTCAAAAAAGAACAGAAACCATTGTATTTTCATGTCTTCTAGCTACTTTTTGTCTGTTTGACTTTAAATATTAGGCTATGTCTACACTGTAAGGTTTTTGCGGCAGAAAGTATGCTAATGACAGACTCATTAGCATGAGTCACAATGTCATTAGCATATTTTCTGCGGATGCTTTTTGTGCAAGGAGTTTTTGTGCAAAAAGAAGCAATGTAGCTGCTTCCATTTTGCGCAAAAAAAACCCCTTTTGTGCAAGATCCTTATGCCTCTCCCAGAACACTGCTTATTTTTGCGCAAAAACCCTTGCACAAAAAGCATTGGCAGAAAATATGCTAATGACATTGCGACTCATGCTAATGAGTCCGTCATCAGCATACTCTCTGCCGCAAAAACTTGTAGTGTCAACAAAGCCTTACACACAGGCTACGTCTAGACTGCAAGCCTCTTTCGAAAAAGCCTCTTTTGAAAAAAAGCGTCTAGGCTACAACCAGTACTTTCGAAAAAGCAAGCCGCTTTTTTGAAAGAGAGCACCCAGGCAGTCTGGATACTCTCTTTCGAAAAAGCAGTTTGCATTGCATAGTGCCTTTTTTTTGAAAGAGCACTTTTGAAAAAAGGCGTTATTCCTCGTAAAACGAGGTTTTCCGCAGTCGAAAAAACTGCCGTGTTCTTTCAATTTACTTTAGAAAGAACGTGGCTGCAGTCTAGACGCAGGTGACGTTTTTTTGAAAAAAGGCCACTTTTTTCGAAAAAACCCTGCAGTTTAGACACACCCGGAGGGACAAGTATTACAGCTATGGAGTCACGCTGAAAACCTTTCTCTGAGTCTAACAAGATATGTCTACACTAGCCCCTTAGTTCGAACTAGGGAGGCTAATGTAGGCATTCGAACTTGCAAATGAAGCCCGGGATTTAAATATCCCGGGCTTCATTTGCATGTTCCCGGGCGGGCGCCATTTTTAAATCCCCCTAGTCCGAACTAACTGCCCGCGGCTACACGCAGCAGTTAAAAGTTAATTCGAACTAAGTCCTTAGTTCGAATTAACTGTTACACCTCGTGTAACTGTTACACCTCGTGGAATGAGGTGTAACAGTTAATTCGAACTAAGGACTTAGTTCGAATTAACTTTTAACTGCCGCGTGTAGCCGCGGGCAGTTAGTTCGGACTAGGGGGATTTAAAAATGGCGCCCGCCCGGGAACATGCAAATGAAGCCCGGGATATTTAAATCCCGGGCTTCATTTGCAAGTTCAAATGCCTACATTAGCCTCCCTAGTTCGAACTAGGGGGCTAGTGTAGACATACCCACAGATATTTTGTAAGGGCTAGTGTAGCCCTGTGGGCTTACCATGGAGAGACACTAAGCCCAGCAGAGAACAACTTAGAGTAGCAGGATGCTCACGCAAATTTCCCACCTCCCATCCTTAATAACTGTGAGTATAGCCCTGCATCCATATCTGCAAACATGAGCTGCAGAGATCCATATTCATATCGGCTGATATAAAGTGTATAGCTATGGATTTGCAGGGCTCTAACTTTGAGTCCTACTGATGTGGAGAAAAAAAGCTTCTCTACAATTCCTTAGATCCTGGTCTAACCCTTCTGCCAAGTGGAACCAGCAGCAGCCAAGGTTGGGTTCAATATATAGGGGTTCCTCTCCATCCAGGCAACACAGAACTGGCTTGAGCCCCACACAGTAACCTGGGGAATTGACACGTCACCCTGGATACATTCTGAGAGGCAATGCTTCTCCACTTACAAGCACAGTCTGAGTATAGAAAAGAAACTTTTAATAAAAGGAAGGGAGGTAGTTGTCCTTATGAACCGGTGTTTTCCTAAATTAAACATAAACCATGAGTAAAAGTTCCACCCAAAGTAGGTTGGGCAGTATCCTTTCCTCTCAGATTCTTAAGTCCAGCAATCTAAATGTCTCCTTCATGTGCCCAACCCTTCTCTGCATCCCAATCACAGTTGCTGCCCTTGAGTGGTGCAGATCCAGTATTCAGAAGTGCATCCACAGAGTTCACCTCCTATCCTGAGTGGGGGGGAGGATAAACATTCTGCTGGTCACTCATTATCCACCTGCTCACTGCTCTATGCCGCTGCCATGCTGGCTGTCAAACACTATCTGCTGCCATTCACTTCTTGGTTGTGACTTCTGCCCATCAGTCTCAAGTGATTTCAACATTTGGCAAGTTTAGCAATATTTAGAAGATGCACAGCTCCAACACAATATCAGAAAGAGGCTCCTAGCAATGCTTATTTAGCTCTGTTCTTTAAACAATAAGGGAACAGGTGAAACCAGTCAAGGCAGGAGAAGGGATGTACCCCCCCTAACCAGAGTAACTGTCCATCACCCCTTCTTCTCTCATAGGGCTGGCCTATACTATGAGTTTAGATAACACTTAGCTGCATTAGGCAATTTTCTAAACAATGATTCTATACCACCAAGCCCATTACGCCAATTTTAAGGGCTGTTAAAATCGATTTTGTATTCCTCCTTGACAGAGGAGTAACACTAAATTTGCCCTTGCATGGTCAACTTTGGGGTAATACAGATGCAGTGCTGTTAAAGTCGATGTTCTTGGACTCCGGGAGGTGTCCCATAGTACCCCAATGTAATTGCTCTGGCCAACACTTTTAATTCTGCTACTCTCCCAGGTGCACAGGAAAAGCACAGGAAATTTTGAATTTTATTTCTTGTATGGCCAGCATGGCGAGCAGAGCAGCACATCTCAGTAGCATGCCTGACCATGAATGCCCAGGGTGTCAGCCGGTGGTCAGGGCAGTGAGTGGTGTGTGTGTGTTATACACCCGAGACTTCAACTGCTAGGACTGGGGTCCCTTAGCATCGGGCAACCTGGAGGAGGTTGACGGGCGCCCCAAGAAGTTTACAGGGAGAGCTTATTACACCTCAGATTTTGACTGCTAGGATACACGATCCCTTCACAGCGGGCAGCCTGGGGAGGCTGAGAGATGCCCCAACGGATCTGTCCCCTGGAAGCGACACGATCCAACGCTCAAGCTCTCCCTATATCTGTCCCTTATGACCGGCTGGAGTTCTTTTAAAATTGTGCTTGGTTCTGTTACAGCAACTGAAGGAGTCAGGTCACAGCTTAAACAGTTACTATTTTATTGTTACAGGGTAAACTTAGCTGTTAAATGCTACTACTGTGTTACAGATAACACAGCCACTACAAAGGACAGGACAGAAATTACACTAATAAGTCACTTACAGGTACCATGAAACCCTTTTGGTTCTCTGAGCTCTTATTAAATGCATGCAAAATAGACACCTAGCAGGTATATATTCTCACCCCTGCGTTCCAGACTTGGCGTGGCCAGCGTCTTTCTCTCAATCCCTCGGGAAGAAGTAGGGCGAGGCTGGGCGTCCCACAGACCTCGGGAGACAACATATACCTGCCAGCAGGTATAGATGATTGGAGCTCAAATGGGGTGGGCTACTAAACCCCTCTTTATACCCCTTGGGTCACGTAGGCTTCTTCCTGGTCTCAAGTGGCCAATTAGGAAAAATGGCTTTGAATGCCAAGTTTCCCACGAAGGGTGCAAAGCATAATTCACACCTGGGAAAATGCAGACAATGGGCACTTCTAGTATGTGATGGGCGAAGATTCCTCTCCTGGGACAGTGTAGGCGTGTCAATTACTGGTGCTAGCCATCAGGGCAGCAGGAGGTCCCGGGTCGTCAGCTAGCCCATCTACTGTCTGGTTTCTGTTTATTAGAGTCAGGGACAAGCAGCACCCCTGTGTTCCCAGGGCATCAAAGGCTGACTGCCTTTCTCTTGCTCTCTGGGGGGGAGGGGGGAAACAAGATGGGGTTCATGTCTGGCTACACAGGGTCACAAATGAGCTCCAGCATGGAGGGTGTTGGAGATTCAGGATCTGACTGCTGCATGAGGAGAGGAATCTGTGCAGACAGAACTCTGAAACATCAGAAGAAACACCAAATATCTATGCCAAAATGCACAGGGTATGGTAGGAAAAGGATACACACAGCAGTGCCACATGAAAATACAGGTGCTCAGGCAGGTGTACCAGAAGACAAAGGAGGTAAATGGATGGTCTGTGTCAGAAGCACAAACATGCCGCTTCTATGAGCTGCAGCCTGGGATTCTAGGGGGGACCCAACCAGTGTCCAAAAGCTGTTTGTGGATACTTCCCAAGAGATCCTTCAGGTAGCCTTGGACAACAATGAGGAGGATGTTGTAAATGAAGAGGAGGAGGATGCTCAGCAAGTATGTGGAGCACCTGATCTGCTGGACCCTGATGCCAGAGAGAGCACTTCTGATGAGTTGACATTTATAATCATGCTACAACATGGGGGTTAAGGTAACTAGGTTTGATCGGTTACTGTCACTCTGCCTACACAGCCGGGGCTCCCTGGAGCAGTTTAACATGTCTGGAGACAGACCGGGAATCCTCCCTGTACATTAGGGATGTGAAGGATAGTTGACTAGTCATTTCCCCACCTTGCTGCTTCTATCAGAGGAGGTGGTACTTCAAAGCAGCAGTGCTGCATGGAGCCTGGGGCCAGTTGGGGTGTCCCCAGGCTGCGCATGGCATTGCAAACCAGCAGCGCCATATGGGGCCCAGGATCAGCTGGGGACTCACCCGCCGAGATTGGGTTCCATGCAGCACTGCCGCTTTGAAACGCTGTGAGGAGCCTAATCCTGGGCTCTCAGTGGCTTTTCAAAGTGGCAGTGCCACAGGCAGTCTGGGGTCAGCGAGGGAGTCCCCCACTGATCCCAGGCTCCACACAGCGCTGCCACTTTGAAATGCCACAAGGAGCCTGATGCCAGGCTCCCTGCAGCATTTCAAAGCAGCAGTGCTACAGAAAACATGGGGTCAGCGGGGGAGTCCCCAGCTGACCCCGGGCTCTGCAGTGCTTTCGCTTTTCTCCCTAGGGCTGTTGTTACACATCAAAGGCAGAAGCGCCCTATTGACTAATTGAATGGTTGAAGCAAAATGCATCAACTATTCGATTAGTAATTTACTCACACTTTAACATCCCTACTGCACATCTCTACAAAGCTCTCATAGAGGCATACTTTCATCCTTCTGAGAAGGTTCCTTTATGGTAGGACACCTTTCTATGCCAAGCCAGCAGTAAATGATCTAGTGTCATTGCAGTATAAGGTCCAGGTTTCTGGGCACATTCAGCCAGCACCTGCTCCCTGTCATGCTGTGTGATTCGGAGAAGATTGATATTATGCATGGTAAACTGGATGAAGCAGGGGAAACTCTGTAAATGAGGCAGTACACCTCCATTTGCTCATCCCCATCAAAGCATGCCCCCAGGCTTGCTGACCATGTGAGTCCCCTGCAAGCACACCCAGCTCCCCCCTTCCGCTGACAAGCCCCTTTGGGAAGGGAACATTGCACTCTCCCAGCAAACAGGTGTAGAGAACACACACTGACCATGTGAGCCCCTGCAAGAAGGCCAGGCTCTCCCTCTCTCCTGGTAGAGCCCGTTATGACTGTACCCCTAGCTGCTGTCCGCCCACCTACCAGGTTAATTCAGGGGTGGGCAATAATTTTTGGCGGGGGGCCACTCCAAGATTTTGGTAAGTGGTCAAGGGCCGCACTTTTCTGTGGAACAGGTGTGGGGTCTAGCATGGAGGCTGGGCACAGAAGGACATGCGGGGTAAGGGACTGGGGTGCAGGAGACGGTGTGGAGTCTGAGAGAGTGTTTGGATGAAGGAGGGGGTTGTGACCTGTGGTAGGGGAATGGGGCGCACAGTCTGGAAGGATGCTTGGATGCAGGAGAAGATTCTGGCCTGGGGGAGGGATGTAGGAGGAGGTTCTGGGTCTGGGAGGGCGTTGCGACTTGAGGTAGGGAGGTGCAGAGGATTTGGATGGTGACCTGGGGGAGGGAGCTGGGGTGTGGGAGGGGCAGGAGTGCCAGAGGCAGGCTCCAGCTGGGAAGCACTTACCTATGCATCTCCAGATCTGCAGCACCCCCAAGGCAGGCTGGGCTCCCTGCCTGCTGCAGCCCCAGACCACTTGAAAATACAGGCTGTTCCCTCCATGTGGCTCTCAACTCCAGGCTGGGAAAGAGGCTTGTGCTGCCCCCATCTCCCAGGCCAATCTCTCAGCTCTGATTGGCTTGCTGTTTCCAGCCAATAGGAGGTGAGAGATTGGCTGAGGTCAGTTTTCTGGCCAATAGGAGCTGAGGATTGGGCTGCCGGTAGGGAGATCACACAAAGCATACCCACTCCCTGCAGAGCAGAGAAACATAGGAACTGTACTTTAAAGTGTAGCAGCTGTGTACCTGAGATTCCTGGCAGGGTGGTTCGTGGACTAGATCCAGTGGCTTGGGGGGCTGGATCCAGCCCCTGGACAGTATTTTGCTCAGCCCCAGGTTAACTGGTTAAATGATATAATTTTACCTATTTAATGGGGTAACTATTTTAATGGTTTTTACATCCCTAGTCACATTGCTGTCTGCTCATTCACTAAACTGGTTTTCAAAGCCTCTCTGATTTGCAGTGCCCCTTGATGTGCTCTCCTTATTGCCCTGGTGTCTAACTGCTCATAATTAGTGGCTAAGTAATCTGCCTCGACCCCCACTCCCCACCTCACCAGAAACTTTTCCACCTTACTTTCGCAGATATTATGGAGCAAACGCAAGCAGCTACCACAGTGGGAATGTTGCTTTCGCTGAAGTCGAACTTAGTAAATAAACTGCAATACCTTGTCTTACATTCTGCACTTGTTCAGTCAGTAGTTGAACTACTCCTGACTGCTGTCCAAGCTGCCTGTGTACAGTTTCATGAGCCACAAGAACAAACCCAGTATGCAAAGGGGTGGCAGGAACTATGGGATGACTACCCACTGTGTTTCACTGTCAGAGTTGAAGATAGCCACCCTACTGGGGACACATTCCATCAAACTCATGCACACAGTGGGGATATATACCTCAGCATAGAAAAGAGGAAACTAAGGGGAGATATGATAGAGGTCTATAAAATCATGACTTGTGTGGAAAAAGTGAATAAGGAAAAGTTATTTACTTATTCCCACAATATAAAACCTAGAGATCACCAAATGAAATTAATAGGCAGCAGGTTTAAAACAAACAAAAGGAGGTTTTTCTTCACTCAGCACACAGTTAACCTATGGAACTCCTTGCCAGAGGATGTGGTGAAGACTAGGACTTTAACAGGGTTCCAAAAAGTGCTAGATAGATTCATGGAGATTAGGACCATCAATGGCTATTAGCCAGGATGGGTAGGAATGGTGTCCTTAGCCTGTTTGTCTGGAAATGGGTGACAGGAGAGGGATCATCTGATGATTTCCTGTTGTATTCCCTCCTTCTGGGGCATCTAGTATTGGCCACTGTCGGCAGACAGGATACTGGGCTAGATGGACCTTCGGTGTGACCCAGTATGACGATTCTTATGTTCTTATGTAACTTTACAAAACTGGGTGTTAAAAACCAACCTTACTAAATTCGACTTAATCTTGTAGAGCAGACATACCCACAGATCTCTGAAAGTCAAGCCCTTGCTGAGATAGATTATTTTTGCTAACTATGAACCCTTTCCTTTGGAACAGATTTAGCACAGTCTTGCTTTTACTCATAGACTCGTAGACTTTAAGGTCAGAAGGGACCATTATGATCATCTAATCTGACTCCCTGCACAATGCAGCCCATAGAATCTCACCCACCCTCTCCTCACCCTCTTCTCACCTATATCTCAGATATTTAAATCCTCAAATGGTTTAAGGACCCCAAGATGCAGAGAATCCTCCAGCAAGTGATCCGTGCCCCATGCTACAGAGGAAGGCGAAAAACCTCCAGGGCCTCTGCCAATCTACCCTGGAGGAAAATTCCTTCCTGACGCAAAATATGGTGATCAGCTGAACCCTGAGCATGTGGGCAAGACTCACCAGCTAGACAACCAGGACCAATCCCAACTAGATCAACCCAGTCAGGGCTTTGTCAAGCCGAGACTTAAATACCTCTAGAGATGGAGACTCTACTACTTCCCTAGGTAACCCATTCCAGTGTTTCACCACTCTCCTAGTGAAATAGTTTTTCCTAATATCCAACCTGGACCTCTCCCACCACAACTTGAGACCATTGCTCCTTGTTCTGCCATCTGTCACTACTGAGAACAGCCTTTCTCCATCCTCTTTGGTACCTCCCTTCAGGAAGTTGAAGGCTGCTATCAAATCCCCCCTCACTCTTTGCTTCTGCAGACTAAACAGACCCAACTCCCTCAGCCTCTCCTCATAGCTCATATGCTCCAGCCGCCTAATCATTTTGGTTGCCCTCCGCTGGACCCTCTCCAATGTGTCCACATCCTTCCTGTAATTGGGGGCCCAGAACTGGACACAATACTCCAGATGTGGCCTCACCAGAGCCGAATAAAGGGGAATAATGACATCTCTGGATCTGCTGGCAATGCTCCTCTTAATGCAACCTAACATGCCATTAGCCTTCTCGGCTACAAGGGCACACTGTTGACTCATATCCAGCTTCTCATCCACTGTAACCCCCAGGTCCTTTTCTGCAGAACTACTACTTAGCTGGTTGGTCCCCAGCCTGTAACAATGCTTGGGATTCTTCCGTCCCAAGTGCAGGACTCTGCACTTGTCCTTGTTGAACCTCATCAGATTTCTTGTGGCCTAATCCTCCAATTTGTCTAAGTCACTCTGGACTCTATCTGTGCCCTCAAACGTATCTACCTCTCCCCCTAGCTTAGTGTCATCCGCAAACTTGCTGAGGGTGCAATCCATCCCCTCATCCAGGTCATTAATAAAGATATTGAACAAAACCGGTCCCAGAACCGAACCTTGGGGCACTCCGCTAGAAACCGACCGCCATCCTGACATCGAGCCATTGATCACTACCCGCTGGGCCCGGCCTTCTAGCCAGCTTTCTATCCATCTTACCGTCCATTTATCCAATCCACATTCCCTTAACTTACTGGCAAGAATATTGTGGGAGACCGTATCAAAAGCCTTGCTAAAGTCAAGGTATATCACATCCACTGACTTTCCCATGTCCACAGAGCCAGTTACCTTATCATAGAAGCTAATCAGATTGGTCAGGCACGACTTGCCCTTTGTGAAGCCATGCTGACTATTCCTAATCACTTTCCTCTCCTCCAAGTGCCTCAAAATGGATTCCTTAAGAATCCCTTCCATGATTTTTCCAGGAACCGAGGTAAGACTGACCGGCCTGTAGTTCCCTGGATCGTCCTTCTTCCCTTTTTTGAAGATGGGCACTACATTTGCCTTTTTCCAATCATCTGGGATCTCTCCCAATCTCCACGACTTTTCAAAGATAATGGCCAAAGGCTCCTCAATGACATTTGCCAACTCCCTCAGTACCCTCGGATGCATTAAGTCCGGACCCATGGATTTGTGTACATTTAGTTTTTCTAAATAGTTCCTAACCTGTTCTTTACCCACTAAGGGCTGTCGATCTTCATCCCATCTTGCGTCACTTAGCGCATTAGTCCGGGAGCCCACCTTGTCCGTGTATACAGAGGCAAAGAAAGCATTGAGTACTTCAGCTTTCCCCACGTCATCTGTCACTACGTTACCTCCTTCATCCAGTAGGGGCCGCACACCCTCTCTGATCACCTTCTTCTTGTTAACATTTTTCTTTTATCATTTTCTTTTCTGTATTCCCACAAATTTACAAACATTGGTAACCATATTTCAGCTATACCTGCATTTAAAACAAACATAGCTGGTGTTAGCTGCAAATTAAATTGTTTACAATGAATAAAATACCACTCCATTTGCTGAATATCTAACCAATCTAAACAAAACAGAAGTAAACTGTATTTACATAGACACACTCAGGATTAGTTGATTAAACTAAATGTAACATCCTGTAGGGGAGCCTGAACGACCCTGCCTTGACAATAATGTCTTCCTTGAACACAGTGCGGATCTCTAACAAGGAGGTGTGTCTCAAGTCTGGTGCACATAAGCATGCAGGCAAGGCTGGGGGAAGCTTTGAAAGGCAGGAATGTTTTGCATAACAATGCAGATTAAGCATGGTATAGTGAGACAAGGTCAAAAACACATGACAAACAACCTTGTACTAGTACTTCTGTTTCTGATAAGCAAAAAATACAGAATACAGCCATAAAACTGTTAACTATGCATATAGTTTTTGCAGCAGCCCGAGTAGCAGGATGTAATCCAAACATGGGCATAACAGGTGCCTTACACAATACACAATCAATTGGTAGATGTGATCAGATGTGATCAGAATGACCAAGTTGAGTATAAATATAGGTGTAGAAAACATAATCAGTTGAAGGGATTGTGTAAGGGGTCCCCACTACCCTACTCGCTGCAATTAAGAAGTTGGTGCCTGTTCCTACCGGCAAATGCATTGTGGACACCTCTGTGCATTGGGAAAGAAAGAGGCCACAACCTTCCGTCTGACAATTGTAAGTTTGCTAACAGTCAAACTGTGTGTGTGATTTAGAGAAATAATTGTAAATTGCTAATGGTGGAACTCTGTATGATTTATAGCAGTAAGTACATGTATGCTTATATTCTTAAAGTTAAATATCTTGTGTATTGTTCTAGGTGTAGGTGTTATTATATTGCCTGTGCTACCTACCCCATTTATTGGAATGGATTTACATAACTCTGCATTAAGGATGTTAAATAATGATTAATTGAGTAGTCGATGGAATTTCCATCAACTGCTCAACTAGTCGATAGGCACTTCCGCATTCCTCCTTTGAAATGTACAAGAGCCCACACTGGGGCTCTTGCGCATTTCAAAATTGGAACTCTGAGTGCAACACATTTTGTCTTTGCTACAGCATATTTGATGTTCTTCAGGGGAAAAAACTCCAGAATTACTCACAGACCAAAGTTAAGTTAATGGCCATTTGTTTCTTCTAATAAGAAACCAGAAATGAGATTCCAAGGCCCCAGCTAATCATATCAGGTCCTAAATGTGCAAACACATGAATCTAAGTAGTGTGGAGATGGTGAAGTCCTTCAAGCAAATGATTATTCATTTCAGCAGGATACCCTAAAGCCCAGAAAACAAGGAACACAAGGTGTTGTCTTGCGTGTGAGCCTAACAATGGAGTGACCGATACAGTATCCTGTGGCTCAGAGGTGCATTACTACAGGTGCAGGGACCCTTTCGCGAAAAGTTCACTGGAGGAAGATTGCAGTGGTGCAAGGTACTCACGCTCTTGCATACAACAGAGGACACAAAAGAGCCAAGGAGCTATGGTGGTCAGGGAGGTTACTCAGAAGTGGGCAGTCTTGATTTATGAAGGACATAACTATGGTTTCTAAAAGTGTGTCTAAACTGCACCATTATTCCGGAATAACAACCGTTATTCCAGAATAACAATACTAGTATTTACACAACAATTGCATTATTTCAAAAGAAAATTGAAATAACGGAGAGCTTTTTCTGATACTTGTAAACCTCATTCCATGAGGAATAATGCCTCTTTTGAAATAGCTATTTCAGAAGAGGGTGTGTGTGGACGCCACACAGGGAGTTTTTTCAAAATAAGGGGCCTCCAGGAAATCCCACAGGTGCCCTGCTGGCCACTCCATCCACACTCCTCAGGACTCTCTGGCTATGTCTACACAGCAGTGTTATTTCGGAATAAGCTATTCCAGAAGAGATATTCCAGAACAGCTTATTTTGAAATAGTGCGTCTACACACAAAATGCGTTTCGAAATAGCGCTTTGCTATTTCGAAATAGAGTGTTGTAGCCAGACATGAACCCCATCTTGTTTCCCCCCCTCCTCCCCCAGAGAGCAAGAGAAAGGCAGTCAGCCTTTGATGCCCTGGGAACGCAGGTGTGCTGCCTGTCCCTGACTCTACCATAAACAGAAACCAGACAGTAAATGGGCTAGCTGACGACCCGGGGGCCTCCCGTCGCCCTGTTGGCTAGTACCAGTAATTGACACGCCTGCACTGTCCCAGGAGAGGAATCTTCGCCCATCACATACCAGAGGTGCCCATTGTCTGCATTTTCCCAGATGTGAATTATGCTTTGCACCCTTCGTGGGAAACTTGGCGTTCAAAGCCATTTTTCCTAATTGGCCACTTGAGACCAGGAAGAAGCCTACATGACCCAAGGGGTATAAAGAGGGGTTTAGTAGCCCACCCCATTTGAGCTCCAATCATCTACACCTGCTGGCAGGTATTGGTTGTCTCCCGAGGTCTGTGGGACGCCCAACCTCGCCCTACTTCTTCCCGAGGGATTGAGAGAAAGACGCTGGCCACGCCAAGTCTGGAACGCAGGGGTGAGAATATATACCTGCTAGGTGTCTATTTTGCATGCATTTAATAAGAGCTCAGAGAACCAAAAGGGTTTCATGGTATCTGTAATTGACTTATTAGTGTAATTTCTGTCCTGTCCTTTGTAGTGGCTGTGTTATCTGTAATAGTAGCATTTAACAGCTAAGTTTACCCTGTAACAATAAAATAATAACTGTTTAAGCTGTGACCTGACTCCTTCAGTTGCTGTAACAGAACCAAGCACAATTTTAAAAGAACTCCAGCCGGTCATAAGGGACAGATATAGGGAGAGCTTGAGCATTGGATCATGTCGCTTCCAGGGAACAGATCCGTTGGGGCATCTCTCAGCCTCCCCAGGCTGCCTGCTGCGAAGGGATCGTGTATCCTAGCAGTCAAAATCTGAGGTGTAATAAGCTCTCCCTGTAAACTTCTTGGGACGCCCATCAACCTCCTCCAGGTTGCCCGCTGCTAAGGGACCCCAGTCCTAGCAGTTGAAGTCTCGGGTGTATAATACACACACACCACTCACTGCCCTGACCACCGGCTAACAAGTGTCCACACTGAATCGCATTTAAGGCCACCCAGAACCAGTTCAGGTAGGGCATCAGGTCAGTAGTTACCTCATGTGGCTAGTGCTTGAGGCTATTGGAGGCTTATGGTTAAAGGGACCACCCTGGACAGCCGTTTCTTAGATTTCCCTGCTTGCTTACCTACCTTTCTGAGGGACAGCAAAGCATTTTCTCTTCTTGCTCTGGTTGCCCTGACTCAGGACACCACAGCACTCTCTGCTATGGAGCCAGGGCTGCCTCCAGGCAGTCTTCAGCTCTTGGAGCTTTTGCTGCAAGTCATGCAGCACTTTCTGACGGCTGCCTCCCAGGCTCTGCAGGAACTGAACCCTCAGGGCTTCCGGGACTCCATCCTCGGGTATGCGGGGAAGCGGCTACAGGAGCTGGACACCACCCACCGTGGTCCAGATGCCGTGCCCTGCTGCATCTGGCATCTGGACACCAGTGCAGACTGGTGGGACCACATCATTCTGGAGCGCTGGGGAGACCAACAATGGCTCCAGAACTTCAGAATTAAGAAGGACATCTTCATTGAACTGTGTAAGTGGCTCATCCCTGCCCTGAGGCGATGGGACATGTACATGAGGCTCCACATCCCCCTCCAGAAGCGTGTCACCATTGCCCTCTGGAAACTCTCCATGCCAGATAGCTACTGATCTGTGGGGAACCAGTTCAGTGTGGAGAGATCGACTGTTGGGGCCCTGCTCATGCAGGTATGGAATTCTCAGACTATTGTCCCAGGAAGGATAGAATAAGTTTCCCTAGGGAAAAGGGAGTGAGAGTGGGGGTGGTGCAAACCCCCTCCCCAGGAGGGTTTGTTCTGTCTCACCCTCACAAAGCCCTGCTTGGGGTGGCCGTGATTGCAGGGGGTTGCTCCTGGTGAGTGGAGGGGAAGAGGGACTAGGAGGGGGAAGGAGTGAAAGTGGCAGGTGCCCTGGCACCCCTGTGAATCTCGGTTTGTTTGTCCCTTCTGCAGGTGGTCAGGGCCATCACCACCATCCTGCTGTGCAAAGTCATCCACCTGGCAGATGTGGATGCCATCATCGAAGCCCTGGGCTTCCCCAACTGCGGGGGGGTTATCAATGGGACACACATCCCCATCCATGCCCCAGACCACCAGGCATCAAGCTACACCAACAGCAAGGGATACTTTTGGGTGGTCCTGCAGGCTGTGACTGACCACTGGACATAAATGTTGGGTGGTTGGGGAAAGCACACGACACGTGTTCAGGAACTCGAGCATCTGCCAGAAGCTGCATGCTGGGACTTTGTTCCCTGATCACCACATCAGGGTTGGGGATGTGGACATGCCCATATGCCTGGTGGCTAATGCAGCCTATCCCCTGCAGCTGTGGCTCATGAAGCCCTACACCGGCCACCTTAACCCCTCACGACAGGCATTTAATGCCAGGCTGAGGAGGGCTCGCATGGCTGTCAAGGGTGTCTTTGGCTGCCTGAAGGCATGTTTTAGATGCCTCCTCACCTGCCTGGACCTCGGGGAGCACAACATCCCACATGTGGTGGCTGCATGTTGTGTCCTGCACATGTGTAAGAGGAAGGGGGAGGCCTTTCTACCAGGGTGGGGTGCAGAGGCGGACCGCTTAGGCAGGGCCTAGGAGCAGCCGCATACGGCTGCCATCTGGCAACCCATTAGGGGGCTGTGTGCATCCAGGAGGCCCTGAGGGAGAGCTTCTCCCCAGGGGAGCAGTGACACTGTCCCCTGGGCCACCCCACTGGGGGCTTCTGCTTCATCCCTCACTGCCGTCCCTCCACTTAACCCTCCCTTCCCTCCTTTCCCCCCTTTCCTGATGACAAAATATAGACACTTTTGTTTTGAACAACTAAACAGTCTGTATTTTCCATAACTGGGGGAGGGGAGTCAATGAAACTGGCGAGAGAGATAGGAAAGAACCTGGCAGAGGGGAGGTCAGAGGGTGGAAAAGGGGGGTGGTGAGAACCTTGGAGAAAGGAGCTGGAAGGGTGAGGAAGGGGGAGGAGAGGCTCAGGGCTCAGTCTGGGAGTGGGTGTTAAGGGAGAAGCAGGAGGGGGAAAGGGAGTGCAGGAGATGGAGCAGAGGCTGGAGTGGGAGGAGGCAGCATGCTCTGCACCAGGGTGTGCACATCATTGCACAGGGAATGGCCCTGCGCAAGCAGCTTCCGCCAGCTCTCCCGCTGTAGCTGCAGGTCTTTCTCCACCCAGTGGTGGATGGTATTGTGCAGGGCTCACAGTGTCACCAGGTGCTGTTGCTGGTACTCTTCCACTGGACACGTGCGCCTGTGGAAGCCTTAGTTGCGGGAAGATGTCCTGGGTGGTGTGGACCATCCTCCACTTGCAGCTGGTCTGGCCATGGAGAATAAAGACAGATGGTCAGTAATCCCAGGGGACACAGTGCCTGAAGTCCAGCCCCCGTATGCAAGCCAAGAGTGACAGTCCTCGGTGCTGTTGCAACCAATGTGCTTGGAGCCAAGCCATGTGCACTGTGGCCAGTGGCCCTGATGTCCCCGGGAGTGGGGGCTGCCCCGAGACTGCGGGCATGCCCATATGCCATGTGCAGGAGTGCTGAGTGTGTGTGTGTGTGTGTGCGTGTGGCTGTCTCCTGCCTCCTTTTAGAGATGGCTTGTGGAGGGAGAGTGTCCCAACCTGGGGTCAGAAGCAGGGTAGGTCTCTCCAAGGGTCCTCTGTCGCAGCCTGCTGGGGCCAAATGCCCAGGAGTGGCACGGCACATGCTGCCACGTGCACAGGTTTCTGTGTGATCCGTGGCCACCAAGGGCCACGCATGAGCACCTAGCTCCCCCCCCCCCCACCCCATGAAGGGAAAGTGATGACACTCACATTATGTTCCTTCCCCGGCATCGGACGACGCCTAGAAGATGTCAGCAGGGAGGCCTCGGGACTCCTGGGTCACTTCTGTGCTCAGGTTGGCCTTGTCCATGTCCTAGGCCTCCTCCTCCTCGTTGCCGTCGTCTGTGCCCCCAGCGAGGACGACGTTGGGCATCTCCAGCCCAGAGTCTATAACTAGGGTGGGGAAGAGACTGACCTGCCCCCCAGGATGAGGTTGAGCTCCTTTAAATAGGGGGCAGGTGTGGAGTTCTGCCCTGGATCGGAAGCTGCCCTCCTTGGCCCTGGCATAAGGCTGGCAGAGCTCCTTGACCTTCATCCACACCTGTTCTTGGGTGCAGATGTGGCCTTTGTTCCCCAGGCTGTCTGCCATGCAGCCATAGATGTTCACATTTCTGCATCTGGTGAGGAGATCCTGGAGGTTTGTCTCATCCCCCCAAACCTCAATAAAGTCCAGGACCTCCTCACCAGACCAGGAAGGCGCATGTTGCTTGTGGCCCCTGGCAGGCTCCTGGGAGCCATCTGACAGTTCCCTGGGAGCAGTGGAGGGCTGGCCGGCACCATCACAGTGGCTCATCCTGGGCCTAAATGCTGTCAGGGGCTGCTGCAGGGTGGGTCAGCGCTGTCAGACCTGCTGCAAGCCACAAACCCTGTCTGCAGAGTCTGCAGCTTTAAGGCCTCTTAGGAGATGGGAGGGGGGAATAGAGTTTTCCTGTGTGTGGACAGAGCGGCCAGCAAGGTACCCTGGGAAGGGCTGGAGGCCCCCTATTTCAAAATAGCCCCTATTCCCTGTCTACACATTCCTCGTAGAATGATGTTTACAGAACTCAAAATAAGCTATCCACTATTTTGAAATTATTTCAAAATAGCAGTTTGGCTGTGTAAACGCTCGCAAAGTTATTTCGGAATAGTGGTCATTATTCCAAAATAACTTTGCTGTGTAGACATACCCTATAGTTTCTCTTCTCCTGCAGCTCTTAAAGCTGCAGACACAGGGGGGAGGGCTTGTGGCAGGAAGCTGGCCCTGACAGCCTCCAGCCACACTGTAGCTGCCACAGCCTGATATCTGGTCAGCATGGCATACCCTCAAGCCCCCCAAGAGCTCCCTGTCCAACCCAGGGAGCACTCAAAGGGCTCCCAGGAGCCTGCCAGGCACCGCAAAAGACATGTGCCATCCCAGTCTGGGGCAGAGATCCTTGCCCTCCTCAAGGTGTTGATGAGGAGGAAAACCTCCAGATGGCATGATGCTGATATCTACGGCCAAATGGCCAATAGCCTGGCCACCAAAGGTCATACTTGGACCCAGGAGCAGGTCTGGAGCAAAATGAAAGAGCTCTGCCAGGCCTATGTCAGGGCGATGGAGCGTAGCTGCCTCTCCTGGCAGAATCCCACTCCTGCTCCTATTTTGAAGACCTGCACCGCATCCTGGGGGATGGTGCAGCCCCTTCCACACCCCTGGTGGTGGGCTGGAGATGCCCATTGTCACCTGCCCAGGGGTCACAGCTGAGGAGGAGAAAGAGCAGGAGGACCCCAACACCACCAGCATGGTGACCACCATCACCCTGGAGCCAGTACCCCACAGCCTGGATGTGTCACAGGCATCCTCTGAGGCCAGGGAAGGATCATCAGGTGAGTGAAATCTGGAACCCTCTGCTCATTGGTCAAGCCTTAACCAGGAGGCAGGGCTCTCAGGAAGGCCAGAGCTATTCAAAGCCCCCTAGTAAGCAACCAAGGAGCTTTGCAAACGGGGGAGCTAACAGAGTTTGTGAGGGAGTTGGGGGTGGGGGAAAGGGGCTAGGTATACTTGGCATTCTTTAAAAGTTTTAAACTTTATTAAAACCAAAGCTATCTTATTTAAATAAAACCCTATCAATAATCTAATTATCTGTGGAAGAAAATGCAGGCAGAAGCCCAGCAGTAGAGTGGGAGCTATCCTGTTTATTGCACCCAATGTAGCATGTATGATTACCTGCCCTATGGAGGTGGCATATGTGTACATTTGATGCAAGGAGCTCCTGGCCCTCAGAGATGGCATACGAGCTTTGGAGACCACGGTGGCTGAAATGGAAGAGCTAAGGGAGGCAGAGAGGTATGTAGAGATGAGGCTTTCTGGGACACAGTAGAACTGTCCCACCTCCAGTCAGATAGCCCCTGCACTCAGGGAAGGAGAACATTCAACTGGAGCAGAGGGAAACCATCCCATAGTTGGGACCTTCCTTCCAGATGACCCTCCTTGCACTGAGGCTACCTCTCTGAGAGAAGGAACTCCAGGCATTAGGAAAATGTAGGTGTTAGTGTCACATTATTGGATTCTAAAGATCACTGTTGCACTCATGGGGGGGGGGGTTGGCCCTAAAAATCTGTACAAAGGGGGTCATGTGAGATGTTAAATGAAAGCTTATGTTCTACTGATTCTGTATATACTATTCATGTACTTGGATAATATCTGTATGTGGAGTTATAAATATGTACTCTGTGTTGATGCTGGAAAATTCTCTGTCTGAGGCACAGAAATAGACAATGACTCTCTAGGTGCCAACACACACCTGAGGAATGTGTCTGGATACCTGCAAACCAGCCAGGGCATAATGAGTGCCAGCATGTAAAACAGATAGGTCACTCGACCATGTGACCTGCTCTGGCCAGGAAGATGCCAGGAGAGGTATATAAGTGCCATGTGGCAATCTCCATTTTGTCTTCAGTTCAGCTACTGATTCCAGATGCAGCCTTGTGAGGAACAGCAAGCTGGAAAGAACTGTGGACCCATCCTGACACAGAATGTATACCAGAGACTTTTAAGATAGCAATTTATAACATCTCTGGTAAGAGCCTGTATCAAGAACTGAGTGATTTGAGGCATGTAATGTATTCTCCTTAACAACCTTACTCTCATGCTTTTCTTTCTTTTAGTAATAAACCTTTAGATTTTAGATTCTAAAGGATTGGCTTGGCATGATCTTGTAGGTAAGATCCAGAGAGTAAATTGATTGGGACCTGTGGCTGGTTTCTTGGGACTGGAAGAACCCATTCGGGGTAGGTGAGATTGGGTTCTGCCTGGTGTGAAGTTTGCGGCTCTCTTGAGACATCTATGTAACCCACACACCAAGACTATGTCTACACTTGCGGCTTCTTGCGCAAGTAAGGCCGTTCTTGCGCAAGAATCCGTAGAGCGTCCACACTGCCCGCCTGCTCTTGCGCAAGGAAATTTACAGTACGGCGTGGTAAGAGAGGCCTTCTTGCACAAGAGCTACGCTCTTTTTTAACAGGTGTAAGCCCTCCTGCGCAGGAGCTCTTGCGCAAGAGGGCAGTGTGGACGCTCAGCAGGGATTTCTTGCGCAAGAAAGCCCTATGGCTAAAATGGCCATCAGAGCTTTCTTGCGCAAGAGAGCGTCCACACTGCCATGGGCGCTCTTGAGCAAAAGCACAGCTCGCACATGGCAGTGTGGACGTTTTCTTGCACAAGACTTCTTGCACAAGAACCCTTGAGCAAGATGTTCTTGCGCAAGAAGCCACCAGTGTAGACATAGCCCAAGTGTGGTTCACTGACCAATGCAGTGGCACCTAGACCACAGCAACAGCTAAGATCAAGAGACCTCTCTCTACAGCATGGGCTGGGAGCCAGCTGGCTTTTAGCTCAGAGGGTAGAGGCTCCTATATTCCGCTTCAGAGGGCCCACGTTCAAATCCACCTGGTGATGGTTACATCTAGATAGACTTATGTGTAGTGCTGGGGAAGAGCTGGTGGTCTTGTAGGTACCAATGACATAAGGAAAGGTAAGAGAGAGGTTCTGTATGCCAAATTTAGGCTGCTAGGAAAGAGATTGAAATCCAGGACCTCTATGGTAGCATTCTCTGACATGCTTCCAGTTCCACATGCAGGGCCAGGTAGGCAGGGAGAACTTCAGAGTCTCCATGTGTTGATGAGACAATGGTATAGGGAGAAGGGGGTTAGATTTATTAGGAACTGGGGAAGCTTTTGGGAAAGAGGAAACCTCTACAGGAAGGATGGGCTCCATCTAAACCAAAATGGAACCACACTGCTGGCACTTAACATTAAAAAAGTCATAGAGGAGTTTTTAAATTAATGGCTGGGGGAAAGCTGAGGGGTGCAGAGGAGCATATGGATCAGACAGAGACATCTCTTGGGGAGGGTTTATTAACAGAGATTCTCTAAATTCTAGTCAGGAGGAGAGGATGGAAGATGATAAAGTATGGGTAAAATCAGATGAGAAACAAACCAAAACCAACACTTCAGTTAGTCTATAAGGTGCCACAGGACTCCTCGCCGCTTAAACCAAAAAGAGTCCAAAACATCAGGAAATGGCAGACAGATAAATGGTGATACATTTTTAAGCGCTTATACAAAAATGCTAGAAGTCTAAATAATAAGATGGGTGAACTAGAGTGCTTATTATAAAAGGAGGATATTGATATAATAGGCATCATAGAAACTTGGGGGAATGAGGACAAATCAATGGGACACAGTCACACCAGGGTACAAAATATATCAGAAGTACAGATCATGCTGGTGGGGGAGTGGCACTAGAAATAAGTGAAAGAAAATGTAGAAATAAATGAAGTAAAAATCTTAAATGAACTAAAATGTTCCATAGAATCTCTATGGGTAGTAGTTCCATGCTCTAATAATAAGAATATAGCAGTAGAGATATATTATCATCCACCTGACTAGGATAGTGATAGTGACTATGAAATGCTAAGGGAGACTGGAGAAGCTATCAAAATAAACTCAGTAATAGTGGGGGATTTCAGCAATCCCCATATTGACTGGGTTTATGATGTCTCAGGACAGGACGCAGAAATTAAAATTTATTGATACCTTAAATGACTACTTCTTGGAGCAGCTAGTAAAGGAACCCACAAGGGGAGAGGCAATTCTCGATTTAGTCCTAAATGAAGCACAGGAACTGGTCCAAGAGATAAATATAACTGGACCTCAGGGAAATAGTGACCATAATGTAATAAAATGCAACATCCATTATTACAACATTACAACATAATGTAATAAAATGTAATAAAATGGGAAAAACACCTCAGCAGCCCAACACTGTGGCACTGAATTTCAGAAAGGGGAACTACACAAAAATAAGGAGACTAGTTAAACAGAAATTAAAAGGTACAGCAACAAAAGAAAAATCCCTGAAATCTGCACGGAAAGTTTTCAAAGATACCATAATAGAGGCCCAACTTAAATATATACCCCAAATTAAAAAACACAGTAAGAGAACCAAAAAAGTGCCACTATGGCTTAACAATGAAGTAGAAGAAGCAGTGGGAGATAAAAAGGTATTGTTTAAAAAGTGGAAGTTAAATCCTAAGGAGGAAAATAGAAAGGAGCATAAACTCTAAGGCTGTATCTACACTGGCGTGATCTTGCGCCAAAGCGGCCGCTCTTGCACAAAAACTTGCTGCCTGTCTACACTTGCCGTGTGTTCTTGCACAAGTAAACTGACATTCTACTGTATAAAATCAGGGCTTCTTGCGCAAGAACTATGATGCTCCCGCTCAGGAATAAGCCCTCTTGTGCAACTGTTCTTGTGCAAGAGGCCAGTGTAGACAGGCAACATGAATTTCTTGCGCAAGAAAGCCCTATGGCTAAAATGGCCATCAGAGCTTTCTTGCACAACAGAGCGTCTACACTGGCATGGATGCTCTTGCGCAAAAGCACATGCCAGTGTAGACGCTCTCTTCTGGAAGAGTTTTTGCACAAGAACTCTTCTGCAAAAGAGTTCTTGCGCAAGAAGCTGCCAGTGTAGACGTAGCCTAAGTATAAAAATATAAGAAAATCCAAAAAGGAGTTTGAAGAACAGCTAGCCAAAAACTCAAAAAGTAATAGCAAAATATTTTTAAGTGCATCAGAATCAGGAAACCCGCTAAACAACCAGTGGGGCGCCTGGATGATTAAGACACTAAAGGAGCACTAAGAGACGATAAAGCCATTGCAGAAAAACTAAATGAATTCATTGCTTCGATCTTCACAGCTGAGGACGTTAGGGAGATTCTCAAACCTGAGCCATTCTTTTTAGGTGACAAATCAGAGAAATTGTCACAGATTGAGGTGTCATAGGAGGAGGTTTTGGAACAAATTGATAAACTGAACAGTAACAAGTCACCGGGACCAGATGGCATTCACCAAAGAGTTCTGAAAGAATTCAAATGTGAAATTGTGGCACTATTAACTGTGGTTTGTAACCTATCCATTACATCAGCTTCTGCACCTAATGACCAGAAGATAGCTATTGTGAAGCCAATATTTAAAAAGGGCTCTGGAGGTGATCCTGCATAAATGGCCCACCTTGATAGAACCTGTAGGTTACTCATAGGGCCAGGGCAAGTCACCCCTTATGTCCCTAACTCCTCTTCTTTGGGGTGCAGCCCTTGTCTTGTGAAGTTGTGTCCAGAGCAAATCCAGTAGCTACAGCAGGGGTTGGCAAAAGCCCACCTAAGGCTTTGATCCAGCTCATGTGGCAGTTCCAGGCCCTGCCCCCTAGGAGCTGGAGATGTGTGAGCCCTTTCAGCTGCTTCTATTTAAAGGGCTTGCGTCAACAGCTATGGGGAAGTCGCAAACCTTTAAATAGAAGCAGCTGAAAGGGCTTGCATGTCCTGGTTCCCTGGCAAAGTGCTAGTGGCACCAGAGCTGCAAGCCCTTTAAATAGAAGCAGTTAAAAGGGCTCCCCGCTCCTAGCGCATTACCTGGGAGCCAGGACATACAAGCCTTTTCAGCTGCTTCTATTTAAAAGGCTCGCACCTTTACAATGGATGCCAGGCAACATGGTACCCAACAGGTACACAGATGGGCTATGTCTACACTGGCGGTTTCTTGCGCAAGTATGGCCATTCTTGCGCAAGAATCTGCAGAGCATCCACACTGCCTGCCCACTCTTGCGCAAGGAAATTTACAGTACAGTGTGGTAAGACAGGGCTCCTTGCGCAAGAGCTACGCTCTTGTCTAACAGATGTAAGCCCTCTTGCGCAGGAGCTCTTGCGCAAGAGGGCAGTGTGGATGCTCAGCAGGGATTTCTTGCGCAAGAAAGCCCTATGGCTAAAATGGCCATCAGAGCTTTCTTGCACAAGAGAGCATCCACACTGCCATGGGTGCTCTTGCGCAAAAGCACAGCTCGCACATGGCAGTGTGGATGTTTTCTTGCGCAAGTCTTCTTGCACAAGAACACTTGCACAAGATGTTCTTGCGCAAGAAGCTGCCAGTGTAGACATAGCCAAGGAGTTAAAAGGGCTTGCAAGTCCTGGTTCCCTAGCAGTGCACTAGTGGTGGTGGGAGCTACAAGCCAAATCAACTGCTTTTATTTAAAGGGCTCATGCCTTCCCAGCAGATGCATTGCCTGGCAGCCACTCAGCAGATGCAAGCTCTTTAACAGAAGCTATTGAAAGGGCTCGTAGCTCCCAACCCTATGCTAGCCCATTGCCTGGGAGCCAGGGATGCATGAACCCTTTCAACTGCTTCTATTTAAAGGACTGACAACTTCCCTATAACTCTCAGGCAACAGCCCTGGGGAAGGTGCAAGCCCTTTAAACAGAAGCAGCTGAAAGGGCTCTAGCATTCCTGGCTCCCAGGCAATGCACTAGGAGCAAGGCCAAGAGCAGCAAACCTTTTAAACAGCAGAAATTGAAAGGGCTTGCAGCTCCCATCCCCCTCTTAATGTGATGCCTGGGAGCCACAGGGGAAGCGTGAGCCCTTTCAACTTCTGCTATTTAAAGGTCCTGCCCCTTCCACCTGTCTCCGCCTCTTCCATCTGAGGCCCCACCTAGCAGCCCACGACCACTCCAAAATTTTTTATGTGGCCTTGTTCAAGAATTACTGCCTACGCCGCTCTACAAGCGGCTCCTTTCTCCCCCTCGCTCCTTCCTAGGCTGGGGAGGGGGAAGGCGCCTGGCTGGACCCCCACCTTCGGTGAGCAGGCACTAACGAAGTGGGGCAGGAAGGATGGGGGCTGCCTTCCCCACACCCTGACTGGCTGGGGACACCAGACCCTGAGCCCAGCCCAGGAGCGCATCCTGGGAGCGGGGTACCGCCGCTTGCCACGCTCTGCCGGCCCGCCCAGCGTCAGCCTGGCTTCACGGGGCCCGAGCCATTGAACAAACCAGGCCCCCGCACGCTTGAATGCAAGCCAAACCAACCCCAGAAAAGCAACCGCCCCCTCCTTAAGTGATCCTGGAAGTATCGCGAGAGCTGCCTCACTCAGTTCCCCCCTCCCCCGCGTAGTTCTCGCGAGATCACCGCTGTTTTTCCTTTATTGCCCTGACCCCAAGGTGTTGCGCTAGCTGTCAGCTAATCAGATGGTTGGAGCGGCCGGAATCCGTTGCTAATCTCGCGATGTTTGCTGCTGGCGCCACCCCCACACCTCCCATGTCTTCCTCCTCGTCCCCCTCCCCACGTAGAGTTAATATGGTCGCTAGCCATGGACCCTGCAAGGCCAGGTTAGTGCGAGGTGGGCTCGGTGCGGGAGGGTTCGATCCCTCTGCCGAAGGGCTCCGCTTATGTGGCGGGCCCTGTGTAGCCCTGCCTTGCACCTCGCTCCGATTCCCCAGTTCGCAGGTGCCTGACCCCCGGGGCCCTTATCTCGTCGCCCCCTCCCCGCGAGCGGCTCCGCTTTGAAGACCGTCGCTGGCCGCTTCCCCTATTTACCGCCCTTTGTTCAGCCCCTTGCCGGTACCACCGGCTCGCAGTCCCCGGCGGGGGGCTCGGCGAGTCACGGCTGAATCCCATCTCCCCTGGGTAGGGCCCAAGCCAGGGGCTGAGGCGGCGCGAGGAGCCGCAGACGGCACCGCGAGCAGCTGCTGCCTCGTTCTTGGCAGCGCTCCGCATAGATCTAACGGTGCCGCGTAGCGGGGCGCACCCCATAGCTCTCCGCCTTCGCGCTCCGATTCCGGCTTGTCTGCGCACCGAGCAGGGCCGTGGTGCTTCCAAGGAGCTGCGGGCTGCCCCAGCAGCTGTCTCCCACAACAAAATGGCCAAATACTGTCCTTGAGACTAGGGCGCGGGGTGGGGGGTTGACACCTTTACCGAACGTTGAGCTGAGAAGGGCCCACAAAACACCTGTTAAGTGTTCGTGAAGCGAAACGGGGTGGTGGAGTTCCCACGAACGTGATTTACTGGGCCCCAAATTTCTCTGGGCAGGCATTTCTGTGACCCAAGTCTCTCAGTCTTTACCGAGCTCTCCCAAGTCCTGGGTTAACAACAGAAATGGGTTGAAAAGAATGGATCTCATGCTTGTTTTCTTTTTGAGTACCTTTGACCAGAGCAGACAGGGCTTTATTTTTTAACCTTGAATTAAAAATCCCATCACTTAGATAATTGAGTGCCATGTCGATCATTACTTCAGAAGGTGGAAGGGCTGGTTCATGCAGTTACTATGTATTAAGCTGTCTCACTTCAAGTTGGGGGCCACTGATTCTCATAAAAATCAACTGGGGCTGCACACAAGTGTGAAGTGGCCCTCAACTGAGGAGAAAGACTCTCCCCACATTCCCCTACTACACCGGAGCATAGGGAGGCTCAGCCTAATAGATTTTGTTGGTCCAGCCCCCTGGTGGGGCAGTGGGAGGGCTGGAGTGCCAGTGCTGGCTCTCCAATGCTGGGGGGGTGGTGGGCCTTGGGGGCCAGATCCAGGCAAGCCAGGGGCTGCATCCAGCCCTGGGGGTCTGAGCTTCCCCACCCCTGCTTTAAATGTTTGTGAATACCTATCTCACTAAATATCTCACTGTGTTTTTAAAATTATTATGTCCACATCCTTCTGTTATTGTTGGCTATTTCCAGTTCCTTTTTAATTTCCTTATCCTGTAAATACATTTAACATGTGAGTAATGTGCTCATAAATGTGCTACTCAGGCATGTTTGCATTTCAGATTTAGGGTCTAAATGATCAGCTGTTAGCACCTGTCGTCATTGTATTAAGTTATCATAAAAGTAAAATAATCTGTAAAGTGCCCATGATGCTTCATTTACATTATAGTGAAAATGTGAGCAAAGAACCAAGGCAATTGACTAAAAAAGTTAAGCTTCTATTGCTGGTACAATCTTTTAAAATCAATAAAGTCCCTCTGCCTGCAAACACTTATATTTAACTTTACTCACCGGAATTATTCCATTAATCCTTGTAAGACTGGTTGTGGGTGGTTTTAACTTTTGTTTTTAAAACAAAATTGAATTTCTTAAACATGCACATGTTCTTTGGGCCTCCCTAAAATATGTTACTAACATTTTTGTCCATTTAGATTAATATTAATTGAGTGGCAATAAATATTATTTTTGTAAATACCATTCATATTGAAAACAATTTCAAATTAATATGCAGTTCTTTTCTACAGATTTTTTTCTCTTCCCTTTGATAAATAAGGTCTGTTAATAAAGTGGATAGCTCAATGGTTTGAGTATTGGCCTGCTAAACCCCCAGTTGTGAGTTCAATCCCTGAGGGGGCTATTTAGGGATCTGGGGCAAATCTATCAGGGATGGTACTTGGTCCTGCTGTGAGGGTAGGGGACTGGACTCAATGACCTCTCAAGGTCCCTTCCAGCTCTGTGAGATAGGTATATCTCCATATATTATCTTTAGGTCTTGTGGCCCCTGTTACCATTGTACTTCACAAACTTTATGTACTTATCCTCCTAACTCTTTTGGGAATAACTGTTGTTTTGCAGATGGGGAACTGAGACATAGAGAGTAGATGCCATATTTTTAATGGTATTTAGATATATAGTGGGACTTACAAAGGTTCCTACATGTCTAACTCCCATTGAAAGCCTCGTTCCTTAAGAGGTTTGAAAATCCTAGTAGGTACCTATTTAAGCACCTAAAGATGTAAAGATCTTGCCTTGAGTGATTTGTCCAGCATCACACAGTGACATCTCTGGTGAAACAGGGAATAGAACTGCATTCGTTTGAGCCCCAGGCTACTGCCTGAACCGCTGCACCATCTTTTCTTTCCACTTCATAATTTGCTGCATTATTTTTCAGAATTTCCGTTCCAGTACTTAATTGAAACATTAAATGGAAACCCAGAAAAGAAGTTCTACAATATCCCTAAACTTGGAGGCACCAAGTATGGTAATACTACTTTTGAATAGCTTTTTATTAGTATGGTTCCACTAGTAAATATGTACCAGTTATGCGATGCAGGAGGAGGAGCTAAAAAGTTGAGTAAGTAGCTTGTTGTGAGATGAAAGAAATGATGCTTCACCAAACTTTTGTGTTATGAGAGCAGTGAGAGATGCTACTTGCTCTTTATTTTGAATGCTTTCAGTAAGTCATAGAAAACATTTCCATTATAGAAAATCACTACTTCTGTTACAGAGTTAACAAGTGATGACAAAAACACAAACTCTGTGTTAGGGATGTTAAATTGAGTTTAATTTACTAATCAGTTAGTCGATAAGCGGGGGAAATCACGGAGCTGCAGCGGGGTTAGCTCCTGGCCCTGGGAGTTAAGCGGCTCTGCCTTTTAAATGTATTAAGAGCTCTGTATTTCAGCTCTTAATACATTTAAAAGGCTGAAGCGCTGTGGGGGAGACCAGGCGCGAGCCGGAACAGCTTACATCCCTACTCTATGGTACCTCTCGTGTAAATAAATGCACTGAAATGAATTTATGGTGGTGTCACACAATTCTTCAACATTTGTGTATCATTGACTTATTTACTCTAGAGACAGTTTCCTGTTTCTTTGAGGGTTTCCTTGTGTTACAGTTTAGAGCCAAATACATTTCCCTTAAGTCAGTGGTCACTGACCAGTAGATCGTGATCTTGGCGCTTCTGTCAGATGATCCTGACTGGTTTGGCTAGGAAGCTATCAAGAAGTGGTACTTCAGTTGCCCCTCCATCCACTGTCATGTTGCTCCACCCCTCTGCTTGGAGCTGCACCCTCCCTCCCCCCAAGAGCCTCCTGCTTGCTGTGCAGGGTGTGGGAGGGAGAAGAGGGGGGCAGTGATACCAGGGTGTCTCTCCGCCCCCCCCTTACTCATGTACCCGATCTCCACACAGAGAAGGGAAGGGAGGGAACTTGGCAGTGCAAATATCTGTCACTCTCACACACTGTGTGTCTCTCTGTCAGTCTCACACATACACACTGTCCATCACTCTCATCTCCTGACCCAACACATACGTGGGTTGTTGTTTTTACTTCTTTTACTGCTTGCGAAGTGTGTTAGTTTTGGTTTGTGGCTGGTCTCTGCATTTCATAAGTTTCATTTCTCTCTTATGCTTAAATTTAATAATTTGAGTAGTGAGTTCTAAAATGCCTAACCTGTTGTGGCTGGAGTCATTATCTCTATGGTAATTGCTGCTTCTGGAAGAGGCTGGTGTGTTCCTGCAGCCACTGAGAGAGTCAGAGCAGGGGGTCTCCACATGCTGTCTTTGCCAGCAGACACCACTCCTGCAGGTCCCATTGATCAGTAATGGGGATCTGTGACCAGTAGAAACTGTCGGCTCATGGAGCCATTGCTGTACATGCCAGCTGCTTTCAGGAGTGGTGCAGGCTCAGGACAGGGTAAGCCTGCCTTAACCCCACTGCTCCACACCCAGAAGTCATCTCAGTTATATAGTGCCCAGCCAGAGCCTGCTTCCTGAACCCTGTCCCAGCCCTGACCCTCCTCCTATACCCAAACTCCTTCCCAGAGCCTGCACCCCAACCTCCTACCCCATCCTGGTGAAAGTGAGTGAGGATGGGTAAGAAAGGGGGATGGGAGTGAGCAGGGTGAAGCCTCGGAGAAGGGGTAGAGCAGGGGTGGAGCTTCGAAGTGGCGGGAAGGAAGCGGGGTAGGGGTATTTGGGTTTGAGGTAGAACTTGCATTGCACATAAATGGAAAGTGATTTCGTGTTTAAAAAGGTTGGAAGCCACTGCCCTAAGCGATACAGCAAGGGTACTTGCTGTCAGGCTTCCAGCTCCCTTGCTGTTGCCTTACCTGTGTGGAGACTTACTTTGATCTCCTTCCTGACTGGGTATTTCCTGGCTGAACAGTTCCCTGATTATACTATAAATTCACATCAATGTCAGGCTGCATGCTTTGCTTTTTTTCCTTTAGAGATAGTTAACAGTGCCGTTAACACATAGCACTCCCTATCCAAGCATATTTAATCATTAGGTATAAACAAAGAATACAGATAAAATATTAAAGAATTCAAAGAACCTAATTACATGCTAATAAGTTTACCAGAGGTCAGCCCCACTGTCTTTAGTATGGGCTTTGGCCGTACTAGTCCTTCAGCACCCCACCAGAGAAGCTTCTATTGTGGTCACAAATTCATACTATGCTTAGCTCAAAACTAGTGCACTTGTGGAAAAGATGAGATTCTTTTTATACAGTTTGGAGGTCTCTGAACTGGAGTTTTCATGAGTAGCTAATCAGTAGGTAAATGGTTTCTCTTTGCAGGGCTTAGCTTCAAAAGGATGTATTCTTAGTGGGTCATTTGCATTACCCTTCCCCACAAGTATTTCTTAGGAAATTCACTTCACATGTATCGTTCCAAAAAGTCCTTAGACGTTCCTAATATCTCCGGGTATGTCTATACATCGAAGTTCATTCGAAATAACAGCCGTTATTTTGAATTAACTTTAATAGCGTCTATACAGGCAAACCGCTATTTTGAAATAAATTCGAAATAGTGGAGTGCTTATTTCGAATTTGGTAAACGTCATACTACGAGGAATAATGCCAAATTCAAAATAGCTAATTCGAAATAAGTGCTGTGTAGACACTTATTTCGAAATAGGGGGCCTCCAGCCCTTCCCAGTTTCCCCTGGTGGCCACTCTGGGCCAAACCAGGAAAACTCCTCTCTTCTCCCCCAGCCCCGGAGCCCTTAAAGGGGTAGACTCTGGCCACAGTGCATGTGCCAGAGCCAGGCCTGCCAGCAGTCGCTACCCCTGACCCAGTGGCCACACAATGAGCCGGGCAGCCAGAGCCAGCCAGCAGTCCCCCACCCAGTCCCCCAGCTCCCAGGAGCCAGCCAGGGGCCAGAGACAGCGGGCACCCTCCTGGACTAGTGCGGAGATCATGGACCTCATTGAGGTTTGGGGGGAGGCCTCCAATGTCCATGATCTGCGCATTAGACGGAGGAACGCCACCGTGTACAGCCGCATTGCTGCCACCATGGCCACCAAAGGCCACATGCGCACCCGAGAGCAGGTGCGCATGAAAATTAAAGAGCTGCGGCAGGTGTACGCCAGGGCCACTCGGGGCAGCTCCTCAACAGGGGCAGACACCTGCCCCTATTTTGACGCCCTGGACTGCATCATGGGGGGCAGGACGGTCCGTGCCACCGTGGGGGGGCCAGCGAGCCGGGAGCAGAGGGCCCTGACCAGGCTGTGGAGGAGGAGCCGCAGGAGCAGCCACAGAGGATGCCATGCCGACAGGACCCCCGAGCTGTCCCAGCAGCAGAGTCACCAGGGTCGTCCGAGGAGGCCACACCAGGTGAGTGCCATCACTGTCCCCTTCCCGGGGGGGGGAGTAGGGAGGGAGACCAGGGACGGCATGCGTGGGCCTTGCATACCACAGATCACGCAGCAACCTGTGCGCCCCCGGGCAGGTGACTCCAGCTGCAGTGCCACACAAGGGCCGTGGCCTGATAGCCACATGCGTGTGTGAAGAGATCTGACATGCTCCTGACCCCGGGGTGGGACACTGCAGGACGCCCTCCCTTCACAAGCCTCCTCTACACAGAGGCAGGGGACAGCTCCCCCTTACCTCGGCCACACTATACACAGCACAGGGGCATGGGTGTGGTCTCGGGGCAGCTCCCGCTCCCGGGGATAGCCGGACATTCTGACCCTGGCCTCTGTACAAGCACAACCACTCTGACGGTGCAGGGCACGGTCATCCTGACCTCACAGAGGGAGGCTGGGCTTCACCCACTGCGTCCCCAGGGAGAACTGACCTCTTCTCTTTTTTCTCCACAGCCACACCAGCTGCGCGTGCAGGGCGCACCACCACGCCCGGGACATCTTCCCGCACCCGAGGGCTCAGCAGGTCCACTGCAACACTGCAGGGGTACCGAGACCAGCAGCTGGGGGCCCTGTGAGCCCTGCACCGCACCATGGAGCAGAGGGTGCAGGACGACTGGGAGTTCCGGCGGGAGCTGCTTGCCCAGGGTCGTGCCATCTGTGCCCATCTGCAGACCCTGGTGCAGAGCGTGCTGCCTTGTGCTGCTCCAGCGCCTGCTGCCTCCCCTCTTCCCACTCCTTCTCCCCCTCCCGCCTCTCCCTCCTCAATCTCCACACCCCCCACCTCAACCTCCACACCCTCCTCTCCATCCCCCTGGGGACACCGAGGCCCCCGCACCCGCCGTGCTGGGACACAGTTGGCCCGGTGAGACCCCCACCCCTGAGTCCTGAGCTTCCCCTCCCCCTTTTTCCCCTTGCTTCCCCCTTCCAACTCCCTCCTCCCCTCTCCCACCCTCTCTTCTCCCCTCTCCCGCCTCCTTTCCCCAGTCTCCCCAGAGTTTCATCCCCCCTAGTTTTGTTAAATAAAGAGAGTTTATAAATATGTGTATTTTATTTGACATCAGGAAGGGGGGTTAGGGAGGGGTAAGTGGAAGGCAGGCAAGCAAGTAGGGACACCTGAGAACCGGCTGCCCGGGGAGGGGGGATGTCCCTTTAAGCACAGGCCTCAGCCTCAGGCAACAGCCACACAAAGACATTCCTTACCTGATGCCCTAACCCTGACCTGGTTCCAGCCGGCCTTAACTCCAAATCAGTGTCAACTCAGTGTGGACACAGTATTTCGAAATAGCGAAATGCATTTTGTGTGTAGATGCGTTATTTCGAAATAACGCTGTAGTGTAGACATACCCTCCCAGAGATTGCATTATCATTCTGCCGCCTAAAGAAGTTCCATAGAATTCCACGATAGTACACAAACATTATTTTCAGTATGGACCCCAAAAGTGTTAAATAAGGTTCATGAAAATGATGAAACTAGCTAGAGCCAGACTAGTGTTCTTCAAATATACCTTTGTCCTGACCCACAGTTGACTTCTTTCTAGCTGTTGCTCACAGGGCTATTCATCTGATAAGCAGAGAACTACACATGCATCACTTTGTAGTTCATGCATTTTGTGGAGTGACCTTTGTGAGGAGAGTGGGCTTAGTAGAAGAGTCTTGGCTGCTGGCAACTTCCCTAAAACCTAGTTCTGTTCAGTAGTACTACAGCTGTTAGCAAGAAAATACAAAAGACATAAAGCTATCCCATCTGTCTCCTCCTCAGCAATTCCATAGATATATGACCTGCTTACTATCTGTTGCTAGTTACAGCAATTTCTATTGCAGTTGCTGCAGAGGGTTCAGTTGAACGGAACTGTATGGAAGTTTTTGTGAAGTAAACAAATATTTCAGCACAGCAGATATTTTACTGTATAAATAACACATTTATTGTGTGTGATTTTTTTTTTAAATGTCTAGAATGAACCTGTTAGATCCGTCTTCCTGGATGCTTAATTGGAAGAATAAAAATACACTTATACAATTCAGAATATTGTTGAACGGTGACAACTTAAATTTTATGGGGAAGTCTATTTCAAGTTGGAACACTTTGGTGGAGCTTCATTGTGAGGTGTGGGGTTATACTTACGTGCTTACTGGACCATTAATGCGCTATTTTGCAGCTGTTTTAAAATGGGTATTTCATTTAAATAAAAAAATGTTTGGGAACAGTAAAGCAGTTACTTTGCTTTGATGCTATAATATAGCTTCAGAACTTGAAAAAAAATTCATTTTCAGGTAGAAAGATATGGGCCATCAACCTAAGCTTAAGTGCTGCATATGCTTTAAAATAGGGATGTTAAAATGTGGTTAATTGACTAGTCAAGTAGTTGATGGAATTTCCATCGACTAGGCGGTAGGCACTTCTGCATTCCTCCTTTGAAATGTACAAGAGCCCCCCGGGCACCTGCATGCAGCCCGGAGTCAGTGGGCTGTACGCAGAGTTCCTCATTCCTCCTCTGAAATGTACAAAGTCCCCAGCGGGGGCTCTTGTGGATTTCAAAGACATGGAGCCCGGGCTGAGCGGGGGACTCCTCAGCTGACTCCGGTTCTGCGTGGTGTTTTGGCGGAACCCAGGGTCAGCTGGGAACTTCCCAGCTGACCTTGGATTCTGCGCGCCACTTCAGCCGGAACCTGGGGTTAGCTGGGGACTCCCCAGCTGACCTTGGGTTCTGTTCTGGGGAAATGCCGCACGGAGCCTGGGATCAGCTGGGGAGTCCCCGGCTTCCCCTTTGAAATGCTACCTTGGAGTTTCAAAGCAGCAGCACCACACAGCTGATCCCCAGCTCAGCTGTACAGCGTTACTGCTTTGAAGTACCCCTTCCCCCTCTTTGCTACCTCTGTCTCATTGAGGCAGCAAGGGCGGGGGGAATTGACCAGTCAACAGACTATCCGATAAGCACATGCTTATCAGATAGTCGACTAGTCCTTAACATCCCTACTTTAAAAAATCCTCTGGTTTGTATGGCAGCAAAGAGTATCTTCCAAATGTGAAGGTAAACGTAAATGTGAACCGACAGCTATTTCTCTGCTCATAGCTTTTCAAGCATCATCAACAGAGTAGAAGTCAAAAAACCAGTCAGTTTCACCTGTGCTCTTCGGAACCTTAAGGACAGCAGTGAAATTGAACAGAATTATTTCTCATTCTGCTTGTATGATCTGGAAAGCTGTGAGGAGCAGCAGAAATCACTGAGGCTATTTAGGGCAAAGGACTGTGTAAATGGAGACACTGAAGGAGTAAACTAATGACTCTCTTCAATAGTTAGAGTGCAGAGTTGGAAAAGGGAGAAAACCCTCTCTTCCAGTAAATATGAGGGACTTCAAAATTATCAAACATATTTTGTATTATGTGTTCTGAAAGATGGGAGTTCCAAACCAGGGCCCTGAGACAGCGTTTGGGTAGTTATCCTAGCACTTGCATCTTACCAAGTCATCCATCCTGGATCTCATTTGCGACTCTCAGTTCTACAGTTTAAATGTTCCATCAATTTTGTTGGTTCCAAATTGCTATAGAGAGTCTCGTTGTCATAATATTTGAAGTGGGAGCACAAGTATGAAGTTATGAAAAAATTGTACGTCTGACTGAGACTGAAAAATCTTTTGTCTTTTGGACAGCTTTTGAACTATGTAGCTAGAAAGGTAGTGCATTGAAATTCTTTTATTATTCATTAAAGAGAAGAATACAGTTGACAAAATAAGATTATTTTGTTCTGGTAATTTGAATAGTATGCTGACATATCACATTTATTTTAATCAGATTTCTGTTCAATTTGCTTTTTATATGAATTATCTAATTAGAGAATTACAGTGACTGCTTGGTTGGTAAAATGTATCTCATGTAACTGAAGCCACCAAACTCTGATGCAATAGTTTGTAGGCAGACAAAGTCCATGGACTCGGTTGAAACTAGGGATGTGAATAGTTAACCAGTGGTGGCTGGAGCAGCTGTTATCCACAGCAGACCTGGCCTGGGCGCACAGCTAACGGGTGTTCCAGCATGGTCAGAGCATTCCCCCCCTCTCACTCCTTCCCACCAGTTTAATAAGTTAACTGGTTAAATTTAATGCTTAACCAGTTAACTAATTGAATGGGATTTTATATGCCTAGTTGAAACAGCCAAACTCATCTGTTAACATTATTCAGAGCTGAGCTTTGGTCTCTAGAGCTGAAACACGAATACATGAACCTGTTTGACCAGTTACCTACCACTCTTTATAGTTCCCCTTATTATTGTATTATTTGACCACTTGAGTTGTGCAGAATGGAATTATGGAATTATGAGGCATACCGAAGCGGTCGACAAGGGAAGCCTTTGTCGACCGCTCTGGTAAACCTCATTTCATGACGCATACCGAAGCGGTCGACAAAGGCTTTCCTTGTCGACCGCGGCGCGTCCAGACTGCCCCACTGTGCCGCCAAATAGCTGATCGGCACAGCGTGGCGGCCATTTTGATGTAAATGAAGCGGCGATTATTTAAATTGCCGCTTCGTTTTCCTATGTCTAGTAAACTCATCTACATGGCTCCGTTGACGGAGCCATGTAGTCTAGACATACCCTATGTGTTCTCCTTTACTGCCTTACTGCCTTCAGTGGTGATTGGCAGACCTTTCTTTTTTAGTCTGTCCCTCCTGTGTTTTCCATCCTTGAAAACTTCTCCCAATCTTTAATGTAATCTAAAGTAATAGCAGAGTAGTCAGTTTAAAAATCTAGATTTCTTCCACTTTTAGACCCTACACTGAAATTATTTCTTATTACAGTACCACCTTTTTTTCTATGAATGAGGGGGAAACTGCACAGAGCAATCCATATTCTGGCATTAAAGTCAGTTCTAACTTGATATTGCAAAGTAATTAAATGCAAAAAATTGCCTGTATTAATAATTAACAGTGTAGTCTCATTGTGTCATCTCTTCTGATTTATCAGTGATGCCAGCCTTAGCACTCCTTACAGTCATTTCTTCTACCAGCCCTCTCCATGTCTTCTTTCATTCACTGTATATATATGGAATCATTGCTTCTGTGTTCCATCAACCCATTATTCTCTTCCATTCAAATCCTTCTTGAAAACTCACCTGTTCTGCAGTGCCTACAATAAGTGATTTACTATTCAGTGTTGATTTTATATATTTAAAACAACATCCCCAAACCTCTCAAATGCGCACACTTCTAATTATATTGTTGTAGCTTTCATTCTTTTCATCCTATTCCACTGTTTGTGATCCTCACATATTTTGGTCTATTTGTAATAATGTCCTGACCCTGCAATGAGATCTGTACAATTGGACCCCTATACTTCAGTGGTATCCCAATGATTTCAGCGGAGCTTTGCGTGGGTTCACATATGCAAAGTTCATTGAAGGAACAAGGCCTTTTTTTAATAAGCTTTCCATTCTAAAGACCAGGTCTTCCTCTTTTCTGTGAAACAGTGTTGCATTTGTTGGAGTGCTATAAAATAATAATAGAGAGAACAAATGCAGGTTGATTTAGTGTTTCCATGTAACTATATTGCATTCCTGTGCATTTGTGGGATTGGAATGAGTTTCACTGCATGATTTGTCGAATCTCTTTAGTATAGTAAGGTGGTATTATTTAAAACACATAGGTTAAAAGTGTTTCTTTGGTTATGTCATTTACTCTCATAACCAGATATTCTGCCTTATTGCATACGGGTACTGCTGGAAACTGCTGTCCGCAACTGTGATGGCTTCTTTGTAAAAAAGGAAGATGCTATGAATATTTTAGACTGGAAAACAAAACAGAACAATGTTGAAGTGCCCTTCTCTCCTGCCAGAGTCCTTCTTCAAGATTTTACGTGAGATATTTTCTCTTTTTATTATGTTTTTCTTTGTTTTCAAAATATGTCCTGGTTTACCATGCTCAGTGAGGTTACCGTCTTGTCTCAGGCCTAAAAACAAAATGAGGTGGCCTTTGCAAAATTTAAGCATTCCATTAGTGAATGAAATTCTATAGGTGTGTTTTTTTTTTTAAGTGCACCTTCGATGATGTTCCTACATTGTATGCAAATAAAGCCTGTGATCCTGCAAGTTGGTCCATGAAAGCAGATACCTGTGCCCTCATGGAACTATGCTAAATTCAGTGGGACGCCAGGAAGGGGAAGGTGTCTGCATGGTATAACTTGCAGAATAAAGGTCAAAGAATGAGTTTGGTGGTACTTAAACTGTAGCAGGACTGTGTGATGGTGCAGTGAAATGTTTAAAAATCTTATTTGGCATACCTAAGGTCAATCCTGCTTATTTTACTGGTGCATATTAGTCTGTTGAAGCCAATTTACCTACATACATAAATAAAAGCTCAATTTGTCCATTAGAATGTTACCTATAGATTATTGAGATATGAGGCAACTAAAAGGGTAATCCTTAAGCACCTACAAAATACTAAACTAAGCAGATTTGATTTTTGCCAAGGTAGGCAGGTATTTATTTGTCAAGTAGTCAAGCAGAACAGAGAAGAACTCAGTCTGTGCTCAAAAGCAAACAGAAGCAGGTCCAATAAAATATATTACTTCACCTAACTTATCTCTTGAGAAGTATCCTAGTAAAATAAAAATACTAGGGGGCTGCATTCTCTGCTCACCACACTCACCCATCCCCCTCTCTCTGGCCACTGTTGCTCCGCTGAGAGAGCCTGTTGATGACAATGATGATGTCGTTCTGTAGCCTGGCAGGAACATTCTGTTGTCCGGCCAGAAAAAAAACTTTTGTATATATAGAGAGATATAGTAGTTAACAAATCAAATAAGATTTTCATAAAGTAACAATTTACCTCAGTATTCTTCTCCTTTCCTTTAGTTTTGTATGTTGTCTTTGAAGAGCATACTTTCATCTCTGAAATGGGAATAATAGTATTTAACCACTTTTGTAATACGCTTTGAGATCCTGAAATGAATCATAGAACACTAGAACTGGAAGGGACCTCGAGGTCATCGAGTCCAGTCCCCTGCCCTCACGACAGGACCGAGCACCGTCTAGACTACTGCTATAAGTGAATGAATACTGCTTATAATAAGTGAATACTTCTATAAGAAGTGAAAACTACAAATTGTAAAATAGTATTAAAATATGTAACATAGGCATTTATTTGTATAGCAAAGTGATGATGTACAGCTAGCATATATCTGAAAGTGGGTATTATGCTAAGGTTTCCTCACTATTCAGGATCCTAACAAGACAAAAGAAAATGCCAAGTGTAATCAATTGGCCAAAGAATTTGCATGTTCATGTTGACATACAATCTTGAAAGGTGGTGTTGATTATTTTTAGGATTAGAATTATTCAGTTTTTATTTAGATATATTTAAACAAACCCAACATATAAATGTTCCTTAAAACATGTTAGATAAAGAAAAACAAGCATTATGTAATGGTATTCAAATAGATTGCTATGAATGGTAAATTAAAAACAAGTTTCCAAAGTTATCTTTATTTTACAGAGTTGCCAATGCATCGTCATACATGTAAAGTGTTATTTCTTTGTTCTGTGTTAGTGGAATTCCTGCAATGGTGGATTTTGCCGCCATGAGGGAAGCAGTGAAGAATCTTGGAGGAGATCCTATGAAAGTCCATCCTGCCTGCCCAACTGATTTTACTGTTGACCATTCTTTGCAGATTGACTTCAGTAAATGGTATTTAAACTACAAAATCTAGTTCTGTTTAGTGATTACATGTCAGGAGGTGGGAAATATTTTTAATTGTGCTTTGTTCCTTCGGTAGAAGAGAAGTAGCCCATGTGATCATCATGGGGTTACTATGTAAAAATTCATGAATATCATACATTGATGTATGATTATAAAGAATTAATTCATGCAGGGATCAGTTGTGTGTAGGAAAGAGGACAATAGCCTGAGAGAGCACCCATTTACCCATATTTCAGGGATAATGTTAGACCTGTTTACTTTGAAACCCCATTCAAACCCATGTTGTTCTCCATAGACCAGTTTGTTGGATGGGTGAGGGATCACTGATTGTAGATACATGGGAACTTAAGACAAAGGGCTTCTTGGGGGATAAAAGACATTCTCAAGGAGGGTAAGAGAATAGTTGTCAGCCTCTTACTCCTGAGCAGCTGCTGACAGACACACACCCTGGAGGAGGAATTGTGAAGCAGTTGGATCTTCTTAAGCTTCCAAGGGATGGTTAAGTTTAAACAGTACTTTGTTTTGAGAACATAAGAACAGTCATACTATGTCAGACCAGTTGTCTGTCTAGCCCAGTATCCATCCTTCTGACAGTGGCCAATGCCAGATGTTTGAGAGGGAATGAACAGAAGAAATAATCAAGTAATCTATCTCTTGTTGCCCATTCTCAACTTCTGGCAGACAAAGGCTAGGAACACTTCAGTGCATGGTTTTGCATTCCTGCCCATCCTAGCTAACAGCCATTGATGGATCTATTTTCCATGAACTTACCTAGTTCTCTTTTGAACCCTGTTATAGTTTTTGCAGCATTCCACAGGTTAACTGTACATTAAAGAAATACCGTATGATCCCTATGAAAGCTGTGTGGTCCCTGTGTTAACTGCACTTCATACCTCCTGACCCGCAGACTTGCAGGTACCAAGCCCAGATGGACATGCTGAAAAATCATGGTACCCTGCTTCCCAGGGGTGACAGTCTGAGTCCCAGCTACCCATTTCCAATTTATCCAGTTTTTTTGCTTATCCTATCTGACCCCAGTTCCAATTAGATTGGATAATCAGGGTTTCACTGTATAGCTGTGAAATAAGGATGTTAAGAGGCGGGTAACTGGCTAATCACGTAGTTGATACAATTTGTATTGACTACACGATTAGTCGATAAAGAAAGGCACTCAGTGCTGGCTCACACCGGATCCAGGACCTACCTCTGCTGTGGCTCTGCAGCTTCAATATAGTAGGAACTGGGCACCTCCCCCTTGTGTCTCCCCCCCCCCCCACTGCTGTCCAGTGTTCCCTCTAAGGCTATGTCTGCACTACAAGATTTTTGCACAAAACGCGGTGGAGCGTCCACACCTCAAGCACGTTTTTGCACCAAAAAAAATACAATAAATCGACAGGACAGAGGGCTTTTGCCGGTAGAGTTATTCCTCTCCCCATGAGGAATAACTCCTTTTTGCACTACAGCTCTTGCACAGAAAGGCATGTGTGGACGCTCCACAGGGGTTTCTTGCACAAAAAGAGCCTATCAGAAAAAGCACAGGTGCTCTGATGGCCATTCTGTTAATGGCCATCAGAGCTTTCTTGCGCAAGAGCGTCCATGCAGTGTGGACGCTCTCTTGCGCAAAAGCACATCACTTTTGCGATGTGCTTTTGAGTTCTGGATGCGCTTTTGTGCAAGAAGTTTTTGCAGAAGATTTCTTCTGCAAAAAGCTTCTTGCGCAAAAACCCTGCAGTGTAGACAAAGCCAATGATTTTCCATCCATGGGCGGACTGAGTTTTGTCTTGTACACCAATATTGAGGTCATGTGTGCTTGTTCGGATGTGTGCTACTGTTGTACCCATTAGTTACTAACCCACAAGTTACTAACAAATATATTCACATTTTATTTTATTTATATCACCCTCGCATCTTTATTATTATGGCTGACCCTAAGTGCCAGTGTCCTGTATTTGTCCCGCAATCTGCTTATTGATCACCCCTGCACTATGTAACACAACATGGGAGGCCTTACAGTCATTCTGAAGGAAATGGGTGCTTCCTAACAAATGAGCCTGTAAATAATGAATTGTGATGGTTGCAGCAGGTACAAGAACAATCCCATTTAAATTGTTTAACTATAAAAAAAAAATAGTTTTTTATATCAGTTTTTTAGATCAGCTGAAACCTGGAAGGAAAAGATGGAGCTAAACATTGCTAAAATACAGAGTTATCATAGCCCAGGCCAAAAAAGATCTCAGCTGGAAAAAACAACAACCTTGGTCAAAGCTTAAATATAAAAATGAATAGCAATTTAGAAATATAAGCAACTTAAATGAGTCATTTGTTCATAACTTACAATTTACACACACACCCCCAAAGCTTTTTGAAAGTCTAAAATCATTTTAAAAACAAAAAAGTTAGAAACTTCATCTAGTAAAAGGTAAGCCAAGAAAGTTTAAAATATTTAGTCTTTCATAATAAATATAGCAAGGGTCCTCAGATTTTCAAAAAATACTTTTAAAAAATATTATACATGTAAAATAAATCATCTTTTCAAAAATTCCACTAAAAATCTACTCAGTTATTTTATTCGTTTGCAAAACCAACATCTGCTCTATCTGGTAGCGAGCATCTACTGACAGCCTTAACTTTGTTAGTTAACTCTTCCAGGTGTCCTGATGCTTTCCTGAAGTTTAACTTTTTTTCCTTAAGTGATTAATATTAAGCATAAAATAACTCAAAATAAAAAGAGAAACCCAAAATAAACACCCTATATTCCTTTGTCAATAATAAAGCAACTTAAAAAATTGTCATTTAAATAAAAATTTAAAAATAATTATAGGTATTCCTATAAAATACAAAAAAAAATAGTTCTTAAAATCTTTTAAAAGCTCAAAAAAGGCCACCAGCTGGGTGGTTTCAAAACAAAAACCAACCAAGCACACACACACACACACACTCAATATAAAACAATAAAGCCCAACTATTAAACTCCTATTCAAAATAGGGATGTGAATGGTTAACGTCATCCTTACTGGGTGATGCTCAGGAGCGGCCCGTGCATATAGGCTGACTCGGCTGTCGCTTAGGGTGCTGCGTTAAATGGGGCGCCCAATGATGACGTCACGTCATTGAGGGCTGTGGAGGCGGGGGCGCCGATCGCACATTCCGCCTGGGGCACCAGCTGCTGGCAGCCTCCCTCGGTCCGCCCCGGTGATGCTTACTTCTTACAGCCAACCAGCGGGCTCACATGCCACAGGCAGAGATGCTCCAGCCTGGAAGGATCAACTCCTATTCGTTGGAGCAGCTGCTACCCTCCATGCAGCTGCACACCTGGCTCCGTCTCTGGCTCCAATAGCCACCCGCCACATGGCTCCAGCTCTGGCCCTGACCAGGGCTGCTGGAGGAGCAGCCACTTGCAATGCAGTTTGTACTCTGGCCCCAGCCAGGGCCACTGGAGGAGCAGCTGCCCACAGCATGGCCCACAGCTCTAGCCCTGGGGAAGGGTGGTAAAGTTTTGGTGCATGCCCACACAAGTGCACACTTTAGAGGGAATCCTGCTGCTGCCTCTGATAGAGGCAGCAATATAGGGGAGGTGCAGGCAGCACCACAGAGACGGTGCTGGGGGGATTCAGAGGCAGCAAGGGGAGGGGAATGGAAGTAGTTGACTCGACTACCCGATAAGCCTAGGCTTATCAGGTTGTTGACTACTCGCTGACATCCTGCTGTTAAATGAAGATTATTTTTTTAATATTATTTCTCCAATTAATATCCAATTCTTTTGTTTACCCTTACTTGTGTTTGGAGGGAAAAGCCCAAAATGTGATTAGTTAAGTCTGAAATTATCAGAAAGGCCAAGTGTTGGCTAACGATTTCAACATTCTGCTTTCTACTGATATATCTAGTTTTGCCAGTTCACTACTAGAAAGTCCACAGGAGCCTGTCACCATGTGCTGAAGTGAGATGTGAGGTCCTTCTCCAGGGTGTTGCATGTGCTGCCTCTATGTAGCTTCCAGTTCACGCTAGCCAAGGGATTGTGAACTGAGCTTAGACTGAGACAGTGCCCTGTTAGGTGGAATGGTATCCTGCCACTAAACAATTGAAGTAAGGATGTTAAATTGCGGTTACCTAGCTAATTGTATATAGTTGATACAATTTGTATAATCTATACAAATAGACGATAGGACCGCTCTGCAGAGCAGCAGTGGGGGTAGCTCTAGGAGCCAGTTCAAGGTGGGACTGAGCAGTCCCAGTTCATGATGACTCTGGGAGCCATCCGCACTGCTGCTCTGCATTTTAAATGTATCAGAGATGGGTAGCTGAGTTAGTCTGTAACAGGAAAAACTTAAAAAACAACAAATAGTCTAGTAGCACTTAAAGACTAACAAAACATGTTTGTAGATGGTATCATGAGCTTTTGTGGGCACAACCCATTTCTTCAGATGACACTAGGCTAGCTTTTACTACATTTAAAATCCAGAGCTGTAGCATCCCAGATCAGCGTGAGCCGGTACTGCTCGATCCTGGCTTGTGCTGAGTCCAGCAGTCCCTGCCCATGGCCAGCCCTGGCTGCTGTGAACAGGGGCTGCTTGGCAGCAGCAGCCCCTGTCCGTGGAGGGGGCAGGCAGCTTCGCAGCAGCCTCCCCTATGACTTCCCCCCCTCTGTCTCTGATAGAGGCACTAGGGGGCAGGGCAGGCGGCACCCTGGAGATGGGGGGAACTGGCTTCTGCTCCCTCTCCTCCCCCACAGACTCTCTCTGATAGAGGCAGCAAGGGTGAGGGAAGTGACCAGTCAAGTCACTACTCAACTATCCAATAAGCTTATCAGATAGTCGACTAGTTGCTTACATCCCTAAATGGAAGCTCTTTCTATTTCTAGAGCATCAGAATCATTGGTAGCCCTATTTATCCATGTGACAAAAAAAGTCAATCATCTTTCACAGTGGTTTTTCATGGTGTCCATGTTAAAGCTGAATGTAGTGTAAATAGAGTGTAATATGATATAAATGTAAAATTTAAAAATATTTGCCTACAGTGTTATATACATGCACTTATTGTTTTCTTGAGCCTTGTGTATAACAGTTCTATATTTTTTGTAATAAAATGTGTTTATTACTTGAACCCTTAATTTAGAAACACAAATATAAAATCTCACAACTGCTGCCTTGAGTAAACTGTAGCAAGAGGCAATTCCCCAGGGATCTAAAAAATGTCAATCGTGCTGCAGTAGAGATTAAAACCCAATAAATCCCCAACCCTTCCCTGGGACAAGACTTTCCATACATCCCTTCCTTCAGATCTTGAGTAAACAGATGGTACTTGCACTGTGTCCTGTTAATAAATGTGGTGTTTGGCAGACCAACCAGGTGAGAGAGTAGTTTATACAGCAGTTAATATTCCTTTTAGAAAAGCTAACAAAAGGTCAGTATAACTTCTTTTTGTGTGCTGTGATCTTTGGCTAACTAAACATACCTAATGACACTTTATTTTGCTCTGGGGTTGGAATAAAATTATGGATTTTTAGATGCATTTGATCATTTGTTCAGGGTGTTTTTGCAGTGTTTTTATGCATTTGTTTTATTTTCTGTTTTAAATGATAGTGCAATACAGAATGCTCCAAATCCCGGAGGTGGTGACTTACAGAGGCCATTGGCAAAGCTTTCTTCATCTCAAGTGCAAACTCGGAAGGTACTTTGCAGAGGCCAGACTGGCTGTAAAGGGCCATGTGATGCTGGAGAATCAAGTCATAACTCAGGAAGATTTTCTGCGCAGATTGAGAATACCCCCATCCTCTGTCCTTTTCATCTTCAACCAGTGCCTGAGTATGAAATGCTTTTATTGCTTAGCCTTTAATTGTCAAATCCTTCTTTTGCTGGAGGGAACCATGGTTGTGTGTTGCTGATCGGAATGCAGGCCCTTATTGTGTGTTGTCTCCTAGTTCAGCACTTACTTCTGGTTTAAATTTAAGCTTGAGCAGAACAATTGTACCATGATATTAGGTGATGCAGTCTTGTTGAACAGCTTATCCAACGGCTTGAACAACAGTACAGCTTTTAAAGTGTTGGCTTGTCTTGCGGAAGCTATTGGCTAATTGCAGTTAGCTTTTGGAGTTAGTTGTAAAATTTAAATATTGCCTCCAAAATACAGAAAAGTAAGCTTTCTGTCTTCTGTAAAGCAGGCAGTTTTGGGGCCTGTTAGTTGCCATCCAGAATGCCTGTAACTGCTGACAGAGATGCTGCTCTATGCTAAATGTACCTTCCTGCATCTTTGGCCACTCAAGCCCAAAACAAATCTGAGCATGTAGGTCGATGTCTGAAACCACAGGTGTTTGAACTGACATAAAACGGGAGTTGAACTTAGGTAAAACATTCTATAGAGGGTCATTCATGTGGTTGATAATTGTCTTTTTAAAATGTGCGTTGGAGAGTTGCCTTATTTCCTTGTAAGGGCAGTGATACATAGGAACAGTGCTCTATAAATTAGTTAATGTAATACGCCACTGAAACTCTGGTTTAAATCTGAAAGTCCCTCTTGTTTTATATTTCATTTAAATGATTTACAGAAGATTTAACCCCCTTTGTTTCCTGATAAGAAATGAACATCCCCATATTGGCTAAGAAAGCGATCTATGTGTCATCCCCCTGGCCACTCTTTTAATCCACCTGTCACTGAGTTGAAATTGAGCATTACATTTTGGCTGTGACACCTCACAAAGGCCTCATCTGCTTGCCTTTTCCTAAGATTCATTTGTTTATAGGTACTTTCGCAGCACTCAGTCTACATTACATGTAATAACCCTCATCTCTCAACTGCCACCTATCTTCTCAATCTCTGTATTTCTGTGGCTGACGTGCCTAGAATTTCAAAGCTATATCAAAGAGGAGACCCACAATCATACAGTATTTTGATTGTGTTGCAAATTTTATTTGAAATATTTATTTCCATCCTCTTTTGCTTTTTCCACACAGAAATAGAAATGTGATGAGAAAAGTTAAGTATTTCCTGCAATCTGGATTTTGCTGATACCAGCAGTGGCATTCATTAATCTATAGTTTGATTGATGACTATCGCTTAGAGCTTTGCAAAACAGTATATGACCTTTCTCTAGTGCAGAAGAGAAAGGGGGAAGTTTTGATGCAAAATGCAGCCCTAAAACATCATTTAGGGTATGTCTAGACTACATGGCTCTGTCGCCAGAGCCATGTAGATTAGTTTACTAGACATACCCAAATGAAGCGGCAATTTAAATAATCGCCGCTTCATTTAAATTAAAATGGCTGCCGCGCTGTGCCAATCAGCTGTTTGGCGGCACAGCGCTGTAGTCTGGACGCTCCGCGGTCGACATCAAAGGCATTTGTCGATCTCCCCGGTATGCCTCGTGGGATGAGGTTTACCGGGGAGGTCGACAAATGCCTTTGATGTCGACCGCGGAGCGTCCAGACTACAGCGCTGTGCCGCCAAACAGCTGATCGGCACAGCGCGGCAGCCATTTTAATTTAAATGAAGCGGCGATTATTTAAATCGCCGCTTCATTTGGGTATGTCTAGTAAACTAATCTACATGGCTCTGGCGACAGAGCCATGTAGTCTAGACATACCCTTAGATAAAAGCTTTTATTCCTCTCTCTCACAGAAAAGCTCCTAGAGAAGCAGTAGCTATTAAAACAATACAAAATGAATTTCACTCGGTTATTAAAATCATGCTTTTCATTACAAACACACATGAAATTTAGTAATCTGTGTTTATGTTCAGACATTGTGGTGTTGAGCACCATAGATCTACCTATACCTAAGTAAATGAATACAGTTCCTCATTTACTAATACGTTATACAGTATTCTATTTGAGTTCTTGTCAGCAGAGGACCAGAGTTGAAAATGAGCAATTTTTTGCCTGCAGTAACGTAAACCAGACACCTTATTTCTTTCTCAACATCAAATTGCTTGAGGTAACCAATCCTTAAGATATTTTTTTTTTATATCTATCCTTGTTTGACAGTGCAGTTATTGTAGTGCCTCACATGCTGTTACAGTATCATTTTCTAATGGATGTTTTTTGAGATTACTTAAGGAAAACAAGAAGTTGGAATAACTCTCATTTATGCAATGTGTGATGAGAAGACCAGTCCTTTTCTCTGCTGTTTTCAGAGGGGATCATCTTTCTTCACTTCCTTGTTTGGAAGAAATTGCCTCAGTCTTGTCTAGTAAACCATTTAAAAGAATACTGCTATATGCAGAAATAAATTAGCATTCCAGCAAATAAAAGCAAATCTCATTGTTTATCATTCAAAAATGTCATTGTTTACCAATTAATTTTAATTTCTAGGCCTGAAACAGTGTTAAAAAACCAAGAAGTGGAATTTGGCAGAAATAGAGAGAGGCTTCAGTTTTTTAAGGTAGGCCCTCTTTTTGCACAGCCCTCATATTATATTCTTGATCTGAAAGATTGGCAAACCATCAAGTGGCCTTGGCAATTCATGATGGCAGGGGGAATTTATTGTATCACTTTCCAAACGTCAGATTTTCAAGTCAGAATTTTTTAGTACATTTTAGTACGGCTGATGAGTGCGATACATGATGACAGGCATTGTAGAGCCCTAATTAAGATGTGTGGATTTTTTAATGGAGGAAAGATACAAAATATTAATAGAAATACAGTAAAAGCTTTGTTATCTGGTACTGTTAACTGAAAAACTCTATGAATTATGGATGTTAGAGTGTAACCGGTTTACCAATAAGCATTTGCTTATCAGTTAATATTGTTAATGTTTCCAGTTAATCACAGGCCACCTCCACCCATCCCCCCTGTGGCTCTGCCAGTATATTTGGAGCCAGCAGGCAGTGCATGCCGGAACAGAGCCTGCCAGCTTTTACTAAAGAGCCCACAGCGGGCTGTAGTAAATTCCTTTTGTAAAAATAACAGTTAACGGTTACATGGTTACCATATTACACAATTTTTAACATCCCTATTATTAACTGTCATTGCACCCAGCTGGTTAACAAAGTTGTAATTTAACAGAGTGCTGGATGGGCTGCTGGCACTGCTCCTGAGGAGGAGGAAGCCTCCTCCCCTGGAGAGGGGCAGGCAGCGGATTGGAGCCAGCAAGGGCTGCTTTGTTATCCAACACGTTCAGTTAACGAGTGTCTGCCATTATTCCTGAATGCTGGATAGGGATGTTAAGAAGTGGGTATTTCACTCATCGTATAGTTGATAAAATGTAGTGATAGAAGCAGCAGCACGGGGCGGGGGGCAGGTGGCACTGTGGAGATGGTGCTGGGAAGAACCAGCTTTTAAGTTGGCTCCCCCCCAGCACTGGCTCCTGCACCTCCCCCTCTTTCTCTGCTGCCTCTGTATCAGATGCAGCAAGGGGAGGAGGAAATACAAGTAGTCAGCTCGATTATGACTACTGACATCTCTAGTGCTGGATAACAAAGTTTTCGCTATATTCAGTAAGCTAATATTAATTGAATCACTATTTATTTTGATCTAAACATTTTCCAGGTGTTTATAATCCAAATATCAATAGTATCATATTCAAATTTGATAACCAGAAGTGATGCTAACTGGAAACAAAAGTGAAACTGACCAAACACTGAGGACTAGATACTTTGAGCTGCAAAGCATTCTAAATTTCCACTGAAATGAAAATGCATTGAAAGCACTCAGCACTTCGCAATTATCTGCTGCAGATTATTATCTATGTGCATCTCTACAGGTTAACTGCTTCACTAGTCCCTGATCCTAAAAAGTTCACCCTCCCTGCCATTGAAATCTTTTGTGTTGGACATAAATTTATATTTTACTTAGTTTCTGAAACTTCATTTTAAATAAACATGAGAAAGTTGAAGAGTTTAATCTGTTTAATATTTCCTTTTTTCCTGGTTAAATTAAACTATTCTCCCTAGCTGCAGCACTAGCAAAATGGCTTGGGCGTAATTATGTAATTAATTTCCATTAGCAACTGGTGGTCCACGGAAAGGTTTGCATTGAGCCTGGTGGGCCACAGGCCAAAAAGTTTGAGAACCACTGCCCTAGCCAAATCCATGATCCTCCAAATCTTTGTTTTAAGACAATATAGCCTCATTTAAATTAGTGGGACTACTTCTGAATGGGATTTGGGTACTCTAATAACAGCCAGCAGTTGTGGTGGGGTTGCTTTACTGATGTAAAGCACTTCTCCATCCCTCTTACTGTTAATGTTTGCTGCTAGCCTGGAAACTTGAGATCTGAACTCTGATCACTTAAGGCATTGTGATGTGCTGCTATTGAATCAACAGACAGGATAACTATGTATGTTGCTGACTTGCTAGAGCATTTTTCTTTTGTAATACCATTAATTATATCATATAACCAACTAAAAAAGAAAGAAATTAACAATTAAAGTGCAACTGTACTCTGAAAAGTAACTGCAAAAATTGAATGTTCATGTTTGTGTGCTGAATTTTCAAGTACAGAGATGTTTTTCTAACTATCAGTTTTACAATCTCAGCCAAATTTGTGGGAATCAAGCTGTATTTTTGCCATCTCATGAAAACATAATTAGTACTGAAGGGTCTATTGGCCAAGTATTACCTATGGTTATATTTGTGCTTCCCCATTGTCTCAGTTCAGTGACATCTGTGTGATCTATTGCTTTTATTAGGTTTGTACATAAGTGATTAAGCCTCTCATTGTAATTTAGAAAATAATTTTGTTAATAAACAAGAAGGAATAGAATCCAACTCAACCTCCATTGGTATGATGGCTTTGCAGTACTAACAGGAGTTTAAATCACAGCCAGAAATATCAAAAGATATGTGTCTGTATACCTACAGGAAGCAGATATGTGGATTTTTACATAGACACGTTTCAGAGTAGAACCATATCTAAATGCTGAAATTGTGTATTTCCTAATTTGTACAGTCAATTATAAGTGACGAACAAGTACAATGACATTGTTCATATTTTTATTTTATTTATTCTTTATCAGTTATGTGCCTTTGTCACTAAATAGAGTTTAGCACAGCTTCTTTACAAATGCAAAATGTCATAGTTGATTTAAATATAACAAATACCCTTTTTTATTCTCTTTTTTAAAAAAAATATAGTGGGGTTCAAAGGTTTTTAGGAATGTTGCTGTAATTCCACCTGAAATGGGAATGGCACACCAAGTGAACTTGGAATATTTATCAAGAGTTGTTTTTGAAGTTAAAGATTTCCTATATCCCGACAGCGTAGTTGGCACAGATTCACATACAACTATGGTAAATGGTCTGGGGATCTTGGGATGGGGTAAGTATCATGTATATGACTTGATGATGTCAATTGCATTTGTAAGTTTTCTTACTATATGAAAGGAAAATAATTAGTATTTAATACTTTCTTCACATTGGATATTTCTCTGTTCCAAGTCTTAATGTCATTTAGAACCTGAAATTGTATTTAGGGAAAACATTTTGAGGTGAGTTTCATGATATGAATGATGAACTGAATTTGTTTGCGGTTCTTCTAAAAGAAATTAGAAAGATTTCATATAGTAAGGCCTGTTTCATTCCCAAGATAATAGTGGTTTACACCCTAAATAGTTGGGTTTTTAAGATATTTATATTGTGTACAGATGAGCCTTTTTATGTTGTCATTGGAAATAAATCAGGAATTATGTATCCTGAGAAGGGATTTGAAGGAAACCATAATATTGCAAAGGTCTTGTTGCTGTACCTCAGTGGTGGGCACTTGCAGATTCTACATATGACTCACGCCTCACCCTTCTGCCTCCTTTCCCCCCATCCCACCTCCTGGGGTCCCGGCACTTATCTACTTCTTCCCCTCCCTCCCAGCACTTCAAGAGCACTATGAATCCACTGATTTGTGTTCCATCCCTGCTCCTCCCCCTCTCAGCTTTCAATCTCTGGGAGGGTGGGGAGAAGTGGGAACAGGGTGCAAATCATTCAATTCACAATGCTTGGGAAATGCTGGGAGAGAGGGGGAAGCGAAGGGAGAGGTCATGCTTTGTGGAGGATTCAGGCAAGAGGCTGGGTAGAGATTTGAGGGGAAGGGTATAGTGGGGATGGGACCTGCAGCAGAGGGGAGGATCGAGCAGCCACTGGCAAAATAAGCAACACACATTTAAAGCAAGGATGCGAGTAAGGTCCGTGCTGATTGTACATATGTGAGAGCTGTGCTCTCCTGCTTCTGTGTTATTTTTGCCAGCAGTGTAATTTGTCCCTAATAATGGATCACTTTGTGTTGAAAGAGTGCGATAAAGGACAGTCAAGTGCAATGTATTTAGTCCAATTCTTGGGGTCATGGTTAGTGCACATGCCCAATTTAAATTTTGCAACCCACTGAGATGAAGGATGGCCACTCATGGCACACCCACTAGCCTTGGTTGCCCATCGCTGCTGTAGCTAGATGCACATTGTCATGGCAGTATGTGGAAGCTTCCATGGCTGTTGTTCATGCTGCATGTGTTCTCTGTATGAATAGAACACTTCTATCCAACACTTTTCAGGAGTAATACATTGCTTTTTTTTAATTTAAAGAAAAAATGACAAGGAAATGTTCAGATAAATACTGTTTGAATGTGTGGTGTGAAATTCAGATAAATATTAGTATAGTTGTTACATAAATCTGTAGTAGGTATCGCACACAAGGCCAGCAGAATTAAAATGTCATAATTTGGGCAGTAGTTTTGCAAGATTCTTTCATGTCCATCTTTAGTCTCAGAGACGTAGCAATGTTGTCTGTAATTTAAAAACTAATGGTCCCGTGGCACCTTAAAGACTAACAAAAAAAAATAGTGTCATGAGCTCATCATCTGAAGAAGTGGGTTTTACCCACGAAAGTTCATGATAGTATGTCTTTTTAGTGGCACACATCTGTATTGTACATGCCCTTCAGCTGCAGAGTCAGATACAAATACCATAGTCTTTAACGTCAATAGGAGAAACTTTATTAGACTTTAACATGCACTTCAAAATATTTATTATGTGAATTACTTAGCACAATTAAAAACAGTTTAATATTCTCCCTCCAGGTGTTGGTGGTATTGAAACAGAAGCAGTAATGCTGGGAATGCCAGTTACACTCACTTTGCCTGAGGTAGTTGGGTGTGAGCTGACAGGCTTAGCCAGCCCATTTGCTACATCCATAGATGTTGTCCTAAATATTACTAAGGTAATTTACAATTCTATTTAATCCCAAATCAAGACTTTCTTATTGTGGGAAATCTGCCACAGATGCTTGGGAAGGGAAATAAGCACGTAACTGCTCATTTAAGTCCCATTTATTTTCTTTTTACCAATGGTATCTTATAGGCTTTACATATAGTTCTGTATTTATAAGAACATAAGAATGGCCATACTGGGTCACACCAAAGGTCCGTCTAGCCCAATATCCTGTCTGCTGTCAGTGACCAATATCAGATGCCCCAGAGGGAGGGAACATACAGGTAATCCTCATGTGATCCCTCTCCTGTCACCCATTTCTGGACAAACAGAGGCTAGGGACACCATTTCTACCCATCCTGGCTAATGGCCAGTGATGGACCCTAACCTCCATGAATCTATCTAGCTCTTTTTTGAACCCTGTTAAAGTCCTAGCCTTCACCACATCCTCTGGCAAGGAGTTCAAGAGGTTGACCGTGTGCTGAGTGAAGAGAAACTTCCTTTTGTTTGTTTTAAACCTGCTGCCTATTAATTTCATTTGGTGACCCCTAGTTCTTTCATCGTGGGAATAAGTAAATAACTTTTCCCTAGTCACCTTTTTTACACCAGTCATGATTTTATAGACCTCTATCATATTCCCCCTTAGTCTCCTCTTTTCCAAGCTGAAAAGTCCAGATCTTTTTAATCTCTCTTTGTATGGGTCCCATTCCAAACCCTTTGTTGCCCTTTTCTGAACCAGTGCCAATATATCTTTTTTGAGATGAGGTGACCACAACTGTACGCAGTATTCAAGATGTGGGTGTACCATGGTTTTATATAGAGGCAATAAGATATTCTCTGTCTTATTTTCTACCCCTTTTTTAATGATTCCTAACATTCAATTTGCTTTTTTGACTGCCACTGCACATTGAATGGATGTTTTCAAAGAACTATCCACAATGACTCCAAGATCTCTCTTGAGTAGTTGTAGCTAAATTAGTCCCCATCATATTGTATGTGTAGTTGGGATCATTTTTTCCAATGTGCATTACTTTACATTTATCAACATTACATTTCATTTGCCATTTTGTTGCCCAATCACTTAGTTTGGTGAGATCTTTTTGAAGCTCTTCATATTTTATTTGTGTAACTTATGTCATTGTTCTCTAGTGAGAGCATTTAGTTTCTGCAATAGAAAAAGCCCTCCTGTTTGTCTCTTAACTCCAAATTATTCTTGCTTTTTGCTTTCTCAATCTGAGGTAAATCAAGAATAACTTTATTGAAGTTGGTAGTTACAGTAATGTAACAGAAATGTAGTGAGAGTAGAATGTGGCCCTGTCTCTCTGGATTTCCACTTTTTGGCCATGTGGCCTCTGGTGAATGGTATCAGAGTGATCCATGTCGGTATGGTGAATGCTTCCATTCTGAGCAAATCCTTAGCAAGATTTAATCAGTTTCTATTTTTTAGTTTTTCATGTACCTTGGAGTTTTGTCCTTTATAAAGCAGGACGTGTAAGAGGAAATAAATGTCAATGAATCTCCACTCTCTCAGCCTAGTGAACTAGTGACAGTGGTTTGCACCATCACACAGAAAAGCCTTGTTAGATTTCTGTTCCCAGTTTCTTGTTCCCCAGGGTATCTTAGCTGTGAATGCAGCATGTTTGGCACCAAGGGATGAGGAAGGTGTAATGTTTTACACTGTTCAGGAACATCTACTCTAGTCTAAGGAGGACAGGTGTTGCCATATGTCTGGAAGGATTCATGATGTAGTATATAGTGCCTCAAAATGGAGGGGAGGGTTATTCCAGGGAAATTGGGGAACCATCAGGGATAAAAGTAGTGCTTAGGTTTTCAGTAACAGTACCCAACTAACCAGTAATGCCGCTTTGTTTATCTTAACAGATAAACAGATATCTTTCCAATGTGGTAGTTTTATTTTCAAAAGTTGTTCCAGTGACATAAGTTGCTACTTAGGTGTTTATTAGTTTTCTCATCCTGACTTCTAAAAAATCTTTTTCCCTCAAATTATCCCATTCTTGTCATTGCCATCCTCTGTTCTCTGAAATTCCATTGTCTTCACAGCTAGGGTACCTTGGGGAACAACAGAGGGTGAATAGTGTCTAACTAGGCTTTCCTTACGACAGTGCAAAGCACTGTCACTAGTTCCCTGGACTTAGAGAAGAGCTCTAAATTCCTTCCTTTGAATCTTTATCACCTTGACTACCAAACTATAAGCCACACATTGCCTTGTGCATTCCTGACTCCTAGCAATACCTTTTATGAAACAGTCACTGCTTGAAAATTTGCAGAACTGAGCAGGTGAGAAGAGATATCTTGAGGGATTTTATCTCTGTCAGAGTCCAATCTAAGTGTTAAAGTTTTGAAGTTTAATTTTGCTAATATGATTTTAGATTTAAAGATGTTTCCTGCTGTATTTCAGTTAGTAAAAGTGAAATTTCAAACTGTTGCACAAAACTTTCTTTGTAGTATATCTTCTTATGATCCAGATGTCATATAGTTATGTATTTCATTTCAAACAGCAACTCAGGCAAGCAGGAATGTCTGGAAAATTTGTTGAGTTTTTTGGAACTGGTGTTTCCCAGCTATCTATTGCTGACCGAACCACAATAGCAAATATGTGTCCTGAATATGGTGCTATTCTAAGCTTTTTCCCTGTTGATAATGTGACGCTCAAGCACTTAAAGCATACAGGTAAGGATGAAATTACGGTACACATGATTCAGCATATTATAAACTCATATGGTAGATTTTTTTTATCTAAAATTGCATCATTATATTTGGACAGCATTTTTCTTCAGTTCTGTTGTGCAATTAAATTAGATATCATAGGGAACTACTTTGCAACTCTCTCCCATGAATAGCCTCATGGGCACTATGACATTTTAAATTTAATGAAAATTATACTACTTTAATGAATGTCACCTACCTTTCTCTGCAGAAATGGCCATTGGTCCTGAAGCTTATTAGCATGTAGATTTCCTTATGGCACTACATTTTAGTCATTACAGTTTTTTTCATTAAAATAGGAATTTTTAAAAAAATCGTGACAGATGAATAGCTGGCATGCCTCTGATGCTTGTACCAAATCTGGTTGGTTTCTCTGCTTCCTGATCTGTCTGATCATTGCCATTACTGTTCCAGGGTCAACTCATTCTTGAGTGTGCAGAGGTCATCTCTGTCAAGACACCATTTCCCTGCTCCTCTATGAGTTATTCATAACAATTTGAAAATTATATCAGAGGGGTAGCCATGATTAGTAGTCCTTTGGTATAGCAACTAACAAAAATGTATAGCATCATAAGCTGTCGTGGGTAAAACCCACTTCATCAGGTGAATTGGAGTGGAAATAACAGAAATAAAGGGGTGTGTGTGTGTGTACGTACACACATAGCAGTACCTGTCAACTGTAGGAAGGTGTTAGTGAGGCTAATTAAATGGGCTGGATGTGTCCTATATGTAACTTTTAATGTGGAAATGTGGTTGTTAAAGGCAGGAGAAATTAGCTTTGAAATACGCCAACCAATTCATGTCTTTATCCACGCCCAGGGTAACGGAGTCAAATCTGTAGATTAATTCCAGTTCTGCAGACTCTCTCTGTAATTGGTTAGTGAAATTCCTTTGTAGAAGAATGTCTACTTTTATATCCATGATTGAATGACCAGGCAGGTTTAAAATGTTCCCGTACAGGTTTATGTGTGTTACTATTTCTGATGTCTGATTTGTGTTCATTTATCCTTTGTTGTAGAGACTGTCCAGTTTGGCCAATATACATGGCAGAGGGGCATTGTTGGCAGTTGATGGCATGTCTCTCATTAGAGAATGTGCAGTTGTATGAGCCCTAATGTTGTGGCTTATATGGTTAGGTCCTGTGATGGTGTTGCTTTCATAAATATGTGGATAGAGTTGGCAATGGCATTTGTTGCGGGTAGATTCCTGTGTGAGTGCATCTGTGATACTGTGTGGAGGCTGGAAAGGATTTGCTTCAGGTTGGGGAATTATCCATAGATGAGGAATGACTTGTCTCCCAAGGCCTGTGAGAGTGAGGCATTGTTTACCAAGACAGGTTGTAGATTTGTGCTTGAAGAGGTTCAAGCTGGAGGTTATAGGGGTATGTCTATACATCAGAGTTATTTTGGGATATCAGAGGTATCCCAAAATAGCTACCCTGCGTCTTCACAAGCCACCCATTAGTTTGAGATTTTTTTTGAAATAACGGGCACACTATTTTGGCATCCACGAGGGTTAAGGGATGTCTTGAAATAGGCTATTTCAAGCACCAAATTTCAAAATAAAGTGCTATTTCAAAATAAACTCAAAATAAACTCATATCTTATTTTGAGTTTAGAGTGCAGTGTGATGACCAGTGGTGGTCTGTTATCTTCCTTGTTGGACCTGTCTTGAAGTAGTTGACTTTTGGGTACTTGTCTGGCTCTGTCAATCTGTTTTCTCACTTCCACAGGTGAGTATTTAAGTCAGGGGTGGCCAACCCATTCTGGGCAAAGAGCCAAGATAGCAGTGGATCCAGCGCAAAGAGCTGGGGCAAAGTTATCAAGGGGGGAAAAAAAGGACTGCCCTTTTTGCCCCTTTAAAAGGAGCCCCCCGATCGCGTTTGATTTGGGGGGGGGGGGAAGCTCTGCCCCTTTAAGAAAATGCATTTAAACGCATTTAGAGGCTTTTTGGCCACATTAGGCTCCCGCCGGTCAACACCATCTTTAATTCTACGTCTTTTATGACCGCGCCGGATGGCTCCCTTGTGCAGGTCAGCACAGGGAGCCGGGAGGAGAGGGCTGTTTTTGGGGCCACAGGGGCAGCTTACGAGCCACGGGGGGGGGGCTTTGCGAGCTGCACCCGGGGGGGGGGGGAGAGCTGCATGTGCCTGATAAAGATCTTGTAGGTGTTTGTCTCTGTCAGTGGGATTGGAGCAAATCCAGTTGTATGTAGGGGCTTGGCTGTAGACAATCAACCATGTGATGTATCTGGGATGAAAACTAGAAGGCATACAGTTAAGAACAGCTGTTGATTGGTTTCCGGTATAGGGTGATATCTATGTGACTGTAGTATCAGGGAAATGGATCTCTCATGTGGAGTGGTACAGAATTAGGTTGATAGTGAGGTGGAAATTGTTGAAAATACCTGTGGAATTCTTCAAGGGTCTCCTTTCCGTGGGTCCATATGATGAAGATCTAATCAATGTAATGTAAGTAGAGGAAGGTTGCTAGGGGCCAAGAGCTGAGGAGGTGCCTGCTTCCCCTCCCTGCCGCATGCTGTTGCCTCTTGATACAGAGGCAGTGGTGTGGGGGAAAAGAGGCAGGTGGGAGATGGCTTTTAAGCTGGCTCACTGAGTGTATCGGCTCCTGCCGAGCCAACTGCCAGAGACCAACTGGCAGAAGCAGGAGCATGAGGGTCAGGCAGGAGCCGCTATACACAGGGAATCAGCTCTGGTGGATCCATCTGTTCCCCCCCACAACTGCTGCCTCCTACAGAGCATGTAAACATGTAACCTTTGTTACATGTTTACAAAAATAAACACATTTAATATTCCATATGTATAAAATAAATAAAAATAAAAAATCTTGGTTTCTACTCCAATTATTTCTACTCCAATTCATCTGATAAGTGGGTTTTATCCATAAAAGTTCATGATTCTATATATTTTTGTTAGTCTCTTGAGATGCATATGAAAAGTAAAATTCAGTCACTTGTCTTGCTTAATTTGGCTTGGAGGAGCAAAAAGATTTTGCTGATGCTTCCCATAAACCAGGCCATAATGAGAAGGAGTCTGCTGAATTAATGTTCCTTTTCTGAGTTCCATCTTAGGCTGCAGTGAGGCGATCGGATGACAGTGAAAAGCTCTTAATTATGAACTAATTTGTACATAGCTTGCTGAAAGCATACTCAGTGTGTGTGGATTGGCAACCCTTGTGTCAAGGATTGAAGTATTTCACTTTTAGACTTTGTATAGGCTTAAACTGCTAATAGACCAGAGGTAGAGTGTATAGGCAAGTTACATATGGCAAGAAGACTGTTATTCAGGGCAGTTATTCAAGTGCAGAGTCAGAATTTCATGCGGCTGAATAGTGTTAGATTCATGGAATCTATGCGGTAGCACACAGATACTGTGACAAATTCACACAATTTACTTCTGGGAACCCTAGTTACAAGTAAGTTGTAGGGATGTTAAAATTAGGTTATTTTAATAATCCGAATAGTTGATAGAATTTTTATCAATTAGTCAATTACTCGAGAGGGGAAAGCAGCCAGCTCAGTCCTGGCTTGTGCTGGGACCAAACCCCACTGTGGCTCTGCAGTTTAAAAGGCAGTAGGAGCCAGACAGCCTGCCCCCTGGTACCTACTGTGTTTTAAATTGCAGAGCCTCAGCGGGGTTTGGTCCATGAGCCAGGCCGCCTGCCCAGCTGGTCCCAGCAGGAAGTTGGGATTCCCCGCAGACAGGGGCTGCTGCCGGGATAAGGCAACGGGGGGGGGGGGGGGGGAGGAGGCGGAGGCGGAGGCGGAGGCGGACACAGTGCTGAAGGGAACCAGCTTTTAAGCTGGCTCCCCCCAGCACTGGCTCCTGCTCCCTGCCCCCCTCCCCCTCTGCCTCTGATATAGAGGCGGCAAGGGGGGGAATGTGGGTAGTCGGCTTATCAACTACTCTTTTATATGCCTAGTAAGTTGTGCTCTTTTTCAGTACTATACCTTTTTCTGTGTCTGGGAATATTTTCCATAGGGTTTGACAAGGCTAAGCTTGAGTCCATGGAAACATATCTTAAAGCTGTGAAGTTATTTCGAAATGATCAGATTTCTTTAGAGGAACCTGAATATACCCAGGTATTTATAAAATGACTTTTACTTTTGCAACTATTTCTATTCATTATTCATAAATTATTTTTATTCTATTGTAATTATTGTTCCTTTTTAGTAGTTATTTCTACATGAATATCTTAACTAATTGCTTTGGGTAGTTAGATACTTTACAAAAAAACCTCACAACCTTAAGCGCTGTAATAAGTATAGGAAAGGCTGATGAATCCTTTTGTCAACCAGCTCTTTAAAGATACCATGTAACTTTGACTTCTGAATGAGCAATTGTAGCAGCTGGTGTCAGAGCTCAGATAGTGATAGAGATGCAGCTGTGTTAGTCCGGTCTAGCTGAAACAAAAGACAAGACTATGCAGCACTTTAAAGACTAACAAGATGGTTTATTAGGTGATGAGCTTTCGTGGGCCAGACCCACTTCCTCAGATCAATTTGTGGAAGAAAATTGGCACGACCATATATACCAAAGTGATACATTCAAAAAAAAGTGAACACATATAAAATTGACAAATCAAATTTTAGAACAGAGTAGGGGTGAGGGGGGATAGGTCATGATAAAGGGGTTGTTAGTCATACTCCATCTTAAAAATGGAAGCCTCGCTTTTTACTGGAAAAAATCACAGAATATTCAGATTACTAAACCAGATGGGCCCAGTTGCCTTGAATAACTAGGGGTAAATGCTGTTATGTATCAAGGCAATGTTTCCTAGTGCATGTTACTATTTTTTTTTCTTTTCCAGATAATACAGATAGATCTGAGTTCTATAATGCCATATGTCAGTGGCCCAAAGAGGCCACAGGATAGGGTTTCTGTTACTAATATGAAAAGTGATTTCCAAGCCTGCCTAAATGAGAAGGTTGGTACAACTTTACAAAGATGTTTTTAGTGGTTTGGTAGATAAATGTAACTCACTATTTGGCATTCATACTGAACAAAGTAAGTTTATAAAATCATAATCAATAATCTATCTGAAGTATTTGTTTTATAAATACTCTCTGCCTCATAGCGTCTCTTGTGCTAGCAGTGATAGGAATAGTCCTCAAACAGTAGAAAATGTGAATAAAAATTTGAAAAGACTTTGATTAATTTGCTAAGAATCTACTAAGCAGAAAAGTTTAAAAAGTTAAGTAATCAGATGTTCCAAACTTCTATAGTTTGTCCAATTATTAATTGCTAAATTAGTTAGACATATGAATGGGGTTTTTTTTGAGAATTTCTATTTTAAAACAAAATTGGCATTAAATTATTATCATGTCATTTCTTATGAGTTAAAAATTCCTCCAAATCAGCTTCATTGTTTGAAATTGAAGTGATTAATTTTATTGTTGTTAGGGGATGAATTCAGTTTAGTCTGCTTTAATATAACGATATTAAAAAATTGTTAAATTAACCAAAACTTAAAAAAAGAAATGTGCCTTTCAGTGCTTTTGAATGGGAGCCAAATCTTCGATCCTAATGTTCAGGTATCAAGAAGAGCTGGTTATAGCATTAAGTCTGAAATAGAATTGCATATAGCATAGAATCTGATTCAAAGGCCACTGAAATCTCTGAGTCTACTGATAAGACCCATAGTGTGTAACTATCAGTTGTGGTAGGCTTGCCTAAGGCTTGCCTTATGTGGGAGACAAATCGAAGATCTAGTAGTGAGATCAATAGATGATCATGAGAAAGCTATTTGGACTGATGCATGTCTGGGTAGGCCATGAAGACTTCTAGGAGATTAAATATTACAGACCCAGGCTCTGTTTATCTTTAATTCTCTCCCCGTCAAATTTGATTTGACAGATTCCCTGTTTGATTAATTCATCTTTATTATATTTCAGACTGTTATAAAATAGTGCTGAAGAAATGTAGGTAATTAGGTTTAGTGAATGGAATATCTTGTACATGATGCAGGAGGAGTTGTTTTAATGGATATTAATCCATTAAAAACAGAATCTGATTTAATAGAATCTGATTTCTATTAAAATAATTGAGCCTTACCACATGATAATTTTACATTTCTAATTTTACAAACTACATGTACCTGAATAGTCTCAGAGAGGTAGCCATGTTAGTCTGTAACTTAAAAAACTTTAAAAAGGAGTGGTCTTGTAGCACCTTAGAGACTAACGGAAAAAAAAATAGTATTATTAGGGGGCTGTGCCCCCCTGCTTGCTACACTCACCCAGCCTCCCCCCCCCCACCCCCCGCTCCCTCGCTGATCTGTTAATCTTGCACTGACCCCAGCTGCTCTCTCCATGGCCCCAAGTCACTCGCACCCTTCTCCACTCCCACCCACCACACTCCTGAACTGGCCCCTCTATGCGAATGCTTTAGCCCATCCCTCCCGCTTGTGCCCTTCAGTCACCAGCCAGTACCCCCAACCCACATCCTTCATGTTCCTGCCCCACCTGCCAATAAAATAGTCCATGGCCCACAGCCCACCCCTCGCTCCTTCCATCCCTACCCCCCGTGTCCTCCATTCCTACATCCCCATTCTCCTGCCTCCATTCCAACACCACCATCCTCCCTAACCCCTCCCCATCGCCACCCTGCCCATCTCCCTCCTTCCATGCCTACCCCACCTCCATTTCTACACCCACCCATCCTCCCCCTCCCCACCCTACCCCGCCTATCCCTACCCCCACCTCCTTCCTCCATATTTCTACACTCCTCATCCTTCCCTAACCCTGCCCCCTACTCACTCCCACACTGTCCATCCCCCTCACAGCCAGTTGTTCTCTCCTACCCCGCATCCACTGCATGGAGCTGGCAGTGCTGTGCACCGGGGAAGGTGAGGAGATGGGCAAGGATGACGAGGAGAGCATAATTTACCCTCGGGGTTTAGCTACTCAGTCACCTCGGTCACAGGCTGGGGATAGTAGCAGGAAAGAGGTAGGAAGGAGGCCTGGTGGCTGAAGGGGGAGGGGCTGTGGGATGCAGAGTGATGTGATGACCTCACTCTGTCATCCTGCAGGAAAAACTTTTTTATATATCTAGAGAGATGAGCTTTCATGGGTACAACCCACTCATCTGAAGATGTGAATTGTGCCCATGAAAGCTCCTGATACTATGTATATGAAGGTTTTTGTTAGTCCACGAGGAGTAACGGTAGTTCGAATTAGGATCTTTAGTTCGAACTGCCTAGTCCGTGCCGCGTGTAGCCGCGGGCATGGAGTTCGGACTAAGGGGGATTTAAAAATGGCGGCGCCCGGGAACATGCAAATGAAGCCCGGGATATTTAAATCCCGGGCTTCATTTGCAACTGCGGTTGCCCTCATTACCCTACCTAGCTCGAACTAACGAGCTAGTGTAGATGTACCCTAAGGTGCTATAGGACCTTTTTTTTTTTTTTTTACACGTTTATGTACCTGAATGAATGCTGCCTACTTTGAGTAAGGGTATGTCTACACTGCAAAGTTAATTCGGAATAACAGCCGTTATTCCGAATTAACTTCCATAGCGTCTACACAAGCAAACTGCTATTTCGAATTAAATTCAAAATAGTGGGCCCTTAATTCGAGTTTGGTAAACCTTATTCTACGAGGAGTGACACCAAACTCGAATTAGCTAATTCGGAATAAGAGCTGTGTAGACTTTTAGTCCGAATTAGCTGGCCTCCAGCCTTCCCAGTTTCCCCTGGTGGCCACTCTGGGCCAAACCAGGAAAACTCTTCTCCCTCCCCCCAGCCCCAGAGCCCTTAAAGGGGCAGACTCTGGCCACAGTGCCTATGCCAGCTCCAAGCCTGCCGGCCCAGAGCCAGCAGTCTCTGCCCCGACCCAGTGGCCCCAAAACATGAGCCAGCAAGCCACTGGCAGCCAGCCCTCCACTGCGCCCCAGGAGCAGTCTGCCAGCTCCCAGGAGCCTGCCAGGGCCCGGAGAAGATGGGTGCCTTCCTGGTCCAGGGCGGAGATCAGGGTGGACTGTACTCAGGTTTGGGGGGATGCCCCCAACGTCTATGATCTCTGCACTAGACAGAGGAACGCAGCCGTCTATGGCAGGAAAGCTGCCAGCCTGGCCACCAAAGGCCACATGCGAACCCAGGAGCAGGTTTGTATGAAAATCAAGTTGGTCCGGCAAGACCCCCAACCCTGAGCTTCTCTTCCCCCTTCCTCCCCTTGCCTCCCCCTTCCAGCTCCCTCCTTCCAGTTTTCCCCCTCCCCTCTCCCACCCTCATTCCTACCCCAGTTTCGGTCAATAAAGAGAGTTTGTTTTTGGCAAGAAATGTGTTTTTATTTGATGTTAGGAAGGGGTAAGTGGAAGGAGGGAGGAATGAGGCACAAGCCCCCAGTGGGGCACACCAGGGAGTCTCTTAGTGCTCCTCAGGGTGGAAGCTCTCCTGCAGGGCCTCCTGGATACTGACAGCCCCCTGATGGACCTTCGGGATGGCAGCCTGCAGAGAGTGCAGCCAGGCTCGCAGCAACACATCCATGAGAAGCACCAGAGTGTCCAGGGGCAGCTCCAGCTCTGTGTTGCAGAGTGCTGTGGTGTCCCGAGTGAGGGCAACCAGAGCACACAAAGACACAAATGCTTTGCTGTCCCTCATCCAGGCAGGCAAGCAAGCAGGGACACCTGAGAACCAGCTGCCCAGGGGGTGGGGGTGTCCCTTTAAGCACAGGCGTCAGATAGCCTCAGGCAGCAGCCACACACAGACGCTCCTGACCCGATGCCCTGCCTGACCTGGTTTTGGCTGGCCTTAAATCCGATTCTGTGTCCAGTCAGTTTGGATGCAGTATTTCGAATTAGCAAAATGCTAATTCTAACTGTATTTTGTGTGTAGATGCGTTAATTCGAATTAGCTTAATTCGAATTAACTATTTCGAATTAAGATAACTCGAATTAACGCTGTAGTGTAGACATACCCTATGAGAGTTCCTCTAAAAGAAAGGGCGGGAGGAGATAGGGATTTGAGCTTGCTTTTAATATGTAGGTACTCATTGCCATACATTTTGTACTATTAACAATGGCAATTATAAAGAAAGTTCATTTGAGGGAAATGAGAACTTGCATTCATTTCTGAAGACTTCTTTGAAAGCCTGTTAGATTTTAGTCCACTCATATGACTGATAAGCACTTTCACGGAGCATGTGAGTCTTAAGTGATGGTCCACATTATCCTCCTATGGTGAGGTACATATCTGTTCAACTCTGATCTGTAGTTGTTGAACTGTCTGTGTTTTTGACGTGTTATATATTTGGTCATCTAGATTGGCTTTAAAGGGTTTCAGATTGCTGCTGAGAAACAAAATGACATTGTGCCTGTTAAATATGAAGGAAATGAGTACAGATTGTCTCATGGATCTGTTGTCATTGCTGCAGTAATCAGTTGTACAAATAACTGCAATCCATCTGTCATGCTTGCTGCAGGTATGTTGTGACTGGTAACAACTAACCTATTTCAATCTGGTGTTTACATGGTCTTCATCAATTTTGACCTGAATTTTCAGTGTCCAGACTTGTTAGCTCAAAATTAGACAATTGATGGTATTTTTAGGCCTCAATTCCTGAGTTTAATGAGTAGTGGCTTTTATTGAACGTAGTGCTGTACAATTATTCGCTGTGGTCTTATGAGAACTACCTTCATAGGCATCTGATTTTATTAAGTTTGTATTTGGTAATTTCCAGGGCTTGACAAACGGCGGCGAAATCTACTCGCCAGCCCCTCACTGAGCATGCGCAAGACCCGCATTGTGCATGCGCGCGCCACCGGTGAATGGGGCGACCGGCTGAAATCCACTCGCCACAAGCGAGTAGATTCACTGATTTGTCAAGCCCTGGTAATTTCAGATCATAAATTAAACAATCTGTTTTAAGGATGTGATTGTGCAGGGCCCCCCCTCCCCAAGCTGCTGCCTCTGATGGAGGGAGGCAGACAGCGTGGGAGGAGCAGGTGGCTTTATGGTAGCCAGTGCTCATGGGGAGCCAGCTCAGAAGCCAGCTCCCACCTGCCCCTGCCCCCACACTGCTGCCTCTGATACAGAGGCAGCAGCGGGGGTGGGGAGAAGGCAGGCAGGCAGTAACTGGTATGCATGGGGAGCCAGCTTTTAAGCCAGCTCCCCGTGAGCACCAGAGTTCCAAGGGGCACAGCAGCACAGCCCCTCAGCTGTTTAATGAGCCCCACCCAGTCAAGGGCTCAGGGCTGCCCGGCACGGTGCTGCCTGGCAGGGGGAGGGGCACTTCTCCCTCAGCTACAGCAGCAGCTCCCTGCTGAGGACACAGCAGCAAGTCTTTCCCACCAGTAGGGACACTGGCTGCTTAATGAGCCCCACCCAGCTTCAGGGCTGTGCTTCCGCGCAACTTAAAGGGAACCCACCTCCCCCATAAGTAAACATGTAACTGCTGAAATTTTCAGCGGTTAAACATTTACCTGAACACATACATTTTAACATCTATTATGGGCTCCTTTCAAAAGCCTAGGGATTTCAACATAACCATTGATAGTGTCAGAAGATTTTGATCCCTGAATGGAAAGGTGATGTTTAGCCTATAGTCAGATGCTACGTGAGCTTTAACATCAGGAATTGAAAAGTCAGTGACAGAGATCAAAATAAAACCTAGCCCAGACCACCCTGCCATGCTCCAACCAGTAGACCATCCATTAAAATATGGAAAAGAGATTTTCTTTCAGGTAAGCTCAAGAAAATGGACTTGATCTGAATAGGAAAACAAGTAGGACATATAAAAAAAGTTTTATTGTCTAAAGAATATTACAAATGTATACTTCTTTTAAACCATTTCCTTAAGAAAAAGCAAATTGTGATTTGCCTTATCCTGCCCTTATAACAGTAATTTACCTACCTGACACTATTATGGTAGCTGTAAATCTAATTATTTTTCCAATAAATATTCACAAGTCTTGTTTAATTATTGTTTTGTTCGTTAGGTCTTTTGGCCAGGAAAGCTGTCGAAGCTGGACTGGTGGTTCAACCTTATATAAGAACAAGTTTATCTCCAGGTAGTGGGATGGTTACACATTACCTCAGTTCAAGTGGAGTGTTACCATATCTCAGTAAACTTGGGTAAGTTTAACTTCTTCAATCATACAGACAAAGGGAAAACTGGTGAATGTGGAAGTGGATTTATGTATAGTCCTTAGTTATGGCCCCAGTTCAGCAAGGTGTCTCACTTTAAGCATCTGACTAGTCCCATTGTCTGTGTAACTGCTCTTTTCATTGTACACACAATAAAAATCTAACTAATGCAAAAAAAAACAAAAAAAACCCCCAAAACCCTTAACTTCAAATGTTTCACTAACACTTGTTCTTCTTTGAGTACTTGTTCATATGTATTCCAGTTGAGGTGTGCATATGCTGTGTGCATGACTGTCAGAAAGTTTTACCCTAGCATAGAGTCTGTTTGTTTGTTCCCCGCCCCGCCCCACCCGAGCTCCACACAGTTCGCTTGCCTGGTCAGCCTGCTATGGTTTTTGCTCTGCTTTCCCAGCAACTGCTTTTCCCCTGCCTCATCTCTTACCCACCCAGCATTTACTCCCTTTGCCCAGTCTCCCATTAGCCCTCTGCCATTGCCCAGTGCGCCCTGGTCCCCTCCCCGAACGCTTGTGTCCCTTCCCTCCCCTTTTAGTTAGCCCCCACATACACTGCATCCTCCATGATGGCCCCATAGTTTCCCGCTGCCCCAGTGCAGCTGGAGGAGCTGGCACCCCCGCTGTGTACCCACCACGGTATTTTATAAATACCCGGGTATATTCAGGTTCCTTCTAAAGAAATCTGATCATTTCGAAATAACTTCACAGCTTTAAGATATGTTTCCATGGACTCAAGCTTAGCCTTGTCAAACCCTACGGAAAATATTCCCAGACACAGAGTGGTTGCCGTCCCTGTTCCCCTCGGTCTCCTCCCCTTGCCCCCCGACTCAGTACCCTCCTCCCGAGCTCCGCTCCAATAGGAAGGAGTGGTCAACCCATCCCCTTCTTCCACACACACCCCCCTTTCCCTCCATTGATGCCCTCCTCCCCTGCCTGCTATTTGGTGGGGAGGAGTGGTCGACCCTGGTCTCCCTTCCCCACCGTCTGTGCCTCCTCCAACCCCTCCCCTCACAATGGAGGAGGCCCTTGCCCCCGATTCCTGTGAACCCCATGGTCCCCCTTCCCCCCCCATTGCCACCGGTCCTGAAGACCACTGCCGCTGACCTCCCAACCCCCGGTCTGGGCTCCACCACTGCCAGAGCCGACAGCCCCTCCAACTCTGGAGGGGCTTCCATCTTGGCTGGTAAGAAGGTCCAGGGGAAGAAAAAGGGCAAAGACCTGGCCGGGAAGGCCAAACCTACCACGGCCAAGGCCACCCTGCCCACTGCGGCCCCACTGTCCACTGCGATCCCTCCTTCCCTTGCTATTCCCCCAACCAGCTTTGGGGGTGTTCCATCCGCAGCCCCCAGAGCGTACACCCAGGTGGCCACTGCCACCACCTACGTGCCACCGAATCTTCTGCCCCGACTGCCGCCTTCAGCTCCATCCCTGATGGCTGAGGCCCCTTCCCCACCTTGACCAGGCAGCCCCCTGGTCCCCGCCTTGCCCCATGTCGAAACATACATGCGGGCATTGGTGAGAGTGGTGGGGTCCTCGGCCATGGTGGCGGCCTCCAAGATGTATGGAAAGGTGGTGTTCTTCCTTTCCTTGGAGGCTGCCACCCAGGAGGCAGTGGAGAGGGGCCTGGCGGTGGGGGGCATGCACGTGCCCCTCGAACCGCCTGAGGACCTGGGCGTACAGGTGGTCCTCTCCTCTGTCCTGCCCTTCCTCCTCAATGATGCCCTGTTACTTGTCCTCTCCTTCCTGGGGAAGCCCATACATCAGCCCTCTCCCGTTGGGCTGCAAGGACCCCGGCCTCCTCATGTTCTGTCTTTCCACCAGCAGGTGCATCTACAAATGCTGCTGGTGGCCTGTGACGGGGTGGCACTAGAGGAGTCCTTTCTGGTGCCCTACCAGGGGGCCCTTTACTGGGTCCATTACTCCTCAGGCAAGATCTGGTGCTTCCTCTGCTGGGCGATGGAGCACATCCAGAGGGACTGCCCTCTGGCCTGGTCTAAGGAGGCGTCCAGACCCCCTGGGGCCCGGGAGAGCGCCGGGCCTAACACCACCAGCCCCCCAAGCAGTCCGGCCTCTGCAGCTGCCCCTCCTCCTATTACCAACAGCTCCCTTCAGGCACTGGAGGCACCCCTTTCCCGGTGTGCATGGGTGAGCAGGCAGGCCCTGCCTCGGTACAGCGAGATTTGGCAGGGCCCAAGGAGCAGAGGGTGGCACAGTTGCTGCCGGCACAGTTGCTGCCGGCTGAGGGAGAGGGCTTACTCCAGGGGGACATTTCCCTGCCCGCCGCTGTTCCTCCCTTGCCTCCCAGATCCCACTCTCTCCCCGCCCCGCCACCTTCACAGGTATCATCTGCCCTCTCTGGCCCTGCCCCTGCTGACCAGCCTTCCACTTCCACCTCAGAGGACTGGACACTCATTTGGGGGAAGCACAGAGCTCGTATTCGGTAGGCTCAATCTCCCCCGCTCCGATGAGGGTGGGAAGGCACCCTGCAAAATACTGAGGAGGGCCACCGCTGCCAACCTCACCCCTGACGATCATCAGCAGGAGGTGCCAGCCGAGGATGCCGTAGCAGTGAAGGTTGACGGTGCCATCTCCCTGTCCCCGTGGAGCCCATACCTGAGGAGGCCTCGGATGGAGCTCCCCCGGCCCCTTTACCATCTGTACCCACCGTCACTGCTGAGGCAATTATTGCCTTGGTGGCCGGCGGGGAGGACTCTGGGGCTGGGTGGATGGATTTTAGCTCCATCTTCGAGGAGATCAAGGCCCTGCATTGCCCCCCCCCCCCCACCTCCCAGTACCCCAGGCAGCCGCCTCTGTTCTCACCTTCAGGGTGCCCCTAGTGCTACCCGCTGGCCCAGCCATTTTAGGCACCTCGTCTGAGGCCACCGAGGCCTTGGGGGCGACGGCTGGTGCTGAGCGACCGGGTCCTGGGCTTGTGGGCATCCCCTCCACCTTTGAGACAGAGCAATCGCCTTCCCTGCTGGGGGCCCAGCAGTTGACATTACTCCAACCCATGCCGTGGCTGTGGACAAAAGCTCCACGCAGCCACTGGCTCCACTCATTCAGTACCGGCCCCCTTCCCGCTTCCGTCCCTTTGGTCCCAGATCCCAGTTGGAAGGTGCCGCAGCACGGTGGCCCAGACCTGGGGAACCGTCCCTTTGCCCCCATCGGCAGCTCTGGTCCCCCTCCCTGACCTGATCCTTCTCCTGTTTCGATCCATACCCTCGGTCCCGATCCCACCCCTATTCATGATCCCGGCCCCAATCCCACCCCCATCGCCCTCATCTCCACTCCTGTTCCCGGCCAGACGTCCGACCCCGACCCTACTCCCCCTTCCATCCCCATTGTCATGCCAGTTCTCCCTCCACCGCCCCCCCCCCCCATCGCACTGCTATTGCCACCCCAATGGGTACCGTCTCGTTCCCACTATCTGCGAGTGGCCCTTAGGGGGTGGTTTTTGTGTCACCCATTTCCAGTTCCCTAGGGGCTGCCCTGTTCCCTCCACCTCTCCCTCCCTCACCGGGGATGGGGACAGGCAGCGTGGTGCCACCGCTTTTGGCGCTGCGCAGTGGATCAGAGCCCTGCTTGCCTGTCTCCATGGCCTGCGAAGTCCATCTAGGGGCCCAGCCGGAGGAAAACCCCTCTGCCCCGGCCCCCTCAGTGCTGAGGGCAAAGCTGCGCCAGTTCCTCACAGACACCCACAGGGCTACAGACAAGGTGCAGCTCACCCTTTGGTGCTGGGGGGATTTTCATTCTATTCTCCAGGCCACAAAGGCCCTCTTGCAGGAGGGGAGAGGGACCAAAAGGCAAGACATTGCAGCCTACCAACAGACCCACAAGTTTTGAGACGCTCTCCTGGCCTTTGGGTCAGGGAGTGGTCTGTTGAGGGACCTGTGGGAGGCCAATGATCATCCTGCACATGAGCATCCACTCCAGACCTCACTATGAAGTAGAACATTAAACGCTGGGGCTGTAGGGTGGGTCTCTGCAGGAGCCGGGTGCTCTCCTTCCTCGATGGGGGAGGGGTACTCAGTGGTTTTCTTGCAGGAGACCCACATGACTCCGGCCATTGAGGCTGGCTAGCGGCTGGAGTGGGGGGGACGGGGTGTATTTCAGCCACCTCAGTGCCCATGCAACCGGGGTGGTCACCCTGTTCTCCCCTGCCCTATGGTGGTCCAAGGTGCTGGGGTTTGCCGAGGTTGTCCCAGGCCGCCTGCTGCACGTCCAGGCCTGCGTGGAGGGGCCAATGTTGAACTTGGTCAACATCTACGCCCCGAACACAGGTCGGACTGGGTAACCTTTTATCAGCAGGTGGCCGCCTTCCTTGGCACCCTGGATCTTTGCGAGTGTCTGGTCCTGGGAGGGGACTTCAACACCGCCTTTGAGGACTGGGACCACTGAGGACTCGAGAACTGCCAGGCCATGGCATTCATAGAATCATAGAGCTGGAAGAGACCTCAGGAGGTCATCAAGTCCAGCCCCCTGCCCAAGGCAGGACCAATCCCAACTAAATCAACCCAGCCAGGGTTTTGTCAAGCCGAGATTCGTCCTCAGGGAGATTGTAGACCACCACTCCCTGGTGGACATCTGGCGCGACCACCAGCCAGACGATACCACCACCTTCACCTGTGTCTGGGTGGGGGACAATCGGTCGTGCCACTCCTGGTTGGACCGCATTTATTTATCATGCTTCCACTTAGCACGAGCCCACTCCTCCAGCGTCTGGCTGGCCCTGTTCACGGACCACCATTTGGTGGCTGTGAAGGCCTCTCTAAGTGCGGAGAACTTGGGGCCAGAATACTGGCACTTTAACAAGAGCCTGCTGGAGGACGTGAGCTTTGTGGTGTCCTTCTTCGAGTTCTGGCTGGCCTGGTGGGGGCAGCGGCCTGCCTTTCCCTCAACATGGCGATGGTGGGACGTGGGGAAGGTGCGCGCCAAGCTCTTCTGATGCAACTACTCCTGGGGCACCAGCCAATGGAGGAATGTGGCAATAGAGCAGCTGGAACAGGAGGTTTTGAAGCTTGAGAGGCACCTGGCATCCAACCCCGAGGATCCACCTGTCCACGAAGCATACCGGGAGGAGCGGGAAGAACTCCGGACCCTCAAGGACCACTGTGCCCAAGGCTCCTTCGTTCGATCTCACGTCCATCTCCTTCAGGAGATGGATCACAGCTTCTATGCCCTGGAGAAAAAGAGGGGGGCCAAAGAGCACGTCACCTGCCTCCTGGCAGAGGATGGCACCCCCGTCATGGATCCGGAGGAGATGCACAGAAGAGCCAGGGTCTTCTATGCCAAGTTGTTCTCTGCGGATCCAACCAAAGCCAACGCCTGTAGGGTGCTCTGGACCGAACTCCTGACGGTTAGCCTAGGCGACCGAGACTGGCTATAGCTGCCTCTCTGGCCAAGTTCTCAGAAGCCCTCTGTCTCATGCCCACCAACAAAATCTCAAGCATGTGCTGACCGTGGAGTTCTACCATGTGTTCTGGGATGTCCTCAGCCCAGACCTCGTCACCGTCTGGGCTGAGTCCTTGGAGAGCAGGGTCCTCCCTCTGTCGTGCATGCGAGCCGTGTTTGCCTTGCTGCTGAAGAGGGGGGAGCTCTGCAACCTTCGGAACTAGCGTCCCGTCTCGCTCCTCAGCATGGACTATAAAGTCGTAGCAAAAGCCATCTCGCTGTGGCTACGGTCCGTGCTGGCAGATGTGGTCCACCCAGATGAGACCTTCACCATCCTGGGCTACAGTATCTTCAACAGTCTGTACTTGGTCACGATCTCTTGGAGCTTGGGTGTAGGGACGGTCTGTCGTTTGCCCTCCTATCCCTGGACCAGGAGAAGGCGTTTGACAGGGTGAACCACAGGTATCTCCTGGGCACTCTGCAGGCCTTCAGCTTTGGGTTTTCTTCAGGTGCTGTACGCCTCCGTGGAGTGTTTGGTTAGGCTCAACTGGACCCTGACTGAGGCGGTCAGCTTCAGGCAGGGAGTACATCAGGGATATCCGCTGTCAGGCCAGCTGTGTGCTCTGGCAGTCGAGCCCTTCCTCTGTCTCCTCTGCTGGAGGTTGACAGGGTTGGTGCTCCGAGAGCCAGAGTTGCAGCTGGTCCTGTCGGTGTACACCGATGACATGCTTCTTGTGGTCCAGAACCCGGGCAACCTGGAGCAGGTGGAGGCCTGCCAAGCTGTCTACTCAGTGGCTTCCTCCGCCCTGGTCAACTGGGTCAAGAGCTCTGGCCTGGTGGTCGGGGACGGGTGGCAGGTAGGCTCCCTCCCACCCGCACTTCAGGCCATTAGGTGGAGTCCGCTGCTCTATTGGGTGTTTTTATGTCTGCCATGCATCCCTTCCTGCCATAGAACTGACAGGGATTGCAGGCCAGGGGGGTGAGCAGCTGTGGAGATGGACAGGACTGCTCCAGTTTCTCTCCCTGTTGGGGAGGGTGCTGGTGCTGAACCAACTAGTTCTGTCCATGCTCTGGCACTGGCTCAACACCCTGCGCCCAGCCCCAGAGGTCCTGGCCAGACTCCAGAAGATAGCCCTACAGTTCTTCTGGACAAGACTATACTGGGTCTCTGCAGGGGTCCTGTGTCTCCCCCTGGGGGGGGGGGGCGGGGCCTGGTCTGCACACGCAGCCAGGTCCAGACCTTCCGCCTCCAGGCCCTGCAGAGATTCCTGTATAGTGCACGTAGTCCAGTGTGGAGCATTTTAGCGCACACCTTCCTCCATCGCCTCCGAGGGCTTCAATATGACCGGCAGCTCTTTTTTCTTCACCCGAGGGGGTCTTCCTTGATACCTCTCAGAGCTGCCGGAATTCTACCAGGAACTCCTCCAGACCTAGAAGCTGTTCTCAGCGACCAGGTCTGTTGTGGCCACAGAGGGAGCAGATCTTCTCATGGAGCCCCTGCTCCATAATCCAACCTTGTGCATGCAGGTGGAGGAGTCTCCCTAGGTGCGCCAGAGGCTGATCCTGGCAGAAACCACCAAGGTCGGGGACCTCCTGGATTATGACAGAGGGGACTGGGTGGACCCCTGAGCACTTGCTCAGCTCATGACCTCTCCACGCTCCGAACCCTCCTGCCTGTCCTCCAGGAGGTGAAGGCAGCTTTGTCGCAGCCCGCTCTCAGTTTCCTGCAGTGTCATCAGACCCCAGCACCCAAATCTAAACACATTAAGCACCTTGACTTATTTGGTCTCAGTGTCTACCCCACTGGGGTTTAATTCTCCGGATAGCGCATCAGCGAGATATCCTGAGTCACTATGCTATAACTCTTGGGCCTCCCTCCTTAAGTTTAAGGACTCCCTGCCTCAGGACTCCAGGGATGAGTTCGATGCTCTGGTCCAGGATGGCAAGGCTGTTTTGAGGATTTGCCTTCAGGCTTCCCTGGTCACTGGGGACTCGGCAGCCCATGTCCTAGCTTTGGGGATTGCTATGTGGCAGGTCACCTAGCTGCAACCATCAGGCCGTCAGCAGACAATACAGTACCTTTTGATGGGGTCTGCCTTTTTGAAAGCAGATGAACTCCTGGATCCATAGCCATAAGGACTTCAGGAATGCTATGATGTCCTTAGGCATGCACACTCCTGCTACACAGCACAAGCCCTTTAAGCCTCCGCCACTGAGGCCTTTCCCCTCCCATCTTTGGTCTGACTACTCCCATCAACACCCACAGTACATTCCCCGCTAACTGTCTGGGCGCCGTTCTGGCAGCAGTCTAAGTCAGACAAAACCTTCTTCAGGGTCCAAACAACCCTTTTGAAGGCGCAAAGACAGAGTAGCAATGCCGCCGGAGCCTTCCCTGCCTTTTCTCAACTGTTTGTCTCATTTTTACCATGTTTGGGTGTTCATCGCTTTGGACCTCTGGGTCCTTTGAAATGTGGCAATTGGTTACTCTGTTCCATTCTGCTCCCTTCTGTCTTGTCCCCTCCACCCCTCCCCTTGCCCGGTCCTCTTCAGGGACCCCTCTCACAAGCAGCTTTTACTTCAGGAGATACGCATGCTTCTGGGCAAGGGCTTCTATTCCCTTTATTTCCTTGTCCTCAAAGCAAAGAAGGGATTTGCTGTCTCCTGGGTCTCCAGGAGCTCAACAGGTTTGTAATCAGTCACCCTGGGTTCCACCATTCCTTCCCTGGATCTGGGAGATTGGTACGCCACCCTTGACTTAAAGGATGCTTATTTTCACATCACGATCAGACTATCCTTCGGGTTCTTGATGGAATAGTCACACTTACAGTTCACAGTTCCTCCTCTTTGGGCTCTCTACAGTCCCTAGGGTATTACCAACTGTGTGGCAGTGGGGGCTGCCTTCCTTCAGCATCGTGGGGTCCCGCTCAACCTTTACCCGGAAGTCTGGCTGTTGTAGGGCCATTTTGGTTGACAGGTGGAGGCACATGTCACCCTCACTAGGGCCATCCGTGGTAGGTTGGGTCCCATCCTCAAATCCCGAAAGTCAACCCTCGTTCCTACACAGAGGATCTAATTCATCAGAGCCAAACTAGACTCCACCAGGGCCAAAGCATTCTCCCCAGTCACCATGGCCTGCATGTGCCTCAAGCTTCTGGGTCACATGGCAGCTTCTACATATATAGTACCACTCAGCAGGCTCCACCTGTGGCTGCTCCAGTCTTGCCTGGCATCAAAGTTTTGCCCAGGATGAGACAATACCTCAGGGTACTGTCTCTCAGTACCTCACTGTGTCACTCACTATCTTTGTTGGTGGCTAGATCCCGGATTGGTACTGATCGGTGTTTCCTTTCATGCCCTGCTATAGCCCACAGTGTCTCTGGTCACACGCTCAGGGTTGGGTGCTCACCTCTGGTACCTCACTACTCAGCGATGTGATCAACAGAGGAGCTGTCTCTCCATATCAGCATGTGTAAGCTTCAGGCAGTCCATCTCACATGTTTCCCTCACTGTCAGGGTCATGACGGACAATACAACTGCCATGTATTATATCAACAAACAGTGGAGCCAAGTCCTCCCCCCTTTGTACCAAAGCCCTTCATCTGTGGGTATGTCTACACTACCACCCTAGTTCGAACTAGGGTGGTAGTGTAGACATACCCTGTGTGATTTCAGCATAGCCCACTCTGTTCACTTGGAGGTGTCATACATTCCAAGGGTTCAAAATCATCTAGCAGACTGCCTCAGCCGGCATTTCCTAGCTCACAAGTGATTGGTTCAGCCAGATGTCCTCCACCCTGTTTTCCAAGCATGGGTTTTTCCCCAGATGGACCTCTTTGCCACCCAAGACAATTGGAAATGCCCACGGTTCTGCTCATTCCAGGGTCTCAGTCTGCGGTTTCTAGCGGATGCATTTCTAATCCCATGATGGACTAGCCTGCTGTACTTCTTTTCCGCATTTCCGCTTGTCCACAAGGTGCTTCTCAAGCTCCACAGGGACAGAGTGAACATCATCCACATAGCCCCCTGGCCTGGGTGCATCAACGTTGGTACCCCACCCTCCTGGACCTGTCGGTTCAACTGCCCATTCTGCTTCCCTTGCTCCTGGATCTTATCAGTCTGGACCACGGTCGCCTCTGCCACCTGGACTTCCATTCCCTCCCTCTTACGGCATGGTGGCTGCCTGAGTGAATCCTGTTGAGCTGGCCTGCTCTGAGCCTGTCTGTCAAGTGTTTCTCAGTAGTAGGAAGCCTTCCACTTGTCTCATATATCTGGTGAAGTGGAAGTGATTCTCCTCTTGGTGCCTCCAGCATAAAATTCTCCCCTTGTTGGCCTCTATTCCCGAGGTGCTGGAGTACCTGGTATCCTTGAAACATCAGGACCTGGCTACCTCCTCATTGAAGGTTCACTTGGCAGCTATTTCGGCCTTTCACCCAGGTGTGGCTGGTCGCTCTGTCTTTGTGAGTCCCCTGGTCAGGCATTTTTCAAGGGTATGGATTAGGGATGTAAGCAACTAGTCGCTCCCTGCTCCTTGCTGCCTCTGTCAGAGAGAGGTAACAAGGGTGGGGAGCTGGCTTAAAAGCAGCACCATCTCCACGGGGAGCAGAGGTGTCCCTACTGCTGCGCCTCTCTCTTTGAAATGTACAAGAGCTGTCAGCGGCTAAACAGTCCCACTGTGCCTCTGCCTTTGAAATTTACAAGAGCCGCGGATGGGATACAAATGACCAAGAGCTGCAGAATAGCGAGCACCTCCTTATTCACTAATTGAGTAGTCAATAGAAATTCCATCAACTACTTAATTAGTTGATTGATCAAAATTTAACATCCCTAGTATGGATATGCTATCGGCTTCCCTGCTGGTGCCGCACCCAGTCCCTGCTTGGGACCTCAACCTGGTCCTCTTGGCCCTCACGGATTCCCCCTTTGAGCCTCTAGCAATGTGCTTGTTACTTTACCTTTCATGGAAAGTGTCTTTCCTGGTCGCCATCACCTCTGCTAGATGAGTGTTGGAATTCCATGTCCTATGTTTGATCCTCTTTACACTGTCTTCCATAAAGACAAGATTCAGCTTCGTCCTCACCTGGCCTTTCTTCCAAAAGTGGTCTCTGCCTTCCACACAAGTCAGGACATTTTCCTTCTGGTTTTCTATCCCAAACCTCGCTAGAGCTTTCTAGAGCAGAGGCTGCACTCACTGGATGTCAGGAGAGCTCTTGCATTCTATTTGTTGCAGTGGCAGACCAGATGAAGGGACTGCCAATCTTGTCACAGTACATCTCCTGGATTACAGTGTGCATTCACACATGTTATAACCTCACTAAGGTTTCCCTGCCACCTCTCACAGTACACGCCACATAGGCATAGGCCTCTTCAACCACTTTTCTGGCCCCAGGAAATCTGCAGGGCTGTGACATGGTCCTCAGTTCATACCTTTACATCATACTGCACTATCGTGCATCAGTCCAGAGGAGATGTGGCCTTTGGGGTTGTGGTTCTTGAGTCTCTGACCCCTCCTCCTGGCTAAGGCTTGTGAAACACTTCAATTGGAATACATATGAACAAGCACTTGAAGAAAAAAACAGTTACTCACGTCTGTACCTGTTGTTTGAGATGTGTGGTCATATCTCCTCCATACCCGCCCTCTTTTCCCGCTATCGAAGTAGTCGTCAAGAAGGAACTGAGGGGTAGTTGGGTTGGCAGGGTCAGATAAGTGTGCTGCACTGTTGCCACTCTAGGGGTGCTCCACAGCTGATCTAATGGATGGCAGCTAAGATAAAATTTTCCAGCAGTCGTGCACGCGGTGCGCATGCACCGCAATTGGAGGAGACGTGAGCAACACATCTTGAACAACAGTTAAAAAACTGAGTAACCATTTGTGGGTTGAGCTGGGTGGTTTGTTTTGTTTTGATAATGGAATGTGCTACTTACTCCAGTTTTTCAATTCAGGTTTGAGATTGTCGGATATGGTTGTTCAACATGTGTTGGAAACACTGCTCCCTTGCCAGAAGCCATTCGGAATGCAATAAAACAGGTACAGCTTTAAGATTCTGACAGTGCATATACAAAATAGCAGATTCTTGTATATTCAAAAGGTCAGGAAATAAAACAATCAGTACGAAATAATATACTTTGTCCTTAGCAGGAATTTTGCAGTACATTTGGAGATACATTTTTGCATGCCAAATGGAGAATATAAAGTGACTAATTTGGTGTCTGTAATAATAATAAAGTATTAGTGAAAACAACTTTATATTACTCAGATCTCAGCTGTAAGACAACGTTTGTATATTCTTAAAAGAGTTAGTCATGTTGTGTGTAATATATACATATGCTGAGTTTCTGCTGTTTTACTACCGGTTGGACCTTCCAGGTCCAACACCCTCAGGACCTGACCGGTCCCAGATGAGGGATTTTGCCAGACCAGTGAAGGTCATTTCTAGGCCCCCTGCCACCGGCTCCTCTATCCACGGTCTCACTGGCAGCTACCCAGCCAGCTTCCCCCTGCCGCTGGCCCCTCTGCTTTGCAGGGCTCTTGACCCCAACATGGCAGCCTGCTGCTGCGCACACAGCCCCACTGCCAGGCTCCCAGTTCCCTGCTGGAGTTCAGGTGCTCCACTGGGCAGCAGCCCCACTTGGGCTTCAGCCTTGCTGGGCAGCTCCTCTGCCTTCCAGTCTCACTGGGCAGCTCTTCTGGGTGGCAGTGGGGCTGCTAGGCTCTTTGCTGCATTGCTGGGCATCCCCACTCCCAGGTTCCTCGCTCTCCCCGCCCCCCCCCCCACCTCCCCACCCCAGCATCCTCATGGTCGGGCTCCTGGCTCTGAGGAGTAGCCTCGCTGCCTCCTAGTCCCGCCATGCTGCTGAGCTGCCCAACAGCCATGCTGCCGGGCTCCTGGCCCCATCACAGGGCAACCCCACTGCCTCCTGGTCTTGTTGGGCAGTTTTGCCACTGGGTTCTAGCCCTGCTGCTGGGCTCCTGGCCCTTCTGCCTCCCCTGCTGTTTTGCCACTGGGTGGCAGTCCTGCTGCTGGGCTCCTGGTTTCTCTGCCACAAGGTAGACCCACTACTGAGCTCCAGCCCTGCTTTAGGGCTCCCAGCCACCAGCCCTCCATGGGACTCTCTGGTCCTGGAAATGAATGGTCCTTCCAGACCAGGGATGTTGCTGGACCAGAGAGTCCCGGTTAAGAGAGGTTCAGCCTGTAGAAGATTTACACAGCGTTGCTTGGGTCCTTAACTGAATTAATTTTTGTTTTTTGGAAAATAAAATGAAAATGTACATGCTTCATTTAAATTATTGCTCTGGGGTGGGGTTGGGGATGAGGGGTTCAGTATGCAGGCTGTCCCAAGGTGAGAAGACTACCCCAGTCCTCTCTCACCGCAGCAGCTAGTGGCAGGTGAGAAGCACCTCTCTATGGTTGCTGCAGTTCCAGCAGGCACAGCTCAGGGAGGGATGCATGTACCCCAGCTGGAACAGGTCTAGATTCATCTGCCCCCTGCTCTCCCCAGCCAGAGTGAGGAATGCAGCAAATTGTGCACTTCCCCTTGCTCCCTGACAAAGGGGTAGTTGCCAGCAATGTTCCCACATGAATTGGGGGGTGAGGGGAGCTTCAGCCTTTCCTCCCTAAAGGGTGCCTGGGGGCTGGGAGGCAATCCTGGATGGGGGAGGAGGGGCTGCGGTCATGCCTCTAGCCACCCCTTTCACCTGCTTAGTGATTCTGTCTCTCGTTTATATGGTTTTCTGAGAAGCAATCCCGTTCCAGGCACATTCCATTTTCCTGGTGCAACCAAATCTTTACCTTGATTTAAATTAGAAGAGGAAGCTGTATACTGAATTTGGTGATCCTAGCTTTTACACAGACACAAACATTCTCAAATATATAGTAGATCTAGTAACTCTCTGAAGCACAAATGTGTTCTGGATTATTAACAAAATGTTGCGAGAGTGAGCAGCTTATAGACAAGTAAATGGTAAGTTGCTGTTAGCCATGTCAGTGCTAAAAGCTGCTCAGCCCTTAAGAGTGCCATGAGCAGTAAAGGAGTAATTGAGGCACCAGTCTGGGAAAAATCAATGATAAGAGGTAGGAGGAGGGAGGGAAGAACTAGTCCAGTTGGCTAAAAGGAGACATGAGGGGACGAAGAGTGAGATTTATTACTGGGGAGAGGTAATGGGAAGAATACTGGGAGTGAGCAAAATACTTTTCCTGTTAAAGACTTCCATAAGTAATAAACGGGGCCTTTAAACTTTTTTTAAAAAAGAAAAGACAACAGAAATTAAACAAACTGTCATTAATGCACCTATACAAATACTTGTTTCTACCTTTCAGGGTGAATTAGTCGCTTGTGGAGTTTTGTCTGGAAACAAAAACTTTGAAGGCCGTCTCTGCGATTGTGTCCGTGCCAACTACCTTGCTTCTCCACCTTTAGTAGTTGCTTATGCTATAGCAGGCACTGTTAATATAGATTTCAGTACTGAGCCTTTAGGTAACAATTTCTTTATCTCTCCTATTTCAGAGTAGTACTGGGTTTTCTTTGGGTGCTTTGCTTTATAATCTGTGCCTTTCGGAGGGTTGAAATTTTTGCATTTTCTGTTTGGAAACAGAGCTATCAGCCTTAGATCATTTCATCTCTTCTTTTATTTATTCTCAGCTATTTCATCTTATGAGAGAAAGGGGAAACTATATTTTATTTCCCCAATTTTTTCACTAGGCTTTTGTTTCATTTAAGTAGCATTTGAGCATGCAGGAAATACCATATTATTATAGTACTAGACAAAGAATGATCATGCTTTCGTGCTTTTCATTACTAGCAGCTAAGAAATAAATTGCTTAGCTGATTATTTCTTTGGGGTTTGCTGTAGCATCTTTGAATAAATTCATGTTTTATTTGCTTGGTTGGTGTTTTTTGCTAACAAAAAACCCTTTTACATAGGCATTGATCCTAGTGGCAAAAATATCTACCTGCATGATGTTTGGCCTACTCGAGAAGAACTTCAGCAAGTTGAGGAGGAATATGTGATATCATCCATATTTAAAGAATTGAAAGAAAAAATGGAGGTAAGATACATCTGTCATTTTAAATGGTTTAGAAAACAGTGCATTTCAGCATACCTTTACTGTATCTTCTGGTTGAAAGAACAGCTGTAGTTCTGATACCATGAACTAAGATTTTTCCTAACACCATACTCCTTTTATAGAAAGGAAATAAACGATGGAATTTTCTGGAAGCCCCGGAGTCTGTTTTGTTTCCATGGGATTTGAAGTCCACATATATCCGATGTCCTTCTTTTTTTGATAAGCTTGTAAGTATAACTGGTGTTCACGCCATTGGAATGAATGGAGCTCATAGATGGATGCTCCGTTTTTGTTGCAGACACACCTCTTTGAATATGATTTGTGCTAGGAATCCTGAGGGAGGGGAATTATGAATTTCTTTTTTTTTTTTTCTTCCTTCCCCAACAGGCCAAAGAACCAGTTTCACTACAATCAATTGAAAATGCCCATGTTTTGCTATATTTGGGAGATTCTGTAACTACAGACCACATATCACCTGCTGGAAGTATTGCAAGGAATAGCGCTGCTGCTAAGTATCTGACAAACAAAGGGTATGGACTGTAACATATATTTAAGCCCCTTTGTTTTCATTTTAAACCAATTTTTACCAAAAGTTCCTGGGTTTTACAAAAAGTGTTCTTCCATTTTTTCTAATTTTCACTCTACTTTTGTATCATTCAAATATAAAACAAGGATTTTTTAAAATATTAGGAAAACACAATCCATTACATCCGCGTTTCTCAAACTGTGGGTCCCGACCCCCCGGGGGGTCGTGAGCAACTTAGAGGGTGGTCGCAGTATCACAAACTTTGAGGACCCCTGCATTACATTATATATATGTAATTACAGTAATACCTTAGTCTGTGTGTGTATATGCAAAGCTGCCTGTTGAAGTAAGGCTATGTAGTAGTCTAGATCAGTGGCGCACAACCTGTGGCTTGCGACCCCCAAAGGGGTCACGGATGTCTTCCTCGGGGGTCGCTGTGCTGCCGCGAATGGCTGGGCCCAGCCTCCAGCTGTCCGGGCCTAAGTGCCGCGCTGTATGGCCACCAACAGCCGTGCCCAGCCCCCAGCTGTCCAGGTCTAAGCGCCAAGCGGCTGCCAATGGCTGGGCCCGGCCCCCGGCCGCCCTGATCTGAGCCCCACGTTGCGTGGCTGCTAACGGCCGGGCCCAGCCCCCGGACACCTGGGTGTAAGCGCCGCACAGCCACCAACAGCCGGGCCCAGCCCCCGGCCGCCTGAATCTGAGCCCCATGCCACACGGCCACCAACGTCCGGGACCAGCCATGGGGGTCGTGGTGGAAAAAAGGTTGCGCACGACTGTTCTAGATGACACACAATAAACAAACTGGCACATATGCAAGCTCTGAAGTGTGTGTGCATCTGAACATACCGATGAATCCCACGCCCACCATATACACATTTCAAGCTGTTAGCTGATAACAGTTTAAAATTTGACATACTAAGATGAGGGGGAGCTTCAAAAACAAGTGGTCCTGTGGCACCTTAAAGACTAACAAAAATATAGATAGTATCATGAGCTTTTGTGGGCATAACCCACTTCTTCAAATAGCAAATATCATAGGATGGGAAGAAAATGAAATTTTTATTTCATTTCAGGGAAGTATTTGAAAGGAGAAAGGGGTGAAGTATGTATGTGCTGCAAGTGATGTCACCCAGTTATTAAATGTAAATATTTATAGATTAATTGATGTAAGTCTACAACCGTACACTGTTTATTCAAATGAAAAGTTTTATTTGGGAATTAGAGATGTATTGTTTACTTAGAGATGTATTGTTTTTTTAAACTCAGAACTGGCATTGTGTTTTGAATTCTGTTTTAATTCTGCAGCAAACCGTATTAATGAACAGAATTCAAAGGATTATTCTACAGAATAGTTTCTTTTTCTTGTCTTTCTCTCCACCAAAATAAACCCCAACATTTATTCAAAAAAATTAATAACATATGCAATAATTTTTCACCTGCTTTTGTTCTTTTCGTAATAAACACTGCACTTTCTGGGAAAACATAAATAAAATAAAAACTGAAAACAAAGGACCCTATGTATATTTTATGAAACTAATGAATCTATTGAAATAACTGATCATCAAAAAATGTTTTGTTCTGTAAATGCCATTGTGCATTAGAGAAATGAGTTGATATGTCCGGATTAAAGTATAAACTGGTCATAGCTATGATTGTAGATGATCAGAAGTGTATATGAAATCTCTCTTGCCTTGTGAACTGCTGAAAGCTTTTAAAAGATCACATTAGTGAGAGAGACTGTTGTAAAAGGATAATGGTCTGCTGCCAAAGCCATCTCAAAACAAAGATGAATTGTTAATTTACAATTAGATAGCATTAATCTTGGGCTAAATTTCTGTTCTACTCCATTAATTTTACTTAAGAAATGATACTGTTGATGTTTGATGGGTGTTGAACACAGTGTAGGGATAATTGTTTACTCCATGGCTGTTGCAAAATTATTGTCCTTGGCAAAAAGTGCAGACTGATGCAGAACATAGCAGAGATCAGCTTGTTCATAAACATGCCTCTTTTAAAGGCTGAATTGCTCCTATATGAATATGAATTTGTCTGAAGGTTTGAATAACTTCTCAAATCAAGAATTCCAGATTTAATATAGTGAGTTGAGCTCCCAGTGAAGACTGAGGGTACTCAGCTCTTCACAGGAGGTGCACAGCTCCTCTCAAAATCAGACCTTCTATTTTCTAGCATTGTACATGGTTTAATTGTGCTGTACTGTACCAACAAACCCCAGTTTATCAGCAAAATATATCAAAATAATGGCTCCTGGTACCTACTGTTTGCCCATGACTATCTCAATCTAAATGAATTCACTCTCACCATCAAGTCAGCTCTCTCACTCTTGAGAATAGAACTTGCAGATATTGCACATAATTATTTCATATATAGACTTTAACTCACATTTGTTAGAAAAATAGTCCTCCTGATGGTCACCAAATAGTCTCTTTAAAACTCAGGTCAGTTATAGTTGTAATGTTCATTAGCTAGTGCTCAATAACACCTAATGATAAAAACTCTCCAAAACAATATCAGTAGTCTTTTGGTTGAATATTAAATATTGTCTTATGCTATTTGTAGCCTCACACCTCGTGAATTCAACTCATATGGCGCTCGAAGAGGTAATGATGCTGTGATGACCAGAGGTACCTTTGCAAATATTAAGCTTTTGAATAAATTCATAGGAAAACCAGCTCCGAAAACAGTTCATTTCCCATCAGGACAAACGGTGAGCATGGATTTGGTGGTGATGGGGAACTTCAGCTATTCAGACATATGTTGGGAAACTAACACAGTGGGACACAGACTATCCAATAAATTATTGGACTGCATTGAAGACAGTTTTTTATTTCAAAAGGTTGAACAAGCTACTGGGGGGAAGCTGTCCTAGATTTGATTTTAACAAATAGAGGAACTGGTTGAGAATTTGAAAGTGGAAGGCAGCTTGGGTGAAAGTGATCGTGAAATCATAGAGTTCACAATTGTAAGGGAAGGAAGAACAGCAAAATAGAGACAGCGGATTTCAGGAAGGCAGATTTTGGTAAACTCAAAGAGCTGGTAGGTAGCAAACATGGGAAGCAAAACTAAGAGGAAAAACAACTGAAGAGAGCTGGCAGTTTTTCAAAGGGACATTATTAAGGGCCCAAAAGCAAGCTATTCAGCTGCGTAGGAAAGATAGTAAGTATGGCCAAAAAAACGCCTTGGCTTAACCAGGGGATCTTGCATGATCTCAAAATCAAAAAAAGTGGAAACTAGGACAAATTACTAAGGATAAATATAAACAAACAATACACGTATGTAGGGGCAGGATTAGAAAGGCAAAGGCACAAAATGAGCTCAAACTAGCTACAGACATAAAGGTTAACAAGAAGACATTCTATAAATATATTAGAAGCAAGAGGAAAACCAAGGACAGGTTGGGCCCACTGCTCAGTGAGGTGGGAGAAAAACAATAACAGGGAAACTTGGAAATGGCAGAGGTGCTTAATGACTTCTTTGTTTCAGTTTTCACCAAGAAGTCTGATGATGAAGGAATATCTAACATAATAAATGCTAATGGGAATGGGGTGGATTTAGAGGACAAAATTAAAAAAGAACAAGTTAAAGATTTCTTAGAAAAGTTAGATATCTGGAAGTCACCAGGGCCTGATGAAATGTGTCCTAAAATACTCAAGGAGCTGATAGCTAAAGGCTTGGATACCTCCTCTATCATCTTTGAAAAATCATGGAATACGGGAGAGATTCCAGAAGACTGGAAAAGGGCAAATATAGTACCCATCTATAAAAAGGGAAATAAGAACAGCCCAGGAAACTATAGACCAGTCAGTTTTAGGAAAGATAATAGAGGAAGTAATTAAGGAATTCATCTGCAGATATCTGGAAGAAAATAATATGATAGGTAACAGCCAGCATGGATTTGTAAAGAACAAATCATGTCAAACTAATCTGATAGCTTTCTTTGATAGGATAACAAGTCCAGCCCTTCTCCCTCATCCCCAAGACATGGTTTACCTTGACTTCAGTAACGCATTTGATACGGTCTCACGTGACCTTCTTATCAATAAACTAGGCAACTACAACTTAGATGGGGCTACTATAAGGTGGGTGCATAACTAGCTGGATAACCGGTCTCAGAGAGTAGTTATTAACGGTTCACAATCATGCTGGAAGGGCATAACAAGTGGGGTTCTGCAGGGGTCTGTTTTGGGACCGGTTCTGTTCAATATCTTCATCAACAATTTAGATATTGGCATAGAGAATACGATTATTAAGTTTGCAGATCATATCAATCTGGGAGGCGTTGCAGTTGCTTTGGAGAATAGGGTCATAATTCAAAATGATCTGGAGAAACTGGAAAAATGGCCTGAGGTAACTAGGATGACGTTTAATAAGAACTAATGCAAAGTACTCCACTTAGGAAGGAACAATCAGTTTCACACAGGGCCAGTTCTAACCAATTGGCGGCCCCAGGCGAGCGCCCTGCTCGCCTGTAGGGTTGCCAGATGGTTTCAAAAAAACTGCCGGGGAAAAGTTGTCTAGGGAAAAAAAAGGGGGGGGGGAGGTGTCAGGGAATAACCAGGGAAACCTGCAGGGAGGATCTGGGAGGTCGGCCCGAAATGCAGTCACGGCCCGCCCCTAAGACCGGCTCTGGTTTCACACATACGGAATGGGAAGCGACTGTCTAGGAAGGGATGCTGCAGAAAGGGATCTAGGGATCATAGTGGACCAGAAGCTAAATATGAGTTAACAGTGTGATACTGTTGTGCAAAAAAAGCAAACATGATTCTGGGATGCATTAACAGGTATGTTGTGAGCAGGACACAAGAAGTCATTCTTTTGAATATTATGTCCAGTTCTGGGCACCACATTCCAAGAAAGATGTGGTGAAATTGGAGAAGGTCTAGAGAAGAGCAGCAAAAATGATTAAAGGTATAGAGAACACGAGAAATGAGCAATGACTGAAGGAATTGGGCTTGTTTAGTTTAGAAAAGAAAAGACTGAGAGGGGACATATAGCGGTTTTCAAGTACCAAAAAGAGTGTTAAATGGAGGAGGGAGAAAAATTGTTCTCCTTGGCCTCTGAGGATAGGACAAAAAGCAATGGGCTTAAATTGCAGCAAAGGAGGTTTAGGTTGGACATTAGGAACAACTTCCTAACTGACAAGGTAGTTAAACACTGGAATAAATTGTCTAGAGAGGTTGTGGAATCTCCATCTCTGGAGATATGTAAAAGCAGGGATGGTCTAGACCGTGCTTCGTGCTGCCATGAGGGCAGGGGACTGGACTCAATGACCTCCCGAGGTCCCTTCCAGTTCTAGTGTTCTCATATTCTATGATTTGTTCAAATGGCTGTTAGTTAAGAACTGTGGAGTACAGCTTGTCTAATGTTTTCTTTTTTCCTGCAGCTAGATGTGTTTGAAGCAGCAGAGTTGTACCAGAAAGAGGGCATTCCTTTGATTATTTTAGCAGGGAAGAAGTATGGACTGGGTAGCTCAAGAGACTGGACTGCAAAGGGGCCTTTTTTACTGGTACAGTTGTATTCTGATAAAGTTACTTTCAAATACTGTGTTTTAAAAGAATATGTTTTTAAGCATCAATTCATGTTAGAAGCTGTCTTTTAGTTAAAATATAAATATTTCTGTTGCACTTCCTCAGACCTGCTGAGGAACGAACCTGGACATAGCGTGGGCTAGAGCAGTATTGCTTTTGTGGTTGTTTATTGGTACAGAGTCTTAAGAATAAGGTGATACACACACGCATCACATTCATGCTGGCAGTTTGGAGGCAGGCTGCAAGTGCGGTGTATATTACTTTTGATTTCACTGGTGGCTGGAGTGCTGGTCAGGCATTAGCTTCCCAGAGACTCGACCATGATGTTCCTTGGGAGATCCCTTCAGATCTGCAGGAGGCTTTATTTTCTCTGGGCCAGTCCCAGGTTTCTGCTGTGATGTTACATTTTGTCTGAGAGAGAGAAATTTTCTGGCTGCTTCTCAGTTAATTTATCTGCTTGTCTGCCTTAAAAGGTCACAGATCCTAAACTGCCTTTGATTGACTATTTCTAATTCACACCTCACACACATTCCACAGGTTACATACATATTCATAAGCAATACAATTTCTGGGTAAAATTCAGCTTTATGGCCTTAAGTAACCAGAAGCTTACCATAAATTGGATTACTTGACATACGAAAAGGACCTAATGTAAATAATATGGGTTAACATACCAAAGGCATGATACAGAGCTTAACATAAATTGTAACTAAGAGAGGTAGGGTCAAGGAAAGAAAGGGAAAGCAGAGGAGTGTTTGTCCAGTCAGCTAGACACCAGTGGAGAGGAGGGGGGGAGCGTGTCCGACTGGTTACAATTTCTAAAATATTGTTTTCTTGAAAATAGTTTTTCTTCTTCGAATGATTGCTCATGTCCATTTCATGTAGATGTGTACATGCAGCATGCACACGTCATCAGAGATTTTTTTCCCTCAGCAGTACCCGTTGGGCCAGCAGGGAGCCCCTTGGAGTGGCGCCAGTATACCGGCCAATATATACCCCTGCTGGCTCCCCACCCTCTCAGTTCCTTGTTACCACCGTAACGGTTGTTGGAATGTTCCTCAGCTCTTACTTAGCAAGCGCCTTACTAGTACTCGATGTTTGATCTTGTTGTTCGTTGTTCCTGTTATCAATTAATTAGTTAAGAGTTGTTATCTGAGTTAGGTTAAGAGTTGTTATCTGCATTAAGTGTGTTGCTGCGGCACACCAGGCATGCACAGCAGGGCATGCCCGGGCCTCAAGGCTTTAAGCCTTGCAAGAAGTGCCAACGTCCCATGCCCTGTGGTGATCCACACTCGGCCTGTCTTAAGTGCCTGGGAGAACCCCACCTCTCTGAAGCTTGCAAAATTTGCAAGGCATTCAATCCGCGTGTACAAAGCGAGAGAGAATCGCACCTCAAAATCATACTGATGGAGGCAGCCTTATGACCAGCACCGGCATCGGACCCGGCACTGGCATCCCGGAGAGCACTGGCCTTGGTGTGGGAGATGTCGGGACACTTGCACACCTCCCCAGCACCACGCAGGCTTCGGCACCGGTTACAGCCCCGGTGCCTCGGAAGAAGAGGAGGCCTAACAGGAGCAGGTCGCCCCCATGGCGCGTGCCCTCCATGCACTCTCACGGTTGGGCGAATGTTTGTCCCCGCACCGGGAGCCTAGCCTGTTGGGGGACTTTCCAGAGCCCTCCACCTCAGAGGCCTTCGAGGCAACCAGGGACTTGATTGACTTGTCCCCGATACCGACCCCCGTCGGGAGCAGCCGGCACTGAGCGGCGACTAGGGTGCCCAACAATGCAATTCAAGAGGCGAGGAAACACCACTCGGTCCTTCCTACAGCTCCGTCACCGAGCTCAGCATCGATGGCAGTCTCAACCCCAGCATGGGACATGGCTCAGGACGCGGCACCAGAGTTGGCACCGGGACGATGCCCCTGGGCGGTACCTACTATGGCACCCAGCTCCAGGACTGCCATTCCCAGCCAGAGCTCACTGGGTATGGGCACAGACATGCCACCCCCTCCGCCTCTCCCCTGGCACCGTGGCTAACCTGAATCAAGGGCCAGACATGCATCAGCGGTGGCACTGCCAACAGAGCCCCCAACGGCCCCACTCTAGTTGGCTTTGGAATACTCGACCGACTCAGAGGCAGAGTCAACTTGTTGTCGAGGGGCTCTAGATCTCGGTTCCGGCACTGATCACGGCACCTCCTCTACTCATCACCGACAACAGCGCTGGGAACAGCCAGTCCCGGTACCAGTGATGCGGCAGTCCTGGCCTCCACAACCACCTAAACAGTGGCCGTTCTGGACCCCCGGGCCTACCACCAGAGCCACGGTGCGGGACCCTCCAGACCGGGGTCGGTCATCACAGTGCCTCGGGCTCCCCTGTTGGCAACTCCAATGGCTCAATCTCCTACTTCGGGACAGCCGCTCCCACCAGGCCAGGTGTCCCTGTGGCCATCCGGGAGTGACACTCCAGCAGACCAGCCACCAACAGCAACTAGTAGCCACTGTGGAGGTGGGCAAAAAGGGGACCTTGTCGTCCTCTCTGGATGACACCCTTCCTGCCATGCTCTCTACAGACTCTAGGGCCCACCAAGACCTCCTTCGTCGCCTGGCCCAGAGCCTGGGGGTCCAAGCTGAGAAGATGTCTGAGGATTCTGATCCCACAGTTGACATCTTTCAGCCTGACATCCCTACCAGAGTGGCCCTGCCTATTAACAAAACAATGACCAAGATCTCGAAGGCCCTCTGGCAAACTCTGGCCTCCATACTACCAACAAACAAGAAGGCAGAGCAGCGATATTTCGTGCCTCAAGAAGGCAATGAATACCTGTTCTCTCATCTGCCTCCTAGATCGCTAGTCGTGCAGGCGATAAATCAAAGAAAACAATAGGGGCAGCCGAGTGCCACCCCCAAGGACAGGGATGCCAAAAGATCTGACCTTCTGGACAGGAAGGTCTGGAGGCCTCCAGTTCCGTATTGCGAACCAGCAGGTCCTGCTGTCGCGATACGCTTACAACACCTGGGTCTCCATGGACAAATTCCTACTTCCTAGAGATTCGTGGCCCGAATTCAGAGCCCACTATGATGAAGGAAGGGCAATCTCCCTGGTGGCACTCCAGGCAGCCCTCGACATAGCTGACACGGCTGCCCATGCCATGGCCACAGGCATAGTCCTACGCCGCAGTTCCTGGCTGCAGAAGTCTAGGGTGCCCCCTGAACTTCAAAGCACCGTCCAGGACCTTCCCATCGAGGGTCCCTCTCTGTTCTCAGAACAGACAGACCAGCGCCTCCACGGACTTAAGGACACCCGTGCCACACTGAAATCCCTGGGCAGTGGCTACCCAAAGACAGTCGTTCTTGGACAGGAACACCCTCAGACCACCCCAGCAGGCCCCACCTCCTGACTTCTCCCACCGCAGGGGTAGGAACGGTAGTGGGAGGAACGGCAGACACCGCCTCCAACCTTCCCAGGACCAAGGCCAGGGACCACCTAACAAACCCTCAGGACCACACCAAGGATTTTGAGGGTGCGCCCAAGGGCAACATACCGTCTCACCCTTCCCCTTCTGGGACCGTCGGTTCCCTTTCTACCAGGCCTGGCAATCCATTACATCAGACCGGTGAGTCCTGGAAATAGTGGAAGGGAGATATGCCATCCCCTTCCACTCGGTCTCCCCATCCCACCCCCCCCCAACCCCGTCCCTCTTCAGGGACCCCTCTCATGAGCTCCTTCTTCGGGAAGAGGTTCTTGAGCTCCTTGCTCTGGGAGCCATAGAGCTGGTTCCTCCCAAGGTTCTGGGCAGGGGCTTCTATTCCCAGTATTTCCTGGTCCCAAAAGCCAAAAGGGGGTTCTGCCCCTTCTTCTTTGAGTAGTGTCCTTGTGGGTGCTCCACTGTAGTTTTCGGGCTCGTCCCGGCGCCGCAGATCGGAGATTTTCAAGAGACATAGTCAGCTGGACCGCGCATGCGCAGCCAGCATCTCGCGCTGTTTGCGCCCTTTGATCATCGCGCGGTCCGGCTCCCACCAGTTCCTCTCAACCGTCTTCAGTCGCAGATGGAATTCTGCCTCTTTCTCCCATCCTGTCAGAGAGATTCGATTATAAGATTAGTTCTAGTTCTAGTTATCCTGTAAATAGTTAGTTAGTTTTAGTCATAGTCTCATTAGATTTTACTCAGTTGGTTCATTACTCAAAAAAACCACTTGGATTCCGTTGTCTCTCTCTCAATGTTTTTTTTTAAAAAAAGTAGGAAAGACAAGGAGAAGAAAAGAGTCTGAGCGCAAAATACCTGGTTCACCCGGTTTTAAAAAGTGTGGTGTCTGCCATAAAGTCATGCCGGCCTCAGACGGACATGCGTCATGTATTCATTGTTTAGGGGAGGCGCACATTCCACAAAAGTGCATCCATTGCTTGAAGCTCACGGCCAGAGCCCGCAGAGATAGGGAAATGTGCCTAAGAATGATTGTTTGATAAGGCATTTCAACCATCAGACTCGTCGACCGTGCCTGCCTCAGAATCAGCGGCACCTCAGAAGTGGCGAGTATCTTCGCCAGGCACAGCCCCCACAAACATAGAATCATAGAATACTAGGCCTGAAAGGGACCTCGAGAGGTCATCGAGTCCAGTCCCCTGCCCTCATGGCAGAACCAAATACTGTCTAGACCATGTCTGATAGACATTTATCTAACCTACTCTTAAACATCTCCAGAGATGGAGATTCCACAACCTCCCTTGGCAATTTATTCCAGTGTTTGACTACCCTGACAGTTAGGAACTTTTTCCTAATGTCCAACCTAAACCTCCCTTGCTGCAGTTTAAGCCCATTGCTGCTTGTTCTATCCTCAGAGGCCAAGATGAACAAGTTTTCTCCCTCCTCCTTATGACACCCTTTTAGATACCTGAAAACTGCTATCATGTCCCCCCTCAACCTTCTCTTTTCTAAACTAAACAAACCCAATTCTTTCAGCCTTCCTTCATAGGTCATGTTCTCTAGACCTTTAATCGTTCTTGTTGCTCTTCTCTGGACCTTCTCCAATTTCTCCACATCTTTCTTGAAATGCGGTGCCCAGAACTGGACACAGTACTCCAACTGAGACCTAACTAGCGCAGAGTAGAGCGGAAGAATGACTTCTCGTGTCTTGCTCACAACACACCTGTTAATGCATCCCAGAATCATGTTTGCTTTCTTTGCAACAGCATCACACTGCTGACTCATATTCAGCTTGTGGTCCACTATAACCCCGAGATCCCTTTCTGCCGTACTCCTTCCTAGACAGTCGCTTCCCATTCTGTATGTGTGAAACTGATTGATCCTTCCTAAGTGGAGCACTTTGCATTTGTCTTTATTAAACTTCATCCTGTTTACCTCAGACCATTTCTCCAATTTGTCCAGATCATTTTGAATTATGACCCTATCCTCCAGATTAGTCGCAACCCCTCCCAGCTTGGTATCATCTGCAAACTTAATAAGCGTACTTTCTATGCTAATATCTAAATCGTTGATGAAGATAGTGAACAGAGCCGGTCCCAAAACAGACCCCTGCGGAACCCCACTTGTTATGCCTTTCCAGCAGGATTATGAACCATTAATAACTACTCTCTGAGTACAGTTATCCAGCCAGTTATGCACCCACCTTATAGTAGCCCCATCTAAGTTGTATTTGCCTAGTTTATTGATGAGAATAATAAGAATATCATGCGAGACCATATCAAATGCCTTACTAAAGTCTAGGTATACCACATCCACCTCTTCTCCCTTATCCACAAGACTCGTTATCCTATCAAAGAAAGCTATCAGATTAAGGGCTTCCCCAACTCACTTTCTGCCTGCTGTTCCAACTAGCAGGTTGATCACGGGTGATAAGCCGGGGAGATCCGGTACCGCCTCCAGTAGCACAAAAGTGCTGGCTACTAAACAGAAAAAGGCGCACCAGCACTGGTGTCGACAGGGAAAGCAGTGCCAACGGCAAAAGCGCCGTTCCCAGTGCTGGTGACAAAGACGGTGCCGACAGCAAAGGCACCGATGACAGTGCCGCCAGAAAAGGCACGGATGGCACCGGAGGCATCAGATGGGCGTAGCCCCATGCTGGCGCCGGCACTTACACTAGCAGCACCAGTGACTTGAGAACCAGCACCGACCCTGTCCGCACCAAGCCGCGCCGGGACGGGAGGAGCGGCAAAGTCTGAAGGTAACCATTTCTTTTGCTCTCCTTCACCTACTTTTTTGCTGGCACCGTCCTTAACTCCTCCACCAAGTTCCCCGGTGATGAGTGTGTACCTTGAACACCGTTCAGCACGCTCATATTCTCCCCAACAGAGGTCTCCCTCTCCATACCATTTGACAATGCAAAGACATGAGACAGAATATAGGAGACAATTTTCTCTTTAGCCACCACAATCACTAAGGTACCCCCATTCTCCTACACTTTCTCCACGGTTGTTATACTACAACTGATACAGGAGTGCTATGTCTTCCAGGTGGTCCTCACCATCACGGTCTGATTGTTATTATTATCATTCCAGACCATATTATTATCACTACCGGTCTTGCTCACATAGGCGATCCCCGTGTTGTCATCGATCACCGAGACATCGTCCCCTCCCACCCCCGCAACAACGCAGGAACAACACCTGCTAGTTACATCCACCCCACACACACACACAGCCCGACGCAACAATCGCACCATTCAGAACCAGAAGAGGGTCAGCTTTCAGACGCTGAAGATCCCCAGCCTGACACGTCTCCTACTGACTTCTCGTCATCATCCCCTGATGATGCAATAATTCCAGGGGATATGTCACCACCGGACGACATCAGACAATTCCAAGAATTTGTTTGTGGGTTACAGAAAGTCAGGAGGTTCAGCTACAGGAAGTTCTGGGCAAACAATACTGCCTTCTTAAGAACCTGCACCGGCAACATCGGGCAAAGACGGCGCTGCTGATTGATGAGGCGATCGTGGAGGCTGCCAAAGAAATCTGGCAAATCCCGTCATCTGTCCCACTATCCAGTAAATGGGCCGACAAAAAATATTTTGTGCCATCCAAGGGTCTGGAATTTCTGTTCAATCACCCACAGCCAAATTCCCTAGTTGTGGACGCAGCACAGCAGAGGGCCAAGGTGCCACGATATAGAAACACACCGTCTGACAAAGAGTGCAAAAAAATGGATATCTTTGATAGGAAGGTATATTTCTCAGCCACTTTGCTGCTTAGGATTTCAAACTACACCGCCCTTTTGTCAAATCACAACTTTGACAACTATACAAAGTTGACTGAATTGATGGAACACCTAGCGGAGGCCAAAAGGCCCCTCTTGAAGGTGATCATGCAAGAGGGCTATTGCTCTGTGAGAGCAGGTCTGCAGATTGCTCTCGACGTGGCTGACACAGTGGCCCGTTCTACAGCCACAGCTGTAGCCATGAGGAGGTCTTCATGGCTGGCGTCCGCTGGGGTCCCAAAGGAACTCCAGGGCAAAGTGGAAGACCTCCCGTTCGAAAAGCAAAGGCTGTTTGCAGAAAAGACAGGTGAGGTACTCCATTCAGGAAAGGATGCCAGAACCACACTGCGAACATTAAGGATGTACACGCCCCCATATAGACGCAGGCGCTACACCCCTCAAAGGCGGTATTACCAACCGTACTTCCGACAACAGCAACAGCATAGCACCTTCGATCAGCCGCATATGAAACAGCGTCCTCAACGGAGATGCACGCAGACCACCCACACATCCACTCAGCCCCCAGCAGCAAATTTGACTCCTCCGTCGAGGGCATGCAAACACCACACATTGTCAACCCACAACACCAAGGGTCTCGTATTTTCCATCACTGCCTGAGGCCATTTTATTGCTATGGGCCAGGATTACTTAAGACCATTGGGTATTGGAGATTGTGTCGAAAGGCCTCACCATCTCTTGCCAATCTCTTCCTCCTCCTTCCCCATCCACCCCGTCCCTCTTCAGGGACCCTTCTCACAAGGACTTACTGAAACAAGAGGTCCATCACCTGCATATTGGCGCTGTGGAGAGGGTACCAACAGAGTTCATGGGGAAAAGGGTTTTGTTCTCATTATTTCCTCACCGAGAAAAAAACAGGAGGCTGGAGACCAATACTCCACCTTTGCAAGCTCAATTGCCATTTACAGAAGCAGCGATTCAAGATGGTGACCCTAGCTACTATAATCCCTTCTTTAGACAACGGTTTGCAGCTCTCGACCTGCAGGACGCTTACTTGCACATCGCCATTCACCCAGCACACAGACGTTTCCTGCATTTCACAGTCACCAATGAGCATTTCCAATATTGAGTCCTACCCTTCGGACTTGCATCCGCCCCCAGAGTATTCTCAAAAACCCTGGCGGTAGTAGCAGCCCACCTGCGTTGTCAGGGTTATAATCTTTTTCTACCTTGTAAAGAGCCACATGGTCATAATAACGAGACAGACCTTCGACTCTCTTGGATTAATCATAAACGAACAGAAGTCCACAATTGAACCATCTCAAACTCTGAACTTTATAGATGCCTGTCTAGATTCTCCTTCGGCACATGCCTACTTGCCTGTAGAATGGTTTCAGACCATACAAGACCTATTGCAGGTCCTACTGCCCCAACTGTTTCGGTTCTCACCTGTTTGCAGGTAATGGGTGATACGGCTGCTACCACCTTCGTGGTCAGCCAGGCTCGACTGCATTTTCGTTGCCTACAACACTGGCTGGTGATGGTATATGTCCCCACAAGACACACTGTTCACAAACTTGTGAAACCTCCGGCCCATGTCCGCATGTGTCTTTTATGGTAGACCAAACCACACAATGTCCTTGCGGGCGTACCCTTCCACCGACCCCAGCTGTCAAAGCAGATAACTACAGATGCTTCCTTCACTGGCTGGGGCACCCACATGGACGATATGACAGTGCAAGGCCACTGGTTCACTTCGGAGGCAGCCCTTCATATAAATGTCCTCGAGCTCGGAGCAGTTTGCAATCCTTGTATCTACTTCCAGAGCTACATATCCAGCACAACCGTCAGAACACTGACAATACTGCGACTGCCGTGAATTGCCAAGACAGTGCTCGGTCCCGATCACTTTGCACAGAGGCAGTCCACCTATGGAACTGGTGCATCCGCCACAACATCATACTGGTAACGTCTGTCTTACCTGGTACCAGCAACACCATAGCAGACTCGTTGAGCAGGCACTTTCCCCACAACCATGAGTGGGAAATACGCAGCGACACTCTGCACAGTGTCTTCCGTTGTTGGGGGTTTCCATCAATAGACCTCTTCGCCACACACAAGAACGCGAAGTGTCACCTTTATTGTTCCAGGGCCGGCATCGGACAAGCGTCCTTGAGGGATGCCTTTCTGCTCCACTGGGGGAATTCTCTATTCTGCACGTTCCCTCCAGTCATGCTAATAACCAGGGTCTTAGAGAAGATCGAGGCCGATGGAACCAGAGTCATCCTCATAGCCCCTGCCTGGCCACATCAACCATGATACCCGTTCCTCCATTGAGTGTCTCTGCAACATCCATACACTTTTCCTCTCCTACCAGGCCTACTCACTCAGGACAACGGCTCTCTTGTTCACCCGAACCCTGAGTTGTTACACCTGGCCACCTGGTTCCTATCTGGTTTAACAAGGCCGAGGATCTATGTTCGGAACAGGTGAAGCAGGTACTGATTCACAGTAGGAGGAACACTACTAGAACTACTTACAGAGCAAAATTACACAGATTTGCGACCTGGTGCTCAGAGAATCGTATTGATCCATTCACGTCGTTGCTACACCAAATTCTCGACTACGCTCTCTATCTCAAGCAGTCGGGCTTGTCAGCCGCATCGCTACGGGTACATCTTGCAGCAATTACGGCCTTCCACAGCTCTATAGATGGCATGTTGGTGTTCACCCATCCAATGACAAAGAGGTTCCTAAAAGGGCTCTCGAACCTCAATCCCCCTCACAGGCCCCCACCGCTAAGTTGGAATTTAGATTTGGTGCTGGACATCTTGACTCGTCCCCCCTTTGAGCCTCTGGCTACCATCCCACTCGATAGGCTAGCACTTAAGTTAGTATTTTTGTTAGCCATAATTTCGGCCTGTAGGGTTAGTGAGCTGGCAGCTCTTATGACTGAACCACCGTACACAAGGTTCACTGTAGAATCAGTGTCATTGCGCCCTCACCCAGCGTTTATCCCCAAAGTTTCTACTGACTTTCATATTAACGAGCCAATTGTGCTTCCAACCTTCTATCCCAAACCACATTGGTCACACCAGGAGGCATCTCTCCACACCCTCGATGTCCGTCGAGTGCTAGCCTTTTACATTGAAAGGACACGCAGCTGGCAGAAAACCAACCATTTATTGAATTCTCTTGCTGAACGATCTAGAGGTCAAGTACTGTCTTCCCAACGGATTGCTAGACTTATAGTTTCATGTATCACCACATGTTATTCTGTTCGCAACAAAATACTACCTTCCCAACCAAAGGCCCATTCCACTAGAGTGATGGCCACATCTACTGCCTTCCTACGAGGAGTACCCCTCCGTGATATTTGTCGAGCGGCCACGTGGTCCTCCAGTGCTACGTTCATGAAGCACTATGCAATCTTACCACACCTTGCGACAGACTCCTCAGTAGCCACTGCTGTACTTTCATGCCAGAGCAGACCATGATTCTGGGGCCCACCAACTAGACAGGCTGGATACTGCTCTGGAGTCATCTACAGTGGAGCACAGGGACACTACTCAAAGAAGTAGTAGTTACTCACCTTGGTGCAGTAACGATTGTTCTTCGAGATGTGTGTTCCCGTGGGTGCTCCACTACCTGCCCTCCTCTCCACTTCAGAATCTTGTGTTCAGTTTCTCGTTTCAGATGACCGAACGGGTGAGAGGAACTGGCGGGAGCCGGACTGCGCGATGATCAAAGGGTGCAAACGGCGCGAGACGCTGGCCATGCACGTGCGGTCCAGCTGACTACGGCTTTTGAAAATCTCCAATCTGCGGCGCCAGGATGAGCCCAACACCTACAGTGGAACACCCACGGGGACACACATCTCAAAGAACCATAGTTACTGCACCAAGGTGAGTAACTTCTTCATCCTGGATCTCAGGGACCTTAATTCCTTTATTGTCAAAACCAAATTCAAGATGGTGACCCTGGCATCTATAATCCTTTCTCTAGCCCTTGGAGACTGGTACGCTGCCCTCAGTCTAAAAGACGCCTACTTCCACATTTGTATTGCTCCCTGCCACCGGCGGTTTCTTCTCTTTACGGTGGGCAGAGACCACTACCAATTTATGGCCCTTCCCTTTGGTATTTCTACAGGCTCCCCCCTCTCCCCTCCCCCCCCCCGCTCTTCACGAAATGCATGGCAGTCGTTGCTGCTGCTCTAAGGAGAAGGCGCGTCCAGGTATTCCCCTATCTGGACGACTGGTTCCTGAGAGGCCAGTCCAAAGATGTGGTGCGAGCTCACATCACCGTGGTCAAGAATCTCTTCGGGGACCTAGGACTACTTCTGAATGTGGCCAAATCGACCCTAACGCCTACTCCGGTAATAGAGTTCATAGGCACCAACCTGGACTCAACAACAGTGAAGGCCTCCCTCCCCAGATCTCGCTTTTTTGGTGATCGAGTCTGTGGTCCGGGGACTGCAAGCTTTCCCAGTGACGATGGCCAGGGCCTGCATGCACCTCCTGGGCCTAATGGCCATGTGTATCTACATCATGCAGCACGCCAGACTTCGCATGTGCCCACTCCAGATGTGGCTAGTGCGAGTCCACAACTGGGCCTTCCACCTGTGGGACCAGGGAAGTGACAGTTCCTGACACTGTCCTCCGTTCGTTGGACTAGTGGACACAGCAGGAGGAGGTCTGTGCCGGAGTCCCATTCTCCAGACCCGTACCGCCCACCTGACTCGTGACGGACACATCACACACCGGTTGGAGAGCGCATCTGGGGAATATGTGGACTCAAAGTATGTGGTCCTGGGATGATCTCTCCCTGCATATAAATGTCAAGGAACTCTGGGCAGTCCGTCTAGCCTGTGTGCAGGTTGGTCCTGCCTCAGGGGTAGGTTGGTCCTTATCCTGTCAGATAACACGACGGCAGTCTCATATATCAACAGACAGGGCGGGGGTCGCTCTCTCCACCTGTGTCAGAAAGCGATCCGCTTGTGGGACCTCTGCATCGGGGTGGATATTTACCCAATGGCCTCTTACCTCCCCGGATCCCAGAATGCCCTGGCAGACTGGTTGAACAGGGCCTTCTCTATCCACAAGTGGTCCCTCAGAAGGGACGCCCTTCTTCCGTCTTTTGCAAGTGGGTGTTTCCCCATCTAGACCTGTTCGCCACAAGACAGAACAAGATATATCTGAGGTTCTGCTCCCTCATCGGGATTAGGGAGGGACTACCTGGGAGACGTGCTACTCTGCCCCGGCCCAGGGGCCTACTATCCGCCTTCCCACCATTCCCCCTGGTTCACAGGGTCGTTCTGCAAGTGCGGGAGTTCAGGGCGTCCCTAATTCTTATCACCCTGGCATGGCCCAGACTCCACCCTCCTCAGCCTGACATGTGAGAGGCCAATAACCCTCCCATTGCTCCTGAACCTGATCACACAAGACTCCAGCAGGCTCCTCCACTCGGACCTGCGCTCCCTGCACCTGACAGTATGGAAGCTCCGTGGCTAACAGCAGCAGAACTCCAGTGCTCGACACAGGTTCAGGAAGTACTGTTAGGCAGTAGGAAACCTTCCACTAGGGTGACATACGTGGCCAAGTAGAAGCAGTTCTATATCTGGATTACCCACAGAGGGGATTCCTCGATAGAGGCCCCAGTCCCCCTGATCCTGGACTACCTCTTAGATCTCAGACTTCAGGGGTTGTCATTCTCCTAGATTAAGGTTCACATATTGGCAATCTCTGCCTTCCACCTGGGGAACTCTTTTTGGTAAGGGGTAATACTCTTTTGGCGACCCAATGGTAAACAGGTTCCTGAAGGGCGTGGACATGTTCGACATGTTACCCACATGTTCGACAGCCTGTCCCCCAGTGGGACCTCAGTTTGGTCCTTTCCAAACTCATGGGGCCCCCATTTGAACCCCGGCAACATGTTCCCTACTGCACCTGTCTTACAAGGTATCCCAATTGGTGGCTGTCATGTCGGCTAGGCGTTTGTCCGAGCTGAGGGCTTTCAACTTTGGACCCTTCCTATACGGTTTTCTTCAAGGATAAGGTCAGGCTATGCCCCCACCCTGCCTTCCTACCTAAGGTAATATCAACCTTTCACGTGTCTCAGGACATCTTCCTGCCCGTGTTTTAACCCAAACCTCATGCGTCAGGAAAGGAACAGGCACTACACGCCCCGGACGTCAAGAGGGCCTTGGTCTTTTATTTAGGAAGGACAAAGCCCTTCCACAAATCGCTGTAGCTTTTTGTGGCCATTGCAGAACGGTTAAGAGGTCAGCCGGTCTCAACACAGAGGATATCCTCCTGGATCACAGCATGCATCAGGGAGTGCTACAGTCTGACAAGGGTCCCAGCCCAGCCCCTCCCCTCACAGCACACTCTACAAGGGCAGTGGCTTCCTCTTCAGTCTTCATGGCCCAGGTCCTGATCCTGGACATCTGCAGGGCCACCACCTGTTCCTCCAGCCACACGTTTGCCAACCACTACGTGTTGTCACATCAGGCTAGGGGGATGCCACCCTGGGTAGAGCGGTCCTCCATTCGGTGGAAGGTTAGAACTCTGACCCCACCTCCTCAGGTTGTGCTTTGGAATCACCTACATGGAATGGACACGAGCAATCACTCAAAGAAGAAAGAACGGTTACTTATCTCGTAACTGTTGTTCTTCGAGATGTGTTGCTCATGTCCATTCCAAATCCCACCTGCCTCCCCTTCTTCGGAGTACTCTGGTAGGAAGGATCTGAGAGGGTAGGGGGCCAGAAGGGGTAATTATCGGCCGGTATACCAGCACCACTCCAGGGGGCTCAATGGGTACTGCTGAGGGAAAAATCTCGGACGACGCTGCGCATACACACCTACATAGAAAGGACGTGAGCAACACATCTTGAAGAACAGTAGTTACAAGGTAAGTAACCGTTCTTTCCTTGGTTAAATCTGCATAGAAGAAGACAGGTGGTTGGAGGGGCAGTTTATTGAATTTCAAGAATGTGTAAGCAATCAGGTTTGGCCCACAAAATTGGGATTCAATATAAGAGATTCCAGACTTTTAGCTAGTTAAATGACAAATACCCATACTATTGGTCCAGGCCCCAGGCCTGTGTACCTCCCCCCACATGCACTAAAGATGCAAAAGCATATTCGTTTAAACAGCTGGCCAATGAGCCTTGGGCTCCATTGATTGATTAGTCTTCACAGTTACATGCCAGGCTTCCCTCCCCACCTCACCCCCAGCTGATACAGAGGCAGCAGGAGTAGTGGGGAGCAGGTGAGAGTCAGTGCTCGTAGTTCCATGGAGCCTCCTCTTCCCATTCCCATCCCCCGCCACGTGTTAAACCTGTAACTATTGAAAATGTCAGCTGTTACACATTTACCAAAAAAGCCCACAAAAACACTTTTTAACATCCCTACCCAACACTTCTCATAGGGGTTAGTGGGAATGGAGGGCAGACTTGTAGTAAGTAATGTTGAAGCCAAACAGTAACTAATTATCCTTTACCTTTTATGTTGTTTCTTAAATTTAGTTTAAATTTTTGAAAATTTCATTCTCTCCCATTACTTCCCCATAATCATCTTTTCTGTCTTTTGCCTCCTCAGTCTAGAGACGATTTGATGTTTCATGGTTGTTTTCATTAAACTTCATCATTACGCACCAATTATTTTATGTACAATTTATAGGGTGTTAAGGCAGTGATAGCTGAAAGCTATGAGAAGATTCATAAAGGTCACTTGATTGGAATTGGCATCGCTCCACTTCAGTTCCTTCCTGGGGAAAACGCAAACATTTTGGGTCTCACTGGAAAAGAACAGTTTTCTATATCATTTCCTCAAGAGCTATTTCCAGGAATCACATTGGATATTAAGGTATTTCTGAAGTTCATCATCTCTATTTCATGGTACAGACAAATGGAATTCCTCAAAGTAAACATTTTGCCTTCTGTTTAAACTGCTGGTTTACCAGTATATCTTGAAAGTACATATACTCATATACTGTAATTTTAATTGCCTTCTTGTTCTGTTACTTGTCTCTGCACATGTGACGCCCCAGTCACTTCTGTTTTTCCCTCAACATGGAAACTTTGTTGAAGACCTATTACGGTTGGGTCAAGTACCACTAATATAACCTGCCATTTCCTTGCTTCTGAGGGATTAAGGCCGTGGCGTCCAACACGCTAGCCACTATTTCGCCAGTTGAATGTGGCTAGTTGGATTGAACAATGTGGCTATTTGGATGGTTGAGTGTGGCTAGTTCACTATAGTGGCTGCTGCCACTGGGGGGTGGCTACTGCAGGAATTGGCAACCTTTTCAAACCAAAAAGCCAAACTACATCAAAATTCAGAACAAGTGGTCAACAAAGAGCCCATTGACATGACTGAAAATATACAGCTTAATATTATTGATAATTGATATGATGATTAATAATATTATAAATGAAACATTGTATTCAAACTTTATTTAATGGTGCTTCTGCTTCTGGGGGTGTAGTTTGTGCATGTGGAGGTATAGGAGTCAGGATTAGGGCGTATGAGGGGCTCAGGGTAGGGAGTTGGGGTGTGTGGGAGGTGCAGGAGGCAGGGCAGGACACTGGGGGTGGAAAGTAAAGTATGTGGGGGGGATGATCCTGGGGCCGGATTACCTTACCTGGCCAGGGCTGGGCTGCTGCACCCGGACAGCAGTTGCTGAACGAAGGGCCAGGCCAGGATCACCACAGCCGGATCGTGGCCTCCCCTCTAACCTGTGCCACAGCAGGAGGGGAGTCATCACCAGCCCTTCCTTTGGCCAGGTGGGAGCCAGACTGCAGGGCTGTTTCAGGATTGGGGCTGAGTGTTAGAGTTAGGGTCATTTTACTAGTGCTAGGGAGAACAGTTTAATTTAACCAGTAAGAAAGGAAATATTAATCGAAATTATTAAACAGATTAAGCACTTTAACTTTCTCATGTTAGTTCATTTTTTATGAAGTAAAATGTCCAACACAAAAGGTTTCAACATTGTCTTTATTTATGGCAGGAGTGAGGAACTTTTTTGGGTCAGGGGCCATTGACCCACAGAAAAATCAGTTGGGGAACCACACAAGTGCAAAGCAAAAAAAACCCCTCCAAAACCCCCCAACCCTCACTGATGTGGCCCCCAACTAAGACACTTCACTCCCCTGGTGCTCCAACCCCATCAGAGGGAGAGGCAGGGAGGACTAAAGTTCAAGACCTCAGGCCAGATTAACTCTTCTGGGGTTCCAGGGTTAGTGGATTTTGTGGGCTCCCCTAGGCTCTGGGGTGGGGCCAAAAATGAGGAGTTCAGTGTGTAGGACAGATCCCGCTCACTGGCAGCAAGGGATGGGGGTACAGGATCTGGGCAGGACGTGGGATGAAGAAAGGGGGTGAGGGTGCGAGATCTGGGTGGGAAATAGGATGCAAGAGCAGGCTGGGAGTAGGCTGTCTGGCCAAGGGGAAGGGGGAGGAGCAAGAGAGGGTACAGTGTCTGGCCAGGAGGGAGGGTGCAGGAACAGGCTGTGGGTGGGTGTTTGGCCAGGAGGTGGGGGCAGGAGCAAGCTGGGGGTGGGTGGGTATCTGGCCTGGGGAGAGAGGGCAGGAGCTGGCTGGGGATGTGGGGTCTCAGCTTGGGACATATGAGTGAGGCGGGGGGGTGAGGATGCAGGGTCTGGGCATGAGGGGAAAGAGGTGGTGGAGGACACTTACTTGTTTTCACACCTTGCACTGCTCCCAGCACTGTGGTGAAGGCATGGCCTCCCGCTGCTCCCATTGGCCGGATTCCAGCCAATGGGAGCAGGGTCAAAAAGTTTCCAGGCAGCACATCTGTCCATATGCTGCTGCTGCTCCCCCTCCCCTGACTGGGGGAGCAGCAGTGTGTGGAGCTGCTTGTGGCTCCACTTCTTCTCCAATCATGCAGCGAAGCTTGGGGCTTTCTCACCCCTCCGCCTCAGGAAGCTGGCACTCCAATCTTGTGGTGGGGGAACACAAGGCTGGAGCACCAGTGCGAGCTCCCCGTTACGAGGATAGCATGAGGGGGGCTGAGCTCAAGCTATGAGTCATATTTGACTTAGTACTGAGCTATATTTGGTTGCTGACTCCTGGGCTATTGCTTCAGGACTGGTTGGACACCATGGGATTAAGGCAATAGGCTGCCCAATTCCTTTCCACCTTGACATCCACTTCAGTGCCAATAATGACGCACTTTGCACATCCACATGGAAATCACTCTTACTTCCAGTGTATAATGCAGCACAATATGCTCCCCAAAATTATCTAAAATTGTGCACAATCATAAAATATAATCCGGGCCTTAGCAGTGTGAACATCTGGAAGGATTGGCATATGCAGACTGATTTTTTGTTTCATTTATGGTTTCTAAGTTGAGTATAAGTTCAAAAATTGGAGACAAGTTTTAAAAAGTAATTAACACTTCTTTTTTTTTTTCTTTGAAGACTAACACTGGCAAAATGTTCCGTGTAATTGCTTCGTTTGAAAATGATGTGGAAACAACAATTTATAAACATGGTGGAATTCTAAACTATGTGGCTCGAAGATTGTTATAGAAACTCCTGACTGTGGATAACTTGTATAACTGGTATTTCTGAAAATGCCTTGTGTGAACCCAGGAATCCATACTATGGAACTGCAAACAGTCCCAGTTCACTCAAAGTTATTTTGTCCATGGATGTAGAAAATTGTGAATCATTGTAGTGACCACAACAAGATCCTTCCTGATTTTAAATAATATTCAAATGGTGCTATTCACATTGCTAAAATCCACGTACATGTTTTGTGGCAGAGAGCTGTAAGTATGGGGGATATTTTATCACATCATTTTGTAAATAAAGGAAGTGAAATCCATAACTGAATTGTGCTGAAGATTATTCTTTAAGAAGACACTTCCTGCAGTTGTTTTAACTTTGTTTTGCACCTGTAAATCTGTGTACTGCTATGTGTTGGTTTAAAGGTAGCAGATGGTATGGAATGTTAGAGGCAAGACAGGCAAGCTACTTCCATTGGAGTAGCAAAGAATCCAGATCCAAAGGTTTGAATTCATTATCCTTTAAATTGTTATTTGACCAAAAGAAGATCCACACAAAGCCCACAGAGTTCTGTTAAATAGGCTGTGGCTTTCTTTACCTTCAGCATGGAGATGGTGTGCTCCATTTGATCCAGATCAAACATCACTCAGAGTAAAATGTAATATTGTATGCTGAGGATGTGAAGGCTCCAGGAGCCACTTTTCTGTACTTAATAATGAGAACGGCTGCAATAAATTATATTTAATGAAAATACGATGCTGCTTTGAGTAAGTACTGTGTCCATTAAGTGGGCAGTTTGGCCATCTTTGTTGTAACTGGAGCAGCATGGTTGTCCCCCTGGTGTGACACTGGGAGTTAATGTGTATTGTTTGCAATGTGGCTAACCAAAGTACTAACTGAAAACTGAGTTGTGAAAACCTACTTTTAAAAAAATGTACTAAGCTTTTAGATTTTCTTCTCTTTGCTTTTAAGTATGGTCAACAATTACTATGTTTTCATCTTAAATGACATTGTAAAACATTACATGGCTGAGGTAACATATTGTTTTGTGAAACTTCTGATTTGTCCTCAGAATTTTCTTCTCTTCCCATGATGCTAGAACTCTGCATTTAAAATCCCAGTTCTCTAACCAAAGTTAGTTATTATGGCATTCCCATTTTGGTTGTGGTAGCATTCCATGATTAAAAACCTCTTTTCAATGAGGTTGCAATTGGAAATCACTTTCTCAGAACAGGAACTTACTTGGTTGTATTAGTTCTAAAAAAAGTTTTACAGCTTTTTAGTTAATGATTTTTAAATCACTTGTATGTCAGAAATTTTTTGTCCTCTTGTAATCTGAAAAAAGCTTCATTTTAAAAATTGGCTTGCAGTTTACCTATTAAATGGGTTACAGTTCCTTTTGGGAGAGAGAGAACTTTTTAACATTTAAATATTAGCGTATCCAGTGTAGGGATGTAAAATCCTGCTTAATCTGTTATCCGGTTAAACATTAGGTTAACCTAATATTTAACCGGTTAGCTGGAGCCATCCTCAACCCGCTGGGCTCCCACTCCCAGCCCCTGTGTTGGGACTGGGGCTGCTACTGGCTCCCAGCCCCCACCAGAGTAGCCCCTGTTCTCAGCGGGCCAGGCTGCCAAAGCAGCTCCTACCACTTAACTTTTCACATCCCTAGTCCACTGCACATCCCCAGTAAATTATTTTCATAATTATGCTTCAGGATTTCTATTGCAAGTAACGTATCTCAAAACTGTTAAGAGAACAATTCCAACTTTATTATATAGATAGGGGTTGCATTTTAATACAAGGGTATGTCTACACTAGCCCCCTAGTGTAAGGACTTAGTTCGAATTAACTTTTAACTGCCGTGTGTAGCCGCGGGCAGTTAGTTCGGACTAGGGGGATTTAAAAATGGCGCCCGCCCGGGAACATGCAAATGAAGCCCGGGATATTTAAATCCCGGGCTTCATTTGCAAGTTCGAATGCCTACGTTAGCCTCCCTAGTTCGAATTAGGGGGCCAGTGTAGACATACCCTAAACTACTAACTCATGCTCAGGCAATAGACAGTGAAGGTGTTTCAGACAAAAAAATAGAAGGCTTAAAAATACCTTTCAAGTTTTTACATGAAAATGTAATTCCAAAATATCCCATTTAAATCATGTAACAGTTGTGACAAAGTCCTGAAAAGGCATGGTTAAAACGGTCAAACTTACAACATTTTCAGGTGATATTTCACATCATGAAAATTAATAACAGAACTGCCAAAGTGAACTTTGCATTCCTTAGCTACTTCAGTTTGTCACAACACTAATGGCATTTAAATACCTTTGTGTATAATATGCTTTTTGAAGAAGGAAATATACAAATCCCAAAATTTTGTGTAATCTTTTCCTGCATTTTACAAGCGACGGTGTGCTTTCTTTTAGCAGAGATAGAAAACCACTGACAGTTGCCACTGGGTAGTAAATCGAAGACACAGCTGAGTAGATTTTATGACTGCTGTATGATGAAGTGTTCAACTCTCCATTTCTGTCTTGTATGTATGTAATGACAGTTATTGAGGAGCAAAACTGCTGCATCTTAATCTCACTGTTTTTCAGCTGAGTGGTTTATTCTCTGTGTTCAAGTGAAGGAAATGTGTGTTCGTTATTGGAGAGCTCATAGTTATGCTAACCACTAATGATATCCCCAGCAGATTACTATAAATGGAAATCTTGCTATTTGGCATGACCATGTTTAGTTTAAACATCTCTTGTCCAAGTACCACTCAGCACTCAACTTCTTCATCTTAACCATAAAACACTTGTTGCTGTAGCAGCAAAATGCTCAAGAGAAGTGATTTAAGACACATAAGAAGTAAATCAATATTGTGAAATTCACCGCAATGTAAAGAGACATGTATCAACCTACAGTTTGTCTACCTTTTAGAACCAGTAAGTTCTGTTGAGGCATTCCAATGTCATTCCTATAGCGATGTCTTTATTTCTGCTGCTCTTATGCTTTAAAATCAGTGAAAGAATATTATGAATTCCTCAAAGTAAGCTTCTGTTTAGGTCCTGCCATTGCTATTTCACTAGGACCAATCCAAAGCCTATTGAAGTCACTGGGAATCTTTTCATGGATTTCAGTTGATTTTTGGATCAGCTCCTCATTGCCCACAAGTTTGAAGTATGTTGAATGCTGAAACATCATCAGAAATGTACCTGTTTTGCTTGTCACAATTTAGCAAACTGCTGTGGAAATGAAGGAACTTGCTTAGCTGTCTTCCCCATCCCCCGTTCACATGTATTATGCAGCCCCTTCTCAGCTCAACAGCAGGGGAAGCCAGTTAACTTTGATGTAGTGCTAGCATCTGATTAAATAACATCCATCTCACAGCAGGGACAAGAGACAGTCCATGTAGAGGATTTCTTTGAACATCTAAAATACAATGGTCAATAACTTTCCTATATTTTAAAGCCCAGGATGGGGGGCAAAACTGACCAAAGTAATTCTCAAAGTATTAGATATATTTAACAAAGAATTTTCTTCTCAGTTTGATTTGGAAAAGGAACTTTCTTCTGATTTTTTTTTTCCTAAATGTTTTCCCCTCAAACTTTGGGTTAGTGTTGATACATTTTACAGATATGTACAGGGACATAAAACAAAATACATATTAATCACATTTAAGCAACTGCAAATCAGTGTCTGCTGCTTAAGCCAACAAAACAGTATAGCAGTTTTAAGTTCAATAATGTTAAGTATTGTATAGAAATATCTTGATAAAGTTCATTTGCTGACAATTGTGCATAGAATGTCACTGATGTTGTAAATTATTTTTAATAAAGAAAATTGTATTGCACTATTTGTATGCAACCATCTGTTTTCAAACAAATCACATACAATGTGTTTTAAATGCCAATATAATTCCATATGAAAAGTGGAGGCAAGGGATATTTCTCTTCAAATTTGGGAGCCATTATGCATTAAATCACTGGCAATGCAAACTGCCATTTAATATTAATCCCCTTAATATTAAAAATAACATTTTAAGAGTTTTCTTTTAATACTATGGTTTACTTCAGATAATTCATGCTCTTTATTTGGGGGGAAGGGAGTTGCATTTCTCCCTATGAGTCCTTCTCACTCTTGTTTCTATTTACCTTCACTTGTTCTCACAAATGCAATGCTGCAACATTGATGTAAATATTTCAAGGAATTTATTTTGTTTTCCTTTAAGACTTCATAAGCAAAAATATCCATTCTCAGGTGGAGAGTCTGGTATGAGAGTAAAATTGTATAATATTGTTAAAGCTTGTTTTCACAAAACCTATATGTGGGGTCAAATTTGACCAATGTCACTTGAACTAGACTAGATGGCTACGTCTAGACTGGCATGATTTTCCACAAATGCTTTTAACGGAAAAGTTTTTCCGTTAAAAGCATTTGCGGAAAAGAGCATCTAGATTGGCACGGACGCTTTTCCGCAAAAGCACTTTTTGCGGAAAAGCGTCCGTGCCAATCTAGACGCGGTTTTGCGCAAGAAAGCCCCGATCGCCATTTTAGCCATCGGGGCTTTTTTGCGCAAAACAAATCTGAGCTGTCTACACTGGCCCTTTTGCGCAAAAGGTTTTGCGCAAAAGGACTTTTGCCCGAACGGGAGCGTCAAAGTATTTGCGCAAGAAGCACTGATTTCTTACATTAGAACATCAGTGCTTTTGAGCAAAATCAAGCGGCCAGTGTAGACAGCTGGCAAGTTTTTGCGCAAAAGCGACTGCTTTTGCGGAAAAACTTGCCAGTCTAGACATAGACGATGTGTACTAGGGATGTAAGAGTTTAACTGGTTAACTGATACGCTGCTGCTTATTGGTTCTAGTTCACTGTTAAACTCCCATGGGGTCAGCAGCCTGCAGGACTGGGAGACCACAGAGCCTGTTTAACTGTGTAACAGATAGAATTGTAATCGGTTACAGTTAGCTTCTTTTTTTTTTTAAGCATGTTTACATCCCTAATGTGTACTCTGAATTAGGGCTGTTAAATATCAGTTAATTGAATAGTCGATTAAACTCATGAATTCTTATCGGTTACTTGACTCTTCTATAGTCCCCAGGGGTAGGGCCAGTAGCCAGTGCACCCCAAGGAGCCTTCTGCCCCTCCATGCTGCTGTGGATGCCAAGTGGGAACTGGTCCAAGAGGGGAGCCAGTTTAAAAACCAGCTCCCTTCACAGACTGGCTGCCTATCACCCTGCGTTACTGCCTCTGATACAGACGCAGCAGCGTGGGGTGGCAGCAGCCCCTGTCCCCAGGGGTGGGCTGGCTGACCTCCCAGACCCAGCATGAGCCAGAACAGAGCCACAGCAGGCATAAGTCCCAGACCCAGTGCAAGCCAGGGCTGGGCCAGGCTGCTGTCCAGCCTGCTAAAAAATTTACTGGGGGGGAGAGATGAGTGTAATCTAGCATTAACCTATAAGCTTTTGCTAATCAGTTAATCGACTATACTATTACATCCCTACTCTAAATTTGAACACTAGAGTGCTTAAGGACGCGTTCCAGATATACAAGATACCTCATGTTCATTGTTAGAAGATTTATCCAGAGTAGCTCAGGTCCTTAATTCTATTAATTTTTAGTTTGTGGAAAATAAAATGAAAATGCTTCATTTAAATCATTGCTCTGGGATGGGGCCAGGGATGTGGGGCTCAGTATGCAAGTTGTCCCAGGGTGAGAAGACTACCCAAGCCCTCACTCATCACAACAGATTGGGACCAGGTGAGAATCACCTCTCCATGGCTGCTGCAGCTCCAAAGAGCACAGCTGGGGGAGGGGTGCATGTCCCCTGGCTGGGGCAGGTTCAGGTTTGTCTGCCTGTTGCGCTCCCCAGCCAGAGTGAGGAATGCAGCAAACTGCACTTATTCCCTCACACCCAGACAAAATGGAACAGCCAGCAATTTTCCTGTACAAATCAGGCAGGAGAAACTTCAGCCCTCTCTAAAGGTTGCCTGGAGGGTGGGAGGCTCGAGGCTAGGGCAGTCTCAGACAGGGCGTAGTGCCCCCAGCCAACCCCTTTCACCTGTCTAGTGATTGTCTCTTTTTTTGTATGGTTTTATGAGAAGCAATCCCATTCTGGGCACATCCCATTTTCCTGGCACAGCCAAACCCTTACCTTGGTAAGAGGAAGTGGTTTACTGAATTTGGTGTTGGAGTTCTTGAACAAAGAGAAAGATACACAGACAAACTCAAATATTTTGTAGATTGATGGGTTTTATTAGCCACACTATAATTTGAGAATATAAAATATTACAGAAAACAAAAAAAGTAATGATGCTTATAAAGTTTAAAACCATTAAACTCAGTATATGAATGCATAGCAACAACTATAAAACATGTATTTTAATATCTGTTAATTATTGATTGGAATGACCTTGATTGCATTCCTATTAAAAATAGTATTTGTCCAAGCAGCTTAAGGTAACATGGTAATTTAAGGTTGCTTTGGCACAGAAACTTCCTCAAATGTGAAAGAGAACCATTGTAGGTCACTTACTAGCTGGATCATGTTTCTTATCTCTCTTTACGGGCTAATACATCAATATATGTATTAGATATAACTATTAGCCTGTTACATACCCTCAATTACTGAATACATCCTCAGAAAGGGGGGGGGGGAAGTTAGCCATAGTGCTGCTTTATCACATCACAATAATGTGGTTGGTTTATGTTCCTACCTACTTAATGAGTTTCTGGCTTGTTAGGATTACTAGCAAAATTATCAGTATTCTGCCTGACACTTTTAGAAATTTGGGCCTCAGGTAGGCTCAAGAATACTGGCAAATACAGTGTTACTAATCACTAAGTCTGTATTCTATGCTGGCAACATCACAACTGGCGGGTTGTCTTAAAATGTATCTATACTATGAAATTAGATCCAATTTATTAAGGTTGGCTTTTTAGCACCCAGATTTCCAAAGTCAAAAGTGCATATCCTCGCTGGGTACATGAGGTCAATGGAGTACATCCCTAGTAGCGTGGCTATCTTTGACAGGGATGCATTGTGGGGAGTCATCCCACAGTTCCTGCTGCCCCTTTGCATTCTGGGTTAGACTCCCAGTATCTGATGGGACAAAAATATTACAGCTAGCGGTTCTGGGTACATGTGATCAGTGTCCCATAATGCACTTATCTCCTCCCTCCCTCCCTTTTTCCCCTGGTTCTGTGCAGATGCCATAGCACGACAAGCATGAACCACACTCAGCTGCAAACTGTTGTGGCAAGGATAGGAAACACTGTGCACGTTATGCTGTAATTTGTCCAGAAGCTGCTAGAGCAAGGAATAATGGGAGGCTATGAACAGACATGCATGAAATAATTGAGTAGAGCAATTAGCATATGCTGGCTGCAGTCAATCCTGTTGATGCAGTGGAATGTTGATTCTGGTCCCATGAGACAAGCACAGACTGGTGGGACCACCTAGTTCTTCGAGGAGCATCCCTGTGAGCACTCTACTGTAGGTGTCTTGGCACTCTTGCGCTTGGAATTGGAACTACTACTTCAGGTGATGTCCCCATGGGTGCTCCATGTAAGGTGATGGGTCATCCCTGAAGCTGCAGAATCAGAGTCTTTTTCATAGCAATTAGCAATTGACCGTGCGTGTGCCACAGGTGGCTCATGCTGCTGGCAGTTTAGTACTTTGCACTCGGCCTGACTCCCCCCTTCAGTTACTCTTCTACCACCCTGGGTTGCTGATGGAGCTCTCCTGCCGCTTTGGGCATTCCTCTCCTCACAGAGACTTTCACTTTCCCCTGTTGACCTTGCTTCTTTTAGTTACAAATTACCTCTTGTTACATTCTTGCCGCCCTGGTTTAAAAAAAAAAAAAGGAGAAAGAAGACAAGCTGTTCCCTCAGCACTGGTCCACACGGACTGCTTCAGCAGCAGCGGCTCTGATCTCCTTCAGCCAGCCACACACCTTTAAAAAAAAAAAAAACAGTAAACCAAGAAGACAGCAAGTCTTACCACACAGGCTTGCCAAGGGTTCAAGCAAGAAACACCATCCCCCACATTCAGCCTTGAACATTAACGGCTCCTAATATGCTGGGATCACAGGGCTTTAAAAAGTTCTGCAGCTGCAATGAGTCAGTGCTGGCCTCTGATGGCCATAGCTGCTGCATTCCATGTCTGGGGGAGTCGCACACACCACAGAAGTGTGACCATTGTCTCAGTTTAACTGCCAGGGCGAGAGAGGATTGGGTGATTAGGCTCCTCATGACTCTCCTTGAGAAGGCTTTGCAGCCTATGGAGGAACCTCCATTTAGTAAAGCAGCAGACCCTGTGAAACACAGATCTGCCTCCCCAATGCCACAGAGGCACCAGAAGAGGAGGTTGTTGCCAGCCAGATTGTTGCTACCCGATCCGTCCCCCAGACTGAGCAGAAGACGCGTGCCAGGCACCTCCGGCATCTCAATGCCAAGAGCTGGCCTAAGCCCCGTGGCTGCTGTACCCAGCCAGAACGTGGCACCTGTTCACTCCTCCGCATCTGCAAGACGTGAGGTCATGCAGAAGCAGATGGAGGATCTGGAGGACTCACAGGGCGACAACACATTACCTTCTTCACACATCTCCTTATCTCCTGATGAGACAATAATGCCCCCTCTGCCAACAGTGGGGGATGACTTCAAGTCTTTCCAAGACTTATACAAAAGAGTGGCTAATACGCTCGACATTTCATTGGTCGAGGTTCCTAAGACACAGCACAAATTGACCAATATACTATAGGCCTCTCCTTCATCAGTGCCAATCAATGAGGCCATACTGGACCCAGCAAAACTCTTATGGCAGACGCCAGCTTCTATCTCGCCAACATCAAAAAGAGCAGATGGGAAATTCTATGTTCCTGCCAAAGGTGCTGAATTTTTGTTCATCCTCCCAGCACCAAATTCTTGGTCGTTGATGCAGCCAACAATAGGGGTAAGAAAATTCAATGCAGATCTACCCCTTATGACAAGGAATGAAAAAGACAGGACATGCTGGGCAGGAAATCATCTGCATCCCTCCAGATCAGGACAGCTAACTATGTAGCGCAATTAGTGAAGTACACATACCATCATTTTGAAAAAAAGAAAACTTTTATTGAACAATAGCAAGTCTTCCTTTCAGTCTAACATAGATGAAGACATATATTCAACATAACTGATAGTACCACATGATCCTTAGCCACATTGGTAGTCATGCGGCATGTCTCCTGGCTGCACCCCTCTGGATTTTCTAGGGAGGTACAGAACACCATTGAGGACCTGCCATTTGAAGGCCAAAAGCTGTTTTCCACTACCACAGATGCTTTGACACAGTTCCTTCAAGGACTCACAAGCGACATTAAAGACCTTGGGAATGTATGTTCCCCAACCCAAAAAGAAACTGAACCAGGCTATTCACACCTCAGGGCAGAGCATCGTCCTCGTCCTTCTCTCAGAGAAGCTACAACCTAAGGAGGAGGCAGAAATGACAAAACCGCAGACAGCTGCATGGCCAACCCACCATGTCCCAGGCCACCAACAGGCATCAAACCTTTTGAACATCTGGTTGAGGGTTCAACGTTGTTTCCAACAACTGCTCAATACCAGTTCAGTCTGCAGCCCTTTTACCACACATGGGCCACTATTACAGCAGACTGTTGGGTCTTAGAAGTCATACAGAAAGGCCTCTTGATACCCTTCAACACCTTGCCTCTAACCCAACCCCCCTGCCCCGTCCCTCTTCAGGGACCTCTCTCACAAGCCCTTGGTACAACAGGAGATAAACAGATTATTCCAGATGGGGGAATAGAGATCGTACCAACACATCACAGGGGAAAGGATTTCTACTCAAGATGCTTCCTCACTCCAAAAAACTCGGGGGACCGGAGACCCATCCTGGACTTGCACAGACTGAATAAGTCTCTAAAAAGCAATGGTTCACCATGGTAATGCTGGCAAAGTTAATTCCAGCTCTAGAACAAGAAACTGGATGTCGTCCCTCGACCTGCAGGATGTGTATTTTCTGGAGCACTGATTCCGGACCGTCAAACCAGGGGACCATGTACTTCTCCTATTGCCCTCCAGGGAATCGAAACTGCTGGCAAAGTGGCAGGGCCCATTTGAGGTGGTGCGCCAGGTGGGGCCCGTGGATTATGAGGTGAGACTGACAGGGAGGAAAAAGGAAGTGCGGACCTACCATGTGAACTTGCTGAAAAAGTGGAAGTAGCAGGAAGGCCTCTTGATCACCCCTTACCCTCCCAGTGACGAGTTAGGACCCCTGGCGGATGACTCCACCGCCAACCACCAAGTCACCCTAGCAGAGGAGCTGGATCAGGAGCAATGGAAGGAGTTACAACTCTTGGTCCAAACTTATGCCCACGTCTTATCTCCCCAGCCTGGCCACACCAGCATAGTCAGCCACCATATCGCCACCCTACCAGGTCACAAAGTTCAAGACCATCATCGCCCATTACCAGAGAAGATGTGGGGACCAGTACAGAAGGAACTCCAGACAATGTTGAAGATGGGAGTGGTAGAAGAGTCCCACAGTGAGTGGAGAAGCCCCATCGTGCTCGTCCCAAAAGCAGACGGGTAGATACAATTTTGTATTGACTTCCGAAATACAATGCTATATCATGTTTCAACGCATACCCTATGCCGCGGGTGGATAAACTATTAGAGAGGCTAGGTAATGCATGGTACCTCTCTACGTTGGACTTGATGAAGGGATACTGGCACCCTCCAAGGAGAAGACTGCCTTCCCCACTCCTTTAGGGCTGTACCAGTTTGTCACCATGCCTTTCGGGCTACACGGGACTGCAGCCACCTTTCAACGTTTGGTTGATTGACTGTTACGCCCGCACCAGCTATATGCTGCTGCGTACATAGATGACATAGTGATCTACAGCCACACGTGGCCTGAACACCTTCAACATCTGGAAGCAGTACTGAGGACTCTAGAGGAGGCGAGTCTCACTGTGAATCCCGGAAAATGTCACTTGGGGCACAGGGAAGTGACTTATCTGCGGTATATGGTGGGGTGGGGGATTCTGTGGCCCTTAGTCAACAAGGTCCAGGCCCTAAGGGAGTGTAAGATACCTACGATGAAGAAACAAGTATGCCAATTCTTAGGACTGGCGGGTTATTATCGCCGCTTCGTCCCTGATTTTGCAACGTTGGTGGCACCACTATCTGCCCGGACTAAAAGTTCGGAGCCGAAGAAGATACGGTGGTCACAGGAGTACAAGGTAGCTTTCCAAGCTTTGAAGGACAGCTTGTCTGAGGCTCCGGTCTTGTTCCACCCAGGCTTTGCAAAGGGCTTTATCCTCCAGACGGACGCCTCCGAGAGGGGGCTAGGGGCCATACTAGCCCAAGAGGTCGACAGCGAGGAGCGCTCCGTGCTCTATATGAGCCTGAAAACTATTTCCACGGGAGCAGAAATATTCAACAACTGAAAAAGAAGAGTTGGCGGTAAAATGGGCCGTAGACGCCTTACAGTACTACTTATTGGGTAGCCCCTTCCAATTGGTGATGGACTACACCCCGCTGAGATGGCTACATAGCATGAAAGACACCAACCCCAGGATTATGAGGTGGTACTTATCGCATGGTACCCACTGCCCGGGTAAGACGTACATGAACGCAGACTTTTTCTCTCAGGTAGAGGGGGAGGAGGCCAAACTAAGATGGGGGTAAGCCTCCCCTTTAAGGGGGAGGGTGTGTGATGGGGCCTACCTGCCCTGCACTGAAGGCCAGGGAGTTGCCCAGGCCCTGCTGGCTGAAAAGGCCCCACCCCCACAGCCCTGCTGGGCATGCTCCCATGGGAGGCAGGGTATAAAAGCTCAGGGAGCCCTTCAGTTGTGGTGGACCGCCAGCAGGGAAGGAGCTCAGGCCAGAGCTCCTGACGTATTCCTCCAGCAGCCCCGGCCACCCGAGGAGCAGCCCCAGCAACCCGGGGAATGGTGCCTGCAGCCGCTGCCGCAGCCCCAGCAACAACTCCGACTAAGGGGGCCACCTGTGGGAGTCCAACAGGTTGAACAACACACAGACTGGTAAGAAGTAGCCCAGGGAGGAGACTTAAACTCCGGGGAGCTCAGTGTGTATCAGCATGAATCCCCACTGAGCAGGCAGCAGCACTTGTCTCTGCCTACAGGGCCCTGGGCTGGGACCCGGTGGAGCAGGAGGGCCCAGGCCCCCCTACGTCTCCCACACCCACATCTGACCAGGCAACTTCCTAGACTTTGGGGAGGGCTTACCAAGTGTCTAGGCCTCAAGGCCGTAAATACCCTTATAGAGGGACCTGTATGTTTGGGCCACGGGGCCATAAATACCCTTATAGAGGGACTTGTATGTTTGACTGGGCCATGGGGCCGTAAATACCCCGCTAGAGGGGCCTGTACTTTTGGTTCGGCCATACCGCTGTATATACCCTGTGAGAGAAGCATTCGTGAAGATGGACCCTGTGGGTTGTGTGGGCCCTAGGGAAAGGGGGCTTGCAACAGACATTGGGGACTTTCTGTACTGTCAAGGTGGCATGCCCCTCAACACTGCCTTTTTGCAGAGGAGGTATAATCTTGCCCCGCCTTGGTGATTTATGCACCACATGCAGGCATGTTGTCTGTGAGTATTCTCACTGTCCCATTAATCAGGGCAAATCAAAGTAGTCGCATGATCTTCTCACTCTGCAGAGTTCCAGGATGTTGATGTGTAGGGTTGACTCTGTCAGCATCCATCTTCCCTGAGTGCTGTGCTCATTGGTGTATGCCTCCTGCCCTCTAATGAAGTGTCTGTTATGTTTATGGACGGGGGTGTGTGCTGAAATGGGACCCCTGAGCAGAGCTTGTCAACCTTTAACCACCATGCGAGTGATTCTCTGACCCTCTTTCTGGGGCTCAGTATTTTTTGCATATGGTGCTTGTGAGCAGGGCTTGACAAACGGCGGTGAAAGCCGCTCGCCAGCCCCACACTGCGCATGTGCAAGAGCCGCATTGTGCATGCGCGCGCCGCCGATAAACGGGGCGCACAGCTGAAATCTACTCGCCACGGGCAAGTAGATTCTATAGTTTGTCGAGCCCTGCTTGTGAGGTAGAAAGCATATATGAAGCCATGTCTGGAGATCCCTCGTGTAGGCTGCCATGAGGGATCACGTATGTGGGTGCAGACATCTGACTGAGAAGCTGAAGGAACTATCTGTCCGACACCGTGGGGCTGTCTATAACAGTTCTTGCTAGAGCCGCCAGTGCTTGGAACCTCTGTAGTGGAAGTTGTGCCTGTACATTTACGCAATCCAGTGTGGCACCAATGAACTCCAGTTCCTGGGATGGAATGAGGTGTCATTTTTGTGTGTTTATTTGAAGTCTGAACAGTTGGATTGGTTTTTTGGTGGATTGAGTGGTAAGGGAAAATTATTGTGCTCCCCTTTCTGAGATGAGCCAGTGCTAGGATCTTGGAGAAAATTGGGTGCAGAGGACAGGGCAAATGGTAGGACACGATACTGATAATGTTGATCCTTTTGGGTCAATCTCAGAAACTTTCCTGCCGATACACACTGAGCTCCCCGGAGTTTAAGTCTCCACCCTGGGCTACCAGTCTCTGGATTGTTTGACCTGTTTGGCTCCTGTAGGCAGCCCCCTTAGTCAGGGCTGTTGCTGGGCAGCAGCTGCGGGCACCACTCCTAGGACGGCTGTGGCTGCTGGGGCTGCTCCTAGGACATCTGCGGCTGCTGCGGCTGCTCCCCGGGCAGCTGCGGCTGCTGGGGCTGCTTCCCGGGCGGCTGGGGCTGCTCCCCAGGCGGCTGCAGCTGCTGGGGTTGCTCCCCGGGCAGCTGCGGCTGCGGCTGCTGGAGGAATACATCAGGCGCTCTGGCCTGAGCTCCTTTCCCCGCTCGTGGTCCACCCCAACTGAAAGGTTCTTTGAGCTTTTATACCCTGCCTCCCCTAGGAACATGCCCAGCAGAGCTGTGGGGGTGGGGCCTTTTCAGCCAGCAGGGCCCAGGAAAACTCCCTGGCCTTTAGTGCGGGGCAGATAGGCCCCGTCATAGGCAGCAACACTGTGGCAGTGGTATATTCATCACCAAATCATTATATTAGTGGTATATCTCCAAGGCAAGCAAAATATCACTGCGGACCATCTAAGCCACATATTTCATCAGAAATGCGAATGAGAGAGATATCCCCGGGCCCGACATTCCACCTTCTTCATGTGGGGCTTTGCAGAAATAGACTTATTCACCACATTACACCATGCCAAATGCACCAAGTATTGTTCCAGGTTGGGGCTGGGCAAGGCTTCATGGGGGATGCTATGATGATTAGCTGGTCTCACAATCTTCTATATGCCTTTCCTCCACTTCCCCTTCTCGGCAAGGTCATACAAAAAATAAAGCAGGAAAAGACCAGAGTCATCGTCATAGCACCCGCATGGCCCAGGCAGGCCTGGTTCCCTTACCTGTTACAACTGTCAGCAGCTCCTTTGGTTCCTCTTCCATGATGGCCAGACATACTATCTCAGCATTGTGGTCGAGTTCTCCATCCAGACATGCACAAACTTCATCTCCAGGCCTGGCTCCTTTAGGGATGAATACTCAGGAGCACACCTCGTTAGAGGAAGTTGACAATATAATCCTGAATTGTTGCAAATACACTACAAGGAAGACCTATTTGCAGAAATGGCAATGTTTCTCTAAGGGTACATCTACATTGCGGCACTCTTTCGGGATATTTCTAGTATCCTGAAATAGCTATTCCATGTCTTTGAAACAAGCATGTTATTTCGAAATATAATGGGCTCACTATTCCGACGTCCCTGTAAACCTCGTTCTACAAGGATTAAGGGACGTTTCGGAATAGCAGTTTATTTCGAAATTTGGCACTGTGTAGACAGCACCAAATTATGTAATAAGCTACTTTGAAATACACTGGAAATAAACTATGCAATTTGTGTAGCTCAAATTACATAGCTTATTTCAAGCTATGGGTGCAGTGTAGACGCACCTTAAGTGGGCGAACCAAAGAACACTGCAGCCTTGTTCCACACACAAGACAGGACTATGCAGCACTTTAAAGACTAACAAGATGGTTTATTAGGTGATGAGCTTTCGTGGGCCAGACCCACTTCCTCAGATCAAATTGTGGAAGAAAATTGGCATGACCATATATACCAAAGGGATACAATCAAAAAAAGTGAACACATATCAAATAGACAAATCAGATTTTAGAACAGAGAGGGGATGAGGGGGGGGAGGTTAATGTCTATGAGATAATGATATTAGAGATGATAATTGGGGAAGCTATCTTTGTAATGGGTAAGATAATTAGCATCTTTGTTAAGGCCCATTCGTAGAGTGTCAAATTTAAGCAGTTCAGAGGCTTCTCTTTGAAGTCTTGTATTAAAATCTCTTTGAAGCAGGATGCAGGTAATCAGGTCGTTGAGACAATGCCCATTCTGGCTGAAATGACAAGAAACTGTTTTTTCTTTGTGAAACTGTCTGATGTCTGTTTTGTGTGCATTGATTCTTTGGCAAAGTGTCTGAGAAGTTTGTCCAATATACATAGCAGACGGACACTGTTGGCACATGATGGCATAAATTATATTTCTGGATGAACAGTGTAGTGGGTCGGAGTGGCCGCCCACTGAGCCGGAGGAGGAGGAACCCCTCCAGACGCCATGTTGGGCTGAGGCTAACCCCGCCCTATCACCTGACCGGGAGCCCGGGGGCGGGCCCAGGACTATAAACGCCCAGGCAGCAGCCTCAGTCAGGGCTGAGCCTGCCGAGAGGCTAGAGGCCTCCTCGGGACTCCCAGCCTGGGAAGTAGGGACTGAGGCCGGGCCCGGACCTCCTACTTGCCGGGGCCCAGACACAGACCTGGGAGGTGGAGGCCCTGCGTAACCGGCCTACCTTCCTAGAAGCAACGGAGGAGCCGAAAGGCCAGCCCGAGCCTGCCCCGGGACCGGGAGAAGCGGCCCCAGCCACCTCAACCGGAGGCACCGCTGGAGACTCCCACGGACCCTGACCCGAAGGCCTGGCTCAACTGCCTGGATCTGCCGGCTCCTGGAGTCCAGCTGAGCCCTAGTGACCTGCAAGCGGCCAAGGACTGGACCGGACCACCCCGGTGGGACGAGACCCTCCTGGACTCCCAGTCTCCTCTGCCCGATGTCCAGGTACCACCCGAGGGGGAGAATGGAAGTGGCCCAGGGGTAGTGGGGGCTGTTAAAGACCCCTAGGCCAGCACGTTTCGGGCCGGAGCCCACCCGCCGAGCTGAAGCAGCCCGCATGGCTGCCCTAGGGCCCCGGGGCCGGGGCGCAGAGGAGTGGGTGGGCCTGCGCCCCCCCTGCCACCCACCTGTTGGGTGGCAGTCTCTCCCTCCTTGCCACTGCCACAGGCGATCCGCCTGCACCCCTCCTGACCAAGGAGCTACTCACCTGTTGTTTGTTGCCACGCCCTGGACTGAGGGCCTGGCCACTCTTTGTAACTGCGTTTGTTTGTTGCCACGCCCTGGACTGAGGGCCTGGCCACTCTTTGTAACTGCGTTTGTTTGTTGCCACGCCCTGGACTGAGGGCCTGGCCACTCTTTGTAACTGCGTTTGTTTGTTGCCACGCCCTGGACTGAGGGCCTGGCCACTCTTTGTAACTGTGTGCTTGTTGCCACGCCCTGGACTGAGGGCCTGGCCGCTCCTCATAACTGTGAGGGGTTTGCTGCTGTCATACCCTGAGCTAAGGCTGGACCACTCCCTGTGGACCAACGGGGTCGGTCTTAAAGGGGCAGCACAGTGGGTCGGAGTGGCCGCCCACTGAGCCGGAGGAGGAGGAACCCCTCCGGGCGGGCCAACCGACCACAAACAGGAATATGTGTTCTTGATCTTATAACTGAAATGGTTAGGTCCGATGATGGTGTCAGCAGCGTAAATATGTGGACAAAGCTGGCAATGGGGTTTGTTGCAAGGGAAAGTTCCAGGGTTGGTATTAGTGTGGTATGTCCTGTGGTTGTTGGTTAGAATCATCCTGAGGTTAAGTGGTTGTCTATAGGAGACTATGGGTCTGTTTCAGCAAGACCAGACTAACACGGCTACATCTCTATTATTATTCCACACAGTTGATGACAATCTTAGAATATCTTTTTTCACTGAAGAAACAGAATTTTTCCAACTCATCAATAAAGGTACATCTGGCGGCCATTTCAAGTAAGCATGAGGTCATGGATAGCCATACCATATTTTCTCATCCAACTACTAAGAAGTTCCTAAAAGGCCTCAACAATCTTTTTCCCTCAATGAAGCTGGCAATGCCACCTTGGGATCTGAACCTCATTATCAATACTTTGACCCACCCATCTTGTGAGCCCATGGCAACATGTTCCTTGACACACCTTTCCACAAAAGTTGCTTTCCTACTAGCAATCACGACAGTAAGGAGGGTTGGCAAATTGGCAGCACTTATGGCAGATCTGCCATTTACCACTTAGTACAAGGACAAAGTAGTCTTAAGGCCACATCCCAAATTTCTCCTTCACAATTTCACCTTAACAAGCCTATATACTTACCTATTTTTCACCAAAAACCTCATCCAGACACCAACACACATGACTCTCCTCCTTGGATTTTCAATGGGCACTTGCCTTCTACCGAGATAGAACAAAACAGTTCAGGCATTCTTCTAAACTCTTTATTTCTATAGCTGGCCACTCTAAAGGTCATGCGATCTCAGAACAGAGACTTTCTAAATCGATAGCAAACGGTATTAAAGAGTGCTACCATGCCAATAAAGTGCCATTACCATTCATTTGTGGACACATTCCACCAGAGCGATGGCCTTCCTGCAAAATGTGCCCATCAAGGACATTTGTAGGGCAGCAACATGGGGCCTCTGTCCACACATTTACAAAACATTATGCTATAGGCACTTACGCTTCACAGTGTACCTCCTTTGGAGAGGTGGTCCTTGCTGCTGTCCACCACTCAGGTCCAAAGCCCCTCCTTCCAAAAGCTGCTCTGTAGTCACCTACAGTGGAGCACCCACAGGGACACTCCTCGAAGAAGAAAGGGAAGGTTACTCACCTTATGCAGTAACTGGTATTTTTCAAGATGGGTGTCCCTGTGGGCACTCCACAACCCACCCTTCTCCTCTCTACTTCAGAGTTGCAATATCTCTCCCATGGTAGAGAAGGAACGGATGGAGGGTTGACAGCGCGCACATGTTGGCATATTCGCTATGGTGCAGAGAGTGCTTGTGTGCACGCTGGCACCCGTGGGGCGGGTACTGCTGCTAAAAAGTTCAGCACAGGAGCACCAAGACACCTACAATGGAGCACTCACAGGGACACCCATCTCGAAGAACACCAGTTACTATAAAAGGTAAGTAACCTTCCCTTTATGCAGCAATGGGATGATGACCAGTGGCTCCAATATTTTCACATGTATAAAGACACTTTCATGGAACTTTGTGAATTGCTTTCCCCTGTCCTGATGTGCAGCAACACCAGAATAAGACTCGCTCTGACAGTTGAAGCCTTGTGGAATCTTGTGATGCCAGACAGCTACCGATCAGTTGGGAATAATTTCAGAGTAGGTAAATCTACAGTGTGAGCTGCTGCAATCCAATTAGCCAGGGCAATCAATATTACTCTGGAAAACATGCAGGACATAGTGGATAGCTTGGCCACAATGGGTTCTCTACCTGTGGTGGGGCAATAAACAGAATTCATATCCCTATCTTGGCACGAACCCACCTTGCCCAGGAATACATAAACTGCAAGGGGTACTTCTCAATGATATTGAAGGCGCTGGTGGATCACAGGGACTGCTTCACCAACATCAACATGGGATGGTTGGGAAAGGTGCATGACTCACGCATCTTTAGGAACTCCTGCCTCTTCAGAAAGCTGCCAGATGGAACTTTCTTCCCAGACCAGAAAATTGCCATTGGAGACATGAAGGTGCCAATTGTTATCCTTGGAGATCCAGCCTGTCCCTTGCTCCCATGGCTCATGAAGTGGGAAGCCTGGACAGCAGTAAGAAGCATTTCAACTACAGGCTGAGCAAGGTCAGAATGATGGTGAAATGTGCCTTTGGCTGTTTAAAGGGACACTTTTGGAGTCTGACTAGGTGAGACCTCAGCAGAAGCAATATTCCCATTGTGGATGCTTGCTGTGTGCTTCATAATATTTGTGAAAGTTAAGGGTGGGAGGAGTCTCTAGTGGGGTTGGGGGTCGAGGTAAATTGTCTGGCTGTGAATTATGAGCTGCCAGACACCAGGGTAATACGGAGAGGCTTTGAAAACCAGTGTCATGAATGGCCAGACAGAAAGGTGGCAGTTATGTTGCTCTGTAACCAGGTTGTGTCTCACTGCTGTGGCATCTCCTGGGGAATTAGCTCTTCTGCTGCAGAGAACCCTCTGCTGGCTGGTGCCTTGCCCTGAGTTACCTGTCTTTTGCACTGGTTCAGGCTCCATGTCCCTTCCTACCACTGCTGCTCTTTCTTCACGGTACCCCCACACACTCTGGGGTTCTCCCCTCCCAAGGAATCCTAGCTCCCTATACCCACCTTGTCTCAGTGGCCCATTGCCAGTCATCAGCTAGAACCTGCCCCAGGGGCAAACTGCAGTCTGAAACAGCCACTCCTCATTGGCAAGAGGGTGGATCTGCTGCTTCCTGCTGCTCTGGCTGACTCCCTGCAGGCCTAGTACCCTGAGGCCTTGAGAGCTAGGCCTCAGCTTCGGAGTTTGGCCAGAGCTCCCCAGCTCTGCCTGCTTTTCCCCAATACTTCTCTGTCTCAGACACCCTCTCTAGCTTACCTGGAGCAAGAGTCTCTTCTCCAGAAGCCCCTATTTATACTACCCCAGTTGGGTACTAATTAGCTATTTGCTGCTTGCTCCACAGTCTCAGCCCTCTCCCAGGGCTGGATTTAACACTTGTTTCACCTGAAGTAGGATTCCTGCCCCACTACATGCTCTTAACAGGGTGTACTCTGCAGTATGTGTACTGCCTATAGACCACCCCCTCCAAACACACCCAGTTGACACAAACAAGAAAAATATTGTACTAAAATCAAGCATTTTTGTTTAGGGACCAGACAGAAAAGGAGTTAAAGGCATGAGCTCTGATTGGGGAGGAAGGTGGAAAGTGCAAGGACAAGTGGCTTATTACAATCCCCCTGTTCAGCAATCACAGATGTGGGAATGACAGCCTTCTGTTCAAAGAGACATCCCTGGGAGCTGCGTAAAAGGCTGCCCGTGACTTCCTGCTCTCTCCACATTCTAGGGTGCCTGGGAGAGCAGGCTATGAGATGTTAGATTTCAGGATCCGGACAAAAGGAAGAAAGGAGAGCAACAAAATACAGACCCTGGACTTCAGAAAAGCAGACTCTGACTTCCTCAGAGAATTGAATGGCAGGATTCCCTGGGATGCTAACATGAAGGGGAAAGGAGTCCAGGAGAGCTGGCAGTATTTTAAAGAAGCTTTATTGAAGGCACAGGAAGAAACCATTCCGATGCGCAGTAAGAAAAGCAAATATGGTAGGCGACCAGATTGGCTTGCCAGGGAAATCCTTGGTGAGCTTAAACACAAAAAGGAAGCTTATACAAAGTGGAAACTTGGACAGATGATGAGGGAGAAGAATAAATATATTGCTCGAGAATGCAGGGGAGTAATCAGGAAGATGTAAGTGCAATTGAAATTACAGCTAGCAAGGGATGTGAAGGGAAACAAGAAAGGTTTCTACAGGCATGTTGGCAGTAAGAGGGTGATCAGAGAGGGTGTGGGGCCCTTCCTGGATGAGAAAGGTAACCCAGAGACAGATGATGTGGGAAAAGCTGAAGTACTCAATGCTTTTTTTGCCTCTGTCTTCACAGACAACTGTATTAGGCAACATAGTATGGGAAGGAGGTGGGCAGCCCTTGGTGGAGAAAGAACAGGTTAAGAACTATTTAGAAAAGTTAGACATACATACATTCATGGGGCCGGATTTAATGCATCCACAGATACTGAGGAAATTGGCAGATGTCATTGCAGACCTTTTGGCCATTATCTTTGAAAATTCGTGGAGATTGGGAGAGATCCCAGATGATTGGAAAAGGGCAAATGTAGTGCCCATCTTTAAAAAAGAGAAAGAACAGTCCAGAGAACTATAGACTAGTCAGCCTCACCTCAGTCCCTGGAAAAATCATGGAGGGGATCTTCAAGTAATCCATTTTGAAGCACTTGGAAGAAGGGAAAATGATCAGGAATAGTCAACATGGATTCACCAAGGGTAAGTGATGCCTAACCAACCTGATTAGCTTCTATGGTGAGGTAACCAGCTCTGTGGACATGATTCCCCATGGGGATTTGATATACCTCGACTTTAGCAAAGCTTTTTATACGGTCTCCCACAATATTCTTGCCAGCAAGTTAAGGAAGTATGGATTGGATATATGGACTGTAAGGTGGAGTGGACTAGATTGTCAGGCCCAATAGGTTGTGATCAATGGCTTGATGTCTAGTTGGCGGTTGGTTTCAAGTGTAGTGCCCCATGGATCAGTTCTAGGGCCAGTTTTGTTCAACATCTTTATTAATGACCTGAATGAGGGGATTGATTGTACCCTCAGCAAGTTTGAGGATGACACTAAGCTAGGGGGAGAGGTAGATACATTGGAGAGTAGGGCTAGGGTCCAGAGTTATGTAGCAAATTGGATGATTGGGCCAAAAGAAATCTGATGAGGTTCAACAAGGACAAGTGCAGAGTCTTGCACTTGGGACAGAAGAATCCCAAGCATTGTTACAGGCTGGGGACCAACTGGCTAGGTAGCAGTTCAGCAGAAAAGGACCTGCGGATTTCAGTGGATGAGAAGCTGGATATGAGTCAGCAGTGTGCCTTTGTAGCCAAGAAGGCTAATGGCATATTAGGGTGCATTAGGAGGAGCATTGCCAGCAGATCTAGAGAAGTTATTATACCCCTTTATTTGGCACTGGTGAGGCCACACCTTGAGTACAGTTCTGGGCCCCCCACTATAGAAAGGATGTAGACGCATTGGAAAGGATCCAGCAGAGGGCAACCAAAATGGTTAGGGGGCTGGAGCACATGATCTACGAGGAGAGGCGGAGGGATTTGGTTTTATTTAGTCTGCAGAAGAGAAGAGTGAGGGGGATTTGATAGCAGCCTTCAACTTCCTGAAGGGAAGTTCCAAAGAGGATGGAGAAAAGCTGTTCTCAGTAGTGACAGATGGCAGAACAAGGAGCAGTGGTCTCAAGTTAGAGCGGGGGAGGTCTAGGTTGGATATTAGGAAAATCTATTTCCCTAGGAGGGTGGTGAAGCATTGGAATGGGCTACCTAGGAGGTGGTGGAATCTCCATCCCTAGAGGTTTTTAAGTCCCATCTTGACAAAGCCCTGGTTGGGATGATTTAGTTGGGGTTGTCCTGCTTTGGTCAGGGGGCTGGAGTCGATGACCTCCTGATGTCTCTTCCAGCCTTGGGAGTCTATGATTCTATATGGAACATGGCGAGCAGGGCAGGTGGTTATTATAGGATCCAGGGAGCTCTGTGCTCCAGATGCTCTTCCTGCACCTCTACCAGGTGCCTCATCTGTGCTGTTTGCTCTCCCATAAGCCTCAGGATCTCATCCTGCATCTTACACTTGTGTTCCCTGCACAGTCTTCTCCCTTCCTCATGTTCAGTGCTGATAATCTGTAACCGCGTCCGCGTTCTCTTCCATGCATTCACTGAGTTGTGCTCTGCCAGTGTGCTCATTAAACATTTCATCCTGTATACATGTTTTTCCTCCTCTTATCTGTGTGCTGGAGGATCTGGGGAGTGGGTTACAGAGTCACTGTTGTAACTGTGTTGGAAGGAAAGAAATCAGGGGTGGACTTTAGAGAAGATACACTGTAAAACACAGCAGGTTAACTTTTTATAATGAATGAAGCACTGTGCTGCACAAAAGGCATGTGTTCTGTACAAGGCTGAAGTTACCATTTTAAACATTCATAAGGAAGGCAAAAGACCCATGCTGTGCTCAGTTTGATGGCAGACATGATAAGCAACATGTTGGCATGCTTGCTTTTTTGCTTTCCTTTGAAAACGTGATAGAGTGGTTGTAAAGTACAGCCCTCATGGCTCTCTTGGCATCTGTGTTTGCAAAGAGGGGGCTGTATTTGTAAGGGCCCTGCAACAGTGATGTAACCAGTTAACCGATAAGCATCATCCTTAGTGGGTGATTCTTACCAGTAACTGTTAATCAACAACCCAGCTGAGCTAGAGCAGCCCCCCCAGTTCACTGATTAAATGGGATTTTACATCCCTCTCCTGCAAGGGGTGGGGAATTGGGAGGGTGGAAGGGGTTCACACAGTCAGCATGTGTTTGCCATCCTGCAGCATGCCTATGACCTGCAACTGTCCCTTCCCACAAAGGCCTGCAAGAGGTGGGGAAACAGGCAGGTTTGAAGGGGATCACGCAGTCAGTGTATTTTTGCCACACACCCCATATTCAAAGCGAGGGGTCTTGTTCAAAAGGGCAGCAAACCTGGGGTCATGCTTTGCTGGGGATAAGCAAATGGAGGTGGGTTGCCTCAGTACTATCAATTACAGAGCTTCACCTATTTCGTCCGGGTTGCCATGTGCGATATCAGCCTTCTCCGAATGACAGGGCATGACAGGGTATTTTAATGCTTTGTGCTGCAATGATGTCAGACCACTTACTGCTGGCGTGACTTGGAAAGGTGTCCTAGGACTCCCCAGAAACCTGAGAAGGATTAAGAGTACCTCTCAGAGCTTTGCAGAGATTAGGAATGTTTAAATGAGTTTATTTGGCTAAATGTGGTTACACATTTACATTTGGGGGAGGGGAGACAGCTCCCCAGGAGCCAGTGCACATGGGAAGCCACCTTTTAAGTTGGCTCCCTGTGAGCACTGGATTCTGCCTTCCCCCCCCCCCCCCCACTCACTACTGCCTATGATAGAGAGGCAGCAGCACAAGGGATAGGGGCAGGCGCCGGGAGCTGGTATGCACGGGGAGCTGACTTAAAAGTGCTCCAGCTCCTGCCAGCCCCATCACCACCCTGTGCTGCTGCCACTGATACAAAGGCAGTAGCTGGGGTGGGGAGCTGTGTGTAACCATGAAGGTTAACTAATAAGCCCAGGCTCACTGGTTAACTGTGTAAACATTTACATTTTCACATCCCTAGTAGAGATCGTAGGGAGGATTCCCTCTGTGACTCCAGACATATTAACTATTCTGGGAGACCCCACTCCGTAGACAAAGAGGCCGCCCCTGTGTATCCCTCCAGGTAGAGCAAATAGATCAAACCCAATTACATTCACCTACTGTAGCATGATTATGAAAGTGAACTAACCAGAAGTGGCTTCCCTGCCATCAGGACTGGAATAAGTCTTAAGGGGGCATTGACTCCAAAGTTAGAAAAAGATCCTGGCTGTCAGTGAATTTAGATCCTCCACTCACCTGCTGAGCATTCTTCTCCTCCTCCTCCTCCTCATCTACAATGTCCTCTTCGTTGTTGCCTTAAGTGTCACTTGGGTGTCCCCTGCACAGAAGCCCGGGCAGCTGCTCACAGAAATTACATGTTTGTGACTCTGACCCAGACTGACCATTTGCCTCCCTTGTCTTCTAGTGCACTTGCCTGAGCACCTTTATTTTTACACAGCACTGCTGGGTGTCCATCATGTATTCTTGTTCCACTCTGCCCTGTGTGATTTTGGAATAGATATCTGTTTCTTCTGCTGCTTCAGAGTTCTGCCTGCACAGATTCCTCTCCCCACACAGCAATCAGATCCAGATGCATGCTGGAGCTCATTTGTGACCCTGGACATTCATGGCCAGGCATGCTGCTGAGGTGTGCTACTCTTCTCGCCATGCTGGCCAAACAAATGAAATTCAAAATTTCCTGTTGCTTTTCCTGTGCACCTGGGAGAGCAGCAGAGTTGAAAGTGCTGGCCAGAGCCATCACATTGGGGTACTGTGGGACACCTCCCAGAGTCCAAGAATGTTGACTTTAACAGTGCTGTATCTGCACTATTCCAAAGCCAACTAGGCAAGGTTGAACTTAGCATTACTTCTCTCATGAAGGAGTACAGAAATCGACTTGAACTGCCCTGAAAGATGGTGGAACGGGCTTAGTGATGTAGACTCACTGGTTATAAAATTGACCTAACATGTCTAACTTTGACCTAACCTCCTAATTTAGAAAAGGCCTTCACATACCGCAACATACTTCAGATTGCACGTGACTAGGATTCATCACTAAATCTGGTTTAGTTGGTTGGCTCATTAGCCTTCCTGGCCTGGGTATTGACAGGCCTGGGTATTGATATGAATGCTGACCCATGCCCCCAACTGGTTAGAAAAAGATTTTAAAAAATAACAAATAGTCTTGCAGCACCTTAGAGACTAACAAAAAATGTAGAAGGTATCATGAGCTTTTGTGGGCACAACCCACTTCTTCAGATGAATGGAGTTTAAGGGGTCCAAGTTCCAAATAAATAGCAGAGAGAGGATGGGGAGGGAAAAGAGAGAAGAAAAAATGGGAATAGTCAATTAGAGTTTCTATGCTAAATTAAACTGATAGAGAGGTTTCTAAGTGTTCTTAAGTATCTAGTTTCAGAGGGGTAGCCATGTTACTCTGTAAATGGAAAAACTTAGAAAACAACAAATAGTCTTGCAGCATCTTAGAGACTAACATAAAAATGTAGATGGTATCAGGAGCTTTCGTGGGTACAACCCACTTCTTCAGATGAATGGAGTTTTTTAAGTACCTGGTGTTTGGCCTTTTATGTCATTAGGATGTGGAATGTAGCGGGTAATCCAGTTAAGGTCTTTGCTTAAATCTCTATTGTAGGTATCAAACTTGTAAATGAAATTAAGCTCTGCAGCTTCCCTTTCAAGCTGGTTTTTTAAATTGGCTTGCAATAATACAGTGACTTTGAGGTCCATTAATGAGTGCCCAGGCAAGTTAAAATGTTCCTGAACAGGTTTCTGTGTGTTACCTTTTCAGATATCTGATTTGTGTCCATTAATCCTCTCTCGTAGAGAATTTCCAGTTTGGCCAATATACATGGCAGAGGGGCATTGCTGGCACAGATCACACTGGTGGATGTGCAGTTATATGAGCCTTTGATGTGGTGGTTTATATGATGTCCTGTGATGATGTCGCTTGTATAGGTGTGTGGACAGAGTTGGCACCGGAGTTGATTGCAGGGATGGGTTCCTGGATGAGTACGATGGAGGTGTGCTGGATAGTTACTGGAAAGAACTTTTATGAGGTTAGGGGGTTGTCTATAGGCGAGGATTGGCCTGTCCCCCAAGGCCTGTGAGAGTGAGGGGTTATTTTCCAAGATAAATTGTAGATTGTTGATAATGTGTTAGAGGCTGAAGTGGTGTTGTGTTGTTTTCTTTGTTGGGCCTATCTTGAAGAAGCTGATGTCTGGATACTTGTCTGGCTCTATCAATCTGTTTTTTCACTTCTCTGGGTGGGTATTTTTTCTCTTTTTCTTTCCCTTTCCATCCCCTCTCTCTGCTATTTATTTGGAACTTGGACCCCTTAAACTCCATTCATCTGAAGAAGTGGGTTGTGCCCACGAAAGCTCATGATACCATCTGCATTTTTTGTTAGTCTCTAAGGTACTGCAAGACTATTCGTTATTTTTCAATTTTTTTCAGTTAGTGTATGTCTACACTACAGTGTTAATTCAAGTTATCTTAATTCGAATTAGTTAATCCGAATTAAGCAAATTCAGATTAACGCATCTACACACAAAATGCAGTTCGAATTAGCATTTTGCTAATTCAAACTACCGCGTCCACACAGAGTGGACACTGAATCGGATTTAAGGCCGGCCGGAACCAGGTCAGGAGTGTCTGCGTGTGGCTTTTGCCTGAGGCTTGTGCTTAAAGGGACAGCCCCTCCCGCCCTCCCGGGCAGCCGGTTCTGAGGTGTCCCTGTTTGCTTGCCTGCCTCGCTGCGGGACAGCAAAGCATTTGTGTCTCAGCTTCTCTTGGATGCATTGCTGCGAGCCTGGCTGCACTTGCTGCAGGCTGCCATCTCGGAGGTCCATCGGGGGGCTGTCAGTATCCAGGAGGCCCTGCGGGAAAGCTTCCACCCTGAGGAGCATGCAGAGCCTCTCTGGTCTGCCCTACTGGGGGCTTGTGCTTCATTCCTCCCTCACATCCTTCCATTTACCCCTCCCTAACCCCCCTTCCTGATGTAAAAAATAAAGGACACGTTTTTTCAAAAATATAAACTGCGTTTATTTAACAAAACTAGGGTTGGTATGAAACTCTGGGGAGACTGGAGAAAGGAGGCGGGAGAGGGGAGGAGAAAGGGTGGGAGGGGGAAACTGGGAGGAGGGAGCTGGAAGGGGGAAGCAAGGAGAAGAAGGGGGAGGGGAAGCTCAAGGGTGGGGGTCTCGCTGGGCCAACTGACTCCCAGCACTGTGGATGCGGGGGCCTCGGCATCCCCGGGGGGATGGGGAGGAGGGGGTGGAGGTGCAGGTGGGGGGTGTGGAGATTGAGGAGGGAGAGGTAGGAGGGGGAGGAGGAGCACTTGCTCGGGAGGCAGCAGGCGCTGGAGCGGCATGGGGCAGCACACTGCACCAGGGTCTTCACGTGGTCACAGAGAGCACGACCTTGGGCAAGCAGCTCCTGGCGGAACTCCCAGTCATCCTGCACTCACCACTCATCCTGCATGGTGTAGTGCATGGCTCACAGGGCCTCCAGGTGCTGCTGTCTGTACCCCTCAAGTCTGTGGGTGGTCCTGTTCAGCCCTCGGGTGCGGGAGGATGTCCCGGGCGTGGTGGTGTGCCCTGCATGCGCAGTTGGTGCAGCTGTGGAGAAAGAAGAGAAGGGTCAGTTCTCCCTGGGGACACAGTGGGTGAAGCCCAGCCTCCCTCTGTGAGGTGAGGATGACCGTTCCCTGCACCGTCAGAGCGGCTGTGCTTGCACAGAGGCCAGGGTCGGAATGTCTGGCTATCCCCAGGAGTGGGAGCTGCCCCGGGACCACACCCGTGCCCCTGTGCTGTGTATAGTGCGGCCGAGGTAGGGGGGAGATGTCCCCTGCCTCTGTGTAGAAGGCTTGTGAAGGGAGGGCATCCTGCTGTGTCTCACCCCGGGGTCAGGAGCATGTCAGGTCTCTTCACACACACGTGTGGCTATCAGGCCAAGGCCCCTGTGTGGCAGGCAGCTGGAGCCACCTGCCCAGAGGTGGCACGGCACGTGCTCGCATGTGCACAGGTTGCTGCATGATCCGTGGTAAGCAAGGCCCACATGCGCGGTCCCTGGTCTCCCTCCCTGCTCCCCCCCGGGAAGGGGACAGTGATGGTGTGGCCTCCCCGGACGACCCTGATGACTCTGCAGGTGGGACTGCTCGGGAGTCCTGGCGGCATGGCGGCTCCTGCTCCGCGCCCTGGTCAGGGCCCTCCAGTTCCGGCTCACTGCCCCCCGGGGTGGCACGGACTGTCCCACCCCCTAGGATCTGGTCCAGTGCCTCAAAGATGGGGCAGGTGTCTGCCCCTGCTGAGGAGCTGCCCCAAGTGACCCTGGCGTACGCCTGCTGCAGCACCTTTATCTTCAGGCGCACCTGCTCTTGGGCATGGGCGGCGAGTTATATGGGCTCGTGGTGCCCATGCTCCAGCAATATTCAGAGCCGGGGGCCCTGCTCCACCAATATTTGGAGCTGGGTCTCTCTGGCCCTGCTTGGAGCGGGCCCCGGCCCCCCCACGCATCCTCCCACCCTGGCCCCAGAGCGTCTCTCCCCCGGCCCCGGCCCCGGCCCCCCCACGCATCCTCCCACCCTGGCCCCAGAGCGTCTCTCCCCCCCGGCCCCGGCCCCAGCCCCAGCCCCAGCCCCAGCCCCAGCCCCGGACCGTCCCTGCTGTGTGCAACTTTCACTCCGCTTCCCCTTGCCGGCTGCTGCTGCCATGCACGGTGTGCTCAAACAGGTGGGCGGGGAGATGCCCGGGTGTGATGTGATGTCACGGCCCGGGACTTTAAAACTGCTTGGCGCCGCGTTGCACCACGCGGCTGAGTTGCAGATTTGGAGTTCAGGGACTTCTGGGGTGAAGCGCAGACTCCGGCCCTGCAAAGTGGAAGGTATGGGAGGGGGAGGGGGAGAGCTGGCAGAGAAAGGGGCTTGTGCGGCGGGGGAGGGGAGAGGGGGAAGAAAGGGGAAGGCACCAAAGGGACAGGGTAGAGGAGAGACAAATGCCAGGGGGCCAAGTGCAAACAATGAGGAAAAAGGCAGGAGGGGCGGTGTCAGTGGGAAGGGGACAGGGTGATGCTGGGAGGGGAGAGGGTAAGGCCATTGGGGGCTGGAGGGGGACGTGCTGGGAGAAGGCTTGAAAGAAGGGGTGGGCATGAGGAAGGCTGGGATGGAGCAAGTCATGTGTGAGGGCACAGGGGCATGAGGGGAACGGGGGCAGAGAGTGGTCATCAGGGAAAAAGAGGGCAAAGGGGGCAGGGGCAGTGAGGCAAGGGGGAGGCACCAGGAGGGCGCAGGGGTAAGGGAAGGCGCAGGTGCCAGGGGTTTCTGGGGGTGAAGCAGAAGGGCAGACACCTGCAGGGGAGGGACCAGCACCAGAGGAGAACTGGGAAGCCTGGAGGCCCCCTATTTTGGACTAAGTGTCTACACAGCGCTTATTCTGAATTAGCTAAATCGAGTTTGGCGTTACTCCTCGTAGAATGAGGTTTACCAAACTTGAATTAAGCGCCCCGCTAGTTCGAATTTAATTCGAACTAGCAGTTTGCCTGTGTAGACGCTAGGAAAGTTAATATGAAATAACGGCTGTTATTTCGATTTAACTTTGATGTGTAGACATACCCTTGCAGCCTAACATAGCTACACCTCTGAAACTTTAGAAACAGATTATTACAGAAATCAGAGATTTACAACAAACTTTTGAGTTCCCAGAGTCTTCAGTCAATTTAGAAAAGAGAATGAACTTTTAATTGCCTCAATCTGGCTGTTAGGTAGAATCATAGAACACTAGAACTGGAAGGGACCTCAAGAGGTCATTGAGTCCAGTCCCCTGTCCTCATGGCAGGACCCAGTACCGTCTAGAGACCATCCCTGATAAATGTCTATCTAACCTGCTCTTAAATATCTCCAGAAATGGAGATTCCACAACCTCCCTAGGCAACTTATTCCAGTGTTTCACCACCCTGGCAGTTAGAAAGTGTTTCCTAATGTCCACCTAAACCTCCCTTGCTGCATTTTAAGCCCATTGCTTCTTGTCCTATCCTCAGAGGCCAAGGAGAACAATTTTTCTCCCTCCTCCTTGTGACACCCTTTTAGATACCTGAAAACTGCTATCATGTCCCCTCTCAGTCTTCTTCTTTCCAAACTAAACAAGCCCAGTTCTTTCAGTCTTCCTTCATAGGTCATCTTCTCTAGACCATTAATCATTCTTGTTGCTCTTCTCTGGACCTTCTCCAATTTCTCCACATCTTTCTTGAAATGTCGAGCCCAGACCTGGACACAATACTCCAACTGAGGCCTAATCAGTGCAGAATAGAGCGGAACAATGACTTCTTGTGTCTTGCTCACAACACACCTGTTAATGCATCCCAGAATCATGTTTGCTTTTTTTGCAACAGCATCACACTGTTGACTCATATATATAGCTTGTGGTCCACTATGACCCCGATATCCCTTTCTGCCATACTCCTTCCTAGACAGTCGCTTCCCATCTGTATGTGTGAGACTGATTGTTCCTTCCTAAGTGGAGTACTTTGCATTTGTCTTTACTAAACTTCATCCTATTTACCTCAGACCATTTCTCCAGTTTGTCCAGATCATTTTGAATTATGACCCTATCCTCCAAAGCAGTTGCAATCCCTCCCAGCTTCATATCATCTGCAAACTTAATAAGCATACTCTCTATGCCAATATCTAAATCGTTGAACATATTGAACAGAACCGGTCCCAAAACAGACCCCTGCAGAACCACACTTGTTATGCCTTTCCAGCAGAATTGTGAACCATTAATAACTACTCTCTGAGAACGGTTATCCAGCCAGTTATGCGCCCACCTTATAGTAGCCCCATATAAGTTGTATTTGCCTAGTTTATTGATAAGAATATCATGCAAGACCATATCAAATGCCTTACTAAAGTCTAGGTATACCATGTCTACCGCTTCTCCTTTATCCACAAGACTCGTTATCCTATCAAAGAAAGCTATCAGATTGGTTTGACATGATTTGTTCTTTACAAATCCATGCTGGCTGTTACCTATCACCTTATTATCTTTCAGGTGTTTGCAGATGAATTCCTTAATTACTTGCTCCATTATCTTTCCTGGCACAGAAGTTAAACTGACTGATCTGTAGTTTCCTGGGTTGTTCTTATTTCCCTTTTTATAGATGGGCACTATATTTGCCCTTTTCCAGTCTTCTGGAATCTCTCCTGTCTCCCATGATTTTCCAAAGATGATAGCTAAAGGCTCAGATACCTCCTCTATCAGCTCCTTAAGTATTCTAGGATGAATTTCATCAGGCCCTGGTGACTTGCAGACATCTAACTTTTCTAAGTGATTTTTAACTTGTTCTTTTTAATTTTATCTTCTAAACCTACCCCCTTCCCACTCACATTCACTATGTTAGGCATTCCTTCATTAGACTTCTTGGTGAACACTGAAACAAAGATGTCATTAAGCGTCTCTGCCATTTCCAAGTTTCCTGTTATTGTTTCTCCCTCCTCACTGAGCAGTGTGCCTATCCTGTCCTTGGTCTTCCTCTTGCTTCTAATATATTTATAGAATGTCTTTTTGTTTCCCTTTATGTCTGTAGCTAGTTTAAGCTTGTTTTGTGCCTTTGCCTTTCTAATCTTGCCCCTGCATACCTGTATTATTTGCTTATATTCATCCTTTGTAATTTGTCCTAGTTTCCACTTTTTATATGACTCCTTTTTTATTTTTAGATCATGCAAGATCTCCTGGTTAAGCCAAGGCATTTTTTTTTTTACCATACCTTCTATCTTTCCTACGCAGCTGAATAGCTTGCTTTTGGGCCCTTAATAATGTCCCTTTGAAAAACTGCCAGCTCTCTTCAGTTGTTTTTCCTCTTAGTTTTGCTTCTCATAGGACCTTACCTACCAGCTCTCTGAGCTTACCAAAATCTGCCTTCCTGAAATCCATTGTCTCTATTTTGCTGTTCTCCCTTCTACCATTCCTTAGAATCATGAATTCTATGATTATATGATCACTTTCACCAAAGCTGCCTTCCACTTTCAAATTCTGAACCAGTTCCTCCCTATTTGTTAAAATTAAATCTAGGACAGCTTCCCCCCAGTAGCTTTTTCAACCTTCTGAAATAAAAAATTGTCTCCAATGCAGTCCAAGAACTTATTGGATAGTCTGTGCCCCGCTGTGTTAGTTTCCTAACATATGTCTGGATAGTTGAAGTCCCCCATCACCACCAAATCCCGCTCTTTGGATGATTTTGTTGTTTAAAAAAAGCCTCATCCACCTGGATAGGTGGCCTATAGTAGACCCCTAGTGTGACATCACCCTTGTTTTTTACCCCTTTTAGCCTAACCTAAAGACTCTCAACACATCTGTCTCCAACATCCACCTCCACCTCAGTCCAAGTGTATACATTTTAATATATAAGGCAACACCTCCTCCCTTTTTTCCCTGCCTATCCTTCCTGAGTAAGCTGTACCCTTCTATACCAATATTCTAATCATGTGTATTATCCCACCAAGTCTCTGTGATACCAAGGATGTCATAGCTGTATTTATTTATTAGCATGTCCTGCTTATTACCCATACTTCTTGCATTTGTATATAGGCATCTAAGATACTGATTTGATCTTGCCTCCCAGTTCTGCCCTGTCCCTCCTTTTTCTCTGCTATTATAGCCCACGCTCCCTCCCATTTCCAACCCATCTCCCAGGTCTCCATATTCATCACTTACCTGTGGGCTTTGGTCACCTGTCCCTGTTGAACCTAGTTTAAAGCCCTCCTCACTAGGTTAGCCAGTCTGTATCCAAATACAGTCTCCCCCTTCCTCGAAAGGTGAATGCCATCCCTGCTTTGCAGTCCTTCCTGGAATAGCATTCCGTGGTTGAGGAAGCCAAAGCCCTCCTGGCGACACCATCTTCGCAGCCAGGCATTCACCTCCAGGATGCACCTGTCTCTACCTGGGCCCCTACCTTTGACAGGAGTGACTGAAGAGAATACCACCTGCACTCCAAACTCCTTCACCCGTACTCCCAGAGCCCTGTAGTACAGGGGTGGCCAACCTGCGGCTCTCAAGCCACATGCGACTCTTTGATTAAGGAAATGTGGCTCCTGCTGCTTCTGATCCATGTGCTCGGACTGCTCATGGCTGGCCGCTCTATGCCCTCACCCAGTGCCTTGAAGGAGAAGCACGTGGCAGTGGCTCTGGGACCCAGGCATTAGGTTGGGGGGGGGTGCCTGACTCTGGGGGAGGAGAGGAGAATTGGGTTAGGGTGGGGGGGTGTGCCTGGCTCTGGGGGAGAGGTGGGGCATTGAGTTAGAGCAGGGGGAGTGCTTGGCTCTGGGGGAGGGGTGGGGCATTTGTTTAGAGCAGGCGGGTGCCTGGCTCTGGGGGAGGGGGGAGGCATTGGGTTGGAGCAGGGGGAGGGCAGAGGGCTGAAGCACCTTAAACTCAAAGTCTTCATGTATGCAGAATAAAGCAGCCAAAACAGATGTCATATTTAAATTCCAGGGCAAAAAAAGAATCCGCATGTACCTGGTTTACACTGTTTCTCTTTAAAGAAATTCAAAGGCTATTGTTTGCCAGGCTGAAGCAATTATTCTGAGATATGAGTCTCTTCCTTTTTGTTTTTGAACCTCTCATATTGGCAGTCTGGGAGAGACCTGAATTTTTATGGCTTTTTTATAGTTCTAATCTTCATAAATAAGAAAAATGAGGAAACCATACCAGAGATCAACAAGCTGGAATGAAACAGGCACTTCAAATTGTGCTAATTTACTTCTCAGTTCAGTTTAATTTTAAAAAACTCACAGGACATAATAGGGCAGTAGTGCTAAATTTAAAATACACAGCGGGGATACTTTTTTTTTTTTTTTTTTTTTTAGTGTGAGAATATTACTGTATTTTTTAAGGTTTTTTTTTTTAATTTGATGTTTGTTCCTTGTCAAGTTCTCTAAAGATCTATGGACTTGCTGTGAATTTTTTAAGTGACTAGAGACTTTATTGGTTTTTGTCTGAAATGTCCTGTAATGTTATTTTTATCACTACATTTTGTGTACTATATCTATCTATTGATAGATAAAAATAAATATATAATACATGGCTCTCCGCACTCTATCCACCCCTATTTTGGCTCTTCGTCTCTAACTGGTTGGCCACTCCTGCTGTAGTCACTCTTGATCCGCTCAGTCTCACACCTCGCAGTATCATTAGTGCCCACATGGATGAGTAGCATGGGGTAGTAGTCAGAGGGTCAGATAATCCTTGACAATGCCCCCATAACATCTTGGATATAGGCCCCCAGTGGGCAGCATACCTCCCGAGATGACATGTCAGGGCAACAGCTGGGCGCCTCTGTCCCCCTCAGAAGAGAGTCTCTGACCACCACTACCCTATGTTTCCTCACAGTGGTGGCAGCAGACCTCCCAGCCTTGGGGGTACAAGGCTTCTCCTCCTCTGCTGTAGGGGGTGATTACTCATCTCCTGAATCAAGAAGAGTATAACGGTTTCCTAGTACCACGGTGGGAGGGTTGGGAGCAGGGGTGGCGCACTGCCTGCTGCTAGAAGTAACCAGCTGCCTGTGTCCTCCCTGAGCCATCTCCTCCTCCACCAGTGGTGTGTCAGCAGTATTATGTTCTGGGACAGCTACCTCAGCTGTGTTCACATAAATATTGTCCAGGAATTGCTTGTGGATTGGGATGCTCCTCAACCTAGCCCCTTCCTCCTGTAGCTCTCCCACCTGCTACCTGAGGGATTCCACCAGCAGGCACCTTTCACACTGGATGGTTCCCCTAGCCCCTGGATGGTCCACCCTATCACACTAGATGGTCCACCTTATCAGTAAGTGGGAATTGCAAGCCACAGTCCCTGCAAATCCACATTAGGATCTGGGTAGAGGTATCCATGGTCAGGTGGTCTGTCTGGATACAAGCACAGGCAGAGGAGACAGCAGCAGTGCTGGCACAGGTATTGTGGGTCTTCCTGACCATCGTAGGCCTTGCTCTTTCAAACTCCTTCTTAAACTCCCCCATCTGCTTCACTCCCCTAGTTGTTCTGCCTCTGGCTTTTAAAGCCTGCTCGCCTAAGTCAGGCCTATCCCCTCCTTAGTCACAGAGGAGGTAGGCAAAATCACAGGAGGGGAAGTAGAGAATTTCCCTTACTGTAGTATCCTGATCTTTAATGCAGTTGTCCTCAGAATGCCCCTGGGTGGTAGGGAGGTGCACAGAACAGGCACAGACAGACTTAAGTAGCCTGCTCAAGATTCTATTTCAAGAAGTTTGTAGGACATTAAGAAATTGGACCCGATCAGAGGCTTGCCCCTCACATTGTTTTTGCCACAGAGGCATTCAAACCTGACGTGTGCATTTCCCCTAGTTTGAACAGAGGGTATTTGATCTCTATAAACCCATGGGCTATGTCTAGGCTGTGTCTAGACTGGCAAGTTTTTCCGCAAAAGCAGCTGCTTTTGCGGAAAAACTTGCCAGCTGTCTAGACTGGCTGCTTGAATTTGCGCAAGAACACTGACGATCTAATGTATGATCGTCAGTGTTCTTGCGCAAATACAATGACTCTCCCGTTCGGGAAAAAGCCCATTCGGGAAAAAGTCTTTCTTGCACAAGAAAAACCCTCTTGCGCAAAGTCGTTATGCTGATTATTTTCAGGCATAACAGCTTTGCACAAGAGGGTTTTTCTTGCGCAAGAAGGGGCAGTGTAGACAGCTCCGTCTTGCGCAAGAGCCTCTTCCGCAAAAATGGCGGCTCATTAGTTATGCAAATGAGGCTCGGCGATATTCCACGCTGAACCTCATTTGCATAGCTCTGGCGCAAGATCGCGCCAGTCTAGACACAGCCATGTTGTCTGCATGTTAACATTCAGGAAACGAACACTGCCCCCGCCGGCAGACGAATAGCAAAACTCACACACCCCTGCTCCTTCACAAGCACCGAGAACGCTCCCTGCCTCGCTAGTCTGACCGGCAATTAAGAGTTGCTCTTTGTACAAAGGCGGGGCTTCTCCAGCAGCCAGTCAGACGTTGCCTCACACAACTCGCCAGTAGAGAAGAGCTGGGCGGCCGGCGGCGTCAGCTCTGGTCGGCGGAGCTCGTCCGGTTCCAGTAGTTTCTGAGGTGAGTCGCGGAGCCCAAGCGTTCGGGAGCGGAACTAGAGCCACTCCGCCTTGCAGCGGCGGTGCGGCGAGGGGGGAGGGCTTTACAAGCCCAGGACCCGAAGTGACGCAACGTCCGGCCCAGCATGCCGACATTTTTTGACCTTTTCAAGACCCTTTGCTGCTGGAAACCCAGAGGTTGGCTCTAGCTCCAGGCTTGATCGTGCTTCCCACGCCCGAGTGTTTTTGGCTACGCGCTATAAGGTTTGGGGCACTCTGCTGTCTGTCAGTGGTACTGGCACAGTGCTGAGCTGTGCCCCCCTAGTCTTACCCCATCCATGCCCCTCACTGATAGCAGCTGTGGAGCGCCAGGCATGGAGCAGATGGTTGGGGTCCCAGGGCCTGCAGCGGAGTCCACCAGGCAGCAGCGGACCCCCAGCGGCTAGGTCCTGCAGGGTCGGTAACCAGGACCCCGAGAGGCATCAGGGATCCCCTGGAGCTGGCGGCTGGGACCCCAGGTGGCAGTAAAGGCCTCAGGCACTGGATGGGACCTGTCCCAGTGTGCAAATCAGCATCTCCTCCACCCCTACTGCCCACCCTGTGGAGACTGATTCTGAGCTGGGAGGAGTCTTAAGCTGCATTCTCTGAGTCCTGGCAGGGTTATGGATTTCCCCCCCCCCCCCGCCCCCAGGAAAAACGGGGGAAAGAACTGGTTTGAAAGATGGAGCAAGCAGAAGTTTGGGCACGAGCAGGTCTAAGGATGAGGGGGTGCTATATTATGAGAGAGGGCAGGGTTCTGGCACAGTTCAGGAATGCAGTTAAAATGGATTTCCATTCTGTCTAGAGCAAACTGGTTTTTATCAAGAGTGAGTCACTAATAAGATTGTAATTGGGGCTTGGAGAGTATAGTTCTGTTGCTGTAGATGGGCCCTTTGAGAAGCAGTCACTCCCCTCTCCCTCTCTGTACCCAAATGGGTAGTATGCCCTTCAGCCACACCAAACTGTACAAAGTATGAGGCTGCTGACTTCCACAGAATCCAAGATTCATCAAGGCTAGGCTGAGGTTGTGCAGTTGTACCTAACACAAAAAAAATGGCATTAGAAAAAACAGAGATGAACCTTTTGGGAATGGGTTGGATTTTTTGAATGGTTCTCCTCTTTTGAATAAATTGTTGACTTATTGACACTGAATATTTCTTGATATTGTGAATGATAGCATCTGAATGTTGAATTGTGAATGATAGCATCTGGCAGAAGGATTGTGTTTACTTTTTACAAGTTAACATTGATTGAAAGGGTTATCTAATCTTGGATCTGAATTTAAAAGTAGTAGATAGCATTTTGATCCCTTAATTTCTTAGGAAATTATCGGTACTTTAGAAATATGCCTGATGACATTGTCATTGACTAGTGATATTTTATGTTTATGAATTTTATTAGATAATATCCAATACATTGTTTTATTTCTCAGCCAAAAATGAGAGTATACATCAGGCCTTTTCATGGAAACGATAACAAAGGATGAAGTGAGCTTACATCTAAAAATAGTGAAGAAAGAATACACATGAAGATTCATGAATGGTTAAATTTTCATTAAACAGAAGCTTTTTTTCACCCTCAGTAATAAATGTATAGAGTCTATTTTTGGTATAATGTCTATGCCTGTATTAAAGCACAGACTACAACTGAAATCTTTTAGTCTGTTTTCTCCTAGATGCACAATGTCTTCTGGAAATGTTCAGCAACCCCAGACTTTCACTAAACCAGCATTCAATGAAAAAGAAGCCACTGAATTAGTTGAAAGGGTGTTTGGATTAAAAGTATCTGCGATCAGATCACTCCCTAGCTATGAAGATCAAAATTTTCAGGTGAATGTTTCAAGAAGTGAGGGAACAGAAGACTGTGCTGATGAGTGCGTCCTCAAAATCACCAACTGTGAAGACAGCCAGAATCCTGAACTTATTGAAGTGCAGACCCGAATCATGATGTTTTTGAATGCTGAAGGATTCCCTTCAACAACACCCTATCTCACTAAAGATGGTAACATAATGTCTCTAGAATCATTAGGTGAGAGATTACAAAATCTTCTGAAAAATATCATCCTTTCACTTACTGTGGCATGAGAATGTAAAGCAGAAAGATACCACTGAGTATCCCACAGGATTTGTCCCAATAATAACAACTGGGCCACATTCTGTTCTGTATGTTGGTGTAACTCTAGAGCAATGTCACTAAATTCAACACCAGCATACATAAACAAGTAGCTGGAACAGTGCAGAATATTTGCAACAGTCACTCTCCTTCAGGTGCTCAGGTTTCACAAACAGCACTCTCTGAACTGTTACAATAGCAATATGTTGTAGGTAACTCTTTCAGGTCTAGACACTACTTCATTCCACTGTCCCACTGAATTTTCTACTGCTAAAATGTGAGTACTTAAGTGATATTTCACCAATAAAGCTTCTCTGAAGAGGAGAGGCTTGGCCAGAAAGGTCACTGCCAGCATATCAGGTGTGCTGTAGAATGATGCAAGGAAGACCAATTGCCCCTATGCAAGTGAAATGTCATTGCTTTCAGTCCTAAACTGGCCCTACCATGGTGCAGGGAGACCTGGAACAGAAGGCAACTTTAGGAAGTCTGGATCAGAACAAGTGCAATTGGAAAAGTATTGATAAATGCTTGTGCACCACTGTAATCGCTTGTGTGCAGGCACGTGAAGTATATTAACAGTGGTTGAAGTAGTTATAGCTATACAAGAGAATTTTAGCCTAGCAAGGTGACACAAGATGCTGGGCAGCAGTAGTTGTATCAATACTCTGATCACCAGTAGAATTGCCCTGAAGTAAGGGATAAAGCTGTGTGCCTAACTGATAGGCTCAGAGGGTTGAGGAGAGTTCCAAAATCCATTCACCTAGAAAGCAAAAAAGGCATTGGAAGCACCAAGGGGAAGATTAGCAGGCCTGAGAGAGCTCTTCTGTCTCCTATCTTCTAGGCTGAGGCTATGTCTAGAGTGAAAAGAAAAGTTGAAAAAAGATGATACACAAATTGCGGTTCACAATTTTTTCGCTTTCGGAAGAGGCTTTTCTGAAATTTGGCCCCGTGTAGATGGGCCAAATTTCAGAAAATACATCCTCTTTCGGCATATCCTTTCTTCCTTATACAATGAGGATTATGGGGATGGCGAAAGAACGCGTCCACTGTTTTGGAAATTGTTCCTGGAAAAGCTCTGTAATCTAGACATAGCCTGAATGAGTTAAAGATTGTGTGCTTGTAAATACAGAGCTTCATGAGTTTGTAAAGGTGGTGGTGGGAGAATGCTATAAGTAGATTGCGTAAGGTGTTTGACCAGATGAAGGTCTCTGAGCACAGTGGCTGGACTTAGCCACTTAGGGTATGTCTATGCCAGTGTTTCTCAACCAGTGGTATGAGTACCCTAAGGGATACTTGAGAGAAGTCTGGGGGGTACGTCAATACAACTGAAATCTGGAGAAAACAAAAATTCAGTTTTCTCCAAAGTTTTGCAGTGCTGCTTTATTTTTGTACTTTTCACACCCAAAAACTTCATTGCCCACCCAGCTATGATTAAGTTGTTTAAACAAATGTGTTGCAATGGTAGAAAAAAAAGTTGTATGTCTGAAAACTATAGGTACTGGGGGTACTTATTTATTTTTTTTAAAGGGGTACTTTATAAAAAAAAAAAAGGTCGAGAAACACAGGTCTAAGCTACAAAGATCAAAGCTGCTGCTGTTGATTTTTTCCAGGGTTCAAATTAGTGGGTCTAGTGAAAACACGCTAATTTGAACTAAGAGGGGCACTCTGGTCAATGCTGGTAGTCCTGCTTCCACGAGGAGTAAGCGAACTTGAAGGCAGAATGTTTTCCCTTTGAGTTCCTGTAGTGTGGACAGCACCAAAAGTCGAGTTAAGGTACTTTGCCTATGCAATTAATGTAGCTGAAGTTGAATTAAGATAGGCAACCTTATCTCATAGTGTAGACTACCCCTCGTATCACCTAGTAAATCAGGTGTTTGAATGATCTCTTATTTTCTTCTGTAATAGAAGAAACCTTCTTGCTTTTACTCACAATCTGTGGAGTGCATTGAAATGATTCATAGTGTGTCTATTTGCCTATTAGGTACTGGCTCTGTGACAAAAAAGTACATGGTGAGGCTGCTGACCTATCTTCCAGGTCTGACCGTGGCAACAATCTCTACAAATCCTCACATTTTATACGAGGTTGGGAAACTAGCTGCCAGACTGGATAAAACTCTCTCAGAGGTGGGACTTCTTATTTTCAGCATGCAAGTAGGAGTCATCCCTTTCCTCTCGAGTGTCTTATGCATTTCAAAACTATAACAGTATCTCACTAATTTCAGAGACATTTGTGTAACTGTGCCGCTTCAGAGCTACCTGCAAACGCAGCCGGAGCACTACAGACAAAGAGTACACCAAACATGACAGTGGTGTTGTACATGGCTCTGTAATACACGGCCCTCGCCATGGCTTCCCTAATTCTTTCAAGGCATGAAAAGAGAAGATAGCCATGTTGTTCAGTTATTATGCTGCTTATAAGAAGCTCCTGGGAACTTTATAGGGGGAAAGGGCAATATGCTGCATTTGACAATACAATGGCAAAGCAGTTAGCATGTGTTTACATAGACACACATACGCACAGTCCCATCATTCAATGTGTTATTTACCAGTCCATGGTCTGTGGATCGATCATGGGCAGAGGAGTGGGGATCTATCAGTCTGGACCAATGCTCCAGTCATGGCAGGACATCCCTGTTCTTAAGGTGAAACAGTTCTCCTTTCATAATGGTTCTTTCCCATCAGGATCAGTGGGTTTTGCATCATCATGCTGTTTTTCTGATGAATGTTTATCTCTAGTTGTTTCTCTTGCTCCTTATCTTCTTTGAAGCCAGCTTAGCATGACAGAACAATCACAAATATTTTGTCCCAATTAATAAATGCTTGTCTTCTTTCAGAGCTGTTGATTTGCCTACTACTTATTTCTCAATGGGGATATACAGCAATCTTCTGGAGCTTCTTCGTCTGTCCTTGGTTTCTCCCTTGATCTCTTAACCTACACATTCCTTACTCTCTCACATAACAAGCTTGATTTTGTTTGTTACTGAAAAGCAACCTTTGTCACAGAAGCAATATGCACATTTGAACAAGGACATCAAATTACAATTTTAAAAAAACAATTCTCATACTTTTTACATATTTCACAATACTAATTTTAAAACTTAAAACAAAATTATAAAACTCTATTCCTGTCTTGGAATCTGCTTTAGACACACTATTCTGGCCAGTGCATCTTTACCAATGATAAGGTAAAGTCCTTTCTGCTTTCAGAAAGGGGGGCTGGCAAAGAACACTGAAGGCACATTACTTTGCATAAAGCTACATGGCTATGCAGTCCTACAAATTTGTGGCCATTTAGGACTCCGTCTTTGTCACTATGCTGCATATGGTAACCAATTGCCATGCCTTGGTGAAACAGGGTTAGAAACAGGGTTGAGTCCTCCTGCTTGGACTGAGCTGTCCCATCTGCCTTTACCTCAAATAAGAACATAAGAATGGCCATACTGGGTCAGACCAAAGGTCCATCTAGCCCAGTATCCTGTCTAACGATAGTGGCGAATGCCAGGTGCCCCAGAGGGAGTGAACTGAACAGTTAATCAGCAAGCGATCTCTCTCCTGCCATCTATCTCCACCCTCTGACAAACAGAGGCTAGGGACACCATTCCTTACCCATCCTGGATAATAGCCATTAATGGACTTAACCTCCATGGATTTATCTAGTTCTCTTTTAAACCTTGTTATAGTCCTAGCCTTCACAGCCCATAGTTTCCATGTTTTTATGTCAAGCAGGTGCAGTACAGACTAGCCCACAGATCAGGGGAGCCATAATTAGCTTCCCACAATCCTGTGTTGAAAGGATCTCAAATGCAAAGTTGAATCTAGTCCTTGGCCTTCGGCCATCTTCCTTAGTCCACATAAGTGAATGAAATTCAACAAGGTCCCTCACTTCACCTATGAGTTTATTGTTTAACAGTATGTCTGCCTGTTATTTTACTTTACATGTTAGGGGAGGCATGATGCTCTTGTGGTTAAAACGCACAACTGGGAGTCTAAAGATTGGGGTTCTGTCCCTAGCTTTGCTACAGACTTACTGTGATCTTGGTCAAGTTACTTAACCTCCTGTCCCTTTCAGTGGACTGGAGAGAATGGTTCTTTCTTCCCTACTATACACTTGAGCTATTAAGTTGAATATATAAATGAGTTCCTTGAATGGCCAGGACTATAGAAATGCAGAAGACTTCATAATGATGCACGCAAACAATAGAGATGAGATTCTCTCCTCCATTCTGGCCCCTTAATACAGAGTTAAAGGGTCCTAAAAGCCTCAGTTCTGAGGAGGCTGTTTCTGAGGATCCCCTTCTAAACTGTGCTGTAGGTAGTATGGTGGGGGGATATAAGGCTCAGGACAACACCCCCTTCTGTCCCAGGTCCACTCTACCTCTCCCCCTAAGGCCCTGCTCTGCCTCGGCCCTTCTTCTCCCAAGAGTTGCCAAGAGCCAGCAAGACAGAGCAGTGGGGTGGGGAACATTGCTGCTGGGCCTTGTACCCCTGAAGCATGGGGTCCCCAAAGTGTGGCACCTAGGCAAAGCCATCCCATCCGTATGACAGTTTGGGGTGGCCCTCCCAGTTCCTGAACTTCAGAAGGCCTGGAGCAGCTGCCTCAACCATCCTATGGATGGGTTCCAGGGCAGCCCAGGGGATTCTCTGGGGGCCTGGTTCAGGGCAGCAGCAAGAGTGGGATACCCCCACACTCACCACAGCAGCAGAAGCCAGGGTAACCTGGCAGTCTGTTCCTCTCCCAGCCCACTGTGCTCAGCTTCACCATAGTGGCAGGAAGTGGAGTGGCCGAGCCCTAGGGCACTCCACTTCCCACTGCCATGGAGAAGTGGGGTGCAGCAGGCTGGGAAGGAGTGGTGGAGTGCAGCGGAGCAGGCTGCTGGGCTGCTCTAGCTCCTGCTGCTGTGGTAAGTGCAGGGGGGCCTACTCCTGCTGCCACCCTGTGCCAGGCCCACTGGTAATCCCTGAGATCACATCACTCAGGGGAGCGGGCTTTGGCAGGAGGATGACTTGGGTAAGGAGTAGAGTGGGGGTGGAGCAGAGGCAAGGCAGGTGGGAAGGCACCTACAGCAGGAGAGAGGCCCTGGGCCCTCCACTCCCTTAGGGATGGCTTTTGGTCTGGGTAAGTTTCCAAAACCATCCTATGGACAAGATGGTACTGTTGGTGGGAGAGGGGACAGGGCTTCAGAATGCAGCAGTGTGAAGAGTCTGGGCAATGCTGCATCCTACAGGGAAAGGCTGGCTGGGTTATTCCAGGGCCTCTACAACCGCTGGGGCAATCAAGGAACAGGAGGGTACAAAAGTGGCATAACGTTACCCTAGATCCTTATTGCATGGGCTGCAAACTTTAGGCTGCACCTCACGGAATTTCATTCCATGAGTCTTTCTTACTTAGAGATACAAAGTGAGTGAGGTAGTATCATTTATTGGACCAGATTCTGTTGGTGAGAGAGACATGCTTTTGAGTCACACAATTCTTCTTCAAAGCCCTGTTCTTCACAGGAGTTGGTCCAGTAAAAGACATTACCTCACCCACTTTGTCCCCGTATCTTGGGACTGATACGGCTACAACTACACTTTCTTACGTATAGTTATTTGCCTGCTACATCCTTTGGTTATGTTCTATAATTTTGTTGATTGTTTAAAGGAAATGTGTGCCTTCACAGTTTTAAATGTATTTTAATGACCGTCGTTGTATTTTGAAGCATATTTCATGGTGTTTTCAGTTCGAGGAATATTTTTCTTTGAACTTTCATAGTGCTGAATTGAGTAAAAGTGTCTGCTCTTTAATAAGATTCCAGTAGTTCAGTTATTTTCAGTTTTTATATATCCAGAATTAGCATTCCAGATTGGATTAGCCAGGACTGAGTCATATATAATGTATAACACAGTGGCTCCTGGAGAAGTCATTTTGCAACACCCCTTGAAAAATTCACTTCACCTCCAAATAGCCTTCCTTGTTCCACCCTCTTAACTTCCTCTCCCTCTTTTTAGTTAAAAACTGTTCCTGCTCTTCTTTCCTCACAATGGAAAGATATACAGGCAAATTCACTTATGTCAACTAATGAGAACATCCTTACTTTGTGCCTGTTAATTGATTTAATTTGGCTTTCAGCTGAAAAATACCTATAGAAATGATCAACTATGACAACAAATCTCAAAGGGTAGCAGTGTTAGTTTGTATCTGTAAAAACAGTTAGGAATCCTGTAGCACCTTAGGGCTCATCTACACAGCAGGGCTAAAGCCAAAAAAGCTACGCAGCTGACATAGCTTAAATTGCGTAGCTTAAAGTCAAAATAGTTTCAGCTTTTGGCACTGTCTACACAGCAGGAAGTCTGAGAGAGCACTTTTCTTCCAAATTTCCTTACTCTTCGTGAAATGAGGGTTACAGGAGTCGGAATAAGAAGCCCTCCAGTTTAACATTATGTCAAAATCACTGCTTGTAGTGTAGATGTGCACTATGTTACTTTGGAATAACTTCAGTTATTCTGAAATAACACTGCTGTGTAGACGTACCCTTAGGCTATGGCTACACTGGTGGGTTCTTGCACAAGAATGGCGGTTCTTGCGCAAAAACTTGCCGCCTGTCTACACTGCACACGTGTTCTTGCACAAGTAAATCTACAGTATAGCGTCAGAAAACAGGGCTTCTTGCGCGAGAGCTCTGATGCTCCCTATCAGGAAGAAGCCTTCTTGCGCAAGTGTTCTTGTGCAAGAGGCCAGTGTAGACAGGCAGCCAAGAGTTTTTGCGCAAGAACTGGCCCCACAGGAAAAAAGCCAAGTGGCTGCTTGGATGCTCCGTACCCGCACTCACAGCTTCTTACTTCCTGGACTCCCCCCCCCTTAAAGTCACACGCAGCCTGCAGATGCCGCGTGGCAGCAGCAGCACAGCCAGCAGCTCCAGCATGCAGCTCTGCCCTGCTGCACCCATGAGCCCCCCCAGAGGAGATGTCTGTTCCAGAGGGACATCCCCAAGAGCCTGCACCCTCCTCCCAGCAGCCACCCCAGGGCTCCCAGGAGACCCGGAGGGGCATTGCTGGTCCCAGGCAGAGGTGGAGGCCCTTCTGGACTTGTGGGCCAATGAGGAAGCCTTCCACGACCCCTGTGCCTGTTGCCGGAATGCAGACATTTTTAGCTGCATGGCCCAGGTGCTCTCCCAGCAGGGACATCCAGCCCAGATCCTTGAAAAGGTGAAGGTGAAGGAGCTGTGCCTGGGCTATGTCCAGGCCACCAGAGGGCAGGAGCCGACACCTGTTCCCACTACAACCGCCTCCACACCATCCTCGGTGAGAGAGCAGTCTCAGGACCCTCGGTGCCAGTCAGCACTGGCCTGCGCTCCCCAGTGACCAGGCTACATGACACGGAGGAGGAGGGTGACCTGTCCACCGGGTCTGGATCTGAGGACAAGGGAGATGACCACAGCAGCACTGTCACCCTGCACCTGGAGCCAGTGCTGAGCAGCCAGGATGTCTCCCGGGCTTCATCTGAGGTCGGTGAAGGATCCTTGGTGAGTGTTGCACTTCTCACTCGCCAGGGTGGGGGGAGCTGGATGCCCAGGGGGGTGCGGGAGGGAGCATCACTCAGGCTGTTCAAGCTGCACGCTGTGTAACAGTACGCAGCACGTGCAACCTCGTGCAGCCTGACTGTGTGGCATGTGGACGCAGCAGGCAGCTCCAGGGCACACCTGGGATCCTGCTGCTTGCATATGTCCTGACTGGGGGGGCAAGGGGGTGCCGGCTGGAAGCAGCCAAGGCCCCAAGAGTTCAGGCCAGACCCCACACTTCCCGATGGGTGCCACATACAGACAGCATGCAGCCATGCCTGGCCGTGCGACACAGCAGCTGCTCCCGCGGAAACCACAGCGAGCCAGCTCTGTGAGCACAGCCCCCATGGAGCCCCTCGCCTGCTCCCAGCCCCTAGGGTGCCCCCGAGGGAAGCCCCTCACTGCGGCCACACACTTCCCTGGGCTACTTGTCTGAGGGCTAGCGGGAGGGGGAGCAGGGAAGCAACTGGCCTGACCCTATGGCCACTTGAGTTTTGCAGCAAGAACGGTACACTCCCCAGTCACCCTGGCTCTGTCTCTGAGGACATCAATTGGCAGGGGTCCAAGACCCCAGACCTTGTCTACCATACTTGCTTCCATGCAATGTGGGGATTTATCTAGCTCCTCTTTAAACTCTGTTAATAGTCCTAAGTCTTCACAGCATCCCCTGGCAAGGAGTTCCACAGGTTGACACAACACATGCCAAGTGGCCAGGCCACAGACAAGGGGTCTTCAGTCACAGTGATGTCTCCCAAGGGGTTACAATCCATGGAGGATCACTTTACTCCAGGGGGAGTCCTATATGCAAACATACACACAGGACACCGAGTGGGCCCAAGCCACAGTAGTGTGGTGTCACCTGGGCTCAGGGCAGAGGGCACGGGGCGCAGGGACAGTGTGGGCAGGGCTGCCTGACCGCCCCATCGTTATCTCCATTCTCTGCAGCAGGACCATCTAGGAGCGAGGAACCCTCCAGCCCTGCGGCAGCAGCAGCACCCCCAACCTCCCAGGCACCAGTCCAGCAGGCCAGGCAGTAGGACCAGCTGCTACGGCGGCACGTCCAGGCCGTCGAGAGAATTGAGGTGGCAGTCACCAGAAAAATCCACGCTGACCTGGAGTGGTGGCAGCAGGCATGAGGGCACTTTCTGCAATGGTGTGACCACATGTGCGATGTTATTACCACCCTGACATCGCACATCAGTCACGCCGTGCACTATGGCATGGCCTTGCCACATCCACCTGCCCTCCCTGCCATGCCCATACCCCCTCCTGCCGCCCCTCCTGCTGCCGCCATGCCCCCACCTGCTGCACCCCATCCTGCCCTGACCCGGCCTAAAGGCCAGCGAGGCCTCCGCCCCCAAAGAGGCACTGGCAGGAGCCCCCTCCCACCAGTAGCTCCCCCTCCCAGTTGAGAGCTGCCTCCCTCCTTCCCCTCCCAGTTCAGAGGCCCCTCCCACTGCCCACCCTTCTTCCCTATTAAGACAAATAAAAGATTTCTGTTGTTTTAAGAAAAAACTGGTTTGGTTTTGTTTATTGGGAGGGGAGGGAGGGAAGGAAGGGTTGGGGATGAGAGGGAGATATAGATGGGAGACAGAAGTGACCCTACTGTGGGGCTTGGGAGAACATGTCCTTCCCAGATGCGCACCCCATCGTGGTGCACCTGTCGGATGGTGGCTGTGCGGGGCTGTTCAAATGCCCAGCCCTTGGCTGCCATCCACTCCAGGAGGAAGGCCTCCCCCTTCCGTTCCACAATGTTGTGGAGCACACAACATGCTGCCACAACCTCAGCAATGTTCTGCTCACCCATCTCGAGACGGGTGAGCAGACAACGAAAGTGTGCCTTCAGCCGGCCAAAGGCGCACTCGACCTGGTTGCAGGCCCGGTTGAGGTGGTCATTGAAACTTGCTCGGCCAGGGTTCGTCCGTCCTGTGTAGGGCCACATCAACCAGGGCATTCGGGGTAGGCCGCGTCCCCCCCAACACAGAGTGGCATGTGGACATCCCCAACAGTAAATTCCTGCTGGGGGAAGAAAGTGCCCACCTCCAGCCTGCGAAACAGGTTGGAGTTTCTTAGGATGTGGGCATCATGTGCCCTGCCGGACCACCCCACATAAATGTCTGTGAAGCGGCCACGGTGGTCCACGAGGGCATGGAGCACGGCGGAGAAGTACCCCTTCTGATTGATAAAATGGGCCACTCGATGTTCTGGGGCACAGATGGGGATGTGGGTTACATCCAGGACTCCCCTGCAGTTGGGGAACCCCAGGACAGCGAAGCCAGCCACTGTTGCGTCCACATCCCGAAGGCAGATGACCTTCTGGAGCAGGATGTCGTTGATGGCATGGACAACCTGCAGAAGGGCACACAGAAACACAGGGAATGCACCAAATGAGGCAGGGTAGGTGCATGATCCCTTGGGGGCTGCCCACCCTCCTCTGATGTCCTCTGTCCCCAAATACACCAGGCCCCCTCACCCTACAGGCCCCCCCCATACCAGCAGGCCTATGTGAGGGAGGGATGGCACAAACCCCTGAGTGACGGGGTGTCCCCCACTGTCCCCACCCCCCCAGCCTGGAGTCTTCCCTTCCCCCGGGCAGGGAGTGCAGCACCCCTCCAGGACTTACCTGCATCACGACGGCACCGATGGTGGACCTGCCCACCCCAAACTGGTGTGCCACCAAGTGGTAGCTGTCTGGGGTGGCCAGCTTCCAGAGGGCGATGGTGACCCTCTTGTTGACCGGGATGGTGGCCCACAGCCAGGGGGTACATCTCTAGAGCGCAGGGGTGAGCCAGGCACACAGCTCCAGGAACTTCTGTTTTTGCATCCTGAAGTTCCAGCGCCACTGCTGGTCATCCCATTGCTCCAGGAACAGCCGGTCCCACCAGTCGGTACTGGTGTCCAGTCTCCAATATCGCCTCTCCACAGTGGGGTGGGGATGCCCCAGGGACGCCACCACATCCATGGAGAGGGAGTCCAGCTCGAGCTCGGTCTCAAGCTCCTGCAGGAGTAGTGCAGCAGCATGGAGCAGCAGCTGCAGGCACTCCAAGATGGCCATGTGGGGCCAGAGCAGGCACAGGGCCACCCCTGGTTCCATGGCACAGCAGTGATAATGCCAAAGGCACAAAAGGAACTAGGGAAGAAGCTGTGGTGTCCAAAGAGGCTGAGGGCAACCACAACTAGAACTGCTACGGCTGTCAGTCCCTGCAAGAGGTCCCAAAGCACGCAGCAGGAGAGAAACAGCTGTCCAGAGAGATCCCTTTAAGCACACGTCTCAAAGGAGCACCAGCCCCCACCCCCGGAAAGTCCTGGTGCCTTTTTGCCCTCTGTAAAGTAGTTCCGGGCTGAAGTTTTTGCACAAGTGTGTCCCGCCAGTGTAGACGCTCTCTTGCACAAAAGTGCATGGCTCTTACGATGCACTGTGACCAGTGTGGACGTGCTCTTGCGCAAGTACTTTTGCGCAAGAGTTCTTGCGGAAGAAGCGTGCAGTGTAGACGTAGCCTTAGAGACTAACAGCTTTATTTGTACATAATCTTTTGTGGGTCAAAACCACTTTGTCATGCATCTAACAAAGTAGTTTTGACCCAAGAAAGCTTATGCCAAAACAAATCTTTAAGGTGCCACACGATTCCTCATAGTTTTTATAAGTACGGTGGTTATTGCAGTAAGCCTAGACTGGTGGGTCTGGTCGACTACTTGCATTTCCTGGCCCCCTTGCTGCCTCTATATCAGAAACAGCAACAGGAGGATGGGGGGGAACAGGAGCCAGTGCTTGGGGGAGAAGCTTAAAAGCCAGTTCCCCCCAGCACTGTCTCTGCAGTGCTGCTTGCCCCTCCCCCTGCGCTGCTGCCTCTCTGCTGGGACCCCCTGTGGACAGGAGCTGCTGCTGCAGAGCAGCCACTGTCCGTGTGGAGTCTCAGCTTCCTGCTGGAACCCTCTCCCCCATGGATAGGGGCTGCTGGACCCGGTGCGAGCTTGTGCCAAGTCCAGGAGATAACCCCACTGCGGCTCTGCAATTTAAATATAGTAGGAGCCAAGCTGCCTGTGCGCCCAACTCTTACTACATTTAAACTGCAGAGGCACAGCGGAGGTAGCACCTTCCCTCATTGACTAATTGTTGAGTCGATATAAGTTGTATCGACTACACAATTTACCCAGTTACCCACCTCTTAACTTCTTTAGTCTGCACTGCAGTCAGGAGGTATGATGGCAGCACATGTAGGCAGACCCAAGACTACATTTAAAGGGCACAGGCATAGCCAGGATAGCGAGTGCCCTGCCCCACCCCTTATCAACTAATCGAGTAGTCAATGGAAATTCCGTTGACTACTCGATTGGCTGATTAATCAAAATGTAACTTCCCTACAGGAGACCTAGGTTCAGATCCTTGCTCTCACACAGACTTTCAGTAAGCCACTTTCATTCTCTCTCTTCTCTATCTGTAAGATGAGGATAGTAGTACTTCCTTACTTCATGAGGTGTTGTAAGGAGAAATACATTCAAAATGGTGAAGTGTTCAGATACTGGTAACAAGGCCCATATAATACCTAAGATAGGTAGATATATCAGCCCTATTCACACTACATGTTGTAGCAAAGCTCCAGCTATTCCCCGTGGATCTCGCACTATTGGCGGAGAGCGTTAGCCTCAGAGGCTCACCATGGCTGTTCACACAGCCTGGCTGCGTCTAGACTGGCATGATTTTGCGCAAAAGCAGCTGCTTTTGCGCAAAAACTTGCCAGCTGTCTATACTGGCTGCTTGAATTTGCGCAAGAACACTGACGATCTAATGTAAGATTGTCAGTGTTCTTGCGCAAATACTTTGACGCTCCCGCTCGGGAAAAAGCCCTCTTGCGCACGTGCTCTTGCGCAAGAGGGCCAGTGTAGACAGGGAAGGAATTTTTTGCGTAAGAAAGCCCTGATGGCGAAAATGGCCACCGGAGCTTTCTTGCGCAAAATAGCGTCTATACTGGCCACGGATGCTTTTGCACAAAAGCATCCATGCCGATCTAGACACTCTTTTGCGGAAATACTTTTAATGGAAAAACTTTTCCATTAAAAGTATTTCCGCAAAATCATGCCAGTCTAGACGCAGCCCCTCTTTCTCTCTACGAGCAGCAGGAGCCACAGCCCACTGAGTCACACTCATCACAGGCTGGTTCATAAGTTTGGGGGAAAATCCCCTCTGGAGTCCCGATCTCCCTTCTCGAGGCAGAGGTTGAGATGTTGTGGGGAGGTTGGGGGAACCCAAGCCCACCTACTACTCCAGGCTCCAGCTCAGGGACCCTAAGGCAGCAGCAACAGGCAGGGTTAATGCCACTCACAATCTGGCAGTTTTTCCCTCCTAGTACCTTTCCTTTGGTACCTGCTTGCCAGTCCTCTGCCCATGCAGCTCCGTCCTTGCCTGGGGGAGCCCTTTTTCAGTGGCGCCACAGGCCTTAATTGGCTGCAGATGTTTAATTAGGCCTCCTCTTCTCACCACCTGCTTTGTTTGCAGGCAGCTTCCTCCCTCCTTTCCACCTTTGCCTCAGCTAGCTGTAGGAGCTGCTGGATGTGTGGTGGTGGTGGTGGTGAACGGGGCCTCTGCTGTCCTGCCCTGGGTAGGGGAGGAGGACCCCCTTTTTCCATCTTCTTGGGGGACTACCTGGCCCCTTTTGTCACTGCTGTAGGCCTGGACTCCACCTTTCTTGCTGCTGTTTCCACTGCTCCCTCTGGGGCAGAGGAAATAAGGGGGCTGCTTTAGGGTAGCTCCTGGGGCCCTTTCTCCCCTCAGCTTGCTCTGTGTGTGTGGAGTTTGTAAGGGACCCTCTCTCCATCTGAGTCCCTGGGTTGGTTTGTGTAGGGTTTTTTTTGTGCGGTGCTGGGGATGGGGTGTGATTTTTTTCCCCTCTCCCCCATTCCTGCTGCTGCTGCCACCACTACCACTGCTACCTTCCCTGCCTCAGTTGCTACAGGGGCTTTTTCCATTCCTAGCCCCACTGCTTGCCCCCCTCCATTTGCTCTGCTGGGCCCTGCAGCAGGTGCTGTGGGCCTGCTACTCAGGTGCCCTGGGCATACCTGCCTTCCTCCCTCCCCCAGCAGTGTCTGGCTGACCTGCTCTTCTAGCAGCAGACCCTTTCTCGCTGCCTGCCCTTCCTCTCCACTGCCTTCCCCCCCTTTTCTGTGTGCCTGTGTCCCCCTTTTTCTTTTGCTTCGTGCCTGAGCCTCCCCTTCTTTTCTTAGTTACCTTCCTCAACAAACCATTTCATCTCCCCCATGTTGTTGCTAATATAATTTACCCCCTCATCTCCCCAGTGCAGCTAGAGGAGCTGGTCTTTCCATCCTGTGCTGAAGAATTGTGTGTCTTGTTCCTTTATCCTCCTTGCTCCTTTTTATATTGCTGCCCTCCCACCCCACTTTCAGCCTAGCCGGGGGTGGGGGTGGCGAGGATTAACCTTCCTCTTCCCTTTCGTCCCTCCCCTGGTACCTTTTTTCCCTCTCCCAATTGCTATTCCTGTCCTTCCCTACCTGCACAGAACAACAATGGAGGAGCTGTTGTGTAACGCCCCTGCCACTGTTTCCCCACCCGTCCTCCCATCTATCTCTGCAAATGCTGTCCCCTCTGAGGCTGTTGGGCTACCCATTGATACAACAGTGGCGGCGGACATGGATGGGGATTCCGGGACCCCCACCACTCCTGCCACTGTACTTTCTGCCAGTGTCACCATTAAGAAGGCCCTCCTGAAGGGCAGGAAGGGCCAGGGGACCAAGAAGAGCAAGATCCCCTCCCAGAAGGCAAAACCTCCTATGGTGGTGGCTTACCTCCCTGCTGCAGCCCCAGTGTCGTCCGCAGCTTCCCCTCTTTCCTGTCTCGCCCTGTTCCCCCCCATCAACTCTGGGGGCGATGGTGTTCTGGCCCCTGGGGCATATGCCCAGGTAGTCGCCAACCCCCCGCCTGCCACCTCCCAATCCACTCAGGCCGCCTTCCGGAATTCCATCTCCGATGGCCAAAGCCCCTTTCCCACCCTGACCAGGAAGCATGTTGCCTCCTAGTGTTGGCCTCGCCCCATGTGGAGACCTATGTGAGGGCGTTGGCATGCATGGTGGGGTCCACGGATGTGTTGGCAACCTCTAAGCTGTTTGGAAAGGTGGTGTCCTTCCTGGAGTCCAAGGCTGCTACCCAGGAGGCGGTGCAGAAAGATTTGGTGGTGGTGGGAGTCCACGTTCCACTCGAGCCGCTGGAGGACCTGAGCATACGGGTGTTGTTTTCCTCCCTTCCTCCTCACTGCCATTCCTCTCCACCCTGGGGAGGCCCTTGTCAGTCCTAAGTCTCCTTCCTCTGGGCTGCAAAGTTCCTGCCCTCCGCCTCATCCTCTCCTTCCACTGGCAAGTCCAAATCCAACTGCTGCCAGTGTGGAGTGGCTCTAGAGGGTCATTTCTGGTGCCCCATCAAGGGGCCCAGTACTGGGTATACTACACTGTGCGGGAAGCCCGGTGCTTTCTCAGCCGGCCGATGGGGTATGTCCAAAGGGACTGCCCCTTGGCCTGGCCTAGAGAGGCACTTGAGACCCCCAAACCTGGGAGGGCACCAGTATCACTGGTGGCCCTGATGGTCCAGACCCTGGGGTCGCCCCTCCTCCAACCATGACCATTATCAGTCCCACTCAGGCTCCACAAGGCTCAGACAAACGTGTGGATGCCGCTGCTGCCGTGATAAGCAGCAAGGCTGGGCCTGCAGAGGGCATCAGAGTCAGTGAAGGTTGAGACATTAAGTTTGACCCTGGCTGCCTCAGAGGGGGATCATCTTGTCCAGAAAGGACAACAGCTGCCCTCTCTGTCTCCCTGTGATCAACCATCCTCCCCTCTCCCCACCTCCGAGTTGCCCTAAGGTGCAACCACCTCCCCAGCCATCAGCAGTACTTCAGCCGGGGCCACTGAGCCCCTGGGTGCTTCTAGTGGGCAGGAATTCCCGTTGTTCCCCATCACCCCCGGCACTGGGGCCTCTGGTGCTGCACTCCCTGTGTCATCTAGGCCTGGCGCTGGGGAGACACTTCCTTCCCCTACTACCGCTACTGATCTCCTGTCCTGCGAGGAGGCACTGTGTCCCGATGCCTTTTCCGCTGAAGCTGCTGACCCTATTCCTGCTCCCAGCTCCTGTCCTATCCCCATTTCCTGCTCAACCCCTCTCCCAACCAAATTTTCCACACCGCCTCCTGTTCCCCTTCCATCCCTTCCTCTTAGTCCTTTTCCTAATCCCCCCCACCGCCTCCCCTTAATCCCCTTCCTTCTCTTCCTCCTCTCCCTGATTCCCTGCCTCACCTCTTTCCTTCCTCTTACCCTATTGCTGTTGCCCCCGGGGGTGCCATGTTTACCTCAGATGTTGGCCCATGGGAGGCGGTTTTCATTTCTCCTGCTCCCAGCACGTCTGGGGCTGTTCTCCCTCAACCACTACCACTGCCATCATCGCAGCAGGGACTTCAGGGTCCCTGCTTGCCTATGTCAGTTGATCGCGGGGCTCGTAGGGGGGTCTGGCTTGAAGACATTCAGGGGCCCAAGGCCCCAACACCCACTGTGCTGAAGGACAAGATGCGCAGTTCCTTGGTGGACATTCGTGGCTCCAAGAACAAGGTGGTTTTTGCCCTTCAGCACTGGGGAGACTTCCATCTTGTTCTCCATACTGTAAGGGCCATTTTGGGGGAGGGCAAAGGGACTGGGTGGCAGGCAGCTGCAGCCTACTAACGCTGCTTCCATGATGTTCTGCTCAGGTTTGGGTTCAGTCACGATTTGCTGCGGGGTCTGATGGGGGCTGCCAGCACTCCTGCCAGCGAGGATCTTCCCCAGCCTTCCCAATGTGCACCGCTCATCTTTGCCACTCTGAACACCCTGGGCTGTAAGCTGGATCTCTGCAGGTGTCAGGTGCTCTTCATGTTCCTTCAGGAGACCCACACCACCCCGGCTGCTGAGACTAGTTTGCGGCTGCAGTGTGGGGACAGGGTTTATTTCAACCACTTGTCGGCTCATCAAGCCGGGGTGGCAACCCTGTTCTCCCCAAACCTACAGACTGAGGTGCTGGGGACTGCTGAGGTCATGCAAGGTCGCCTGCTGTACCTCTGGGTTCGTGTGGAGGGCCTGATGTTACACCACCTTAACGTCTACACCCCGACGTGCAGCCTGGCATTTGCCTTCCTTGGCTCCCTGGATCCTTGTGAGTGCCTGGTCCTGGGTGGGGATTTCAACTGCACCCTCAAGGAATGGGACCACATGGGGAGTGAGCAGTGCCAGGCTGCTGTAGTTGTCAAGATAATAGATTAACGCTCCCAGGTGGATGTCTGGCATGACCACCACCTGGATGGGGACACCGCATTCGCCTTTGTCCGGGTGGAGGGTCATTGTTTTTTTCACACCTGGTTGGACCACATTTTTATTTCCCATTGTCATCTTTCTTGGGCCCATTCCTCCAGTGTTCTGCCGGCCCCGTTCTCGGACCACCACTTGGTGGCTGTGATGGCCTCTCTCTCCTAGGAGAGGCTGGGGCTGGACAACTGGCATTTCAACAATAGTTTGCTGGAGGATGTGGGCTTTGTAGAGTCCTTCTGGGAGTTCTGGCTGGCCTGGCATGGGCAGCGGTGCACCTTTCCCTCAGCACTGCAGTGGTGGGATGTGGGGAAGGTGCGCACACAGCCATCTCGCTCATCTCGCTAGGCTGTGGTCCATACTGGCAGATGTGGTCCATCCAGACCAGCCCTACACCATCCTGGGCTGTACCATCTTCAGTAATGTTTATTTGGTCCAGGATCTCATAGAGCTTGGGTGTAAGGATGATCTGTCATTCACCCTCCTGTCCTTGGATCAGAAGAAGGAGTTAAACCAGTTGGACCACTCGTATCTCCTTGACAATCTGTGGACATTTGGCTTCAGGCCCCACTTTGTGGGGTTTCTTCAGGTGCTGTACACTTCCATGGAGTGCTTGGTCAAGCTCAGCTAGATTCTGACAGAACCTGGTTAGCTCTAGGCAGGGAGTGCGTCAAGGCTATTCACTGTTGCATCAGCTGTATACTCTGGCCATCAAGTCCTTCCTCTATCTCCTTCACACAGGGTTGATGGGTTGGTGCTCTGTGAGCTGGAGATTCAGCTGCTCCTGTCAGCGTATGCCAATGACATGATCCTCATGGTCCAGGACCTGGATGACCTGGTATGGGTGGAGGCCTGCAAAGCTGTTTATTTGGCGGCCTCCTCCACCCAGGTCAGTTGGGTCAACAGCTCTAGCTTGGTGGTCAGGGCCGGGTAGCAGGCAACCTCCCTCCCATCCATGCTTCAGGCAATCTGGTGGAGTGCAGGCCACTGCTCTATATTTGAATTGTAGAATCATAGAATGGGAAGGGACTTCGAGATGTCATCGAGTCCAGCACCCCCAGATGTGGCCTCACCAGAGCCGAATAAAGGAAATAATCACTTCTCTAGATCTGCTAGCAATGCTCCTCCTAATGCACCCTAATATGCCATTAGCCTTCTTGGCTACAAGGGCACACTGTTGACTCATATCCAGCTTCTCATCCACTGTAATCCATAGGTCCTTTTCTGCAGAACTGCTACTTAGCCATTCAGTCCCCAGCCTGTAACAATGCTTGTGATTCTTCCGTCCCAAATGCAGGACTCTACACTTGTCCTTGTCAAACCTCATCAGATTTCTTTTGGCGCAATCCTCTAATCTGTCTAGGTCACTGTGGACCCTATCCCTGCCCTCCAGCATATCTACCTCTCCCCCTAGCTTAGTGTCATCTGCAAACTTGCTGAGGGTGCAATCCATCCCCTCATCCAGGTCATTAATAAAGATGTTGAACAGAACAGGTCCAAGAACAGAACAGATCCTTGCGGCACTCCGCTTGAAACTGACCGCCAACCTGACATCGAGCCATTGATCACTACTCGTTGGGCCCGACAGTCTAGCCACCTTTCTATCCATCTTACAGTCCATTTATCCAATCCATATTCCCTTAACTTGCTGGCAAGAATATTGTGGGAGACCGTCTCAAAAGCTTTGCTAAAATCAAGGTATATCACATCCACTGACTTTCCCATATCCACAGAACCAGTTACCTCATCATAGAAGCTAATCAGATTGGTCAGGCATGACTTGCCCTTCATCAAACCATGTTGACTATTCCTGATCACTTTCCCCTCTTCCAAGTGCTTCAAAATGGATTCCTTGAGGATCTCCTCCATGATTTTTCCAGGGACTGAGGTAAGGCTGACTGAACTGTAGTTCCCTGGATTGTCCTTCTTCCCTTTTTTAAAGATGGGCACTATATTTGCCTTTTTCGAATCATGTCTCCTGATCTCCACGAGTTTTCAAAGATAATGGCCAAAGGCTCCGCAGTGACATTTGCCAACTCCCTCAGTACCCTCGGATGCATTAAATCCGGGCCCATGGATTTGTGTATGTTTAGCTTTTCTAAATAGTTCCTAACTTGTTCTTTCCCCACCAAGGGCTGTCCACCTTCTTCCCATACTGTGTTGCCTCGTGCATTTGTCTGGGAGCTGACCTTGTCGGTGAAGACAGAGGCAAAGAAAGCATTGAGTACTTCAGCTTTTCCCACATCATCTGTCACTAGGTTATCTCCCTCATCCAGTCAGGGCCCCACACACTCTCTGATCACCCTCTTGTTGCTAACATGCCTACAGAAACCTTTCTTGTTACCCTTCACATCCTTTGCTAGCTGCAATTTCAGTTGCGCTTTCGCATAACTCCCCTGCATTCTCAAGCAATATTTTTATACTCCTCCCTAATCATCTGTCCAAGTTTCCACTTCTTGTAAGCTTCCTTTTTGTGTTTAAGTTCACCAAGGATGTCCCCAGTAAGCCAATCTGGTTGCCTACTATATTTGCTTTTCTTGCTGCGCATCAGGCTGGTTTCTTCCTATGCCTTTAATAAGGCTTCTTTAAAATACTGCCAGCTCTCCTAGACTCCTTTTCCCTTCATGTAAGCATCCCAGGAAATCCTGCCCATCAGTTCTCTGAGGGAGTCAAAGTCTGCTTTTCTGAAGTCCAGTGTGTATATTTTGCTACTCTCCTTTCTTCCTTTGGTCAGGATCCTGAAATCTACCATCTCATGATCACTGCTTCCCAGGTTGTCACCCACCTCTACTTCCCCTACTTGTTCCTCCCTGTTTGTGAGCAGCAGGTCAAGCTGCACACGGCCCCTGGTCGGTTCCTTCAGCACTTGTACCAAGAAGTTATCCCCAACATTTTCCAAGAACTACCTGGATTGTCTGTGTACTGCTGTATTGGTCTCCCAACAGATGTCAGGGTGATTATAAGTCCCCCATGAGAACCAGGGTCTGAGATCTGGAAGCTTCTCTCAGTTGTCCAAAGAAAGACTTACCTACCTCATCCATTGGATCTGGTGGTCTATAGCAGACACCATCACCCCTGTTGCTTCCACCTCTAAACTTAACCCATAGACTCCCAACAGTCCTTTCTCTCTCTAAATACTGGAGCTCTGAGCAATCATACTGCTCTCTTACATACAGTGCAACTCCTCCTTTTCTCCCCCGCCTGTTCTTCCTGAACAGTTTATACCCTTCCATGACAGTGCTCCAGTCATGCGAGTCATCCCACCAAGTCTCCATTATTCCAATCAAATCATAGTTCTTTGACTGGGCCACGGCTTCTAATTCTTCCTGTTTGTTTCCCAGGATTCTTGCATTTGTGTACAAACACCTGAGAACCAGTTGATTGCCCTACCTTCTCCATTCGAATCAGGGGTCCTTCTTTGTTGCTCGTTCTTCCTTGTGTTTCTCCCCAGTATCTGAATTCCCCACTTAGCTCAGGGTTTTGGTCATTGTCCCCCAATGAACCTAGTTTAAAGCCCTCCTCACTAGGTTCGCAAGCCTGCCCGCGAAGATGCTCTTTCCTCTCTTGGTTAGGTGGATCCCATCTCTTCCTAACAATCCTTGTGCTCGGAACAGAGTCCCATGGTGGAAGAAACCAAAGCCCTCTTTCCGACACCCCCTGCGCAACCACGCATTTACTTCCTCAATTCGATGATCCCTACCCGGACCTTTTCCTTCAACTGGAAGGATGGATGAGAACACCACTTGTGCTTCAAATTCCTTGATCCTTCTTCCCAGCGTTACATAATCTGCTGTAACCCGCACAAGGTCATTCTTCACCGTATCGTTAATTCCTACAAGGAGAAGTAGGAAAGGGTAGCGATCCAAAGGTTTAATCACTTTCGGAAGACTTTCGGTCACATCCTGAATGCAAGCTCCTGGTAAGCAGCACACTTCTCGAGATTGCAGGTCTGGATGGCAGATGGATGACTCAGTCCCTCTTAGGAGGGAGTCCCCAATGACCACCACCCGTCGTCTTCTTTTGGGGGTGGTGGTCGTGGAACCCCCATTCCTAGGACTACGCATCCCATGCCTTTTGGTAGATGGTGTTCCCTTCTGATTTCTTCCCTGAGAGGTCCCTGCCAAAGCATTCTCCACCACAGTGCCTGTGGAGAGAGCCTGATAGTGGTTACTTACCTCTACAGGAATTGGGGATACCTGAGATGGCTGCCTTCTCCTTCTAGAAGTTACATGCTGCCAGTTTTCTTCCTTGTCTTGTACTGCCCTGACTGGCTCTTCAGCCTGCTGTGCCTGCAGGATTAAACACTGCCTTCTATTGAGGAAGTCTTCATCCTCTCTGATAGAATGTAGGGTCGATACTTGGGCCTCAAGTCCTCTAATTTTTTCTTCCAAAATGGGGACCAACTTGCACTTAATGCAGATGAAATCCCTTCTTTCTTCCTGGAGGAAGACAAACATGGCACATGCTGTGCAGGTAACAACAGCAGACCTATCACCGTCCATACCTGCCTTCCTTCTGAGAGATTGCTCAGTTGTTATTAAATGCCTCCTTGAAGGGCAGGAGTGTAGTGAAAAGATTTTAAAGAATGGCGAGTGTATCTCACCCCCTTCCCAACTCCCTCTCCAAACCCCCTGTTAACAGCCCCTGCTTGCAAGCTCCCTGTTCTCTGACTCACTCCTTTATAAAGTCCTGGACTGCCTGACAGCCCCTTCCCCTGATTAAGGCTCAACCAATGAGCAGAGGCTTCTAGATTTCAAACCCTGATTAGATGCTCACAGCTTCCACCTGCCAGCCACAGCACACACTCCGGGGGGGAGCGGGGAGGGAAAGGAGAAAAAATGCAATGTGGTGCCCAGAACTGGACACAGTACTCCAATTGAGGCCTAATCAGTGTAGAGTAGAGTGGAAGAATGACTTCTTGTGTCTTGCCCACAACACTCCAGCTAATGCAAAAAGTTAATGCTTTTTTTGCAATAGCGTCACACTGTTGACTCATATTTAGCTTGTGGCCCACTATGACCCCAAAATCCCTTTCAGCAGTACTTCCTAGACAATCACTTCCCATTCTGTATGTGTGAAACTGATTTTTCCTTCCTAAATAGAGTGCTTTGCATTTGTCCTTATTAAACTTCATCCTGTTTACCTCAAACCATTTCTCTAGTTTGTCCAGATCATTTTGAATTATGATTCTATCCTCCAAAAGAGTTGCAACCCCTCCCAGCTTGGTATCATCTGCAAACTTAATAATCGTACTCTTTATGCCATCATCTAATTCATTGATGAAGATCTTGGACAGAACTGGCCGCAACACAGATCCCTGTGGAACCCCACCTGTTATGCCCTTCCAGCATGATTGTGAACTGTTAATAATTACTCTTTGAGAATGGTTATCCAGCTAGTTATGCACCCACAGTAGTCCCATCTATGTTGTATTTCACTGGTTTATTGATAAGAAGGTAATGCAAGACTGTGTCAAATGCCTTACTAAAATCTAGGTATACCATGTCCCTTGTCCACAAGGCTTGTTAGCCCATCAAAGGAAGCTATCAGATTGGTTTGACATGATTTGTTCTTTACAAATCCATGCTGGCTGTTACCTATAACCTTATTTTCTTCCAGATATTTGCAGACAAATTCCTTAATTACTTGCTCCATTATCTTCCCTGGCATAGAAGTTAAGCTGACTGGTCTGTAGTTTCCTGGGTTGTTCTTATTTCCCTTTTTATAGATGGGCACTATATTTGCCCTTTTCCAGTCCTCTGGAATCTTTCCCAACTTCCATGATTTTTCAAAGATGATAGCTAAAGGCTCTGATACCTCTTTTATCAGCTCCTATTCTAGGATGCATTTTATCAGGTCTTTTAACTTGCTCTTTTATTTTAACTTCTAAACCTACCCCATTTCCACTGGCATTCATTATGCTAGGCATCACGTCACCATCCATCATCTTAACGAAAACGGAAACAAAGAAATCATTAAGCATCTTGGCATTTTCCTTTCTGCCAAGCATCCCTCCTGCCAGAGAACTGGCAAGGTTTAGAGTCCAGGATGGCTGAGCAGTTGCAGAAATGGGCAGGACTGCTCCAGTGCTTCTCCCTGCGTGGGAGGATGCTGGTGCTTAACTGGCTGGTCCTGTCCATGCTCTGGCACCATCTCAACACCCTGAGTTTCCTGGTTCACATCCAGCAGCTGATGCTGTGGTTCTTCTGTCCAGGACTTCATGGGGTTTTCCTTCACCGCTTCCGAGGACTCCGATATGACCCGCAGTTCCTTTATTTGAGAGTTCTTCTGTGAGAGCTCTGAGCTGCTGGCCTTCTACCAGGACCTCCTCCAGACCTGGAAGCTACTTTCAGCAAACAGGTCCTTGGGAGCCACCATGGGGCCAGACCTCCTTGCAGAGCCCCTGCTACACAATCCTCATCTTCATGTGCAGGCGGCAGAGTCCCACTTGGTGCACGAGAGGCTGGTCCTGGCATAGGTCACCAGGATCAGAGACCTCGTGGACTATGACCGGGGAAATTGGGTGGATCCTCTGGCACTTGCCCAGCACATGGGGCTCTTCACCTTTTGTACTCCCCGGTGTGTACTTTAGGAGGTGAGGGGTGCTTTGCCACTCGCTGCTCAGGTTTATCTTGACCGGGTCCTGCAAGAGGGCACACCCCACCCACCCCTCACCTCTAGGCTGCCAGATCTCTCCATCGGCCCCCAGCCCAATGTGTTTTCCCTATGGCCTACCCCTCATCATCTGAGCTGGCTGCAAACATTGCAGTCGGTCCCCTTTTGAGCTGCATCAAAAAGTCATCTGTACATGTTCGTGCTTCACACTCTTCACTTCCCCACCCTCGTATCCTGCCCAGATAACAAATTGTGGGATCTCCTACCTCCAGTAGAGGGTGGGGAGCCCTGGTGGGCCAGCCTTTACTCCATCTTGGTTCCATAGCCTGCCGGGGACATCAGCTGGAGAATCCTCCATGGTGTGCCAAGTACGTGCTCCTGCTCACAGCGGTTCACCTGTGTTCCCAACACTTGCCCCTTCTGTGGTATGAGGGAGACCCAGGTGCACATTTATCTCAAGTGCCCAGGTAACAGCCCCTCTTTTGGCTCCTCTAGAACCTCTTGTTGAGGTTCTGGCTGCACTTCTCCCCTCACCTATTAATTTACGTACACCCCGTCCATCGCTCCACAAAGTTGCTGGACCTCCTTGTCAGCCTCCTCCTGGCTATAGCCAAGATGACAGTCTCCAAGACCAGGGAACAGAGGTTGGCTGAGGGAGGGGCCTGCAACTGTGGGGCCTATTTCTGCTCCTGCATCCATTCAGATATCCAGGCCGAGTTCCACTGGGCAGTGTCCACTGGCTCTCTCTAGACCAGGGGTGGCCAATCCATTTAACAAAGAGAGCCGAAACAGCAGCGGAAAAAATGTGAAGAGCCGCACCAGAATTGTCGAGCAAAAACAAAAAAAATTTAAAAAGGAGGCTGCTCCTTTAAGACGGCCACCATCTTGGGTGCCATTTTGAAAACTCTGCAGCTCCGACCCGGTAAACACAGGGAAGCTGGGTACCGGGGCGGGGGGGGAGAGTTTGAGGGGCGCAGGAGCGGCTTCGCGAGTCGCACTTTTGGGGGGCAAGAGCTGCATGTGGCTCGCAAGCCGCGGGTTGGCCATGGCTGCTCTAGACCTTCGAGGGGCAGTGGGTGCTGTCCAGGGTTCTCTGCTTGGTGTCCCCATCTGGCTTCTTCGTTTTAGCCTTTTGATCTCTATACCTGTCCCTGTTTTCTCTTTATTTCCTGTAATCACTTGGCGTTCTGGGCTCTCTGGACCCTCCCCATAAGCTAGCAGGAGGTTCTTTAGATGTGGGTGGGCGTATGCCAATAGGAGCAGTAAACGGCAGACAGCTAATCTGGGTCTGTCACTATATATATACCCAAAGAAAAATGGAAGGAATCAGTCTGCTGTGTTTGTCTGCAGCTATTTCCTTGATTAGTGCCGCCACATCCTCCCCTATCCCCCAGCCACTGCCATCTTCAGAGACAGAGTTCAGCTATGGGACCTTTAGCTCTGCCCATAATTAGCATAAGCTTTCCTGTAAGGGGAGATTCTTCTGTTAATAGACTGGCATCCATAATAGAGTTGCATTGTGACCTTAACTTTTCTGTAGCTCATCCGCAAATTGGAGATACTGTTGTCTACTAATGGGTATTGTGAGGCTGATTTCATTAATATTTGTAATGTACTTTGAGAGTCTCACAAGGAAGATGTTAAAGAAGAGCAAGGCAGTATTACTATTTGTGTATTACCAGAGGATATACCTGGAATTGCTTGGGTCCTTAACTTAAATAATATTTTATTTTTCTTCATTGAAATCATTGCACTTGATGTGGCTGAGGAGGAGGGGCTCAGTAAGCAGGCTGCCCTAGGGAGAGAGGATGACCCCAGCCCTTCCTCACTGCTGCAGCTTCGGGTCAGGTAAAAAGTGCCTGTGCATGGCTGCTGCAATGGGCACAGCTAAGGGAAAGGTACATGTCCGCTAGCTGGGGAACAGACAGACACACAGACAGACATACACAAAGAGACAAACGCTCTCAAATATATAGTAGATAGAACCATAGAATCCTTGGGCTGGAAGAGACCTCAAGAGGTCATCAAGAGACCATCAAGTCCAGCCCCCTGCCCAAAGCAGGACCAACTCCAACTAAATCATCCCAGCCAGGGCTTTGTCAATCCAAGACGTAAAAACCTCTAGGGATGGAGATTCTACCACCTCCCTAGGTAACCCATTCCAGTGCTTCACCACCCTCCTAGTGAAATAGTTTTTCCTACTATCCAAGCAAGACCTCCCCAACTGTAACTTGAGACCATTGCTCCTTGTTCTGCCATCCGTCACTACTGTCACCGAAGAGGAGCAGCTAACAGGGAGTTTGGAGAGGGAGTTCTCCAGGTAAAGGAGGAGTAAATACGGGACCCTTGTGGTAAGTGGCTGTCTGTAGTGTGTGTTGTGTGGGGGGGTTACTTGCTGTGGGCTGAGCTTGTGTTTGTCTGTTTGGTTTGTTTGTTTGTTTTGAAGGAGCTTCTAAAGGTTTGAAATCTAGAAGCCTCTGTTAATTGGCTGAGCCTCAGTCAGGGGGAGGGGCTACCAGGGCTTTATAAGCTGTGAGTCAGCGACCAGGGAGCTTGTGAACAGGAGCAGCTAACGGAGTTTGGAGAGGGAGTTTAGAGGGGGAGGTTAGAGGGCACTAGTGACTTCTGACCTTCTTTAAACATAACTTTTATAATAATCTATATTCCAGACATTTAATAAGAAGCCCCGTTTATACTTAAACTTATTCATAAGAAAAATGGAGACAGAAGCCCAGCAACAGAGTGGGGGCTATATTGTGTCGAGTGTAACATGTATAATTACCTGCCATGTGGGCGGGTGGTGTATGTGTGCACCCGTTGCAAGGAGCTCCTGACCCTCAGAGACTGAGTTCGGGCTTTGGAGGCCAGGGTGGCTGAACTGGAGGAGCTAAGGGAGGTAGACAGCTATGTTGATGAGACTTTCCGGGACACTGTAGTACTGTCCCACCTCCAGTCTGAGAGCACCACTTCCCTTAAAGAGGATGAAAGTCTCAAGGGAACAGAGCATTCAATGGGAACAGAGGGAAACCATCCCGTAGTTGGGATCCTCCTTCCAGAGGATGTTGCGGTATCCTCTCGCACCAAGGATACCTCTGAGGGGGAGGGAACACCAGTTGTTAGGAAGAGGCAGGTGTTAGTAGTGGGTGATTTGATTGTTAGGAACATAGATAGTTGGGTTTGTGATAACCGGGAGAACCGTATGGTCACTTGCCTGCCTGGTGCGAAGGTTGCGGATCTCTCGAGGCATCTAGATAGACTTATGTGTAGTGCTGGGGAGGAGCCAGTGGTCGTGGTACATGTAGGTACCAATGACATAGGGAAGGGTAGGAGAGATGTCCTGGAGGCCAAATATAGGTTACTAGGAAAGAGACTGAAATCCAGGACCTCTATGGTGGCATTCTCGGAAATGCTTCCAGTTCCACGCGCAGGGCCAGGTAGGCAGGCAGAGCTTCAGAGTCTCAATGCGTGGATGAGACGATGGTGTAGGGAAGAGGGGTTTAGATTTATTAGGAACTGGGGACACTTTTGGGAGAGGGGGAGCCTATACAGGAAGGATGGGCTCCACCTAAACCAGGGTGGAACCAGACTGCTGGCACTAAACATTAAAAAGGCCGGAGAGCAATTTTTAAACTAAGAGATGGGGGAAAGCCGATTGGTGCGGAGATGCACATAAATCGGATGGAGACTTCTCTTAGAGGAGAATCCATTGATAGGGATTCTCTAAGCTGTAGTCAGAAAGAGAGGAGGAGAGAGGACAAACCATGGGCCAGAGCAGACAAACGACCGCATATAAAGGAATCCAATGCATCAGGGAAGGGCAGACAGATAAGCAGTGGCAAATTTTTAAAGTGCTTCTACACAAATGCTAGGAGTCTGACTAATAAGATGGGTGAACTAGAGTACCTCGTATTAAAGGAGGAGATTGACATAATCGGCATCACTGAAACCTGGTGGAATGAGGAAAATCTGTGGGACACAATCATACCGGGATATAAAAATATCGGAAGGATAGAGCAGGCCCTGTGGGTGGCGGAGTGGCACTGTATGTGAAAGATAATGTAGAATCAAATGAAATAAAAATATTAAATCAATCAACATATTCAATAGTATCGCTATGGATAGTAATTCCATGCTCCAATAATAAGAAATTAGCAGTAGGGATATATTATTGACCACCTGACCAGGACAGCGATACTGACATTGAAATGCTGAGGGAGATTAGAGAGGCTGCCAAAATAAAGAACTCTATAATAATGGGGGATTTTAATTATCCCCATATTGACTGGATACATGTCACCTCAGGAAGAGAAGCAGAGATAAAATTTCTCAGTGGCTTAAATGGCTGCTTCTTGGAGCAGCTGGTACAGGAACCCACATGGGGAGAGGCAATTCTGGATTTAGTCCTGCGTGGAGCACAGGATCAGGTCCAGGAGATAACCATTACAGGACCTCTTGGGAATAATGACCATAATATAATAACATTTAACATTCCTGTGGTGGGAAGAACACCTCAGCAGTCCAGCACTCTGGCATTTAATTTCAAAAAGGGGAATTACACAAAAATGAGGAGGTTAGTTAAACAGAAATTAAAAGGCACAGTGACTAGAGTCAAATCCCTGCAAGCTGCATGGAAACTTTTTAAAGACACCATAATAGAGGCCCAACTTAAATGTATACCCCAAATTAAAAAACATAGCAAGAGACCTAAAAAAGAGTCACCGTGGCTTAACCCCCATGTAAAAGAAGCAGTGAAGGACAAAAAGGCATCTTTTAAGAAGTGGAAGTCCAATCCTAGTGAGATAAATAGAAAGGAATATAAACACTGTCAAATCAAGTGTAAAAATATAATAAGAAAAGCAAAAAAAGATTGAGGAACAGCTAGCCAAAAACTCAAAAAAAAATAACAAAATGTTTTTTAAGTACATTAGAAGCAGGAAGCCTGCTAAAATACCTGTGGGTCCCCTAGACGATCGAGATATAAAAGGAGCAATCAAGGACGATAAAGCCATTGCGGAGAAACAAAATGATTTCTTTGCTTCAGTCTTCACGGCTGAGGACGTTGGGGAGATTCCCAAATCTGCACCGTCCTTTGTGGGTGATGAATCTGAGGAACTGTCCCGGCTTGAAGTGTCATTAGAGGAGGTTTTGGAACAAATAGAAAAACTTAATGTCAACAAATCTCTGGGACAGGATGGCATTCATCCAAGGGTTCTAAAAGAACTCAAATGGGAAATTGCTGAACTATTATCTGTGGTTTGTAACCTATCCTTTAAATCAGCTTCCATACCTAATGACTGGAAGGTAGCTAATGTGACACCAATATTTAAAAAGGGCTCTAGAGGCGATCCTGGCAATTACAGACCGGTAAGTCTAACTTCAGTACCGGGCAAATCAGTCGAAACAATAGTAAAGAATAAAATTGTGAGGCATGTAGAAGAACATAATTTGTTGGACAAAAGTCAACATGATTTCTGTAAAGGGAAATCATGTCTTACTAATCTATTAGAGTTCTTTGAAGGGGTTAACAAACATGCAGACAAGGGGGATCCAGTAGATACAGTATACTTAGATTTTTCAGAAAGCCTTTGACAAGGTCCCTCACCAAAGGCTCTTGTGTAAATTACATTGTCATGGGATAAGAGGGAAGGTCCTTTCATGGATTGAGAACTGGTTGGAAGACAGGAAACAAAGGGTAGGAATAAATGGTAAATTTTCAGAATGGAGAGGGGTAACTAGTGGTGTCCCCGAAGGGTCAGTCCTGGGACCAATCCTGTTCAACTTATTCATAAATGATCTGGAGAAAGGGGTAAGCAGTGAGGTGGTAAAGTTTGTGGATGATACCAAACTGTTTAGGATAGTCAAGACAGAAGCAGACTGTGAGGGACTCCAAAAAGATCTCGCCAAACTGAGTGACTGGGCAACAAAATGGCAAATGAAATTTAATGTGGATAAGTGTAAAGTAATGCACGTTGGGAAAAATAACCCCAACTATACGTACAGTATGATGGGGGCTAATTTGGCTATGACAAATCAGGAAAGAGATCTTGGAGTTATGGTGGATAGTTTTCTGAAAACTTCCACACAGTGTGCAGCGGCGGTCAAAAAGGCAAATAGGATGCTAGGAATTATTAAGAAAGGGATAGAAAATAAGACGCAGAATATCTTACTGCCCCTGTATAAAACTATGGTACGCCCACATTTTGAATACTGTGTACAGATGTGGTCTCCTCACCTCAAAAAAGATAGTTTGGCCTTGGAAAGGGTTCAGAAAAGGGCAACTAAAATGATTAGCGGTTTGGAATGGGTCCCATATGAAGAGAGGTTAAAATGACTGGGACTTTTCAGTTTAGAAAAGAGGAGACTGAGGGGGGATATGATAGAGGTCTATAAAATCATGAGTGGTGTGGAGAGGGCGAATAAAGAAAAGTTATTTATTAGTTCCCATAATAGAAGAACTAGAGGACACCAAATGAAGTTAATGGGTAGCAGGTTTAAAACTAATAAAAGAAAGTTCTTCTTCACACAGCGTGTAGTCAACCTGTGGAACTCCTTGCCAGAGGAGGCTGTGAAGGCTAGGACTATAACAGAGTTTAAAGAGAAGCTAGATAATTTCATGGAGGTTAGGTCCATAAAAGGCTATTAGCCAGGGGATAGAAATGGTGTCCCTGGCCTCTGTTTGTCAGAGGTTGGAGAAGGATGGCAGGAGACAAATTGCTTGATCATTGTCTTCGGTCCACCCTCTCTGGGGCACCTGGTAGACAGGCTACTGGCTAGATGGACCTTTGGTCTGGCCCAGTACGGCCATTCTTATGTTCTTATGAACAGCCTTTCTCCATCCTCTTTGAAACCTCCCTTCAGGAAGTTGAAGGCTGCTATCAAATCCCCCTCACTCTTCTCTTCTGCAGACTAAATAAAACCAAATCCCTCAGCCTCTCCTTGTAGGTCATGTGCTCCAGCCCCCTAACCATTTTGGTTGCCCTCTGCTGGACCCTCTCCAATGCATCCACATCCTTTCTATAGTGGGGGGCCCAGAACTGGACACAATACTCCAGATGTGGTCTCACCAGAGCCGAATAAAGGGGAATATTCAATTCTCTAGATCTACTGGCAATGCTCCTCCTAATGCACCCTAACATGCCATTAGCCTTCTTGGCTACAAGGGCACACTGTTGACTCATACCCAGTTTTTCATGCACCGTAATCCCTAAGTCCTTTTCTGCTGAACTGCTACTTAGCCAGTCGGTCCCCAGCCTGTAACAATGCTTGGGATTCTTCTGTCCCAACTGAAGGACTCTGCACTTGTCCTTGTTGAACCTCATCGGATTTCTTTTGGCCTAATCCTCTAATCCAGTGGTCTTCAAAGTGGTGCCCGCCGGGGCATTTATGTGCGTCCGCTGAGTGACCAGGGCCGGCCCAAGCCATTCTTGTGCCCCGGGCCCCGGACATGTGGCGCATGCACGGCCCCCGCCCCGGACGCGTGGTGCATGCGCGGCCTCGCTCCCAGCCATGCGGCGCATACACGGCCCCACCCCTGGCCACGTGGTGCATGTGCGGCCCCGCCCCCAGGCGCCCAGCAGCCCCAAAAGGTTGGGGACCACTGGTCTAATCTGTCTAGGTCACTGTGGACTCTATCCCTGCCCTCCAGCATATTTACCTCGCCCCCTAGCTTAGTGTTATCCGCAGACTTGCTGAGGGCGCAATCCATTCCCTCATCCATGTCATTAATAAAGATGTTGAACAAAACCGGCCCTAGAACCAAGCCTTAGGGCACTACACTTGAAACAAACTGCCAACCTGACATCGAACCATTGATCACTACCCGTTGGGGATGAGAATGTAGCCAACTTTCTATCCATCTTACAGTCCATTTATCCAATCCATACTTCCTTAGCTTGGTGGCAAGAATATTGTGGGAGACCGTATCAAAAGCTTTGCTAAAGTCAAGGTATATCACATCCATTGTCTTCCCCATGTCCACAGAACCAGTTACCTCATCATAGAAGCTAATCAGATTGGTCAGGCATGATTTGCCCTTGGTGAATCCATGTTGACTATTCCTGATCACGTTCCTCTCTTCTAAGTGGTTCAGATTGGATTCCTTGAGGATCCCCTCCATGATTTTTCCGGGGACTGAGGTAAGGCTGACTGGTCTGTAGTGTCCTGGACTGTCCTTCTTCCCTTTTTTAAAGATGGGCACTACATTTGCCTTTCTCCAGTCATCCAGGACCTCTCCTGATCTCCACGAGTTTTCAAAGATAATGGCCAAAGGCTCCGTAATGACATTTGCCAACTCCCTCAGTACCCTCGGATGCATTAAATCCAGACCCATCGATTTGTGTAGGGCTAGCTTGTCTAAATAGTTCTTAATCTGTTCTTTCTCCACTGAGGGCTGCCCACTGCCTTCCCATACTGCCTTGCCTAGTGCAGTAGTCTGGGAGCTGACCTTGTCTGTGAATACAGAAGCAAAAAAAGCATTGAGTACTTCAGCTTTTCCCACATCATCTGTCACTAGGTTACCTCCCTCATCCAGTAAGGGCCCCACATGCTCTCTGATTATCCTCTTATTGCTAACATGCCTGTAGAAACCTTTCTTGTTACCGTTCACATCCCTTGCTAGCTGCAATTCCAATTGTGCTTTCGCCTTCCTGATTACTCCTTTGCATTCTCGAGCAATATATTTATACTCTTCCCTAATCATCTGTCCAAGTTTCCACTTCTTATAAGCTTCCTTTTTGTGTTTAAGCTCACCAAGGATTTCCCTGGCAAGCCAATCTGGTCGCCTACCATATTTGCTTTTCTTACTGCGCATTGGAATGGTTTCTTCCTGTGCCTTCAATACGGCTTTTTTAAAATACTGCCAGCTCTCCTGGACTCCTTTCCCCTTCATGTTTGCATCCCAGGAGATCCTACCCATAGCTGTCCTTTTCTCCACTCTTGTTGCCTCAATGGGGTTATAGGTGTCCTGGTCCCCAGCTCTGTCCTTTTGTTGCCCCCTGTAGTTATTACCTATCTATATGTTTTAGAAATGGCCATCTATCTGGGAGTCTGTTTGCTCCTTTTAGCCTAACTTAAATCAAGGTCTGGGTTTGGTTGTGCCAGAAGAACAGGAAGTGCCTGTGTGGGTGTGCACCAAGAATGTCATTCCGCCCACCCATTCAGCAGAGCCACACAGCTGCAAACCCAGAGGTTCCCTGGGCGGGGCCACATGGTGAGTGACTGCCCACCGCAGGAGCAGCTGGGAAGCCACCACGGCTGCTAGAGCTTGGGCTGCTGTGTTAAAAATAGCACCATGGCCCGGGTCCAGTTCTGGCATATGGGGCAGCCACCTGCTATGTGGCCCATGTCCCTGGGGGCATCTGGGACCTCAGCTGCTGGAGCCAGGACTGCAGTACTAAAAATAGCACTTCAGCCCTGGCTCAAGTCCTGGCACAAGGAACATGCTGCCCCGTGTGCCAGGACTGGAGCTGGGGTTGTGGTACTATTTTTAGTACCATGGTCCCGGCCCCAGCTGTCCCTGGGCAGCCACGCACCATGCGGCCCCGCCCAGGGAGCCTCTGGGTCTGCAGCTCCCTGTGTGCCGGGACTGGAGTCGGGCCATGGGACAGCTGATTCTGGGCTGGGGTCGGAGTACTATAAATAGCATTATGGTCCTGGCTCCAGCCCTGGCACAAAGGGCAGCTGCCCACCATGCTGTCATGTCTGGCAGGTGCAGGTGTCAGGATAGCAGAAGGTGAGGAAGGAGAAGGTGGGGGTGAGGAGAGGAAGGGGCTTGTGCTGAGGGGAGAGGAGGTGGCCAGATCGGGAGAAGAAAGGGGAAGACACCAACCGGGAGGGTGGAGGAGAGAGAAATGCCAGGGGGCCAAAAGGAGACAATGAGGGGAAAGGGCATGAGGAGTGGGGGTGGGGAGGAATGGGAAGGTGTCAGTGGGGGTAGAAGAGGGGAGGGGACAGGGTGATGCTGGGAGAGGACAGGGAAGGGGCAATGGGGGCAAGAGGAGGGGGAGGAATGGGTGCTGGGAGAAGAGGGGTTGAAAGGAGGGGTGGGCAAGAGGAAGGCGGGAGTTGGAGCAAGTCATGTGTGAGGGTGCAGAGGGGTGTGAAGAAAACTGGGGCAGAGGGTGGTGAGGGGGTGGGCACCAGGGAGGAAGATGGCAAGGGGGACAGGTATTGAGAAGGTAGGGACAGTGAGGGAAGGGGTAGGAACCAGGAGGCTGCAGGGTGATTGTGGGGGTGAAGCAGAAGGGCAGACATGGGGAGGGGAATGGAGGGGAGCGATGGGCACTAGAGGAGAGAGCCAGGGCAGGTGAGTAAAGGGAGGGATTAGGAGAGGGGATGAGGAGTGAGGCTAGAGGAAGTGTGGGCAAAGGGGGAAGGGCAGGTTCAGGGTCAGAGAGGATGGGGAGGTGGGGCAAGGAGGGCCCAGGAGGGCTGGGGGGAATGAGAAAGGCAGGAGCCAGGACAGCAGAGGAGGGTGGGGGGTGGCAGCAGCAGCAGGCACCAGGGAAGCAGATGGGGTAAGGGGAGGATGGGAGACATGGCAGCAAAGGTGAAAAAGGGAGAAGTTTATATTAGGGATGCAAGTGACTAGTCCCTCGCAGGATATGCAGCATGTGAAGTGCCCCTTCACCTGTGAGCAGTACTGGGGCGTGGAAGGCAGGGACCCTGGTTAAGTTACTTGCTGGGCTGCTGGCTGGGGGCCACCCAGGTAAGGTCTCCCAGCCAGAGCCTGCCTCTGGCACCCCAACCTCTCCCTCTCCAATCCTCTGCCTTCTACTGCACCCCTATCCCATATAACCCAAACCTTCTGCACCCTGCTTGAGCCCCCATACACCTTCCCAGACACTGCATCCCCTCCTACACCCCTCCTCAGATTACAACCCCCTCCCAGACCCTGCACCCCAATCCCTTACCCCAATCCCTTAATCCAAGCTCTTCTGCACCCAACCTCCATCCCAGATCCCCACACTTCCTTCATCAAAATAATGGAAGAGTGTGGCCCTCGACCACTCACAAATTATTGGAATGGCCCCCCCAGCAAAAATTATTGTGCACCCCTGCTCTAAGCGGTGCCCCCAGGAACCATCGGATTACACAATTTGGGAGGAGTTCTTGAACAAACAGACATACAGAGATGGACAGACAAACAGACACACAAACTTTCTCCAATATATAGTAGATGTGAAGTAGACATCCCAGAAGCTCAGGTGGCTAAATTTTTAAAATTCATTTTGACCAGATTTTTTTTTATAGCAACGATTTGAACCATGCCCTATTGACATTTCGAATAGGACAGTTGTGCTAATGTGTGGACCTTTATGACATTTCCCTCAATGTGCTGCTTCTAGTCAAATAAATTTTAAACATGATGAAATGCAAAGTAAGGTCTTCTTTTCATCTTTGATTTAACCAAGTAATGAAGGCCAATAAATCAGCTAGTAATTGAGTTTCTGTTACATAAAAGAACTTTGCACATTTAGTGCTTTTCATTAATCTCTGCTTCTCATGCTCTGGATAAAGACTTCAGATAATTATGCTACTGAAAGATAATTTAGTATTAAAAGAGCCCATGGTGTTTAAAAAGTTATGCAGTTGAAACCATTTAAATAGAAAATCTGTACTCAGAATATACATGTTATATTCTCTGAAGCAGATGATCAACTTTCATGGAGAATGGGGAAAAATCTATGTGCCCATAAATGATGAAACTTCAGTTATAAGTTTAATTTGTTTAAAAGGAATACATTTCTTCTTGTCACTCAAGAGACACACAAAATCCATGATTATGATAGCTGATAGATAATAAAGAAAAAGACATTTTCCTTTTTTCCCATTTAATTTCTTTGTGCCTTTGACAGCATTTTGTATAGTAAATTTAGCTGTTTCCCCTATTAAATTATTTGTTTGCCTGTGTGAGTCTTACAGAGACACAGAAGGGCGAAAAACATTTTTTGAATTGCAATATGTTATAAAACAAGCATTAGTGGGGGATACTGATAGTTGGAGAACCTGAATATCTTGTATTTTAAAACTGACTTGATTTCACACTGATGGTGTCCCTCTCCCCTGAGCAATTGACATTGCATTTTTAACCTTTCATCACAGGCAATGTCTGATCACCAAGTGGCATTGTTTTTACTGCTGCAGTGATTCTTGCTACATTGGAGGTGCTGTACTAGTATATTAAAAGCTTTATCCAGCATGTTGGGGTTATGGAGGGTGGGTGCTGTAAAGTCCAACATTCCAGTTGACTAATAGGGAGGGAGTTTGGGTGCAGGGCATGGCCTCTGAGAGGGAGTTCAGAGCATTGGTTTGTGGTACAGGAGGAATTTTGGGGTGCTGGATCCAGGTGGCATTTACCTTGGGTGGCTCCCTGAAAATGGCAATATGTTCCTGCTGTTCCTAGGCAGAGGCACAGTAAGGAGGCTCTGAGTACTGCCTCCAAACACATACCTCACCCCACAGCTCCCATTGTCCATGGCACCCAGCCAATGGGAGCTGCAGAGCCAGCACTCGAGGCAGGGTAGGGGCACTGCATGGAGCCCCTGTGGATGTTCTTTCACCTAGGAGCAGCAAGGATGTGTTCCCAGGAGTTATGCAGAGCCAGGTAGGAAGCCTGTTTCCCTGCGCCAACTGGACCCTGTTGAAGATTAGATATGTCCGTTTATAGAGTTTCTAGTTGAAGTGCCACATAACACAGTTTTACTGTAATCACATTTTAGTTTTGATGCAATATTTTGTGATTTTCATCCATATTTCAACTGTACCAAACCAAACCAACTATACCAAACCAACCTGGGCTAGATTTGCCACTTCATTGTGCTTTTGCACTGCATCGCTGGCAAAATCTGGCCCTAAAACCATGCAAGCCAACCCAAGAAGACTGTGCCAATATAAGAGTGTTAGATATTAAGAAAAACGCTCTTACGCCACTCCTCTATGCTACGTTCAGAAAATGCCTGTGCAGGTGCCAGAGAGAGAATGATATTGTAACCTAAAGAATAAGTTTGAAATACCTAGATTTCCTGGATACACAGGGTCAAATCAGACTACACTTGGTTGTTCATCCTTTCCAAGTAAATAAAACAAGATGCAGGTAGTTTCCTGTATACAGATCTGATGGGTGTCCGCCTGTGTTGAGTGGACATTAAAGGTCCCGTGACACTTTTTATAAGCCTAGAGCTTGTACTGTTGTACAGTATGCTGAGAGCCAGCTAGTTGGCAGGGTCTATCCCAGAGGTGGCTAGATTGTATCCACTTTTGGGAAGTACCTGAAAGTTCTGTCTCTTTTACACTTTCGCAGCTCTTGTATGTACAGCTTATGCCAAAAAAAGTGTTATTGGATGCTACGCAATTTGAGAGGCATTGTGGAAGTCTTACGGATGAAAATTTCAATATGTATGTAAGATATTATCATCACCAGCACTTCTATTAAATTTTAAAGAATGAGAAATTACTTAAATTAGTCTTTGTTTCTAAAAGATGTGGGTGAGTGTCAGCGTGCTAAAACCAACCATCTTCCAGGATACCGTTGGTGGTGGTGTCCCGAGAAGCTAGTCAAATCTTGGGTGCTGGGGATGTTCCTCATTAAAGTAGAAATTGATAGTCTGGTAATTTCTGATGCAGTCTGTGATGCAGGAGGAACCAAAACCAAAAGGAGTAGCTTCTTATATTACTGCACCACACCTTTAAAGAACAGCACCAAAACCACTCTCTTTAGCTTTTTCCACTGTGCTCACTGCTCAGTTTTTTTGCTATTTTTTGCATCTGTTCCCCCCCCCCCATTCTTGACTATCTTCAATTTCTGTATTGGAGGGGTACCTGTGTTAGTCTGAATCTGCATAAAAAACGAGAAGTCCTGTGGCGCCTTATAGACTAACAGATTTATCGGAGCATAAGCTTTTGTGGGCAAAGACCTGTGTTTTCTCTCTAATGTGCATGCATTAGAGAGAAAACAATTTCTGTGTTTTCTCTCTAATGTGCATGCACACACAAGGTCACAATGACCATTGGAACCCTCTCACCTATCTAGTGCTAGTTTCTGGGCAGATTCTATTAGGCCTTGCTTCTAGGTGTGTCCCTTGTGTGTTTTTGCAGGAAAGGGAAGGGAAATCCGTCTTAAGGGAAAGTGATAACACATCAGCTTGAATGAGGTTTTAATTCAGATCATCACAAAGTTTCATATGGTATCAAATGACTGTAAAAGCAAAGCCCCCTCTCTATGGACTTGATCCAAAGCCCATTAAAGTCAATGCATTCCTACTGACTTTGTTGAGCATTGGATCAGACTGCTTCTACATGGTAACAGAGCTGTTGTATAATGTTTTTTTGTCTTGTTTTTCTTAAGAAATTCGATCATCCATACATAAAAAGTTTGCATCGAGGGAAATTCATTTGGAACTTGGCAAATGTTCCTCTTCTAGAACAGTATATTCATGCCCTGGGCCAAAACAGTTATCGTGAAGTTGTGGAGCAAGTTATTCAGCAGTTCAAAGAGAAAATAGTACCTAAGCTAAGCAATTTTCGAACCTGTGAGTATTTTTAGTACAATTATACTGTAATGTGATGCATTTTTAAAAGGGAATTGGAGTGTTTTTAAGAGGTGGCAAGTTCAAGGCACTATAGGCAGAAATTATTCATCCATAGGACATGTAAAAATTTTCCCACAATGCACCGTGAACCTGTGTCAGAAACAGGACTAGGAGAGGATCATCTCAAAGAATGAAGGGGGAGTTCAGTCTCGCTTGTTGGCCTTCTGCTGAGACTACCACCTACAGTGAAGATTTTCATTATGTAGACACCAAGGGTATGTCTACACTACATGGCTCCGTCGACGGAGCCATGTAGATTACCTTTGCAGACATAGGAAAATGAAGCAGCGATTTAAATAATCGCTGCTTCATTTAAATTAAAATGGCTGCTGCGCTGTGCCGATCAGCTGTTTGTTGCACAGCTCTGTGGTCTGGACGCTCCGCGGTCAACATCAAAGGCATTTGTCGACCTCCCCAGTAAACCTCATCCCACGAGGCATAATGGGGAGGTCGACAAATGCCTTTGATGTCGACCGTGGAGCGTCCAGACTATAGTGCTGTGCTGACAAACAGCTGATCGGCACAGCGCGGCAGCCATTTTAATTTAAATGAAGCGGCGATTATTTAAATCGCCACTTCATTTTCCTATGTCTACAAAGGTAATCTACATGGCTCTGTCGACGGAGCCATGTAGTATAGACAAACCCCAAATGGTAGAAACAAGCAAAGGCTAACTCATTTAATATAGCTGCAGGGGGTAGCTAAGTTAGTCTGTAAAGGATAAACTTAAGAAACAACAAATTGTCTGGTAGCACTTTATAGACTAACAAAACATATAGATGGTATCATGAACTTTCGTGGGCACAGCCCACTTCTTCAGATGACCAGAGTTTAAACTTCGGTCATCTGAAGAAGTGGGCTGTACCCACAAAAGCTCAGGATACCATCTATGGGCATGTTGAAAGAGGGATGTAAATTAGACATACTGAAATTGTAAATGAAGCCGGGATTTGAATTTCCCGCGCTCCATTTGCATAATGGTGGCCGCATGTTCTTTCGAAAACGGGTATTTCGAAAGTGAAACTGCTGTCTTGATGTGTACTCCTCAAAAAATGAGGTTTACAGGATCTTTCGAAAAGGTTTTTTTTTTAAAGAATCGCATCTAGATGGCGGTTTCACTTTTGAAATACCCGTTTTCGAAAGAACGCGTGGCCACCATTATGCAAATGGAGCACAGGAAATTCAAATCCTGGCTTCATTAACAATTTTGATATGTCTAATTTACATCCCTCTTTCGGAAGAGGGATGCAGTCTAGACATAGCCTATATTTTTGTTAGTCTATAAAGTGCTACCAGACTATTTGTTGTTTTTTAAGTTTATCATTTAATATAACAATGTTTATGAAGACCTCTGTGTGATCCCCTGTGTTTGGCATGCACTTAGCATATTGTGGGTGCTACCACAAGTTAAATAATAAATCACTATATCATTGCCAGTTGCCATCTAGTCTCCTATTATATAGGATTAATAAAACTGAGGTTCTTAGGAAGAAATGAGACTTGGCAAGGCATGCTGGATTATAGGAATATTGTCATGTCTATTATGAGACAGATCAGTATTTGTATCCATGTATAATCTGAGAATTCATATATGATGTGGAAATTATGTGCATATTTTCAGTGTAGATTTCTTAAGAGAATGAAAAAGCCAGCATAAGGCTTCTTCTGCTTATAATAAACAGAGAAGATTTACCCTGCATTACTTGGGTCCTTAACTCAATTAATTATTTTTTTGTGGAAAATAAAATGAAAATGTACATTCTTCATTTAAAACCTAGCTGTAGGGTGGGGTGGCTCAGAGCTGGGGCAGTCCTGGAGGTGGGGAAGGCACCTCCAGCAAGCCCCTTTCACTTGCCTGATGATTCCGTCTCTTTTCTGTATGGTTTTATGAAAAGCAGTCTCATTCCAGACACATCCCATTTTCCTGGCACAACCAAACCCATACTTTGCTTAAGTTATGATAAGAGGTAGCTATATACTGAATTTGGTGGTCCTAGCTCTAACATAGGGGTGGGAAACCTTTTTTGGATCACTTACCCTCAAAAAATCAGTTGGGGTGGGGGGGCACATACAAGTGAGAAGCAAAAGGAAAAAAACCATCACTGACGTGGCCCCTGACTGAGAAGAAGAAAGATATTCCCCACATACACCTTGGGGGCCCTGGGCTAGTAGATTTTATGTGTTCCAGCCCTGTGGGAAGATGGCAGGGGGAGAGCTGCAAGCTGGGGGCCACATCCGGCCCCACCCCTGCTCTAACAGTTTAAGAAGAGTTCTTGAACAGACAGACACACAGACAAACTCTCCAGTATATAGTATATTATTATTTATACATAATACTGTTTCAATTTTTTTCTTCATTTAGGTATCAATCATGGGGACCTTAATGACCACAATATCTTATTGGATTCCAACACTGCTTCACCAGAGAATTCACAATATAGTGTGTCTGGTATTTTGGATTTTAGCGATATGAGTTATGGTTACTATGTATTTGAATTAGCAATAACTATCATGTACATGATGATTGAGAGCAAGGATCCTCTCCATGTGGGAGGGCATGTTATTGCAGGGTTTGAAAGCATTGTACCATTGACAACAGAGGAGAGAGATGCCCTGTTTCTCTTGGTATGTGGTAGATTTTCTCAGTCACTTGTCATAGCCTCATATACTTCCCTCTTGTATCCTGAAAACAAAGAATACCTAATGATCACAGCAAAAACTGGATGGAAGCATTTATTAAAAATGTTTGACACAGGCCAAGAAACTGTAGAGAAGATTTGGTTTGAGACTGCAAAAGCATATATGAACACTGACCATGTGTAGCTTTCATACCTGTATTACAGATACTTACTAGTAAAGATGCATCTAACAATTTAGGTAATTGTACAGTTTGTATTCACTTTGTTTTTAAAGTAATTTTAAGATAAATTAATCCATTGAGAATATTTTCATAAATGTATCAATGCTTCTTTTAATGATTAAAAAAACCCAAACAACTACACATTGTCTATTCATGTGCAATTACCAGGCTAACCAGTTAACTGATTAAACTTGAAGGAGTGGGGGAGGCCACTCCAGCTCAGCAGGTGGGCAGGTGGGGGAGCCCCTACATTTGTGGGCAGGGGCTGCTCCAACCTGGCTGCCTCCGGCCCAGCACTGGGCTGATGGTTCCTCACCCACAGGAGCTGGGAGGCCTCTCATGGGACTGGAGGTGGCAGCCAACGGGTTGGGGGCTGCTGGCTCCCAGCTCACGTGGGCTGGGAGTTGGCACCCTCACCTGGGTCTGTAAGCAGCAGTTCCCTCTCCCCAGCTGCCATTTCTGGCCCTGTGGAAAGCTGCTGACTCCCAGCCCACAAGCTCGTTTGCCCATTCACATCCCTACTAGAGACAGCCTCTTGGTTTTCTAAAAGTGCATTGAAATTGTACATTTTCTCATGGGTAATTGCTTGTGTACAATTCAGAAAACTGGATTCAACCTGTTTATACTCTCTATTCATTATTTTTTAAGTTTTTATACTCTCTGGCTACATCTAGACTGGCATGATTTTGTGCAAATACTTTTCACGGAAAAGTTTTTCCGTGAAAAGTATTTGCGCAAAAGCGCGTCTAGATTGGCACGGATGCTTTTGCGCAAAAGCGCTTTTGCGCAAAAGCATCCCTGGACAATCTAGACGCGCTTTTGCGCAAGAAAGCCCCGATCGCCATTTTAGTCATCGGGGCTTTTTTGCGCAAAACAAATCTGAGCTGTCTACACTGGCCCTTTTGCGCAAAAGCTTTTGCGCAAAAGGACTTTTGCCCGAACAGGAGCATCAAAGTATTTGCGCAAGAAGCATGATTTCTTGCAGTAGAACGTCAGTGCTCTTGCGCAAATTCAAGCGGCCAGTGTAGACAGCTGGCAAGTTTTTGTGCAAAAGCAGCCGCTTTTGCGCAAAATCTTGCCAGTCTAGACGCAGCCTCTAAGTTTAGTTTGAGGCAATTGACATCAATAGAAAGATTCCCCTTGATTTCAGTTAATTTTGGATCCAGTCCTGGGTGTCCTATGACTTAGGTGGGGGAAGGCTTTGCCTTCCCAAACCACCAGGCACAGCCATGCTCACACTCTGCCCCCCAGAATGCCTGCTGTAGGCGTTCTTGGGGCAGAGTGTTGCTGCTTTGAGCATCTGCCCTCTAGGATTGCCAGGTGTCCAGTATTGACCCGAACAGTCCGGTATTTTTGCCTCCTGTCTGGTAAAAAAATTCAGAAAATACTGGACACCTAAAATGTCCTGTATTTTCTGATTTTTTCCAGACAGAAGGCAAAAATCCTGGGTGCTTACCGGATTTTGCTTACCCGCAGGGGAGCTGTCTGGCTCAGAGAAGGGAGACAAGATGGTGGACAGCCGCCGGCAGCCTGTTAGGACTGAAAAGCCTCAAAAGCATTTATTAAAGGGGCCACGCTTTTTTTTTATGTTTTTGGGTTTTTTGCTTAACAACTCTCGGGGTCCTTTTTTTTTCTTTTTGCTCAACAACTTTGGTCTCCCCCTTTTTTTTCTCAACAGAATTTTTTCCCCTGTGGTGTTTTGTTTGTTTTTTTTGCTGGGGGGCGGGGTGTTCAGTATTTTTGGTTAAACCATCTGGCAACCCTACTGCCCTCCCTGTACTCCGGGCTGGGGAGGCTGGAACCGTGTGCGACCGTCACCCTCCCCAGTGCTCTGGGAGCTGCACCGCATGGCCTCCTCCCTTCCCCCAGTGCTCCAGAGAGGCAGGGGAGTTGCACTGCGTGCACGCACCCCCTTGCCTCTCTTCCCCTCCCCAGTGCTCTGGGGAGGCTGGGATGTGCTTTGCGTGCTGCTCTTCCTCCTTCCCACCCGGAGGCATGCTCAGCATGCTGCCCTGTCTCCTCCCCTCCCCATGCGGGCAGGGCCTCAGCAGGGGGGGCAGGGCTGCAGGGGGGGCAGGGCTGTAGGTGGGGCTGGGGTTCTGCCTCCCCTACCCCAGCTGCACCTACTGCCCAGGGATCTAGTTTTTGTCCATCTTTGCCTGACACATGAAGTATATTTTCAAATAAATTTTCCATTTTTAATTTTGGTACAATACACAAATACAAAAATGTTTCTTTTAATCGTTGCCAGAGCATGCACACTTATAGCCAGCAGTGTGTATTCAGCTGCACCTCCCCACAACTTGCTCAGTCCTGCAGCCATGCTTCTCCCAGGACCCTCCTAGCAGCTGTGCAGGAGGAGGGGTGTGACAACAGGGGAGGACTGATGTCAGTGTGTCCTCCTTCCCATTCCCCATGTCTGCAAAGCAGGGGTCGCAGAGAGAGCAATGTACAGGAGAGCTGCTCCAATCTGAGGTATGAATGGTGACTGAGATGAGTGTTTCTTAAAGAGACAGTGAACTGTTTCTAAGATTTCTCCAGCAGCTAGCTCACTCTCCTACACTCTCTGTATCACACACCACATCTAGTGTGTCATACACCCAGTCTCTCTGCCACCCACTCTGTCACACACTGTCTCTCTGACTTACATGCAGTCACTATGCACACAAGTACTCTCCCAGTCTCTGTGCCACAGTCACACACAGTCTGTATCACATATACACACACACTCTCTCTCTCTAGCCCCAGCACCGTCCCTTTTGGCTGACACCCCACCCCTTCCGGGAGCCTGGACTAGGGATGTTAAATATCAATTAATTGATTAGTCGAGTAACCTCATGAATTCTTATCAGTTGACTATTCTATAGTCCCCAGGGGTGGGGCCAGCAGCCTATGCGCTCGAGCCCCACTTCTGAGGAGCCCCCTGCAACTCCGCAATGCTGCCTATGTATCAGAGGCAGCAGCATGGGGTGCCAGGCGGGAGCTGGTTCATGAGGTGAGCCAATTAAAAAACCTGATAGAGGCAACAGCAGGGGGTGGGCAGCAGCCCATCTGGGGGGGGCGGGGTGTCTGAGCTCCCAGACCTGGTGCAAGCCGGAACTGACCTGGGCTGTCTGCCCGCCTTGCTCCTAATACACTTTAAATGCACAGCCACAGCAGCAGGAGGTCCTAGACCCATCGCAAGCCAGGACTGAGCTGGGCTGCTGGCCAGCCTGCTAAAAAATTTGCTGGTGCGGGAGGGAAAGGCATGTAGTCTACAGCATTAACCGATATCGATTAATCAGTTAATCAACTACAGTATTACATCTCTAGCCTGGACCAGTCCCAGACAACTTCCCACAATTCATTTTGCCCCCTGCAAAAATTATTGCCCACCCCTGGACTGGGACATCATCCCTGCCCATCCTGGCTAACAGCCATTGATGGACCTGTCCTCCATGAACTTATCTAGTTCTTTTCTGAGCCCTAGTAGGGTGCATCTACACTGCACCCATACTCAAAATAAGCTATGCAATTTTAGCTACGCAAATTGCACAGCTTATTTTGAATGTGTTTTGAAATAAACCACTATTCCGAAATGTCCCTTAATCCTTTTGGAACTAGGTTTACAGGGACGTCAGAAGAGTAAGCCTGTTTATTTTTAAAGCTATTTCAAAGTAACAGGCTTGTTTAAAAGATACGGAATAGCTATTTCGGGATACCAGAAGTGTCCTGAAATAGCACCGCAGTGTAGCTGTACTCGTATAGTACTGGACTTCATAGCATCTTCAGAGCATGCAGTTCTATAGGCTGACTATGCATTGTATGAAAAAATACTTCCTTTTATTTGTTTTAAACCTGCTACTTGTAATTTAATTTGAGGACTCCTACGGCTTGTGTTATGAAAAGGAGTAAATAATACTTCCTTAGTCACTTTTACTATACTCACCATGATTTTATGCTTCTATCATAGTCTCCCTTATTCATCTCTTTTCCAAGCTGAAAAATCTGTTTTATTAATCTGCCATGCCCCTAATAATTTTTGTTGTCCTTTTCTTAATTTTTCCAGTTTTAATATATTGTTTTTGAGCTGGGGCAATCACATCTACATGCAGTACTCAAAATGTAGGCATACCATGGATTTATATAGAGGCAAAATTATATTTTGTCATGTTATTATCCCTTTCCGAGTGATTCCCAACATTGTTTGCTTTTCTGACTTTTGTTGCACATAGAGTAGATGTTTCCAAAAAATAATCCACAAGATCTTTTTCTTAAGTAGTAACAGCTAATTTATACCAGGAGTGTAGCCACTGATGTGCCTGAATGGGCCGTGGTCCACCCCACAGCCCTCCAGGGTTTTCCTCATATGGCCCAGTACTGGTCCTGCTCTACCAGCCCGCCTGGCACACCAGCCAGGGAGTGGAACCAGGGCTTATTTTTCTCCACCTGGAGCTCCTACCTGGGAGTGGGGCCAAGGCACTAGGCTTACCCCATTCCACCCACTGCTCTAGCCTGCCAGGGCTTAACCCACTCTGCTGATGCTCTAGCCCAGGAGCCAGGCTGGGGCACCAAGGTTTACCCTGCTCCACCAGGTGATCTAGCTGGGGAGTGGGGACTGGCCATGGGGGCTTAGGCCCCCCACCCCCATCACTGCCCTCCCATTTTAAGTTGGGCCCTTCTGACTATGCCACTTCTGTATGCAACTGGGATTGTTTTCCAATGCACATTTTGCATTTAGCACCATTTTATTTCATTTTACATTTTGTTGCCCATTCACCCAGGTTTGGGAGATCCTTTTGTAGCTCTTCGCCCCTACTTGCTTGAGTATCACCTGCTAAATTAACCCCCTCACTTTCCAGATCATTTATGAATGCGCTAAGCTCAGTCCCAGTACAGAGCCCTGAGAGACTCCACTCTACCCCTCTGATTACTGAGGAAGTGCACTAGGCCCTGGCGCCAGGCCACATGGCCGAGATGATTCAAGGCCCCTGCGACAAGCCAGTCGTGACCGGGGGGGCTAATGAGGCGCCAATGCTGGCCCTGTTGTAATGAGACAAAGCGCAGAGGGTGGAGCCCAGCCGTTGCCAGTGTGACAGCGCGCTCCCAGTCCAGCTCCAGCTCGGAGGCGCCTGACCGGGGAGCCGCGGAAGGGGCGTGGGTTCGGAGCGGAGTGAGTCCTGCCAGGCACTGTCTCCCCAGGCAGCGCGCCCCATCCCCAGCAGCGCCTAGTTGAGCCGGGACTCGCGCGTGCGCGGCGGCCATTTTGGGAAGTGTTGAGGGACGGACCAAGTGGTCTGTGGCAAGACAGTCTCTTCCCGGCGGACTCCCCCCAGTGCACCCCGTACGGCGGTAAGTGGGGAGACGCCGCCTGAGGGGCACGTCTGGGTTCGAGGAAAGTAGCAGCCCCCAGTGTGAACCGGGAGGCGGTGAGGCCTTGTCAGCTGGAGGCGGGAGGATGACTCTGCAATGAAGCCGCTGGTGAACGGCTCAATCTGGCGTGGCCTTCCTGGCCCGGGGGACTCCATAGCCCATGAGCCTCTCTCTCGGGGCTGTGGCTCCCCCCCGACCCCTGTCGGCGCGTGAGAGGGCTAGGCAGGGTCTGTCTCTCCTCCAGCCCCGTGAAGGCGGGCGTGTGGTGGGGACTTAGTTCCCAAGTTTCTCTCGTGCAGGGGATGGTGTCTTGCCTGTCCCAAGTTTTCTCTGGGAATAGGAACGTTTCTGGGAAAATGAGGGGAAGAAACCTTCCCCAGCTTCACCCCTTGCTCTGTAGAGAAAGCACTGGACTGCTGCATTACAGCAATGCATTAAAAGGATCTTTTTTGGGTTCAGTTACCACCTGTCAAGATGAGTCCCATGCCCCCCTTTAATTATCTCATCACTGAAGTTCGTGACTATTAAAAACTTAACTACAACCTTTTAAAATCCTTCTACAAGAACAATAAAGAAATGGAGATTCTTTTATTGAAGACTTATTACTGTAGTAAATATTTTTGTACATCATTTTCAGTGTCTGATAAATGTTACTTTCTGAAAACCTATTTTAATTGACTGGTTTTATTTTTTTACAGTGTAACATACATGCAAAATGGTGAGTTACTATTAATGAAATATATTTTTGTTGTTTAGTACAGCAGTATCATTAAGCTCTCTGCAGCTAAATAACTGTAAATAACAGAAGTTATATTCTTGAATACACTTATACACATGCTTAACTTTGCCCACATTAATTTTACCTACATTATGCACATGCAGAAGTGTTTACAGTATTGGTTGTAAAACTTTGTGAGGAAGACATTGATTGGGATAGGGATAAAAGGAAAAAGCATTGACGTAAATGTAAATTGAACGTTCATCCCTTGATTAGCAATAAAGGGTAAGTTTATTGTACCCTTGATTAGTAATAAAGGGTAAGTTCATAATACTATATATATATTTTTGTTAGTCTTCAAAGTGCCACAGGACTACTCAGTTTTTAAAAGGTAACTAGTACAATAATAGTAACAAAACTACCTGTACATCTCACAGATATTAAACTGAAATCACTATGTTACCGCTATACATGGTTGACAGAATTACAGAATAACGTTTTTTCTGTCTAAAAGGAAAAAAAATTACAGGAGTTTTTCTCTCTTTGTTACAGTCTCGAAGATATGATTCCAGAACTACTATATTTTCTCCGGAAGGTATTGTTCTGTAAATGGGAGCCTTCTTAATTTATCAACTTTTCTCCTCATATATACCTAAAATTTTAAACAATATGTGACACATGTAAAAGTCTTGAATGTTGACAATTTCCTTGAGTTCATTTCTGACACTGAAATCAGATCTTCACATTAAAAGGACACCCGAAACAATAAGGTAGTTCCTGGCCATTGTGGAGATATGCTTTTATTTTAATATTAATACAAAATCAAAATAATTGTTCAGTAGTACAATCTTACATTTTGGAATGATACAAGGAAAAAATGTCCTAGTTATTGGCACATGTGGATTGATAGCCCATACAATAGTATCCTAGCTAGAGTAACATTTGATGCTATTTATTCATAGAAGTGTCTAAAACTCCATTTTGAATCTTGAAAAATCCATAATTGTCTCAGTTTCTGCTTTTGTAATTTTTTTGTAGATAACTTGCATTAATTGTCTCTCTAAGGACAATGTTTGTTTCTAAGGACAATGTTTCTATCTGAACCTGCCACTGTGTTCATTGAATTTCTTATCTGATTCTGACCAGTTAAGTGACAGGCTTGGACCTGTCCCTGTGATATGGGGACATCAGTGAGAGTTGGCTGAGTTACGCTTAGTATGTTGTATGAGGTGTTCAACACTTTGTAGACTTGGTCCTTTTCAGAGTTAAATGGTTGAATTTAACAACTGAAACCTCTTTTTTAGGTCGTTTATATCAAGTTGAATATGCTATGGAAGCAATTGGCCATGCAGGCACTTGTCTGGGAATTTTAGCAAATGATGGTGTGTTGTTAGCAGCGGAACGGCGCAATATCCACAAGCTTCTAGATGAAGTTTTTTTTTCAGAGAAGATATATAAACTTAATGAGTAAGTTGAGTTTGTCAGTAAAACATGTTCATTGCAGTTATAATTTGCAGGACATTTGATTACCTCTGTCATTCAAATAGCATAAAACAGTTTTACAGGTTTTATATTTGTTACTTTGAGGACTTTTGATTTCTTGAGTGAAATTTTTTATCAGCATTAGCTTTAATAACTCTTTAAGACAGTAATTCTCAAACTATGGTCTACTACGTTGGCAGTCCAGCCCTGCTCCCTCCCTCCCGAATGGTTGGAGTTTCAGCACTGGCTTCCCACTGCAGGGGAAATGGGGAAGATTCCCCAGATCTGGCTCATGGGAGGGGGAAGTAGCTCCACATGCTGCCACTCCCCCTGCCTCCAGCTGAGGGAAAGTCACTATTTGAACCCAAGTGGGCAGATGCCAGCATAGGAAATCACTCTCCTGGAGACTTTCTCTGTTGCGCCCATTGGCCAGAATCACTCCCTAATGCCCAAACTCCACACACCCATTGCCCTCCCACTGAGACCCCACATCCCAACTCTGCTTCAGCACTCCACCACCCAGTCAGACCTCTCACCCTCAGCCTGCTCCTGCACCCTATCTCCGGATCAGACCCTGCACCCCTATCCTGCTCTTCAGCATTCCCCTTGGGCATACTGAACCCCCTCATTTTTGGCCTCACTTCAAAGCCTGGGGGCGCCTACAAAATTACTAGCCCTGGGACCCCAGCAGAGTTATTCTTGCCTGTGGGGAGCCCTGAACTTCTCTCCTCCTTTCACCATTCCCTGTGAGGCTGGAGTGCATGAGGAGAGTGAGGTGTCTCAGGAGCCACATCAGGGAAGATTATTTTTTCTTCTATCTTTTGTGTGGCCCCTGACTGATTTTTTTTTTTTTTTTTTTTCTGTCGCTCAGTGGTCCCCAACCTAAAAAAGATTCCGCACCCCTCCCATAAAGACAGTGTTGAAACCTTTTATTTTGGGCATACATTAATTTTTTACGTTAGTTAACACAAAGTTTGGTAAGCTAACATGATAAAGTTAAAGTGCTTAATCTGTTCAATGATTTTGATTAATAATAATTATTTTCTTACTGCTTATATAAACTCAGCATGTTATAGCTGCGTATTTACGTTTTTATGCTCCAGTAGCCTAATATGTATAATTTAGTATTTAAGAGATAAGCAAAGGCATTTTGTCATCATGGGTGGTTTGCTAGTGGTCCGCAGAAAGGCTTGCATCGACTGGAGTGGGCTGTTGGTCAAAAAGTTTGAGAACCAGTGTTCTAAGATTAAGGTTATAGCAAAATCTTTTTCTTTACTAGACAGCTTTAACATCTGGATTATGCTAATATGGGAATGTTTCTTGCAATTGGAGCTGGTGTTTTCTAACACAATGTGATATCACTGCATTAGCATTTAAGTGGCAATGACCAGCCTTAGCAAATAATATGAAAAAGCAAAAAACTTGAAAAAAAGTTCCCTAATCTTTTAATCAGAACAGTTGCTCTGCTTGCCCCATTCTCCTAAAATAATATTTATATAAGCTTTTGAACAAATTTACCTCTTGCTACTATTGCTAATAGGTTTTCACATTTTAGGGATATGTGCACACTGTTTACGTACATTACCTACTCCTTCCGTGGTTTTTCTTTATTTGCTTTCTCCTCTGTTTTTAAAACTGAACAATTCTGCCCATTATTTCTGCAGTAACATTGGTCCCTGTCTTGTTCAAATGTAATCTTTAGTTTGTAAGTCATATTTTGAATCATGCATTTGTTTGGTCTGTCATATTTTCTGTGGGTATGAGCAAAGCATGCATTAGTATTCTATGGGTATGTCTCGACTGGGTGCTATTTCAGGATGCCGGAAGTATCCCGAAATAGCAACGCCATGTCTTTAAACACTCCCACTATTTCCCAAAATAGCGGGCGTGCTATTCCAGTGTCCCTGTAACTCTCATTCCACGAGGATTAAGGGATTTGTTGGAATAATGCCTTATTTTGAAATTTGGCGCTGTCTACACAGCACCAAATTTCAAAATAAGTTCTTTCGAACTAGACTCGCAATAAGCTGCACAAATTGCGTAGCTTGCTCCGACAGAAGGGTGCTGTCTAGACGCACCCTATGACATAACTATAATAGAGATGATCAGTATCTCCATTTCTTAGTCTTTTTTTCTAATTATTCAGAGTTGTTTTTTTTCCCCAGTGTTACTTACATGAATGCACTCTGCCCTAAAAGGGGCTAGATACTCAGGTTCACTGAAGTTCTGCTTGATGCACATAGGACATAAGTGGCTCTTTGTCCTTTCTCCCCCTTCCCTTTTGCTCCAATCCTGGGGGCAGTCAGGGCTGATTTAGCTGGGGGAAAGAACTGGATTATTCAGGAGTTCTGTTACTTATAATCAAAGGAGTGATTACTTGTGTCTGCTCCTAGGGATGTAAGAGATTAGTTGACTAGTCGACTATCCAATAAGCAGAAGCTTACCGGATAGTCAACTAGTGATGCGACTAGTCGCTCTCTCACCCCTTTCTGCCTCTATCAGAGAGGCAGCAAGGTGGGGGAGCGGGAGCCGGCTTAAAAGCCAATTCCCCCCAGCACCATCTCCACAGGGGGCAGGGGAAGTAGAGGCACAGTGGAAACAGTTTGAGCGGGGACTGAAGCAGTCTCCACTAGCGCTGCTTCTGCTGCAATTTTGTTTTTGAAATGTACAAGATTCCCAGTGGGTCGTTCCCCACCCCTCATGCTCCCTGCAGGGCTTCCGTTTGAAAGCCCGCTGGGGCTCTTGTACATTTGAAAGGCTGAGGGAGTGTGAGGCCAGAGGGGTCCCCTGCTGGTCGCACTCTCCCTGCAGGGTTTCCTTTTGAAATTTCCCACTGGGGCTCTTGTACATTTCAAAAGGAAGCCCCCGCTTCCTGCTACAGTTCAAAGGCAGAGATGCCCTTATAAAAAGTTGTTAGTATGTTAAAGGTAACCTGCAAAATGGTCATGTGCATATATAGATATGTCCAACATAGGGATGTGAAGTGTTACCGTTCACACAGTTAACTGATAAGCCGGGTTAACATTCAAGGTTACATGCAGAGTCCTGGTATAGGTAGGGAGCTGGCTTAAAAGCTGACTTCTCGTGTGCACCAGCTCCCAGGGAGCTGCCTGCCACTTTACACTGCTGCTGCTGTGCAGCAGTGGAGATGGGGGGTGGGAGCCGCCTCCGGCCTTGTATGTAACCACTGAAATTTTCAGCGGTTAGATGGTTACTTAATTGCATGCATTTTAACATCCCTAGTCCAATGTATATTGTCAGTCTCTGGAATTTAATAATCCAGGGATTAATCTTTGTTTGTGGGAGCATATGTAATACATGAACCTAGCGAACCATTTCAAAATTGCTATTTTGTATACTATTTTGTGAGTGGCTGTAACATGTATCCAACAATGCAGTGGCAGGAGTTTATGGCCTTTTTAATGTTTTACAGAGTGTGGGTTTGATTGTAGATCTGAAACTCTTTTTCCACTCAAATCTTGCATAAAGATTGCTCAGGAGTGAATAACAACCCAATGGAATAACACCCAGTGAATAACACCCAGTTTTTTATATTTCAGGGATATGGCTTGCAGTGTCGCAGGGATAACTTCAGATGCTAATGTTCTGACAAATGAACTGAGACTTATTGCACAAAGGTATGATTACAGATATTCTTGTAGCTTTACTTAAGGACTGTAATATGACAGTGAGGACTTCAGGCTAACCCTGACTTCAAATTTAATGCTGTAACAAAAAAAATGCTCCCCTTTTGTTCTTTATATATATATTAAACAAAGTTTAATTAAATAAAGCTTAATCAAACAAAAGGAATAAATGTTCTACATTTTTGGCTGTAAGTTTTACTTTACTTTCATTTATGGTTGACTGATGTGAAAAGGAATAGCTCTGAGTGCTTTATCATCTACATGAACTTGACCAATGGTTTAATGAATACCTGGTACCAGTCAAAAAATTGAACTTCTGGATCTGCTTATTTCATAATTTTTATTTACTATTCTGGTCCAATTTTATACATGTTGTAAAGTGTAATTCCTTGCATTTGAGACTCCTTTTTTGTGGGTTATGTAATTGTGGACTGTATACCCAACTTTAACACTATTCAGATAATTAAAATGCTAGCAGAAGATAAATTTGTTCAGTTTTAGATGATTTGACAAACCAGGCCAACAAAATGGAAAACAACAATCTGTCAGTACATTTCCTTGTTATGTATTCAAATCAACTGCAATTTATATCTAAGTTTGAGTCATTTAGAGCAATAAAGGAAACAATATTGTTTTCCCCTGTTAGACTCATAGACTCATAGACTTTAAGGTCAGAAGGGACCATTATGATCATCTAGTCTGACCCCCCGCACAATGCAGGCCGCATAATCTCACCCACCCACTCCTAGAATAATCCTCACCCCTATATCTCAGATATTGAAGCCCTCAAATAGTTTGAAGACCCCAAGATGCTGAGAATCCTCCAGCTGTGATCTGTACCCCATGCTACAGAGGAAGGCGAAAAACCTCCAGGGCCTCTGCCAATCTACCCTGGAGGAAAATTCCTTCCCGACCCCAAATATGGCGATCAGCTAAACCCTGAGCATGTGGGCAAGACTCCCCAGCCAGACACCCAGAAAGTTCTTTATAGTAACCCCTATCATCCCTCCATTGACCTATTTACCACTGATAATGACTAGTCAATTAGTTACCAAGACCATGTTATCTTGTCAAACCATCCCCTTCATAAACCCATCTAGTTTAATTTTGAAGCCAGGTAGATCTTTTGCCCCCACTACTTCCCTTGGAAGGCCATTCCAGAACCTCACTCCTCTAATGGTTAGAAACCTTCGTCTAATCTCAAGTCTAAACTTCCTACTAGCCAGCTTATATCCATTTGTTCTTGTGTCCACATTAGTTTTAAACTTAAATAATTCCTCTCCCTCCCTAGTATTTATCCCTCTAATATATTTAAAGAGTGCAATCAAATCCCCCCTCAGCCTTCTTTTGGTTAAGGTAAACAAGCCAAGCTCCCTGAGTCTCCTTTCATAAGACAGGTTCTCCATTCCTCGAATCATCCTAGTGGCCCTTCTTTGTACCTGTTCTAATTTGAATTCATCCTTCTTAAACATGGGAGACCAGAACTGCACACAGTATTCCAAATGAGGTCTCACCAATGCCTTGTATAATGGCACTAACACCTCCTTATCCCTACTGGAAATACCTCGCCTAATACATCCCAAGACCATATTAGCCTTTTTCACAGCCATGTCACAGTGGCGGCTCATAGTCATCCTATAATCAACCAGGACTCCGAGGTCCTTCTCCTCCTCCGTTACTTCCAACTGATGTGTCCCCAGCTCATAACTAAAATTCTTGTTATTAATGCCTAAATGCATAACCTTACACTTCTCACTGTTAAATTTCATCCTATTGCTATCACTCCAATTTACAAGGTCATCCAAATCTTTCTGTATGATATCCCGATCCTTTTCTGAATTAGCAATACCTCCCAACTTTGTGTCATCTGCAAATTTTATCAGGACACTTCCACTTTTGGTGCCAAGGTCAGCAATAAAAAGATTAAATAAAATTGGCCCCAAAACTGATCCCTGAGGAACTCCGCTAGTAACCTTCCTCCAACCTGACAGTTCCCCTTTCAATATGACCCGCTGTAGTCTCCCCTTTAACCAGTTGCTTATCCACCTCTCAACTTTCATATTAATCCCTATTTTTTCCAATTTAACCAATAATTCCCCATGTGGTACTGTATCAAATGCCTTACTAAAATCGAGGTAGATTAAATCCACTGCATTTCCTTTATCTAAAAAATCTGTTACTTTCTCAAAAAAAGAGATCAGATTGGTTTGGCACGATCTACCTTTTGTAAAACCATGTTGCAACTTATCCCAATTGCCATTAACCTCAATGTCTCTAACTACTTTCTCCTTCAAAATTTTTTCCAAGATCTTGCATGCTACAGATGTCAAACTAACAGGCCTATAGTTACCCGGGTCACTTTTTTTTCCTCTCTTAAAAATAGGAACTATATTAGCAATTCTCCAATCAAATGGTACAACCCCTAAGTTTAGAGATTTATTAAAAATTTTTGCTAATGGACCTGCAATTTCATGTGCCAGTTCCTTTAATATTCTTGGATGAAGATTATCTGGGCCCCCCGATTTACTCCCATTAAGCTGTTCAAGTTTGGCTTTTACCTCAGATATGGTAATATCTACCTCTATATCCTTAGTCCCATTTGTTATATTACCATTATCCCTAAGCTCTTCACTAGCCTCATTAAAGACTGAAGCAAAGTATTTGTTTAGATATTGGGCCATTCCTAAATTATCCTTAACCTCCACTCCATCCTTAGTAATTAGCGGTCCTACTTCTTCTTTTTTTGTTTTTTTCCTATTTATATGGCTATAAAACCTTTTACTATTGGTTTTAATTCCCTTTGCAAGGTCCAACTCTACCTGCCTTTTAGCCTCTCTCACTTTGTCCCTACATGCTCTAACCTCAATAAGGTAACTTTCTTTACTTATCCCTCCCATCTTCCACTCCTTATATGCTTTCTGCTTTTTCTTAATCACCTTTCTAAGATGCCTGCTCATCCAGCTTGGTCTAACACACCTGCCTATAATTTTTTTCCCTTTTCTTGGGATACAGGCTTCTGACAGTTTCTGCAACTTTAACTTAAAATAATCCCAGGCCTCCTCCACCTCAAGATCCATAATTTCTTTAGACCAATCAACTTCCCTAACTAATTTCCTTAATTTATTAAAGTTAGCCCTTTTGAAATCAAAAACCCTAGTCTCAGATTTATTTTTGTTTATCCTTCCATTCAATTTGAACTGTATTAGCTCATGATCACTCGAGCCAAGATTATCCCCTACAACCATTTCATCTATGAGGTCCTCGCTACTCACCAAAACCAAATCTAAAATAGCATCCCCCCTTGTAGGTTCAGCAACTACTTGATGAAGGAATTCATCAGCTATCACATCTAGGAAAATCTGAGCCCTATTATTATTACTAGCACTTGTTCTCCAATCTATATCTGGAAAGTTGAAATCTCCCATGATTACGCAGTTTCCACGAGTATTTATTTCATTAAAAACATTAAAGAGGTCTCTATCCATATCCAAAGTGGATCCTGGTGGTCTATAACACACTGTTCATTTACATTGGATAAAATAGATAACAATTTTGCATTACATCCACTAAAGATTTATCCTGTTTCAGTGAAATGCTAATGAATTTATTGTTAATGTGTTAAAGGAAGGCAGTGTACTTTACTTCAGAAATGTCCTTTAAAAAATACCTTTAACTTCAGAAAAGCTAGGTAAAGACCTAATAAACGTGTAGCATCAAGATTGTCTGATTCCTTAAATAAGGAAATAATATACTGTATAATCATAGAAAGTATTCTCAAATATAAATTTGGTTTCTTTTAAAGAAACATTTTTTGTCATATCACCTCATCGATTACAAAGCCATTTCTGTGTATTAAACTACGTGCACATTAGGGATACAAAAATATGTTTACATGTGGGGGAGAGGTGGCTCCTGTGGAGCTGCCCCTGTCTCCTCTGTGGCGCAAGGGGGCCGGGCAGGGGGCCATGCGCACCAGCTCCTGGCCCTCCTCCCCACGCTGCTGCCTCTGATACAAAGGCAGCAGTGAGGGTGGGGAGAGGCTGCATGTAACGTGTATGCGTGTTTATACTTTTACATCCCTAGTATGCATCCAGCCTTTTGAAAGGATACACTTTCAGTACCCTCAAGGATCTGATCCATTCTCTAATAAATGTTTCTTAATTTATCAATATTATTGCTGTAGTCTTGTTATAGTAAATTTACATTGTGATAGTAATGACATAAGTAATAGAAGTTGTGGTGAAAATTAAAATTAAAGGCACGTATACTCTTTACTCAATCCTTCTTGGATAACTCATTGTCCCACTCTTACAGCTTTCCATGTAAGATTCATGCCGCTCTCATTTTTTTAATATTTACAAAAAAACTTGGCTTGGCCGCCAGCTATTTTCTCCCCTAATTTATTCTGTTCCTGCGTGTTGTTTCCAATTTATTGGAATATGGTAATATACTGAGCCCGTTCACTCTTGTGACAAACAGCCTAAACGTTATTGGAAAATTCAAAGTGATTAACAACTCTGACACACATTTTCCATTGATAAAGTTTGGTAATAAAGACACCAATAGGTGATGCCTAAGGTCTTGTTAAGCATCTCATTTTGTATTAGGCTCTGCTCATTCTCATCCTTCCACTAGCTAACTTTTCTTGTCAGTCTCCTCTTGGAAAAAAGTACAGTTCCCAAGGAATTTGCTGTCACAGCACCACTGCAAATTGGCCGGTAAGAGTTACTAAATAATGAGCCCAGTACCTTATGTTGTGGTATCAGTTGTGTGTGTTCTGGGATTTCCATTCTCATTCTGATTGAACTGTAACTCTTAAGTATTACTGTGCTGAGCTGAATTGTACTTTACTGAGCTGAATCGTGGAGCCAAAGGAGTGTTTTGAAAAATATATTTTTCATCTTGCTTTTTAATATTAGGTATCTGTTGCAGTATCAAGAACCAATTCCTTGTGAGCAGTTGGTAACGGCACTGTGCGATATCAAGCAAGCTTATACACAGTTTGGAGGTAATAAATGAAACATATTTGAACTTTAAATTTTTATGGAATGATTTTATTAAGTAATTTACAATACTTGGCAACTGGCCAATGTGATGGGTCGGATCACAGAAATTCCCTTGGGGATCAAGCCACTGATGCCTGCTTTCCTGCCCTCTGGGACTCCCTACCAGGAGCTTTGGTCTTCCCCATCAAGGGCACAGAGTGGACTTACTGCCCTAACTCTGAGCAGCACAGACAATGAACCAGTTCAGCTTTGGGAGGGCTCAGCTGTAAGGGTTCAGCACACAGGAAATCCTCCTCAAAAGGGACCAAAATCGCAAATAAATCCATCTTACCCTGTGTAAAAGCTTTTCACAAAGAAAGCTGATATGGTCAGCTCCCTTTATCGGTGAAAGACAGATCTGCACTGTGGTTGCATTCCCCCAGATAACAATTGTGTACACTGGAGTTGGTCATAAACAAGTGTGTGTTTCTCTCACTTTTTATATATATATATAAAAAAATAAAAATTTCCTGCAGGACGACACAGTGATGCCATCATGTCACTCTGCATCCCAGCTGTCTCCTCCCTCCCCCCTCCATTTTCCCCAGTGCTCAGGAGCCAGAGCTACCATGACATGGCCTCCCTCCTCCCCAGTGCTCGAGGATGAGCTGGGGCTGCTCCACCACTGCCTCGCCCCCTCCCCCCAGTGGCTGGAGGGAGAGCATGGGGCCTGGTGAGGCCTTGGCCCAGTGGCTGGGGAGAGAGCTGGGGCTGGTATGCGGGGGAGAGGCGGTAGAGCCAGGGCTCGGCCGGCCTTGGCCTGGTGACTGCCACACCTCGGCCTGGCCCTCCGCAGTGGCTGGGGAGAGAGCCAGGGCTGCCTACCCCCAAAAGAGGGGGGCTGGCGAGCATAGCGAGCAGCGGGCAATGCCCCCTACTTAAGTATAAAAAGTAGAACTTAAGAGATCAAAGTAAGTTACTAAGCCAAAACAAAGCACGCTAGATAATTCTATTCCATTAAGAAAGTTGTTCTAAACATCTCTTTTGGACTGTAAGCAGCCTCCTACTGTTCTTTTCCAGGAACAGATGTTTCCACCAGGAATTTTAGGTAGTAAGTGGGGGCTGTCTCCTGGCATCTGGCAGCAACTCTGTTGTTTGGTCTGTCTGTTCCTCCCCCCATATCCCAGTGAGAAATTTTTTTGCTCAGTTCAAGCTCTCTCACCTCGAGTGGAAAAGTACAAGATCCAGAATGGGTTTCAGCATCAGATGGCCTGGCCACATGTCCTGATATGATCAACCACAGTCCAGGTTTACAGGGAAAACCGAACCATTCACAGATCGTTGACTTGATCACAGAGCCATTAAGTTTCTGGAGCATCAGTAATGACCTTCATTAGCATATTTAGAATTATAAACAGATCTACACTTCATATTTCTAGCTTCACATACAAGAATGATACAGACACAAAATCATGATATACACATTCAGCATACTGTAACTTAAAATTGACATGTTACAATGAGGTGTTTTGCCTAAATTGTCTTTGAGTTATATATATTCATAGGCCTGTTTTCATAAAGCATGGGCTGGGGGCCATAGCAGCCAATCCTGTAAAATTCTTAAGCAGAAATGACACCTGAAAAATAACTGAACAAATTCTGCTGAAAAGTTGGTGATTGAGATATAGGGCTTCTTGAGCACAGGAATGCCCTGAGTTCCAACAGGAGAAAGTTAGTTAGTTTTATTAATTAATTAATTAAAACCTAGGACCCATAGACTGTAACAAAATATACTATGATGGATTAGCAAGGCTGTCTGCAGTGGCTAGGCCATCAGTGTTAAAACACACTTTTTTTTAAATTACTCATGTGGAGGAGACAACAAGGTTTTGTGTTGGGGAACAAGTTCATAGTCTAAGGCAGGGGTTGACAACCCCCAGCATGCATACCACAAACAGCACATGAGCCGATTTCTCATGGCACTCGGGGCAGGAGTTCAGCCCTGCTCCCCCTCCCCCCCACAATGCAGCTGGAAGCTCTTGCTGTGGCTTCAGTCTCAGCCACACAGGTGCAGGTTGGAGCACTAGCTCCAGCATCCTGCTGTGGGGGGACGGGTGTGGCGGAGGGAGAGACATGTGCATGCATTGTCCCTGGGGCTGACCCTGTCCAGCCCGGGTATGCAGCTCCTGGGAGCTAAGGAGTTACACCCCCCCCCCCCCCCCACACACACACCTTCCTGGCTACAGGCTTCTTGCTTTGGGAGGGGGTGAAGGGCTGGGCATCTGGTCACATGTGGGGCGCTGGGGTCTGGGCTGCACCACATGGACTCGGCGGGGAGAGCCCCTTCCCCAGCGCCTCTCTGCGCCCGGCTGGGCTGGAGCCAGCCATAAGCAGCCCCCGGCTCTGCTTGCTCCAGCCTCAGAGTCACAGCCTGCAGGCAAAGGGCTAGTCCGGGCAGGAAAGAGACTCTTTCCTCCCCCCCCCCCCCCTTTGCACTAGCTCTGCCACGGATGTGGGGGCAGAATGGGAGGGGGCAGGGGTTACACTGAGGAGCATGAGGCAATGCAGGGGGACCATGCTGAGGGGGCAGGGGATCAGAATGCTGGGAAAGGATGGAAGGGGGCAGGGGTTGCACTGAGGGGCATGGGGTGATGCAGCAGATCAGGCTGAAGGGGCGCAAGGTTGGAGCAGAGGGAAGATGTGAGGAGGGATACAATTTTACTTTGCAGAAGCTGCACTGTCCTTTACTCCCCACTTCTTTCCCTCCTTTTCCATCTAGCTATTTGGCTGCATTCTCACCCTCTCACCTCTTCTGTGCCCCCAGCCTCCTCATACCCCGACCTCACACCCTCTCCTGCTACCAAACTCCCTTTCAGACCCTGCCCTACTCACCCCATCCTGTATCCCTGTCCCACTTGCTGGCAGCCCTATCCCACACATTGAACCCCTCATTTTTGTTCCTATCCCAGAGCCTAAGGGGGTCACAAAATCCACTAACTCTGGAACCCCAGAAAAGTAAATCTGGACTATGTGAAGCCCTGAACCTCAGTCTCCCTGTCTCTTCCCCCCCCTCACCTCGGGGGAGGGGCTGGAGTGCCAGAAGAGTGAGGTGGGGCCACATTAGTAAGGGTTTTGGAGGCGTTTTTTTGCTTCTCACTTGTGTGATCCCCAACTGATTTTTATGTGGGTCAGTGACCCCCAACCCAAAAGAGGTTCCCCACCCCGTCATAAATAAAGAAAACATTGAAACCTTTTGTGTTGGACATAATATTTTACTTTATTTAAAATTAAGTTTGATAAACTAACATGAGAAAATTAAAATGCTTAATCTGTTTAATAATTTAAATTAAGCTGTTCTCCCCAGCTGCAGTACTAGCAAAATGGCTCGGGCGTACTTATGTAATTAACAGTGAATTTTCATTAGCAACTGGTTGTCCACTGAAAGGTTTGCATTGACTCAAGTGGTCCATGGGGCTTGCAGGAGAGAGCTCTTCCCTCTCCCTTCCCGGGAGAGTGGCATAGCGCAAGGCAGGAGTGTTAAATCTTCGAAAACCACTTATGAAAGGTTGTTGACCCCGATCTAGAGAGTGTTTCCAAATACAGTAGAGTCCGGATTATCCGACCTTCGGTAATCTGACATTCCGCTTTATCCGACCCTGCAGCTCCCGCTTTATCCCGGGTCGGATAAAGCACGGGCCGGGAGAACGGCCCCACTCGCTGCCCCGTTGCTCTCCTGGAGCCACTGATGCCTGCAGCTCCCGGGAACGAAGCGGCGCCAGCAGGAGCGGCGTTAGTGGCTCCAGGAGAGCGACGGGGCAGCGAGCAGGGCCATTCTCCCGGCCCGCGCCCTGGAGCCGCTCCTGCTGGCACCACTTTGTCCCCGGGAGCTGCAGGCATCAGCGACTCCAGGCCGCGGGCCGGAAGAACAGCCCCACTCGCTGCCCTATCGCTCTCCTGGAGCCGCTGATGCCTGCAGCTCCTGGGGACGAAGCGGCGCTGGCAGGAGCAGCAGGCATCAGCGGCTCCAGGAGAGCGACAGGGCAGCGAGTGGGGCTGTTCTTCCGGCCCGCGGCCTGGAGTCGCTGATGCCTGCAGCTCCCGGGGACAAAGTGGTGCCAGCAGGAGCGGCTCCAGGGCGTGGGCCAGGAGAATGGCCCCGCTCGCTGCCCCGTCGCTCTCCTGGAGCCGCTGATGCCGCTCCTGCCGGCGCCACTTCGTCCCCTCCCTGCAGCACCCAGGGACGAAGCGGCGCCGGCAGGAGCAGCATCAGCAGCTCCAGGAGAGCGACGGGGCAGCGAGCAGGGCCATTCTCCTGGCCCGCGCCCGGGAGCTGCAGGGAGGGAAGGGGCCAGGGCCAGGCAGGGATGGGGACCAAGTGGCACCGGCACCGGCTACAGTATCCTCCGACATTTTCGGTAATCCGACCACCTGTCGGTCCCGTTTAGGTCGGATAATCGGGACTCTACTGTACAGTAAAAGCTGTATTATCTGAGTTTACCAATCAGAATGCTCTAGAAATTTCTGAGTTGGTTCACACTGCCTGTAGCCTTCTGCGCTTGCCACTGCCGACAGCCGTGCTCACGCTGCTGCTGGGCAGGCCAAGGATGAATGTGGGTTCGCACTTTGGGACAAGCTAGGAGTAGCCTGGGAGACCCCATTGGGGGCGGGGCAGAAATGGAGACAGCCTCCTCCTAGGATCTGCCAATTTTTTAAGACTGGTCATTGAAGGTTTGTTTTTAGGCTACTAAGGTGATAAAATACAGTTTGTGTACATGGAAATGAATTGCTGGTAGGATAAGAGATTGAAATAAGACTACAGCAACATCCTTTTCTTCATCACATCTTAGAAGGAATCAGTGAAAGTATTTCAGTGGAGCTTATCTAAAATACCAGAAGTACAAAGCAGTCTATAAAATCCTAGTTCAGAGGAAAGGATTTAACAATTTTCCTTGACTCTCTCTTTTTTTTTTTTTTAAGCAGCATTTAGGACAAATCTTATTACTAAATTTAGATCACTAATATCCTTGTATGTTAACAGGAAAACGTCCTTTTGGTGTTTCATTGCTGTACATTGGCTGGGATAAGCATTACGGATTTCAGCTGTATCAGAGTGATCCTAGTGGAAATTATGGAGGATGGAAAGCTACATGTATTGGGAATAATAGTGCTGTAAGATATTTTTTCTTAATAAATATGAACTTATCCATGGAAAATAGGCTTATGAGTGGATGGTACTAACTACACAACTCCATATTCATTACTACCACAAGCAGAAATAGTTGTAAAACATTTCCTACTGTAACATTAATGCCAGTAGTATTAATGTTCTTTGATTTCTGACAAAACTTTAAATTCCATTCTTTGTTGTATAGGCAGCTGTGTCAATGTTAAAACAAGACTATAAAGAAGGTGAAATGACTTTGAAATCAGCACTTGCTTTAGCTATTAAAGTGCTAAACAAAACCATGGATGTTAGTAAACTCTCTGCAGAGAAAGGTAAGCAATATTACTGTCCCATATTTAAAGGTGGACTTGTTTTAGCTTCTTGATGCTGAAAAACCTGCACACTTGCTATGAAAAGATGTTTCATAGATAAAGATAAATGAGATGTTTAAAAAAAATTTGTATTAAAAAATAAGTTAGCAATAATGTAGTTTTCTGTAACAAACTAATGTATTATATTGTCACAGAGGGTAGCTGCATCAGTCACAGGATATTAGAGACAAGATGGGTAAGGTATTATTGTTTATTGGACCAACTTCTTTTGGGGTCAGACACATGTTTTTGAGCCACACTGTCTTCCTTGCTCACCAAAAGAAGTTGTTCCAATAAAAGACATTACCTCACCCACCTTGTCTCTCTATTATATTGCCACTCCATTTCAGTGGACAGTGGCCTCTGGTTTTGCAGATGCAGGAATTACTTGAGTCTGCAAACAAGCATGTACTTAACTTTGTTTATGTAAGAGTAGTCCACTTTGTTACTACTCGCATGAGTAAGTAACGCATGTACAAAAATTGACAGAATTGAGGTATTTGGCTGAAATTTTCAAAGCCTATTTTGAATTTGGTGCCTAACTTCCTGGAGCTCCTTTGACAATCCTAATAATAAATAACCTTGGTTATTAAACGTTACTGATTTATAGTAAAAATTACAACACACACATTTTCCATTTTTTAGTTGAAATTGCAACATTAACAAGAGAGAATGGGAAGACAACAATTAGAGTATTAAAGCAAAAAGAGGTGGAACAGTTGATAAAACAGCATGAGGAGGAGGAAGCAAAATCAGAGCGTGAAAAGAAGGAAAAAGAACAAAAAGAAAAAGATAAATAGCACATGAAATCAAGCATTTTATAGAGCATGTAGGTCCTGCTTCAATGAAAATTTTGGATTTCCACTTCATGGAAGCCTGCTAATCTGATACAGTGGAAAAGCCAGAAATATATGACTGAGGGCCCAGCTCAATAAATAATAATTCAGTACTTGATTTACCACTTCTTTCATTGAATTATTATTGCTTTATTCTGGAATTTCTTGTATCTTTTGTTTTGTATTACAGAATAAAATTTTAAAAGAATGGTAATTGCTGTTTATTTCATCAGTAACATCTGAATACATTTGATTGTTAAAGGAAGTTAAATATTTTAACCTCCTTTAGGCCTTAAGTGGCTACTTGGTAAATAACAGTGAAAAGACACTATTGTGGAAAAATAAAGCCTTTCAGAAGTTTAAAACACCTTTATAGAATGTTTCCTATTTAAAATTATAATACTAAATGAATGTATACTTGTCACCAAGGATGTTAACTTGTGTTTTATCAGCTAATCAAGTAGGCAATGGAATTTCCATCGACTACTCGATTGTTGGGAAACTGCAGAGCCACAGCGAGGTTAGCTTCTGGCCCCAGGAGCTAACCCTGCTGCGACTCTGCCTCTTAAATGCAGTAAGAGCCAAGCGGCTCTCACTGCATTTAAAAGGCAGAGGTGCAGCAGGGGAGTGGATGTGAGCTGGGACGGTTGAATCCCGGCTCGTGCCCGGTCCCCTGCTGCACATCTGGTTCCTCTGCTCCCCCGTGGAGATGGTGCTGGGGGGAACCAGCTTTTAAGCCAGCTCCCCCTCCCTCCCCAGCACCGGCTCCTGCTACCCCCTCCCATTGCTGCCTCTAGAAGCAACTAGATGAGTAGTGACTCAGCTAGTCTCTTACATCCCTACTCATCACAGAAGATTTTTTTTTTTTTGGCATATGAAGTATTTTAATAATTGATTAAGGCTGCTCCACTAATATTCCTATAAGCAGCAAGAGTACCTCTAACTTGTAGTAAATACTGTTAGGTTAACATAATCTTCAAATAAAGTAATTGCTTAAGTTTAAATGGCTAAGATATCAAAATAAGCTATTTTCTTATAAGGAAGGTATTTGTAAGAAAAGAAAAACAACCTTTAAGATACATCTTTAAATCAGACATTTCCACACTTAGACTAACACTATCTGACTTTTTTTTTTTTTTAACATTGCAAGAGCATTAAACAGCTTTCTCTTGTTTTCATGCCCCAGCCAGATGCTGTTGGCTCTTCTGACATTTCAGGGAAGGATTAAACCAATCCCAGCATTTGTATTCACTTGCTTAAAAACTTATTGAAATACTTTTTAAAAACCCAAATAAGCTTAAACAAATACACAGTTCCCCTTTTTAATATTCAACTCTAACTACCCATTTTAACATCTGAGAGGCAAAAAATGTATATAAAAAAACCTAACCCAAACTTAAATTTCCATGCAGTAAATATGAAATAAAAATGCATATGGAATAAATACTGTATTAAGTCCTACAACCTAGAACAGTGTTTCCCAACCAGGGTTCCGCAGAACCCTGGGGTGCCGCGGACCATCATCGGGTTCCGTGAGAAATCGCGGAATAAATAACGCTGGGCGGGGCCTGGAGCGTCTGTCACGCCCTTTGCCTTCCGCCCTGGCGCTCAGCTGACTTCTGTGCTGCTCAGCCGGGTTGCTGCGTGGGAGCAAGCAGCGCAAGAGGCGGGGACTTCTGTGGAGCTCAGCCAGGCCGCTGCGCGGGAGCAAGCGGCGCAAGAGGGTGTGGGGACTTCTGCGCCGCTCAGCTGGGCTGCCACATGGGAATAAGCGGCCATTTGGGCTCTGCGAGTGAGAGGCGGGAGTGGGAGAAGAGAAAGAGAGAGTGAGGCAGGAGGGGGAGGAGAAGAGAAAAAGTGGGGCAGGAGCGGGAGGAGGAGGAGGAGAAGAGAAAGAAAGTGAGGCAGGAGCGGGAGGAGGAGGAGAAGAGAGAGAGAGTGAGGCAGGAGCGGGAGGAGGAGGAGAAGAGAGAGACAGGAAAAATGCTCCAATTTTTTTTCTTACAATGTGAGCTGACATATATAAAACAGCTCTTTACAAATAAATTTTCTTGAAAAAATTTAGCAGTAATTGAATTGCACTCCCTGCTGTCAACTTTTTCTGGCCAAGCAAACATTTTCATAGGTAGGGGTTCCTCGGGATATGAAAAATTATTTTAGGGGTTCCTTCATGGGAAAAAGGTTGGGAATCACTGACCTAGAAGAACTAACTGTCAGTGCTAAAGGGATTTCATCTAGGGTAAACAGCCAAACAAGTACTGTATAAGTGATTTGGTTTTTTACTTATTTCTATTCAAGTCTCTGACACGTACTTGAATGTCACCGGTGATTGTTAATAATAGGACTGATTGTTTTTCGAGTGATTGTTCATGTTCATTCCAATATGTGTGTGTGCGCCATGTGTACAATTATCAGTTTCCTAGTAGTGCCCATCAGGTCAGCTGTGGAACCCCCTGGAGCGGCACTGGAATGGCTGCATGTTGTATACATACCACTGCTGACCCACCACCTACTCACTTTCTTCTTTCTTGCTTGGCAAGCACAAATCCTAGTTTCTGTTAATTGCAGGAGTTTAAATCCTGCATAAGTTGTGGGAAGTTGATGCACGGGGTTGACCCCCATGAATCATGCTTGGGGGAAGGGCACTACCCAAGTGCCCCATTTGCCAAAATTTCCGGCCAAGAACTACGAAAGAGACTATCACCTCAAACTGCTTTTGATGGCAGTAGCCAACAGAGGGAGTTTGCCTGGGAAACATCTGAGAGGAGCTAAGGTGACTGGCATTAGGGGGGGGCTGTGTGAATTGGTGGGGTGAGTATCCAAGTGCCTGCCTGTCTGTGGCATTTGTTTCTCGTGCTAGTTGTAGGGACTGTTTGAATTGGGCGTGCTTTGTTCCAGCTGGGCTTTGAGGGGTTAATTGGATCAGAGCCAAGGCTTTGATACAGCACCTTTATAAAAAAGGCAGCTGCAGTGAACTGAGGGAGCAGCCATCCATCCTGGTACTTCCTGTATGGTGCCCCCTTGTCTAGCAGAGCTGGCACCCAACCTTGCATCCAGCCTGGCACCTTCCAAACATGGCACCGCCCCACACCTAGCAGCCCTTGGCTGGATCCCACTCAAGTACCTACTCTCCCATTCTGACACCTCTCCAGCCTGACATTAAGCCTAGCATGCTACCAGCCTGGCACTCATTGATCCTGGCACCCCTGCCTGGTACCCAGCCAACCTGGCACCCACCCGGTCCTGAGGTATAGACCAGTCCATGTGCTAGATGTTCTGGGAGGAGACTCAAACAGGTCCACCTCTGCTTGGCTGGCACTGTGTTGAACTGCTCCCTACTGGTGCCAAGCTGGGAACTGTTGCACCGCTGCCCCAGCCTCAAGAGCAGCCGCTCCAGCTCCAACACACAGGGCAGCCACCCGCCACGTGGTCCCACCCTGGGAGCAGCTGGGGAAGAGCTGGAGCTGCAGCCGGACCTCATGGCGGCTGCTCAGTTGCTCCTGGGGTAGGGTCACATGGTGGGTGGCTGCCCCATGTGCCGGGGCTGGGGTGCGGCTGTCCCCACCAGGACAGCCACACTGCGGCTCCAGCAGCCACTTCGGGGAAGGGCTGAAGGTGGGGCTAGGGCTGCGTAGTGGCTGCCCAGCTGCTCCCCTGGTGAGTGACTGCCCCCTGTGCTGGGGCTGGAGTCAGTATCCTGGCTTCAGCCCCAGCACAGAGCAGTCACCTGCCATGTGGCCTGCCCTGGGAGCAGTTGGGCAGCCACTACGTGGCCCTGGCCCCCCCACTCTCCCACCAAGCCCATTGTCAGCAGCAGCTTACCTTCTACATTTACGGAAGGTGAGTGCTGCTGCATGGCTCTGCTGAGAAGATGGGCAGAACTAAAATTCTTTGTGCACGCCTGTGCAGGTACACACCCGATAGGGGACTTAGATGGCAACTGGAGCAGTGATCATGAGATGGTCGATTTCAGGATCCTGACCAAACAAAGAAAAAAAGAGCAGAAAAATACAGACTTTGGACTTCAGAAAAAGCTTACTTTGACTCCCCCAGGGAACTGATGGGCAGGAACCCTTGGGATGCTAACATGAAGGGGAAAGGAATCCAGGAGAGCTGGCTGTGTTAGAGAAGCCTTATTGAAGGTGCAGTAACAAACCATACCAATGTGCAGTAAGAAAAGCAAATATGGCTTAACAGTGAAATCTTTGATGAGCTTAAAAACAAAAAGGAAGCTTACACGAAGTGGAAACTTGGACAGATGACTAGGGAAGAGTATAAATACATTGCTTGAGCATGCAAGGGTGTACTCAGGAAGGCCAAAGTGCAACTAGAATTGTATCTAGCAAGGGATGTGGAAGGTAACAAGGTTTCTACAAGCATGCTAGCAGTAAGAAGGGTGGCCAGGGAAGGTGTGGGACCTTTACCAGATGAGGGAGGTAACCTATTGACACATGATGTAAGAAAAGCTGAAGTACTCAATACTTTTTTTGCCTCTGTCTTCATGAACAGGATCAGCTCTCAGATTGCTGTGCTAGGCAGCATAGTATGGGAAGGAGGAGGGCAGCCCATGGTGGAGAAAGAACAGGTTAAGAACTATTTAGAAAAGCTGGACATACACAGATACATGGGGCTGGATCTAATGCGTCTGAGCATTCTGAGGGAGTTGGCTGATGTGACTGCAGAACCGTTGGCCATTATCTTTGAAAACTCATGGCAATTGGGGGAGGTCCCAGATGAGTGGAAAAAGCTAATGTAGTGTCCATCTTTAAAAAAGGGAAAAAAGGACAATCTGGGATACTACAGACCAGTCAGCCTCATCTCAGTCCCTGGTATAATCGTGGAAGGGATCCTCAAGGAATCAATTTTGAAGCACTTGGGAGAGAGGACAGTGATCAGGAATAGTCAGCATGGATTCACCAATAGCAAGTCATGCCTGATCAACCTGATTGCCTTCTATGATGAGGTAATTGGTTCTATGGATATGGGGAAGACAGTGGGCATGATATACCTTGGCTTTAGCAAAGCCTCTGATAGGATCTCTCACAGTATTCTTGTCAGCAAGTTAAGGAAATATGGATTGGATAAATGGGACTGTAAAGTGGATAGAAAGCTGGCTAGCTTGTCGGTTTCAACAGGTAGTGATCAACAGCTCAATGTCAGGTTGTCGGCCAGTATTAAGCGGAGTTTCCCAAGTGCCGGTTCTGGGCCAGTTTTATTCAACATCTTTATTAATGATACGGATGAGGGGATAGATTGCACCTTAGCAAATTTGCAGATGATACTAAGCTAGAGGGAGAGGTAGATACGCAGGAGTGTAGGGATGGTAGGGTCCACAGTGACCTAGACAAATTGGAGGATTGGGCCAAAAGAAATATGAGGTTCAACAAGGACAACTGGAGAGTCCTGCACTTAGAACAGAAGAATCCCAAGCACTGTTAGAGGCTGGGGACCGACTGGCTAAGCAGCAGCTCAGCAGAAAAAGACCCGGGGATTACAGTGGATGAGAACCTGGATATGAGTCAAAAGTGTACCCTTGCAGCCATGAAGGCTAAGTGCATTATAGGAGCATTTCCAGCAGCTCTAGGGAAGTGGTAATTCCCCCTTATTTAACACTTGATGATGCCATATCTGGAGTATTGCATCCAGTTCTGGACCTTCCCCCCATTACAGAAAGGATATGCACGTATTAGAGAAAGTTTAGCAGAGGGCAATAAAAGTTAGGGGGCTGAGGGCTTTGGGCTTTTTTAGTCTACAGAAGAGAAGAGTGAGAAGGTATTCAATAGCAGCTTTCAGCCACTTGAAGGATGGTTCCAAAGAGGATGTGGAGAGGCTGTTCTCAGTAGTGATGGATGGCAGAACAAGGAACAATGGTCTTAAGTTACACTGGGGGAGGTCTAGGTTGGATATTAGGAAAAACTATTTCACTAGGCGGGTGGTGAAGTACTGGAATGGGTTACCTAGGGAAGTGGTAGAATCTCTATCCCTAAAGGTTTTAAGTCCCAGCTTGACAAAGTCCTGGCTGGGTTGATTTAGTTGGGGTTGTTCCTGCTTTTAGCAGTGGGTTGGATTTGATGACTTCCTGAAGTCTCTTCCAACTCTATAATTCTATGATTTTTTGATTCTATGAGGCAGTTCTTAGACTTCCAGCGGTGGAGCCAATATCGTCCTCTTCCAGCACCTCGGCCTTAGTGCATGATGTCTCTGTACCAAAGAAAGATTCAGTGAAAGGACATTGCCATCAGTAAGTTTAAACTCATAGGTTCGAGTATTTGGCCCCTCTCCCATTCTCTGGTGTTGTATAAGAAGATGATGAACTGAGGTCAGTCCTCAACTAGGTCTGCAAATAAGAGTTCCATGGAGGCGAGACTAGACTACACCAGGCCTCACCACCGTTGACTTCTGCTCTGGGGAGGGGTTTGTTGATTCCAGTGCCAGTCCACCTGTTAGGGAGGTCTTGGAGGAGGACGTGGATCTCCCTTCCACATCTGACACATTTGAGGCTGCATACGACCTCCTATAGCTGATGACACAATTCCCTCCATGCTGAGTGGTAATTCCAACAGCACAAACCTCAACACCACCTGAGGCCGTGGCCATAGCACTGGCTATGACACTAATTGTGAAACTTATATCAGCGGCTGCTCGGCACCAGCGAGCATTCCACCAGCACTGGTCCTGGTGACCTTTGTGGTGCCCGCTTTGGCACCAGCCATTCAACTCCATGGGAAACCGTTTGCAATGTAGTGACAGTCATCATCAGCACTGCACTGTTACCTGGAATTGACTGGATCAGCACTACTATGTCCTGTGTCAAGAGTACTCCTTGGACTCCAGCAAGTCCTCTGCATAGGACTGAAGCTGTTATAAGTCCCACTTCCTGCACGGCTCCCGGCATTGTGCAGACTATAAGAATTGCGAGCCCCACCAAGTTGGTCATCACAATGGCAAGGGGCCATTCAATTATTGTTTTGGACCTTTTGAGCTTACCACTTGGCTCAAGGCCAGGGCTCCAGGGCAGCTTCAGTGGCATTGTTTAGTCGAGGTCCCCTTTGTGCTGCCTTGGCTTTGCACACAATCATGCCCACCACAAACACAGGATCAGGCACTGCTGGTGTCTTCAGGAACAGTACCTATAGCTTCAGGGACAGTATCAGGGGCTCATGCTCAGAGCATTCAGCCTGTTGCACCTTGCCAGGATCCCCAGCCTCAGGAGCCATTATGTGAACCCGAGGGTCAGTAGGATCTCATAACCAGGGCCTTGTCGTTAGCTTCACCGGACAAGGCTGTGGTAGGGCCCTCTGACACATCCCTGGTGGCCATGGACCTGAAGGGTCACCAGGACCACCTCCATTGGTTGTCTAAGAATCTGAACATTCAGGCAGAGGAAGTTGTTGAGGAAACAGAACCCATGGTCAATCTCCTTGCACCAGCAGATCCCTCCAGTGTGCTGCAGCTGCTCATTAAAGCTATTGGTTCTAATATTGAGATTTTATGGCAAACACCAGCTTCCATATCCCCTACAACAAAGGGGATGGAGAGGATATATTTTGTTCTCCAGATGGATTATGAGCACCTATTAATGCACTCTCAGCCAACCGGAGGGTAATTAGGATCTGCTCCCAAATCCAAGTAGGCCAAGAAATTGGACCTGTTTGGTTGCAAGGTCTATGTTAGAGGTGGATTTCAACTGCATGTAGTGAACCCATGGGCACTATTTAACCATTATGCTTTTAATACCTGGTCCTCACTCAGAAAATTCCAGGAGTAATTCCTGCTAGACTCTCCAACAGGCGTTTGAAGCTTTGCTGGAGGAGAGCAAGGTTGCGTCCCAGTTGGCTTTAAAAGTGGCTTTAGACTCCACTGATTCTACAGCACGTATCATTGTCACCGGCATGGTAATGTACCTTAATGCTTGGCTGCAAGTGTGTGGCATCCTCCAGATGTCCAGAACACCATACAAGGCTTCCCATTTGACTGTGTGGAGCTGTTTGCAATAATACAGACTCCTAGCTACAAGGAATTCATCTGCAAACATCTGGAAGAAAATAAGGTGATAGGTAACAACCAGCATGGATTTGTAAAGAACAAATAATGTCAAACCAATCTGATAGCTTTCTTTGATAGGATAACAAGTCTTATGGATAAACCTTTCACAGTCATGCCAGAAGAGCATAACAAGTGGGGTTCCGCAGGGGTCTGTTTGGGACCGGTTCTGTTCAATATCTTCATCAACGATTTAGATATTGGCATAGAGAGTTAGCTTAAGTTTGCAGATGATACCAACCTGCTTTGGAGGATAGGGTCATAATTCAAAACATCAGGACAAACTGGAGAACTGGCCTGAGGTAAATAGGATGAAGTTTCATAAGGACAAATGCAAAGTACTCCACTTGGGAAGGAACAATCTGTTTCACACATACAGAATGGTAAGTGATTGTTTAGGAAGCTTAAATCTGTTAGTCTATAACAGTGGTCACCAACCAGTAGATCGGGATCTACCAGTAGATCTTGGAGCCTCTGACAGGTGATCCTGACTGGTTTGGCTGGGAAACTATCAAGTGCTGGCACTTTAGTTGCCGTGCTCCCACCGTCCTGCTGTTCCTGCTCTCTGCCTTGGAGCCTCCTGCTTGCTGTGCAGGGTGTGAGAGGGAGAAGGGGGGTGCTGATGTCAGGGTGTCCTGCCTCCCCCCACTCCTGTACCCTGTCTTCACACAGAGAAGGGGATGGAGGGAGCTTGGCAATGCAAATCTCTGTCTGTCACACACAGTGTGTGTATCTGTCATTCTCACAAACACACACTGTCCTTTCCTTTCCAGGTGTGTGTGTGTGTGGGGTGGTGGGGTGGGGGGTTACTACTTTTACTGCTTGCAAAGTGGGTTCTTTTTACTTTTTGACTGGTCTGTGCATTTCATAACTTTCATTTCTCTCTTATGCTTAAATTTAATTCTTTGAGTACTGAGTTCTAAAATGCTGAACCTGTCATGGCTGGAGTAATTATCCCTGTGGCAATTGTGCTTCTGGAGGTGGCTGGTGTGTCCCTGCAGCCCCTGAGATGGTCAGAGGAGGGTGTCTCCACATGCTGTCCCTGCCTGCAGACATTGCTCCTGCAGCTCCCATTGATCAATAATGGAGAACCATGACCAGGAGAGGCTGTGGGGTTGGTGCTTGGAGATGAGGGGCAGCACATGGAGTCACCACTGTACATGCCAGCTGCTTTCAGGGGTGGTGCAGGAGTGGGCCTGCCTTGGCTCTGCTGCTCCATCCCTGGGGCAGCTGTCTGACCATTTCCAGGGTGGGACTTGAACCCACAACCCTGCCCTCCCCAGGCAAGTGCCCTATAGCCTTCAAGAACCCACCCCACCAGCAGAGGAGCCCTTATCCTGCTTTCCTAATGCAGGAGCCAGCTACATCCCTAGTGCAGCCTGGGTTGGCTGTCTAGCCCCCCAGGGTGAACAGGACTCAAGCCCACCACCCTGTGCTCCCCAGACAAATACCCTATCCCTAAGCCACTCCAGAAGCCAAGCCACCTCCCTACCTTCATGGGACCCTTATTCTGCCATCCTAATGCAAGAGCCAGCTCCATCCTTGAGGCAGCTTGTGCTGGCTAACCAACTGCTCCCAGGGTGGACAGGACTCAAGCCCACCACCCTGTGCTCCCCTGGCAAATGTCCTATCCCCTAGTCCACTCAAGAACCCACCCCATCCTACATTCAGGGCATCCCTTATCTTGCCTTCATGATATGGGAGGCAGCTTGATCCCTGAGGCACCCTGTGTTGGCTCTCCTTCTGCTGCCTAGGTGGGTGGAGGGGGGGCCAGGGACTCTAGATCACCACCCTGTGCTCCCCAGATAAATGGCCTAACCCCTAGGCCACTCCAGAACTCAGCCCACCTTGCTTCTTTCAGTGGGTCCCTTATCCTGCCTTCCTAAGGCAGGCACCAGCTGCATCCCTCCCTGGGGCAGCTTGTGTTGGCTATCTGGCCACTCCCAGGGTGGGTGGAGTGGGAGGAGGGACTCAAGCCCCCAATCTTGCACTTCCCAGGCAAATACCCTATCCCCTAGGCCACTCCAGAACCCCCCCCCACCCCTCACTACCTGCAGGGTAGCTCCTTCCACACTCTGAAGCCCTTGGCTCAAGACCAGAGCCTGCACCCCAACTCCCTATCCCAGCCTGGTGAAAGTGAATGAGATTTGAGGAAAGGGAATGGAGTGAGCAGGGCGAGACCTCGCTTGGAGAAGGGGTAGAGCAGGGTGAGACCTCAGAGTAGGGGGGGGGGAAGGAAGCCGGGCAAGGGTATTTGGGTTTGAGGTAGATCTTACATTGCACTTAAATTGAAAAAGTGATCTGGTGGTTAAAAAGGTTGGAGACACTGGTCCACAAGGTGCCACAGGACTTCTCGTTGTTTATGCTGACTCAGACTAACATGGCTACCCCTCTGATACTTGTCTAGGAAGGAGTTCTGCAGAAAGGGATCTAGAGGTCACAGTGGACCACAAGCTAAATGAGTCACCAATGTGACACTGTTGCCAAAAAAGCAAACATGATTCTGGGATGCATTAACAGGAGAGCTGTGAGCAAGACATGAGAAGTCCTTCTTCCATACTACTCTGTGCTTGATTAGGCCTCAAGTGGAGTATTATGTCCAGTTCTGGGCACCACATTTCAAGAAAGATGGAGAAATTGGAGAAGATCCAGAGAAGAGCAAGAAGAATCATTAAAGGTCTAAGAAAATATGACCTATGAGGGAAGACTGAAGGAATTGGGCTTGTTTAGTTTGAAAAAGGGAAGACTAATAGTGGACATGGTTTTCAGGTATCTAAAAGGGTGTCACAGGGAGAAGGGGGGAAAATTGTTCTCCTTGGCCTCTGAGGATAGGAGAAGAAGCAATGGGCTTAAACTGCAGCAAGGGAGGTTTAGGTTATACATTAGGAAAAACTGTCAGAGTGGTTAAACACCGGAAGAAGTTGCCTAGGGAAGTCATGGAATCTCCATCACTGGAGATATTTAAGAGCAGGTTAGACAGACATCTATCAGGGTTGATATAGACCAATGATTCTCAACCAGTGGTACGAGTACCCTAAGGGGTACTCAAGAGAAGTCTGGGGGATACGTCAACACAACTGAAATTTGGAGAAAACTGAATTTTTGTTTTAAGTTTTACAGACTTTATTATTTTTGTACTTTTTACACCCAAAAATTTCATCGACTACCCGGCTACGATTAAGTTGTTTAAACAAATGTGTTGCAATGGTAGAAAAAAAATTGTGTGTCTGACACCTGTAGGTACTGGGGGTACTTATAATTTTTTTTAAAGGGGTACTTTATAGAAAAAGGTTGAGAAACACTGATATAGACCATTTTTGGTCTTGCCATGAGGGCAGGGAACTGGACTTGATGATCTCTCGAGGTCCCTTCCAGTTCTATGATTCATAGACTTAAGGATTCATATGCCACACACAAGTCCCAGGGGATTCACACACCCACTACCCAGAGGTAACAGTTCAAGCTCCAACCCTCTTCATGGTTTTATTTTGGTCCATCCAGACAGGATGATGATAATATAAGAAGGGGCAGAAACAGCAGGAGACATCATTCACAGTCCTCCTTTGGCCAAGGCCAGGGATCAAATAAACCCCTGCAGGGGCTTAAGCCCAAGCTTTTAGAGGTGCACCTGTGAATGAAGTACCAGTTGTGTATCCGGATCCTCTTCCCTTTTGTGAATCATTTGCCCCAATTCCACCATGCCTGGATCCACATCACATCAGATCACTGAATCCTGAGCACAGTGGAATCAGGATATTCTGTTCAGTTCTGTGCCCTCGCATTCTTCCACCCCCCTTCCCAGTCCTTCTTCAGGAACCCCTTTCATGAACAGGAGGTGCAATTGCTCCTTGACTTAGAGACCACTGAGGAGGTTCCTCAGGAATTTGGGGGAAGGATTTTTTATGCTCAATATTTCCTTATCCCCAAGGGCAAGGGTGAGATATGTCTAATCTTAAGAAATCTCAATTCCTTTATAGTGAAAAAATGGTTCTATATGGTCTTCTTGACCTCCATTATCCCTTCCTTGGATGTATGATACTGGCATGCCACCCTCGATGTGAAAGACTATTTTCATATAGCCATCATTCTGTCCCACAGGAGGTTTCTCTGTTTCATGATAGGAGACAGACACTATCAATTCAGAGTAATTCCATACTGTCTGTTGTCAGTCCCTTGTGTGTTCACTTAGGGTGCGTCCACACAACAGGGTTTAAATTGAAATAAGCTACGCAAATTGAGCTACGTCAATTGTGTAGCTTATTTTGAAATTGGGAGCGTCTACACAGCACTTATTTTGAAATAGAGCACTCTTCCGCCGACTTCCCTTACTCCTCGTACAATGAGGGTTACAGGAGTCGGAGTAAGAAGTCCTCCAGCCTGACAGTATTTTGACATTATTTTGAAATAACTGCCTGTTGTGTAGACGCGGGCTGTTATTTCGAAATAACGCTAGTTATTTCAAAATAATGTTGCTGTATAGATGCACTCAAAGGCTACGTCTAGAGTGGCATGAATTTGCGCAAATGCTTTTAACGGAAAAGTTTTCCATTAAAAGTATTTGCACAAGAGAGCGTCTAGATTGGCACGGACGCTTTTGCGCAAAAGCACTTTTTGTGCAAAAGCGTCCGTGGCCAATCTAGATGCACTTTTGCGCAAGAAAGCCCCGATCGCCATTTTAGCCATCGGGGCTTTTTTGTGCAAAACAAAACTGAGCTGTCTACACTGGCCCTTTTGCGCAAAAGGACTTTTGCCCGAACGGGAGCGTCAAAGTATTTGCGCAAGAAGCACTGATTTCTTACATTAGAACGTCAGTGCTCTTGCGCAAATTCAAGCGGCCAGTGTAGACAGCTGGCAAGTTTTTGTGCAAAAGCAGAAAAACTGGCCAGTCTAGACACAGCCAAAGTGTATGGAGGAGATATAAACTCACACTAAGCAAAGAAATGATGGTCCAGTGGCTAGAGCACTAGCCTGGTACTCAAGAGTACCGCTTTGCCACAAACCTGTCTGACCCTAGATAAGTGAAGTCTGTCATTGCCTCATTTCCTCATCTGTAAAATGGGGATAATAGTACTTGATTGCCTCACAAGGATGTGTTTTGAAAACATATACATTAAAGATCATGAGGCACATAATTAACATGATAATGGAGACTATGCAAGTACTTAAAATAGATAATAAACTCTCTCACACCTACTGATCGGTGATTAATACACATCATCTAGGCACAATGAGCTTATGCTTCCAGATAATTGTAGTACAAGTTTTCTCTCTTTCTTATAGTCTTGGACCAGCCCCCTAATTTAAAAATGTAATCCAAACATTTTCCCAATTTCTTTCAAAAACTAAAAACACTCTCCATTAAGATTTAACAACTAAAAAAACCTCTACTGTTTAGATTTTAATTGCTCCATTTACTTCTATTGTAACAGGTGTTCCAGACAAGGTTTTTAAATTGGTATTTTTAAAGGACTGATTTAAGTATCCTATTTGAATATCTGAAAAAATGTGCTTCATAGAATTTTGTGAAAAAAACATTTTTTTTTTAACTAATGGAACTGAACAATTCACTATTTTTATCTGTAATTAACTTTACTCTTGGCTTACAAATTAAAATGACCTGCACAGCATGGCAGAAACTACCATCAACCAATTTACTGGTTGCATTACTGCCTCTGATGGAGAATTCATAAAAGTCACTTTAGTGGGGACCTTTAGAACTCTCCATTTCTGGTTAAGTGGACCCTATTAAAGATATCAGAAATTAAAATATTACTTTTGCAGTTTTTTGGACATGTACTATTATATGCTTAATGACAGTTATTTCAATGTTAACATTTTGCTCAAGTTCAAAACAGCAATGGAAATTTTCTTATTTATATATGTGTAAAAATATTTACACATGCACCAGATGACCCCTGATCAAATATTCAGCATAATGATGGGCAAGTAACCTAGGCTTTAATCCTTTTCAACCTTGCAACTGATCTATTTTAACCAACTGGCATCCATTTGCAAGCAAATTCATAGTTATGAACAAAAATAATTTATCAGTGTCCTAGAATGTGAATCAACTATACTCAGAAACTGTCAAAATAAAATACCTTTCATGCAATTCCTACATAAGGTTACATGTATGTGGATAGATGGATGGATACAGAAGTAAATTTGATTTAGAAACCAAGTGCAATATGGTCATAGATCAATCACCAATAGAACCTTAAATCTGTGATAAACAATAGATTTTTGGAGTGCTCAGAACATTGCTTGCTCCAAATTTAAAGTGATATTAAACATTTACGGTGTGAGAACAGAACATATTTTCATGATGCACATTAGACAAAAATACCTAATTTTATAATCCTGTATTGGATCCTACATGTAAACTACAAATTTCAAACTAAAGATTAAATCCTACCTCTAGAACACCTAACATTTATGGCAGTTCTGATGTGCAATGAATTCAGAATCAATCACTCAGTGAATGTAAAGCAAGAGATTGTCAAAACTTGAACAAAATAAGTTATGTTCCTGATGTATGAAATGCCATTTTTACTGCAGAGCTTTCTAATCCGTATAACTAGCCACTGCAGGACTACACTGGAAAAAGTACCATGTAAGCAATTGCTTTTTAGATGGCTTATGCTGACTGCATTATGTCTTCTGCAGACATGAATAATTACAATGTGGCACTCAGCATAATAAAACAGAGAATATAGGAAAAATAATTTCAAATTATTTCAGTATTTTCATTAAGGTAATTCAGGCTCTCTTATGACAAATAGGCACACTGATCTGTTCTTCTGTAAAACAAATAATTGGTATAAAATACAATTTGGATCAGTGATAGTATAACAATAAAATCTATAACATACAAACGTTGAAAAAGATAAACAATTGCTAAAAAGGATTGAGTTGAAAATATTGCTCATTTTCTAAGAATATACACTGAAAACACATATGCATACATGTACATCACAGTAGTACCCAAAACAATTTTAGGGTTTTAAAATCATGGCTAATAAACATTCTAGTTACTAAATATTGCATTAAAGTCATTTGACATTTTTCTCCTTTCCCTTCTCTCCACAAACTGAAAAGTGTTATGAGGTAATACCTCAAAGCAGAAATATATTGATTTGACTATGTCAATTACTATTATTTTCTGTTTTCATATGTATCTTTTAAAAGGTATAATTATATTGCTATAGGAAAAATCAATAACAGCATTTAAAAATCAGTTTTACTGATAACGCCCTCCCCCCCAACCTGGGGCTGGGAGAGGACTGAAGATCCACTGGAGTTGCAGGAGGATTAGGCAGAATTAGTGGTTTGTTTGAGAAGCTGGGAAGACAGGATTGATCTAGGTTTATAGGGGCAGAATTAATTGCTAGTCAGGCAGATGGACAGATGTCAGAATGATAGGTGTTGTAGTAGGGACCAAAATCAATACATTTGCAGGCATCAGCCACATTAATTCTCACACACATACACTGGAGGGAGGGAGGAGAAATTAAAAAAAAGAAAAGAAAACAGAAGACAGCCCAAAAATATCCCAAAAGTAAAACTCAGTGTAGCATGTGTAACTCAGGTAATACCAGCAGCAGCCAGGGCTGGGTTCACTATCTAGGGGTTCCTCTCCATCCATCCAACACAGAACTAGCTGGAACTCTCACCAAGTAACCTGGGAAATTCACACAATACCCTGGGGCACCTCTGGGAGGCAATGCTTCCCCACTCACAAGCACAGAGTCTGAGAGTAAAAGAGAAACTTTTAATAAAAGGTGAAGGGGAAAGAAGTAAATGGCATTAATTTTGGAAAACACCACAAACCCAGTTCAAACCAAACCCACAAGTTCAAGTAGGTTGGGCAATGTCCTTTTCCTCTCAAGTCCAGCAATATAAGTGTCCCAGTCACACGCCCAACCCTTCTCTGCACCCCACTCAGTCACTGCCTTTGGTCAGGGCAGATCAGAGTTCAGAGGCGATCTGCAGAGTTCATCTCCCATCCTGAGGGGGGAGGTAGGAGTCATCTCACCCACTCCACTGGTCACTCACCATCCACCTGCTGAAACAAAAGACAGAACTATGCAGCACTTTAAAGACTAACAAGATGGTTTATTAGGTGATGAGCTTTCGTGGGCCAGACCCACTTCCTCAGATCAAATTGTGGAAGAAAATTGGCATGACCATATATACCAAAGGGATACAATCAAAAAAAGTGAACACATATAAAAAGGACAAATCAAATTTCAGAACAGACAAATTTGATTTGTCCTTTTTATATGTGTTCACTTTTTTTGATTGTATCCCTTTGGTATACATGGTCATGCCAATTTTCTTCTACAGTTTGATCTGAGGAAGTGGGTCTGGCCCATGAAAGCTCATCACCTAATAAATCATCTTGTTAGTCTTTAAAGTGCTGCATAGTCCTGTCTTTTGTTTCAGCTAGACCAGACTAACACAGCTACATCTCTATTACCATCCACCTGCTGGCTGGCACCTCTCCATCACTGCCCTGCTCATCTTCCACTGACTTGTGGTGGATATGGGTCTGGGCCAAACCTAGTGATTTCAGCTCTTGGACCAAAGCACCGTCCAGCCATAAGAGATTCCAGCATTCACTGGAACAAATACAAAAGGGTCTCCTTATGGAGCCTTTCTTTAACTCTATCATTGAAGCAGCGGGGAGAAACAGGTTGAACCAGTCTCACAACGTGTGGAACTCATGGACTTTAACCGGGTTCAAAAAAGAGCTAGATAGATTCATGGAGGTTAGGTCTATCAATGGCTATTAGCCAGGATGGGTAGGAATGGTGTCTCTGGCCTCTGTTTGTCTGGAAATGGATGACAGGAGAGGGATCACAAGATGATTACCTGTTGTGTTCCCTCCCTCTGGGGCATTTGGTATTGGCCACTGTTGGCAGGCAGGATACTGGGCTAGATGGACCTTTGGTCTGAACTAGTATAACAATTCTTATATTATGATGATCACAGCTCACACCTGGACAGCATGCAACCTGCTGACTCACCCCCTCCCCAGCTCAATCTATAGGTTTCTGAAAATCCAGCCTCTGTCCAGCCAAGTGTCTTTACACTGACAAGGTCTCTTCTTTTAACTGACTTAAACATAGTCTGACGTTCTGTATTGTGCATTACCACAATAACAGCAAGCATTGGTGGTCAAACCTTATAATTCCTGCATTTAGTTCTAACACAGTTTGTGATCCCCACAACAGCCAAATTGGTTACAATGGACAAGGCACCTCCAAACAGCTGAACATCTAGCAGGCCTGAGCAATCTGAGTGAAGAGTATTTACATAACCAAACCCAGGATTCCTTTCCTATTCCAGCTGCCTGTAAGGGAAGCATTGATTCAGACCCTGCTTACACGTTTTTAAGATCTCATGGCTTTGAAGGATCTTACTCAGGAGTTTTTGAGATTGGCAGTGTTGAGTCTATGCCAGAACCAGGAACGGTAATGACACATTTCTGCCATTGAGGTCCAAACACAAGGCCTGTGATGCCTGCCATAAGCCAGACACATGGTATACCATGTCTACTCATAAGTGTGGAGGACAGCATCCAAACACTGCCCCTGCCAGCCAGGTACTTCTCAAGTTGCATGAAGGGCAGGGCTGCACCCAAGCCACAGGACAAGGAAGAGTGGTAGGAGACACAAACCCCACATTTACCTCAGCTCAGATGTGTGCCCCTGCTGCACCAAGACCTTTCCAGTACCCCACCAGGCAGGGCTTCAAACGACAGGGGGCTTCCAGATCAGGATACCCCTCCCCCTTTACTCAGTTCACTTTATCGCTAGCAGGGCCCCAGGTATCTTTTGCGGCCCGTCCCCCCTTCCAGGCAGGAAAGCGGGCACCTCCTCAGCCGTTCCCGCGCCACCTCGCCCCGCCCCTCAGAGGAGGAGCGCGCGGGCTCGCGGGGAGGACGCTGCGCGCTCGCCCATTCCTCTTCCTCTGCTTCCCCGGCGAAGGGCAGAGTGGGGCTGCCGCGCGTTGCGTTTACTGCTGGTTTCCAGAGCGTGAGGCAGCGCGCCGCGCTGAGCGATGGCGGAACAGGGAACCCAGGCGCGCCGCGTCCTCTTCTCTGGCAGTCCGCTCCTGTTCCTCCTCGCCTGCCTCTTCGTGCCTCTGCTTGGGCTGCCCGCTCCGGCCAGCAGCGCCGCCGCCTCCAGGGGCAGCGCCCGGATCCCTTACCCGGGTGAGCTGCACCCTCTCCCCTCTGAGCCGGGGGCAGTTAGGGCGGGGGAGGAGTATGTCGGGGGTGGTGAAGGCGTGGGGAAGGGGCATGATGACTTTTGGGGGAGGGGAGTCTCAATGGGAAATCACGAATTTATGGGACTTTTTAACATCGGGGCTCACATAACAAGCTGCGTGCAGGGCGGTTACCCGCCTCCGGGGTGGAAAGCTCTGAACGCCGCCAAGGGGTGGTATCAAGTCATGCTCAGCCTCCTTCCCAGTCTAGGGATGGGGAGGGTTAACCGTTCGGGTTATCGGCGGGGCTGGAGCAGCTCCTCACTCGCCCCGCCGGCAGAGGCTGTTCCGCGTCCTGGTCAGTACTGCCTCTGCGGGAGGGCGCTCCAGCTAGGCAGGAGCTGCCCCCCATCTTAAATCAGTTAACCTGTTAAACGATATGTATAACCGGTTACGTCCCTACTTTATTCTCCTCTGCCTTTAGTTCCACATTTCTGAATAATAAAGTTTGGGACTTTGTGAGATAATAGTGTTGCAGCCTGGTGTACAGCTGGCAACATCAAGGCTGTTCAAAAAATGGCAAAGGACTTGGAGTTATTGATTAAATAGCCACACATTTTATTTTGCATTCTGTGTCAACTTTTTGAAAGAGTAGAATTAAAAAATTAAAACCTGGTTTGAAGGATAAGTCAGGGCTTTAGCACTACCATTGGAATCCTTAGATACAGTGCAGAAGTAGAAATCAGAGGAATTTTGTATTTGATTTTTTTAGAGAGACCATCATTAAACAAACTCAGCTTTATTTAGCAGAAGAGAGGGGGAAATACTAACAGCCTTGTTTACCTGATGAGTCTTTGCCCTTGTCAAGCAAAAGTTCTCTCAGTGCAGGTACATATTTACAAATACAAGATATCAAAGTGTTTGTACAACTACAAAATAATGAAGAATGCTATTGTCATAATATCATATCTTGGTGTTCTTTTTGTTCTCGAAGATTCATTGCACTTATTTATTTATAAATGGATGTGGTCAGTAATTTGTAATGTATTTGCAGTGTATGTTTACCTACATGCCGGAGACAAACATTTTTAAAAGTCTTAGAGCCATGTTGCCTGTAATTTTGAAAACAAAGACTAGTCCTGTAGCACCTTAGAGACTAACAAAATATATAGTATCATGAGCTTTCATGGCCAAAACCCACTTCCTTTTTAGTAATTCTTACGATACGTGACATCTTTTTTATTGTTGAAATGCCACTGCTATGGGTTTATGATAAAATTCTGCTTGCCTTATTCATGATGGCTAATCTCAAAGGAAGGATTTGATTTAAACAATGTAAATGTATAAAACACTACACAAAACAATACATGTTGGTAAAATTATATAAAGATTAAAAGAATGCAGTCAACTCAAGCTTGATCCAGAATGCAGATATTGCTTTTACAGAATTTAAGGGTAATGGAATATATGCATCTTCCAAACGATTGGTTTTAGGTAAATACTCCACCCAGTTTGAAGCCCTAACATTGCAATACTAGCCAATAGCCCGTCATAAGACGGGATTTTCGGGTCTCTCCTCCACGTCCTATCTCCTTTCTATCTCACACTTCTCTCCTGAGCCTCCGGTCTCTCTCTCTCTCCTCTTCCTACTGCCTCCCCCCCCCCCTCAGCTCTCCTCTGCCTCCTGCCTCTCTCTCCGTCTCTCTTTCTCTTCTCCCCCTCTTGCCTTTCACTCTGTCTTTCTCCTCTTCTCCTCCCCCTCCTGCCTCTCACTCTCTCTTTCTCTTCTCCTCGTCCTCGTGCATGGAGAGCGCGGAGCCCAAACGGCCACTTGCGCTGCTTGCTCCCCCGTGGTGGCCCAGCTGAGCAGCACAGAAGTCAGCCGAGCGCCACGGCAGGATGCGAAGGACGTGATGGCGGTGACGTACACAGCCAGGCCCTGCCCGTGTACGTCACCTCCCGCCGTGGCGCTTGGCTGACTTCTGCGCCACTCAGCTGGGCCGCCACGGGGCAGCAAGCAGCTCAAGTGACCGTTTGGGGACCGCGGCACCCAAATGGCTGCTTGCGCCGCTTACTCCCCTGTGGCGGCCCAGCTGAGCGGTGCAGAAGTCAGCCGAGCACCACGGCAGGAGGCAAAGCACGTGACTGAGGCAACAGCACCGCCCAGAGCCAACAGCCAGCATTTCAGCATTACAGAGTCTCAGACATTGGGCTACTATATATATGATGATTAAAAGCCTGAAAGTTAAATTGACTTAATTGTTTTTCAAATAGTGAAATGTAAACAGAATTAAAACAATCTTAGTTTTAAACTGTAACATATTTACCTTTGTTACTATCATGCTAAGTGTTTTTTAAAGTTATTGTGAATTACAGCTGTTGGAAGAATGTGTTTTCACTAAATTAATCTTATTAAAACAGAATAATTATATAGAGCTGCTTTTTTTTCCGCCCCCCCCCCCCCCCCCCCCCCCCCCCCCCCCGAGTCCTAGTCAAGTACTTCTGTGGAGCCAAATCTTTCCCTGGTAAAATTATGCAGCTTTGTCTTCAGGGAGAACTGTCAGTATGTACTTGGGGCATGTCTGCACTGGGAAATTATTTCAAAATAACTATATTCAGAATAACTCCTGAAATAAGCTCATTTTGAAATAGTTATTTCCCAAGGAAAGCAGGAGTACGGATTTCAAAATAACGGGCTTGGTAGTATGGATGCTCTACTTGATTCGAAATAAGGGCTGTTATTTCAAAATAACTCCCTAATGTTGAGCTAGGTGAGAATTTGTTTCTTTCTTGGCCATTTTAACTAAAGTCAAATTAAAATTTACTGAATAGAAATTAGTGGTAGATATTTAACCAACTTTTTTGAAAACTGGTGAGTTGTGGCAGTAATCTATATTAGGGTGCATCTACACTGCACCTTTAGCTCGAAATAAGCTACACAATTTGAGCTATGCAAATTGCGCAGCTTATTTCGAAATACATTTGAAATAGCTTATTTCATAATTGGCACTGTCTACATAGCACCATATTTTGAAATAAACTGCTATTCTGAAATGTCCCTTACTCCTCGTGGAATGACGTTTACAGGGACGTCAGAATAGCAAGCCCATTATTTTGAAAGATATTTTGAAATAACGGGCATGCTGTCGAGACACGGAATAGTTATTTCAGGATACCAGAAGTATCCCAAAATAGTGCCACAGTACCCTTAGAGTGGTACTGCTTTAAATTATTGTGGGAGAAATCTTGTAAGTTATTTAGTAAACAGCTTCTCAGATGTAGGTGAACTAAATTCCATGCCTTGGTTATTGTGTATCTTTTTCAAATCCTTAAAAATAAACTGCAATTTTTTGTGTATTACTGTGCAGTTGTGTGTGAGGATGCACACAGTAACTTTCTTCCAAAAGTGTACAAGTTTTACAAACTGTGGTTACGTATTACAAAATAAAATGAGATCATTGTCTTTAAATCAGTGAAGATTTTTGTAATACAGGTTGGATCTCTGTGGTCCAGCACCCTTGGGACCTGACGGGTCCCAAACAAGAGAATTTGCTGGACCAGAGGAGGTCCCATCACCTGCTGACTTGGCTTCTGGCCCCAGCTGGCCCCCACTGCCTTCAGCCAGCTGTGCTGCTGGCCCAGACTGGACCTCTCAGCCAGGGCTGGCCTAAGGGAAATGGTGCTCTGGGAAAACTTGCATTTTGGTGCCCCTACCCCCCCCACCCTGGGCATGGTGCTCCCCCTGTCCCTTGGATGCTGCTCAGTCCTTTGCTCCCCTTGATACAGGGCTATTGTCTCACCCCCTTGCAAAGGGAATGTCACATTCCTCCTTGGCCAAGCCCTTCACTACATGGAGAATGGATTATTTTTTATTAAACATTTTTTCCAAGATATGACACACGAAAGGCAGGCTGCTGTTTTTGAATGACATTAGATTGTGAAATGAGACTGGGTGAAAAACCTGAGTGGGTTATTCGCCCTTCAGTGGGTTCTTCCACTACAGTTTGAGCTGCTCTGCAGCAGCGCTTCCCCTTTATGCCTGGTGCTTGGCTTGCAGCTCGTGGTGCGCTCCATGCTGTTAGATGGGGGCTGCATCTTGCCCAACGCCCTCCTGCAGCCCTCTGGCCACTCCTGATGCACCAAGGGTTCCATTTCAGATTGTGGTGGGGCTGGGAAGGCAACTTTATCTGTGATTCCAGAGGATACTTAGGCACCTGAAATCTAAGTGGGGTTTTTTTCCTGCAAATAACAGAAATTAGCTGATTTCACAGTACGCAGAAATCCTGAAATATTTCCATCAGTAATTAAATTATTTACAGATAGGGAAAACAAGAAAAATGCTGCTTGAAAACTTAAGAGTTAAAATTCAGTGATATAAATTTCTGAACTGGGCTTGTTACAAATGGATGAGTGAATGAATAGTTAAATCAACAAATCATGTCTGGTATTAGGTGATTTGTTTTGTATATCTTGAGATGTGATGTCAGGGCTGTTCCTCACTCTGGAATGCCAAGTGCTGAAGGTGAGGGCCTACAAGAGAGCTTAAAAACCTTGCTTCTACAGGCACTGGTTACCAAAACTTCCCAGTGTCACAGATTCCTTGGCTCTGAGAAATAAACAAACAAGCTGCCACTGTCAAGTGATTTTATTGTAAAAGCAGGGGTGGACACTTAAACCCATCCCCAGAGGTACCCCAACCTCTTTTCCCCCAAAAGAGCTTGAAAAAAAGGAGAGAAAAACAAGCTGCAGTCTCTAGTAGCTGACCTCCCAGTCTGAGACATGCAGATGCACAGACAGACCTTCCAGGACACAATCAAATCATCACCTTAAAAAGTGATTTTTTAAAAAAATTATAAAACAAAAGACAAACTTGATAAAGCATACTTGGTTGCTAGATGTTACAGAGCAACTAAGGAAAACAAATTAAAACAGAAAAGTCTCTCTGAGCACAATACGAGATGGTAAATGGGGAAGGGAGGTAGATTCTCACACAGCAGTTTAAACCAAACCATAAAATAAAAAAAACCCCACCCTGATCACAACTAGATCTACTTTTCCTTTACTTACTTCCAATCTTTTTCAGTCCACTTCCATGCCCATGGTTTTCTTCAGACAACTAAGAGAAGCATACAGATCATAGGCCTTGGTTCGGGGTGGGGGGGGGACTTTAATCACCCTGACATCTGTTGGGAGACCAATACAGCAGTGCACAGACAATCCAGGAAGTTTTTTGACAATGTTGGGGATAACTTCCTGGTACAAGTGCTGAAGCAACTGACCAAGGGCCATGTGCAGCTTGACCTGCTGCTCACAAACAGGGAGGAACTAGTAGGGGAAGTAGATGTGGGTGGCAACCTGGGAAAAAGTGATCATGAGATCCCCGGGTGCTGCAGGGAGGAGACGAAGTGGCGCCGGTAGGAGCGGCATCAGCGGCTCCAGGAGAGCGATGGGGCAGCGAGTGGGGCCATTCTCCCGGCCCGTGCCCTGGTGCTGCTGATGCCTGCAGCTCCTGGGGACGAAGCAGCGCCAGCAGGAGCTGCATCAGTGGCTCCAGGGCACGAGCCGGGAGAACAGCCCCGCTCGCTGCCCTGTCGCTCTCCTGGAGCCGCTGATGCCGCTCCTGCCGGCGCTGCTTCATTCCCGGGAGCTGCAGAGTCAGATAAAGCGCAGGCCGGGAGAATGGCCCTGCTCACTGCCCCGTCGCTCTCCTGGAGCCGCTGATGCCTGTAGCTGCTGGGGATGAAGCGGCACTGGCAGGAGCGGCATCAGTGGCTCCGGGGCGCAGGCCGGGAGAATGGCCCCGCTCGCTGCCCTGTTGCTCTCCTGGAGCCGCTGATGCCGCTCCTGCTGGCACCGCTTCGTCCCCAGGAGCTGCAGGCATCAGCGGCTCCAGGAGCCCGACAGGGCAGCGAGTGGGGTCATTCTCCCAGTCCGCACCCTGGAGCTGCTGGTGCCACTCCTGCCAGTGCCGCTTTTTCCCCGGGAGCTGCAGGGTCGAATAAAGCGGAATGTCGGATTACCGAAGGTCGGATAATCCGGACTCTACTGTATACACAAATTCATGGGTCTGGATTTAATGCATCCGAGAGTACTGAGGGAGTTGGCAAATGTCATTGCAGAGCTTTTGTCCATTATCTTTGAAAACTTGTGGAGATCAACAGAGGTCCCGGATGATTGGAGAAAGGCAAATGTAGTGTCCATCTTTAAAAAAGGGAAGAAGGACAATCCAGGGAACCACAGACCAGTCAGTCTCACCTCAGTCCCTGGAAAAATCATGGAGGGGATCCTCAAGGAATCCATTTTGAAGCACCTGGAAGAGGGGAAAGTGATCAGGAATAGTCAACATGGATTCATGAAGGTTAAGGTTAGGAGCTGTCAGTGTGACCGCTGATCCCACTTCTGCTGCTTCTGGATCTCATCACACAGGACCGTAGTTGCCTATGTCACCTGGACCTGTGCTCACTCCACCTCATGGCGTGGTGGTTCTGTGGTTAAATCCTGTGGGAGCACACCTGCTCGGAGCAGGTTCAGCGGGTTCTCCTTAGCAGCCATAAACCATCCACCAGGCTTACGTACCAGCTAAAATGGAAACCATTTTCATGCTGGTGTCTGCAGCATGACCTCGACCCTTTATCTACCTCCGTCCCTCAGGCGGACCTCAGCTCTTCATGTACATCTAATGGCTATCTCTGCCTTCTATCCTGGAGAAGCTGGTCAGGTTTTTTTCATGCCTCCTTGTCAGGTGTTTTCTCAAGGGTATGGAAGGGTTCCACCCTTTGGCCCATTGCCCTGCTCCTGTCTGGAACCTCAACCTCGTCCTATCCACCCTAATGGGCCCACCATCCAAGCTTCTGACCATGTGCTCTCTTCTCTATCTGTTCTGGAAGGTGGCCTTCCTGTTGGCCATCACCTCTGCCTTGATGTCCAAACCTCCATTTATGGTCTCTCATAAGGACAAAATCCAGCTTCACCCTCATCCAGATTACCTCCAGAAAGTGTTCTCTGGTTTCCACACCACGCAGAACATTTTTCTTCCAGTGTTCTGCCTTAAGCCTCACCAAAGTGCCAGGGAACAATGCTTGCACTCCCCTGATGTTCAGCGTGTGCTGGTGTTCTATGTGGAACCAAGCCTTTCCATAAGATTTCACAGCTGTTTGTTGCAGTGGCAGATTGCGTGAAGGGACAATGCAGTCTCATTGCAGTGCATCTCGTCCGGGATCACTGCCTGTATCCACATTTTCTGTGACTTGGCGAAGGTCACTCCACCTGCACACTCTACCCACAAGTAAGCCTCCTTGGCAGCTTTCCTGACTCGTTTACCCACCCAGGAAATCTGCAGAGCCATGACATGGTCATTGGTGCATACCTTTACTTTGCACTATGCTATCGTGCAACAGTCATAACAGGCCTTTGGTAATGTGGTTTTGGAGTCAGCTAGGCTGTAGTTCCAACCCCCCTTCCTGGGTTTTGGCTTGTGAATCACCTAATTGGAATACATATGAGCAAGCATTCAAAGAAAAAAATAATGTTACTCATCGTTGTAACTGTTGTGCTTCATGTATTGCTCATATTTATTCCATACCCACCCATCCTTCCCCTCTGTCAGAGTAGCTGGCACAAAGGAACTAAGAAGGGCTGGGTTGGTAGAGTCATGTATAGTGCATCTCATGTTGTCACGCCAGGGGGCTCCACAGCCAACCTGCTGGGTAGCAGTTAAGGTAAAAACTTTCCAGCAGTCATGCACGTGGCATGCACCCACCTAAACTGGAATAAATATGAGCAACACATCTTTGAGAAGAACAGTTACAATGGTGAGTAACTGTCTTTTTTTCCTCCCCAGCAGTCACTACTGCTTCACCATGTTGGTTCTGGGCAGCCTCCTTTTCACTTCCCTTCAGGTGTCAATCTTATTGCTAGTCTGGTGATAGAATTACCATCTTAAGCACATGGCCAATCCCTCTCCAGTGCCTCCTGGCACTGATAGTGCTCATATTTATTCATACAAATCAAGAAGTTCTTGGTTTGAGATTGTTCTGGGTCAAAAGATATGAAGGATTTTTCTGAGGCAGGCTGAATGGAATGAAGACAGTTTGGACATGACCATACTTTCTCCCCCAGCATTATGCACTATAAAGTAATGTTGCCAAAATACATCAAAGTTTCTCCCAAGACTATTGTTAATTTTCCTGATCACATCCGTTTGTTCTTGCTGACACTCAGAATGTGTAAGCTGTAGTGCAGGGGTCGGCAACCTATGGCTTGCGAGCCAAATATGGCTTTTTTGAAGCTCGAGCCCAGCCCCCCCCCCCCCCGGTCACTCTCCTGGCAGCAGGGAGCCCAGCCCGCCCATTATTCCCCCTGCTGCAGCAGGCCTGGGCAAAACAATCCGGCCGCAGACTGAGCAGGGAACCCCGAAGCAGACTCCCCTGCTTGCCTCGCCCGTGCACGCCATGCAGAAAAGCAGCTGCAGGACCCCTTTGTTTTTCACACAGTGAATAGGGAGAGGAGGGGGGAGCGGTGCCACACAGCTACTCCTGACCCTAGCACAATCCCATTGGCTGGTTCTGGTTAATGAGAGCTGCATGTTTCAAGAACAGGCAGCACGCAATCGCCCCTCCCCTCAGGCTCTTAGTCACTGAGCACATGGCCAGGCAGCCTGTGAGGGGAGGGGAGACTCCTGCCAGAGAAACATGCTGAGCTGCTGACCTGAAGTCTCACTGGTAAGTCTCCCGGCCAGGGCCTGCTTCTGGCACTCCAGCCTCTCCTTCCCCCCAGCCCTCTGACCCTCCACTCCTATCCCCATACCTCCCATAATTCAAACCTTTTCCCCCCTCCTGAGCCCATACCTCCTCACAGACACTGCACTCCAATCCTCTGCCCCAGATCACAATCCCCTTCTGCCTTAAGTCACAATACAAACCCCTGCATTGTAATCCCCTGCCCTAGGTCACAACTGCACCCCAATCCTGTGCCTCGGGTCAATCCTTCACCCAAACTCAGTGGCCCCCACCCCGCCATAAATAAAGACAATGTTGAAATCTTTTGTGTTGGGCATAATATTGTACTTTGTTTAAAAATTAACCGTGGTCAACAAGTCCCCAATTGGGGCCCAGCCCCCATCGTAACACTCCTGCACCAACACACAGCAACCTTGAGTCCATCTAACACCTGAACTGCCTGCCCTGAGCCCCTTGCACCCCCACATCCCCAGCTCCCTGCCATAACACTCCTGCACCCCACACATATCTCAAGCTTGTGCCCTGAGCCCATCACACATCCAAACCCCTGCCCTGAGCCCCTCCTACACCCTCCCAGACTCCTGCACTCCCACATCCTCAGCCCCCTGCCATAAGATAGACAGAAAAGAGCCTGAATACATGCATGAAGCATTTGACCCATTATAATGTAAAACTTCAAAGAAATATGTGAAAAGATGCAGCAGCAGAAGTCTCATTAAATAAAGTACGTGAGTACAATGTTTCATTTATGTCAAGCTTTTTGACACGGGGACCAGTAAATCCATTCATGAGCTTTTGGAGGACTGCTAACATTCATTTGCATATTCATTAAGCAAATGATGAATATTCAGATAAGTTGTTTCTGGTCCTCTCAAAGCCCCCAGTGCCAGCGTTAGCAAAGCTTTTGATACAGTCACCCACAATATTCTTGCCAGCAAGTTAAGGGAATATGGATTGGATAAATGGACTGTAAGATGGATAGAAAGCTGGCTAGATCAGGGTTTCCCAAACTTTTTACTTTAGTTGGAACCCGTTTTTTTTAGTACTGTTTTTTGCAGCCCAAAAATATAAACACATATAAAAAAAAAAGAAAAATGAATAAATTTTCAGTGTTTCACCCAGCTGCATCCTCCGCCCAGCCTGGGCCAGGGCTTGGGGGACCCGATGTCACATGGGCACTCCAGGAGGCGGGAGCAGGAGCAGATTAGGGGTAGGGTATCTGGCTAGGAGGGAGGGTACAAGGAAGGGTAGGGTTGCCAGGTGTCTGGATTTGTACCGGACAGTCTGGTATTTGAGGGTTTTGTCAGGGAAACAAATTGAGAAATTACCAGACACATAAAATGTCTGGTATTTTCTAATTAGGTAAGTTTTATTATAATTAGGTGTATCAGTCCTTAGCTGCGAAATGCCTGGCTGGTAGATGTGCTCATGCTGCGTGAGTGTGTCTACCAGTCAGGCAGTTCGCAACTACTTGAGGGAGGATATGTGGGCAGGGGCCAAAATGGAATCTGTGGGGCCGGACTCACTCATGTGCCTGGGTCAGTCCCACTCCCCCCCCTCCCCCTTTCTCCTCCTGATCTCCCCAGTCCAGCCCTGCTGCCCCCATCCAGCCCTGCTTCCTGTGGCCGGTTCCCTTCTGCCCCCCACCAATCTCCCCCGGTCAGCCCCACTCCCCCGACGACCCCCCCCAACCAGCCCCGCTGCCCCCGTCCAGCCCTGCTTCCAGCAGCTGGTTCTCCCATCCTCCTCCTCCTCCTGATCTCCCTCGGCCAGCCCCCCCGCCAGCCCTGGTTCCGCCGCCTGCCCTCCCCGATCTCCGCGGGACAGCCCCGCTGCCCCCAACCCTGCTTCCGCCAGCCCCGATCTCCACGGGATAGCCCCGCTACCCCCAACCCTGCTTCCCGGCGGCTGGTTTCCCCCCGCACACACACCTCCACCCTGTCTGCCCTGCCCTGCTCTCCTCCTGGCAGCCACGCTGAGGCCCGGTATTTTTTTCCCACGGCCCATAGTTTGGGAAATGCTGATTTATGCTATTAATTATATTTATATTTATTATAATTATATTTAATTTGATATTAATTATTAACAGTCAGTGTCAATCATGTCAATTATTAATAATATTACTATGTATATTTTCAGTTATGCAAATGGGCATTCTTATACAGCTTTTTGTTGACCACTTGTTCTGAATTTTGATGTAGTTTGGCTCTTTGGTTTGAAAAGGTTGCCGGCCCTTGCTGTAGCATCTCACCTCTGCTGTGACCTGAACTAGATGCCCTGTTTTGTACAGTGTCCATATGTTCCAAAAACCAAGTTTGGTTTTTATCTTGGTGTTCAGCACGTCAGTCTTCATGCCTTTTGGCTTTCACTCCTGGCAGTAATATAGGTCATTGACTACTAAAGGCCATTGCACACAGTAATGATCAATTTCTGTTGCTGTTTTTGTAACCTTCCCTCCCCCCCCCCCCCCCCCCCCCAAATGGGACAGGGTGCCTAAATCCCAACCTGGAGGATCAGAGTGTCTGTCTTCTCTGCTCTCCAACCCATGCCCCCTCTCCCTGCCCGCCCTGACTCCGCTCCAGCCCCTCCTCCTGCCCACCCCGCTGTGGTCCCAGGGCCCACCCAACCCCAAGTCCGACGAGGTCTGTACACCCGAGGTGGCACATCCAGCTGGCCCCAACGTCACCCTGAGTCCCCCTCCTGGTTAGGAGCCCCCTCCCTCTCCTCCTTTTTTCTAAAACACAAACGCAAAGTTTGTTTTCTTCAAAAACAAACAGGTATCTTTATTGAGAGGTCAGGGAAGGGGCAAAGGGTGGGGTTGTGGTGGGAAAGGGAAAGTGCAGCAAGCCAGAGGCCCCTAGTGCAGAGGCCCTGGGGAGAGTTACTGGGGTCCTTGAGAGAAACTCTCCCTCAGGGCCTCCAGGATGTGCATCCCAGCCTGATGGGCCTGTCAGATGGCAGCTATCCATGGCTGCTCGAAGGGTCTCCTCTGTGGCTAGCGTCTGCCCCCCCCACCGTGGCAGGAAGGCCTCCCCCTTCCTCTTCACAATGTTATGGAGGACACAACAGGCCGACTCCAGCTTGGGGATGTTGTGCTCCCCCACGTCCAGGCAGGTCAGGAGGCACCTGATCTGCACCTTGAGGCAGCCGCAAGCGCCCTCCACCTGGATCCTGGCCCAGTTCAGGTGGGCATTAAATTGGTCCCTGCTGGGGACCAATGGCCAGTATAAGGCTTCATAAGCCATGGCATCAGGGGGTAGGCCGCGTCCCCCATGATGCACAGTGGTATCTGCACGTCCCCAACCTCAAAGTCCTGGCGGGGGAGGAATGTGTCCACCTCCAGCTTCCTGTAGAGGCTGGAGTTTTGAAAAATGTGGGCATCGTGTGCCCTGCCTGACCACCCGACAAAAATGTCCATGAACTGTCCACGGTGGTCGCCCAGGGCCTATAGCACCATAGAAAAGTAGCCCTTGTGATTTATGTATTGGGCCGCTTAATGTTGAGGTGCACGGATCGGGATGTGGGTCCCATCAATCACTCCACCGCAGTTCGAGAACCCCAAGGCAGCAAATCTGGCCACAATTGGGTCCAGGTCTCCCAAGTGGATGACCCTCCACAGTAGGATGGAATTGATGGCCCTCACAACCTGCAGAAGGAGACAAACAAACACACGAAACAGAGAAAGAGAGGGAGTGCCTGAGCCCTTTGGAGATGCCTGCCCCCTCCCATTCTCTCCCCCCTCAAGCACCCCAGGAGCCACCCCCTGTGAGGCCACCCTCCCAGCAACAGGATTGTGTGAGGCTGGGAACAGGACTTCCTCCCGACCGCCACTCCATCCCCCCCACCTCCCAACCCCCCCTTTCCCTAGGGTCCCCCTTTTCCAGGACTTGCCCCCCCTCCCGGTGCAGGGACTGCAGCCCAAGAGTGCCTTACCTCCATGAGGAGGGCCCTGATGGTGGACTTTCCCATGCCGAACTGGTTGCCCATGAACCGGTAACTGTCGGGGGTGGCGAGTTTCCAGATGGCGATTGCGACCCACTTCTCCAGGGGGATGGCAGGCTGCAGGTGGGTGTCGCGTTGTCGGAGGGTAGGGGTGAGCAAGGCACGCAGCTCCAAAAAGGTGGCCTTCCGCATGCGGAAGTTTTGGAGCCACTGCTAGTCATTCCTCCGCTCCATAACCAGCCAGTCCCACCAGTCAGAACTGGTGTCCAGCCTCCAGAAACGCCTCTCCACTGAGGGTTGTGGTGGCAAGGGTGTTGCTCCCACACCCAGGGAGAGGGTCCCCAGAATGAGATCAGGGTTCAGCTTGGTCAGGACCAGGAAGGCAGCCAGCACGAAGTGCTGCAGAAACTGCTGCATGGCCATGTGGGGCCATCGCATGCCCAGGGGCAGCTCTGGCTCCATGGCACAAAGGAAAAAAGCTGTGGTGTCCAAAAAATCGGGGCAACCACAGCAGGCACTGCAAGAGCTTTTCTGTCCCTCGAAGAGGCAGGCAAGCATGCAGCAGAAGCAGAAAAATGGCTGTCCAGAGGGGTCCCTTTAAGTGCGTGTCTCTGTTAGGCTCCGGCACCAGCACTCAGAAGCAACTGGTGACCTAAAGCCCTGCCTGAAGTGGTTCCAGATGGCCTTTTATATGAGATAGTGTCCAATCAGTCTGGATGCTATCTTTTGAAAAATTAGATTACTTTTTCAATGCACTTTGGTAGTGTGGAGGTGCTTTCGGAAGAAGTTTTTTTGGAAGAACTCTTCCAGAAAAGCTTCTTCCAAAAGAAGCCTGCAGTCTAGACATAGCCTTAGAGTGCTTGACTTCAGCAGCCTCAGCCCTGAGACCTCCCACACTTCCCAACCCTTCGCCCTAAGCCCCTTCCCCTCTTCACCCCCAAATTCTTACTCCACCCCTCATTTTCAAAAAATACAGTCATTGAACCAAAATGATTAGGGGGCTGGAGCACATGAACTAGGAGGAGAGGCTGAAGGATTTGGGCTTATTTAGTCTGCAGAAGAGAAGAGTGAGGGGGGATATGATAGGAGCCTTCAACTTCCTGAATGGAGGTTTCAAAGAGGAAGGAGAGAGGCTGTTCTCAGTAGCGATGGTTGGCAGAACAAGGAGCAATGATCTCAAGTTCATAGAATCATATTGCTGGAAGAGACCTCAGGAGGTCATCAAGTCCAGCCCTCTGCCCAAGGCAGGACCAATCCCAACTAAGTTACAGTGGGGGAGGTCTAGGCTGGATATTAGGAAAAACTATTTCACTAAGAGGGTGGTGAAGTACTAGAATGGGTTACCTAGAGAGGTGGTGGAATCTCCATCCATAGAGATTTTTAAGTCCCGGCTTGCAGGAGCGGCCTGAGGCCGGCTGCGGCAGCTGGCGCCCCAGGCAGAAGGCGCGATTGGCGCCCCTGCCTGCATGCCCGTCAATGGCCATGACGTAATCACGGGGTGCCCTGGTGCCCCGTGACATCATCATTGGGCGCCCGGGCTGGCGGCGCCCTAGGCAACTGCCTAGTTTGCCTAGCCTCACGGGCCGCCACTGCTGGCTTGACAAAGTCATGGCTGGGTTGATTTAATTGGGGTGGGTCCTGCTTAGGGCAGGGGGCTGGACTCGATGACCTTCTGAGATCTCTTCCAGCTGTAGGATTCTCTGAGGTCAGGCTCTGGTGGCTTGCCCCCTCTCCAGTGGCCCCCTCAGCCTGCAGGCTGTTGTGGGGTATGGCTCCAGGGGCTTCCAACCCTCCTGATACCTTCCCTCCAGCAACCCGGCCATGGGAGGAGTAGGCTTCAAGTTTGAAGCAGAGGTGGGCTCCTCACTAGTGTGCTGGCAGCCAAGATGGAGGAGCCCCAGCCCTGCTGGCCACTCTCTTGGTCAGGGGTGAGCAAAATCAGGCCCAGGACCAGATCCAGTCCTCCAAGCATTTTTCTCTGACTCACCCAGCTGATTAGCAGAGCACGTATACTTGCAGCCAGCAGCCTGTGTTCAGCCGCCACTTCTTCCACCGTGCTCCATTCTGCAAGGAAGCCGCTCCTAAAGTGCAGAGCCTGGGGGATGGGAAGAGAGGGAAAGAGAAGAAGAGGATGGAGGGGATAGCTGAATCAAGGTGTTGCTCTGCCTCTGTGCCCCATCTCCACAAAGCAGGGATAGGGGAGAGAGTGAGACACAGTAGGGATGTTCGAATGCAGTCCTTTACACAACCAATTTGCATGGGCTCATCGGTTAATCCTAAAGACTGCATGCACAACCCCCTTTTAAGCCAGCTCCCCCTTAGCACTGGCTTCCGCAGAGCCATCTGCCCCCAACTCCACACTGCTGCTTCTGATGAAGAGGCAGGAGCCAGTACATGCGGGAAGCCAGCTTTTTTACTGATTCCCACACAGATGCCTGACCCCACCTGTGCTGTTGCCTCCCCTGGGGCACCAGCTCCCGCCTGCCCCCTGCATATAAACATGTAACTGCTAAAAAATTCAGCAGTTACATGTTTACAAAAATAAACAGTTGCTAACATCCCAGAGGGCATGTCCACGCTAGGAAATAAATTAAAAATAAGTACAATCGATATAACTCCCAAAATAACAAAATTGAAATAGCGCGCTCACAGGCTTTGTGTTGCGCCTCATGGCGTAGTTCATCCAGACTGCCCTCATGCTGCTCCAGCATGACAACATCCAGCCTGAACTGGAGGACCCCTTCACCTAGGTCCTGGTGCTCCTGTTTCTGCAAATGCTCCTAAACCTCTTGGACATCATGGAATTCTGCTTCTGATGGAGGGAGATCAGTTCCCATTGGTGGGACCGCATCATCCTACAGCAATGGGATGACCAGCAGTGGCTCCAGAACATCCGCATGTGGAAAATCACCTTCTTCGTCGAGTAGTGTCCCCAAGGGTGCTCCACTCGAGGTGCTGGGCTCGTCCCGGTGCCGCAAACTGGAGGATTTTTGCTAGCAGTAGCCCTACCAGACCACATGCGTGGCTGCTGCCTCGCGCCGTTCAGCTGAGCGCGGTCCGGTCTTGTCAGTTTCCTTCCAACCATCTGCAGCCGCAGACGGAGTTAGGACGCACTCCCCCTCCTGTCTGAGGAGAACGGGAGATTAGTTTTAGAAATATAGTTTTCTCAGTTAATAGTTTTAGTTGTTTCTTAATAGTTACAGTTCTATTAAAAAAAAAGAAAAAAAATATTTTTCTCGTCATAGTTCAAGTTTTAAGTTTTAAGTAAATAGGTAAAGATTATGCCAGGATCACCTGGCTTTAAGAAATGCACGCAGTGCCAGGATGCCATGCCAGCAGTGGATGGGCACTCGCGGTGTATCAAATGCCTTGGAGATGGACATGTCCCGCTGAAGTGCACTCACTGCATTAAATTAACCGCGCATGCCAGGCGTGACCGGGAGTTGAGCCGGAGGGTGCTTTTATTTAACAAAGCCCTTCAGACCCCCGAAATGACTGAGCCATCTTCCACTGCCTCAGGGACACATAAGGCTTGTCCACCAGCTCAAGAGTCTCCTCACAGGACCTCTAACCCCTCTGCGAGGGTGAGTGTTGGAGACAGACTGAGCACCTCTGGCATCCTGCCGAGGCATCCCGTTGACAGGATGGGCAGGGGCCACAGCTCATCAGCCCCAAGCCGTGCCCGCACCAAGGACCCAATATCGGCACCTGGAAAAGGGCCGTGGGCTGACTCGGCACCAGCAGCAGCTCCAACGGCCGGTTTGAAGCCAGCACTGGCTGCCCCGGCACTGGCTTACCGGCGCATGCGCAGATGAGCGCAATTGTGCTGGCACCCACAGCAGTGGTGCCAGCAACTTCATCTCTGCTTTCCTCTGTGCCGGAGGCATCGGCGCCACAGGCAGGCACCGTCACTCCTCAGCCCTCGGCACCAACATTGCCTCCTCCGGTCCTGCAACTCACTACTCCAGCGGCACTGGTGATGCAAGGCACAGCGCAAGTCAGGAGGAGTCCCAACACCATCTCTCACCCCAGACCGTGCTGGTTTTTCTTCTGGACCCTTGTCACCGACCTCGTCATACACTGGCAGCCATCACCGTGCTCCTCGTTATACATCAACCAGAGACCATTACTACAGGTCACCTCATCACTCACCGTTGCGACAATATTATCGAGCGCATTACTGTCGATCTCCCTCCCGCTACTCCATGAGATCTATTTCACCAAGGTCTTCAAGACCCTTAGGATATTCACATTGGTAGAGAACATTAAGAGTGTATTCTCCGAGATGCTCACTGGGTTCATACCATCACAGACGGTATTATGACCGTTACTATGATGACCGCCATTCCTCACTTGGCGGGAGGTACCTGAGTTTGCGATCCCCGCGTTCCAGTAGACTCATGTCTCCACATCGTGCACCATTAGAATCCCACCTTTCGACAGCTCCACCAACTCCTGCGGAGGACACTGCCTCGATCTATACCCATGAGGAACAGCAAGACAACCACACTCCAAGCCGAGAACCTCAGAGCCCTGATTCCCCTGCCGACCATTCATCTTCATCGCCAGACGACGCAGTCTTCCCTGGGGAATTATCTCCAACAGAAGACCATAAGCAATTTCAGGAGCTCTTTAAGAGGGTTGCTCAATCTCAGGACATTCAAATTACAGATGTTCAACAAAAACAGCATCCTTTACTGAAGAACTTGCCACCTTCCCAGAAATCGAAGTTGGTGCTTCCCTTTGATGACACCATTTTGGAAATTGCCAACGACATCTGGCAGGCTCCAGCTACTTCCTTACCGACCAATAAATGGTTGGATAAGAAATATTTTATAAACCAGAAGGGTATGGAGTTCTTGTTTACTCACCCCCAGCCCAATTCCCTTGTCATGGATGCCGCACAACAGAGGTCCAAGACAGCACAGACTAAAAATACTGCAAATGACAAAGAGGCTAAATGTCTAGACATCTTAGGCAGAAATGTGTACTCTTCCGCCACTTCAGCTCTGAGAATGTGCAATTCGTGGCTCCCCTCGCAAATCACGATTTTGACAATTATTCAAAATTAGTTCCTCTTTTAGAACATTTACCGAACTCGAAGTGTCAAATTCTAAAGGTGGTAATACAGGAGGGCTACACAACAGCCCGAACAGCGTTGCAGATCGCACTTGACACTGCCAACACAGCGGCTCGTGCCACAGCTACTGCTGTAGTCTGCATTGTGCGTCCTGGTTACATCAAGCTGCTGCCCCGAAAGATCTACTAAACAAGGCAGAAGACTTACCCTTTGATCGCCAGCCACTTTTTGCTCAATCCACTGATCAGGTATTTCACTCGGGCAAAGACTTGCGCACGCCGTTGCAAGAGATACATGCCTTATAACAAACAGAGGCCCTTTTCTTATGAGACACCTCATGCTAGACCATACAAACAGCAGAGCCCAAGACAACGTCCGCAAAAGCAACGGCAACAACCTAACAGAGCGCCCATTCACCAGCAGGGTTGGCAGCAGGTTTGACGGGTTGATCGAGGGACTGTGTACCACTCCTCTGTTGGAGGCTCCAGACAACATGCAAGGTTTATTTCATCATCGGCTGAGGCCTTATCAACAGCGTTGGTCTCTTATAACCACCGACCGCTGGGTCCACAACATAGTTACTTCAGGATACGTCATCCCTTTCAATTCTATCCCTCCTCCCTCCCCCCCTTCCCCATCCCTTTTCAAGGACCCCTCTCACGAGACTCTGCTACAGCAAGAGGTCTCTTGTCTGCTTATCATAGGAACAGTGGAGAGGATGCCAACTCAATTTCGTGGGAAAGGTTTTTACTGTCATTACTTTCTCACCCAGAAGAAATCGGGGGGTTGGAGGCCTATCCTGGACCTACGTCGGCTCAACCGTCACCTGCGGAAACAAAAATTCAAGATGGTCATGTTAGCCTCTATCATCCCAGCTCTCGACAAAGGGGATTGGTTCGTGTCCCTCGATCTACAGGACACCTATTTTCATATAACAATACATCCGGCCCACAGGCAGTTCCTTCGGTTCATAGTGGGAGCCGACCATTACCAGTACTGAGTGTTACCTTTTGGACTTTCAGCAGTGCCACGAGTTTTTTCCAAGACCCTGGTGGTGGTGGCAGATTACCTTTGTCACCTTGACATCATGATCTTTCCGTGTTTGGACGATTGCCTATTAAAGGCCCCCATGCTCGACGAAGCTACCTGGGCAGTTATCACTACCGTGACTGTGTTTGAGACTCTCGGGCTCATAATCAATTCTGATAAGTCCTCCCTGACACCGAGTCATGAACTAGAGTTCGTTGGTGCAAGACTCAATTCTCTGACCGCAAGGGTGTACTTACCCATGAAGAGGTTCCAACTAATCTGGGATTTGGTACAGACTGTGTCAATTTCTCCCAAATCCCGCATACTTACCTGTCTACAGCTGCTCGGCCATATGGCGGCCACCACATATGTGGTACCGCACGCGAGACTCCACCTGCGCAGCCTTCAACGTTGGCTATTCACTGTTTACACGCCCAGTGCACATGGCACAAACAGGACAGTTTCTATTCCCAAACACATCAGAACCTCGCTGGTATGGTGGGACAACCCCAGGAATATGTTAACAGGGGTCCCCTTTCATGGCCAGAAGCCTTCACTGCAGATCACAACGGACGCTTCCCTGCTCGGCTGGGGTGCCCATTTGCAGGAACATCGAGCTCCAGGTCTCTGGACGCCCCAAGAATCCCTGCAACACATAAACTTCCTCGTGTTACGAGCAGTGTTCAACGCTTGCAAGCATTTTCTCCACATCATCCGAGGCCATATGATCCAGATTCTCACCGACAACATATGCACTATGTATTATATCAACCGGCAAGGAGGCGCACGTTCATGCCCCCTCTGTGCAGAAGCCGTACGTTTGTGGAACTGGGCGAATCGGCAGGGTATTACCTTGACCGCATCATGCCTTCCCGGCAAGGACAATGTTATAACCGATACCCTCAGCAGGCACTTCCTTCCCCAACACGAATGGGAGTTACAAAACAAAGTCGTTCGCAGCCTTTTCCAACTCTGGGGGTTCCCCAATATAGACCTCTTCGCCACCCGTCGCAACAGGAAGTGCCATCAGTATTGCTCATGGGCGGGCGTCAGCACAGATTCCTTGGGAGATGCCTTCCTGCTCGACTAGAGTTGCCACCAACTGCTCTATGCCTTTCCTCTTCTCCCGCTCATCCCAAGGGTGCTGGAGAAAATAACATTGGAGGGTGTAACAGTAATATTGATAGTGCCCTTCTGGCCCCAACAAACGTGGCTAACACAATTATCAAGAATGTCGGTGGCCCAGCCACAACGACTACCGAGGCTGTTCAATTTACTGTCTCAACAACGCGGTACAATGATCCATCCGCACACTGAGCGCATGCACCTGACGGCGTGGCTCCTAGCTGGCTCCAAGAGCATGAGTTGATCTGTTCTCAGGAAGTGAAGCACGTGCTGATTAACAGCAGGCGGCACACTACTTGCAAGACTTACCTTCAGAAATGGTACCGGTTCCAGTCTTGGTATTCAGCAAGAGATTTTGACCCTCTCTCCTTACCTATCCAACAGGTGCTAGATTATATTCTGCACCTAAAGGCGGCAGGGTTGGCGATTCCTTCCCTCAGAGTGCATTTGGCAGCAATTTCGGCCTTCTGTCTTTCTATCAACAGTTAAAAGGTTTTTAAAGGGGCTTGACAACCTATATCCGGCTCATAGGATCCCACCGGAACCATGGGACTTGCCTTTAGTCTTGGACACTCTGACTCGCCCCCCCTTTGAACCACTTGTGACGTGCGACCTACGGATGCTCACAATGAAGGTGGCGTTCCTACTTGCCAGGACGTTGGCACGCCGAGTGAGTGAATTAGCGGCTCTCTCTGCTGATCCGCTGTACACACTATTCTCCGACCATGGTGTGGTTCTTCGTGTACACCCCACCTTTCTACCGAAGGTGAATTCTGCCTTCCATATAAATGAACCCATGAGCCTACCGACATTCTACCCCAAACCTCACTCCTCGCAGGAAGAGTCATGACTGCACACATAAGATGTCAGACGAGTGCTGGCCTTTTACCTCGACAGGACACGTGCCTTTAGGAAGTCTCAGCGCCTGTTCCTGTCTACAGCCGAGCGTTCCAAAGGCAAACAGCTCTCCGCACAACACATCTCCAGCTTGACTGTCGCGTGCATCACACGATGTTACACTCTACGTAACAAATCACTTCTGAGGCGACCTAATGCCCACTGTACCAGAGGCATGGCTGCATCCACTGCCTTCCTTAGGGGTGTGCCATTGCAGGATATATGCCGTGCAGCAACCTGGTCGTCTGCTCTTACCTTTGCTAGACACTATGCCCTGGCGAGCATACTAAAGACCAATTCAGCGGTGGGCCAGGCTGTCTTGTCCACAGCTCAGAGGCAATAAGTCCGAAGCACACGTGCAGCATTGGACCACTGCTGCGTACTCACCTCAAGTGGAGCACCCTCGGGGACACTGCTCGACGAATAAAAGAGAGTTACTCGCCTTGTGCAGTAACGTCTGTTCTTTGAGATGTGTGTCTCCATGGGTGCTCCACGTCCCGCCCTCCTCCCTACTTCGGAGCTTCTGTTTTCTCTTTTTCAGACACTTCTGGTTGGGAGGAAACTGACAAGACCGGACCATGCTTAGCTGAACGGCACGAGGCAGCAGCTGCGCATGCGCGGTCCTGTAGGGCTACTGCTAGCAAAAATCCTCCAGTTTGCGGTGCCGGGACGAGCCCAGCACCTCGAGTGGAGCACCCACGGGGGGACGCATCTCAAAGAACAGATGTTACTGCACAAGGTGAGTAACTCTCTCTTCTTGGAGTTCTGCAAATGACTCATCCCTCAAGGGCGCCGTTTCGGGCACGCCATGCGCTCCAAGATGTGGCTAGCTTTTCATTCCATTCCCTGAATGCTGAGGGAGTGAGGGGAAAGTGCCTGCATTCCATGCATGCCTCTCACACCTGGCTGGTGAAGGGAGCTCACCAGCCAGGTGTGAGAGGCATGCATGGAATGCAGGCACTTTCCCCTCACTCCCTTAGTGTTCACGGAACGGGATGAAAAGCAAACCACATCCTGAGGCGCACAGCTGCTCCCTCCCCCCCCCGCACCTGAAATGGCGCCCTTGTCATCCCTGCCCTCGGGCAACAGGACATCCGACTGCGACTTGCCATCCCCCTGCAGAAGCGTATCACCATCGCCCTGTGGAAGCTCACCACGCTAGACAGCTACTGCCCCATCAGGAACCTGTTCGGCATGGGTAAATCCACAGTTGGGACCATGCTCCTGCAAGTAACCAAAACCATCAACAACATTCATAGCAGCATGTTTATTGAAATAGCGCGCAGGTGGGTCATCACTCTGGGCAACATCGACACCATCATGGATGGCTTTGCTGCTATGGAATTCCCTGACTGCAGAGGTAGGAGGCCATAGACAGCTTGTACATCCCCATCCTGGCCCCCCGGCCACCGTGCCTCACACTATATATACAGGAAGGGGTATTTTTTGATGGTGCTATAAGTTGACCGTAAGGGGTGGTTCACGGACATCGAAGTAGGGTGGTTGGGGAAGGCACACGACACCTGCATCTTCCAGAACTCTTGCCTCTTTTAGAAGATGCACGCTGGCACTTTGTTCCCAGACCACACCATCAGGGTCGGGCATGTGGACATGCCCATGTATACCCTGGGCAACGCAGCCTACCCCTTGCTTCCCTGGCTGATGAAGCTCTACATGGGCAGCCTGGACCTCTCCAAGGAGCACTTTACTGCCGGCCACAGCAGGTGCTGCATGGTCATGGAGTGTGGATTTGGCCACTTTGAAGGGGAGGTTCAGGAGTCTCCTCACCTGCCTGGATCTCAGCAAGTGCAACATCCCCTTCATGGTGGAGGCTTGCTGTGTGCGCCGTAAACTTTGAGAGTGCAAGGGGGAGACTTTCCTGCCAGGGTGGGGGGCAGAGGCTGAATGGCTGACCAGTGCTTACAAGTAGCCAGACACTAGTGCAATTCGATGAGCACATTAAGGGGCAGTGCTCATTCAGGAGGCCTTGAGGGAGAGTTTCAGCCAAGGCCAGCTGAGAGACTCGACCCCAGGCCTAGCCACAAGCAGTCTCTGCATTGCCCTTGTATACCTTTCCTCCGCCACCTCTCCCTTCCCACTTTTTCCCCTCCCTGCAGAGCAAATAAAAAAGACTTTTTTGAAAAACAAACAAGTCTCTTTATTTGGGGGATATAAAACAGGGGAGGGACTGGGTAAAGAACCTGGAATGGTGGGGAGGGCTCCAGGATGGAGCTGGGAGTGGCACCTGCTTCAGTTAGCTCTGGAGGCTTTGGCTGCCCTGTAGGTTCCACTGCTCTAGGTTTGGGGGCCCTGGTGGCCACTGGGCTAGGAAAGGAAGCTGTGGGAGTGGAGGTGGGGAGCTGACTGGTGGCCCACTCCATGCACAAGGCCATGTGCTCCATCATGTAGGTGAGGGAGGAGCATATGGCCTGGTGCTGGCTTGTCAGCTGGTCCTAAGCGGTCTTCTGCTGCTCCTTGTCAGCCTGATGTTCCTCCCAGTCAGCAGCCCACTCCTGGTGTTTGTTGTCAAGCCCTCAGATGAGGGACTGGAAGCAGGCCATCTGCTCCCGCAGCAGATCGTCCCAGGTGCGTTTCTTCTGGCGGATCCCATGGAGTCGGGAGGATGGCGTGGAAGGTGGTGGATGCACCACAGTTGCAGCTGGCCCACCTGTGAAGAAAAGTTATAAGGGCAGTCATCCCAGGAGATAGTGTGCATGAAGCCTAGCCCTAATCTCTGAGCCAACACCGAAGGTGCTCAGACAATGGTGATGTGCTTTGAGCAAGGCCATCTGTTGCCTACACAGTGGGCACTTTCAGGGGCGGCCCGTGCCTATAGGCAAACTCGGCAGCCACCTAGGGTGCCAAGTTACATGGGGCACCAAATTCCCTGCGACTTCCACTTCCCTTTCCCCTTCCCCTTCCCCTTCCAGTAATGCCTAACCTGAGGAGCGCGGCTTCCCTGCGCCGCAGGAGGGGGGAGTCAGTCCCGGGACAGTTGGCTCGCGGGGATTTCCCCGCGCTGCAGCGGGGGTGGTCGGCCCCAGAGAAGGCAAGCGCTGGCTTCCCCTGCCGCGGGAGGGGGGGTTGGCCCCGGCTTTCCCTGCCGCGGGAGGGGTGTTTGGCCCCGGAGAAGGCAAGTGCCAGCTTCCCCTGCCGCAGGAGCGGGAGTCGGCTCCAGAGAAGCCACGCGCTGGCTTCCCCTGCCGTGGGAGGGGGGGCCGGCCCTGGAGAAGCTACGTGCTGGCTTCCCCTGCCGCAGGATGGGGAGTCAGCCCCAGGAGAGGTGCACGCAGGGGTTCCCCGCACCTCGGAAGGGGGGGTCGGCCCCAGGAGAGGCACAAGCTGGCTTCTCTCTGGGGGGAATCCTGGGAGGAGGGGGATGGAGGGGACTCTCCCCCCCCCCACTGGCACCCTGTTCCCTCTCCCAACTCCCTTCTCCCAGCCCCCCAACTCCATCCCCAGCCCCCATCTCCACAGCCACAGAACTCTATCCCCAACCCCCCTGTCCCCAGCCAGGGGTTTTTCCTGTGTGTTTTTTTCATCAGGTGCTCTATCATCAAGATTTCCCCATGGCAGAATGAGGAAAAAGAAAGCCCTCAGGAGCTGTGTATCGTAAGCGAAAGGCCGAGAAGGAAAAGGATGAATCAAAACAGCAGGGATCCTTCCTAAAATATCTTTTCTTTAATCCAAATAAAGAGGGAAGCAGTTCACAGCATCCAGATGAAGGAATTTTACTTGGAGAGGTTAGCTCACATCCGCATATAAGCAGTTTGGAACAACAAGATGAAGGAATATTACTTCGAGATGAGGGTACCTCACATCCACAAAAAAAGCGGTTTGGAAACTCAAGATAATGGAAACCTACTTCTAGATGAAGGCAGCTCACAGCATCAGACTGATAGAAAAGTAGAGAAAATTTATTATCCTTCAGAGACAAATGCAGAAATTGAAGTAAATGAAGTAGAAGGAATAAAGGATCATAGAATCATAGAACCATAGAGCTGAAAGAGACCTCAGGAGGTTATCAAGTCCAGCCCCCTGCTCTAGGCAGGACCAATCCCAACTTGATCAACCCACTCAGGGCTTTGTCAAGCCGAGACTTAAATACCTCTAGGGATGGAGACTCCACTACTTCCCTAGATAACCCATTCCAGTGTTTCACCACTCTCCCAGTGAAATAGTTTTTCCTAATATCCAACCTGGACCTCTCCCACCACAACTTAAGACCATTGCTCCTTGTTCTGCCATCTGTCACTACTGAGAACAGCCTTTCTCCATCCTCTTTGGAACCTCCCTTCAGGAAGTTGAAGGCTGCTATCAAATCCCCCCTCACTCTTCGCTTCTGCAGACTAAACAGACCCAACTCCCTCAGCCTCTCCTCGTAGGTCATGTGCTCCAGCCCCCTAATCATTTTGGTTGCCCTCCGCTGGACCCTCTCCAGTGCGTCCACATCTTTTTTGTAGTGTGGGGCCCAGAACTGGACACAATACTCCAGATGTGGCCTCACCAGAGCCGAATAAAGGGGAATAATCACTTCTCTGGATCTGCTGGCAGTACTCCTCCTAATGTACCCTAATATGCCATTAGCCTTCTTGGCTACAAGGGCACACTGTTGACTCATATCCAGCTTCTCATCCACTGTAACCCCCAGGTTCTTTTCTGCAGAACTACTACTTAGCTGGTTGGTCCCCAGCCTGTAACAATGCTTGGGATTCTTCCGTCCCAAGTGCAGGACTCTGCACTTGTCCTTGTTGAACCTCATCAGATTTTTTGTGGCCCAATCCTCCAATTTGTCTAAGTCACTCTGGACTCTATCCCTGCCCTCCAGCGTATCTACCTCTCCCCCTAGCTTAGTGTCATCCGCAAACTTGCTGAGGGTGCAATCCATCCCCTCATCCAGGTCATTAATAAAGATATTGAACAAAACCGGTCCCAGAACCGAACCTTGGGGCACTCTGCTAGTAACTGACCGCCATCCGGACATTGAGCCATTGATCACTACCCACTGGGCCCGGCCTTCTAGCCAGCTTTCTATCCATCTTACTGTCCATTTATCCAATCCACATTCCCTTAACTTGCTGGCAAGAATATTGTGGGAGACCGTATCAAAAGCCTTACTAAAGTCAAGGTATATCGCATCCACTGACTTTCCCATGTCCACAGAGCCAGTTACCTCATCATAGAAGCTAATCAGATTGGTCAGGCATGACTTGCCCTTTGTGAAGCCATGCTGACTATTCCTAATCACTTTCCTCTCCTCCAAGTGCCTCAAAATGGATTCCTTAAGGATCCCTTCCATGATTTTTCCAGGAACCGAGGTAAGACTGACCGGCCTATAGTTCCCTGGATCGTCCTTCTTGCCTTTTTTGAAGATGGGTACTACATTTGCCTTTTTCCAGTCATCCGGGATCTCTCCCGATCTCCACGACTTTTCAAAGATAATGGCCAAAGGCTTCTCAATGACATTTGCCAACTCCCTCAGTACCCTCGGATGCATTAAGTCCGGACCCATGGATTTGTGTACGTTTAGCTTTTCTAAATAGTTCCTAACCTGTTCTTTACCCACTAAGGGCTGTCGATCTTCATCCCATCTTGCATCACTTAGTGCATTAGTCCGGGAGCCCACCTTGTCCGTGAATACAGAGGCAAAGAAAGCATTGAGTACTTCAGCTTTCCCCACATCATCTGTCACTAGGTTATCTCCTTCATCCAGTAGGGGCCGCACACCCTCTCTGATCACCTTCTTCTTGTTAACATGCCTGTAGAAACCTTTCTTGTTATCCTTCACATCCTTAGCCAGTCGCAATTCCATTTGCGCTTTCGCCTTCCTGATAACCTGTATGAATGTATAGCATATGAATGTATACATATAGAATGTGTAGCATTCTCAAGCTATACATTTAAACCCCTCCCTGGTCATTTGTCCAAGTTTCCACTTTTTGTAAGCTTCCTTTTTGTGCTTAAGTTCACCAAGGATTTCCCCTGTAAGCCAATCCGGTCTCCTACCATGTTTGCCTCTCTTGCTACGCATCGGGATGGTTTCTTTCTGTGCCTTCAATAAGGCTTCTTTAAAATACTGCCAGCTGTCCTGGACTCCTTTCCCCTTCATGTTAGCATCCCAGGGGATTCTGCCCATCAGGTCTCTGAGGGAGTCAAAATCTGCTTTTGATGATGAGGGTGAGGACGTTACAAGCAAGTTAAACTATGGGGACCCAGCTTCATGGTCAAGATGTGATGACAGTGTGCGGCAAATTCTTGTGGAACATGGACCCGAATAAGTTATTGAATTTCCCTTCCCTAAGGATGGAAATAAAAGAAAATTCTCTGCTCTGTATTACAAGAGGAAACTCATTAATGGGGAAGAAATTCATCGAAACTGGTTACAATATTCAGTGTCGAAGGACTCTGTGTTTTGCTTTTGCTGCAAGTTGTTTAGAAATCGAGCAATTGGCACATCACTTACTGAAAATGGTTCGAAGGACTAGAAAAACATAATCAATTCTCTCTTCACATGAAAGCAGTAAAGAACATTTTCAATGTTCTCAAAATTGGAAAGAACTTGAATTACGATTGAAAAAAGGAAAAACTTTCGATGAAGAAAATTTATGTGATATCAAGGGAAAAGAAGAATATTGGCGACAAATATTAGAGCGTCTGATTGCTTTAGTTAGAGTTTTTGGTGAACAAAATATAGCATTCCGTGGCTGCAGTAGAAATGAAAAATTATACACTCCAGGTAATGGAAACTTTTTAAAATTTGTTGAATACCTAGCTTTGTTTGATCCAGTCATGAAGGAACATCTACGTAAAATAACTGATCATGAAACACAAGTTCATTACTTAGGAAAAAATATGCAGAATGAACTGATTCAAATCTTAGCAAATGCCATTAGAAAGAAAATTTTAGAAGCTGTCCATTCTGCTAAATACTTTTCAATAATACTGGACTGTACAGCAGATGCGAGTAATGTTGAACAAATGACGATGATTATTCGTTTTGTGGATATGGAAAAGTCTGCAGATGAAGATAATGTTGAAGTGCTCATAAAGGAACATTTTTTAGGTTTCGTACCACTGAAGGAGACGACTGGAGCATTTATGACTGAAACTATTCTACAAGAACTTGAAGCACTGTCATTATCTATTGATAACGTATGTGGCCAAGGCTATGCTAATGGTAGTAATATGAAGGGCAAAGACAATGGTGTGCAAAGGAGAATCCTGGAAATCAATCGTAGGGCCTTTTTCGTTCCTTGCTGTGCACATTCTTTGAATTTGGTTGTCAATGATGCTGCTAGATGCTGTTTGGAGGCAAGCAGTTTCTTTGACCTGGTGCAACGTGTTTATGTGTTTTGCTCACGCTCAACACGCCGTTGGGAGATTCTGACTCGCCATTGGGAGATTCTTCTCTAACTGTGAAACCACTTAGTCAGACAAGATGGGAGTATCGCATTGATGCTTTGAAGCCTCTTCGCTATGAACTTGGCAACATTTATGATGCCCTAATTGAAATTTCTAATGATACTACTGGATCATCTGGCATGTCGGCACGTTCAGATGCAGAAGCTCTTGCAAATGGCCTTTCCAAGTTCAAATTTGTGACTTTACTCATTTTGTGGTATAATATCCTTTTCCTGATTAACCTCACTAGTAAGCAGCTTCAGGAAAAGAACTTGGACATACACACTGCTATTCAAAAACTGCAGCAAACTAAAAATATTCTGGAGGAATTCAGAAGTGATGAAGGGTTTGAAAGAACACTAACAGATTCTCTTGAGCTTGCTGAAGGAATAGACTTTCCGACCAAATTTGAACCAAACCCAGTTCGGATTAGTCAAAAGAAACAGCAGTTTTTGTATGAAGGATGAGACACACCCATTCAGAATACAAAACAAAGGTTCAAAGTGAATTTCTACTTTGCAGTCCTTGATACTGCTATTCACGCGGTTGACGAAAGATTTCAACAGATGCAGCAGCTAGAGTCAGTATTTGATTTTCTATATGATATCTACAATTTGCAAAATAAAACAGCAAAACAGATAAGAGAATTTTGTATGAAACTGGAGTCGGCATTGTCTCATGAAAATTCAAAAGACATTGATGCTACAGATTTATGTAGTGAGCTTCAGGCTTTTTCGAGACAACTTAAGAAACATTTCCCTCCTGAAGAAGTACTGAAGTTTGTTTGTGAAAATAAACTCTCAGACAGTTTTCCAAACATTTTTATAGCTCTACGGATTCTTTTAACTCTGCCAGTTTCCTTAGCTAGTGGGGAACGTAGCTTCTCCAAGTTAAAATTAATAAAAACATATCTGCATTCAACAGTGGTGCAAGAGAGACTTGTTGGACTTGCCACAATGTCAATAGAACATGAAATAGCTGGAAAACTGGATCTAAAAGAACTAGTGACTGAGTTTTCAAAATGTAAAGCAAGAAAAGTCATGTTTTAAGAGCACAGAGTGTTTTTTTTTTATTCAGAGTATTTTGTAATTACAGGTTAAAGTTCATTGAAGAGTTTTCTTAGCTCTTTCTATATTTGATGTGGTAGAAATGGCAGTTAAAGCAGGATAGTGTAATGGACTATTTTGGATTTGTCATAATAAAAATTGTAAATAACATTTGTAATGCATTTTTATTTGAAAGCTGACGGAAATATCGTCTAGCTGTCGTGTACAAATCTATTCTGTAAATTTCGTGTCTCTACTTTAATCTGATCTCAGAAACATTGGTTGGACGGATGGACAAACCGAATAATTATGCCTGTTTAAATAAATATGCTTAAAAAATATTAAATGGAAAATGGGGCAAAATGTTTCCCAATTTACCAAAAACCTCAGCCTAGATCTGCCCTTGGGGAGGTGGGGGGCGCAGATTGCATGGTTCACCTTGGGCGCCAGTTGCTGGCAGCTAGTCTAGGGCCGCCCCTGGGCACTTTCCTGCAGGGGCATGGATGTCCCAGGGGATGTCTCCTCCTCCTTGTCCTCCACAATCCCACCCACGTGGAGGCTGATGCTGGGCATGTCCTGGCCTCACTCGACAATGACAGGGTGACAGGCCCCTCTCCCAGGATGGCATCAAACTCGTCGTAGTACCAGCACGTGTGTGATACCACCCCAAAGCATCTGCTCTGCTCCCTGGCCTTATTGTAGGCCTGCCAGAGCTCCATTAGCTTCATGCAGACCTGGTCGAGGGTCCACGTGTGACCCTTCTCGGCTAGGCTGGTGGCCATCCAGCCGTAGACATCATCATTGTGCCTTCTGGTGCTAAGATCCTGGAGATTGATCTTACCTCAGACTTACAGGAGATCCGGGAACTCTGCACCAGTCCAGGACAGTACTCGCTTGTGTCCCTGGACACTTGCAGCTGAGGGTGCTGCAGGAGTGCTGGCAGCCGTCGGCCATGGCTCCTATGCTGTTGTGGTGTGGCATGGGGCTGGCAAGGCTGTGCTTGTGCCACAAGCCCTTCTCTTGCAGCCTGCTGCTTTAAAAGCTCCACAGGAGAAATGGGAGCAATGGAGCTGGCAGGTGTGTCTAGAGCGGCCACAAATACAGCTGTGAAAGGCCTCTGGAGTCCAATATTTCAAAATAGCATCAGCTGAGTGTCCACACTAACACTATTTCAAAATAACAATTTTGAAATAAGCATTATTCCTTGTGGAAAGCAGGAGTACAGATTTAGAAATAACCAGCCAGTTATTTCGAAATAATGGTCTTGATTGTGTGGATGCTCTGCTTACTATTTCAAAATAAGGGGAGTAATTTTGAAATAACTCTCTAGTATAGACCAGGGCTAAAACACAGCGGAGCCGCTCCAGTCTGAAGTGTGGCTGGAAATGACTCAGAGAAGTTCAGAGTGAGGCTGGGGAGACAACAGAGCAGGACAGATTTCCTTTAAAGAGACAGTGTGGCTTCTCTCAGAAACTTAGCCAGCACACACACTCTGTGCCACTACCACATACACCCAGACTGTGCCACACACACTGCTGCACACACTCAATTTGTGTCACAAAGTCTGCCTCTCACACTTAAAGTGTCTCTCTTTCGCATTCCCACACTCTGTCTCTCTCTGGAGCCCTCAGCTCCACCTCTTCTGCCCAACACCCTGCCACTTCTTGGGGGCCCAGACCCGACCCTATACATAGTAATGTACCAAAATTTGTGAATTGGCCCCCATGTGAAAATTATTGCTCACCTCTGCTGTTGGTGTTGCAGCTGTCCCCAGTGGCCAATCTCAGTATTGCATCCCTCCCATCTCTGTACCTCTCCCTTTTGCATCCCTCCTCTCTCTGCTCCCTCCTTTTCCATATTATGGGAAATAGTCCCATTCCCAGCACTTCCCATTTTGCAGGCACAACTGAACCCTGACCATGGTTTAAGTTAGGGTAAGAGGAAGCTGTGTAGCAAATTTGGTGGTCGTAGCACTTACAGTTTAGGAGGAGTTCTTGAACAAACAGACACACAGACAAACACACTCTGATATATATATGGAGACAATGGAAAAGCCTGTGTTTTGTACCAGAGAAACAAAATTCAAAGAGATTGCTGACTGTAATAGTATGACAGCCTGCAGTAGAGTATGCAAAGATTGACTCTTGAGCAGCCAAACCCACTTATCTTTTCATTCTTTGTGTATGAATGTTTATTGTCCCTTTGTCCTTCTATTGTGAAACAAGGCAATTGGTTTCTCTGTAACATTCACTATTTCCTTTAGTTCTGTATGTTGGCTAGATTCACTTCCTTTCTAAACTAAATAGCCTTAATCTTTTTAATCTCTTCTCATATGGAAATCTTTCCATGTCTTTAATTCCTTTTGTTGCCCTTCTCTGGACCTTTTTTATTTCTACAACATCCTTTTTAGATGAGTACCACTACAGAACACAGAATGTCAGGTGAGGAGAAGCCATGAATTTGTGTGACAGCTTTATAATATTTTTAAGATGTATTGGGTAAGGAATAGAGAATAATACTAATCTTACTTGGGTTTTTGTTTGATTGTTGTTCGTTTTTTACTCGTCTTGAGCAAGCTCCAGTGATACCTAGGTATTTTTCCTAAGTAGTTTCAATCACTATAGAACCCCATTGATGTATATGAGCATTTTACATTTTCTTCCAATGCATATGTTCTGTTCCTTAACCACACAATAGTCTGATTCCAGCAGACTTACCTGGTGTTGCCCAGGTCTGGTCCAGTTTGGGGGGGGGGGACCTTTTCCTGTGCGTGGGGAGGGGGGAGAGGTCTGGTGGGACTTTACTTTAAGTTCAGATAAGAAGAACTTACAAATTAGGTGGTCCTAGCTCTTACCATTTTGGAAGAGTTCTTGAACAAACAGATTTGCAGACAGACACACAAACCTAAAATATATCATATAGATTCCTTAACCCTCCCCTACACAATGCACAGAATCACGTAGTAGAAACCAAACCAGAAGTCCTGAGTATGAGAGGGAAGAATTGCTGCTCTACTTTCTTCCTGGCCCTTCCATGCTCATATAGGGGTTTGAGGTTGGGAGGGATGAGGAGGAGCCAGAGCCAGGCAGTATTTTCTTTCTTCTGCAAGCTTTCTTGGGTTTACAAGTTATTGCTAGTTTTTTTTCCCAAATTGTAGTTCTACCCTCCCCAGCTGCAACTCCTGCTTCCCAAATAAGTTAATTAATGAACACAAATACTTAGATGACCAAGAAGTACAGGAAACCTTTTAAAATTTTGTCTTACCTGGTGTTAGGAACAAAATTACGTAGGAGTCTTTATTTTGCTCAAATTTGAAACAATTTACACCCAAGGTTCAGTACAGTGGAAAATTCACTAATGTGGCTATATATGATGCTGTTCTAACCACTAGATGAAAATATTCATTTTACCTGAATTCCTTCCACCTTACTCCACTGAAGAAAGAAGGCAAACCCCCCCCCCCCCAAAAACCCCAACCCTGTCAGTCACCACACCTATAAAGCATTCTGATACTTCTGATTCAGTTTTTATGTTTGTATCTTGGGAGGATGAGCTTGTGTTGCTTGATGCCCATTTAGGAGAGGGTGTTGTTAATTTGTTAATAGTTGTGTGAGAGCACTCTATTATGAATAAGCAACTGTAATTAGTTTAGTGTCATTTTCTAGTTTAAAAAAACCCTCTTTCTGCAGGATTTTTACAATTATGTGGTACCTAGATGATTTGTAAAATGGCCAGGCCCTCTCAGAGGTCCAGACAGGCCTGGGGGCACTTCTGGCTTTTGAGGCCCCTAGTGCTAATAAAAGTAAATAATGGCACACGAAAACAAAATAAGAAACCAAAAAAGTGAGAAATAATTTCAATTGTTTTTAATATAACAAATGCTTTTCTAGTCTTTTTCTGTGCAAGAAAAATTAACAATTGTCTAAATTTGAGGCTCAAGCCAAATGTCCCTTCTGCCCCTCCCCCACACTCCAGCCATGAAAATGGCACAAGATTTTTTTTAATGTAACTTTTTCCAAAGTTACTCCAGAGATAATGAGATAAGAGTCCATGTTCGTGAGCTTAAATTTAGGAACTATGATGGTGCTAACGAGTAATGCATAATAAAATCAGTGAGTTTTATCAAGCTAACTCTAGCTGACTTAACCTCCACCACCCTCATAGACAAAAAAGGGGATCAAATGAGAAATACATTTTTATATGTACATATCTAGATCTATAATTATCAAGCTGTACCAATGTTCATGAAAATGAGTACATTGTGTTTCACTATATGTATTTATTAAACATCTTTCTTTTATTCTGTAGGTATATCAGAACCCACTTTTATTGCTAAAAGTGAAGACCGTTTGTTTAAACACTTATTTCAGGACTATCAAAAATGGGTTCGCCCAGTTCAACACTTGAATGACACAATACAAATAAAGTTTGGCCTTGCGATCTCCCAGTTAGTGGATGTGGTATGTATGGTAAATAATTTTAAAGCTAAAAACTGAGCAAAGCTTTTAGAATATGGAAATGTTTATGAAAAATAACTTGATATTCTAGTGTTTGTGCGTGTATATATCTGTTTTTAAAAAAATAAGTTTCAATGAGGAAGGATGCCCCAGAGAGAGCCTCAGAGAAGTGAAGATGAAGGAAGAAAAACAGAGAGTTTTCAGATGCCACAGGGTGATGAAAATAAGTGGCCCTTGGACTTATTTTTGTTTTCTGTAAACTTAAACTAAAGCTTTTAGTGTCTCCACAGAGTTTTCTATTGTTAAAAATTTATTTCAATGAATAATACAAAAATATGTTTTTAAATGGTAGCAATCTATGTATATAGAATCAACAAAATAATATATAGGAAAGTTAGAGTACACAAAAAAAGAAGAAATAATGATAGTGTGTTTGAACTTATCAGTTCCATAAAAGAGGAGATAATCTACTGGCATGGTATAGTTTAGAACATTAAAGATGTAAAAATGATATTTTTTTAATTTACTGATTTAAAATGTTTCCTAATTGAACATCTTTTAAAAAGTGTATTCTGATTTTAAAAAGGAAATAAATTCTGTGAAGGCTTTTTCTACTCCCTTAATGGTTTTAAAGAGTATTTTCAATTAGTCATTTTGTTCCTTGATGGCTCTAGAAGTAAACAGTAGTATTACACATGAAATGCTGTAAAATATACAAAGTAAATCAATGTTGGATGTGCAGGAGAGGGGAAATCACTTTCATTAACTTTTTAAGATGGTGGCTGTGTCAACAGCAGCTGGAAAAAATAGACAAATGTGCTTTTCAAATGGAGTCTTTCTCAATGAATATATTTATATTGTAACTTATGAACCTCCTTTGAACAAAATCACCATTGGCTATAGTGAATAAGCCATATAAAATATTTGTTCCCATAAAAAAATATGCTGCTTAATTTTTTTATAGGATGAGAAAAATCAGTTGATGACAACAAATGTTTGGCTGAAACAGGTATGTGCAAATGTCAACTGAAGAGTCCACTGATTAAAATGTAAAGTTGTAAGCAAACTTTTTAGGTGTTTATATATTTATAGGCTTTTCACCTGAAAACTATACTATTAATTAATGTAATTTGATATGGCATGTTTAATACAAAAGGTACATTGTGATGCTTGAAAGAATTAACCACAACATTCAGTTAAATGGTTTAAAAAATACAAAAGTTCTTTCAAAAAGAAAATTTCTAATAAAAATAACACTTGAGACAGTTATTAAATGAAGATGTATATATTCAAACATATATTTTGAAATTCCAAAAACTGTCACACGCACAAAATAATGTAGCTTTGTACAAAATTACTTTTAAAAAGCTATTTTAAAATTATACTCTGAAGATATTTTTGGTCCTATTTTGATTAACACCTTTTAATTTCAGGGCTTTTAACTGGAAGTCAAGGAAGAGGATCTTGCTATAAACATCTAGTCGATTTATTCTGTCCTAAGTATAGGTATTAGCTCATAGGCAAGAAGTGCCCTCAAGTTGTTATAAGCAGAACCTAGAACTAAACTTTGAGGCAGTTACTATCTTTACATGTATTTATCACTGTTACCCTTAAATTGTACAAAATATTTTAAAAGCATGGATTCCTTTCATCGAGTTACCATCTTCAGTCCTCTAACTCTTCTTTGCACCTTCATTGACTTGAAGAAAAATGTAGGTCCCCCTATCTGCAGTGAAAATGCGACTTACTAAATTACATTTGTAGAACTTTCACAGTTTTCCTCTTTCCCATAATCACTCCCATGTATACTTACTTGTTTTCTGCATTGTTAGAGTTGGATTAGTGCCAGGATAAGAGAGCGACAATGTAGATGATACAATATCTCTTACTGGATCAACTTCTGAGGTTGAAAAGTATAAACTTTTGAGCTACACAGAGGTATTCTTTTTGCCTTCTGACTGGAAAAAGAAGTGTATGTAGTTTAAAAGTTTGTATCTTTCACCAACAGAAGCTGGTCCATGTGACTGGGCATGCACACCATGCACTGGAGAAGAAAGAGTTAACCCCACACGCTGTGTGGTGAAAGTCCTGCCCCTCAGACCCATTTCTGGAAGTGTGGTAGGAAGTGACCCAGGGAGGCTAAGTGAGTGGTAGCTCCCACCCAAGTGAAGTCAACGTATTTCAGTAGAATTTCCTGACCCTGTGATGGACCACTGTATCACTGTTAAAACCCTAGGTTGGGATCCAGTGAAAATCGAGTGGGCCCAGCCACCTCCTGGTGGCTTTTCCCATCCCTGGGCACCTGCAGGTTCAGATGCATGTAGTGGAAATTCCCAGAGGCAGATATAAATATGCAGGCAATAATCAGGCTAGAGATAACGAGGTAAATTCAATCAGGGAGGAAATCAGAGACTTCCACTACATGCATCTGACGAAGTGGGTCTTTGCCCACGAAAGCTTATGCTCCAATACATCTGCTAGTCTATAAGGTGCTACAGGATTCCTTGTCGCTTTTATAGATTCAGACTAACACGGCTACCCCTCTGATACTTGACACCATGCAAGGCACTGCATTTAGCTGTATGGAGTGGAAATCCATCAACCTCATGAAGAAACTTGCACAAGTACAGACAGATATTATCTTTCTCTCCAAATGCAAATGGATGGACATCATACCAAATGGACTGAAGGTGAAAAATCCATTGCTATCTACATACTGCACAGACCACAGTGAGAGATTATGCCATACACTATCAAAGAAACTGAGGAACCACCTGATCACCATCCTGTACAGCAAACAGGAAAACATCAAAAAAGAGCTCTCCAATCTGGAGACTTTCATAAAAAACCAACCTTCCCCACAAACGGACTTTACTAAAATTAGACAGGAGATCTACATTACACACTTCACTTCTCTACAGAGGAAAAAGGACTGTAAGCTGTCGAAAATCCTACCTGCCACATGGGGCCACAACAGCGGTACCACTAACTCACCCAGCAATATCGTCAATCTATCCAACCACACACTCAGCCCGGCAGAAGAGTATGTCCTATCTCGGGGACTCTCTTTTTGCCCCACCACATCCACAAACATGATACAGTTCTGCGGTGATCTGGAACCCACTTTCGCTGTCTCCGACTCAAAGAATACTTTCAACACAACACTGAACAGCACACTGACACACAGATACCCTCCCACCAACAGCACAAGAAGAACTCCACATGGACTCCGCCCGAGGGTCGAAATGACAGTCTGGACCTATACATAGAATGCTTCCGCTGACGTGCACAGGCAGAAATTGTGGAAAAACAGCATCGCTTGCCTCACAACCTCAGTTGTGCAGAACGCAATGCCATCCACAGCCTCAGAAACAACTCTGACATTATAATCAAAGAGGCTGATAAAGGAGGTGCTGTTGTCATCACGAACAGGTCTGACTACCAAAAGGAGGCTGCCAGACAACTCTCCAATACCAAATTCTACAGGCCACTTTCCTCAGATCCCACTGAGGAATACACTAAGAAACTGCACCATCTGCTCAGGACACTCCCTACACAAGCACAGGAACAAATCAACATACCCTTGGTGCCCCAACCGGGGTTATTCTATCTACTACCCAAGATCCACAAACCTGGAAATCCTGGACGCCCCATCATCTCGGGCATTGGCACTCTCACTGAAGGACTGTCTGGATATGTGGACTCTCTACTCAGACCCTACGCCACCAGCACTCCCAGCTATCTCCATGACACCACTGATTTCCTGAGAAAACTACAATGCATTGGTGATCTGCCAGAAAACACCATCCTAGCCACCATGGATGAAGAGGCTCTCTACACAAGCATCCCATACACAGATGGAATACAAGCTATCAGGAACAGTATCCCTGATGATGCCACAGCACAACTGGTGGCTGAGCTCTGTGACTTTATCCTCACACACAATGATTTCAAATTTGGTGACGACATATACCTCCAGACCAGAGGCACCGCTATGGGAACCCGTATGGCCCCACAATATGCCAACATTTTTATGGCTGACCTGGAACAATGCTTCCTCTGCTCTCATCTACTCACGCCTCTTCTCTACCTACGCTACATTGATGACATCTTCATCATCTGGACCCATGGGAAGAAAACTCTGGAAGAATTCCACCACGATTTCAACAGCTTCCACCCCACCATCAGCCTCAGCCTTGTCCAGTCTACACGGGAGATCCACTTCCTGGACACCACGGTATAAATAAGTGACGGTCACATAAACACCACCCAATACCAAAAACCTACCGACCGCTATGCCTACCTTCGTGCCTCCAGCTTCCATCCCGGATGCACCACATGATCCATTGTCTACAGCCAAGCACTGAGGTACAACCACATTTGCTCCAACCCCTCAGACAGAGACCAACACCTACAAGATCTTCAACAAGCATTCTTGAAACTACGATACCCACACAAGGAAGTAAGGAAACAGATCAACAGAGCCAGACGTGTACCCAGAAGCCTCCTGCTGCAGGACAAGCCCAAAAAAGAAACCAACAGAACACCACTGGCCGTCACCTACAGTCCTCAGCTAAAACCTCTCCAACGCATCATCAGTGATCTACAACCCCTCTTGGACAACGATCCCTCACTTTCACAGGCCTTGGGAGGCAGGCCAGTCCTCGCCCACAGACAGACCGCCAACCTGAAGCATATTCTCACCAGCAACTATACACCGCACCACAATAACTCTAACTCTGGAACCAATCCCTGCAACAAACCTCAGTGCCAACTCTGCCCACATATCTACACCAGCAACACCATCACAGGACCTAACCAGATCAGCCACACCATCACTGGCTCATTCACCTGCACATCTACCAATGTAATATATGCCATCATGTGCCAGCAATGCCCCTCTGCTATATACATTGGCCAAACCGGGCAGTCCCTATGCAAAAGAATAAATGGACACAAATCAGATATTAGGAATGGCAATATACAAAAACCTGTAGGAGAACACTTCAATCTCCCTGGACACACAATAGCAGATTTAAAGGTAGCCATCCTGCAGCAAAAAAACTTCAGGACCAGACTTCAGAGAGAAACTGCTGAGCTGCAGTTCATCTGCAAATTTGACACCATCAGCTCAGGATTAAACAAAGACTGTGAATGGCTAGCCAATTACAAAAGCAGTTTCTCCTCTCTTGGTGTTCACACCTCCAGATCAGCTGCTAGAAGTGGGCTTCATCCTCCCTGATTGAATTTACCTCGTTATCTCTAGCCTGATTCTTGCCTGCATATTTATACCTGCCTCTGGAAATTTCCACTACATTCATCTGACGAAGTGGGTCTTTGCCCACGAAAGCTTATGCTCCAATACATCTGTTAGTCTATAAGGTGCTACAGGACTCCTTGTCACTATTCTTGGAGTACATGTATCATTATCCTTCTAACAACTCAAGCTAGTAAACACACCAAAATGCATATTATCCACACATAGCTCATCTTTAAGTTGCTAAACAAATCTGAGAGTTACATGGCACCGACACTCTCCTCAGATTCCACTGTGCCATCACTGGCTCATCTCAGCATGGCACCACAGTCCCACTCTGCACCAGGACACACACTGCAGTTTGGTTCTGCTCAACACGAGTTCCACAGTGCAGCTGATCTCACCCTGTTCCCCTCTCCAGTGTCTCCTCTACTGGATAGGGATTTTTCACCAGAGCCACAAGCACAATACTGCCAGTCTCTTGCAACCCCTCCCCACGTTTCCAGTGGGGAGGAAAATGACTTGGAGAACAAGACCTATCTTCACCCTATTACCCACCTGAATATAGGGACCTGTGCAGGCAAAATACACCTGCCACACAATACCTATGGTATACCAACCCTCGGATGGCACCACCTATACCATTCCCTGGCTACCTGCCATAGTGGGGTCACTGGGAATACTACAGAGCACGACATACTAATCATCCTGCTACCCGGAGGCGAGTCCACAACCTTCCTCCACCAACCCTTGAAGTAGAGGTGGATTCTAATACTTAACCTATACTGGACATACAAACAGAAATTGCAGGGGATGATTCACCTATGGCCACTGGGGCATCCCCTTCACCCCAACAAGTCAAACTGCCCACCAAAACCACATCTATGGATGAACTCTCACACTTTCAGGACCTCTTTAAGAGAGTGGTAGACAACCTCAATATTGCTTTGGAGGAAGTCTTGGATAACCAACATGAGCTCACAGACATATTGCAAGCCACTGTTACCTCCAAAATAGCCCTCCCTATCAATGCAGCCATCGTGCAGCCTGCAAAAACCCTGCCTCTGTTGTACCCAGAAGCAAGCGGATGGACCGGAAGTATTTTGTTCCCTCTAAGGACACCAAATTCCTCTACACACACCCTGCTCCCAACTTGCTAGTAGTGGAAGCAGCTAACCAGAAGAACAAACAACACCAACAATTCAAAACAACTTTGGATTTGTTCCTGTTCGGGAGTCAATTTGTAACCTTGGGTGGGCTAGACTTCACAGTCCTCCTCCAGTTTCTAAAAAAAACCTCACTCCCATAGAAAGTACTGGAGATACTGATACCATCTACTGATACATGATACCATCTACATGTTTTGTTAGTCTATAAAGTGCTACCAGACCTTTTGTTGTTTTTTAACTTTATCCTGTTGTGGAGGGCTCGGGGTGCGATCACTCCCTCCCGGAAGGGGAGGGGGGGCTCAGCGAACCCCTTCGTCCCCCTTTAACGAGGCCCCGCCTGGGGTCCCCCTGGGTTGCAAACCCCGTCAGTCGGGTGCGATCACCTCCTCCCAGCCAGGCCGGGGAGAGGGGTTCTCCGGACCCTGCGACCATAGTCCGTCTCTGGGAGGTGGAGCCTGCGCCCACGGTCCGGTCCTTCCCTGGACCTCTCTCTGAGCCAGCCGTCACCCTTCCCTGCCTCTCGCGTGCGCTGCTACTGCCCGGGATTGATTCCTCCTGGGGAATGGGGAGGGGGACCCGGTCCCACCCTCTCTCTGGGTCCCAGCCCAGGGCCCTAAGCGCAGGGGCTCACTCGCGCCCCCAACGCGGTAGACGGGCGTAATTCCCTCCGTAAGCCGTCTACCCAGGGACGCCAAAAGGGCCCTGCCCTGGGCTCCTTCCTCCCTTCCCGGGGTCCTTCTAGCAGCCGTCCCACTTCCCGGAGCCTACCCAGGTTCAGGCGTCTGGGTCCAGTGTTGCTCCGGCGATGTTCTGCCCCCTCCGGTGGGTCCGACCCCTGCCGGGCCGCTCCTTCCAGGGCCGGCGGGGTGGGGTCCCATCAGTGTCGGAGCTGGGACTGGCCGACCGCCAGCTGCGGCGGCCGTCTCGGGGATCCTTGGGTCGAGGCCGGGTCGTCTGCCAGCCTCGGTCCTGCCCTGGGTCCGTCTTGAGCTCAGGGGCTCTCCTCCCTCTGTGCGAGGAGGCTGCCCCCAAGCTCTCTGGCGGCGGGCCTTTTTAAAATGGCCTGCCGCGCCGGAGGCCGCTTGGGGCTCCCCCCCTTCTGGCGGCGTGCTGGCGTTCCCTGCAGCCGCCCGGCTGCCTGTCTCCGCCCTGGCCCCGTCCGGTGCCGCCCCCGCGGAGGGGCCAGTGGTTCCCCGCTGGCGCAGGTGTGGAGGCCGGGTCTGGCCCCGCCGTCCTCCTTCGCCCGTGCCGTGGCCAGGGGGAGGGGGATGGTCTGCGCCTCTAGTCTCCGCCGCTCGGCGGTCCAGGCCGTCACCCGTGCGGGCCGCTGGCGGCCCGTCACACCCCCCCCCCTTTACGGGGGGATCGCCTCCCTCCCCGTTCTGCTTAAACACTTGCGAGAAAAAGTCGGCGTTCTGATGCTTTGCCCCCGCTCTGTATACTACTTCAAATTGGTAGGGCTGCAGTGACATATACCACCGCATAAGGCGGGGGTTAGAATTTTTCATGGACCTCTGCCAGACCAAAGGTGCGTGGTCCATGACCAACTGAAATTTATTTCCCCACAAGTAGTACCTCAGCATTTCTATGGCCCATTTCACGGCCAACGCCGCCTTCTCGACTGTCGCGTAATTCTTTTCTCTGGGTAGGAGCTTCCGGCTGAAGTACTAGATTGGATGCTCCTCGCCGTTGTTCTCCTGGGCCAGCAGTGCTCCTAGTCCACACTCAGACGCATCTGTACATAAAAGAAATGGTTCGTCAAAATCGGGCTGTCTTAAAATCTGGGCTTGGGTTAGCCTGTGCTTCAATTCTCGAAAGGCCTGGTCCGCCTGGGCTGTCCATTGAACTTTGTTAGGGTTCGCGTTTCTAGTTAACTCTGTCAATGGGGCCGCAATTGTGGCAAAGTCGGGCACGAATTTGCGGTAATATCCCGCCAGTCCTAAGAACCCTGGTACCTGCTTTTTGGTTGTTGGAGCCGGATAGTTCTGTAAGGCCTCCACTTTATCTAACAGCGGTTTTAACCGGCCTCCCCCTACGGTGTAGCCTAGGTAGGATACCTCCCTCTGGGCGAAGTGGCATTTCTTGGGGTTGGCCGTGAGTCCCACCTCTTGCAGGGCCTGCATCACCGCCTCCAGATGCTCCAGGTGTTCCTGCCAGGTTAAGCTATAGACCACAATATCGTCAATATAGGCTGCCGCGTAACCTCTAAGGGGCTCTTAACACCTGGTCCATGACTCTCTGGAAGGTTGCCGTGGCCCCATGCAACCCGAAAGGCATTTGCCGGAATTGAAAAAGTCTGAACGGGGTCGCGAAGGCGGTCTTCTTCCTATCTCGGGGGTCCAACGGGATCTGCCAATACCCTTTTGATAGGTCCAGCGTGGATATGTACCTCGCCCGTCCTAGGCATTCTAACAATTCCTCCACCCGGGGCATAGGGTAACATCTCCTTCAGGGTGCGGTTAAACCACTCCACCAGCCTGTCCGACTGGGGGTGTATACGGACGTTCGGAGTGTTTTTATCCATAACAGAGCACAGAGTTCTTTCATCAGCCAGGAGGTTACATTCGTGCCCTGGTCTGTTAAGATGGGTTTGGGGAACCCCACCCTAGCGAATATTTTGAGGAGCTCGGCAGCTATGGTCGAGGCCTTAGTATTGCGCAATGGCACCGCTTCGGGGTACCTAGTGGCATAATCAATGACGACTAGGATGAACCGACACCCTGACCGGGAGGGTTCCAGGGGCCCCACCAAATCCAGAGCTATCCTCTCAAAGGGAACCCCACCATGGGGAGGGATACGAGGGGAGCCAAGGGCGCCTTGCTCGCGGAGACCTTCTGGCAGTCTGGGCAGGAGGCACAAAAGTCCCACACCTCCCTATAGACCCCTGGCCAATAAAAACGCTGCAAGACTCGGGCCAATGTTTTTTCCCGTCCCAAATGCCCCGACCAGGGGTTCGTGTGGGCCAAGTCTAGGACTTTTCTGCGCCGGCCCTGGGGGACCACCAGCTGCCTTTGCCCATCCTCCCCTTCCCCGGCTCCCATCAGTCGATACAGCCGGTCGTCTATTATCTGGAAATGCGGTCCCTGACGGCCCCCTTCGGTCTCCTCTGGGCCTCCCGCTTGCTCCCAAGCGTATTTCAATGTCGCGTCTTCCCGTTGCTCCTCCAGAAAATCCGGGGCGCCTGCCAACTCGTCCTTTGGCCTCCCCCCCGATGGGGTTGTCCGCCTCCCGCCGGGCTCTTCTGGGGTCCATGGATGGACATAGCCTTCTGCCACGGGTGCCCCCTCCATCGGCTGTTTTCCCCCGGGTGCCTCAGCACCAGCGCGCAGCAGCCTCGAGAACCCGGGCCAATCCCTTCCCAGCACTATCGGGCACGGCAGCACGGGCGCCTTCCCTCCTCGCCAGATTTTTGCAAGCTGGCCATCCGGTAGGTGTACCCACACGGTGGGGTAGGCTCTTACATCCCCGTGCATGCATTTCATCCAGACGGTCTCCCCGGTGGCCGGGGCGTCAGGGATGAGGTCCTCGCGGATCAGGTTGAGCGCGGAGCCGGAGTCCACGAGTGCCCTCAGGAGCCTCTGTCCCAGCCACATGGTCACTGTTGGCCGCGGCTGCTCGGGCGGGGTTGGCGGAGGCCCTCCCTGGGTTGCCTGGCTAAGGGTGCAGCCCATTAAGGGGCAGTCCCTTTTGAAATGTCCCTCTTGCCCGCACTGATAGCAAGCGTTCCGGTTCCCCACTCTTTGGCCCTCCCCCGCTTTCTCTTCTACCTCCCCTTTCACCTCCCGGCGGTTATCCCCGGGCCTGCTGGGCCACACCAGAGCCAACCGGTGCCCCCCAGCGAAGGCGGGCTTCGGGGTAGCCTTTGGGGCCGCTGACCTGCCACCTCGCTCCCGCAGGGCTTCCCCCAGGGGGGGGCCGGGTATTACCTCGCGCCGCTCCCCCCCCTCACCTCCTTCGGCGTCCAGATGGGCTTCGGTGAGCGCGATGGCTTCGGCCACCGTAGTGGGCTGGTGCCTCCGGACCCACTTCTGTGCCTCCCGCGGCAGGAGGTGCACATACTGTTCGAGGATCACCACCTCGGCGACCTCGACACCTGAGCGTTGCTCGGGCTCCAACCACTGCCAAGCCCATTCACATAGTCGCTGCGCGAAAGTGCGGGGCCGTTCCCCCGGTTTAAACCATTCTCGCCAGAATCGCTGCCGATAAGTGTCTCCTGTTATTCCTAGCTGGTCAAGGATGGTCTCTTTCACTTTACCGTACTGCAACGCATCTTGGGCTGCCAACCCCCGGTAGGCCATCTGTGCAGGCCCCGTTAGGTAGGGGGCCAACAGGGTGGCCCAGTGTCTTTCTGGCCATCGCGCCACGGTGGCCACTCGCTCGAAGGTAGTTAAGTACGCTTCAGGGTCGTCCCCCAGCCCCATCTTGGTCAGTCTCAGTGTTCACCCTCCTCTTCCTCCGATATGGGGCCCGTCACCCCGGCCCCCAGGCGGGCCGCTTGTAGCCACTTCTCATGCTGCGCGGCCAGTTCTTGGATCAGCAGATGTTGCTGGTCCTGGAATTGAGCGGCTAGTTGCTGTAGCATCTGGGCTTGCTGCTGTTGTTGCTGACGCTGGGTTTCCCCCACCCAGTCCAACAGTTGCTTCGGATCCATTGTTCCATCACTCCGTGTCCTTTCCCTAGGTATAAATCACCCTTCTATTCCTGTTCCGGCGTAGGGATCATTGCCCACATTCTCCACCACGTGTGGAGGGCTCGGGGTGCGATCACCCCCTCTCGGAAGGGGAGGGGGGCTCAGCGAACCCCTTCGTCCCCCTTTAACGGGGCCCCACCTGGGGTCCCCCTGGGTTGCAAGCCCCGTCAGTCGGGTGCGATCACCTCCTCCTGGCCAGGCAGGGGAGGGGGGTTCTGCGGACCCTGCGACCGTAGTCCGTCTCTGCAGGTGGGGCCTGCGCCCACGGTCCGGTCCTTCCCTGGACCTCTCTCTGAGCTGGCCGTCACCCTTCCCTGCCTCTCGCGTGCACTGCTACTGCCCGGGATTGATTCCTCCTGGGGAATGGGGAGGGGGACCCGGTCCCACCCTCTCTCCGGGTCCCAGCCCAGGGCCCTAAGCGCAGGGGCTCACTCGCGCCCCCAACGCGGTAGACGGGCGTAATTCCCTCCGTAAGCCGTCTACCCAGGGACGCCAAAAGGGCCCTGCCCCGGGATCCTTCCTCCCTTCCCGGGGTCCTTCTAGCAGCCGTCCCGCTTCCCGGAGCCTACTCAGGTTCAGGCGTCTGGGTCCGGTGTTGCTCCGGTGATGTCTCGCGGTTCTGCCCCCTCCGGTGGGTCCGACCCCTGCCGGGCCGCTCCTTCCAGGGCCGGCGGGGTGGGGTCCCGTCAGCATCGGAGCTGGGACTGGCCGACCGCCAGCTGTGGCGGCCGTCTCGGGGATCCTTGGGTCGAGGCCGGGTCGTCTGCCAGCCTCGGTCCTGCCTTGGGTCCATCTTGAGCTCGGGGGCTCTCCTCCCTCTGTGCGAGGAGGGTGCCCCCGAGCTCTCTGGCGGTGGGCCTTTTTAAAATGTCCCGCTGCGCCGGACGCCGCTTGGGGCTCCCCCCCTTCCGGCGGCGTGCCAGCGTTCCCTGCAGCCGCCCGGCTGCCTGTCTCCACCCTGGTCCCGCCCAGTGCCGCTCCCGGGGAGGGGCCAGTGGTTCCCCGCTGGCGCAGGCGCAGAGGCCGGGTCTCGCCCCGCCGTCCTCTTTCGCCCGCGCCGCAGCTGGGAGGAGGGGGGTGGTCCGCGCCTCCGGTCTCTGCCGCCTGGCGGTCCGGGCCGTCACACCTGTACAGACTAACTTGGCTGCCCCCTGAAGCTTCTGGAGACTCAGAGTTCAGTCTGTAAGGAATTTCAGCAAGGATTGCTCAGTGTCTGCCTCTCTACATTCAAGTTCCTAAAGAAATTAATTTAATTAAGTAACTTTAAAAATCTTATGAAGAAACAAATAATAATCTAATTCTTACAGCACAGCTATTTTATAACCCGCAAATATTGTCCACAGTTACAGTACATATAAGTAAAGAGAAAACTAAAAGTAAAATGTGAACAGTTCATTCCACACAAACACAATAAGAAGAAACCGAGAGATCCCAAACGCTTAGATTTAGTTCACCAAAGTCTCAGCTTGTGCCTCTGATCATCAAATCTGCAGCATATGCTGAACCATATCTCCACTTGCTTGTAGGGAATCCTCAGTTGGAGTCCAGGCAGACTCTTCCTCTGCTGTGGATTACTGCTATACAGCAAGCTAATTGATTAACTAATCAGTTAAATCACAAGTGAACAGATTTAAAGAAAACCCTGTTACAATAAAATACAAAAACTGAGAACAACAAAACAGAAACGACTCTTTCCCCATTACTACATTTAATGGGGGAGCTGAAGAATCACACTGACTGAGAAAGTGAACTACAACAGTTTGGCTAAAATCAAAACAGCATTTAAAGCATACAATTAACACAGAAGAAGGTATTTTTCCTTCCCAAGTTCTCCTTGCTATAATTAGCATTGCCCATGATCCCCGGTAGAGGGTTAACAAAATCACTAACCTGCTACAAAGTGCTTCTGCTCTCTGCTTGTGACTCAGCTTCTCCTAGCTCAAACAGGGCACAAGGCCCTTAGAAAAGTAGTTGCCATGCATGGTTGCTGCTGGAGTCTGATCCCAAATTACCACACCCAGCTCCAGAAGCTTCTGGGTGTGGAGTGCTAAATCTGCCCAGCAACAGTAACACTCAATTCACTCCTACCTCCCCCACAGGGCTCTCTTAAAAGATTAGGTGCATGGGTTACAACTGCATCCAACAAAAATAATAAAAGGATGGCAGCATTTGGGCGGAAAGTATACTTCTCCTCCCCCTTGCAATTAAGTGTGGCCAATTACATTGTGCTATTAGTGAAATACGACCATAGAAACTACTCCAAAATACAAACTTTTATTAATGACATGCCTCAAGACAAGAAACAACAATTGCAGGCACTGGTCTCTGAAGGCCAATTAATATCCCACGCAGTGCTCTAAGCCACACTAGACATTGTGGACATGGACACCAGGTCCATAGCCACAGCAGTCGTCATGTATCATGCATCCTGGCTCTCATCTTCCTCCTTCCCAAGGGAAATCCACACTGCCATATAGGATCTTTCATTTGATGGGCACAAGCTCTTTGCTGCCAGCACCAGTAAGGTCTTCCACTCCATGAAGGACTCTTGAGCAACCCTGAGATCCTTGGGCATACAAACACCTATGCTAAAGAAGAAACAATACAGGTATCAGCCATACCAACGATAGCAGTACCTCTATTTTTCACATCAAGCACAGCATTGACAGTATGATACTCATTACCAACAATGCCAGAGACCCAGAGCCCAAAGACGTTGCCTCCACCTTCTGGGGTGATCCAACTTGCAGTCTCCAATAAGCAAATCTGAGGCAACAGTCCAGAGTATTGAAAACAATCTACTCTCCCCGGTGCTTCCAGTGACCAACCCATCTTTCACCTTCTGTTTACAACCATTCCATAACTGGGAAGCTATCACTTCAGACCTTTGGGTCCTGGAGATCATTCAATCAGGATATACCATTCCATTCACATCCACACCTCCCAAGCACCACCCCCTCCGTCCCTCTTCAGGGACCCTTCTCATGTGCTATTTCTCTGTTCAGAGACGCAACACCTTATCCACCTCGTAGCCATAGAGCCCGTGCTTACTCAGCACAAAGGGAAAGGGTTTTATTCATGTTATTTCTTTCCACAAAATAAAAACGGGATGGTGACCCATTTTAGACCTCTGGGGTTTGAAGAAATATATACAAAAACAAAAATTCAGGATGGTCACTTTTTCCACTGTAATTCCAGCACTGGTGCAGGGAGATTGTTTTTAAGCTCTCGCCCTGCACCCAGCACATAGATGCTTCCTCAGATTTACATTTTATCAATACACTGTCCTTCCCTTTGGTCTTTCCACAGCACCACAAGAGTTTTCAAAGCTACTGGCAGTGGTAACTGCATATTTAAGAAAGCATGACCTGATAATCTTCCCATATCTGGACAGTTGTCTGCTGAAGTCTCCAACCCATTCTCACGCTCTTCATGCAACATCAGTGATGATGCAGTGTTTTCAAAAGTTGGGCCTACAGATAAACAGAGACAAGTCAACATTAATACCTACCCAACAATCCACTTCATAGCCACCGTTCTCGAATCCACTACTGTCTGAGCCTCTCTGCCACAGGAAAGATTCAGAGTAATCTGCAATCTTGTACACACCATTCACATCAGCCCACAGGTCACAGCTCACAACTACCTCCAGCTACTGGGACAAGTGGCAGCCTCCGCCTTGTCCCCAATGCCTGTCTGCACATGAGATGCCTTCAATCCTAGCTACCTTCAGTATACAATCCAAAATGGCACAAGCTCCTCAAATATTTCACAATGCCATCTACAGTCAAAGACTCACTACTGTGGTGGACCATCCCACTACACATATGCAAAGGAGTTCCATTCCAACAAGAACCCCCCACAAACACCATCACAACAGATGCATCCCTCACAGGATGGGGAGCACACATAGGAGAAACCACAATGCAGGGACTATGGTCCACTTCCGAAACCACCTTCCATATCAGCCTCCTTGAGCTCAGAGCTATATGCTACACCTGCCTCCACTTCCTCTCTATCATCAGAGGCCGCAATATAAGGATCATGACAGACATTGTAGCATGCATGTTCTATGTGAACAGGCAGAGTGGAGCTCATTTCCACTCCTTCTACACAGAGGCCATCAAACTCTGGAATTGGTGCTTCAAACACAACATCACAGTATCTGCCACATGCCTACCTGGTATCCAAAACACCACAGTGGGCAAACTCAATTATTGCTTCCCCATACAACATGAGTGAGAGTTAGACAATTCTGTCCTACACACCATTTTCCGACGCTGGGGGTTTCCCCAGTTTGACCTATTTGCAACAGCCCAGAACAAAAAATGCCCAGAGTTCTGTTCCATACCAGGTCTGGGATCCCACTCGAGGGGGGATGCCTTTTTGCTCACATTTACCAACATGGGTTTTTTTATGCCTTCCCACCCATATTCAACAGGGTAATACAGAAGATCAGAACAGACAATTTACATGTCATCTTAATAATACCAGCATGGCCCAGGCAACCGTGATATCCCTTTCTGATGGGAATATTGACCAATCCCCCCATCCCTCTCCCACTTCAGTCAAATCTCCTATCTCAATGCAATAGCCAGACTCTTCACCCTAACAAACTGTCTCCACCACAGAGCCTGGCTACTCAATGGTTCTCTCATGAACAGCTAGTGTGCTCAGAACCAGTACGCACAATCCTTCTGCACAGCAGGACACTAACCACACACATTGCCTACCTCCAAAAATGGAAGCAGTATGCTGCTTGGTGCATGCAAAAACATACCTCCCCAACCTCTGCACCTCTTCACTCAATCCTTGATTATTTACTGGAATTTAAATCCACAGGCCTCTCTACTAACTCTATCAAGGTTCATACCGCTGTCATTACCACTTTCCCCACAAAGGTAGATAATGACACAATATTTGCACATCCAATCACCAAAAGATTTATGAAAGGCATCCAGGCATTATACCCTGATATCAGACCACCAACGCATCCCTGGGATCTATATCTTGTCCTTAATGCACTCATGCACAAACCCTTTGAGCCTTTGGCCACATGCTCTCTCTTATACCTCTCCATGAAATCAGCCCTCCTGGTCACAATCACCTCCGCCAAAAGGGAGGGAGAACTCGGAGGTCTCCAGGCAGACCCTTCATATACCACCTTCTTTCAAGATAGTCATGCTTTGCATGCACCCTAAATTTCTGCCCAAAGTGCATTCTTCCTTCCATCTAAACGAACCCATTTACTTCCTAACATTCTTCCCGAAACCACATACCAATGGTTTTGAGTCCTCCATGCACACACTAGACATACATAGGGCACTATCTATCTAAATAGGACTAAACCATTCAGAAGGACTCCTATGCTCTTTGTCTCCACCGCACCACAATCTCAGGGAAATGCCATCTCCAAACAAACTCTCTAAATGGATAGCTGACTGCATACTCCTATGCTACCAGCTCAAACAAATCCAGCCTCCTGACTCCATCAGAATACATTTTACACGTTCTGTCTGCATGGCTACTGCCTTCCTACGCAATGTTCTTCTTGTCGAGCTATGCAAGGCAGCCACATGGACATCAAAACCCACATTTGCACAACACTGTGCTCTGTTACAGGACACTGCAGCTGACACTAACATGGGCAGAGCTGTTTTGTCCACAGCCGTCCAGCCTGATCCAAAGCTCCTACCATCCTAAGGGACACTGCTTACAGTCACTGAGTGGAGCACCCACAGGGACATCTCTCAAATAAGAGGAGGTTACTCACCTATGCAGTAACTGATGTTCTTCGAGATGAGTGTCCTTGTGGGTGCTCCACTACCCTCCCTCTTCCCCTTTACTTCGGATATGACACATGTCCATTGTAGAGAAGGAACTGAGGAGCCCAGACCCTGTGCATGCTATTTATACTCTGATGGCTTGCCAGGCAGGCAAAGCCCATGCATGGCCCGGGGCGGGGGGGGAGGGGTACTTCTGAGAAAATCTCCGATCAAAGGTGCTAGGATGCACCTTGACCTGAGTGGAGCACCCAGAGGGACACTCATCTCAAAGAACATCAGTTATTGCATAACTGAGTAACCTCCTTTTATTTATTACATTACATTATATTATATTACATTATTTCTAGTGTTAAAGGATCCAGAAAGCACTGGCAGTCTAACGTGACAGTGAGATCTTCTGCTCTGACCCCAAGTTTAGATCATCTTTAGATAAGTTTCCAAACTTTTGGCTCCTAATCCAAAACAAACTTTTTTTTTCAAGTTAGCCCATCCTTATTTTGTGACTGCTTTAATTTACATTGTTAGAGGTTTTTATGTTTTTTAAAACTCCATACAGATGTACTGTGTATATAAATGACTCTTAAAACTGAAAGAAAAATTGGATCAGGTAGATAATGACTAATTGGGTCAGCATGTTCATTTTAATATGCAAGATGTGGAAGCAAAAAGTCTGATCCTTCTTTTACGTCCCTTCCACTCTGTTTTCATCCAAAAACTGTCTGTCTATATATTACCTGTTTTAAGTCAGTTTTACAGATACTAGAACATTTATCATGTATTTATAGGAATGGATAGATGTAAAATTAAGGTGGCACCCTGAAGATTATGCTGGAATAACATCTATTCGTGTCCCATCAGAGTCAATCTGGATTCCAGATATTGTGTTATATGACAAGTAAGATTTTTTAAATGAATCTATCTCTGCCACATTGACTGTCTGCTCTACACAAAGAACAAAGCATGGGTTCTTCAGAATAGTGTGTGATCACATATTTAGACTTATATGCTCATAAGGTGTCAGAGTTAAAAATAAATGGACCAATTTTTTGTCATCCCCAGACTTCTGAGCTCTTTGCTTTACAACCTTAATGTTTTTCTAGCATTGCCTTTTTCTATGGAATTTTCTAGGATTTTTTTAAAAGTTCCCTCATATGAAACAATTGGCTAGTCAGAAGCAGTGTTCCCTCTAACAATTTCTGTCCTTGGACAGGTTGAAATTTCTTATGTGCAACACCAATATTGATGTCGTGTGTGGATGTGCACCACCAATGCAAACAAAAAACACTACATATATATTCTGTGTGTGTGTGTGTGTGTGTGTGTGTGTGTGTGTGTGTGTGTGTGTACACTCTAGGGGACTGCACTCCCTGCTCACTATACTTGTCAACCCCCTTCTGTCTGGGGGGAGGCAGCCCTGCCTTTCCCCCCCAACTGCCAGGGAGGGCCAGGTCAAGGCTTGGCAGCCCTGGCCTGTCCCCTCACTTCCCAGCTGCTGAGAAGGGCCGAGGCCACACCAGCCCCACGCTCTCCCCCATCCACCTGGGGGGGTGCCAGGCCGAGGCCTTGCCAAGCCCTGTGCTCTCCCCGGCCACTGGAGGCGGGGCCAAGGCCGCGGCATGACAGCCTTGGCTCCTGACCACTGGGGAATGGGAGGAGGCAGGGGGAAGGGAAGGCAGAGGCAGGTGGGATGCAGAGTGACGTGATGATATCACTCTTGTCCTGCAGGAAAAAAAATTATGTATAGAGATAAGGATGTTAAGGACTAGTCGACTAATTGACTATCCTATAAGCAAATGCTTATTGGATAGTCGAGTCGACTAGTTGCTTCCCCCCCACTTGCTGCCTTTATCTGATAGAGGCAGCAAAGCGGGGGGGGGAGGGGAAGTGGCAGTGCCGCATGGAGCCCGGGGTACAGGATCCATGTGGCGCTGCCCCTTTGAAAAGCCATGCGCTCCCCACAGCTGATCCCAGGCTCTGTGCGGCACTGCTCCTTTGAAACGCTGCTGTGGCATTTCAGAATGGCAGTGCCCCATGGAGCTGACCCCAGGCTCCATGCGACGCTGCCCCTTTGAAATGCTGAGGTGGCGTTTCAAAAGGGCAGTGCTGCACAGAGCTCAGGATCTGCTGTGTGGCTTTGCCTCTTTGGAATGCCGCCACGGAGTTTCAAAGCGGCAGCACCGTGTGGAGCCTGGGATCAGCTGGAGACTCCCTAACTGACCCTGGGCTCTGTGCGGCATTTCTGCAGAACCTGGAGTCAGCTGGGGTCTGTCCAGCTGGCCCCAGGCTCCATGCGGGCACTTCCACTTTGAAATGCAGAACAGCCCCTGATGGGGACTCGTGTATATTTCAAAGCTGGCATGCCACGTGCAGCCTGGGGCCAGCGGGAAGTCCCATTGGCTCCAGGCTCCACACGGGCACTTTCGAAGGCTGCACGCCGAGTTCCAATTTTGAAATGCACAAAAGCCCCAGCTGGGGCTCTTGTACATTTCAAAGGAGGAATGCGGAAGTGCCTATAGACTAGTCTGAGTAGTTGATGGAAACTCCATCAACTACTCAACTTTTAAATTAATCGATATTTAACATCCTTATATAGAGAGAGATTTAACAATCTGTGAACAACTGGGAGCTGTAGCTATAAGAAGAGTATCAAACATTTGATGTAACAGGAACAATTTTTGATGTAACAATGGAGTTAACAGTTTTTTAAATGTTTTAACAACTTGATTTAACAATATTTAACATTTTTTAACATTGTAAGTGTTGCCAGATGTTCAGGTTATGGTGCAAACAATGAACGTGGCAGAGTGAAATGCCTGAGCTTTGTGGTGTGTCCAGAGCAAAGATGGCTACCTTCAGCCCATGGTTACTGCCTTCCTGCCTGGCTTCAGCCCTAAATCAAGATGTTCCCTGGCTTCCTGTCCTTAACCAAATTAGTTGTCTCTCAGGCTCTGGATATTCTGCCCTAGACCGAGCTGGCTGGTCAGCTTGAAACAAAGAAAATGGCCTCCAGGAACAGTTTTTATTGGGGCAAGGTGGCAGAACTACATTGTGTGAGGGGGTTGAAGTTGCGGGGTCTTGGTGGGGGTGTGTATGAGTGAGAGGGCTGAGGGTGCAGGGGTTTGTGAGAGAGACAGGGGGCTGTGGGCAGGGTGCAAAGGGGCTGCAGCTGGTAGGGGTGTGGGGAAAGAGGACTGTCAGTGGGAAAGGCTGCTGGTGGCAATGCAAGCATGGCACACAGAGGGGCTTGGCTGGGAATGGTGAGTGAGGGGGCTGGGGGTAGGGTGCAGAGAGGCTGCAGCTGGTAGGGGTACAGGTAGCATACAGAGAGGCTTGACTGGAGGGGTGAGTGAGGGGGCTGGGAGGAGTGCGGAAGGGCTGCAGCCTATAGGGATGCAGGGGAAGAGGCCAGTCAGTGGGAAAGGCTGCTGATAGCAATGCAAGTATGGCATGTGTAGGGGTTGTGGCTGGTAGGGGTGCGGGGGGAGAGGCTGGTCAGTGGCTGGGGCCAGAGGGTAGGCCAGAGTGGCCAGCAGTTATAGTAGCATGGCGCAAGGAGGATGCGGTGGGAAGAGGCTGGTCAGTATGAAAGGCAGAGGTATGTGTTCTGGGCTTGGTCCAGCCGATGGTAGCATGGGGCCAGAGGAACAGCCTAGAGCTGGAGGTGGGGCAATATGAGTGTTGCGCTGACGTCACATTTATATCTCTATCTACACACACACACCCACACCCTTGGAGTATATGTATCCTCATCGTTTCTAACTCAAGTTAGTAAACACCAAAATGCATATTATCTACACATAGTTCAGTTTTAAGATGCTAAACAAATCTATGAGTCATCTAGAAATAGTATTTGCAAGGAGAATATGACAGTATTTATTGACACTGCAAAGGAGAGTAAAAGGCATTCACTAAAGCTTATATAGTTTCTCTGGGGAATGTTTAGGATCCACGCCGTAAAAAATAGATAGACGTTCTCCTGGTTTGAAACTTTCACTTTGTGTGTCTCACCAACTCAAAGAGTTGAAGCCCCAGAACAAATTAACACATGGCTGCAGGGTTTGTAGGCAGATGCATGTTTCAAAGCTCACAAATAAGGTTTCATCCTATAAAACAACTAACATCACATTTAGTACTTGCTACTTCTGACTCATAAGAGCCAGAACTCTACCACATAGCAAAGATTTGGCCTTACTGCAATACAATATACCATGTATTAATTAGTAACACAGGATTTAAAAAAAAATCATTAAGATCAGAGTTTTAGATATCTGCAGCATTCAAAATTCTGATAAAAGAATTGTTTTTTTCTTACCGTAAGCCATTAACACATATGTGAACTTTTTTTGAAATGTAATCATGCAAATGTCCTGCCACACACACACGCACCATGCAACCTGCACCCTCCACTCTTCCACCCCTCCAACCCAGCCAGACAGAGAAGACTGCAGCAAGTGAGTCAGGAGGACATCCCAAAAAAACTGCCCCGCCTTTACCTCACTGCACAAATGCCAGCACCCACTCACTCCTTTCTCCCACCTACCCTGTGCAATCTGCTCCCCCTAGCCTAGCTGGGGGCTGGGATAAAATCCAGTTTCTCAGACTAGCAGGCACCAGCAGTCTAGCTGGGAGTAAGAACAGGATCAGCACAAACAAAGTATCCACACCTCCCCCACCTCACTCCAGGACACAGCACTAACAAACTCCTCCTCTCTACCTCACCCCAATGCCAACACCCCCCCTCTTTCCCCCACCTACCCATAGACTCATAGACTCATAGACTCATAGACTTTAAGGTCAGAAGGGACCATTATGATCATCTAGTCTGACCCCCCGCACAATGCAGGCCGCAGAATTTCACCCACCCACTCCTAGAATAATCCTCACCCCTCTCTCTCAGATATTGAAGCCCTCAAATAGTTTGAAGACCCCAAGATGCAGAGAATCCTCCAGCTGTGATCTGTACCCCATGCTACAGAGGAAGGCGAAAAACCTCCAGGGCCTCTGCCAATCTACCCTGGAGGAAAATTCCTTCCTGACCCCAAATATGGCGATCAGCTAAACCCTGAGCATGTGGGCAAGACTCCCCAGCCAGACACCCAGAAAGTTCTCTATAGTAACCCCTATCATCCCTCCATTAACCTATTTACCACTGATAATGACTAGTCAATTAGTTACCAAGACCATGTTATCTTGTCAAACCATCCCCTTCATAAACCCATCTAGTTTAATTTTGAAGCCAGGTAGATCTTTTGCCCCCACTACTTCCCTTGGAAGGCCATTCCAGAACCTCACTCCTCTAATGGTTAGAAACCTTCGTCTAATCTCAAGTCTAAACTTCCTACTAGCCAGCTTATATCCATTTGTTCTTGTGTCCACATTGGTATTAAGCTTAAATAATTCCTCTCCCTCCCTAGTATTTATCCCTCTAATATATTTAAAGAGTGCAATCAAATCCCCCCTCAGCCTTCTTTTGGTTAAGGTAAACAAGCCAAGCTCCCTGAGTCTCCTTTCATAAGACAGGTTCTCCATTCCTCGAATCATCCTAGTGGCCCTTCTTTGTACCTGTTCTAATTTGAATTCATCCTTCTTAAACATGGGAGACCAGAACTGCACACAGTATTCCAAATGAGGTCTCACCAATGCCTTGTATAATGGCACTAACACCTCCTTATCCCTACTGGAAATACCTCGCCTAATACATCCCAAGACCATATTAGCCTTTTTCACAGCCATGTCACAGTGGCGGCTCATAGTCATCCTATAATCAACCAGGACTCCGAGGTCCTTCTCCTCCTCCGTTACTTCCAACTGATGTGTCCCCAGCTTATAACTAAAATTCTTGTTATTAATCCCTAAATGCATAACCTTACACTTCTCACTGTTAAATTTCATCCTGTTGCTATCACTCCAATTTACAAGGTCATCCAGATCTTTCTGTATGATATCCCGATCCTTTTCTGAATTAGCAATACCTCCCAACTTTGTGTCATCTGCAAATTTTATCAGGACACTTCCACTTTTGGTGCCAAGGTCAGCAATAAAAAGATTAAATAAAATTGGCCCCAAAACTGATCCCTGAGGAACTCCGCTAGTAACCTTCCTCCAACCTGACAGTTCCCCTTTCAATATGACCCGCTGTAGTCTCCCCTTTAACCAGTTGCTTATCCACCTCTCAACTTTCATATTAATCCCTATTTTTTCCAATTTAACCAATAATTCCCCATGTGGTACTGTATCAAATGCCTTACTAAAATCGAGGTAGATTAGATCCACTGCATTTCCTTTATCTAAAAAATCTGTTACTTTCTCAAAAAAAGAGATCAGATTGGTTTGGCACGATCTACCTTTTGTAAAACCATGTTGCAACTTATCCCAATTGCCATTAACCTCAATGTCTCTAACTACTTTCTCCTTCAAAATTTTTTCCAAGATCTTGCATGCTACAGATATCAAACTAACAGGATGATAGTTAGCTTACCCCATGCAGTAAGCCCCTTACCTCCCTTTCCAGCCCAGTTGGGTTGAGGAGATTGTTGGGTTTCTGCCTCTGCCCCTCTCTCTCCTTGCACACAGGACTCTCTAAACTCCACTTCCCTCTGACTCCCCCCCCAAGCCAATTAATTAATTACTCAGTGACTCCCTCTCTTCCCACAGCCACTTATTCTCTCCTTATCTCATGTGCATACTTGCTCTGGGAGCTCTTCAGTTCAAGCATGCAGCTAGCTCTGTTTAGCTGCTGCTTAGAGATGCTTTACCCTCCCACCGGTCAGCTGAGCTCCCTGCCTGCGCGGGAGTTTTGAACTTCTGAGCAGGGCTCAGAAAATAGCTGCATGGCCATGGAGGCATGCAGCTTACAGTGAACCTAGGACAGAAGTAGTAAGCTGTCCTGCACAAACATGCATTCAGTTATACTGAAAAGTCCTACCTGAACAAGGGCACCATTCTGAATACAAACTAATATTGGTTGAGGCAGCCAATATACACCATCATACAATATACAAGTATACCTTTCTTATACAGCTATGCAGAAAAGTAATAGAACTTGGAGAGAGTGAATTTTGAAGGAAAGTTTTTGCTCAACTTATATTTGCATACACAGTGCCTGTGAAACACTGGTAGACTTCTTAGTAAAAATCTATTTTGTATTTATAAAATAAAGTTTGCAGGCATGAAGTGTTTTGTTGGGGTTTTTTATATGCATAATTAAAGTAAAATTAATTTTCATCAGCCCACCAATATGTGCATCCATTAAGCAGGGGTAATTTCTATCAACGGTCAGTTTTGACTTTTTCTTGTTGAGGCACTAAAGTGGTTCCAAAATGTTGCACAAAACATGTTTTGTTTTTCCACAAGCACTTTAAATTTAAAAACAGAGTCCAGATCTGAGGATAAAAGTGCAAAATTTCCACTCTAAAGCTAAATATCTGAGATTGATAAGCATCTGAAGTGACACTTTGGAATGGTTACGTTAGCAAATGTTAACTAAAAGTATTTGGTTGTAACATATGTCATCACATAACAAATATGCATATTTTTTGTTTCAGTGCAGATGGCCGTTTTGAAGGAACATCTACAAAAACAGTTGTAAAATATGATGGGACCGTTGCTTGGACTCCACCAGCAAACTACAAAAGTTCGTGTACCATAGATGTTACATTCTTTCCATTTGACCTCCAAAACTGCTCCATGAAATTTGGTTCCTGGACTTATGATGGCTCACAGGTTGATATAATTCTAGAAGATTATGATGTTGACAAGAGAGATTTCTTTGATAATGGAGAATGGGAAATAGTAACTGCAACAGGAAGCAAAGGGAACAAAACTGATGGATGTTGCTGGTACCCATTTATTACATACTCATTTGTAATTAGACGATTGCCCCTTTTTTACACACTGTTTCTCATTATTCCATGTATAGGACTTTCATTTTTAACTGTCCTTGTCTTTTATCTCCCTTCAAATGAAGGTGAGAAAATTTCTCTCTGCACTTCGGTACTAGTGTCTTTGACTGTTTTTCTTCTTGTTATTGAAGAAATTATACCATCATCTTCTAAAGTTATACCGCTTATTGGAGAGTACTTGGTATTTACTATGATTTTTGTGACCTTGTCCATTGTGATAACTGTCTTTGCTATTAATATTCATCATCGTTCCTCTTCTACTCACAATGCTATGGCACCTTGGGTCCGCAAGATATTTCTTCATAAACTTCCAAAGCTACTTTGCATGAGAAGTCATGTAGATAGATACTTTGCTCAGAAAGAAGAAACTAGAAATATCAGTGCATCAGAATCATCTAGGAATACCTTGGAAGCAGCTATAGAGTCTATCCAATACATTACAAGACATATCGTGAAAGAGAATGATGTTCGTGAGGTGTGTATTGGTGATGTTGCACTCATTTAAAATTAAGCCATTGTTTACATTTCTATTCTAATTTCTAAAGTACCTATTTCTGTTTTTATCTAGTATAGTAGTGACCAATTATTTCCTAAAATAGTTAAAATGCTAGCTTTGTTTCAAGATGTCCTGCTTTTGGGTAGCAATTAAAAAGGCCTTCCAGGAATCAAATACATGTTTGATCAACTACCTCTGAGTACTGTACACTTCTTCTTTGAGTAGTGTCCCCGTGGGTGCTCCACTGTAGGTGTCAGGTCATCCTGGCGCCGGAGATCGGAGTTTTCATGAGCAGTGGTCAGCCAGACCGCGCATGCGTGCATGTGCCTTGCGCTGTTCGCACCTTTTGATTTCTTGTGCAGACCGGCTCCCACCAGTTTCTTCTTCGCTGCCCCAGGTCACAGACGGAGCAAGACCTCACTCCTCAACAACTCGTCAGAGTAGAAAATTTTGTTTTACATTAATTTTAGTACCTAGTTCAGTCAGATTCTTGTGTAAGTCCTAGTATAGCTATAGTTACTTCGTTAAAATTTTTTTTTCTTTTCTGTGTTAAACATTAAAAAAAAAGGAACATATAACAGCACTATATAAATCAAAAGAAGAGTAAACTACAATCTGCTTGTCCACTATCTAAGCAGCGGTAACCGGCTTCTCAACCATGCCGAGTTCGCTGGGGTTTAAAAAATGCGTCACATGCCGAGAGCCTATGCCGGCCTTCGACAGTCACTCAGACTGTATTAAATGTCTGGGTGAATCTCATGTGCCTCAAAAGTACATACACTGCACAAAACTGACACTGAGAGTGCAGTGTGATAGGGAAATGAGGCTCAGGATGTTCTTGTTCGATAAGGCCCTGCAGCCCTCACATTGTGACTTGCTGAGGAGAGAAAAATGGAAAGCTTCTTCTACAGCTGCTCCCGCTCATAAAAGGGCTTCACCAGCATGCTCTTTACCACCAGCATCCGCAAGTAGAAATAGTACCAGAGAGAAGCTGGGAACATCTGGCACCACGAAACTGCGCCTCAGAATGGCCTCAGAACCAAAAACTCGGCACACAAGATCTACAGCACCAGTAGGTATGGCACCGGCAAGACAATCGGCACCACCAACCTTGGCACTGCGAGAGGCAGCACCGTCTTCCTCATCAACAACCCAGTCAGCACCAGGCCAATCAGTGCAGCCATCAGCACTGACCCATATACTACAGGCACCGGCACCAAGTACAGTGCAAACATTGGCACCGAGTACAGTGCAGACACTGGCACCGATTATAATACAGACAACGGCACCGGCGCATTCAGTACCGATAGTAACATATGAGTTGGAACGTTCGGCACTAGAAGAGAATGGTGCTGCTTCGGCATCAAGGAAGGCGACTCATAAATCCCACAGATCACGGGATCCAAGTCCAGAACCACTCACTTTTTCAGCTGCTCCATCACCCTCACCTACACTTCGACGACCATATCAGAGAGAGAGTTCCTTATCACCTCCCCCATCTTCGAGGGGCTCTTTTAGGTCACTCCATTCTCCACTTCTTTCTCCTCATACTTACCGTCTTGAACACAGGTTGAGTGTCGGTTCACCACGATACCACTCTCCCGACAGATGGGAATACCGACACCATAGCCACTCACAGTCTGACAGATATGCCTCTCATTGGTCACCGTGTTATTAGCATCGAAGACAAGGGTACCATACATCCTGCTGCCAGGAACACCCGCCCATATGAGGATACTCACCTTCTCCTCCACTGCATGGTCCTGAACCTATAGCATCATCTTCCATACCCCAACCAGTGCACCAGCTTTCAGATCTCTGAGGTAGACAACCAACAGCCAGATGTCTCACCAACAGACCTATCCTCCTCATCTCCGAATGAGGCAGTTGTCCCCAGGGACCAATCACCACTGCATGACCTCAAACAATTCCAGGAGCTTTTTAAGAGGGTGGCCACAAGCCAAGAAATACAGCTCACTCAGGTCCAAGAGAAGCAACATCATTTTTTTTAAAATCTTCAGTCCTACCAGCATGCAAAAATAACCATCCATATAGATGAGGCTATTATGGAGGCTGCTGACGAAATCTGGCAGACCCCAGCATCAATAACCACAGCTAACAAATGGACGGATAAAAAGTATTTCATTCCGTCCAAAGGCGCAGACTTTCTTTTTTCCCACCCACAACCAAATTCTTTAGTGGTAGATGCAGTTCAGCGGAGATCAAAACTTCCGCAATATAAAAATAATTCCAAGGATAAGGAGAGTAAACACTTTGACATCTTTGGGCATAAGCTATACTTACATCAAGTATAGGAGTAAGCTATACTCCTCAGAATAGCTAATTGTGCCGCGTAACTCTCCAACCATAATTTTGACTATTATACTAAACTAACTTCTCTTATAGAACATTTACCAGATTCAAAAAGACCGATATTGAAAGCAATCATACAAAAGGGGTATGCTTCATCAAGGACCTCTGTCCAGATAGCCTTGGACATAGCTGAGACAGCAGCATGGGCCATGGCAACTTCCATGGTCATGAGAAGAGCTTCCTGGCTGCAAGCTGCCGTAGTTCCTCGGGAACTGCAGACAAAAGTCAAAGACCTCCCCTTTGATAAAGAAGAATTATTCTCAGGGAAGAAAGACAAGGTCTTGCACTCCAGCAAGGATTCAAGAACCACCCTTCGTACCTTGGGTATGTACACCCCACCATACCAACGGTACCGAGACTTTTCATATCCCAGATAGCAGCAGCGGGGATTTGATCAATCCAGACCAAGGCAGTGTCCACAGAAGTGGAGACCTCAACCAAATAACTGTAACTCCAGCCAGCATACAGACAAACAGCAGGTTTGACTTCCAGGTCGAGAGCTTTCAACACCTTCCATTGTTCAGCCACCATGCTCAGTCTATTCCAGTCTTCCACCATTACCTGAGACCATATTACCACCGCTGGGCTGCCATCACATCAGATAGCTGGGTCCTAGAGATTGTGTTATCAGGCTACACCAGTGGTCTCCAACCTTTTTAAGCATGAGATCACTTTTTGAATTTAAGTGCAATCCAAGATCTACCTCAAACCCAAATACCCTTGCTTCCGCCTCCTTTGTGCCTCTTTTCTGAGGCCCTGCCCCTGCTCATTCCATCTTCCCTCCCTCCCCCATCCTGCCTCACTTTCACCAGGCAGGGGCAGCAAGTTGGGGTGCAGGCTCTGGTCTTGCATTAACGGATTTGCAGTGTGAGGGGCTCTGAGCTAACCTTGGGGCAGGCAGTTAGGGTTTTGGAGGGGGTTCTAGGTGCAGGCTCTGGCAGCGCATTTGGATGCAGGGGTGCTCAGGAATAGGGCAGGAGCTTGTGGTGCAGGAGGGGGTTTATGACTGGGGTAGGGTTTCAGGATGTGGGCTTCAGCTGGGCACTGCTAACCTCAGGTGACTCCTGGGTGGTGGTGCAGTGGGGCTAAGGCAGGCTCACCCCTGCCTTGGCCCTGCACCACACCCAAAAGCAGCCAGCAAACTCCCTCCATCCCAAGCCCTGTGTACCCACTTCTCTGCTCTGTGGAGATAGGATACAGAGGGAGAGGGGGCACTCTGACATCAGTACCCCCCTTCCTTCCCCTGCCCTGCCCTGCCCAGCAAGCAGGTAGCTCCTGAGGGGAACAGCTCCAAGGCAAAGGGCAGGAGATGCATAGCAGTCAGGAGAGGGGCAGCTGAAGTGCCGGCACTTGATAGCCTCTTGGCCAAACCAGTCAGGATCACCTCTCAGAGGCTCCAAGATCTACCAGTAGATCCCGATCTACTGGTTGGTAACCACTGGGCTACACCATACCCTTCCTAACACTACCTCCCACTGTCCCACCATCCCCATCCCTCTTCAGGGACCCTTCTCACGAGGACCTGCTCAGAACGGAGGTCCTTCACCTTTTAGATATCAGAGCAGTAGAGAAAGTTCCAGAACAGTTCAAGGGCAGGGGATTCTATTCCTACTATTTTCTTTCCAAAAAGACGGGTGTATGGAGACCTATTCTAGACCTTTGCAAGCTGAATCGATACCTACAAAAGCAATGCTTCAAGATGGTGACTCTAACTTCCATCATTCCAGCATTGGAGCAAGGGGACTGGTTCACGGCCCTCTACCTGCAAGATGCCTACTTTCATATTACTATATGTCCGGCACACAACGATTCCTATGCTTTGTGATCGGATCGGACCACTGTCAGTACCGTGTCCTACCCTTCGGCCTGTCATCGGTGCCTAGAGTATTTTCCAAGACGCTTGCTGTCGTAGCGGCATACTTACATCACCAACGAGTTATGATTTACCCCTATTTAGATGACTGTCTAATAAAGGGGCCATCAGAGACAGATAGTCTGTACATGATATCCATAACCAGAAGCACGTTCAAATGCTTAGGCCTCATTATCAACTCACAGAAGTCAACGCTTCTACCTACAAAAACCTTAGAGTTCATTGGAGCCTATCTAGACTCAACTATGGCAAGGGCATACCTACCAAAGCAATGATTCCAAGCAATCCAAGACCTTGTTTTTACCATCACAAACAGCACCACAGTTCATGGGACATAAGGCAGCTACAACTTACTTGGTTGGTCATGCGAGGCTCCACTTCCGTTGCCTTTAACTTTGGCTAGCTTCCGTTTACTCTCACAGGAAGAGGGACATACGCAGACAGGTGTCCCCATCTGCCGATGTCATAACATCTCTGAAGAGGTGGACTGAGCCAAACTATCTTTTACATCAAGACCAACCTACCACACAGACAACTACCAATGCCTCCCTCATGGGATGGGGAACTCATATGGGAGCCATATCCGTTCAAGGCCTATGGACAACCAAGGAATCTACCTTGCACATCAACTTACTGGAACTCAGGGCAGTTGCAAATGCATGCAAACATTTCCTGCCACACATCCAAGGACCACAGTAAGGATACTTACCGACAACGTTGCCACAATGTATTATATAAATCATCAAGGGGGCGCCCGTTCTTGCTCCCTATGCGCCGAAGCGATTCGACTGTGGAACTGGTGCATCCACAATATGGTTACCCTAACAGCTTCCTACTTATCAGGAGCCAACAACATGTTAGTGGACTCACTCAACAGACATTTTGCACCAGACCATGAATGGGAGCTCCATCCACATGTCCTCCAGCCAATTTTTGATCGTTGGGGTCGCCTACTGTGACATAGTGTGGGTACCTTGCTGGTTGCTATGCTGGGCAGGGGGTTGTCAGTGACCTCCACTGGCTGCTGTCTGCAGCAGGACCCAGCAGGGTAGGGGATGAGTCATTATGCAAGGGGGCTTCGAAACTCGTCAGACAGGTATCTCCCATGGAGCGGAACAATAGAGAGGAAGGGGGCGAGGCCAGACCTGGCTGGGGGCAGGGCTGGAAGTGAGGGAGTTAGTTTTCTGTCTGGGATCATGGAGGAGACAGCCTAGGCCCAGAGGGGCTGGAATTTAGGGGCCCAGCATCCCCCATCTCAAGGGGGGCTGAGGCATCCTAGGCCCGGTTCCTGTAACCAGATGACATCTGTGCTGTGCTGTATCCTGGAGAAGCAATAAACTCCCTCTATTCTACTGGCTGGTGGAGTCTGTCCGTGCCATTACGGGGGTCCCCCGACGTGCCACCACACCTACATATAGACCTTTTCGCCTCATACAAAAACGTGAAATGCCAGCATTATTGTTCCAGGGCTGGCATAAGTCAAGGATCTCTAGGGGACGCCTTTCTCCTCCACTGGGGGAGGAGAGGCCCTCTTATCTGCTTTTCCTCCTACACCACTTATCCCCAAGGTTCTCGAGAAGATCAACAGAAACGGCACAGCAGCGATTCTCACAGCCCCATTCTGGGCACGGTAAACATGGTTCCCTTACCTTTATCAGAAGTCTTCTCACTCACCTTATCACCTTCCCATGTATCCTGATCTCCTAACCCAACACAACGGGATGCTAATTCACCTTCAATCCCATACGCTAAGGTTGACAGCCTAGCTTATAATTGGTTCCAAGAACACAAATTCCAGTGTTTGGAGAAACTGAGAAACATTTTATTACATAGTAATAAAATCCACTCGATCCACTTTCCTTCTGGCGCAGATTAATATCTTGGTGCACCGGTAGGAAACTGGATCCACATATTGCACCTTCGCACGCCATCTTGGATTACATCCTACTATGAAGAGAAACAGGGTTAGCTCTAGTGTCTTTGAAAGTACATCTAGCAGCTATCACCGCATTCCACACCTCAGTGGATGGTTCTCCAGTATTTGCACATCCTACCCCACACGTAGGTGCCTCAAGGGTCTCTCCAACTTATATCCTCCATGAAGGTTACCACCACCTGCGTGGGACTTGGAGCTAGTTTTGGACACTCTAACCTGTGCTCCCTTTGAGCTGATAGCAACTGCTCCTCTTATAATGATAATGCTTAAAGTTACATTCCTGCTAGCCGTTACTTCTGCTCATGGCAGTTCCACCATACACCATCATCAGCAATGATAAAATCATATTATGTCCACACCCATTCTTCCTTCCAAAGGCTAGTTCAGACTTCCATATAAACGACCCAGTCGTACTTCCATCTTTCTATCCCAAGCCACATGGGAGCACTCGTGAGACTGTCCTTCATTCACTAGATGTGAAAAGATCACTTGCGTTCTATTTGGAAAGAACTCAGAACTTCCACAAGACGGACCATCTACTAATTTCACTAGCAGAACGTAGCAAAGGTCAACCTATCTTATTGCCTCTACAGCTTTTCTTCGTGGGGTTCCTCTAAAAGGTATTTGTAGAACAGTGACATGGTCCACTAATTATACTTTCATGTAGCATTATGAAATCTCTCATAACCTATCCACTGATACCTCTGTAGTGGCTGCAGTGCTTTCGACTGTGGATAAGCAGTGACTCTGTTACCCACCTTCCTTATATTCGAGTACTGCGACACAGTCACCTACAGTGGAGCACCCATGGGGACACTACTCGAAGAAGAGGAAGTTACTCACCTTGGTGCAGTAAAGATGGTTCTTTGAGATGTGTGTCCCCATGGGTGCTCCACTACCCGCCCTCCTCCCTGCTTTGGAATCTCTTGTATCTTTCAGACACTGGGGCAGACTCGAGGAGCTGTCACGAGCCACACTGAGCAAGAGATCAAAAGCCGCGAATGGTGCGAGGTGTGTGCAACGCATGCGTGTTCTGGCTGACCACTGCTCGTGAAAACTCTGATCTGCGGCGCTGGGACGACCCGACACCTACAGTGGAGCACCCACGGGGACACACATCTCGAAAAACCGTCATTACTGCACCAAGGTGAGTAACTGCCTCTTTCTCCAATGATGACCCAAAACTGTATGTCTCCCTTTTACAATTAAGCCTTTTGTGGTCTTTCTGAAAGTATTTCTTTATCATTATAAATCCATTAGAGATGTTTAGTCAATTACAACAGTAAAGTGAATGAATATTCTAAATCTTATTTTTCCTGTAAGGTGTTACTGAATTATTTCTTTGTCACATTGGTGTTGGGGAATCTATATTCTTAATTTTAAAACATAGATACTGTTGTCATTTCAAATTTAAATATATATTTTAAATATTAAATCAGTCTTATTTGCAGTTCAGCAGAAATACAGTTAAATTTAGGATTACAAAATTAAGTCCAAACAAGAACAATTATTGTTATGAACTAATAATAGTCCTTCTCTAAGTATTCCATATGTTATAGTAAGATTAAATTTAAAGTGGTAACCAATGTGTATTATGTATGACAATGGTAATGCAGAGCATTTTAAAAGGTTTATTTTAATCAATATGTTTAAAACCAAAAAACACTTTCTTAGTAGACAGTAATACCACTTCAACATCAGTTAAATGTATCTTAAAGTAGCTGTTTTATTTTTCGCTTTTCCAAAAACTATTGCATCTTCTATGACACAAGCACCATTTTCAGTCGACTATTCCAGTGTCTGGAAATAATGCACCGATTTTGCTGTCTGGCACCATATGGGACGATCATGTAGTGATTTCAGGCAGTGTGGGAGTCTCCCAGTATTTTTCCAGAGGTTATCTGTTGGGGGAAAACTGGCATTCTTGACTCTTCTCCCTTGCTTTATTTGCTTCTGCCTCAGACATTTGCTCTCATGGGATAGCTATGTGAATAGCAATGTGCATATGTATTGTTATTAATTATTTGTGTTATGGTAGTATCTAGGAGATGTAGTCATAAACTCAGGACTTATTGTTAGCCACTGTACTAGATACTGGGTATCTTATCTTAATGCATTTTATAATATTTCTATACAATATTGCCTAAATGTATGGCTACAATATTATTACTGTCAGAACCATAAATGTGAATTGTATGGGTCCAATTCTTCTCTCACTGGTGTAACTTGGTTGATTTTTAGATTTAAACTGAAATAAGTGAGTGGAGAATTGACCTAATATCTATTTTTTTCAACTGTAGTGTTGCACTAATATCCATTTTTTTATTGAACTACAAGTGAAGGAATGTTTGTCAGGAAAAAAATGTGCAGGTGTATTTATTCATCCAGCAATCACACATTCAAATAACTGCATGCCTAAATGGATGCTAGGGGTATAACAGTTACTCAAGGTAAATTTCCTTTATATCATTTCTTTCTTTGCCATAATGTTGCATTATCTTGATTTAAGCATTTTAAATATATATTTAAAAATATAGTCTATATCAAGGGCAGGTGATCCACCAAGCTGCTGGATCTGGCCTGCGGGAGCCTCAGCCAGGCTCCTGCCCTGTCTCCACTTGGTGCTCAGAAAAGCCAGCTGCGGGGCCATTAGCTTCTGTGTCATGGCTCCTGCCACCCAGGTAAGTGCTTCCCATCCAGAGCCTGCCTCTGGCATCCCAGCCCCTTCCTCCCCTCAACCCTCTGCCCCCCTCCTTTACCCCTACCCCATGTAACCTAAACCCTCTGTGCCCATAACCATTTCCAGATCCTGCATGCCCTCCTATACCCTTCCTTCAGGCCACAACCTCCTCCCAGTTCTTGCAACCCAATCCCCTACCCCCCTGTCACAACCCGAATCCCTGCACTCCCTCCTGTGCTCCTGCCACAGGCATAACCCCCTCCCACATCCCTCATCTTCTCCTGCACCCCAATCCATTACCCTAACCTACCTTCTGCACTCAACCTCCATCCTAGACTCTGCACCTTCTCCATTAATATAATGGAAGAGAGTGGTCCTTGACCACATAAAAATTCTTGAAGTGGCCCCTCATAAAAAATTATTGCCCACCCCTGGTCTATGTTGTTGAGAGGGAAAATACTAATAAGAGAGAAAAGATCTTGATCCTATAATGAGCTTTCCCCAGGGAGAGACCAGTGCCTGCAGGATCAGGGCTTTGGTCTAGTACTGTGGTGTCCAACCAGTTCTAAAGCAGTAGCCACTATAGTGGCTATTGCTATAATGAACCAGCTACACTCAACCAGCCAAATAGCCACGTGTGGTTAGTGGCTAGCGTGTTGGACATCATGGGTCTAGGAGCTGGATCGCTTCTAAATATTTATCTGTCAGTAAGTAAAGAAGAAACAAGACTAATTTGATTTTTCATGAGTCCAATCCTATTTAAAATTACTACAAGTGGAGTTTTAACTGGTGTGAATATTTCGATTGAAATTTGTTAGTAAGTGCTAAGGTAATACATATCCTACAATCATGAAATACTAGAACTGGGAGGGATTTCAAGAGGCCATCAAGTCCAGTCCCCTACCCTCACGGCAGGACCAAGCACTATCTAGAATCATCCCTGACAGATGTCTATCCAACCTGCTCTTAAATATCTTCAGTGATGAAGATTCCACAACCATCTTAGGCAATTAACCACACTGACAGTTCAGAAGTTTTTCCTAATGTCCAACCTAAACCTCCTTGCTGCAATTTAAGCCCATTGTTTCTTGTCCTATCATCAGTTGTCAAGGAGAACAATTTTTCTCCCGTCTCATTGTAACACCCTTTTAGGTACTCAAAAGCTATCATCTCAGTCTTCACTTTTCCAGACTAAACAAATCTAATTCATTTTGTCTTCCCTCGTAGGTCATGTTTTAATCATTTGATTGCTCTTTTCTGGACCTTCGCCAATTTCTCCACGTCATTCCTGAAATGTGGTGCCCAGAACTGGGCACAGTACTCCAGTTGAGGTCTAATCAGTGCAAAGTAGAGAAGAAGAATCACTTCCCGTGTCTTGCTCACAATACACCTGTTAATGCATCCCAGAATGTTTGCTTTTTTTTGCAACAGTGTCACACTGTTGACTCATATTTAGCTTGTGGTCCACTATGACCTCTAGATTCCTTTCTACCATACTCCTTCCTAGACAGTCAATTCCTATTTTGTATGTGTGTGTGACGGGGCAGGGCTACCCTGCACTGAACCACAGGGAGTTTCCCTAGCCCAATTGGCTGAGTGGGCTCCACCCCCATGGCCCTGCTGGGCCTGCTCAAAGGAGAGGCCAGGGATAAAATCCCAGGGAGCCAGCCACTCAGGGGGAGGCATCAGAAGTGAAGGAGCTCAGGTAGGAGCTCCTGAGCAGTCGCTCCAGCCGCCACCTCAGCAGCTGCCGCCGCAGCCTCAGCAGCTGCCGCCGCCGCCACAGCCACCGCCCCGGCACCCACAGCCCCAGTGACAGCGCTGAACCAGGAAGTCCTCGGACTGGGACTGGCCTGCGGAACTGTAAGATGGGGCAGAACTGAACTCTCATTACGGTGGGAAGTAGCCCAGGGTGAAGGATTGTCCTCCGGTGGCTCGGTGTGTGTCGGTAGGAATCCCTGCCAAGCAGACAGTGGAATTTGCCACCGTCTACAGGGCCCTGGACTGGAACCCGAGGAGTGGGAGGGCCTGGGTCCCCCTACCTTCCCACCCCACCACAATTCAGCTCCCAAGGCCTTACCTATGAATGAGGCCTGAGGGCTGCCCACGGCCTTGGAGAGGGCTGAGTACTTTTGATTAGGCCTCAGGGCCATAAACACCGTCTGAGAGGGTTGTGTACTTTTGACTAGGCCTCAGGGCTGACTTGCCCAGGACAGGGGAGGAGGAAGCGGAAGTGTACGCGGGCGGGGGGGCGTGGGCCCCCGGTTGCCCGGGACCAGGGCCATAAATATTCCAGGAGAAGATACTTTTGGACTTCTGGGTTTGTCCCAGAGAAAGGGGACCTTACAATTGTATCGTTGAGGGGGGAACGCACCCCTCGACAACTTGGTGAAGAAGGTGGGCACCAGACCCTGCCCCTGAGTTGAGGGACTGAGAAGGTTGCCAGTTAGAGTCTAGTGAGCAGGACGTGGGAGAAAGTAAAAGAATGGAGCCAGCTAAGTTGCTTGAGTGGCTGGCAGAGAATCAGCGGCAACAACAACAGACCCAGCTGGTGCAGCAGCTAGCTGCGCAGCACCAAGAGCAGCAACACCAGTTTTTACGCGAGATCGTGGACACCCAACAGGAGTGGTGGCTGCAATAATGGGAAGTGATGGGGCGATCAGGTTTAGGCATGGCACCGTCGGGCAAAATAGGAGGGGGGATGATCCCGCAGTTGCCCATCCACTTAATGAAGATGGGCCCCGGTGATGACCCAGAGGCCTTCCTTGTGACTTTTGAAAGGGTGGCGACGGCTGCGAGATGGCCGACGAGCACTGGTCTACGCTTCTAGCCCCTTATCTAGCAGGGCCAGCGCAATTGGCGTACCACAGTCTGGCGGCCCAAGATACCCTAAACTATCATGAGGTAAAGTAGGTCATCTTGGGCCAGACCGGCGTGACACCGGACACATATCGACAACGCTTCCGTCAAGAACACTATTCCCCTGGAGCAAGACTGTGGGTGGTGGTGCAAAGGCTCCCCGAATCGGGGTGGTGCTGGATGGAGCCAGAGAAACAAACGGGTTCAAGTGGCCGAGATAATAGTTTTAGAGCAATTCCTTCAGATCCTTCCAGCCGGAGGGCAGAAGTGGGGCCAAGGACACCGTCCTACCACCCTTAACAATGCAGTGGGCCTCATGGAGGATTACCTGGCGGCTGAGGACAATGGGAAGGGGATGAAGGAACCACCGACCCCGAGACCCCAGCCAGGAAGACCCCGCCGGCCGCAGTGCTACAAGTGTGGTCAGGAGGGACATTTCTGCCGGGACTGTCCTTTCATGGACACTTAGCTACGGGCAGATGCTAACGGTGAGCCCTAGAACAAGACCAAGGGATGGGAGAAAAGTAATAACCAGGGTAGCAGTGGAAGGGACCCCGTTAACGGCCTTAGTGGACTCCGGCTGCAGCCAGACTTTGGTCCGAGCAGAACTGGTAACAACCCCGAAGCCAGTGAGAGGCCCCATCCAGTTGCAGTGCGTACACGGGGATATACAATCTTACCAACAGCCTGCGAGAAGCAGGAGGAAGGTGTTTGTCATGTGGGACTGGCCCCGAGGTTGACCTAACCAGTGATCCTGGGCCGAGACTGGCCGGGCTTCCGCCGACTACTCCATGAGTGGAGCCAGCAGGAACCGCAAGTAACAGGCCAGCGCCCGCGAAGTGGGGGTTTGGTGGCGCAAGGGAACAGCACGGAACAGGAAGGGGGATCCTTCTTGGGAACGGGCACACCCCACCGGCCGGAGCCCCCAGGTAGACCTCCTGATGAGAGTGGGATAGAGTAGCTGGGCGCCAGGGGAGACTTCATAAGGGATCAAAGAGAAGACTCGACTCTGAGACGGGCCTGGGAGCAAGGGAGGGAGCCCAACGCAGAAGAGGCAGCAAACTCACTTTTGCACCAAGGGCCGCACTTCCAAGTCTGAAATGATCGCCTCTACCAGGTGGTCCAAGATCCGCAAACCAAAGAGGAATTATGGCAGCTTCTGGTCCCCACTAAGTATCAAAGAGGCATACTACAACTGGGCCATGCCAACCCTTGGGCCGGACACCTAGGGAGAGAGAAGACCCTGCAACGGATAGCGCAGAGGGTTTTTGGCCAAGGATCCACTGTGAGGTGCGTGACTTCTGTGAGTCCTGCCCGGAATGCCAGCGGGCTAACCTGAAGGGTGTACCAAAAGCCCCATTGGTGGCGTTACCTGTGGTGAGGGTTCCCTTAGAGTGAATTGGATTGGACCTGGTAGGACCCTTAGAGAAGGCCAGTTCGGGCTGCCAGTACATCCTCATTATTGTCGACTCCGTGACTAGGTATCCTGAAGCTGTACTATTAAGAAATACCACGGCTCCCACCATAGCCACAAAACTATTCAAGTTGTTTTCCCGAGTGAGGATACCAAAGGAGATCTTGACTGACCAGGGAAGAAATGTGTCTTCCAGACTGCTGGCCGAACTGTATCGGCTACTGAATATCAAGGCCCTCCGGACCACGGTGTACCACCCCCAGATGGGCTGGTAGAACGTTTTAAACGCACATTGAAGTCCATGATCCGGAAATTTGTGGAGGAAGACCCCCACAATTGGGACAAGCTCCTCCTGGCCCTACTGTTCGCAGTACGTGAGGTACCCCAGGCGTCGACAGGCTTTTCACCCTTTGAGCTCCTGTATGGGCGGCAACCTTGCAGAATACTCAACCTCTGGAAAGAAAGCTGGGAGGAACAAGAGTCTCGGATTATGGGCACCATTTCCTATATGCTACAACTTTGGGAGCGCCTACAAAAGTTGGGAGAGTTCGTCAGAGCCAATCTCCTACAGGCCCAGGAGACACAGGCCCACTATTATAACCGGGGGATGAAACTGAGGTCTTTCGAGCTGGGGACCACGTACTCCTCCTGCTACCCTTACAAGAGTCTAAGCTGTTGGCCAAGTGGCAGGGCCCTTTCAAGGTTGTACGATGTGTAGGGCCAGTGGACTACAAGTGAGACTGACAGGGAAGAAAAAGCAGGTCCGAACATATCATGTGAACCTCTTGAAGAGATGGAAGATGCAAGAAGGCTTGCTGATTGCCCCATACCCACCGGACCTGGAATTAGGACCTTTGTTCGAGGACTCCATGACTCCGGCACAGGTCACAATGGGAGAAGAGCTGGACCCAGAACAGTGGGAAGAACTACTGACGTTAGTCCAGGCCTTCCCCCACATCCTATCCTCCAAACACGGACAGACCACAATGGTCAGTCACCACATAGCCACTCTACCGGGCCACAAGATACGTGACCAACATCGACCACTGCCAAAGAAGATGTGGGATGCTGTCCAGAAGGAACTCCAGACTATGATAGAAGTGGTAGTATTGGAGGAATCGCACAGCAACTGGAGGAGTCCCATGGGACTGTATGTTTTTGTATTGATTTCCGCAAGGTGAATGCCTTCTCATGCTTCGACACTTATCCAATGCCAAGGGTCGATGAGTTGTTGGAAAGGTTGGGCAATGCCAGGTACATATCGACCCTAGATTTAACTAAAGGCTATTGGCAGATCCCCCTGACGCCAGCCTCCAAAGAGAAGATGGCCTTCCCCACTCCCTTTGGGCTCTATCAGTTCATCACTATGCCCTTTGGCTTGCACGGGGCCGCTGCAACGTTCCAGCGTCTGATGGATCAGCTACTACAACCCCATTATGCGTATGCTGCCGCCGATATAGACGATATAGTGGTCTATAGCCAAACATGGTCAGAGCACCTTCGACATCTAGAGTCCATGCTCAAGGCAGTAGGGGACGCCAGACTCACAGCAAACCCAGGGAAGTGCCATTTAGGGTGACATGAAGTGACCTACTTGGGGTATACAGTTGGGTGGGGAACTTTACGCCCGCTGGTGGACAAAGTAAGAGCCTTGAAAGAATACAAAACCCTCACCACCAAAAAACAGGTATACCAACTTTTAGGCCTGGCAGGCCACTTTGTGCCTGACTTTGCTACCCTGGCAGCCCCCTTAACAGCTTTAACTAAGAACTCGGAGCTGAAGAAAGTGTGGTGGTCTCAGACCTGCGAGAGCGCCTTCCAGACCCTGAAGAGCTGGCTAACTAAGGTCCCAGTGTTATTTCAACCAGACTTCTTAAAGCTCTTTATTCTCCAGACCGATGCGTCTGAGAAGAGATTGGGGGATGTACTGTCCCAGGAAGTCGAAGGAGAGGAACACCCTGTACTGTATATGAACCGCAAGTTGTTTCCACGGGAACAGAAATATTCCACTATAGAGAAGGAGGCACTGGCGGTAAAATGGGCTGTGGATGTTTTAAAGTATTATCTACTCGGGAACCACTTCCAGTTAGTAACTGACCATGCTCCCTTAAAATGGCTGAATAGTCTGAAGGAAATGAACCCCCGAATCATGAGGTGGTACCTATCCTTACAACCCTATGATTTTACTGTGAGTCACAGACTGGGTAAGATTCATACTAATGCAGGTTTTTTTTTTCACGGGGCGAAGGGGCGGAAGCTGAGAGAGAGGAGGTGACAGCAGCCCATTTAAGGGAGAGGGTGTGTGATGGGGCAGGGATACCATGCACTGAACCACAGGGAGTGTCCCTAGCCCAATTGGCTGAGCGGGCCCCACCCCCATGGCCCTGCTGGGCCTGCTCAAAGGAGAGGCCAGGGATAAAATCCCAGGGAGCCAGCCACTCAGGGGGAGGTGCTAGAGGGGAAGGAGCTCAGGTAGGAGTCCCTGAGCAGTCGCTTCAGCCGCCGCCACCTCAGCAGCTGCAGCTGCCACCCCGGCACCCACAGCCCATACGACAGTGCCGAACTAGGAGGTCCTCGGACCGGACTGGCTTGCGGAACTGTAAGATGGGGTGGAACCAAACTCCTTTTCTGCTGAACTGTGACTTAGCCAGCCGGTCCCCAGCCCGTAACAATGCTTGGGATTCTTCTGTCCACTCCTGCACTCCTATTCCCTCCCAGACCCTGCATCCCAATCCCCTGCCCCAGATCATAATCCCCTAGTTCACTTAAACTCCCTCTCTGACTCCACACCCTTTCCTGCACCCCAATCCCTGCTACACTCAACCTCCATCCTAAACCCTGCACCACCTCCATAGAGAAGTGCAGCCCTTGACCATTTCCCAAAATCTTGGAGTGGCTCCCCCTCAAAAATTATTGGCCATCCCTGAATTAAGGCCTCTTCTATTAGACCATCAAACTCATTTCTCATGTGTCCTGAACTGGAATTCATATGTAGATCAAGAGGTGCATTACTAGTACCTTAATTTTTGTTTCTTCCTTCCCCTCTAGGAGTTGTTTGGACCATAGATTTCCATTCAACTGTAGAGAGTACATGCTAAATGGAAAGTCTTATTTGCTGAATTATGTTTTGATAGACGATGGAAGAGTTGGTAAGGATACGTCTATACTGCAGAAGAAGAACAAAGTTGCCGTTGTCAATCTTCCAGGGTTTGAATTAGCGGTCGAGTTAAGACAGCTGATTCGTACTGAGAGGCGTGATCCTGTCATGCTGGTAACCCTCATTTCACGAGGCATAAGGGAAGTCGAAAGAAGCATGTTCTTCAACTTCCTGCAGGGTAGACAGTGACAAAAGCTGAGTTAAGCTACTTCAACTTCAGCTATGCAATTAACGTAGCTGAAGTTGCATATTTTAATATGACTTTATCCTATAGTGTAGACATACCCATAGAGACAATTCTCGCAATTTGGTTTCAACCCCCAAAGCCATTATCTACTAAATGGAATAACAATTTGCTGATTTAGTTTTAAAAGAGTTGTGGAACTTTGGGAGAAATAGTACTTTTTCTAAAAGAAAATGCTATCAAAACAATTAAAAGTACTATTTAGCCATCAAAACATTCGCTACTGTTGCAGAGTCAGTTAGGGAGATCTTAAAGTTATTTTAAAGGGGACATATTTTATTGAATGATTATTGATAACATATTTTGTAGGAATAACCTTTAATTTACCAAACTAACTTATATCCGTGTATCAAATATAAGTATAGCATGCTTAAGTTTCCATGCTTAGATAATGTCTTACTACAGAGGAGCACAGACACTATTACTAACCATGATAAAAATTTCCTTGTTTTTATATTGAAACATTTCAACCCAGGGTATTGAATTCCAAGTCTGGCTGATATAGTTATCTGGCTCCCTTCAGAAGAATGCTTTTATTTAAATTTTTTTTTTTTAGCCCTCCTGATTGCAAAGACAACCTTACCTAATTAGAACTTGTGTAACATAAAAGATGTGCTCAGCATTGCTCGGGTCTTTAAGTGAAGTAATGGGTTTTGGGGCTTGTGTGGAAAATAAGCGGCAAATGTACGTGCTTTAGTTAAATAACTGTTCTTTTAAAAAATGGAGGAAAAAAGTTTATATTAATCAAAGAAGGAAAATTATTCAAATAGTAGATAGAGCTTGTTGGTAGGCAATGTGTGCAGTTTATCTGTCTTTTGCTGAAATAAAAAGGGAGTGGGAGTGCAGGAGTGAGGCTATAGGAGGGGTGAGGGGTGCAGGCTGGGAGTGTTGGGGGCTCATGGCAGCCAGTGGAAGGTGCTGGAGTGAGGGCACAAGGGGCTCAGAGCTGGGGGTGGAATATGCTTGAGTGATGGCAGGGTCTATAATGGTGTGGAGGGCAGAGGGTGGAGGATGCTAGAGTGAGGACAGGGGTTCGCAGGATGAGGGCACAGGGTTTCTATGGAGTGGCTCAGAGCAAGGGAGTGCAGGACTCAGGGCAGGGGACTGGGAGCGCAAGGGAGGGGGAGAGCGAACCAGGGCTGCCATGATGACGAGGGTAGTGCTGCTTTGACAGCAGCTACTCCTGGGGGGCTGTGGCTGTGCTCCCTGGCCAGTGGCTCCGGGGGGTTGGAGCTATGTGGGCCAGCCCCAGCCTCCAGCAGCCCCCTAGTCTCCAGTCTGTGTGGGAGGTCAATTCTGGGGGCCATCCCCAGCCTGCAGTGTCCCCCCTCCTGTGGCCTTCAAGCTGTCTGTGGGGGAGGGACAGGGCTCTGGAGGCTTCTGTGGCCTGTAGGGCCGCCCCGCGGCTTATAGACTGTCTGGGGGAAACCAGGCTCTAGGGGCTTCCCCCAAAGTCCTGCAGCTACTGCCCTGAGGCTTGCAGCCTGTGGGGGTGGTGAGGCTCTGTGGGTTGCTCCCAGCCCGCTGTGGCCCCCTGTCCTGGGCAAAGCCATGGTTTTCCACCCTAGCCTCTCTTGAGGGGGCCTTCTTGGTGGAGGTGGTGTCCTGTGTGTGACATAGTGGGGATTGTATTCACTCTGTTCGCTTCATTATGTTGTGTGTGATTCCTACTGTCCTGTACTGTACTTTAGTAACTCTGTGTGTGTGCCTCAGTTTCCCTGGGCATTGCACTGATCCCCTGCTGGGGATGGAAATGTTGGGTGTGGCTCTCACTGAGGGGGAGGCTGCCCCAGGCTGCCCTGTCTTAGCACATACACAGCAATAGCTCAGGCTCTCTTGTAACCTGAGCTTAGGTGGGGGAAGCAACCAGATGACATTAGGTGACACTTTTTTTCCTGGGAAGCTGGAAAAAAGAGGAGGCAGGGCTGCCTGCAGCGCTGGGACCAGTTGCTGAGAGTGTGAGTTAAGCTCAGCTGGCTGAGAATGTAGGGAGGGGGCCCAGGGAACTGGCTCTGGGCCCCCTTTCTCCCCAAGATGGATTGTACTGACTGTTCCTTGTTCGTGTGTTAACAAGAAGTCTGTACTATGTTATATCCCTGTCAACAAATAAACCTTCTGTTCTACTTGCTGGCTGAGAATCACAGTTGACTGTGGATGGGGGTACAGAGCCCGGTGACTCCCCCGTACTCTGTGACACTGGGCAGGAGGTGCCAATCTGGTAGCAGGCAAGATGGAAGAGCCCCAGCCCTGCTGGTCATTTTCTTGGTGGTGCAGCTGCCCCCAGTAGTCTCTGCACTATGGCTCTCCTTTGCAGGCTTGCGGCCCCAGTGGCCACTCTCACTATTGAGTCCCTGTCATGTGTTTGGGATATTAGGTATATGAGGAGACAGTAAACACCAAAGATTAACTATATCTCTAACTTTATTATACACAGAAAAATAAAGGAAAGAAATGCAGAATTACATAAATCCATTCCAATGAATGGGATAGGTAGCATAGACAATATAATAATACCTACACCGAGGACAGTACACAAGATATTTAACTTTACAGATATAAGCATACATGTACTTATATATATCACACAGTTCCACCGTTAACAACTTACAATTGTCAGACGGAAGGTCGCGGCCTCCTTCTTTCCCCACGCATAGAGGCATCCACATTGCATTTGCTGGTAGGAACAGGCACCAGTTTCTTAATTGCGGTGAGTAAGATAATGGGGACCCCTTACACCATCCCTTCCACCGATTATGTGTTCTACACCTATATTTATACTCAACTTGGTCGTTCTAATAATCTCTACCAATCAATTATGTATTGGTAATTACATATTGTATAAGGTACCTTTTATGCTCATATTTGTAGTACATTCTGCCACACAGGATATTGCTAAAACTATATACGTGGCTAACAGTTTCATGGCTGTACTCTGTAATTTTGGCTTACCAGAAAAGAAGTACCAGTACAAGGTTGCTTGTTGTGTGTTTTTGACATGGTCTTGATGTACAGGCTTAATCTGCATTATTATGCAAAACAATTCCTGACTCTCACAGCTTCCCTTAATCCACGCCTTGCCTGCGTGCTTTGGCACACCAGACTTGAACCAGGCCTGGGGTTTGTTTTTGAGAGGTCTGCACTGTAGTTGAGGCAGACATTGTCAAGGCAAGGCCATCCAGGCTTCCCTACAGTCCCTCCTCTCTGCCCCTCCCTTTCCAAGTTATGGAAAACAGTCCTATTCCCAAAACTTCTCATTTTCTTGGCATAACCAACTTTCTTTAGCTGCATACCAAATTTGGTGGTCCCAGCTCTTACTGTTTAAGAGGAAAGCTTCAAGGGGTAGCCGAGTTAGTCTGCACAGGATAAACTTTAAAAACAGCAAATACTCTGGTAGCACTTTAAAGACTAACAAAACAGGTAGATGGTATCATGAGCTTTCATGGGCACAGCCCACTTCTTCAGATGACCAGACTCGCAGACAGATGCACGAATCTCTAAATATATTATTATGTATATAATAATACTTTTTTCAGAGCTTGTAGGTCTAATAGACATTAACTGCCACATGTAATTTTAATGAAATGTCATTTGAAAATGTTTAGTTGTGTGCTGAATTTCCATGTACCACTACAGCAGTTGTGTGTGCAAAACTGACTGCATATACAAATAATCATATTAAAAATGGCAGTGATATGGTAGTCCGAAAAATGCCTTGCACATTTTTTTCAAAAATAACTTTACTTACATGTCTGTTTAGCTACTATGGAAGAATTGTATTCTACCATAAATCTTTGTACAAGCCTCTGGCTGATCTTTGGGAACTGAAGTTAGCATATTGGCCAAAGAATCCAATCCTATGAGGTGCTGAATACCTTCATCTTGCAGAAAATTGAAAGTGTTCAGCACTTTGCAGGTTAAGCCCTGATTCATTGGCTGTAACAAAAGTATTCTGCCCTCTTCACAAAATGAATTTGACACCCTTGATCTAACACAAAGTGCAACAATAGAAAAGTCATCTTGAATGTTTATGGAACTGGCATAATCACAAAAATATATATTATGGGCTAATTACTTCAGTCCTTATTCAGGCAGAAGTCCCATTGACATCTCAATATCAATAAAATTTCTGCCTAAATCAGAAATGTAGGATTTGGCCTTGTATTTGTAAATGTTCTAGAGTATTGAGCAATTCTTTTTGTTTTGTTTTGTTTTTGTGTTTTAGGTTGTTGAAGACTGGAAATTTATAGCTCAGGTGCTTGATCGAATGTTTTTATGGACTTTTCTTCTGGCTTCGATAATTGGATCAATTGGGTTGTTTATTCCTGTTATTTATAAATGGGCAAATATAGTAATACCAGTCCACATTGGAAATATACACACATAAAGTATTTGTGGGATACAACTTCTGCTTTGAATGTGATTCTTAAAAGGTAATGGTAGTTCTGTATTCATGCAAATAAGTGTATATGCACACTTTTTCAATAGAATTATAAATTTAAGTATAAGGAATCATATGTATATTTAAGCATTGCATTTTAAGAAATGTGCAATAACTGTTTAGCTGTTAACTTACTAATTCATTTCTAAATCTGGACAAAATCAAAACATCTTTTCAAATACTTGCATGTATGGTATGCCCCAAAATACTGTACTCAACTGCTGAGAACTAGATTTAAAAAAACTTTAGATGTTAATTGTTTTAGAACTGGCAAAACACTATATACTCTACTGTTAAAGATGTATAAATGTTAATGTATTAGAGGATTTTGGTTACTTCAACATACTTATAATGAGCAGAAGATTTTAAGAGTAAGGGGTTTTTTTTCATATGCTGGAAAATTTGAGGTTTCTAGAGTAATATTATCCATCTATTCTAACTTGCTGTAGTATGTAAATTTAAAATAATCTATGCGTCTATAGTTGTCTTTATAAATTTTCACTGAAAAATGCTATTAGCCATAAAGACATAGCTCAATTATCAATTTAAGTTTGTAATGAATATTATTTTGTACTACTGTAATTTACCAGAAATAACCTTGTGACAGGTAGGTAGTAATTGTTTCACATGGGGGAAAAAAAAGCAAAGAATTAAATGACTTGGCCAAAGTTGCACAGGAATTCTGAAAAAATTCTGATTCCCAGTCCTGTGTTTATAGCCACAAGACTATATTTCCTCGTTAACATTCTTTGTTTCTCATAATGGTGTTTGTGAGCCTTTACACAACACAAGAATTTGAGTCCTGGTTTCTGAAGAAAACTTGCTGAAAGTTATTTTTGCCTTTTTTACCAAATTCAAGTTAATTCAGATATCACCCATTTAATATCTACATTCTTAATAAAATAGTCTCCATAGATTTCCCTTCACATTTGGACTTAACGCAGAAGTCTGAATTATAAGAATTAAGTTGAGGTGGGAACACGTGCTTGGGGCTGATCCTTGAACTTTTTCCAGGAGTTCATAGTAGGGCCTGATGGTGAGCCATGAGCTCCCCTCAAGGTGTGGAGAAGACAAAGTATGTGAACAGGGAGGTGGCCAAATTCTTTGGGAGCCATAAGAGGGGCAGTTATTGCACATCTGGGCATATCATCTAGGGCAGCTGAGTGGTTTTGGGAGGCCCAGGTTCACTTATCCAGCTTAGATGCTGTCATGTTTTCTAACCAATATAAAACTGGGTTTGAGGAGGAGGCAGCCAAGCTAATTGCTGGTGCCTTCCTTCTTGTGGTGGATGTCCACTGCAGGTTCTTCAAAGGAAAGGTATATCTGACTGGCTAAATGGCTTGGGAAAGGACTTAACAAGAGGTGTTCATTAAAGGGGTGAACAGGGGAGGGAAGTGGGGAACTCCTATTATTGGTACAGCAGGGAACCAACCATACCCATTCTTATAGCTCACCTTATCCCTCCTAGGAGGTGGGGGTAGATGGTAAGGTCCCAGCAATATATTTTCTGGAGGGACAGGGATGAGGAAAAAACAGGGAGCTGGTAAAAACTCCACCAAGTAATTATGGAATAAACGTGGGGTTACCTGCACTGTACACTGTTATATACTGGATAATCCCAGAGACTTAATTCAGCTGTGGCCTGATTAAACCCATGACAATGTTTTCTGTCCTCCTTTCAGCATGAGCAGACAATTAAGTTTAGATGGGAACACTCTTTTTTTTTTTTTTTTGCGGTATTGGCAACTCAAAACAATATTTGCATAATAAAATAGCTTTTTAAATTTTTTTAAAAAACTATTGGACATCAAGTCAGTGTACAGCCACCTGAAGCAAAGCTCTGTTTCTGGAATTTTTTTTAATATAATCCATAGATTCTAAAGCTAGAAGGGACCGTTGTGATGATAGTCTAATCTGACTTCCTGCATAATATTAGCAATAAAATTTTCCAAAAGTGGTACCTAGAGCAGATTTTGAAAAAAGTGTGGTATTGTTTTAAAAATTTCCAATTATGGAAATTTACCATGATACTTGGTAAATTGTTCCACTGCTTAATTTCCTTCACTGTTTAAAAAATGTCTTATTTCTCATCTGAATTTGGCTAGTTTCAACTTCTAGCTGTTGGATCATGTTACACTTCTCTGCTAGAATGGAGAGCTTGTTGACAGACTTTTTTCCCTATGCAGTCTGGAATCAAGTCACCCCTTAACGTTCTCTTTGAGTTAAATAGATTGAATTCCTTGAAAAGTCTTGGGGGCAGCCATGTTAGTCAGTACATGCAAAAACTTCTAGGAGTCCTGTGGAACCTTAGAGCCTAACAGATGTATTAGGGCATAAGCTTTCATTGGTAAAAAAGCTTCTTCTCCTCATTGTTTGAGCTCCTTGAGCCTGGCTCCATAAGGTATGTTTTCTAATACTTCAATAAATTTCATGGCTCTTTTCTGAATGGTCTCTGATTTTTCAACATGCTTCTTAAATTGCAGACACTAGAATTAGATACAGTATTCCAGCAGCAGCCACTGCAGTAACAAATGTTAAGTGCTGAGAAATGTTGCTGCAGAGGCAATGTTGTTACTGGTCTTGGAGTGCTATGTCAACTGCTCTGCAGACATTGAAGCACGTTAATTCAGCAGATCTCAATGTTGTTCATAAGAGAAAGCACCAGCTCAGTTCAGTGGTGAAAGGACTCAGCCGGGTTGATTGTTGACAAAGGCTCTTATAGGTACACTAACGCATGTGTGATGGATGGGAAGAGTGCTGTCCTTTTTTAAGCATCCCCATATTCAGTAACTAAAGGGTTAAACCCAGGTAGCTAGAAAGTGTTGGCAGGGAGCCAGGAAAACAAATGGGAAGAAAGTATTGAGATTTGAATTGAAAGGAGTTTCTTTGTGTGAGTTTAAACCAGGGGCTAAGAGAGGGGAAGATGAATTGAACCAGACAGAAATACCATGCCAAAAAAAAGAAATACCCAGGAATAGAAATGGACTGGACCTTGAAGTAACGATATGTGAGTAGATAGGCAATGTTTATTTAGATGTGATCAAGTTATTTTCTTTGTTTTGTTGTTTGGTTAAACTCCTCTGTTCTGAGTCCATGTGACTCCCTCCACTATACACTGTAACTTTAAAGCTGAATCCCAGGGATACAATTCTCTGTGTTTTAATGTGTTCTTTTCTCAGTTGCTTTAGAACTCCCAGCAACCTAGTATGCTTTACCAAGTATATCTTTTGTTAATAAAATCAGCTTTTTTAAGGCTAAGATTTGATTGTGTCCTGGAAGGTAATAAAAGGTCTGTGTATGCATGCCTAAAACTGATAGGTCAGCTATCAGAGATTATAGTTTGTTTGTTTGTTTGTTTGTTTTCAAGCTCTCTTGTGGTAAAAGAGCCTGGTGTACCCCTCTGGAACAAATTCCCAAGTGCTTTCTTCCTGGGTTCAAGAGAAACCAGTATTTTTTACTTGGGTGGTGGTAATCTATCTCCCAAGGCCAGGAAATCTGTGATGTTGGGGAGTTTTTTAAGCAGAAGCCTCTAAAAGCACAGTATTTTAAGGTCTCTTGTGGGCTTCTGCACATGAAGCACCAGATTGGGGAACAGCCTTGACATGGTGGCAGCACTGATGGGATCATTTTGAACTAGGAACACAAACCTTAGGACTTTAAAAGGACACATTGTTTTTCTCTTTCGCTGTTTGAAGTTTTGGGTGGATCTTTTCTGTTTTTTCTGCTTGAGGGGGAAAAAGGCACACAGAAGATTAAACCTGCACAGCCAGAGATTCCCAACCAAACAGTTATTTTGTGTTGTTTTGTAGCTTTCAGGGCAACTGGATAGCTAAGCTAAACTAGGGCAGGGACGCAGCCCAGTGCATGCATTTTGTGATCAGGCAGAGTAGCCCTGGAGCAACCAACCTTCCCTAAGTGACACACCAAGGTGAAAATAGCCTTAGATCAGGGAGAGTTGTCCACCTCTGGGTAAGACTCATAGAACGAGGAGGAGAGACAGGAGAATGTCCCTGTGAGGCCAGAGGGGAGAAACCTTGTGGGGACAGGAGCAGAGGGTGTCAGCCATGCCCCTCCTATACCATTGACCTGAGGGTTGGAAAGTGTCTTTAAGGCAGATAGACCTCTAATTAGGGGTGAGATGGAGTTCTTAGAACATAAGAACATAAGAATGGCCGTACTGGGTCAGACCAAAGGTCCATCTAGCCCAGTATCCTGTCTGCCGACAGTGGCCAGCACCAGGTGCCCCAGAGAGGGTGGACCGAAGACAGTGATCAAGCGATTTCTCTCCTGACATCCCTCTCCAGCCTCTGACAAACAGAGGCCAAGGACACCATTTTATCCCCTGGCTAATAGCCTTTTATGGACCTAACCTCCATGAAATTATCTAGCTTCTCTTTAAACTCTATTATAGTCCTAGCCTTCACAGCCTCCTCTGGCAAGGAGTTCCACAGGCTGACTACACGCTGTGTGAAGAAGAACTTTCTTTTATTAGTTTTAAACCTGCTACCCATTAATTTCATTTGGTGTCCTCTAGTTCTTCTATTTAGGAAACTAATAAATAACTTCTCTTTATCGGCCCTCTCCACACCACTCATGATTTTATATACCTCTATCATATCCCCCCTCAGTCTCCTCTTTTCTAAACTGAAAAGTCCCAGTCGCTTTAACCTCTCCTCATATGGGACCCGTTCCAAACCCCTAATCATTTTAGTTGCCCTTTTCTGAACCCTTTCCGAGGCCAAAATATCTTTTTTGAGGTGAGGAGACCACATCTGTACACAGTATTCAAGATGTGGGCGTACCATAGTTTTATACAGGGGCAGTAAGATATTCTGGGTCTTATTTTCTATCCCTTTCTTAATAATTCCTAGCATTCTATTTGCCTTTTTGACCGCCACTGCACACTGTGTGGAAGTTTTCAGAGAACTGTCCACGATAACTCCAAGATCTCTTTCCTGATTTGTCATAGCCAAATTAGCCCCCATCATACTGTACATATAGTGGGGGTTATTTTTCCCGATGTGCATTACTTTACACTTATCCACATTAAATTTCATTTGCCATTTTGTTGCCCAATCACTCAGTTTGGTGAGATCATCTTGGAGTCCCTCACAGTCTGCTTCTGTCTTGACTATCCTAAACAGTTTGGTATCATCTGCAAACTTTACCACCTCACTGCTTACCCCTTTCTCCAGCTCATTTATGAATAAGTTGAACAGGATTGGTCCCAGGACCGACCCTTGGGAGACACCACTAGTTACCCTCTCCATTCTGAAAATTTACCATTTATTCCTACCCTTTGTTTCCTGTCTTTTAACCAGTTCTCAATCCAAGAAAGGACCTTCCCTCTTATCCCATGGCCATGTAATTTACACAAGAGCCTTTGGTGAGGGACCTTGTCAAAGGCTTTCTGAAAATCTAAGTATACTATATCTACTGGATCCCCCTTGTCCGCATGTTTGTTAACCCCTTCAAAGAACTCTAATAGATTAGTAAGACAGGATTTCCCTTTACAGAAACCATGTTGACTTTTGTCCAACAAATTATGTTCTTCTACATGCTTCACAATTTTATTCTTTACTATTGTTTCGACTAATTTGCCTGGTACTGAAGTTAGACTTACCGGTCTGTAATTGCCCGGATCGCCTCTAGAGCCCTTTTTAAATATTGGTGTCACATTGGCTACCTTCCAGTCATTAGGTACGGAAGCCGATTTAAGGGATAGGTTACAAACCACAGATAATAGTTCAGCAATTTCCCATTTGAGTTCTTTTAGAACCCTTGGATGAATGCCATCCGGTCCCGGAGATTTGTTAACATTAAGTTTTTCTGTTTGTTCCAAAACCTCCTCTAATGACACTTCAATCCAGGACAGTTCCTCAGATGCATCACCCACAAAGGACGGTGCAGATTTGGGAATCTCCCCAACGTCCTCAGCCGTGAAGACTGAAGCAAAGAAATCATTTAGTTTCTCCGCAATGGCTTTATCGTCCTTGATTGCGCCTTTTATAGTTCTATCGTCTAGGGGACCCACAGGTTTTTTAGCAGGCTTCCTGCTTCTAATGTACTTAAAAAACATTTTGTTATTTCTTTTTGAGTTTTTGGCTGGCTGTTCCTCAAAATCTTTTTTTGCTTTTCTTATTACATTTTTACACTTGATTTGACAGTGTTTATGTTCCTTTCTATTTATCTCACTAGGATTGGACTTCCACTTCTTAAAAGATGCCTTTTTGTCCCTCACTGCTTCTTTTACATGGTGGTTAAGCCACGGTGACTCTTTTTTAGGTCTCTTGCTATGTTTTCTAATTTGGGGTATACATTTAAGTTGGGCCTCTATTATGGTGTCTTTAAAAAGTTTCCATGTAGCTTGCAGGGATTTGACTCTAGTCACTGTGCCTTTTAATTTCTGTTTAACTAGCCTCCTCATTTTTGTGTAATTCCCCTTTTTGAAATTAAATGCCAGGGTGCTGGACTGCTGAGGTGTTCTACCCACCACAGGAATGTTGAATGTTATTATATTATGGTCACTATTCCCAAGCGGTCCTGTAACGGTTATTTCCTGGACCTGATCCTGCGCTCCACTCAGGACTAAATCGAGAATTGCCTCTCCCCTTGTGGGTTCCTGCACCAGCTGCTCCAAGAAGCAGTCATTTAGGCCATTGAGAAATTTTATCTCTGCTTCTCTTCCTGAGGTGACATGTACCCAGTCAATATGGGGATAATTAAAATCCCCCATTATTATAGAGTTCTTTATTTTGGTAGCCTCTCTAATCTCCCTCAGCATTTCAATGTCAGTATTCCTGCCCTGGTCAGATGGTCGGTAATATATCCCTACTGCTAATTTCTTACTATTGGAGCATGGAATTACTATCCATAGCGATTCTATTGAACATGTTGATTCACTTAATATTTTTATTTCATTTGATTCTACATTATCTTTCACATACAGTGCCACTCCGCCACCCACCCGGCCTGCTCTATCCTTTCGATATATTTTATATCCCGGTATGATTGTGTCCCACAGATTTTCCTCATTCCACCAGGTTTCAGTGATGCCGATTATGTCAATCTCCTCATTTAATACGAGGTACTCTAGTTCACCCATCTTATTAGTCAGACTCCTAGCATTTGTGTAGAAGCACTTAAAAAATTTGCCACTGCTTATTTGTCTGCCCTTCCCTGGTGCATTGGATTCCTTTGTATGCAGTTGTTTGTCTGCTCTGGCCCATGGTTTGCCCTCTCCCCTCCTCTAGAATCTCTATCAATGGATTCTCCTCTAAGAGAAGTCTCCCTCCGATTTACGTGCATCTCCGCACCAATCGGCTTTCCCCCATCTCTTAGTTTAAAAACTGCTCTACGGCCTTTTTAATGTTTAGTGCCAGCAGTATGGTTCCACCCTGGTTTAGGTGGAACCCATCCTTCTTGTATAGGCTCCCCCTCTCCCAAAAGTGTCCCCAGTTCCTAATAAATCCAAACCCCTCTTCCCTACACCATCGTCTCATCCACGCATTGAGACTCTGAAGCTCTGCCTGCCTACCTGGCCCTGCGCGTGGAACTGGAAGCATTTCCGAGAATGCCACCATTCTCAGATGAAGTGTTTGGAAGTGGAGAAGAGGTGTTTAGAAGCAGAAGAGAGTGAAAAGCAGAGACACTTTGAGCTGAAAAAGGCTAAGAGGCTGGGCACTCCAGCTACACTGACTCATCACCCTGCTCCAACCAATGCTCCCCAACCTAAGAAATACCCAGTGTACAGGGTAGGAGATGATGCAGAGGCCTTCCTAATGAATTTTGAAAGGGCCTGTCTTGGGTACAACATCCCCAAAGACCTAGTACATGATGGAGTTGAGACCACAATTGCCCTTAGCAGAAGTAGCACCTGAAATGCCTGGGGAAAACACAAATGATTATGAACTTTTTAAACAAGAGGCCAGAATTAGGATCAGGCTCACCCCAAACATGCCCGTTGCCATTTCAGAGCCCTAAGCGGGAAACCAGACATGCCATTCCCCCAACATGCCTACCAGATGGATAAAAACTGGGACGCATGGATATCAGGAGCAAATGCTAGGACTATGGAACATCTATCTCTCCTGTTGAGAATGGAACAGTTCATAGAAGGTGTTCCTGAAGAGATACAAAGATACATCCTAGATGGGAAGCCCAAAACCATAACAGAGGCAGGGAAAATTGGAGCCAGATGCCTGGAGGTGATGGAGAGGAACAAAATTGACAGCCATTCGTAGGGATACCTGAAGGCATGCCCAGAGATGGCATTCCACCACTGGGAGCAATCCAAGGGCCTGCCTTATAGGGAGAAGCCCTAGACACTCTCTCATCTCACAAGCCCTTTCTCCAACAATCTACCTTGCTCCAGTGACAAGCCAGATGAGCGGTGTTTTAAATGTAATGAGCTGGGGCATGTAAAGGCCAACTGTCCCAAGAGCACCAGCAGAGTGCAGTTCATTGCACTGGGCTCACATCAAGAGTCCTCAGGCCCAGATGCCTCTCAGAGACCCCCAGAATAAAGGGAAACTGAGTGTGGGTGGAAAGAAGGTTATTGAGTGAAGAGACACTGGAGCACAGGTGTCTGCAATCTTCAAGTCCTAGTGGACCCTGAACTTAGCAACCCAAAAGCTCAAGTAATTGTTCAGCTGTTCAGGGCAGACTCTTTTGATCTGCCTACAGCCAAGTTGCCTGTTATGTACAAGGGCTGGTCAGGAATTTGGACTTTTGCAGTCTATGATGCTTATCCCATTCCTATGCTGGTGGGAGAGGACTTAGCCAACCATGTGAGACAGGCTAAGAAGGTGGGAATGATCACCCATAGCAAGGCTAAACAGGCCTCCACAGCTAACCCCGTTCTTGAGGAGTCCAGTCTATTCCCAGACAGAGATAGTTGAATTGGACCCCAGAACAGCATCTACAATAGTAGCAGTGGATCCAGTTCCTGGAATCGAGGTGGAACCAGCCCAAAAGCCGGAACTGGTGGAATAGCTAGTGCTAGGAACAAGCAGCAGAGGGCACCACAGAGCCTGCAGCATTAACTGAATCTGCACAAGAGGCACTGCCGGAGCCTGCAGCGCAACCCAGTGCACCAGCTGAGAGTGGTTCACAACCAGCAGATACACCCGTATCACCTGCATTGCTTCCAGAGGAACCAAGCCCAAGTCAAAATCTAACAGGGAGCTGATATCTCTAGCATCAAGGGAGCAGTTCCAGGTAGAGCAGGAAGCAGATGAGAGACTCAAAGGAGCTTGGATGGCGACCTGGAGTGACCCACCACTTCTCGGCTCTTCTAACCGGTCCAGGTTTGTGGTAGAAAGAGGACTTTTATACAAAGACACTTTTTCTGGTGGGCACAAGGATGACTGGCGTCCTCAGAGATAGTTAGTAGTTCCAACTAAGTACAGGTAAAAGCTCTTGAGCTTAGCCCATGATCACCCTAGTGGCCATGTTGGGGTAAAGAGAATCAAAGACCAGTTGGGAAAGTCATTCCACTGGGACTGGATGGGCAAATATGTGTCTAGTGTGTGGGCCACCAGATGGGTTCGACCCGGTAGCGAGGAAAAAAGATCTCTGAAATGTTCCAACAGGTTCCTGGCCTGCCATTGCAACCATGGGGGTAGGCAGTCAGCGATGGGTACATCAGGAGGGCCTGCTGGGGGCTGCACTTCTGGGCCTAAATCTTCTGGAACTTCTTGGGGGTCTATGAGCAGGGCCTCTTGTGCTCTCCAGAGTTTTAATGGATTCACGTGAAAAATCTGTTTCTTCTTCTTCTTAATCGGGACAACGAATTTCATAGTCCAACTTTCCCACTTGGCATATAAATTCATAAGGGCCCTGCCATTTGGCTAAATGTTTACTCTCAGAGCTAGGTAACAGCAGCAAGACCTGGTCTCCTGGCTGATAGCGCCTTTCGCGGGTCCCTTTATTATAATGGCAAGCCTGGGATTGTTGGGCTTTCTCTAGATTTTCTTGGGCAAATTTGGTCACCCGGCCCAGCTGCTCCCGCATTTCTACCACATACTGGATTACGTTTTGGGACTGGGAGGCTTGCTCTTCCCAGGTGTGGCGGCGCCTCGGGATCCCCCGACTCCTGCACCCCGGTAATGGCACGGACAGACTCCACCAGCCAGTAGAATAGAGGGGGTTTATTGCTTCTCCAGGATACAGCACAGCACAGATGTCATCTGGTTACAGGAACCGGGTCTAGGATGCCTCAGCCCCCCTTGAGATGGGGGATGCTGGTCCCCTAAATTCCAGCCCCTCTGGGCCCTAGGCTGTCTCCTCCATGAACCCAGACAGAAACTAACTCTTCCTTCCCTCCAGGGCTCCACCCCCCTCCTTCCCATTGTTCCGCTCCATGGGAGATACCTGTCTGACGAGTTTCGAAGCCCCCTTGCATAATGACTCATCCCCTGCCCTGCTGGGCCGTGCTGCAGACAGCAGCTAGTGGAGGTCACTGACAACCCACTGCCTAGCATAGCAACCAGCAAGGTACCCACACTACGTCACAGTTCTCCCCCCCCCCGAGAGCGAACTGAGCGGGCCACTCTGCCGGTGGCCTGGGGAGGTTCGGGCCCCTCGCTACGAGACAGCGTGTCGGTGATGATGTTGGCGCTCCCCTTGACGTGGATCACTTCCATGTCGTAGTCCTGCAGGAGCAGGCTCCACCTCAGCAGCTTGGCGTTGGTCCCCTTCATCTGGTGCAGCCAGGTCAGGGGGCAGTGGTCGGTGTACACCGTGAAACGCCGGCCAAACAGGTACGGCTGCAGCTTTTGCAGGGCCCACACCATCGCTAGGCATTCCCTCTCTACGGTTGCGTAGCTCCGCTCCCGGGGCAGCAGTTTCCTGCTCAGGTACACGATGGGATGGCGTTCCCCCTTCTCGTCCACCTGCATCAGCACCGCCCCCAGCCCGGTGTCCGAGGCGTTGGTAAACACTATGAAGGGCTTGTCAAAGTCCGGGTTTACCAACACTGGGGCCTTGACCAGGGCTTCCTTCAGTGCACAGAGAGCCCTCTGGCACTGCTCCATCCAGACCACCCTGTCTGGCCTCCCCTTCCTGCACAGCTCTGTGATCGGGGCAGCGATGGAGCTGAAGTTGGGCACAAACCTCCGGTAATATCCCGCCATCCCAATCAAAGCCTGGACCTGCTTCTTGGTCTGGGGTACAGGCCAGTCTCTGATGGCCTCCACCTTGGCCGGCTCTGGCTTCAAGCAGCCGCTCCCCACCTTATGGCCCAGGTAGGACACTTCGGCCATTCCAACCTTGCACTTCCCAGCCTTTACGGTCAGCCCAGCCTCCCTCAGCCGATCCAGTACCTGGCTGACTTGGGCCACGTGGTCCTCCCAGGACTGGCTGAAGATACAGATATCATCTATGTATGCTAGGGCACAGTTCTCCATTCCCCGCAGCAGCTGGTCCACCAGACGCTGGAAGGTGGCCGGCGCCCCTTTGAGGCCGAAGGGCAGGACCAGGAACTCATAGAGCCCCAGCGGGGTGATGAAAGCTGATTTCAGTCTGGCCTCCTGGTCTAGCGGCACCTGCCAGTAGCCCTTGGTGAGGTCCAGGGTGGTGAGGGAGTGAGTTCCCCCCAGCTTGTCCAGGAGCTCGTCGGGCCTTGGCATCGGGTAGGCGTCGGACACCGTGATGGCATTGAGCTTCCGGTAGTCCACGCAGAACTGGATCGACCCGTCCTTCTTGGGAACCAGCACCACGGGAGAGGCCCAGGGGCTGGAGGACGGCTGGATCACCCCCAGGGCCAACATGTCCTGGACCTCTCTCTCTCGGTCCTGGGCTGTTTTCCCCATGACCCTGAACAGGGAGCAGCGCACCGGGGGGTGAGTGCCCGTCTCCACCCGGTGGACAGCCAGGTTGGTGAGACCAGGCTTGTTGGAGAACAGCTGCTGGTGGGAGCGCAGCACCTCTCGGATCTTGGCCTGCTGGGCCGGGGTGAGCTGGTCCGAGAGGGAAATTGACTCCAGCGAAGAGTCCTCTCCGGTCCCAGGGAACAGGCTGACCAGGGGATCCTCCCCCTGCTCCTCCCAGGGCTTACACACAGCCAGCACCAAGTTCTCCCTGTCCCAGTACGGCTTCATCATGTTAACATGATACACCCGCTGGCCACGCATCCGGCCTGTTAGCTCCACCACATAGTTCACCTCGTTCAGCTGCTTAACAACCTTGAAGGGGCCGTCCCAGGCGGCTTGCAGCTTATTCTTCTGCACGGGAATTAGGACCATCACCTGGTCCCCAGTAGTGTAGGCGCGGGCCCGTGCATTACGGTCGTACCAGACCTTCTGCTTCCTCTGGGCCCTGCTCAGGTTCTCTCTGGCCAGGCCCATGAGCTCGGCAAGTCGTTCCCGGAACGTCAGGACGTATTCCACGACCGGCTCCCCCTCCGGGGAGACCTTCCCCTCCCACTCATCTCTCAGTAAGTCCAGGGGGCCCCTCACTCGCCTCCCATATAACAGCTCGAACAGTGAGAACCCCATGGACTCCTGGGGCACCTCCCTGTACACAAACAGCAGGTGGGGTAGGTACTTGTCCCAGTCCTGCGGGTGTTTGTGCATAAAGGTCCTTAGCATCTGCTTCAGAGTCCCATTGAACCTCTCCACCAACCCGTTGGTCTGGGGGTGATACGCCGAGGCCCAGGTGTGCTGGACCCCACACTTCTCCCACAAGCACCGGAGCAGGGCCGACATGAAGTTAGATCCCTGGTCTGTGAGAACCTCCTGGGGGAACCTCACCCTGCTGAAAATGGTCAGCAGTGCGTCTGCCACCATGTCTGCCTCAATAGAGGGTAGGGCCACGGCCTCGGGGTAGCGGGTGGCAAAGTCCACCACCACCAGGATGTATTTCTTCCCCGTTCAGGTCGCTCTGTTGAAGGGCCCCACGATATCCATCGCCACCTTCTGGAAAGGCTCCTCTATGATGGGCAGGGGTCTCAATGAAGCTTTCTTCCTATCTTGGGCCTTCCCCACCCGCTGGCAGGAGTCGCAGGAACAGCAGTACCGCTGCACGGCCGCAAATATCCCCGGCCAGTAGAAGTTTTGGAGCAGCCTCAGCCGTGTGCGCCAGATCCCCTGGTGTCCCGAGAACGGGATGTCATGGGCTAGGTATAGCAGCTTACGGCGATACCTTTGGGGGACCACCAGCTGCCGCTGGAGCCCCCACTCCCCTACCTTCCTGGGGGGAAGCCATTCCCGGTACAGAAATCCCCTCTCCCACCGGAACTTCTCCTAGCAATCTTCCCCCAGGGGTTGAGCTGCGCCCAGGTCGGCCCGGTCCCTCAGGGCCTGCAAGGAGGGATCTGCCCGCACCTCCGCCTGGAATTCAGCAGCTGGTGCTGGGACAGGGGCGTGTTCCCCCCCATTGCCTCGGTCCGACTCCATGTTTGCTGGGATGAGGCCCTGGGCCCCCTGTTGGGGAACCTCCTCGAGTTCCAGGGTGCCAGCCCCTCGCTGGCTCTGGCTACGGGTGGTGACCAGAGTCCTGTGGGGTCCGTCTGGCCACTCCTCTAGATCACCCCCCATCAGCACCTCCGTCGGCAAGTTCGGGTGCACCCCCACTTCCTTGGGGCCCTCCTTGGACTCCCATTTCAGATGCACCCTGGCTAGGGGTACCTTAAATGGGGTCCCGTCTATGCCCCTCAGGGTCAGCTGAGTGTTGGGTAGCATACGGTCTGGGGCCACTATGTCAGGTCGGGCCAGCGTCACCTCCGCCCCCGTGTCCCAGAAACCCGTCACCTTCCTACCATCCACCTCCAGGGGTATGAGGCACTCGCTCCGCAGGGGCCGCCCTGCCCCCACCCAGTACACAGAGAAATCCATCTCCCGAGGGTTAGATCTCCCATGGGAGGTGCACTGAGCATCCTTCCCCCCACTCTGAGCTGAGGTTTGCCTGCCAGCCCCTGCCTCTGGGGCAGCCTGCCCTTCCTCCAGCCCCAGCCAGTTAACCCTGGAAAGTCCCAGGTCATGGGACCTGTTCTTGTGCCTGGTGCAATGAGCTCTCTTGTGGCCTCGTTGCCCACAGCAATGGCAGGTTAGGTTCTGTGGGCCCTTTTGGGTCGGCTCTGCCCGGGCCCTGGCTGGTTTTCTGGGGCACCGTTGACTGGTCCTGGTCCCTGGGGCTCGCCTCGGAGGTGCCTCTCTCCGTCGCTCAGCCAAGAACCAGTCTCTGCGCGATTCCTTTTCTCTCCGGGACTCCCGTTCACACCCGGACCGGCTCTCCGTGAACTCATCCGCCAGTCTCCCAGCTTCCTGGGGGTGTGCATGCTTCATAGAACTGCTCCATCATGACCAGCTTGAGCAGGTCCTCTGCGGTCTGGGCTCTGACTCCAGACACCCACTTGCGGCAGTATTGCACCAGGCGGGAGGCCATATCCACATAGGTCTCCCGTGGCCCCTTCTGCACCCCCCAGAACTTCTTCCTGTACATCTCGGGGGTGAGCCTGAACTTGTGCAGCAGGGCCTCCTTGACTCGGTTATAATCCCCTGGCTGTAGGTCCTCCAGCTGATTGAGCACCCCTGCAGCCTCCTGGTTCAGTGCGGGGATGAGCTCCTGTAGCCAGTCAGCTGTGGGGACCCGTTGCAGTCCACAGGCCCTCTCAAAGGAGCTGAGGAACCCGTCTATGTCACCCACGTCCTTCAGTTGGGCCACCACGAGCTTCTCCAAACGTCTGGCTGCTCTGGGCCCTTGGGGCCCGTCCACACTCGACGCAGCCGGGGCCCTAACGCTTCTCCGCTCTGCCATGGCTAGCTCATGCTGTCGCTGCTCTCTGCGGTCCTGGACTTCCAATTCCTTCATCTGCAGCTGGATCTCCAGCCGCCGCAGCTCCGCTGGGTTGGACCCTCCCCTGGGTGGACTACAGTTTGCAGGGTTCCCCTGGAAGGCTGTCCCGTCTCTCTGGTGGGTTCCAGTGCTTTGCCCACCCTCAGAGCCTGACACGCTCCCAGGGGGGGTCTGGCTGCTCCCCACTGGGACAGGATCCCAGCCCTGTGGCTGGCCATTCTCTTCCAGCCGGGCAATCAGCTGGGCCTTGGTTGCGTTCCGCACAGGCAAGCCTCTCTCTCTGCACAGCTTCACCAGCTCTGCCTTCAGGAGTTGGGTGTAGGCCATCTCCCCACTGGTCCCCTCGGTGCAGTCTAGTGCTGCTGCGCCCCACAATTCTCAGGAACCGCTTCACTCTGTCTCCAGCACGCCTGGCTCCACAGCTCTTGCTTCTACTGCGCCTTGTCACTTGCTGCTGGGAGCTCCATCCGCGGGGTGCAGTGCATCCCGCTCCTGACACCACTGTGGCGGCGCCTCGGGGTCCCCCGACTCCTGCACCCCGGTAATGGCACGGACAGACTCCACCAGCCAGTAGAATAGAGGGGGTTTATTGCTTCTCCAGGATACAGCACAGCACAGATGTCATCTGGTTACAGGAACCGGGCCTAGGATGCCTCAGCCCCCCCTTGAGATGGGGGATGCTGGGCCCCTAAATTCCAGCCCCTCTGGGCCCTAGGCTGTCTCCTCCATGAACCCAGACAGAAACTAACTCTTCCTTCCCTCCAGGGCTCCACCCCCTTCCTTCCCATTGTTCCGCTCCATGGGAGATACCTGTCTGACGAGTTTTGAAGCCCCCTTGCATAATGACTCATCCCCTGCCCTGCTGGGCCGTGCTGCAGACAGCAGCCAGTGGAGGTCACTGACAACCCATTGCCCAGCATAGCAACCAGCAAGGTACCCACACTACGTCACACCAGGTTTCTCTGAGCAGATCTCCCTAGGTTGTCGACCATATAACAGTTCAAAGGGAGAAAAGCCAGTTGAGGCCTGAGGTATCTCCCACACGACAAACATTAAATATGGCAGTAGTCAGTCCCAATTATGAGGGTTCGTATTTATAAATTTCCTTAGCATGTGCTTTAAAGTCCGATTAAATCTCTCCACCAGGCCATCCGTTTGAGGATGGCAAACTGAGGTTTGAAGCGGTTTTACTTTGAGGAGTGCCCAGACCTCCTTCAATAGTCTTGACATAAAATTTGTCCCCTGGTCAGTCAGGATTTCTGTAGGAAGGCCTACCTGGGAAAAAAGGTGTACTAGCTCAGTGGCCACAGTTGGTACCCTTATTGAGCACAAGGGGATCGCTTCTGGGTAACACATAGTGTAGTCTACGATGACCAGTGTATGTTGGTGGCCCTGGGCACTTTTCTCCAGGGGGTCCACAATATCAACCCCTATTCTTTCAAAGGGTATACCTTCTAGGGGCAAGGTTACCAGGGAAGCCTATCCTGAATCCTTTGGTGCTACTAATTGATAATCCGGACACAATGCACAAAAGTTCATAGCTTCCTTATTGACCCCTGGCTAGAGGAACCGAGCCAATAAGCGGACGAAGGTCTTCTCCCGCCCCAGATGGCCCAAAGAGGGAATCGAGTGGGCCAAGTGCAAAACGGCTCTCCAGGCCTTCTGAGGCACCAGGAGTTGGTATCTGATCTCCCCCGTGTTTGGGTCCTTGTCGGCTCGATAGAGTCGGCCTTTCTGAGTTCAAAGTGAGGGAACTGGGAGGCTGGGGCTTCCTGGGCAAAGACCCCATCGATGACCACGATCCGGGAGTACACCTCTATCAGGGTCTTGCCATCTTTTTGCCCTTGGACAAAATCATATGAACTAGTTAGATATTGTAAATCTACCTCAAGGAGGGTTGTGACGGACCTAGCGGGGTCCGCACTGAGCCGAGGGGAGAGGTACCACTCCCCCGCCCCCCGGCTCGGGAAGGACAGGTTGGGAGCGCGAGCGGCTGGAGTAGCCCCGGCCAGGCTGGGACCTGGCGTGGGGGAATGCGCACGGCCCCGCGGCGAAGGGGGCGGGGCCAGACGCAGTCGCGGCAGGCGGGCTGGATGTCAGAGAAATGCTTCTGCTGCCCGGGGCTGAGCGGAGCAGGAGGCAGAGCCCCAGACCTCGTCCGTTGCATGGCGGTGCGTGCAGACGCCGGGTGGGGCGGGGCTGACCCGCGCAGTGTCCCTGCCCGGGCCGCTTGAAAAGCGGCCGGATGGGACGGCTGGAGGCGGCTCAGGGAGGAGCCACCGAACCCCCCCCAGGAGGACGAGCATTCCGCCCCGCTGGAGGGAAAGGAGCGGCGCCGGAGCCCCCAGGTCACCGGCCGGACGGGGCAGATGGCTCGGGCGCGGTAAGTGGCCCATGTGGAGACCCGGTCGGGCCGGCAGAAGGTGGGGAGTGGAAGGAGCCCAGGGCAGAGCACTTTTAGCACCCTTGGGCAGGCGAGTTTCGGGGATCAGCCCCGCCTGCCGTGGAGGGAGTATGCTAGACACCCCCCACTTAGGGCCCCGGGCTGGGACCCGGTGGAGGGGGTGGGCCTGGGTCCCCCACAGCCCCCTTTTTCCCCGCAGCCCCAGCCTACCCGACGTACCCGGTCTGCCACAACCACTGGGAACCAGGTAATCTAAAACACAAGCGCTTAATATTCCCTAACCCAAGGAGAACCTTTTCCCAGGGACAGGCCCCCGGGACCCTTGGCTGACGGGGCCCCAGGACCCGCAACGGGGGCGCGGCAGGGAGTCCGCTGAACCCTGGCGCCAGCTTAGCAACGGGTGATCGCACTCCCGAACCCCCTCCCCCAGGGATCAGCCCCAGGGCCAGACCCATCAGACACAGACGGTGGGTCCGCTGAGCCCCCCTGCTCCAGCGAGAGGGGGCGCTCGCACCCAGTGAATCTGTCACAGTGGTGGAGAACGTGGGTACCAATGTTATTGTGACCCCACCAGAGCTTAAACATCTGGGCAGCTGGCGAGCGCTCCGGGAGACAGACGGAAGCAGCCCTGACGACCCCATGGAACCGAGACAACTGCTGGAGTGGTTCGGAGAAACCCAACGTCAACAGCAGCAGACCCAACAGGAACAGCAGGCCCAACTGATCCAGCAGTTGGCCACGCAGTTCCAAGAACACCAGCGACAGTTGGTACGTGAATTAGCGGCACAGCAAGATCAATGGCGCCAGACTGTGGAAAAGAAGCTGGAAATGCCAACCAGCGCACCCACGGGACACGGGGAGGGACCCGGACTACCCTTGCGCCTGACCAAATTAGGGCCCCAAGACGACCCAGAGGCCTTCCTCACGACGTTCGAGCGAGTGGCCACGGCAGCCCGCTGGACCCCAGACCAGCGGCCCACCCTGTTGGCACCGTATTTGAGCGGACCCGCCCAGCTGGCCTATCGTAGCTTATCGATCAGTGACGCCCTAAACTACCATAAAGTACGGGAGGCGATATTCGACCAGCTGGGATATTCCCCAGAAACCTGCTGGCAAAGGTTCCGGCAGGAACCGTTTAAGGCAGGGGACCGGCCTCAAGTGGTAGCCCAGCGCCTCCGAGAGTGGGCCACTAGGTGGCTGGAGCCCGAGCACAAGACGGGCGCCCAGGTAACGGAGATGGTTGTGATGGAACAATTCATACATATCCTCCTGTGGGAAGGACAAAGATGGGTACGTAGGAATCAGCCTACGATGCTTAACGAGCAGTGAACTTGATGGAGGCCCACCTCATGGCGGAGGCGGAAGAAGGAGGCAGCAGGCGAGAAACACTGCCTGGCCCAAAGGTAACGGGACCGAGGCCCCAAAGCAAGCCCATGGGAAGGGGCCTACCCCAAGCAACCCGACGAGGGCGGGACAATATCCCCCAGTATGGCCCGCCAAGATCCCGGAAAAATTAGAAGGGGAGGAACCCGAGGATGGGGTACAGAGGGAGGCGAGGCCAAGCCCCCGGGGGCTCTGCTTCCAGTGTGGCCAGGAGGGGCACTTTAAGCGGGATTGCCCGCTCATGGACTGTACCTTGAGTCAGGAGGAGCGGGGCTGGCCCCAACGCCGTCCCCAGGGCGGGGAAGAATAGGGTCATGGCAGAGATGAGGATAGAAGGCCGACGGACCGAGGCTCTGGTCAACTCAGGCTCGACAGTAACGCTGGTTCGGGCTGACCTGATACCCCGAGGCCGGCCAGAAGGAGAGCCGGTGTGGATGAGGTGTGTCCATGGGGATGTGCGGGCATACCTGACAGTCTGGGTGCGGATAACAGGCGGCGGACAGGACCAGGTATGGAAAGTAGGGAAGGTGGAGAACCTACCCTACCCGGTGCTAATCGGACAAGACTGTCCCGGGTTCGGACAGTTATTACAGGGCCAAGGCCGACAGGCCGCCGAGGAAAGAGCCTTGGGGAGCAACGGAGGAGACGCACAAGAGAGGCCCAGAGGGGAAACAACCTGTTTGGAGGTGGAATCGGCCCTGGACTTCGTGGCGGAACAGAGACAGGACCCCACGCTCCAGAATGCATGGGCCCAGGAGAGTCAGAGGGGACCCAGGACCGCCAAGTCCAAGGACCGTATTTTCAGGTACTGAACGACCGTCTGTACCGGGTGACGGGGGAGAAAGGGGGAGGAGAATTGACTCAGCCTAATTTTGATAGGCCTTTTTTCCTGTATACAGATGCCTCTGAGGTGGGACTAGGTGCGGTACTGGCACAAGAACACCGGGAAGAACACCGCCTCATCCTGTACCTCAGCCGGAAGCTCCTACCCCGAGAACGAACTTACACCACCATAGAGAAAGAAGCTCTAGCGGTGAAGCGGGCGATAGACGCGCTGAGATATTACTTATGGGGTAATAAATTCAAACTGATAACCGATCATGCCCCCTTAGTGTGGTTGAATTCGATGAAAGATATGAATGCCCGCATTATGCGGTGGTATCTAGCACTCCAACCATATTGTTTTGAAATGGCGCACCGGCTGGGGGCCTCCCATCAAAACGCGGACTTCTTTTCGCGAATAGGTGAGCAAGAACCAACCCCGAAGGAGCCACTCCAAAGGGGGGAGGTGTGTGACGGACCTAGCGGGGTCCGCACTGAGCCGAGGGGAGAGGTCCCCCCCCCAGCTCGGGAAGGACAGACTGGGAGCGCGAGCGGCCGGAGTAGCCCCAGCCGGGCTGGGACCCGGCGTGGGGGAACGCACACGGCCCCGCGGCGAAGGGGGCAGGGCCAGATGCAGTCGCGGCGGGCGGGCTGGACGCCCAAGAAATGCTCCTGCTGCCCGGGGCCGAGCGGAGCAGGAGATGGAGCCCCGGACCTCGGCCGTTGCGCGGCGGTGCATGTGGACGCCGGGGGGGGGGGGAGGGGGCAGGGCTGACCCGCGCAGCGTCCGCGCCCAGGCCGCTTGAAAAGCAGCTGGATGGGACGGCTGGAGGCGGCTCAGGGAGGAGCCGCCGAACCCCCCCCAGGAGGACGAGCATTCTGCCCCGCTGGAGGGAAAGAAGAGCGGCGCCAGAGCCCCCAGGACACTGGCTGGACAGGACCGACCGCTCGGGCGCGGTAAGTGGCCCATGCGGAGACCCGGTCAGGCCGACACAAGGCGGGGAGTAGAAGGAGTCTGGGGCAGAGCACTTTTGGCGCCCGTGGGCAGGCGAGTTTCGGGGATCAGCCCCGCCTGCCGTGGAGGGAGTACACTAGATGCCCCCCACTTAAGGCCCCGGGCTGGGACCCGGTGGAGAGGGTGGGCCCGGGTCCCCCACGGCCCCCTTTTTCCCCGCAGCCCCAGCCTACCCGAGGTACCCGGTCTGCCACAACCACTGGGAACTGGGTAATCTAAAACACGAGCGCTTAATATTCCGTAACCCGAGGAGAACCTTTTCCCAGGGACAGGCCCCCGGGACCCTTGGCCGACGGGGCCCCAGGACCCGCAACAGGGGCGCAGCAGGGAGTCCGCTGAACCCCAGCGCCAGCTTGGCAACGGGTGATCTCACTCCCGAACCCCCTCCCCCAGGGATCAGCCCCAGGGCCAGACCCGTCAGACACAGACGGTGGGTCCGCTGAGCCCCCCTGCTCCGACGAGAGGGGGCACTCGCACCCAGCGAATCCGTCACAAGGGTACCCCCTTATGAAGGTTGCCCTGGATCAGCGGGCGTGTCCCCTTTTTCAGAGGGGGCATCTCCTTGCTGCAACAATTCCTTGTCTGGCTCAGTCTCCCCCACCAGATGAGTTTGGAGTCAGGCTCTGCCCTCTTTCCAGTGTGTCCGGTGGGATTTCCTCGGTTTCTCAGGGGAAGCAGGTCCTTCCCATAAGTCTGAATTCACTATGGAAATAGTTCTCCTAGCATCAAGGGGGCTGGTTCCTCTGGAGTGGAGGAGCCATCCGGTTAAAGGAGCAACGAGGGAAACTCTTGCCAATCCCTGCCAATTATGATCTTCCAGGGAAGGCATTTTGCTATGCCAACCCGAATCTTTGCCTCGCAGTCCTTAACCTTCAGGTGGACCCAGGCTGTGGGGTAGGAGTGCACATCCTCATGAACACAGGTCACCTTTAGGGGACGATCATATTGGAGGGTGCTAAGGTCTGGCACTGACTCCCAAATCAGGGTCTGGGAGTACCTTGAATCTATCAGTCCAAGCACCGTGCATCCCCCCACGGTGACCGGCACCATATAGGCCTTACACTGCCGGTCAGGCCCTAGGCCAAAACCACCATAAGTTTTGGCAACCCCGATCCAAAAAGTCATATTCCAGGATGGGGCATGACCTACTGAAATGTCCAGGCTTCCCACAGCAGAAGCATACCAATAGTCCCGGAGTGGGACCCATCTGACTCAGTCCCCTTCAGGCACCTGGGACATGACTCGGTGATGGCCAGAGAGTGAAGGGCCCCTGTGGGGTACGATGCTCCTGAATGGCATCTCGAGGGACGGTACTTCTTCCTTGTTTGTGTCCCTTGGGTACCTCTTTCTGGGACATGTTTGAATTGCTGTTAGCAGAATCTCTAAGTATTGCTCCAACACTATAGAATCCATGATCTCGGAGGCTGTGTGGGACCCGTGGTGTGGCCAACAGGAGGCCCAGTCCTTGAGGCACTGGGCCACCACTTGGGGCCGAGCTCCAGCCGGAAAAACTTCTTTATGGAATTGTTGTCGATACGTCTCAGGGCATACTCTGAGACGATCTAGGATGGCAACTTTCACTGTCCCATAGTCAGCTGCGGCCCCCTCATCCAGAGCCCAGCAAGCTACCTGGGCCTCCCCGGAGAGAAATGGTGCCAGGCGGGCAGCCCAAGTAATTTTTCCCAGCCGGTGCTTGTGGCTACCCGCTCAAAGGTGACCAGGTAGGCCTCTGGGTCAACGTGTGGCCCAAGCTTGGCCAGCTGTATCCTAAGTCCTGAAGTCACTGAATTAGTGGGAATTGGGGCTACTAGTCGCTGGAGCACGGCCTCCTGAAACTGGTGTTCCTGCTGTTGTAGCTGAAGTACTTCCAGGAGTATTCTCTACTGCTGTTGAGCCACTTGCTGGGCCTCCTGCTGTGCTTCAAGCAGGGTCTTCTATGCTTCAGTAGCACTATGCTGCTGCTGCTGTGCCAGCAGCCTCATCAACTCTTCCATTACCCCTTGTATGCAGGGGTGGCTCATAGAATCCCCACTCCTCTGGTACCAGTGTAAAGGGTTCCATCCTTCGGGCAAGTGCCCCTTGGTGGCTGAGGGGAGTCGTACAGTCTCTACTCACCTATCTATGGGCAAGGCAGCATCCAGCAAGTGGCCGGAAATCAGGCCTCTTCTTTATCCCCCTCCCCCTGGGTGCAGTTTGCAGGGGAGTTGGGGGGGGACCCAGGCCCACCCACTCCTCTGGGTCCTGTCCCAAGGACCTATAAGTAGCAGTTACCTGCTGAGTTTCAAAGTACTTAGTTGCTACCAAGTCCCTGGGCCACTTCCCCAGGATGCTGTCCCATCCAGTCCTTTCTCTAGGGCCTTGTGGTTGAGTTCCCCTTGTCCAGGGTTCTGCAGGGTTGCCTTTGGCTTCTTGGCTAGCCTTCAGCCGTAGGACCTGGCTCCAACCAACTATGATGCCCCAGCTCCTACTCAGAGTTATCCAGATTGCTGGTGTTCCCCAGTTAGCCCTGAGGTCTGCCTGGGTCGAGCTCCAGGAAGGAACTGACAGGCCCTGGCCTAGCAGCTCCTTTTATATCAGCCTGCTGCAGTCTCACTGGCTGCAGCAGGGGCTGCCACTCTGTTCTGCTCGGAGGATCTCTCTACTGCTCTTGCTGCTGGCCAGGGTGTTGAAAGGCCTCCAGTAAAGATGTCGGGCTTTGTCCACCCCATCACTGGGCCTTATGGAAGACCAGGTTTCTCCAGGCCTTTCCTCTGCCCATGGGATCCCAGTGTGGATGAACATTTCCCTGCCTGCTTGTCCATGGGATTGGGGGGAGGGGAGGAACGGGAAGCATGGTCCCCTGGGCACCTCGAGGTCCCTGTGAGGCAGGGCCCACCATGCAGGCTACACATGGCTTTGGTCCCTGGACCTCCTTGTCTTCTGGCCCGAGGACACAGCCTCAGGGACAGTGTCTTCATAGATGACTGACCACCTCTCCCTCTTTATTCTCCACAGCTGGACCAGCCATCGCTGAGAGGTGATCCATGCCATCAGAGGCAGCTGCCTGAGCCCGGGGGAGCCACAAACCAGGAAGGTCCATGAGGACCTCATGAAGGAGCATGTGGCCATCCTCAGGGACATGCAGCAAACCCTGGCCCAGAAGGTCCAGGATGACGCCCAGTGGTGGACCAGCTTGTGCAGCAGGACGACAACATTTGTACCACCATCCAAGAAATGATGGCACACCTGGCTCCTGTCCCTGCTCCTGCCCCTCAGCCCCCTCTGCTATGCCTCTACCCCCACTCCCAGCCCCCCCGTTATGCCCCTGCCCCCACCCCAAATCCCCCAAACTATGCCTCTGTCCCTCCCCATGCCCTCCAAACTATGTTTATGCCCCCTCCCCATGCCCCCCAAACTATGCTTATGCCCCCTTCCCCCCCCCAAGCTATGCCTATGCCCCCTCCCCCCAAGCTATGCCTATGCCCCATCCCCATGCTATGCCTGTGCCCCTTCCTCCTTCCTCCTCTGCCATACCAGACCTTACTCCAGCCCCCCCCCCCACCTCCCTGTTGTCCCAGGTGCCACCCACCTCTGAGGTTGCCAAGGTCCCCGGACCCAAGGTGGCACTTCCAGCCACACCATGCGCCACTCCTAGCCCTAAGCCCCCCTCTTTTCTCCCTCATCCAGGTTCTCAGCCCCCCTCCTCCTCAGTTACTTTTATTATACAAAAAAATACAAAGGTTTTGTTTTTCAACTCAAAACTGGTGTGTTTATTGAGAGTACAGGGAAGGGGGTAAGGGAGGGGTTGTAGTGGGAAAGGCATAAGGGGGGCAAGGCACAAGCCCCTAGTGGGGAGGCCCTGGGGAGAGTTACTGGGGTCCTTGAGAGAAACTTTTCCTCAGGACTTCCCAGATACGCACCCCCTGGCGGATTGCAGCTGTGCGTGGCTGTTTGAAGGCCCTTCCTTCCCAGTCAGCCTCTGCCCCCCACCCAGGTAGGAAGGCCTCCCTCCCCCTTCTTCTCCACGATGTTGTGGAGAATACAACAGGCCAAGACCACCTCGGGGATATTGTGCTCCCTAACATCGAGGCAGGTCAGGAGGCACCTGAACCGTGCCTTCAGCTGGTTGAGGTGCACATTGAATTGGTCCCTGCTGGAGTCCAGGTGACTGGTGTAGGGCTTCATTAGCCATGGCATTAGGGGGTGGGCCGCGTCCCCCACGATGCACAGTGGCCTCTGCATATCCCCAACATGAAAGTCACTCGGGGGGAAGAATGTGCCAGCCTCCAGCTTGTGGTACAGGCTGAAGTTTCAGAAAATGTGGGCATCGTGTGCCCTCCCCAATCACCTGATGAAAATGTCTGTAAACTATCCATGGTGGTCGACCAGGGCCTGCAGCACCATGGAGAAGTAGCCCTTTTGGTTGATGTATTCCATGGCTTGATGATGAGGTGCGCGGATTGGAATGTGGGTTCCATCAATGGCTCCCCTGCAGTTGGGGAACCCCAGGGTGGCAAATCCCATGACAATCAGGTCCAGGTCTCCCAGACGGATGACCCTGCGCAGCAGGACAGAGTTGATGACTCTCACCACCCACAGAAGGAGACAAACACAAAACAGAGAATCAGAGGGAGTGACTGAGCCCTTGGGAGGTGCCCTCCTCCTGCTCCTCCCCCCTCAAACACCCCAGGAGCCGGCCCCCCATCTCTGCACGCATAGTGTCAGGTTGGGGGATTGAGCCATGACAACTTGGTTGCTACCCCTTACCACTACCAGACAAATGGCCTGGTAGAGAAATGTAACGGAACTTTGGGAGCCATGGTACGAAAAAAAATTCATGAATGAATATTCTAATCATTGGGACTTATTGTTTCAGAAGTTACTGTTTGCTTACAGAGCTGTGCCCCAGCCCAGTTTGGGATTCTGACCCTTTGAAAAAACAACAAGAAGTCCTGTCGCACCTTATAGATATGCTCCAATAAATCTGTTAGTCTAAGCTTTCGTGGGCAAAGACCTACTTCGTCAGATGTATCTGACGAAGTGGGTCTTTGCCCATGAAAGCTTATACTCCAATAAATCTTAGTCTATAAGGTGCCACAAGATTTCTTGTTGTTTTTGCAGATTCAGACTAACCCAGCTACCTCTCTGATACTTGTCACCCTTTGAACTCATTTATGGGCATGAGGTTAAGGGGCCATTGCAATTAGTGAAGCAGCAATGGGAAGGGTACTACCCCTTCTCCAGGAACTAACATTTTGGATTTTGTAGGCAAACTGCAAAACACCATCAGAGACTCTTTAGCCCTTGCTTAACAAAACTTGCAGAATACTTAGCAAGAACAGAAGACCTGGTGTGATAAACATGCCAGAGAGTTTTCCTTCAAGGTAGATGAGCAAGTCATGATATTGAAAGTGCTCCAGGCTAATAAGATGGAAGTATCATGGGGCAAATTGTTCATGGTCCGAGGACTCATAGAAGCAGTTAATTACTTCATAGCGTTCCCAGACCATAACCTTAAGCCTTAGGTAGATCATATTAATTCTCTAAAGCCCTTTTAGTCTCGAGAATTCAAAGTTTTTCAGTTCACAGCCTGTCACGTTATCGGATTCTAAAGATCACTGTTACACCCGGGGGGGGGGTGTTTGCCCCAAAAGTCTGTACAAAGGGGGTGTTACCAGCAAGGCACACTGATAATACCCTCAGAGTAAACTGCGTTAACTGACTTGTACACTGCCTTGTCCCAGAAGATAGATCCGGCCTGGAAATACCGTGTCTATCACCGGTTGGTCTCTCAAGATGTTAAATAAACACAGACTCCGGTCCAAATTTGAATAATCAATTGAACTGTATTGGATATAACAGATAACACAATAGAACACAACACTAACAGACCAACCCTCACCCTCTAAAAACAGGAGAAAGAACAGAAATAATAAACAGATGTTGTGAATACTCAGTCTGTCTGAGGACTGCAGAAGCTCAGGACCTACAACTCCTTCAGCCTTGTTGGCTGTCAGAGGAGGAATGCTGAGGCATCCTTGATGTAATGGAGGCACGATGGAGTAGGCCTCTATCTGCACAACTGAGTTCGTGCACAAGCAGTCTGACAGCACGCCAGAGGGCTTTCGCCACAACGGTAGTAGACGGCTTGTGGAGTCCTGATGGTGTTACCAGGAGCGCAGGTAGCTAAGGCTCACTAACTGGGCTTTCACCACAGCGTGGGCCAGAGCACCCTGAGGACGGCAGGCAGGAATGGAACCGGACCAAAAGGGTTAAACAGGGCCTTCACCACAGTCACCTCTGTCTTGGGATCCTCCTTCTCCAAATGGTGGGGAGAGACTGCCGACCAGAGCTTCTTGATCTTGGAGGTTTTAAAGAAGCTGAGGCGGGAAAGTTCTTGGTGGTTGAGTGCAAACAAAGCGTGCTGGGTGCAGACAGGTGGTGCTGGGTGCAGCAGCTGGGCAGTGTGCATAGATAGGGTGCCGTGTGCAAAACACTGTTTTGGCGGCAAAAGTCCTTGCAGGCCTGATGGATTCCATTTTGTATGTCCCATCATGCATCTGCACTCCATTTTGAAACGTCCTTCTCCATTAACCTAAACCTCTTCAACAGGGGCCATGTGAGGTGTCACATGAAAGCTTATGTTCTACTGATTCTGTATGTGCTATTCATGTACTTGTATAATGTCTGTATGTGGAGTTACAATTATGTATTCTGTGTTGATGCTGGAAGGTTCTCTGAGGCAGAACAATGGGCAAAGAATGTTCAGCCAGTGGCTATGCTAATTAGCAAGGCTCCAGAGACAATAGATCTCTAAGTGCCAGAGACACACCTGAGGAATGGCTAGATATCTGCAAGCCAGCCAGAATAATGGTTGCTGACTTGGGACACAAGGATAGGTCAATGGACCATGTGACCTGCAGTAACCTGGTGTGGCCAGGAAGATGCCAGGAGAGGTATATAAGTGCCATGTGGCACCCTCCATCTTGTCTTCAGTTTAGCTCCTGATCCCAGATGCAGCCTTGCAGGAAACAACGAGCCGGAAAGAACAGTGGAGCCATCCTGACATAGGATGTACACCAGAGACTTTTAAGATAGCAGTTTACAACATCTCTGCTAAGAGCCTGTATCGAGAACTGGGTGATTCGATGCATGTAATGTATTTTCCTTAACAACCTTACTCTCATGCTTTTCTTTCTTTTGGTAATAAACCTTTAGATTTTAGATTCTAAAGGCTTGGCTCAGCGTGATCTTGCGGGTAAGATCCATAGTGTAAATTGATCGGGACCTGTGGCTGGTTTCTTGGGACCGGAAGAACCCGTTCGGGGTAGGTGAGATTGGGTTCTATAACCCCTCGACTGTGTGTTAGGCCCGGGGCTGATTGGGGCACAGGGAGAGCTAGGGTGTCAGAGGGGTTTTGCTCGTGAGGCTTCTGGCTGGCCAGATTGGCAGCTGAAGTGCTCTGTGTGACTGGTTTGTGGCCTATGTGGGAAGAGCCTCCATTCAGGGGCTGTAAGGAGCTCCGAGTCTGAGCAATTTGCCCTGAGCGGACACCCTCAGCTGTGCCCAGGTCCGGCCCAATCTGTCACACAGCCCACACTGAGTGGCTTGAAGGAGTCTACTGTGATGGGAAGGGCAAGCATGGTATCAAAGAGATAACCCTTTCCATGAGCCTCAGCCATGAGCAGCAACAGCAGATCCAGGAACTGTGCACCAGCTTCACACCAATGTTTTCAGACACCCCAGGATGGACTGAACTGGCTTACCACTCCAGTAAAGTGAAGCTCACCCAACCCTACCAGATGGCTCCTTCAGTCAAAGCTGCTACAGAAAAGGAGAGCAAGGACACGTTAGAGATGGGTGTAATTTGCACCTCTGAAAGTGCATGGGCCTCTCTAGTGGTCCCAAACCAGATGGAGAAATCCGCTTTTGCATGGACTACCACAAGGTAAATGCTGTAACTCACCCAGACAACTTTCAGTGCCACACACAGATGAACTATAGAAGAAACGCGCCCAGTTCATCTCCACTATAGTTCCCTCTAAGGTGTGCACCCGCATGGGAGTGCACCAAGAATTTGCTGCCTGTCCACTTCCTCAGCAGAACCATACAGTGTCTGCTCAGCTGCTCCAGGGCAGGGCCACTTGGTGAGTGACTGCCCTGCCACAGGAGCAGCTAGGCAGCCACCACGTGGCCTTACCTCTAGCTTCAGCTCTTCCTCAGGGCTGGAGCTGTGGCCAGGCAGGCCAGGTGGTGGCTGCCAAAGCTGGAGCCAAGCTGCAGTACTAAAAATAGCACAGTGGCCCTGGTTCCACTCCTGGCACATGCGGCAGCCACCCACCATATGGCCCCACCCCGGGAGCAGCTGGGGCTGCGCCGCATGTGCCAGGATTGGAGCCAGGGCCACAGTGCTATTTTTAGTACAGCAGTCCTGGCCTCAGCCACCACACAGTCCTGGCCCTGGGGCAGGGCTGCGTGGCGGGTGGCTGCCGGCTGTCACGTGTCCTGGAAGTGGAGCTGGGCTACGCAGCCCCCACCATCCCAGGCTGGCCCCAGGAAACAGCCACTGAACACTCCCACCCCTCCCTAAGCCCCCCACAACTTCCAACTCCCTGCCCTGACTCCTATACCCCCACACCCTGCCTTGAGCCCCCCACCCCATGCTCTGATTCCTGCACCCCCCATCCTCTGCCCTGAATGCCTCCTTAGCCCCTAACCCTGGCTCCTGCAGCCCCCACATCCCAGCTTTCCTTTTGATTAAAAGTTGAACAAAATAGGTCAGTCCAAAATAGCCAGAAAGTTATCCTAAAGGGGCCAACAAAGATTCCCTGTGTTGGAGATAGCAGAGAGCCTGCATTGTCACCACTCCCTGGCTGCTTATAGGTGGTATGAAGGGGATAAGGCAGAGAGAATAGCGCTGCCCCATCTCCTCAGCACAGCAGTCCTACAGGACCAAATGCATCTTACAAAATTTAGAACAAGCATAATAGGCCCAGGATTGAAGAAGTGGAAAGCAGGCTCACCTCCATCTTCATTTTGCAGTATCCTACACTCTCTTGAGCTCTGCTGACTGTAAATTCTGTGAAACTTGGTATCTGGATCAGAAACTTTAACTATATACAGCATTCTTGTAAAATATATATTTACATTTATCTTTTGCAAGAAGGCTCTACATCTTAAAAATATGTGATCAGTATACATCCTTTGGACTAATAATAATTATTTGAGTGTTATGCTCTAGAAGACCTTATTGATACTAACCATAACCATACCTTGTGTTCTGGCCTTGGAATTTATTTACCCAGAATGGATCACTAACACATACAATGGAAGCAGCAGAGCTCACCATGTTTTTTGTACCCCTATGTATCTGTAGCATGCAGCATAATGGGGCCCTAGTGAGGGGTTTGGGTTCTATTATACATTAACAAAGAGTTGGCAAACAACTAAAATATATTTATTATTATATATATATTCTATACAACATATACAAATAAATATAAACTGAGGTGCTATAGCAGATATACATTCATGAATTGCATTTCCATGTTATTTGCTGCTATTTTATATATGTAAAGGCAGGGGCTGAATGTGCAATGTATGTTTTTCCTCAGTGGCACATATCTGAACAAGCACACATGGCCTCAATATTGGTGCTCAAGACAAAACTCATTCTGCTCATGGATGGAAAATCTTAGAGGGAACACTGATCTCCATCCTAGACTTAACCAAGGGATACTGGCAAGTACCTCTGGATGAGTCAGCCAAGGAAAGGTCAGCCTTCATTACACATGTGGGACTGTATGAATTTAATGTTCTCCCTTTCGGGCTGTGCAATGCACTCACAACCTTCCAAAGATTTGTAGATAATCTGCTAGCTGGATTTGGTGAATTTGCAGTAGCCTATCTGGAGGATGTGGCTGTATCTCTGATTCATAGGCAGAATACCTAGAACGCCTCCAAGCTGTCTTCCACCACATAAAGGAGGCAGGGCTGACTGTTAAGGTTAAGAAGTGTCAAATAGGCCTAAACAGTGTAACTTAACTGGTATATCAGGTGGATCAAGGACTATCAACCCTCTACAGGCTATCCAAAACTGGCCTGTCCCTAAGTAAAAAAAAACAGGCCCAATCATTATTAAGCGTAGCAGGATATTACAGGCAATTTGTACTGCACTACAGTCAGATTGTCACAGCACTGACAGACCTGACCAGAAAAAAGCAACCAATTACAGTTAAGTGGACTGGGAAGTGTCAGGAAGCTTTTACACAGCCTAAGGCTGCCCTTATGTCTGACCCTGTACTAAGGGCTCCAGACTATGGCAAACCTTTCTTCATCACCACAGGTGTATCAGAGCATGGTGTGGGAGCAGTTTTAACGCAGATCGGGCCACATCAACATTTCCATCCTGTCATGTTCCTCAATAAAAAACTCTGAGAGGGAACGCCACTGGTCTGTCTCCGAGAAGGAATGCTATGCTATTGTATATGCTCTAGAGAAACTACAACCATATATTTGGGGAAGACACTTTCATCTGCAGACTGACCATTCTGCTCTGAAATGGCTTCACACAGTCAAAGAGACTAACAAGAAACTCCTTGAGTGGAGTTTAGCTTTCCGAGACTTTGACTTTGACATACAACACATTTCAGGAGCTTCTAACAGAGTGGCTGTTGCAATGTCCCGTGAAAGTTTCCCAGACTAAGCCAGTTAAAACCCTTCCTGTAAGTCATTGTATTCCATGAATGTAGGGGATCATGTTTAGTTCTTTGTGTATTCAGTAATAAATGTAGTGTGTACATGTATATTATTAACTATGTTTTCTTCTTTGAGGAGTGTCCCTGTGGGTGCTCCACCTTAGGTGTTTTGGCGCCGCTGCGCACCTAGCTGGAAGATTTTAATAGCAGTGGCTTTGACAGCTAGCTCGCACATGCGCAAAAGCGCTACACACGCTAGGCAGCCAAGGCACATGTGCAAGATACGATGTCCGCAGTTCCTTCTCTGCTGTCAGTGGCGGTGGTCGGAACCCGCAGTGCGCTCTGCAGATTTTCCTCAGAGAGACAGCAAGTCTTAGTTTTCTTTTTCCTTTTGTTAGTTAGTCATTTTTATTACAATTTTATTACAATTTTACGATCTTTGAAAAAAAAAAAAAAAAGATGACACAGAGACAAGCAGGGGCTCTGTGCCTCACTCTTCCCTTCAGGGGATTTCTCTTCTGTGCTGAGGAGTTTTTCCCTCAGCTTCACCCTCTTCCCATAAAACTGAGTGGTATATTTTTACAGATTTGATTTTTTTCTAACAATCTTTTTCACAGTGTTCTCCCAAGCAGCTAATCCACAGGGGCTCTGTTTTAAATGCTGCTTTTTCCTCACAGGCTGTCAATCTCACTGTCAGACTAGCACACACAGTGCATATATTGTCTGGACCACCATGGATAGTGAAAACTTGGCAGCGGGGGCCAAGAGAGCCAGAGGGTTTTCAGCTCAAGCTGATCTCTCTCAAACGCTCCCTCAGACCAGCATTGGACCCTGGTCACCCTGCATCCCTGCTATTACTATCACCAGCAGCGAAGTTGGATAAGGCAGTTCCCCCTACCTCTGCTGCGAGCTCTGCCTCTTCCAAACAGAATAGAGCACATGTAGCAGCCAACAGGGAATCCCCTTCACATAAGAAAGGGCGATCCCTGAATCCTAAGTCAGCTCCGTCCCCTGCTGAGGCTCCGGACAAGCGCTTACCGGGGCAGCGTTCACCCATAGCACCCCGGGGTCTAAGGACCTGGCCAATGTGCCTAAACATGCTGCTAAGCCCAAGCATGCCAGGGCTATAACAGTATTGTCGGTCCTACTGACACCAACCAGTGCTGTATAAAGAGCAGCGCAGGGATCAGAGTGCCATTATCGCCCTTGGCACCAGCGGTATCCCCTCTGCTTGTGAAGGCAAAACATACACCAGCACAATATTCTTTACCACCTGTGCCTCCTTTTTGCCCTTTTACATCCACAGGCAATTTAAGGATCTCTTCAGTGCCCGTGACACCCTTGTTTGGCACCGATTCATCCCCGCATTCTGAGGGGTTTTCCATGTCTGTGTCTGGCACTTCCATACCTCCTTTATCTGGTGAGGAGGATCAAGTTTCTATCATGATCTCAACTCCTCCTAAACACTCTACACTGAGTCGCAAATTCCCTCGCTCACAAGTGGTTGTACCACACTTGGCAGCCTGCGCATTGGCTGCTACCACCTATGCCAATCCCCCCCACATGGCCCTACTGGGACCCTGGGCACCTTACAGAGCTCAGCAGCAACAGCATCACCATGTTGCTCAATTCCGGTCCAGCCCTACCTCCATTGTGCCTCTTGATGCTTCAAGGGACCAGACAGATTTTGATCAGCCATTAAGTGACGAGGAATTCACTACTTCCTCTCACCTGCTTACCGAGATATCTTCTTCCCCCCCGCCCCAGAGACACACTCATACCTCCACAAGCCCTATCTGGGGATGATTTTAAGATTTTCCAAGACCTCTTTAAGAGGGTAGCTGAGGTCCTCAAGGTCTTGTTAACCACATTGCCAGAGACCCAACATAAACTCATGAGCATCCTCCATTCTTCTCCATCCACGAGGCTCGCGCTCCTCATGGACCCTGCCCTCATGAACCCAGCCAAACAACTATGGCAAACACCTGCCACCATTCACCCAGTGGGCAAGAAGGCGGATGGGAAATATTCTGTGACTCCTCAGGATGCTGAGTTTTTATTCTCACAACCCTTCCCCAACTCCATAGTAATTGAGATAGTGAATCAGAGGAGCAAGCGAAACATTGCTAAATTCACCTCTCCTGATAAGGAGTGGAAACGTCTGGACATCATGGGCAGATGGTCATACTCTTTTGCCTCCCTACATCTACATATCGCTAATTACACTACGATGCTGGTAAAATACACTCATCATGTATTTGAACAAATCTCAGATTTTTTTCAATTCCTCCCAGATGAAAAAAATAGAATAAATGAGAGCTAACACCAACAAGGGTCTCCTGATAGCCAGAACAGCCCTCCAAGCTGCTTTGGACTCATCTGACATAGCTTCATGAACCCTTGCCATCTCTGTGGTGATGAAAAAAGCCTCCTGACTCCAACTCTCTGGTTTCCAAAGGAGGTCCAGACGAAGATGGAAGACCTTCCAATTGAGGGCTCGAAGCTCTTCGCTGATGGTACAGATGCTTCTCTACACTTCCTGAAAGTCTCCAGAGCCACACTTAGAACGCTGGGCATCCAGGTTCCTGCACCAAAACGCAAACAAAACAAAACATACATTCAGAGATACAGACCTTCCCTCTTTGGTCATTCTCAAAGATAATACAACCCTAGCAAGTGCCATAACATTCACCAGGAGAGTCAGAGAAATTGCAGCTCTCATGACAGACCCACCTTTCACCTTTCGGAGGTTGTCCTCCGACCTCATCCTAAGTTCCTGCCAAAAGTGCCCTCTCCTTTCCACTGTAATGAACCTATTAACTTACCAGTCTTTTTTCCCAAATCCCACGCCAACCAGACCAAGGCCACACTCCACACACTTGATTTATGGAGGTCCATTGCATTCTACCTGGAAAGAACCAAGCAAATTTGGAAAACCAACCGGTTATTTGTATCAACCACCAAACGATCCCAGGGACTCCCCATCTCCTCCCAGAAGATCTCAAAATGGATAGTTGAATGCTTAAGAATTGCATATTCAGCCTTTGGTAAAGAGCCACCTGCCAACTTCATGCACATTTGACCAGGGCCGTGGAAGCATCAGCAGCCTTTGTACAGGACATCTCCCTGTCTGATATATGCAAATCGGCCACCTGGTCGCCTACTCACACATTTGCTGCTCACTATGGCTATGTCTAGACTACATCCCTCTGTCGGCAGAGGGATGTAAATGAAGCACTTCGAAAGTACAAATGAAGCCGGGATTTAAATATCCCACGCTTCATTTGCATAATCACGTAATGGTGCTCTTTCAAAAAAGGGCTATTTCAAAAATTGAAACTGCAGTCTAGACGCGGTTCTTTCAAAAATGGGGCACTTTTTCAAAAGATCCTGTAAGGTTTACAATTTTGCGGTTTCAATTTTGAAATAGCGCTTTTTCGAAAGAGCGCCATTAAGTGATTATGGTTTACAGGATCTTTCAAAAAAGTGCCCTGTTTTCAAAAGAACTGCATCTAGACTGTTTTGAAATAGCGCTTTTTCGAAAGAGTGCCATTACGTGATTATGCAAATGAAGCGCAGGATATTTAAATCCTTGCTTCATTTGCACTTTTAAAATGCTTCATTTACATCCCTCTGCCGACAGAGGGATGTAGTCTAGACGTAGCCTATGTGTCCAGAGGAATTGTGTTCGGACATACTATCCTTACCATGGTCCAAAAGGACACTACACCTCCAAAGCTCCCACCTCCAGCGGATAAACTGCTTGTAGTCACCTAAGGTGGAGCACCCACAGGGACACTCCTTGAAGAAGAAGAGGGTATTACTCACCCTCTGCAGTAACTGACATTACCCACCCTTCCTCCCCTCTGCTTCAGTATTATCTCCATACTTTCTTAGGGCAGAGAAGGAACCAAGGACATCGTATCTTGTGCATGCGCATTGGCTGCCTAGCAGGTGCAGTGCTTTTGCACATGTGCAAGATAGCTGTCAAAGCCAGTGCTATTAAAATCTTCCAACTAGGTGCACTGTGGCGCCAAAATACCTAAGGTGGAGCATCCACAGGGACACCCATTTCAAAGAACATCAGTTACTGCAGAGGGTGAGTAACCCTCTCTTCTCCAAAACCTCCAGGAAGAAATCACAGCCAGTGTGGAGCAACCTGTCCAGCACCGTCTGTGATTTAGGGGGGCGTGTGATGAATGGGAGAAGTGCTGTCCTTTTGTGTTCAGTAAATAAAGAGTTAAACTCGGGTAGCTAGAAAGTGTTGTCAGGGAGCCACGAGAACTAATGGGAAGAAAGTGTTGAGACTGAATGAAAAGGGTACCTGCCTGCTGTTTTTCTTTGTCTGAGTTTAAACCAGGAGCTGGGGGGGGGAGGGGAAAGATTAATTGAACCATGCAGGAATACCATGCCAAAAAAAGAAATACCCAGGCATAGAAATGGACTGGACCTTGAAGTACGGATATGTGAGTAGATAGGGAATATTTATTTAGACTCAATCAGATTTTATTTCTTTGTTTTTTTCATAGAATCATAGGGTTGGAAGAGACCTCAGGAGGTCATCAAGTCCAACCCCCTGCCCAAAGAAAGATCAGCCCTAACTAAATCATCCAGTCCAGGGCTTTGTCAAGATGAGACTTAAAAACCCCTATGGATGGAGATTCCATAACCTGCCTAAGTAACCCATTCCAGTGCTTCACCATGCTACTAGTAAAACAGTGTTTCCTAATATCCAATCTGGACCTCCCCCACAGCAGATTGAGACCATGTGCTCTAGCCCCCTAATAATTTTTGTTGCCCTCTGCTGGAGTTTCTCCAATGCATCTACATCCTAATGAACTCTAATATACTATTCTTCTTCTTGACTATAAGGGCACACTGTCGACTCATATCCAGCTTCTCCTCCACTGTAATCCCCAGGTCCTTTTCTGCCAAATTGCTGCTTAGCCAGTCAGTCCTCAGGTTCTAATAGTGCTTGGGATTCTTCTGTCCAAGTGCAGTACTCTATACTTGTCCTTGTTGAACCCCATCAGATTTCTTTTGGCCCAATCCTCCAATTTGTCTAGGTCACTCTGGACTCTATCCCTACCCTCCAACATGCTGTCTGGTTAAATTCCTCTGTGTTGAATCCATGTGATTCCCCCCACCATGCACTGTAACTTTAAAGCTGAATCCCAGGGATACAATTCTCTGTGTTTTAATGTGTTCTTTTCTCAGTTGCTTTAGAACTCCTAGCAACCTAGTATGCTTTACCAAGTATATCTTTTGTTAATAAAATCAGCTTTTTTAAGGTAAGATTTGATTATGTCCTAGAAGGTAATAAGAGGTCTGTGTATGCATGCCTAAGGCTGAGAGGTCAGCTATCAGAGATTACAGTTTGTTTTCTTTTTTTTTCAAGCTCTCTTGTGGTAAAAGAGCTACCCCTCTTGAAGAAGTTGTCAAGTGCTTTCTTCCTGGGTTCAAGAAGAAAGGGGTTTTTTTTGTTTACTTGGGTGGTGGCAACCTAGCTTCTAAAATCTCTTCCAACCCTATGATTCTATGATTCTAAGGTCAGGGAATCTGTGACCTTGGGGAGTTTTTAAAACAGAAGCCTCTAGAGGCAAGGTATTTTAAGGTCACTTGTAGGCTTCTACCTTCTGCACTCAAAAATGCCAGAGTGGAGAACAACCTTAACAATATGCATGCTCATGACAATGGAACAAGCTCATTCAGCACCTAGGCTGGCTAAAGATGTCTCTCCTAGAACTTCTTTTATACACTGATACAAACAATTTACCTATTACATTCCAAATGTTGTTAGTTACCAACCCTATAACACCTTGTTTGAACAGAACACTATTATCGTGCATCCAATCCTTATTTTACAAAGGGTTTATATAGTCCTGTGCCATCTCTTAAAATGATGTGTAGTTACTGGAAAACTCTGCATGTCCTGTATTATCCTCTCAGATCATGAATAGTCTTACTTGTTGTTAACTATAATACCTAGAGTGTAGTTTTGTTAAGGCGAGGCTTCCTCTGATTCACAGCCTTAGGTCTGCTTTATTAGTTAAGCCTAGGGCTCCAGCAAGACCTGCGCTAAGTAGAGTAAATAGTTTCTGTTCCGACTTGAGCATCACCTGTTTATGCATCCACTGACTGCATTAGCCTTTTTGGGCACAACCTTTCAGTGGGAACTCATATTCAGCAGATTATTCATCTACCTACCGCCAAATCTTTTTCAGAGTTTTTGCTTGCCAGGATACAGTTTCCCATCATGTAAGAATAGCCTGCATTCTTTGTTCCTAGATGTATATATTTACTTTTAGACATACTAAAATGTGTATCGCTCCCACTTGTCTGATTTTTACTAAGTGATCTAGAGAACGCTGCTCTTTGTTCTTTTCATTATTTACCACTCCTCCAATTTTTGTCCTTTGCAAACTTTCAGTGATTTTTATGTTTTTTCAGGTCATTGACAAAAATATTAAACAGCATAGGGACAAAAGCAGATCTGTGCAGGAGACCAGTAGAAACATACTGAAGGAACAGAAGTTTGACACTGTGTAGATCCAAGCATGAGGGTTTATTACGCACAGCGCAGGTGGAGTGTCACTTTGCTTATTAGGCTCAGTGAAACTACAAAACAATAGATTACCATAGATTATATCGGGTGCCAATGAGTGGAGAGAAGCGACGGGTGGGAGTCCCCGAGCCCCTGGATAGGTTCTAGCAGCAAGATGTAATGAGCACAGTAAGCCAGTAGTCTAAAATATTACATAAATGCTTCACCTATGGCTCAGGTTTACGTGTATGTTAATAAACAGATGTTATGGCTCAAGTGTCATTTTTGCAATAAATAGGTTAAATCCTGATTCCAGGTCCATAGAAATGACGGGTGGCATCTCCCAGACAGGTTTGCTCACAAGTACATTCCTCTGTGGTCTTAAAGCAAAGAGAACAGTAAACAGTACACGGCATTGGCAATTTGTTTATCGATCACACCCCTTTTAAACTGAATTGGCATCTGTGAGGGATGGATATCATTACTCATGCTGGCATGCTGGCTGTCTCCCCTCCCCGAACGCTGCTATCTCCTCCTGAACTTGGGAGGCAGACATTCGAGGCCACTGCTTTGTCCATTTTATTGCCTTCCTGATTATTTCACCATTTTACCACCTCTTCCTTTGCTCCGGCTGTGGCATACTGTGTTTTTAAAATCTCTGCCTGCCGGGGTTTGTGAACTTGTACTCAAAAGATTCCTATGGGTCGGCTTTCACCTTCCCCTGAGGCATCAGGGTTAAATCACCCTGACTGCTGACCATATGGTCTCAATCTCCACTTAGGTCAACCTTATGTGCTTCCCCCTTTGATGTCATAATGTGTAATTGATTGCTGACTGAGGATGTGCATCTCCCCCTTGGATCTCGTGTTCTCAAGTCCCACGGATCAGTTATCAGCCCCTTTGGGGAATGTGCGTCTCCCCCTTCTGTATACAGCTTGCTTAATTGATTGCTGACTGAGGATGTGCATCTCCCCCTTGGATCTCGTGTTCTCAAGTCCCACAGATCAGTTGCCAGCCCCTTTGGGGAATATGCGTCTTCCCCTTCTGTATACAGTTTGTACCACGGTCTTAGTGCACACAATGCCGGCCTTAATTAGGGGCTTGTACTATTCGAAGGTGTATACATCATATGCCTGTCGGAGGGCTTCCATCAGGACTTGCAATGTTACGTGCAGTGATGACATGAGACCACCGGTTCACGCTGCCTGCCGCCTTGCGTACCCAGCCAATCCTGGGCTTAATGTATGGCTTAATTGCTCTCTGGTGGTTTATCCAGTCCCGCTGTAACACACCCCTTAGCTTAAACAGTACACAACCCTCTTGTACTTGCCCCCCTTTTTATGGGTACCCTTCAGGCCTGACCCTTATGCTTGATTCACACATGTCCAGGTTTCTCTCTGTCTTAAATTTGGAACAGAACCCGGATGTGTCTGAGGAGAAAGAGAGACTTCCATCCCTAGCCTAATGAGGTGGTAAAGTAAACATACTCACCCCTCTTGGATGTCAGTCTCTGGCCCCGTTCAGCTCACAAGCCTGGATCCCGGACGAGTCCCCAACTGAAGGAACAGAATCTGGACACCGTATGTGAAGCAAGCAGGAGAGTTTATTACAAACAGCGCTGTCAGAATGTCACATCACTTATTAATAGAGATGTAGCCTTGTTAGTCTAGTATAGCTGAAACAAAAAATAGGACTATGTAGCACTTTAAAAACAAGATGGTTTATTAGGTGATGAGCTTTCGTGGGCCAGACCCACTTCCTCAGATCAAATTGTGGAAGAAAATAGACATGACCATATATACCAAAGGGATACAATCCCTTTCAAGTCTGGTGTGAAAATGTCTTTGAAGCAGTATGCAGGTAATCAAGTCATTGAGACAATGCCCTTTCTGGCTGAAATGGCAAGAAATTGGTTTTTCTTTGTGATACTGTCTGATATCCATTTTGTGTGCATTGATTCTTTGGCGAAGCGTCTGAGACGTTTGTCCAATATACATAGCAGATGGACACTGTCGGCACATGATGATATAGATTATATTTCTGGATGAGCAGGAATATGTGTTCTTGATCTTATAACTGAATTGGTTAGGTCCAATAATGGTGTCAGCAGAGTAAATATGTGGACAAAGCTGGCAACGGGGTTTGTTGCGAGGAAAAGTCCCAGGGTTGGTATTAGTGTGGTATGTCCTGTGGTTGTTGGTAAGAATCATCCTGAGGTTAGGTGGTTGTCTGTAGGAGACTATGGGTCTGTCTCCCAGAGCCTCTCGGAGTGTAGTATCCTGTTCTAGTATAGGTTGTAGTTTATTGATAATATCCTGTTCTAGTATAGGTTGTAGTTTATTGATAATATCATATTATCATATGCTTCAAAGACATTTTCATACCAGACTTGAAAGGGAAACCTCTGAACTGTCATTCATGCTTAAATTTGACACTTTATGCCGGGGTCTCAACAAAAACGCTAATTACCTTACCCATTACAAAGATAGCTTCCCCAATTATCACCTCTAATATCATTAGCTCACAGACATTTACCTCCCCCCCCATATCCCCCCTCTGCTCTGAAATTTGATTTGTCCTTTTTATATGTGTTCACTTTTTTTGATTGTATCCCTTTGGTATATATGGTCATGCCTATTTTCTTCCACAATTTGATCTGAGGAAGTGGGTCTGGCCCACGAAAGCTCATCACCTAATAAACCATCTTGTTAGTCTTTAAAGTGCTACATAGTCCTATTTTTTGTTACATCACTTATTAGGCTAAGTGAACACTGCCAAACAATAGGTTACAACTAGTTATATAGGCTGCTCAATGGGCAGATCAAAGTGATGGGAGGGGGGAAGATCCCGGACCCCCTGGATAGATGCTAATAGTAAGGCAAGATAAGAGCAATAATATAAAGTTACATAGTGTTTCCAGTAAAACAAGTATTTAAACAAAGCAGACATCGATTATCAGTTAAGTGGTGATATGTCTGTCAGCTTCAAGAAGGTATCTCTGCAGGATGTGGTCCATCTGGAGATTAAAGCAGAGATATTACGAGTACTTGTTTCTAGCAGCATTGAATGTGTCATGTCCTGTCTCCCACCCTGAGCTAGGTGTGTGGGGGGGGCGGTGGTAACCATTGTGTATTGTGTTTGTGTGCCAGTCCCAGACTCCAAATTTACAATAGGGGTTCTTAACAGAATATCATAGCCTGCCTCAGAAATTTTCATCCTACAATGTGGTCTAATATAGAATTCCCCTCTGGATGCAACACTTCTTGAGGTAGGAAATATCTAATATCTACAATATTTAGAAATCCCAAAGGTGTTTAAGGACTGGCAGCAAGAAACTTCCAGCATGTGTCACTCACACTGAAGTCCCTCATGGTCAAGTAGCTTTTCTCTCTGCCCATTATAGCTGAGTGTGGAAGGAGATGGTAATCTTGTTCCCTCCTCATGTGATTTGTGGTCTATAGCAGATGTCTACTGATACCTCATTTTGTGCTTTATCTGTTAAGACACTGATCCATAAGCACTCAAAATATTTTTCTTCTGAATTATAAATTATTTGGAAACAGGTAATGCCATTTTTGAGAGAGTATGCCATACCCTTTCCTCCTTCACCCATTCAGTCCTTTCTGAGGGTATGTCTACACTGCAGCGTTAATTCGAGTTATCTTAATTCGAAATAGTTAATTCAAATTAAGCTAATTCAAATTAATGCATCTACACACAAAATGCAGTTCGAATTAGCGTTTTGCTATTTCGAAATAGCACGTCCACACTGAGTGGACTCTGAATCGGAGTTAAGGCTGGCTGGAACCAGTTCCGGCAGGACACCAGGTCAGGACTTAATGTGTGGGGCTGCTGCCTGAGGCTATCTGAGGTCTGTGCTTAAAGGGACCCTACCCCCACCCCGGACAGACAGTTCTCAGGTTTCCCTGCTTGCTTGTCTACTTCGATGAGGGACAGCAAAGCATTTGTGTCTCTGCATGCTCTGCTTGCCCTCACTCGGGACACCACAGCACTCTGCCACAGGGAGCCAGAGCTGCCCCTGGGCACTCTGGTGCGTCTTGTGGACATGTTGCCATCAGCCCGGCTGCACTTGCTGCAGGCTGCCATCCGGGAGGTCCATCAGGAGGCTGTCAGTATCCAGGGGGCCCTGTGGGAGAGCTTCCGCCCCAAGGAGCACTAACAGTCTCCCTGGTCTGCCCCACTGGGGGCTTGTGCCTCATTCCTCCCTCATGTCCTTCCACTTAGCCCCCCCTTCCTGATGTCAAATAAAATACATTTTTTTTCAAAAATAGAAACTCTGTTTATTTAACAAAACGGCGGGGGGGGCGGAGGAACCTCTGGGGAGACTGGAGAAAGGAGGTGGGAGATGGGAGGAGAGAGGGTGGAAGAGGGGAGGGGGAAAATTGGGAGGAGGGAGCTGGAAGGGGGAAGCAAAGGGAGGAAGGGGGAGGGGAAGCTCAGTGCTCAGGGATGAGGGTTTTGTCGGGCCACATGTCTCTCAGCATGGCGGGTGCGGGGGCCTCGGCATCCCCGGGGGGATGGGGAGGAGGGTGTGGAGGTTGAGGAGGGAGAGGTGGGAGAGGGAGAAGTGGGAGGAGGAACGGTAGCTGGGGGGGCAGCAGGCGCTGGAGCGGCATGAGGCAGCATGCTCTGCACCAGGGTCTGCAGATGGGTGCAGATGGCACGACCCTGGGCAAGCAGCTCCCTCTGGAACTCCCATTCTTCCTGTGCCCGCTGCTCCATGATGCGGATCAGGGCTCGCAGGGCCCCCAGCTGCTGCTCTCGGTACCCCTGCCGTGTTGTGGTCGTCCTGTGGAGCCCTCAGGTGCAGGAGCATGTCCCAGGTGGGGTGGTGCGCCCTGCATGTGCAGCTGATGCGGCTGTGGAGAAAGAAGAGAAATGGTCAGTTCTCCCTGGGGACACAGTGGGTAAAGCCCAGCCCCCTTCTGTGAGGTGAGAATGACAGTGCCCTGCACCGTCAGAGCCGCTGTGCTTGCACAGAGGCCATGGTCAGAATGTCTGGCCATCCCCGGGAGTGGGAGCTGCCCCAAGACTGCACCCAGGCCCCTGTGCTGTGTATAGTGTGAGTGAGGTGTGGGGGGAGATGTTAGAGGGGGCTTGTGAAGGGAGGGTGTCCTGCTGTGTCCCGCCCTGGGGTCAGGAGCATGTCAGGTCTCTTCACACACGTGTGTGGCTATCAGGCCACAGCCCCTGTGTGGCACGCAGCTGGAGCCACCTGCCTAGGAGTGGCACGGCACATGCTTGCACATGCACAGATTGCTGCGTGATCCGTGGTAAGCAAAGCCCACGCACGCGGTCCCTGGTCTCCCTCCCCACCCCCCCGGGAAGGGGACAGTGATGGCACTTATATGGTGTCGAAGCAAAAACGCTCCTCTCTGTTTAGGCAGCTAACAAACAGCTTTATTAATTAATAAAGCACAGCATGAGCCAAATGTGGTCCCAGCAAAGCCAGGCCCAGTAAGGCTGGCTAATACAATCAATTCTAGTATTTTATACCCTTAACCAAACAAGTCTGATGCCAGGGCATTCCATCAAAACAAACTTCAAAGAGAAATTATCAGCACAGAAAGAAACAGGGTTTTAGGGAGTTTGAGCTTCAGCTCAAAATAGTTCATTAACACATTCCAACAGCCCATCCTCCTGGCCTTTCTCACATTGGTGAAGGTCAGTTAACTTTCTAGTGCACGTGCAGAAGCGAGAAACTTAAATGGCTTCTGTTATATGAAGTGGCTTCTAGCTAAATATGAAATGGTTTCTACAATGGTGTGGCCTCCCCGGACGACCCTGCTGACTCTGCAGGTGGGACTGCTCGGGGGTCCTGGCGGTGGGGTGGCTCCTGCTCCGTGCCCTGGTCAGGGCCCTCTGGTCCCGGCTCACTGCCACCTGGAGTGGCATGGACCATCCCTCCCCCGAGGATGCGGTCCAGTGCCTCAAAGTAGGGGCAGATGTCTCCCCCTGCTGAGGAGCTGCCCTGAGTGGCCCTGGTGTACCCCTGCCACAGCTCTTTAATTTTCAGGTGCACCTGCTCCTGGGTGCACCTGTGGCCTTTCTGGGCTATGGTGGCAGCTATGCGGAGATCATGGACATTGGGGGCCTGCCCTCAAACCTCAATGAGGTCCATGATCTCCTCACTCGTCCAGGAGGGAGCGCGGCGTCTATGACCCATGGCTGGCTCCTGTGTGCTGGGGGACTGGGCAGGGGATGGCTGGCTGGCACTGGCTGCCCGGCTCATCATGGGGCCACTGGGTCAGGGGCAGAGACTGCTGGCATGCTTGGATCTGGCATGTGCAGTCTGCCAGAGTCTACCCCTTTAAGGGCTCCGGGGGAGAGGAGAGGAGTTTTCCTGGTTTGGCCCAGAGTGGCCACCAGGGGAAACTGGGAAGGGCTGGAGGCCAGCTAATTCGAAATAAGCATCTACACAGCACTTATTTTGAATTAGCTATTTCGAATTTGGCGTTACTCCTCATAAAATGAGGTTTACCAAACTTGAATTAAGCACCCCACTATTTCGATTTTATTTTGAAATAGCAGTTTGCTTGTATAGACACTATTAAAGTTAATTCGAAATAACGGCTGTTATTTCGAATTAACTTTGCAGTGTAGACATACCCTAAGAGAGTATAACCACTGGTTTTCATATTCCAGTCTTACAACCCATCCTATCATGCTAGATTGACTAAATACTCATCCTGTGCCTGGAATAGAATCTAAGATCTCCCTGAGTATTCTACACTGGTGTTTTTAGTACAAGTATGTCATATTATATAGTAATACTCCCAATGCAGGCTTAGTTCAGTAAGAACATTGTAGAGAATAACTTCCTTTAATATTTGCTTAAATAGGTAGAAAAATACTGATTTTGCTCTTTAGTTACCCTGAAGATTTTTATCTAAATTTCAGTTTGGTATTAATAAGATGTTTCTTTGGTAAAAATTACAACATTCTGTCCTTTTGGTATTAATGGTATATGATAGCGGCTGCAGCCTTGGAGAATAGGATTGCCAACTCTGAAGCCATTCTGGGAGACTTTTTTTTCCCACGATGACATTTCTTTTTCTTAAAATACCTTATGAAAATCTCCAGGGTTTTTTCAATAGTAACCAGTGGTATGTCTATACTAGCTCATTAGTTCGAGCTAGGTAGGCAAATGAGGGCAACTGGAGTTGCAAATGAAGCCCGGGATTTAAATATCCCGGGCTTCATTTGCATGTTCCCGGGCACCGCCATTTTTAAATCCCCCTTAGTCCGAACTCCGTGCCCGCGGCTACACACGGCACAGACTAGGTAGTTCGAATTAAAGATCCTAATTCAAACTACCGTTACTCCTCGTGGAGCTAGTGTAGACATACCCCAGGAGATTGATGCCAATCCCAGGAGACTCTGCAATCCTGGTTTTCCCCCTATATGGAACGGTAGTATGCTGACTTTCATACTGGTTGGAATTACTTCATATTTAGTGTTAGTAGGAATTATTTAGAACATTTTCAATATAGCTGCTTGTTACTCTCTGACATTTCATCTGTGGAGTAGCTTACACTTTAGAGTGCATTGCACATTGCTATTTTCTGGCCTTCAATTTACTGGGCCATGTGATTCAGAAAATTCTAACTTATCTAGATTCTTCTTTGTGCAATCAGACATTTACTTGTCTCTCTTTGTTGTTACCTTATTAGACATCAAATTTTCAAATGAAGGGTATCTGATTTGACTTGTGGTATGATTCAGTTTTTATCTTTCCCAGGATTAAAGTTTACTTTTGGATCTCCTCTCTCATTCATATTTTCTTCATTGCTTCTGCTTACAGTTGCAGTGGACATATTGTTTAGTTACTGCAGTTATGTTATATGAAAAATAAGAGCAACACTATGGACTGGATACCTGCTTCTAACTTCCCTGTTGCTAATGTTTCCCTCCCCCCCCTTGCTTCAATACAAAAATGAAAATGATGCTCTACTAGAAGATGTACGTAGTGTTGCTCAGGGTTCTTAATGCAAGTAAGTTTTTTGTTTTTCTTCATTTAGAGCATTGTTCTGGCTTGGAGCTGGGGATGAGGGGTTCAGTATGCAGGCTGCTCTGAGGAGAGCAGATAACCCCAGCCCTCCCTCATCACAGCAGCTTGGGGCCAAGTGAGAAGTTCCAGTTGCAGTGGCCATAGCCAGGGGTAGTGGTGCATGATCCCTGGCTGGGAACCAGACAGACACACACAAATGGACAAACTCTTTGAAATATATAGTAGATAGCTCTCCTTTCTCTACCCCTGCCCCTAGCAGGCCAATGGGGTTATAACTGTCCTGATCCCCATCTCTGGCTTGTTGCTGCCCCCCTGTGGTCATTCTACAGTATAACTCCCTCCTGCCAGACCCCTCCCTTTCCATTTTATGAGACAATATCTAATCCCAGGTGCATTCAACTGCTTACCTTGCTTTAAACTATGATAAGTGGAAGCTGCATATGAAAATTGGTGGTCCTAGCTCTTATCATTTAGGAGTTCTTGAATGGATAGACAGGTACACACACATTTCAAAAATATATAGTAAGATTAACATTTAAGCTGATTGGCAAGATCCTGATTGGGCCCCAATCCCGATTTAAATAACATTTTTTTACAAAATGGATAAAAACTTTCAATCACTTCCATAATTTGTTTGTATTACATAAGGACAAGATAGCTCACTCCACAACTATTGGGCTTTACAGTTCATTGTCAAATTTCTGCTTTGAGTGTTCTAAAAATCAAATAATTTCTAATAGATCCCCTACTCTGTGCTTCTGTGAATTACTGGCTTTTGAGTGCACCAAATAGTAGCTAATGTTACCCTACACAGATTGTCACGCAAGCAGAATAACAAATGTTTTGCAACTATGTAACTTTATTTTTCAGAAAGTTTTATAACTACTTTCACATTTCCACAATATTTCCAATTTTACACAGAAAACAATTCAGTTTTATCAAGCACCTTCCGAACTCCTTGAGTGTACAATATTTCTCTTCATGCGCCTGTTTAATTATCTCTACAATTATTGGTAAAAACATGGCATGTATGTATAAGAAACACTTTATAGGAAATGTTTATATCTACCTATCTTTTACTAAAGTATTTGTGTAGTGCATGTGAAATAAAACTATCCTGTAATATCTTAATTTCTTCATGTGGGCTGTTTTACTCCCTTGATGGGAGTGCGTGTATATAATTAGGTTTGACATTTTGTTCCATTTCCCAACACACTACTTGTTCCCCTCAAACCTGGCATAATAGTGGGTACATCATATACCAACAAATTGCATATTAGTACAGAAATTCAAGAGCTACAGTTTCTAAAAGGCTATACAATAGAGTGGCTTCAGGGTTGTGATCTTGTTTCCAGAAGAATTGTACTGAAAAGCATGTTGCGTCCTGGAGGACTTAATTTGATGTAGCAGTGGACCTGAGTGTTGGAAGTAGGTTATGTGGTCCGAATTCTTCAGCCTTCCATGAATCCTCTAAACATTCCTGTGGAAATGCTGTGGATTCCAGTTTCTGTTGGAAATGTCTATATCGTACATTCTTTTAAACAAACACTTATTTGAATTTTTATACACTACCTGCTTTTTCTCCAATTTTTTGTGAGGGATATCTGGCAATAGTCTGGAGAAATTATCTTCAGACTAGTTGCCATGACATTTTAAAATCAGTTAAAGCTTTGCAGATATATAATTAAGCTTTGATTGGTGAAGCTTAATGGGTCTAGAGACATCATTTATTCTATTAATAAGAGTATATACAGAAGCAGCCAATGTAACAAAAACAAAACAAAAAGAAGTTTGGTCTGCAAACAAATTTATTTTACAACAGAGTATAATGAAATCCTATATTTCATCTCGAGTCATTAATGGTTGTAAGAACAATCCAGCTGTTCCTAGAATACATACCAGAATAAAAACCCACAGAAAAATGCGATCAATTACCATAGCGACATACTTCCAGTCATCCTGAATCTGAGAAATATAAACACAGACAAATAAGACTGACAGTAGGCATGTTCTGATAAAGGTAAAGTATACTGATGTGTAAATTGGTAAGATCAGAACTTTCTTCTGTGTTCAGCCAAAATGTACATGGAAGCACTTTCATGCACAGGATGTTTTCTCTTTCATATGAGAAAACTACCACCCAAACTTTTGAGGTAGCAGAAATTCATCAGAATTCATTATTATCCTTGTTCCCCCGAAATGACTGAAACTTGATTTGCATAAGTTACAGGTGCTATCTTTCTAAATGAATGCCATCTTTGTAACACTATTTTAACACTTAGTTCCTTTCACTAAGTTTTTCTAGATGAACACAGCATGTGTACATATTTCATTCTTTAATGGTATTACAAAAATGAGAACAATGAGGACTTTGATGCAGAAAATAGATTTTTCTTTAAAAGAACCAGAGCTCTTAAAGCTGAGAGTGATCAAAAGTGCATACTGAAAACATGTCCTGAAACAGAAAAACTATAGCACTTAAGAAAAATGTCAAATTCAGAGCCCTGAACTTCATTGTTCTGTATTTATCCACAGGAGTTAAGCATGAACATTATTAGCAAGGTTAGCCTCACTTCTTCTGTGAGCCAGGTTAGTAAATATTCATTTTATGGCCATAGTGATTTGCCCAAGAGTACACAGTGAGCCAGTTGCAGTGCTAGAATTTCCCAAGCTCTCATTCTGACTGTAAATCTAAAGCTTGCTCCCCCTTCCCCTTATTATATCAAAGGGTTAATGTAATAAACTTCACTGTAGCAGATGGAGCTCAGTGCAACACCATGTTTCCCCAATATGAACTTAAATCAATTGATTCAAGGCCCATAAACCTATAATGTAAACAATGTGGCTGTGTCTAGACTGGCCAGTTTTTCCGCAAAAGCAGCTGCTTTTGCACAAAAGCTTGCCAGCTGTCTACACTGGCCGCTTGAATTTGCGCAAGAGCACTGACGTTCTAATGTAAGAAATCAGTGCTTCTTGCGCAAATACTTTGACGCTCCCATTCGGGCAAAAGGGCCAGTGTAGACAGCTCAGTTTTGTTTTGAGCAAAAAAGCCCCGATGGCTAAAATGGTGATCGGGGCTTTCTTGTGCAAAAGTGCGTCTAGATTGGCCACGGACACTTTTGTGCAAAAAGTGCTTTTGCGCAAAAGTATCCGTGCCAATCTAGACGCTCTCTTGCGCAAATACTTTTAACAGAAAACTTTTCTGTTAAAAGCATTTGCGCAAATTCATGCCAGTCTAGACGCAGCCTGTGGGTTATTTGTATCAAGAAATTGTGGATTGCTTTCCAGTGGTTTTATGAAAGGCAGCTGGCATGTTTACATCTACAAACAAAAAACACACTCCAACACTCATGGTAAATAATTTCTGTAGCGTCAGAAACTAATGCTGAAAGTTGTTCTTACCTCTTTGGCTTCATTCTGCATTTTCATATTCTCTGCAATATATTTGACACTTTCAATGGCATCTCTTATTTCTGGTGACAAAACTGAAAGTGAAAGCAGAGCATCTACCGATTCATAGCTTGAACTCCTTGTAAGATTGCCACTGAAGTCAGAAAACTTTTTTCGTTGATACTGACAACAGCTGCATGCTGTATCTTGACATATGAAGCCTTCTTTGCAGCATTTGGTTTCAGAGTTGCTGAAGCAATTTAAGTCTGAGAGCTCAACACTGTAAAGTGGCTTTAGCTTCTGAGTATTCTCTTCATCACTGGCAGGTCTGGTCATAAACATGATCTTGGGAAGTAAGTTCAAGAAAATGGTCTTCACCCACTCAGGCATTGTGTGTGTTTTGGGTGTTCTATAGTGCACATTGAGTACAAACACAGTAATGACAATGGAAAGAGTTACGAATATCATAGTGAAGAGGAGGTATTCTCCAATTAGTGGGATCACCAAAGAGGTAGAAGGGATGGTCTCTGTGATCACTAAGAGAAACACAGTTAAGGACAAAAGGACTGATATGCAGAGTGTAACCTTCTCACCACAGTCTGAAGGCAAGTAGAACACCAAAACTGTTAAGAAAGAAATCAGTAGACAGGGGATAATCATATTGATGGTATAAAATAAAGGCAGGCGCCTAATATAAAGCGAATAGGTGATATCTGGATATATCTCTTCACAACAGTTGTACTTAATGTCATGTTTATATCCAGGTGCTTTAATAATAGCCCATTCTCCACTCTCCCAATAGTCTTTGAGGTTCATTGTAGAGCCAATTAAAACTAAGTCAATTTTAGCTTTATCGTAAGACCAGGAACCAAACTTCATGGTGCAGTTTTGGTAGTCAAAGGGAAAGTAGGTTACATCTATTTTACATGAACTTTTAAAAATAGCTGGAGGTATCCAGGTCACTTCTCCTGTGTATTTCAATAAGGCCTTTGTCTTGTCATCAACTTGGAAATCCCCAACTGCACTGCAAAAATAAACCCAGGGGAAAATAAAAAGTCAGGCAGTTCAACTAATCTGATTACTTTCATATAATAAGTTAAGAACATAGATATACATATATACAGTGACTCTGGATTCAAGCAGCATATGTCAGCAAGTGCACACTTCAGTGTTCCTGCAGTAATGTTAACTGTGCTGAATTATATGTGTGGGACTAGATCCATGGTTGGTGTCAATAAGCATAGTTCCATTGACATTTGTGGACATGAGCTGCTGAAGATCGAGATGGTAATTACTTCTATAACGTGGCTGAATGGAATCCATGCCCACAAGGCCAGATTAGGAAGGGCTTTTTAGGAGCTGCACCCCAGAGCCCCAGAATAAGGGGGACCTGCGAAAAGAACTCTGGGCTTGCAAAAATGCAGATTTTTGCACAGGCCCTCTTAGCCCAGGACCCCTGGCTGCCATTAAAGTCCCTGAATTCCAGCCCTAACTGGTGGGGTGGGGAGCAGCTGCTCCATATGCTGCCATCCTGTCCCTGCTGGTCTGGAGCTGTCAGTGCCAGAAAGCTCTATCTGAGCACTTCCCTTGCCTGAAGACTCTGTCCCTGCAGCTCCTATGGGCAGGGAATTGTGGCCAATGGGAGCTGAAGGGAGTGGTGTCTGCTGACGAGTGCAGGGCAGCATGCAGAGCTCCCTATCCCCTCCCTGAGCTTATGCCAACAAAGGGGAACTGCCCCCTTGCCCCAGCCCTGAGCCTCCTCCCTCTTCCTAACTCCTGCCCAAATCTTGTATTTCTTGTCCTGAACCACCTCCAGCATATTAACTCCTGCCCAGAGCCTCCATCCCTACCTCCTGCCATGAGTCCTTTCCCACACCTAACGCCCTCCCACACCCTCCCGTCCTGAGCTTCCTCCTACACACTTACTCCCTCCCAGACCCTGCACTTCAACCCCCTGCCCAAGCCCTGAGCCCCTTCCCACACACTATCGTCCTGAGACCCCTCCTACACCCAACCCCCTCCCTTAACCCACAGCCCTCTCCTCCACTCTGATAACCTCATTTTTGGCCTCACCTCAGAAACTAGGAGGCTCACAAAATCTAATATCCTGAGGCCCCCAAAAGATTTCATATGACCCTGCACAGCCGAAGCAGCAAACAAGAACTCTTGTGTCAAAACAAAGTGATGAACAAATTGATCTTCCTTACTGTGCTTGGTCCCCTCTCCATCCCCACAGTAGCTTGCAGTATCACTCCTTTGTGCAAGCAGAAATTCAGGGCTTCTGCTGCAACTTGTCACTGCAGATACATGGAACAGAGCAGGACCATCTCCCAACCTGTTCACAATCACATAACGTCCTTGGGGCAATTTCAGCTGTTGCTTACATGGAAAAGTAAGATGGGATTTCATTTTTAGCTATTTATGTAATTAGCAAATGCAGAAGAGAAAGAGCCAGCACCACATGACCAGCCAGCTCTTTATGGATCTACCACAGGGGTGGGGAACCTTAGGCCCAAGGGCTGGATGCAGCCCTTGGCGTGCCGGGATCTGGTCCCCAAGGCTCAGCCACCCCCTACCAGCATTGGGAAGCCTGGTAGGTGCTGCTCCAGCCCCCCTGCTATGTCCCTGGGGGGTGGAATGCACAAAATCTACTAGGAAGGGCTTTGGTGTGTGAGGGGAATGTGGGGAGGGTTTTTCTCTTCAGCTGGGAGCACAGTGAGGGTTTTTTTTCTATTTCTCATTTGTGTGTGGTCCCCGACTGATTTTTCTGTGGGTCAGTGGCCCCCAACCCAAAAAAGATTCCCACTCCTGATCTACCAGCATGTGCTCTGCAGACCACAGCTTGGGACCTCCTGTATTGGAGAGTATTCCAAGCATGTTTCACAGAGGCTGGTTTCCTTAAATAGTGTATAGCCAACATATCATCTCAGTAGCATTTTTGGTCTCCTATTAACTTGTTGGAAGCAAAAGTTCTAGGAAAATACCATACCTGGGGCTTTTAAATACTTATACTTAATGCTGTGTTTATGTCAAATGGGTAGCAATTTTTACTGCAAAAATATTTGGATCTAGTGGTCCTGTCAATTAAAGCTCTGAATAACTGAAGAATTTCTTATCTGTAAATGAGAGGAAAGTTATGTAGCAGAATTATGTGCTTCTTCTTACTGCCATCCTTGTACATAGTGCAGAAAACATTTAGGCTGCATCTAGACTGGCATGATTTTCCGGAAATGCTTTTAACGGAAAAGTTTTTCCGTTAAAAGCATTTGCGGAAAAGAGCGTCTAGATTGGCACGGACGCTTTTAAGCGTCCGTGCCGCTCTAGACGCGGTTTTGCACAAGAAAGCCCCGATTGCCATTTTCGCCATCGGGGCTTTTTTGCGCAAAACAGTCCTCCCCTGTCTACACTGGCCCTCTTGCGCAAATACATTTGCACAAGAGGGCTTTTTCCCGAACAGGAGCATCATAGTATTTGCGCAAGAACACTGACGATCATACATTAGATCGTTAGTGTTCTTGCGCAAATTCAAGCGGCCAGTCTAGACAGCTGGCAAGGTTTCAAACTTGCCAGTCTAGACACAGCCTTATAGAAAGAGTGGGGAGAGGAAGGAGCACAGGGATGCAGAGTCTGATGTTTCCTGTTTGTTTTCTCTTATTAAAGAGAATTGTTAATACTGATTAGCTCAACAGACCACAGAAGTGTTGCTCTTCAAAAGAAGCAGTAATTGGGAATAGTTCTGCTACCAGAGAAGTAACAATTTGCAAGACACACCTGTAATAATTGTGTGTTAGGACCTGGGTTTGATTAAAATCTTCGGTCTTTTGTAGTAGTCATGTGAATGCTCAATCTTTTAAAAACAGAGTAAGCGTAAACACAGTTGATGTAGCATATTCTTACTTGTTATATAAGACAATGTCTGGCTTCCAGATACTGTCAGATGGAACACGAATAAACTCTGCACCTCCATATTCCTCTGGATTCCACTTAAGTTTGTAATCATTCCAGATCTAAACACAGAAGAAACCAAACTGCATTAGGATTACAAAAAGGCCCATCAGAAATTGTGGACTATTTAACCCATCCTTTCCATTAAAACAAAGTGCTGTCATGTCACTTTTATAAAGTTGGTGTTTGGTTTTTTCAGAAGCTCTGACTAGATGTATTACCTTTTAAGAACATGTTATTTGTCTTAGGCTAATTTGAGAACCTGTTGTGCCAGGTGCTTTACATGCACAGGAGAGAGCTCCTACCCCAAAGACCATGCATTTTAAATAGACAAGCTGCAGAAAGGGTGACATGGCAAACAGACTCAATTAGGTGAAGTGAATTTGTTGCAGAGCTAAGAATACATCGCAGGTCTCCTGATGCCCAGCCCAGTGCCTTTTACACTAGACCAGGCTGCCTCCTCTTCCTCTTAGTTCCCAATTACATTCGAATGTGATCTATTTTCATGCTATGATTTACACTTATATAGGGAAGCAATCTTACAATATCTCTCAAGCAACCAGAGAGATTTCTGAGTTTTCTAAGCTAGCTCCCTGCCAGATCCCTCCAGCTAAAGTAGCACAAGAGGATAGGGCTTAGTTAATGCTTGAATAAGAGATCTCAAAAGAATGTCCAAAATACTATAAGAAACAGTGATGATAATTCAGTGGGTGACACTGTTCCCTCTGAGATACAATTTGGGTGAAGTATCTTTTATTGGTGCAACTACTATTGATGAGAAAAAAGCTTGAAAGATTACACAAGCCTCTTCTTCAGGTCTGGAAAACTAAGGCTATGTATACACTGCACTTTTGTCAGTAACACTTTTGTCAATCAGGGTATGTCTACACTGCAGCGTTTTTCCAAAATAACGGGCGTTATTCCTTAAAAAAATACTTGCATCCACACTGCAATTGCATTCTTTTGACAAAATGTCGAAAGAATGGAGTGGTTTTTCCGACGACAGTAAACCTTTTTCTACAAGGAAGAATGCCTTTTCCGAAAAAGCTTTTTCGGAAAAAGGCATGTGTGGGTGCAGAAGAAGGAGTTCTTCTTTGGGTAGTCCCCGTGGGTGCTCCACGTCTGGTGTCGGGCTGGTCCCGGCGCCGCGAATCGGAGCTTGCCAGAGCTGTGTTCGGCTGGACCGCGCGTGCGCGAGCCAGTTTTGCGCCTTTCATGTGCCGCGCATGGTCCAGCGCCCTCCAGTTTTCCTCTAATCCGCCCCTGGTCACGGACGGAGCTCCCTTCATCTCCTCAGGCTTCCTGAGGGAAAGTTCAAAACGATTTTAGACATCTGTTTCATTATACTTCCAGTTCATTAATGTGTTCCTTATTTTAAGTTAATGATTATTATAGAATTCTCTGCTGTTCATAGATATAGTTGAAGGTCTCAGCTATCTCTGCCGCGCAGCCCTCAGAGCCGCGGCTCCGGCAAAAAAAAAAAAAAAAAAAAAAAAAAAAGAAAGAGAAAAGAAAGACACAGTATAATGATAAGAAAAGAAACAGTTACCATTTGTATATAGTTATATTGCTGCCTTCTACGGACGTTTTTCTGTTACAACTCCTAGTTTACCAACTTTCAAAAAAAAAAAAGGAAAGAGATACATTGGTACCCAGCTAGCTCCGGCTGAGCTAAGTTCAGTAGTTCTCGGACCCTTTACTCAACAATGTATGTACACATGTAAAAGGGGGAGAGGAGAACAAGACTCAGATAATAAAACAGGCATAGGTACAATTCATAAAGGAGAGAGAAAGGGGCAGACGGAGAAACGAGAGAAAACCCCCTTCAGACAGCCAGCATGCTGGGCTCCCCCGGCTTCAAAAAGTGCACTATGTGCAGGGACTCAGTGCCGGTCTCTGCCGGACACTCTGCTTGTGCCCGCTGCCTTGGGGAGGCACATATCCCCCAGAAATGTAGCCACTGTGCTAAGCTTACGACGAGAGCACGCAAGGAGCGGGAAAGACGGCTGAAGGAAATCCTCTTTGATAAGGCTCTCCTGCCTTCCAGCACTCCAGGCTCCTCGGCATCGGACCCGACCGCAGGAAAGCGGAGGGCTCCCTCCCCGGCTATGTCTTCCCCCAAGAGGAAGAAAGCCTCTCCTGCTCGTTCCCTGCAGATTGCCCCGCAGCAGCGGGTGAGCGCAGGTGAAAAGCCGACCACTTCAACTTCAAAGACAGCCCATGCAGCCACTTCAAAGAAGCCAGCCGGCACTTCCCGGCTCCGGCTGCCTCCGGCACCACAGACAGCAGGGGGGCCCCTTAAGGGGACAGCCTCCCCCGCACCACCGGTGTCGGGCTCTCTGACTACGGTACCCACCCCCCCTCACAGGGAGCTGTCCTCAGCACCCCCGGCACCCACGGTACCCAGCACTGAGCAAATGACTGCGTCAGCACACCCACCTGAACCTCCAAGCTTGCAGCCTGCAATCTCTGAGCAGCTAGCAACAGCTTCTACTAATGCAGCACCAAGGACGAGCATCCAGGCAATTTCCCTCTCCCCTTCCCCGGTGTTCTCTCCAGAGCCATCGCCTCACCCTTCCACGTCTGCACACCATGCGGCGGAGCGCAAGGAGCATCATAGGCGAAGCTTATCCTCTTGCCACCACTGCTATAGGGAACGTAGCTGCTCACATTATAGATATTCGAGATCTCGATCTCCATCAAGGCGATTCCATTCCCCGACTCGCTCGCCACGCAGCACTTACTATGTCAGGCACGGCACCGTGGGATCCTCTAGACGTTCATCACCTGCAGCCTCTGATCGACATTCCATGCATTACTGTAGATCCTACTACTATGGGTCACCCCGTCACAGCCGCTCACGATCTCATCGCAGATCACCATGCTCCTGTCGGTCGATCAGCCCGCGCTCGATGCATTCCGAACCTCGGAATCAATCTCCGCTCCGACCTACGTTACCGCCATGCTCCCCAGCCCCTCATCTGCAGTCAGACCTGGAAGAGGGCCAGCTCTCTGAAACGGAACCGGATATGTTTCCTAGTGCCCGCTCATCTGCGCTCTCGCCGGGAGAAGCGGTAACCTTGGCCGAGACACCACCCCCAGATGATCTTAAGGAGTTCCAAGACCTCTTTAAACGGGTGGCGCAATCCCAGGAGGTACCGCTCACGGAGGCTGAGGTGAAACAGCATAAGCTGTTTAAGAACTTACACCCTAAACATCAACGGAAGATTGCCCTCCCTATAGATGAGGCTATCATGGAGGTAGCTGAGGAGATTTGGCAGACGCCAACATCAATACCACCTACGAACAAAAGAGCGGACAAAAAATATTTCGTCCCCTCAAAAGGCCTAGACTTTCTTTTCAACCACCCACAGCCCAATTCCTTAATAGTGGATGCTGTCCGCCACAAAGCTAAGATGCCCCATTTCAAAACCTCCCTCCCGGATAAGGACTCCAAAAAATTGGACTTATTCGGCCGTAAGATCTATTCTTCCGCAACCTTACTCCTCCGAATCGCCAATTACGCGGCCCTCCTATCAAACCACAATTTTGATAACTACTCCAAGCTTCCGGAACTGATGCAACACCTCCCCGACAGCAAGAGACCTCTTTTAAAGGCTGTTGTCCAGGAGGGGTACACCGCGTGTAGACCATCACTTCAAATCGCCGCAGACGTAGCGGATATGGCTGCACGAGCCATGGCGACGGGCATTGCCATGCGGAGAGCCTCCTGGCTCCTATCAGCGGGAGCCCCTCGAGAATTGCAGTCCAAGGTCGAAGATTTGCTGTTTGACCGACAGAAGCTGTTTGCCTCCACTGCCGATGAGATTCTACATTCGGGAAAGGACTCTTGTCTGACCCTTCGAACCCTGGGCATGTACACCCCTCCATTCAAGCGTAAATGATACTACCCCTTCCAAAGGAGGTACGACTATTCATCCTACAAACAGCAACAATACACACCTGACCAGTCGAGATTCAGACAGCGCCCGCAGTGCAAACGCCAGCAACAGAATCGAACATCTGCTCGGCCTGCTTCTAAGCAGCAGGTTTGACTCCTGTGTCAAGGACTCAAACAAGTCTCTCGTGGTCATCACACAGAAGCCTGCCACCAGCCTCTTCCACCATCAGCTGAGGCCATACCGTCATCAATGGGCCAGCATTACCTTAGACCAATGGGTCTTGGAAGTGATATCATCAGGCCTCACAATCCCCTTTATCTCAGTCCCCCCCCACTACCCCACCCACCCCGTCCCTTTTCAGGGACCCATCTCACGGGGTCGCTCTTCAACAGGAGGTCTGCCACCTTCTACAGATCGGGGCCATAGAATGAGTACCCGCGGAGTTCCGGGGAAAAGGCTTCTACTCCAGGTATTTCCTAGTCCCCAAGAAGTCCGGGGGGTGGAGGCCTATCCTCGACCTGAGAGGCCTCAATCGCTACATTCGAAAGCAGCGCGTCAAGATGACTACACTGGCCAAGATCATACCAGCGCTAAACAAGGGAGACTGGTTCACAGTCCTAGATTTACAGGACGCAATACACGTGGCGCACAGGCGATTTCTTCGGTTTGTAGTGGGAGACGAGCACTTCCAATACAAGGTGCTCCCTTTCGGCCTGGTATCAGCCCTGAGAGTGTTTTCAAAGACACTGGCGGTCGTGGCCGCCCATCTACGCAAAACAGGAGTCTCAATTTTCCCCTATCTCGATGACTGCCTGATCAAGGGTCACACGCAGTCGGAGACACACTGTATGGTAGCCGTGACGCGGGATCTATTCGACTCCCTCGGCCTCATTGTAAACATGCAAAAATCGCGTCTGCAACCGACGCAAACTCTAACCTTCATAGGAGCCCGACTCAACTCTCTCTCAGAGCGAGTTCATCTTCCGGTCGAGTGCTTTCAAGTCATAAAGGACCTAATAGGCACAGTCCTACAAGCTCCAACACTCCCGGTGCGAGTATATCTGCAGCTCCTAGGTCATATGGCAACCACTACGATCATCGTGTGCCACGCAAGGCTGCATCTGCGGTGCCTGCAGCATTGGATGAGCACGGTGTAGACCCCGTCAGACACAGCACCCGAAAAATCGTGGCTCTGCCCGCACATGTAAAGGAGTCCCTCCACTGGTGGGCCAACCCCACCAATATGTTGTCAGGAGTTCCTTTCCATGCGGCACAACCTTCAAAGGAGATAACCACAGACGCTTCTCTTGTGGGATGGGGTGCCCACATGGGCACAGAAACAGCTCAAGGCCACTGGTCCGCATCGGAACGGATGCTGCATATCAACCTACTCGAGTTGCGAGCGGTGTTCCATGCCTGCAGACAGTTCAGGACGCATATAAGAGGCACGACAACCAGAATTCTCACCGACAACATCGTCACGATGTATTATGTTAACAGACAAGGAGGCGCCCGGTCCCGGTCCCTCTGCGCAGAGGCAGTCCGTTTATGGAGGTGGTGCATTCAAAACGACATCATTATAGTCGCATCATACTTACCGGGTGCAAACAACACCATTGCGGATGCACTGAGCAGGCACTTTCATCACGATCACGAGTGGGTGATCAGTACGGACATCCTCCTGCCTCTCTTCTCCCGCTGGGGCCGTCCGAGGATAGATCTCTTCGCCACTCGGGCCAACAGGAAATGTGCAGCATACTGCTCCAGAGCAGGAGCAGGCGCCCGTTCCCTGGGAGATGCCTTTCTCCTCCAGTGGGGAAGATCACTGTTATATGCATTCCCCCCTGTTGTGCTCATTCCCAGAGTGCTCGAGAAGATCCTCATGGACACGGCGAGAGTCTTACTCATAGCTCCGGCCTGGCCCAGACAGCCATGGTACTCAACTCTCCTGCAGCTGTCCACACGACCACCATACCGTTTTCCGCATCTACCGGACCTTCTGATGCAGCAGAACGGCACCCTTCTTTACCCGAAGTTGGACACTCTACATTTAACGGCATGGATGATAGATGGTTCAGTGCGTCCGAGGGTCTTTGCTCGGACCAGGTGAAACGTGTATTATTACATAGCAGGAAAGACTCTACCAGGAAAACCTACCTGTCCAAATGGTCTAGGTTCACACGTTGGTGTGCCCCAAAGGGCCTAAACCCTCTTCTCTCACCACTGCATGTCATCCTCGACTATATGCTTCAGTTGCAGGTCTCCGGGCTCTCCATATCGTCACTCAGAGTCCATGTAGCAGCAATTGTGGCCTTTCACAGCCCAGTAGAAGGGAGGTCGGTCTTTTCTCACCCCATGGTGACAAGATTTCTCAAAGGCCTCACTAACCTTAACCCACCTCGCAGGCCCCCGCCACCCGCATGGAGCCTAGACCTCGTGTTGGATTCCTTGACGCGCCCCCCCTTTGAACCCTTGGCGACGGTACCCTGGCCTGTGCTTGCAATGAAAGTACTCTTCCTCCTGGCCGTAACATCAGCGCGTAGGGTCAGCGAGCTGGCAGCACTAATGGCATCACCCCCGTATACAGTCTTTAGTAAGGACTCTGTAACACTGAGATCTCATCCAGCTTTCCTACCTAAGGTTTGCACGGAATTTCATATTAATGAGCCGATCGTTTTACCATGCTTCTATCCAAAGCCGCACATCTCTCAGCGGGACGCTCTCCTGCATACCCTGGACGTCCGTCGGGCGCTGGCATTCTATATAGATAGAACCCGCAACATCCGGAAAACAGATCACCTTATTATTTCAACGTCAGGGCACTTTAAGGACCAACCCCTCTCGGCCCAGCGTATTTCAAAACTCGTCGTCTCCTGCATTACCACCTGTTACACCATTCGCGAGAAGCCGCTCCCATCGCAGCCAAGGGCCCACTCTACGCGAGCAGTGGCGACATCAGCAGCGTTCGTTAGGGGAGTCCCTCTACGCGACATCTGCCGGGCAGCCACCTGGTCTTCCAATACCACATTTTCAAGGCACTATGCAATCGTGCAGCATCTAGCCTCCGATTCAGCGGTGGCTCTAGCAGTACTCCCTAGCCACCAAAATTGTGATTCCGCAGCCCACGTCTAACTCAGATTACTGCTCCGGAGTCACCGGACGTGGAGCACCCACGGGGACTACCCGAAGAAGAAAAGGAAGTTACTCACCTCCGTGCAGTAACGATGGTTCTTCGAGGTGTGTCCCCGTGGGTGCTCCAGGACCCGCCCTCCTCCCTGCTACGGAATCTCCTCTGTTTTTCTGTCTTGCAGAGGGGCGGTGAGAGGAAACTGGCGGGCGCCGGACCGTGCGCGGCACATGAAAGGCGCGAAACTGGCTCGCGCACGCGCGGTCCGGCCAAACACAGCTCTGGCAAGCTCCGATTCGCGGCGCCGGGGCCAGCCCGACACCAGACGTGGAGCACCCACGGGGACACACCTCAAAGAACCATCGTTACTGCATGGAGGTGAGTAACTTCCTTTTCTGTTGAAAAAAAGAGGCCTCCAGGAAATAACACAGGTGCCCTGCTGGCCACTCCATCCAAACTCATCACAACTCTATAGTTCCTATCTCCTGCCAGCTCTTAAAGCCACAGGCACCTAGGACAAGGCTTGTGGCACGATGCCAGCCCTGGGAGCTGCACTTTACCGCACAGCTCACACTGCCACACTTCTTCTGAGACATGGCTCAGCCTCAAGGCCCCCCGAGAGCCCACTGGCCCTCACAGGGCGCATGCCCAGGGCTCCCAAGACCTTGCCAGGGGCATCAAAAGGTGTGCACCATCATGGTCTGGGATGGAGATCCTGGCCCTCCTGGAGGTGTGAGGTGAGGAGGAGACCCTCCAGGATCTCCGCTCCAGACGGTGCAACACCGATATCTACGGCTGGATGGCTGAGGCCCTGGCTATGAAGGGCCACCACCCCAGGTGCCTCAAGCAGGTGCAGAGCAAAGTAAAAGAGCTGCAGCAGGGCTACACCAGGACCAGGGAACACAGCACTCATTCCGGGGCAGAACCCCTCTCCTGCCCCTATTTCAATAAGCTCCACTGAATCCTGGGGGATGGTGCAACCCCTTCCTCACCCATTGTTTTCGACTCAGGGCTGGAGATGCCCATCATCACCCAGGTGGGGGTCCCAGAGGATGATGAGGAGGAGGACGCCGAGCTGGAGGAAGAGGAGGAAACTGCCAGCACCGTCACCCTAACCATGGGGCCGGTAGGTATCCCAGGGCCTGGATATCTCCCAGGCATCATTTGAGGCTGAGGAGGGATCATCAGGTGAGTGCTCTTAGTTTTTCACACACACAGGGAGGGGGAGGCAGGCGCTGAGGGGCTGGGGTGCGGTCGTCGCTTGGCCTTCCCAGCCTGGCCTTCAAGTTGCAGTCTGTGTATGTGGATGCATGTGCAGTGCCAGTCTGTGCCACACAACCCCACGAGGCATCCCCGGAGCCGCCCGGACTCCTGCTCACAGGCTCTTGGAAGGCCACAGACACGTCTAACCCCCGGGGGGATGCTCTGCCACCACCAGCCACTGCTGGAAGCATGCTGGGGACAAGGGCGTATGCCTGTCCGCACACGGCACACAGGCATGTCTGCCCACTCGAGGCACCACCTGCTCCCCGGGACAGTGCTGTGAGGCACAGATGTGTGTGCGGCCCCTTGGCCACACTAGGATCCCAGTGTGGCCAGACACTTCGCTTGCCTGCTTGTCCATGGGACAGGGGGGAGCGGGAAGTATGGTCCCCTGGGCATCTCTGGGCCCCTATAAGGCAGGGCCCACAGTCCAGGCCACACATGGCTTTGCTCCCGGGACCTCCCCATCCTCTGGCCCGAGGACTGTAGCTCGCAGCTCACAGAGGGCAAGGGCTCAGGGATAGTATCTCCATGGATGACTGACCACCTCTCCCTCTTTATTCTCCACAGCCGGCCCAGCCGTGACTGAGGGGCAATCACCAGCAGACAAGCCAGCTGACTGACCCCGAGGAAGCCACAGGCTCCAGAGGGTCCAGGAGGACCTATGAGGGAGCATGTGGCCATCCTCTGGGACATGCAGCAAACCCTGGCCCAGAAGGTCTGGGATGACGCACAATGGTGGACTGAACTGGTGCAGCAGGGCCTCAACATGTGTGCCACCATCTGGGAGCAGAATTTGACCTGTTAGTTTACTGATGACCTGCTCCTGTCCCTGACATCCTGCCATGCCTGTGCGCAGCTACTCAAAGGCCCTTCCCTCCTGGCCGGCCTCTGCCCCTCACCCCAGTAGGAGGGCCTCCCCCTTTCTCTCCACAATGTCATGGACAACACAACAGGCCGAGATCACCTCGGGGATGTTGTGCTCCCCAACATCTAGGTGGGTCAGGAGGCACCTGAACCTTGCCTTCAAAAATCTAAAGGCACATTTGGCTTGGATGCAGGCCCTGCCCAAGTGGGCATTGAAATTATCCCTGCTCAGGTCCAGGTGGCCAGTTCAGGGCTTCATGAGGCACAGCATGAGGGAGTAGGCCACATCCCCCGTGATGCACGGTGGCATCTGAATGTCCCTGACCACGATGTTGTGCTGGGGGAAGAATGTGCCTCCCTCCAGCTTGTGGGAAAGGCTGGAATTCCTGAAAATGTGGGCATTGTGCACCCTGCCTGACCACCTGACAAAAATGTCAGTAAACTGTCCATGGTGGTCAACCAGGGCCTGCAGCACCGTCAAAAAATAGCCCTTGCGGTTAATGTTCTGGGCAGCTCCATGTTCTGGTGCTCAGATGGGGATGTGGGTTCCATCTATGGCTCCCCCATAGTTGGGGAAGCCCAGGGCAGCAAATCCAGCCACGATAGGGTCCAGGTATCACAGGCAGATGACTCTGAGCAGCAAGACGGAATTCATGGCCCTCACTAACTGCAGAAGGAGACAAAGAAACACATAAAACAGAGAATCAGAGGGGGTGCCTGAGCCATTGGGAGGTCCCTGCCCCTCCCCGCCAAGCACGCCAGGGCCCACCCTCTGCAGGACTGTGTGAAGGCGGGACTGCAGAACACCCCCGGGACGGGGCTTCCTCCTACCCCCAGCCCACTCCCACTCCCAATCCCCAATTTCCCTAAGGTCCCCCTTTCCAGTACTTCCCCCCCTCCCCCGCACCTGCCCTCCAGGGACTGCAGCCCGAGAGTGCCTTACCTCCATGAGGAGGGCCTTGACAGTGGACTTTCCCACACCAAACTGGTTGCCCACAGACTGGTAACTGTCTGGGGTGGTGAGCTTCCACATGGCAATGGCGACCCGCTTTTCCAAGTGGGTGGCGGGTCACATCTGGGTGTCCCGTCAATGGATGGCAGGGGCGAGCCAGGCACACGGCTTTATGAAAGTGGCCTTCCTCATGCAGAAGTTTTGCAGCCACTGCTGGTCGTCCCACCGCTCCATCATCAGTTGGTCCCACAAGTCGGAACTGGTGTCCAGCCTCCAGAAGCATCTCTCCACCACTGGGTGCAGTTGCAAGGGCCTTGCTCCTCCACACAGGTAGAGGATCTTGCTGATGTGCTCGGTGTGGAGTTCCTGCAGGACCATGTAGGCAGCCTGCACAAAGTGCTGCAGAAACTGCAGCATGGCTGTGTGGGGCCATCGCATGCCCAGAGGCAGCTCTGGCTCCATGGCAAGAAGTGTGCTGTGGCATCCAAAAGCTGGGCAACCAGAGCATGCACTGCTAGTGTTTTGCTGTCCCTCAGAGAGGTAGGCAAGCAAGCAGCAGAAACTGAGAAACGGGCTGTCGGGGGGGGCAGGGTCCCTTTAAGCATGCGTTTCAGATAGCCTTAGGCAACAGCACCCAGAAGCAACTGCTGACCTGATGCCCTGCCTGAACTGGTTCTGGGTGGCCTTAAATGCGAGATAGTGTCCAATCAGTGTGGATGCTATCTTTCAAAATAGCAAATCACTATTTCATTGTGCTTTTTGCGTCTGGACACTCTCTTTTGAAATACGCTTATTCTGGAAAAGCTTATTCTGAAAGAAGCTTGCAGTGTAGACGTAGCCTTAATCAGTACAGTTTCTACAGTCGCCCAAGGAGTAGCAGTACTGCATTCTTCAATTCAGAGCACTTAAAAACCCAAAGGACTGGCAAAGATTATTTTTAGTAGTCTCCTATATTAGGTGGTTGTAGGTGTTAACCTTGCATAATAATATTGTGCTGGGAATTCTGTTCCTAGGACTACCTCTGATTTGCTATGTGATCTTGTGCAGGTCATGCATGTGCTCAGGCAGAATCTGAATCTAACTTTCATTGAAGTAAATATCTTCAAAGCCCAGGGACTGAAAGTGTGCCTGGTCCTTCATGGGAGAGGTAAGAAAGGATCCTTGCAGGGGAGGGAAGGATCCTTGCTTTCCTAATCTTCCTCTGTCCCCTTCCAAAGAAGACCAAGCACAAGCTTTGGCTTTGGGTCCATATTGGCCTCTAACAAGCATGTGTCCACAGCCCAAAACAATAACTTGTGGCCCAGTTCAACAAAAACTCTATTGAGAAGAATTCCAAGCTAGATGTGCAGTGGCTTCACAGAACTGTAAAACACTATGCAGGAGGAAACTTGCACAGTGTCTGCAGCATCACTGACTCTAGTGTCAGCCTTACACAGTTTCATAGGCCTCCTGTGTTCTAAAACCAGGTCTGGGCAAAATACAGCCCGCAGGCTGGATCCAGCCCACCAAGCCACTAGATCTGGCCCGTGGACACTGCAGGCTTCCCACTTGCTTCGCCCCACCTGCATTCTGCTCAGAAATGTGGCGGTGGGGCAGTTTTTCTTTAAACTATGAGTCCGGAGGGGAGGGGGGAAAGCTTTAGGAGCTGCTCCTGCCCCCAGCACAATCCCATTGGCCAGTTTCTGGCCAGAAACTGGCCAATGGGAGCTGCCTGTTTTAATAACAGGCAGCCATGAAGCACAAGGGGCTCCAGAGCACATGTTTGCAGCCTGTGCGGGGGTGGGGCAGGCAGGGATGCTGCTTCAGGAACAGCTGCTGGCTGGTAAGTCTCCGGGCAGAGCCTACCTCTGGCACCCTAGTCCTTCCTTTCCCCAACCCTCCCTCCCCCACTCCCGTCCCTTATTCCACATACCCAAATCTGTACCCATATCCTCTCCCATATCTGCACCCCAATCCCCTGCCCCAGATCACAGTCTCCTCCTGCCCCTAACTCACAACACAAATCCCTGCACCCCCTCCTTTACCCCAATTCCCTGCCCTAGGTCACAATCCAACCCCCTCCACCCCAGTCTAGTACCCCAGGTCACAGCTGCCTCCTCCACCCAAACTCCCTTCCTTACCTCAAGCTCCCTTCTGCACTCACCCTCCATCCCAGACCCTGCACCTCCTCCATTAATCTCATGGAAGAATATGGCCGTTGATCACTTTACAAATTCTTGGAGTGGCCCCCCCCATCAAAAATCATTGCCCACCCCTGTCTAAAACCCACTGGAGGCTTCTTAATTATTCAATGCAAATAAATAGCTGACCAGTAGGTGTCAGCAGTGCATTAAGGTAAGTGTGGTCAAAGCACCAGAGTATCCTACCAGTAACCTCAGATACTGTGGTCTTTCCTTTCCTTAAACACAACATAAATCAACACAAATGCAAGCTAGGAAAAGTATCCCAGAATCTTTGAGCATGATGAGGCATTTCCTGACTGGAATGTTTTATGTTACATAATAGTTACCCTTACATAGAAGAAGCAGTTTGTATTTAGTAAAATGTTTACAATTTTCCTTCCCTGTTCCTCCTAAAATATGCCTATGTCAGTTTATTTAACTGGTATTCCTTGCATTTGGCCTAAATATTCCTATTGACAAATCATTACTGTTTGCAGTTTACATTTTTAATCAAACGTACAGAATAGCAATATTGGGATTCAGGATGGCTAGGGCTTCGTCTCCACTGGCAGCTTCTTGCGCAAGAACTCTTTTGCAGAAGAGTTCTTGTGCAAAAACTCTTCCAGAAGAGAGCGTCTACACTGGCATGTGCTTTTGCGCAAGAGATGTGCTTTTGTGCAAGAGCATCCATGCCAGTGTAGACGCTCTCTTGCGCAAGAAAGCTCTGATGGCCATTTTAACCACAGGGCTTTCTTACACAAGAAATTCATGTTGCCTGTCTACACTGGCCTCTTCTGGAAGAGCTCTTGCGCAAGAGGACTTATTCCTGAGCGGGAGTGTCAGAGTTCTCGCACAAGAAGCCCTGATTTTATACATTAGAACGGCAGTTTACTTGCGCAAGAACACGCGGCCAGTGTAGACAGGCAGCAAGTTTTTGTGCAAGAGTGGCCGCTTTTGCTCGAGATCGCGCCAGTGTAGACACAGCCCTAGTGGTTAGAGCATGGAACTCTAGCATAAGATGTAATGGTTACGGGGAAGAACCCAATGGCTACATCTACACTGGCAGCTTCTTGCGCAAGAACTCATAAGAACATAAGAATGGCCGTACTGGGTCAGACCAAAGGTCCATCTAGCCCAGTACCCTGTCTGCCGACAGTGGCCAGCACCAGGTGCCCCAGAGAGGGTGGACCGAAGACAGTGATCAAGCGATTTCTCTCCTGACATCCCTCTCCAGCCTCTGACAAACAGAGGCCAAGGACACCATTTTATCCCCTGGCTAATAGCCTTTTATGGACCTAACCTCCATGAAATTATCTAGCTTCTCTTTAAACTCTATTATAGTCCTAGCCTTCGCAGCCTCCTCTGGCAAGGAGTTCCACAGGCTGACTACACGCTGTGTGAAGAAGAACTTTCTTTTATTAGTTTTAAACCTGCTACCCATTAATTTCATTTGGTGTCCTCTAGTTCTTCTATTTAGGGAACTAATAAATAACTTCTCTTTATCGGCCCTCTCCACACCACTCATGATTTTATATACCTCTATCATATCCCCCCTCAGTCTCCTCTTTTCTAAACTGAAAAGTCCCAGTCGCTTTAACCTCTCCTCATATGGGACCCGTTCCAAACCCCTAATCATTTTAGTTGCCCTTTTCTGAACCCTTTCCGAGGCCAAAATATCTTTTTTGAGGTGAGGAGACCACATCTGTACACAGTATTCAAGATGTGGGCATACCATAGTTTTATACAGGGGCAGTAAGATATTCTGGGTCTTATTTTCTATCCCTTTCTTAATAATTCCTAGCATTCTATTTGCCTTTTTGACCGCCACTGCACACTGTGTGGAAGTTTTCAGAGAACTGTCCACGATAACTCCAAGATCTCTTTCCTGATTTGTCGTAGCCAAATTAGCCCCCATCATACTGTACATATAGTTGGGGTTATTTTTCCCGATGTGCATTACTTTACACTTATCCACATTAAATTTCATTTGCCATTTTGTTGCCCAATCACTCAGTTTGGTGAGATCTTCTTGGAGTCCCTCACAGTCTGCTTCTGTCTTGACTATCCTAAACAGTTTGGTATCATCTGCAAACTTTACCACCTCACTGCTTACCCCTTTCTCCAGCTCATTTATGAATAAGTTGAACAGGATTGGTCCCAGGACCGACCCTTGGGAGACACCACTAGTTACCCCTCTCCATTCTGAAAATTTACCATTTATTCCTACCCTTTGTTTCCTGTCTTTTAACCAGTTCTCAATCCAAGAAAGGACCTTCCCTCTTATCCCATGGCCATGTAATTTACACAAGAGCCTTTGGTGAGGGACCTTGTCAAAGGCTTTCTGAAAATCTAAGTATACTATATCTACTGGATCCCCCTTGTCCGCATGTTTGTTAACCCCTTCAAAGAACTCTAATAGATTAGTAAGACAGGATTTCCCTTTACAGAAACCATGTTGACTTTTGTCCAACAAATTATGTTCTTCTACATGCTTCACAATTTTATTCTTTACTATTGTTTCGACTAATTTGCCCGGTACTGAAGTTAGACTTACCGGTCTGTAATTGCCCGGGTCGCCTCTAGAGCCCTTTTTAAATATTGGTGTCACATTGGCTACCTTCCAGTCATTAGGTACGGAAGCCGATTTAAGGGATAGGTTACAAACCACAGATAATAGTTCAGCAATTTCCCATTTGAGTTCTTTTAGAACCCTTGGATGAATGCCATCCGGTCCCGGAGATTTGTTAACATTAAGTTTTTCTATTTGTTCCAAAACCTCCTCTAATGACACTTCAATCCGGGACAGTTCTTCAGATTCATCACCCACAAAGGACGGTGCAGATTTGGGAATCTCCCCAACGTCCTCAGCCGTGAAGACTGAAGCAAAGAAATCATTTAGTTTCTCCGCAATGGCTTTATCGTCCTTGATTGCGCCTTTTATAGTTCGATCGTCTAGGGGACCCACAGGTTTTTTAGCAGGCTTCCTGCTTCTAATGTACTTAAAAAACATTTTGTTATTTCTTTTTGAGTTTTTGGCTAGCTGTTCCTCAAAATCTTTTTTTGCTTTTCTTATTACATTTTTACACTTGATTTGACAGTGTTTATGTTCCTTTCTATTTATCTCACTAGGATTGGACTTCCACTTCTTAAAAGATGCCTTTTTGTCCCTCACTGCTTCTTTTACATGGTGGTTAAGCCACGGTGACTCTTTTTTAGGTCTCTTGCTATGTTTTTTAATTTGGGGTATACATTTAAGTTGGGCTTCTATTATGGTGTCTTTAAAAAGTTTCCATGCAGCTTGCAGGGATTTGGCTTTAGTCACTGTGCCTTTTAATTTCTTTTAACTAGCCTCCTCATTTTTGTGTAATTCCCCTTTTTGAAATTAAATGCCAGGGTGCTGGACTGCTGAGGTGTTCTACCCACCACAGGAATGTTGAATGTTATTATATTATGGTCACTATTCCCAAGCGGTCCTGTAACGGTTATTTCCTGGACCTGATCCTGCGCTCCACTCAGGACTAAATCGAGAATTGCCTCTCCCCTTGTGGGTTCCTGCACCAGCTGCTCCAAGAAGCAGTCATTTAGGCCATTGAGAAATTTTATCTCTGCTTCTCTTCCTAAGAAGAGTCTTCTCTTCTCTTTTGTAGAAGAGTCCTTGTGCAAAAACTCTTCCACAAGAGTACGTCTACACTGGCATGTGCTTTTGCGCAAGAGATGTGCTTTTGCACAAGAGCATCCATGGCAGTGTAGACGCTCTCTTGCACAAGAAATCTCTGATGGCCATTTTAACCATAGGGGCTTCTTGCGCAAGAAATTCATGTTGCCTGTCTACACTGGCCTCTTCTGGAAGAGCTCTTGCGCAAGAGGGCTTATTCCTCGTGGGGAGAGGAATAACTGTTCCGGAAGAAGCCCTGTTTTACAATGCTATACTGTAAATTTACTTCTGGAAGAACGCTCGTGCAGTGTAGACAGCCAGCAAGCTTTTGTGGAAGAACAGCTGTTCTTCTGGAAGAAGCTGCCAGTGTAGACGTAGTGTGTTTGAAGGGCTGGAGCAGGGGTCTTAACTCTATTTACCTTAGCACCAGTGCCAGTCCTCAATCCTTCTAGTTGGCCAGTGGGCACCCCATCTCTGGCAGAGGTTGGGGGGGGATGTCTCTGTGCATCCTCTCCCCATCCCACGTGTCGCCCAGTGTCTCCTGCTGGCTTGTACATTCTCTCCACCACCACACATGCCCTGGTCCTTCCTGCTTCCCCTGGGTGAGCCCTGCCACCACCAACCCCAGAGTAGCTTCCAGCTGCTAGATCCATGCTCCATGCATGTACAGAGCCATCCCCTCCCTAGTGTAAGCTGTGAAATGATAAATTCATGTTGTGAAACTGACTAGCATCAGTGATGCCAACTCTCCTGAGTTGATTACAAGCCTCCTGAAGCTTGGGGTTTTTAAATTTTTTTTCTGAAAAGCCCTATGCAACATCCCAGAGGAGCAAAAGCCAAGAGAGTTATTACTGGGCATTTTAGCCTGAAATAACAAATGGCTAAAGTAGGCTTCCTCCACAAAGTGCCTGGCTCATAAGCATATTGCTTTCGGTAAGAAGTGTAACCCAGGGTTGTTTCAGAAGGGAGAAAGGTCTCCCTATGGCTGGACAGAGCCGCTTCAACTCAGAAATAATGACACAAAAGCAAAGAGTGTGTGTGTGTGTGTGTGTGTGTGTGTGTGAGAGAGAGAGAGAGAGAGATTTGTGTGTGTGTGTCAGCAGAACAGGCAGGGAAGATGAAATAATACAAAACACAACTTGAATCAGCTCATACACATTTTCCTATTTAAATGGCTCCCCCTAATTAATTACAACACATGGTTTAAGGGTTTCAGCAGCTCAGAGCAAACAGTCAAGGAGTCACTGAAACCTAACTCCTCCCCGCAATAACTATGCCCTCACACAGGAATCCCCACATTAACCAAAACAAAACCCCAGCAGGTGATTATGTGAAATTGAAACTCACCTGACCAAAATATACAAAAGCAGTGGAGAAGTACATCAGCTGGGGTGGCTTACTGGCCAACATACTTTGCGTTCCAGTGGAGGCATCCTCAGGCCGGATCGGGGAGGTTCATGGGCCACAGATGGCCCATGGGCTGGGACTTTGAGACCCCCTCCCTTCCTGAATTAGAGCATGGAGTCTGCAGATTCTGTTTATTGACTTGCTGTGGAACCTTAGCCAACTCATTTAACCTTTCTGTTAAGTTCATTCAACTATGATATTGCAATTATAATGCTTTTCCACCTTCCCACGTTGCAGTGAGCTATCTGGATAAAAAGTGGCATATAAATGTAACACGCAATGCCACTTTTTTTACGAATTAGCTGAAAGCTGATACTAATGAACATTACACAAAGCATGGTCAGTGGGATATATTGCTTCTCAAATTGCTTTGGAGGACTCAGCAAGAAACCTCACATATTGACATTAAAAGAAAAATTAACTGAGCTGATGTTATCAATGTTGGGATTATATTTACTTACATGTTTCAGCCACAAGTTGGTCTCCATTATCTGGTTTACTTCATCCTGAAAAACACAGCCATGTTGACAAGGGGATGGGCCTTACTTTGGCCCAATAATGTAACACTAATGTTGTTTCTTTGGCCCAATAATATGACAATAATATTCAGAAAAAAGCCAGGACTCACCACCTTCACCAGTTGTGACATGGATACCTCAAATTGAATGATGGCAGGGTCTGATACATTCTTCACTGGTCTGATAAATTGACTGTAGTTGGCAAACAAGGATGCAAATAGCCTGTGTTCTGCTTCTGAACAACTGCAATCTGAAAAGAGACCATATTGGCTTCTGATTTTGAAACAACTCACGAAGCATCACATGGCCAAATGCTATTTTCTTTGAAAAATCAAATAACCAGCCATTCAACATGCACAACTAATTTGCACAGGTTTGTTACAAATATAAGGGCCAGATGTTTGGACTAAGAGATAAAGCTGCTGGTATTATTTGTGTTGCCAGTTGGAGAAATGCAAAAACCCGTGTCAGCGTGAAGTAAGAGACTGCTTTTGGTCTTTATTTAAGGTGAAAATAGAAGAATAAAATGAATTGATAGATGGAGATTTTGTCTCTACAAAAGGAGCTTAAAAGATAATATATTAAAATCATTGACACTGGAGCAGAAAAGTCCTTTTCTCTGGTTCACCTAGGCCCTCAGTGCTACAAAAAGGGGGTTGGAGTTATGTGTTGTCAGAGGAAAAAAATTCTTATCAATGTAGGCCCATAAGGAGCTAAAACTGCATTTTTTAATATCACCAGTTCCAGGGAAATGTTACTCCCTCAGGAGGCTGAAGCTCATTACAGGATGATTACAATGATGCTAATAGCTTGTTCATTATAAACAAGGAAACAAGTATTTTAAAGGATTCATATTTCAAAGGAAGTACACACTATTTGTAGCTGTCCCTTTTGATGCTGGTTTTGCTATCAGTGGTACCTTATGCTGTAAACTGAAGAGCTCAAAGCACAACTGGGAATCTTCTATCCCTTAAACTATGCTTACATTCTTAGTTAAAAACTGTATAAGAGACAAATCCTGCATGGAATTTAGTGGCTTTGTCCTAAGGAGATATTCTTTTGGTACTTGGATGTGATATGCCAATATCCTTTCATTTAAAAAAAATCAGATCTCATCTCCATTTATGGATAATTTTATATTTCACCATGGCTGGCGAGACTAACTAACAGGTCAAATTCTGTTTTCAGCAACACTTGTGTAAATGTGGAATAGCTACACAGGCTCTGTCAATCTTTAAATACAGATTAAATCTGTCATATACAGCATGACTGAATATAGATTTACATTCAGTTGCTAGGATATATTTGGGTTAGTGTTTTCCAGCAACCAGAAGAGAAGCAGAAATACTCATCTGCACAATAACTGATCTATAATATTTTGAAACAAAATATCTACCCTTTGACCTCTTCTAGAAGTTCTGCTGACATTTAATCTGAGAAAGGGAAACATGTCAGACCACATACAGTTAAACATCTCCACATACTACTCACTTTGAAGGCTATTTTTTCAGGGTTAGTAAGGTTATTTAAACCAACATGCCAGGTTAAAATAGCTTTATACTTTGCTATTTCTGGAAAATTAACTTTTTAGTCAGTAGACTTGCTCTAATCGTTTAGTGATATCTCACCTATAATTATTAGCATGCCAAGATTCCCCTGGATTAAATGTACCTGGATCTTTTATGTAGATGTGTTTTAAGACTCGTATTCAGCCTTTTGCCAGCTCCTTCCCAAATGCTGTTGACCAGTTTATGTTTCCACAATATGTGAATTAAATGCATTTACTACACATCCAGTATCCATTGTAGACAATAACAGCATCTATATATAAAAATCAGTGTTTCAACATTCCGATTAGAGTTGAAGTCATCCCAGAACATCAGTAATAGCAAAAAGGAGATCTTTGCTCTGCATAGGTAAGGTGCACTGTTCAGAGCCACCTTTAAGGCTAGCTCAAGCAGCTGTTTAGCAATACCTATTTCTGCAGATTCCTCAGCTCTTTAGAGCACATATTCATTTTGAGCTAAACCTTCAAACCATATTGAGGTTTTGTCAACTCTTTGATTAATGTTTAAATGGCTTTGTGGAATCATGAGACCCATTTGGCATGCCAAATCAGGGCTTCTATTTGTTATGACTCTATAAGGAGAAATTTTAAAACTGTTTAACAAAAGAAGCTGGGATTCATACAATTCCTGCAGCATGCCAATTATTAGTGCTGAACCTAAGTCCAAACCAATTAAAAATAATTGTAAAAAACAGATCTCATCTTTGCTCTACCCTCTCTTTTTTTTAAAAAAGTCAAAGACCACTCACCTTTAAGAAAAAAGGAAACAACAGCAGCAAGAAACAGAGTGTATGTGTTCCACATGGTGTTATGAATTACCGCTCATCAAAAGATTGCTAGGATTGCACAGGCAAGTGAAATACACACAGCTCCAATCTTCTGATGTTTAAAATGCTTGTATAAGGCAGACTGCAGGACCCTGAAGAACAGTTCTGCGCCACAGACATCCTATTAGAAACGTTGTGCTGCCCCCATTTTCAGCATGACTTCATATTGTCATAAACAGAGAGGACTGGTAACATAAAATAAATCAAAGGCAAAACAGATGTAGTTACTGTAGGCAAGAAGCAATCATCAATTTGTTGGACAGCAAGGGTAGGCAAGAGGCCATTAGTGGATGCATAAATGAGTTCAGTAATTAGATAATCCTAAGAATTTCTCTGTTCTGATCAGCTGCTACACAGGATATGAATCTTTATAGAAACTTTGTGCCAAGCCATTAGAGCAGGTTTAATTAATGCAAATCTTATAACTGATCTGTGCTGTAATAGATTTTGACATTAGAGACACTCAAAGTAGCAGTAAAATGAGCCCAAAAGGTGGGTGAGGTAACATATTTCATTGAATCAACTTCTGTTGATGAGAAACAAGCTTTCAAGCTTACACAAAACTCTTCTTAGTGTGCACAGTTAATTAACTGGTACAGGTAATATTTGTACCTGTTCAAGGCTTTGTAATGAGGAGCGCCTCAATTCTGCAGGCATGTAAAAAAGTATTTATCTGATTTTACATTTCATCTACTTTAGCATCACTTTTAGCTACTTACAGGAGGTGCTCTGTAAAGGCAGTAATATACTTGCTCTCCTACCTTGACATCAGCGGACAGTAGGAAATTTATGCACATGTGTAGTGGGGTGGCTACTCCATTCTGGCCAAAAGGGGCTAAAGCAGACTAAAAGGGGCTAGTCAGAGCCCTAGCCAATCAGGGAGAGGCCGTTAAGAAGCAAATCAGAGGGCAGCTTGTTGGAGCAGCTCTGTATATAAGGAGCTGCTTAGCAGACAGAGAGCAGTTGGGTCCTGACTAGGGAGGGTGCAGAATTAGTTTATAGGGAAACCTCTTTAGAGAAAGCAGTGCTGGGCAGACTCAAAGAAGCTGAAGTTTGAGAGATTCTGGCCTGACACCTGCCAGGCTATAGGCCTCGATGCAAGGGGTGCTGAGGTCACAGAGGAAATTATCTAGGGAATAGTAGGCAGTAGAGCAGGATAAAGAGGGCAGGACAAGGCTGCCCCCCCCCCCTTATGCTGCACCTTATCACCAGAGATAGCCTATATAGACTGTGGCTTGCCCCTGAGATGAGGGCCTAAACAAGGGCTGCAGTTGGCCACAGTGGCAGGTGAGAATGAGGACTGCTGATAACCACTGGAAGGGGGAACAGGAAACCAGTGTGGTGAGCAATGCTTGGGGGGCAGTGCCCTGACACAATGGTGTCAGGGAGTGATGTGATTGCAGAGAATAGAGAAAGCATGGAGTGATGAGGGGGGAGATGCTGGCCAGAAAAGGGTGGGTGCCCTGCTGAGGACAGAGCTAATTCTCAATGTGACTAGCAGGTGGTGCCATGATGGTGAGTCACAACAGCGTTACAATGTGCATAAGTGTTTGCAAAATTGGGGCCCAGAGATGGCTGTAAGGTACAATGAGCACATTGGGTCAGGAGCTCAGAGTTGAGCTGAATCTAGTTTGGGTTCAACAGCACTAGCATCTCTGAAAACAGCTATGGTTGCAAGAATCTTGCCATCTTGGGTCAGGGAAAAACAAATGTTGGTACCAATTCAAAAGAGAGTGGAAGGATCCAGGGATTCCAGACTAATTCCTCTGAAACCTGACATTGAGAAAGAGGGGTTGGGTTTGCAATTTTGGCCAAGGCCCATCTCTAGCAATGATAATGGCTTAAAAGCTCACTGGTGCCTCTCCTTAGAATTTAAAAGAAGACTGTTTCAGATTCCTATAGGGTATCAAATGTACTGATTCTTTTTAAGTGCCAGGATTTTACTTTGTATGCAGTGTTGTTGCAGCCATGTTGGTCCCAGGCTATTAGAGAGACAAGATGGGTGAAGTAATATTTCTTATTTAATCACTTTTGCATTGATGAGCAAAATAAGCTTACAGAGCTCCTCAGGTCTGGGAAGCTAATGCTCAGGCCTAGGATCTTGCTCCAGCAGAGGACTCTCTCCAGGAAATAAGGGGAGTGCAACACCAGTTAAGTGCCTTCCTAGCGACTGTCGACTCTACTCAGTATTGGTGGAGGGTTCTAACCATCACAGCTTTTTTTCCCTGCATGCCCTTCTCAGGATGGTCCTTTAAATTTGGCTGACCCAAGCTGCCACCACCTTAATGGCAGTAGTTAATAGTTGTCTGTATTCCCTTCTCTTCCATACCTGTTCTGTTTCTTTTCTCACATCCCCTCCCCCTCCCAATTACCCTCAACAGTCATGCTTTTCTCTTTACATTGTTGTTCAAATAAGCTAATCTATAGGGCCAAAGCAATTTTTCAATGTAGATTTTGCTTTGCAAAGGTAAACGTAACGTTGAGTGATACTAAGATGAATTTATGGATGATGTACTGCCCACATAACTGACAACAGCAGGGACAAAGAGGATAGGGAAAGAGGCAGAATTCACTCCCATACTGCCTCCTACGGCTTGTCTTAACTTCCAGGAAGATCAGCACTCTGAAAGTTGATCTTCTGGCATTTGATTTAGTGACTCTGGAAAGGACCCACTAAATTGAATGCTGGGGGGGGCATCAACCTTGAAACTTCTTGCAGTCATAAGGAGTAAAGGAAGTCAACAGGAGAGTTTCTCCCATTGATCTCCTGCTGTGGGGCTGCCCCAGAAAATTTATAGGGTTGGAAGAGATCTCAGGAGGTCATCAAGTCCAACCCCCTGCTGAAAGCAGGACCAACCCTAACTAAATCATCCCAGCCAGGGCTTTTTCAAGCCAGGACTTAAACATCTAGGGGTGGAGATTCCACCACCTCCCATTCAGTGCTTCACCATTCCTGTAGTGTGAAATCCTACCTAGACTTTCCCCACTGCAACTTGATGAATGACAGAACAAGGAGCAATGGCCTCACCACTGAGAACAGCACCTCTCTATCCTCTTTAGATTCATGTTGCTGGAGCTGCATATCTTGCATTGACTTTTCTTTACCAGTGTAGACCTGGCCCTAGTCCAATGGGAAGTAAGTGAGGCCTAATCCAGCAGTTGTTAACCTCCTTCCTATTTAGGGAACCACCAAGCTATATTAACAGTGAGCATCTGGACAGTGGCAGAGAAGGGCAGGATGATTTTGTTGCAGTTCAGTGGAATGACACAAGAGATCTGGGTCAATTCCCACCTCTGTCAGACTCCATGGGTGCGTCGAGACTGGCAAGATTTTGCGCAAAAGCGGCCGCTTTTGCGCAAAAACTTGCCGCCTGTCTACACTGGCCGCGAGAATTTGCGCAAGAACACTGATTTTGTAATGTACAAAATCAGTGCTTCTTGCGCAAATACTTTGATGCTCCCGCTCAGGCATAAGCCCTCTTGCGCAAGAGGGCCAGTGTAGACAGGAACGTTAATTTCTTGCACAAGAAAGCCCGATGGCTAAAATGGCCATCGGAGCTTTCTTGCGCAAGAGAGCGTCTATACTGGGCATGGATGCTTTTGCGCAAAAGCAAATCTTTTGCGCAAAGGCACATGCCAGTATAGACGCTCTCTTGCACAAATACTTTTAACGGAAAAACTTTTCCGTTAAAAGTATTTGCGCGAAATCATGCCAGTCTAGAGGCAGCCCATGTGACCTGGCAAAAGTGGCTCAATTTTAGGGTGACCAGATGGACTGTCCCTTTAAAGATAGGTCAGAACCATATTTAAACCCTGTTGCAGGTGTCCCTGATTTTAAAAAATGATCAAACTCCCATTTTCTGCTTCTCTCTTCCCCTCTGTACTGGTGGGTCCTACTGCTATCTGAATCCTTGCTCACCAGCTATCCCCCCCCCCCCACCACCAGTTGTTGGGGTAGGGTGCCAGTTTGTCCTCCACTTTGTTTTCCTCTTCAAGATATGGGTTACATAAGCCTAATCTGCCGGGTAACCAGGAGGTTCATAGTCACATGACCCTAATCTGCCTGGTAACCAGAGGGCTCATAAGGGGAGTTCACTCTCCCCTCAGGGCTCTCTGTATGCATGTCATCAGCACAACACAGTGGTGCAAGGGTGACAGCTAGCAAGCTGTTTGGCCTTGTAGGCCCTCTGGGGCAGAAGGCAGCCTGATTGCTGACAGCCCTTTGTGGTGCAGCAATCCAGTTTCACAGCTGTAATGACTGCTAGCTCAGGGTTTATTTAGTTTAGTTAGGAGTCTGCAGCAGGGCCAGTCATGCATACATGCATATGCACCATCTCGTCCTCCAGTAAGCATACTGCACGCAGGATGGCGTGTCAAGTATAGAAGAAAGAAGACGACTGTCCACTTACTTGGGCCTCTGCAACTCTGTGCCATCTCTGCTTTTTCCTTTCCCTCAGCATAGAGACATTCATCTACCTATTTTCTCTGGACATCGAGACATTGGTAGGACTGTTTAAATCATTCCTGTTTGGGGTTCTGGCTTCACACCAGGCTTCATTTGTGATAACCAGATTTTATGTTTGCTTCCTAAGTTTAGTATTTTGTTAGCATTAGCTATTTTTGTTTGACTTGGTTAATGCACGGTGATACAGATACGGTGCAGATGTAGAACCTGTGTCCCAATAAGCAGGATTCAGTCCTGGTCTAACACAGGGGTGAGCAGTCTAGTAGCTGATGATGGCGATGGATATGCAAGGCTGGTGGTCAGGCAAAGCTCTTACCACTGGTCCATGAGTGCAGTCTCTGCTGCATGCCTCCTTTTGGCCAGAAGGTCCTCTTCCCCCATCCTGTTTCCAACCAATACTGTCGTCTTGCTGGGGTGGCTGGTTATGTATCACCTTTGCTGCCCACTCATCAGCCCATTACATGCTTCCCCTCTCACTGCTGTACTTGTTCATCTCCCTCCAGCCCCACTCCTCCTCCAGCTCCTCCCAATGCAGTCTTAGGGTTTAACCCCTTCTTACCTGCACTGTAGCCTGGGGTCAGAAGTGGCTGAGTTATGCTGGTGACCAGCAGCAGCTTGCAGATGTTAGGTGCCTTTCTACTGGCAGGAAGGGACAGACTGCTTCCAGGTCATCCCTAACCCACCCCCGTTCAGCTGGTAGCAGCTCCCATCCCTTCCCTCCTGCACAGTGCAGAAAGGCTGCTGATTGCCATGGTCTGGTGTGAACCCTGACAGAAATCTGGAAACTAGGGTTGCCAGGTGTCCGGTATTTTCACCTCCTGTCTTGTAAAAAATTTCAGAAAATACCGGACAACTAAAATATCCGGTATTTTCTGATTTTTTTTTCCCTGTCCAGGAGGCGAAAATACCGGACACCTGGCAACCCTACGACACACTTGGCAACTGAGCCCAGCTCCTGGCCTCCCCCCAGGTCCCTGACACCCCCCGCCACCGGACCCACTGCTTACCTGGTTCCGCAGGGAAGCTGCGTTCTGGCTTGATCAAGAAAACAAAATGGCCACCGGCAAAAAGCCTAAAGACCAAGGGGAAGCAATGCCTTCCCTGGATCTTAGTGCTCAACCTCTCCCCTGTTCCTACCCCTATTCTGACTCTGCACACACTCAGAAAGGGGCCATGCTGTTTTAATGCTGTTTTATTATTTAATTATGTTTTTATTATTTTATTTAATTTTTTTTTGCTTAATAACTCTTGGAGTTATTAACGCTTGGGTCTCCCTTTTTTTTCCCCCCCTCAACAGAATTTTTTCCCCACTGTTTTTTTTGGGGGGTGGCCTAGGGGATAGCGCATTCACCTGGGGAGGGCAGGGTCGCGGTTTCTAGTCCTGGCCCCTGCCCCTCTCCCCCCAGCGAGAGACAAGATAAAGGGCACCCTGAGAGTAAGGTGGTGGACCTAGGGGATAGGACGTTTGCCTGGGGACGGCAGGGTGGCGGCTTCTAGTCCTGGCCCTGGTGGTTTTTTCCCCCGGTGTTTTTTTTGGTTTGGTATTTTTGGTTAAACCATCTGGCAACCCTACTGGAAACTGACCCTTTGTGCTCCCCACATCTTGGGGGGAGGGGGCCCAGCCAGGCATGGAGGATGGAGAGCACTGAGTAGAGAAAATTGGGTCAGGTCTTCAAGTCACTCCCACCCCAGTGGGAATGCGTGCATGTCAGCTGTCTCTGTGAAAGCTGGAAAGATAAGAAGGTAAAAAGAAAGAGTTGCAGTCTTTATATTTAACAGGGGCTCAGTTAACTTGATGTTAATCGGTACTGCATAGTTCTGACTGCCATTGAACTCACTTGAATATGAATAATTTTACCAGATATCCAGTGTTCAGCATAGGGAAATATGGCCATCCTACTCAGTTTTTCCCATCTGTAAACTGGGACAATGTTTCCCTCACAAAGGTGATGGACCTTCTCTGTGTTTGAGGTGCTTGGATACAAGAGAAGGGGCCATGTTAATACCCATGCAGACAAGATAGCACTGAACCATAAAGTGTAACTCCCATTCCTGCTGAGACGGACATTAACAGCAACAGATTTGCCAGTGGGGCCCATAGACAGTAATCATTTTTGCCAGCTCTTGTGATCTTGTTATGACAGTTTTCCTGGTGCTGAAGCCAGTTGGGCCATAAAGAGAACCTCTAGCCCTCTACCAAATTTGAGCCTTGCCTGAGGGAAAACTCCTCCTGACTGGCTAGTGGTCCCATTTGCCTGTGACACAGGGATTAGTAACCAATCAGAGCTGCTTCAGGGATAGGTTTCTCTCGGCAACCTAAAGTCCTTCACATAGGAGGGAAAGAGCAAACGCTCAAGATAGGATTTTTAAAAATCTTTTGAGTTTGACAATTCTGAGTCGTTGGTGGCTTTATTCCTATTTATGCACATATCTGAGAACAAAATGTGGCTTAGTATTATACCAGGCATGTATTTGATATTTCCAGGATATTGATTGGAGATAAAGAATTCTTAAAATGACCCAGAAATACAAGATCAGTGTCTGAGATGCCTTATGCTCCCAAATAAGTAAAACACATGTTAGGGACTGTAGATTTGTGGTACAGTAGACTCTTCTCACCTGGGTGGCCAATAAAATGTGCAAACCCCTAGGGGCTGGGCCTTAGGCGGAAGGAGCCAGGCTGGGGCTAGTCCCCCCCCCGCCAGCTCTTTGGCACCGCCTGAAGCATGTTGTCTGGTGTTCTGGTGATGACTTAAAGGGGTTGGGTCTACCAATGAAGTTTACAGTAAACATCCTTGAAACCTCTCAGAGGTAGGGTTGCCAGGTGTCCGGTTTTGAACCGGACAGTCCAGTATATGAGCTTTCTGTTTGGGAAACAAATTGAGCAAATATAAATGAGAAAATAGAAATGTCCGGTATTTTCTAAATAAGATGTAATGTAGATTGTGATGAAATGTCAAGTGTGTCTGATTTTTTTGTTGAAACCATCTGGCAAGCCTAGGGTTCCAGGAAAGGTATATATCTGATCTCTCTAAAGTAAAAACCAAGCAGAAGAAACAATCCGTCTAAGCCACCTTACATATTTTATAATGAAACGCTTTGCCCATGTACTACTACTTAAAAAAAAAAGTCTCATTCCAAGTAACTTTTAAGGTACTGAGAATCCTGAGTGCCCTGCAAAAATACACTGATTTGCAGCCAAGTCAATTGGAATAGAAATGCTCATAAATGATGGAGTTAAGCATTTTGAGAGATTCTTGAAACTGACATTTCACATTCTATATGGATTTGAGAAAAGGCTTTTTATAGATGGCTCTCCGAGGCATTTCAAAGCAGCAGCACTGCATGGAGCCCAGGGTCAGCGGGGGAGTCCCCAGCTGATCCTGGGCTCAACACGGCGCTGCCACTTTGAAATGATGGGAGGAGCCTGATGCCGGGCTCCCCTCAGCATTTCAAAGCGGCAGCGCTGCATGTAGCCCGGGGCCAGTGGGGGAGTCCCCAGCTGATCCTGGGCTCCATGTGGCACTGCTGCTTTGAAACACTGCATGCAGCCTGGGGACATCCCAGTTGGCCCTGGTCTGCATGCAGCGTTTCAAAATGGCAGCGCCCGTGGAGCCCGGTGTCTGGCCCCAGGCTTCAAGTGTGCTGCCGCTTTTAAGTACCCCCTCTCCTCCCCCCCCTTGCTGCCTATTTCGGATAGAGGCAGCAATGGAGGGGGGGAGCGACTAGTCAGCTAACTTGTCGACTATCCAATAAGCATTTGCTTATCAGTCATCTAACAGACTAGTCCTTCACATTCCTATTACATTGCCATTTTTGTTCCTGCAGCCAAACCTTTTGAGCCTAAATCATCTCACCAGGCCAACTTCAGATATGCTACAGGTCTTTTATTGCAGTGTAGACATACCTAAATTGCCATCTTACTGGTTCTGTCAAATGTCACGGATCCTTTTTCTATGCTCTCACCATGGAGTTTATTCTACATATCTGTGTTGGAGCATCATTCAGTCCATCCCAGACATACACTCTTCTGATAATTTATATAATTTTATTGGGCTGAAGGAAATGGGCTATATGTTCCTCTGATTTTTTTTTTTTCAGTAAGAGCTCAGTCTTTCTAGGATTTTCTGAGTGTTTCTCCACACCCTCCTTCCTCTCCATTTTCATTAATGAGCAGCTTTTGCCCTAGGAATAAATAAATTATTGCAGCTAGAGATGTGTTTAAAGCTTCATAGCTCAGATCTGAATACAGATTTCTCCAAAGTTCTCCAAAGTTCAAGGGGTATTTGTCTCATAGCATCTGCAAACCATTCAAATTGTCAGGTATTTTGCCTTAATTTGGCTTGTTCTTGCAAATTCCCAATGATATTTGCATTCTAAGGCAAAAGCTTCTTTCTGACCCAGGTGCTGGAGTTCATGATTAAATTAGCTATATCAATAATAAGGTTATTTTCATTGCAACAAATGATGATGTGATATAAGCCTGTGATTAATGACAACTGCAGGACTATGTAGATTGTCGAAGGGGTTGTGCATGCCAGAGTAAAAGCTCATCTAACCACAGATATCTGCAGCAACACAGACGCTGCAATAACATAGAATTGTATGGCATTTGCCCTTCATAACAGTGTTTTATAAAAATACTACTTGAAAGCAAATCCTACCAAGCTCAGATTATGAGGCCAGGGAAAAGGGATTCTTCTCCTGCCCCACACCATGATATTAGTGGTACCCTGCAACAAACCACTACTCAGCTCTTGTTCATTGCTCTTGCTCCTCTTGCTACCATGGTCCCAACAAATTGATTGGAAGCTGTGCCACGTGCGTACATTATCTCACCCTGTAATGGGCTATTGGACCAGTCCTGGTCAATCCAGGCTGAAGTAGCTCTGAAAAGAAAAAGGAACTCACTCTCCTCAGCAGGGACCTTCTCCACTAGGATGGGAAATGTAATGGAAAATTTTCTATTGAAAGTGGTTTTTGACTAAACATTTTTGTGAGAAATATCTGTGTAAAATTATTTAATTGAAAAAACAAACCCCTAAAAGACCAGCATGTAATCCATACAGAAGAGTGGGAGCATGAGGTGCTATAGTGCCAGTTTAAATTGGAGTTTTTCAGTTGTTCATGGAAATACTTAGTCAACCTTTTCCATTAAACATTTACATTAAACAAATTTAGTGACACTTTGCAAGGGGGCAGAGAAACTATTTTCTGCCACATTGTACTGGGAACAGCTAGTATCGTTATCTAATACATTCTTTTATAACATCCTCTTATACCACCCTCTTTAAAACTTTCATAAACTTTAACTGGTTGTGCTGAAATGTTCAGTGCTAGGTCTTATCACTTTAGAAGATAAGTTTAGAAGAAGATTACTTCAGAAAGTTTCAGCAAAAATGAGTCAGCCATTTCTGACAAGATTAGGGAAAAGTACATTGTTGTGCCCATGATACACTTTTTTTACAGCTATTTTACTGAGAATTTCTAGTGCCTCCTTTTGAAATATGGCAAGGAAGTCATTTGGTGCCAGCGATAAACCTTGTATCATCCTTGACCCAAATCTGGACAGATTACAAAGCTCTATGAAACTGCAGTTTGCACATATTCAGTAGTGACTGTTAGAGTTTGGTAGTTAAATTTGCTGAAGACTACGTCTGTCCTGAGCATGCCCCAGCTCAGGCCTTAGGAGGACTGACCAAGTCTTTCTCGGCAACTGCTAGCTCAGGCTAGGAGCTATAGTAGCACGTGGTGCTAGAACTGAGAGCAAAGAGACTCTCCTGTGCTCTCAGTGATACAGTATGGAGGGAAAGGAAGAAGCAGCCTGATGTGAAGGCAGAGAGGTGAGGAGCAGTGTGTAAGAGCAAAAATGGGTTGTCAGCAGAGCTGGCACTAGGCATAAACACACTAAACAATTACTTAGGGCCCTGGGCACTAATTAATTATTAGTGGTATTAATTATCAGTATGTGTTTGTAGGAAAGGCAAAAACATTCCTATTTAGGACTCCTAGTGGGCTAACATCAGTACTGGCTCTGAGTGATGGGATAGAGCACATAGAGACTGGTTGTGAGGTGCAGGGGTAGGATTGTTATCTGCTTAAACGAAGCACATGAGACCTTTTATAGGGAAAAGGCAGTATGCCGCATTTATTGAGAATACAACAGTTGCACATGCTTTTCAATCACTCACACACAAAACATCATGCATACACAATCCCACCAGATGATGTCATAGTTACCAGTCCAGAGTCTGTATCAATCTAGTGGCCAGCAGATTGAACACAGGGGGAAGCAGGGCCTTTGTCAGTCGATCGATCTGATGCTCCTCTGGAATTGATGGCTGGCAAGACGAACCCAAAGTTCCATAGCAAAGCACCCTACTTTTATAATCCTTTTCTCTGTTGAAATCAATGTATTCCTCTGTGTCATTCTGTGACTGGAACGTTATCTTTTTGATGTCAGTGTTCCCAAAACGTTTTCCAAGGCTCATCCTGTAATCAGTCATCCTTCCGGGGTGCCTGCTTGCTTCAAAATTCATCAGTCTGCCAATATCCAATCATCCTATGAGTCAGGGTACGCATCCATGGTTATAGATGGCTCCTCTGCAGCCAGGTTGTCTCGTCTTCACCCATGCTTGCGACCCTTCCTTCTCTGGCCATCTGGTTCTGAGAAATAACTTTGCATCTTATCTCGACACATTCATACCCCTTTCTCACACATAAGTAATGTTACAAAGGCTTTCAAGGCTATGCGGCACATCAACATCTGTATTGGTGAGACACAGAGGTGTCGTAAATCAAGCAATTAAGGTCTCAGCCTTTAACATTCTTTTAGTCTTCATTAACACAGACACAATATGATATCCTGTCTCTTTACTTACTAAAACTTTAAAACAAGGAACTATAGAAGATATATACTTAACTAAAGGATTTGAATACTACACTATTAAATATGATTATATATATATTACCTTACATTACTAAACCTAAGATACAAATATTAAAAAAATATATATCTTTCAATCATAACAGGATGACAGCATAGATAGGCTGTACAGTGATGATCCGATCACATGGGGAACATATTTGCTATGGTGCTTATCAATGTTCCCTCTATTTTTTCCCATGCATGTGTGGAATTAATTTTAATATGTGCACCAACATGGATGGCCATGGCACAGAAACACTGCTGCCTCTCTACTTGGTCACAACAGTGCACATGCAGGCAGCTAGGGTGAGCGGAGAGCTGCCCTAGTCCTGTTGCACTGCCAGTGTTGGTGGAGGCCCCCTTGGCATTTTAACTCACCTGGGCATGGCAGGTGGGGCTGAGAGACACCTGGAGAACGTGTTGGGCAGCAGGGAGCCAGAGGAGTGTGTGGGGCAGCCAGCACCTGGAGACCCCCACTCCTTCAGGAGCCATTGCCAGAGAGGGTTCCCCAAGGTAGGTGTAGAACCCCATCCATTCCCTCTAGATCCTACACTCTAATTGCTACCGGTCAATTGCAAATCAGTCTTGAGGGGTGGGGTCTTCTACTATTGGTGCTGTACTGCTGCAAGCATGCAGGGTGATAAATCACATTCAGCTACACGTGGCAGTTCAAATTAACTTTTAACTAAGTCCTTAGTTCGAATTAACTGTTACACCTAACTGTACACCTTACGCTGTAACAGTTAATTCGAACTAAGGACTTAGTTCAAATTAACTTTTAACTGCCGCGGCAGTTAGTTCGGACTAGGGGGATTTAAAAATGGCACCCGGACAGGAACATGCAAATAAAGCCCGGGATATTTAAATCCCAGGCTTCATTTGCAAGTTCGAATGCCTACATTAGCCTCCCTAGTTCGAACTAGGGGGCTAGTGTAGACATACCCCCAGATATCAATGTGGGGTGGTCTGGAAAGGTGTATGACACATGTTTTTTCAGGAACACTGGCCTGAACAGAAAGCTACAGGTGGGGACTTTCTTTCCAGACCACAGTGGAGGATGTGGTTTACCCCTTACTGTGTTGGCTCATGAAACTGTACACATAGCACCTTGACAGTAGTTAGGAGCATTTTAACAGCATGATGGTCAAATGTACCTTTGGCAGATTGAAAATGAGATGGAGGTGTATGGCAGGCTAGACCTCATGGAGGACAATGTTCCCATGTTTATCACAGCTTGTTGCACTTTGTATAATTTGTGTGACAGTAAGGGGGAATTGTTTGCTCGGGGTAGAGCACTGAGGCACCATGCTAGGCTGCAGAGTTTGAATAGCCAGACACTAGCACTGTCAGCGGGGCTCAAGGTGTAGCTAATAACATCAAGGAGACATTGATGAGGGGCACTGAAATAAACCTGTTACAGTTGCTTCCAAGCTGCAGATCTCCTTCAATGCATCACATAGGCAGAAATGTGCTTTTGGAGCCTGCACGTGGCACTGGTCTGCAAGATTGTTGAACAGTAACTAAAAGTGTAGAATCATTATAAAAGTGGCCTTTAGTCATCAGAAATGCAATAAAACAACCCATAGAGCTGGAAAGGGACGTGTTGGCAAAGGGTTACACCTCACAAATGTGTGTAAATCTGTGTATCATAATCAACGTTGGGAGAGGGAGCTGAGTGCACGGGAAAATGAGGAGCCCCCAGAGAGTGAAAAGGAATGTGAAGGCATAGGGAGGGGAGGCTCTGGATGCAAAATTTTGAATCTGCTGCAGGTCCTGAAGCAAACCCATGTTGGCTCATTGTGTTGCTTCACTAAACACTTGGGCTACGTCTACACTGGCCATCTTGTGCAAGAACATATGCAAATGAGGCACGGCAATGAATAGGGTTGCCAGATAGTTTAACCAAAAATACTGAACACCCTTCCCTCCTCCTCCCCCAAAGAAAAACACTGGGGGAAAAATTCTGTTGAGGAAAAAAAGGGGGAGACCAAAGTTGCTGAGCAAAAAAAAAAAGACCAGGAGAGTTATTAAGCAAAAAAAAATTTAAAAACCCAGCTTGGCCCCTTTAAGAAATGCTTTTGAGGCTTTTTGGCCCTAACAGGCTGCCAGCGGCCATCCACCATCTTGTCTTCCTGCTCCGGGCCATACAGCTCCCCTGAGGAACCAGGTAAGCACCCGGTATTTACGCCTCCTGACCGGGAAATAATCAGAAAATACCAGACATCTGGCAACTCTAGCGATGAATATCGCTGTGCCTCATTTGCATACTTAATAAGCCACCATTTTTGTACAAGGGGCTTTTGTGCAAGAAGGAGCAGTCTACACTGCTCCTTCTTGCGCAAAAAAACCCTCTTGCTCAAGATCTGTTCTGCCTGAAAATAAGCGGCAGAACGGCTCTTGCGCAAGAGGGGGTTTTTGCGCAAGAAGGAGCAGTGTAGATTACTCCTTCTTGCGCAAAACTCATTGCGCAAAATGGCATCTCATTATGTATGCAAATGAGGCGTGGTGATATTCATCGCCGTGGCTCATTTGCATATGTTCTTGTGCAAGATTGGCCAGTGTAGATGTAGCCTGGAGGCTCTCCATCGGTTCCTCCATCATCCTGATCGTGCATTCTGTGGCCTGCTTGGTGAATACCTGATTGTTTTTGTGGGTCTTCAGCTTGCTTTCTAAATATTGTTCCCACATTCTGCACTCACTTGCTGATTGATATTGCACTTTGAGAACCAAATCCTTCCTGTTTCTTTAGTCTGATTCCTTATCTATTGCAACCTCTCCAAAGCAGTTTGTGGTAGGGCTGTCAAGGTCTTTGCTGTTCTGCACAATGCACAAAAAGGAGTCTGTTAACATCAAGTCCTATATTGTAACATGTCTCCTTTTCCAACATGTCCACTCACTTTTCCCTGACCCTTGTGAAGAATGCATCTTGGCAAGCATGGTAATCATGGTGGATAAGGGAGTGAGAGTGGCTGGCTGCTGGGTATACAGACAAAAAAAATTTCAGCTAGAGTGTGGAAGTGCCTAGTAGCTATGGTATTGAGGGGGTTAATCCCACTCTTTGGGCTGAGGTGGCCACGCTTCCACAGTCCTACTGAGTACCAGATATAAAAAGCAGTAGCTCAGCTCATTAGGGCTACGTTTAGACTGCTGCTTTTTATCAGAAAAAGGTACACAAATTGTGCTCCGCAGTTTGCATACCTTTTTCCAATAGTTTTGTTGGAAGAGCCTTTTCCGAAATTTGGCCCATCTACACTGGGCCAAATTTTGGAAAAACCTCCTCTTTCGGAAGAGTCCTTCTTCCTCGCGGCATGAGGAAGACAGAGCTTCTGAAAGAGCACGTCTGCTCTTCCGCAAAAAATGTCAGAGACCAGATGCGTTCCCTGGACGTGGCAGAGTTTTTCCGGGATATACCTCCGGTATCCCGGAAAAACTCTGTAGTCTAGACAGCCTAGGCTGGCTGGCTGGAGAGGAAGGACCTGTGGTGGAGGCTCCTGCTGAAGAACGGCTGATACCTTGGCTGGAAAGCTCTGCCTGACCATGGAGCCCAGAACCCGGGGAGCGCTAGAGGAGCCGCTTTGTAGAAGAGCCCAGTGATCTCAACAACCCACAGATGGCAGTCCCAGGACACAGGGTAAGAAGTGACACAGAGAGGGTTGAGTCTCCGGGAAGCTGATGCTGATGCTGATGCCTGGCCAGCACTCCAACCACCAGTGAAACCCTAGATGCTGCTCACAGACGGCCTCCTGCTTTTCTTTGCCCTGCACTCTGCAAGCCACAGCTGTTTACCCTGTGTCTTGCTCTCTGCTTTCTGGTCCCCAGAAACTGGTTGCTCAGACTGGCTATGTCCGTCAGCAGTGGAGAACAGTTCTTAGCTGCCAGACACACTCGGCGACCCTGGGGGAGCCCCTGGTCCTCATCTACCTCAACCACTTGACCTACAATTTCATCCTCCAATGTTCTATGTACTGCAGGGCTTGGCAAGATTTGGCCCACATGTCAGATGTGGCCTGCCAAAACACTGGATCTGCCCTGAAGGCCAGCGGGCAGCTTCGGGCAGGTTTCTTGTCTGCCCCACTGCTGCACGCTGCTCAGAAAAGTGGCTGCAAGGCCCTGTTTGCCTTTGAACAACTGCAAGCCCAGGGCAGGGGAGAAGAGGCTGCCCCCACTTCCAGCACAATCCCATTGGCCAGTTTTCAGGCAGTGTGCAAGGTACCCCTTCCCTGCTCCCCTCAGGCTCGCAACTATTCACAGATGCTCATGGCCCTGATAGCCTGTGCAAGGGTAAGGTGAGCAGGGAGCCTACCTGAGAAACCTGCTGGGCTACTGTGTCTGGGAGTCACCCAGGTAAATCTCCTGGCCAGAGCCTGCGTCTGCCACTCCAGCCCTTTCCTCCCCTGAACCCTCTGCCCCCCATTCCCTGCCCCCTTAACCCATATAACCCAAACCTTCTGCTTCCCTCATGAATGCATATCCCCTCCCTGAACCTGCACCTCAATCCCCTGACTTGCATTACAACCCAAATTCCTGTATCTCCTTCTGCATCCCAGTCCCATGCCCCACATTGCAACTGCCTCCTTAACCCAAGCTCCCACCCAGACCTTGCACCCCAATCCTTTACCCACACTCCCTTCTGCACCCAACCTCCATCCCAGATCCCGTACCTTCTCAATTAATATCATGGAAGTGTGTGGCCCTTGACCACTTTCCAAATTCTTGGCATGGCCCCCTGTCAAAAATTACCGTCCATCCTGGTATATTGCCTCCATCCCTCTGAAGTATCCATGAGTCTCCTGGTGGTAGAGGTGGGCTCACTGCAAAGTATAGTGTCCAGCTTCTTTAGAAATGATATGAATTTGGTGAAGCACCGGAGTGTCAGTTCACTTCACCGGTCTTAGATAGGCTTGTCTCAGTTCTTTAATCTTCACTCTGCACTGTTGCATGTCCCGCACTCACCGCTTTTCACACAAGGATTGAGAAATGTGACTGTGCGTGTCCCAGTTACTCTCAGCTGGAACTGAACGGACTCTTTTTCCCATACACTGATCTGATCCAACAGGGGAGTGTTTGGTGTGATGGCCTGTCATGGATTCCCTGGGAAGATGCCATGAGACCCCTGCACTCTGAACCAGCCCACAGGGAGAGAGGCGGTTCAGGTGGCCAGCCTGCATAAGGAACCACAATTTGTAAGGTCAGTGCTGTGTGGTTTACCTCATGCATTGCAACAAATGCCTCAACAACCATCTTGAAACTAGACAGTCACTATCCTCTCCAGTGAACACACAGAAAAGCTGGCCAGCAGGAAATGGGATTTAAATTTCATGGGGCTTGCAAGGGCAAGGGGCAGATAGCTGGTCAGCTGGTTACAGGGAAGCAGAGTTCAAACTGCTGACCAGTGACTGGGAATAATGGGCCACTTCCTGGAGGCCAGAACCAGTGATAAAAAGCCTTGCGGCGTCTACGCTGCATGTTTGTCCTCAACACAGGGAGGGGAAAAGAGAAAAATCCCTCATGGATCTGGTAATTTTTTGTTGATGAAAATGGCCATTTTCCCCAACAAAAGTCACATTGCAGTGTAAATACTCATGCAATGTTCCAACAAAAAGCACTTTTCCTTGACAAAAATTGCCAGGGGAGACAAAGCCTGAATTAGCTCTAGCATAGCTCAAACCCTTGTGGTGTTTGGTTTTTTTCATGCTAAATTAACTTGATTTTATTCTGCTCTTAAGCTTGTGAAGTCAGATCCCTGGGTCTGGTCAAGCTTTGTTGGAGGGTTCTCTTTTTCTTTTGCCCTATTAAGGTACAGCACCCTGTCTCCTTTATGGTGCCAGAGTGGTGCAAAACTGATGGAGTTGATACAGTAATTAATGTGTAACGAAAGCAGTACTGGGGCTCAAGAAATTACATGTTAAGGCTCAAGCAGTTTTTTATGTTCATAACAGAGGCAGCAAACCTAGAGATGCCAGCACTATGAACTGCCAAACCCTGGCTCATGTTAAACAGTGAGTCCATCCCCAGATCTTCATTGTGCTGCAGAATTTGTACTGAAAACACTTCATTGCATTAGAGATGATGTAAGGTGGAAAGTTGGAGATTTCCAGACAGGGCTTTTTGCACCTAGAAAAGCAGGGAAAGGACTTAGGATAGTGGAATAAGCAGATTAGCTGAATGTTTTAATATTTACATTTATGTTAGGTTTCAGCACTAGCCCCTGTTGATTTGGTTGGGGGCTGTTGACACTTCACAGCTTTTGGTTTAGGTTTTCCGTGGAGCTAAGAAATCATCACAACATCTGGGTACACTCATGAGGTCCCCCACAACCATAAGGGTTAAATCACATTTTTATATGAAAGCTTGGACTGCAAAGCACAATTCTGTGGCAAGAGATGAAAATCCTGTAGTTGCAAAATCCTAGAGTACAGGGAGGCTTGTCTTACTGTACATATGTATTCTCTCCAGGTGGAGTAAGTAGGCCTGACCCTTTCAGTCATCCCCACAGTCCACAAATTGTCACACGGATGGGACACATTTCCTTTTGGGAAACGTGAAGCACTACCACTATCATTGCAATGCATATTGACTCTAGCTGTGCTCATCCTACTTTTCTACATCATTTGCAGTGGCTTCCTGAAAATACATTATTTAATAGATTGCATATCCTGGGGTAATTGGTTTTTGATGCAGCAGGGTCTGAGTAACAGGTAATGAAGTCAGTAGGTGATAAGTACTATGCTGTGGTAGGAAAATCAGGACCCCAAATCTCCAGTCCCCTTAGACACATATTTGTGCTTTGTCAGTTATTATCTGAGGATTACATTGTAAAATACATTAAGCCACACTTACATCCAAAATAATTTACTCCAGTAAAACAGAATGGTCAGTCAGGATTGATTCTGCTCTGCTATTACTTCCTATTTTAGCACTGCATTCCTAGCCATAGACTGAGCTTTCAGTACAACCTCTTAATTCACCATTTGTCTCTGCTCCTTAAACACTCTCCTGATGAGCTTCAGATTCATGGTGCTACATACCATTTCTCCTTTTCTGAACTAGAAAGGAACATTTTGGAAGTAAGGCTATTTAAAGAAGAGTTTTTCACATTGTTTTATTTTTCACCAATGAATACAGTGTGTAAATATTCATTTATTTATTTGGGATCCTTTAGTGAAAGTATCAAGGTTAGAAACTTTCTCATGGTTACCCCAGGATCATGGCACTGTTTACTATTCTGTTCTATCTAGAATAGCCTATTCAAAGCAGATAAAATATTTAATAACTCCCTTCATAAAGTTTTCTATAAACCAAGCACAGAGTTTTGATGCATTTTAAGGAAATACTGTAGCAATTGTTGCTTTTGAAACAGCAAAATTGTGCAATATGAACTGCAGGATCTTCTGGAAGCAGTGTCTTCCCCAAGATGGCATAAGTAAATAGCATTTTAATAATGATACTGGTGTACTCTGCGGAAAACTGAAAAGTTGTAGAAATAAATATCTCTGTAGAACCTTTATTAAACAAATTGGGTGATATATTGGCTCTTTTTTCAAAGTAATTTAAATTTAGAAAGAAAAGATTGTCTCCTGGAAAATTCCAAACATCATAACACCAACAGGTCAAAGTCTGCACTCAGTTCACCAACATAAATGCAGACAAACTCAGCTGACCTCAATGGCATTGCATTGGATTTACACCAGAGGAACTTGGAGCAAAATAAGGGGCAGCATCTGTGTAAGCATTTTACAGTTGAGTGTTAAGGGCTTGCAGTAGCAGAGTGGTTTTGAAAAAGTGGCTGGAGAAATAATCCAACAGTCCCAAGGACACAAACAAAGATGAATATCCAAAGAAACAGTCTGTCCACTACCATGGCAACATACTTCCAATCTTCAATGACCTGGAGGAAAAAGCCAGATGAAGATACATAGCAATTTATCATCTCAATCTCTTTTGTTGCTGTTCAGTGTTCCTAGTTTGTGTATGAAAATAAGAGGAAACAAATATTAAGGTTCAGGTTACTGATCACCACATGCGTCAGGAAGGAATTTTCTTTCATATGCAGTCCAGGGCAATTGGTAAAGAGCACTATAAATGGTTTTCTCAATGCTTGGTGCTAGAATGGATAGACCTCCAACATAATCCAGTGAATTTCCTGTGTGCCAGTTTTAATTTGCTGATACTATTCATCCAAATTAATAGAGATGAACAGTACTTTCTGCTTTTTTACAAATAATTCTGTAGTTGATCTTGATTCTCAGCATGCAAGGGTTTTAATACGTTAGCATTGCTGGTTGTATTCAAATCCCTGTCCAGTGTGCATAAGATCCTGGTCTAATTAAAGTTGAGCAATGGTCTCAAGTTGCAATGGGGGAGGTAAGGTTGGATATTAGGAAAAACTATTTCACTAGGAGGGTGGTGAAGTACTGGAATGGGTTATCTAGAGAAGTCATGGAATCTCCATCCCTTGAGGTTTTTAAGTCCCAGCTTGACAAAGCCCTGGCTGGGATGATTTAGTTGGGTTTGGTCCTGCTTTTGGGGGTGTGGTGGAGGAAGGGGTGTGAACTTAATGACCTCCTAAGGTCTCTTCCAATCCTATGATTCTAAGTTATAACGGCAGTTGTGCCATTGATTTTAATGGGGCCAGGATTTTACCCCTATGACTGCAGACATAGTTGTAAAAGGGAATTGTCAATCTTTTTTTAATCACTGTTTTTTTTTCCTTTTTCCTGACTCTAGTTACACATGGGAACTCTTCCTTTTGATGATTTTACAGTACATCCCAATTATCTCTTGACTTGCACTAAGCCATTATTTTCCCCCTCAATGCACCCATGTAACTTCCATTCCTGTTAATGGATGTTACATGCTTCTGAGAAAAGAATATGCTGGACTTGAAAGCTGTTATCAGACTGTAATACTAATGAAAAGGCAGAGATTAGAATTATGAATCTAGAAAACCATAGGGTTGCCAGCTGTCCGGTATTGAACTGGACAGTCTGGTATTTTCACCTCCTGTCCGGTAAAAAAATTCAGAAAATACCGAAAATATCTGGTATTTTCTGATTTTTTTTCGTGGCCAGGAGGTGAAAATCCTAGGTGCTTCCTGGGTTCCGCAGAGGAGCTGTCTGGTCTGGTGCAGGGAGGCAAGATGGCGGGCAGCTGCAGGCAGCCTGTTAAGGCCAAAAAGCATTTCTTAAAGGGACCACACTGGGTTTTTTTAATTTAAATTTTTTTTTGCCTAACAACTCTTGGTCCTTTTTTCAGAAACCATCTGGCAACCCTAGAAAGCCATGGTTGGTAACTAAGCAATTTAGTTAACATCAGAGAACCTGTGTGCAGAAAGCATTAAATTAATGTCTTATGTACAATATTTTGGATACTTGCTCTTTAGTCTAGGGTGAGGGGAAGGAATTTTTTAAAATTTTTATATCCAGTACAAGTTCTTTCAAGACTATCTGTGCTTTAATAAGCACATTTTTCACCACTGTTAGGCTTGTGCTATTATTAAATTCATTTTAGTTTGTTTAAGCTTATGCCTATTATTACAGATTTAATGTCTGCTCCTCCTTTTATCTGTTGACCAGCAATTAGTTCCTTGAAAATTCAGGTAAGTCCTTCATAAGGGACTCCCACAAGACCTAAGTTAAAAAGGAGCCAGATTTTCAGACTACTTAATCTGTATATTAAAAGGAGAGGAGGAGAACAGAGCAGTAATGGAGAACCTAGCACTAGACTGGGTGTTCGGGTAGAGAAGGGTCACAGGAAATTTTCTTGGCAATGGGGGAAAGGGGGGAGTGTTGGGGACATTGAGTGTTTACCTGAGCATTCTGAGTTTTGCTGAGCATTATTCAGTGGATATGAACTTTAATGTACTAGCTAGTGGAATATGGATCTATGTACCTCTCCAGGCTGACAGTGGAACTCAGATTTTTAGTTGATGGAAAATCTCCTTTTGCTCATACATGCCTCAGCTTTTGTAGTATAAATATTATGGTTCTATGAACACTCTTGCCAGAAAGTTCTGAATAACCTTGAGAGCACTGCATAGTGACCACCATGTGTCAACAAATGAAACAGGGTATGGAGAGCTAATTGATAGAGAGCACTTTGAATTCAAAATAATAGCATTTGTAGGGTGTGTACCAATCTAACTAAATCCATTTAGTTAAATTACTTTCTGTAGCCCAGCAGAAAGAGTCTATGAACACTCTAGCAGAATTCAGCCATGCTCATGGCTGACTTACCCGCTGTCCCTTTATTATGGGCCCAACTATATGGTGTTCTCTCAAACCAGGTATTAAATATTTAACCCTCTCTCTGCTACACTCTAGCTGGAGTCTCTACATCCCATTATTTTGCTGATGTGAAAACACAATTTGTTTAAAGTTAATTCATCTCTATATCTACCTGTGCCCCAAAGCAATAAATGTGGTATTGTAAAGACTGAGATTCTTGTCAGCTTTATCAAATGGTCATTCATAGCAAAAGAAACTTGCTACTTCTAAAATTGCCTATAAAATTATAGCAAGGATCTCTATAAAAATTAATACTAAGGAAGATGGTTGGGTTCTGATTTCCATTCTGAGGAAGGACACACTTATTTGAGACATCCAGGGAAAGGAATCTGGGGTTTGGAAAGATGGGAATGATTTCTTCTGTTACTTACACTCTGGTCATTGTCATCACTTTTCATGTGGTCTGCTATAAAACTGACTCCTTCAATGGCTTCTTGGACTTCTGGAGAAAACCTCATTGAAGATCTTAACTTAAAATCTTGATGGCTGCTGATGTTATCTGAATTCTCAGTAACTTTCAGGTTGTATTTTTTGGCAGAAGCTGTGTTCATAAAGTAGGTAGAGTTTTTGTACAGGTCAGCTGGATTAGTGCATAGATTTTCAGATTTAGTCTTTCTGCGGTTGCTTAACCTTTGCCTTGCAGAGGTAGTCTCTGGGCGTTTCATGAACAGAAAAGTTGGAAGTTTCTCAAGAAAAACCACCTTTACCCATGGGGGCATAGTGTGGGTGCTGGGAGATCTGTGATGGACATTCAATACACAGACACTGGTAACTATTGAGAATGTTACTAATACCATTGTAAACATCAGATACTTCCCAATCAGTGGAACGTCCAGTGATGTTGGAGGGACAATTTTAGAGATCAGCAATAAGAACACAGTCAAGGCAAGCAGTACAGATATGCATAAGGTCATCTTTTCCCCACAGTCTGAAGGCAAGTAGAACACCAGGATAGCCAATGATGTAATAAGCACACAGGGAATTATAAGATTGATGGTATAGAAAAGAGGTTTCCTTTTAATAATAAAGTCATATGTCACATCAACATACTTTGGGTCTAAGGGGTTTACAGTCCTTCTTCCAGGAAGTGCTACAATATCCCATTCTCCACTTGGTGTAAAATCATCCATGCTTGCCATGGAAGTTTTAAGTACCATATCAATTTCTGTATGATCATATGTCCATGAGCGGAACTTCAGAGTGCAGTTTTGTTGATCAAATGGGAAGTGCTTCACCTCAATCTTGCAGGCACTCTTGTAGATGGCTGGAGGCAACCAGAAAATGCTTCCATTATTCTTTACAATCACATTTGTATACAGGGAAACTTCATATGTACCATCCGCACTGAGGAAACAGGGGGGAAAAAAAATTGTCAAGAGACAGAATATAGGTTCAAAATACAAAAAACAACAAACTTGTGCATCCTTTGCCTTTGCCTCACTATCTATGCTAGACTTCAATTCCAGTGCCCTTTCAGTGATAAAAATACCTGGAAGAAGGGTTTTAACAAGCTCTAGCCATAAAATATTTTATAAACAAGATTAATACACCCTATGGAGTATGAAAAGGGATGTAAAGATGAGATCATGCATCACAAAAATGCAGCCACCTTTGTTTTGGAACACTGCCATTAACAGCACATGGTAACACTTCTAAACATTTGAGAACAGAATATGAAAAATGCTGCTATATTCAGTTGGGACTACAGGTGTAAGATAAGCAGAATGAATGCAACTACATAAATTACAATTTTAGGCAGAATAATTGTGACTAAAGCTCCTGCTCTTACTAAAAGTGACATGGGTGTTTTAGTGCCCACAAATTATTTTGATGTGTGTCTCATCCAAAAGACTAAGACTCTACCAGAAGAGCATCCTCCATCACCATGGTGGGTCACTGGTTTAGTGAGAAGAGTGTTTTCTAAGTTCAGTTTGTATCTCCCTAAATCGGGAATCTCTGGTCCAGCAACTTCTGTGGTCCAGCATAGACCATGGATATTACTAGACTAGGGATGTTAAATTTTGATTAATCAACTAATTGAGTAATCAAGGGAATTTCTATTGAGTCAATTGATGAGGGGGCGCTTGCTATCCTGCTGCGACTCTGTGTTTGAAATATACAAGAGCTGCCCACAGCTCTTGTACATTTCAGAGGAAGAGGTGCAGCAGGACTGCTTAGGTTCCTGCTCCTGCGCCTCTCCCTTTGAAATATACAAGAGCATGGGTAGCTCTTGTACATTTCAAAGAGAGAGGCGCAGCAGTAGGGATGCCTCTCCCTTCCCTGCCCCCTGTGGAGACCAGTTCCCCAGCACTGGTTCCTTCTTCCTCTCCCTTGCTACCTCTCTCTGGATGTGTCTAAACTACACCCTTCTGCCGACAGAGCGATGTAGATTAGGCACATCCCTATTGCAAATGAAGCAGGGATTTAAATATCCCGCACTTCATTTGAATAGAAATGGCCACTGCTTTTTGCCGATGCAGCACTTTGCTAGCAAAAAGCGGCAGTCTAGACGGGGATCGATCGACTAGGAAAGCGTTTTCCTACCGATCCCTTATGCCTCGTGCAACGAGGTTTACAGAATCGGTCAGAAAAGGCTTTCCTTGTCGACCGATCCCCGTCTAGACTGCCGCTTTTTGCCAGCAAAGTGCTGCATTGGCAAAAAGCGGTGGCCATTTCTATTCAAATGAAGCGTGGGATATTTAAATCCCTGCTTCATTTGCAATAGCAATGTGCCTAATCTACACCGCTCTGTCGGCAGAGGGGTGTAGTTTAGACACACCCTCTGATAGAGGCAGCCGGGGGGGGGGGCGGGGGGGGGCAAGGGAACAAGTAGTTGAGTGACTACGGTACTAACCATAAGCATATGCTGATCAGGTAGTCGACTAGTTGCTTACATACCTATAGTGGACCACAGAGCCCAGAAACAGGTAGGTCTGGTGGCAGGGCAGGAGCAAGGTAGGGGGCACTAGTAATGTAGCCTGGAGCCCTGTGGAGGGGGAGAGGGTGGCACAGTAGGGAGTTCTGGCTCCAGCCTGGCAGTAGTCGTGGAACTCCAGCTATGTCCAGGGAGCTCCAACCCCAGCAGTAGCCAAGGAGCTCTGGCCTCAATCCTGGTCACAGAGCTCCAGCTCTGACTCTGTCCCCAGCTACGGAGTTCCATCTGTGCAGCTCCGGCCCTGGTAGCAGCAGGGCCAGCGGCAGCTAGAGAACCCCGGGGGCTGGCCAGAAGCAGGTCCAGGCTGGAGCCATACCCAGGGGCAGCGGGGCAGCATGGGCCATGAGGAGAGGAACCTCTCCTCATCTGACAAATCCCCTCATTTGGGACCGGTTAGGTCCCAAAAGTGCCAGACCATGGAAGTCCAACTTGTAATAGTGAACACTGCTTTGTGATATATCTGAATGCTCTTTGCAGGATCCTTGAACTAACAGCTTGTTAGGCCACTTTGCATTGCTGCCCTAACAAATATCATAAGCTAAGTGGCACCTAATTCAATAGGTTTACAGGAGAAGGCTTTTAAAATTATCCTTAGTTTATTTTGTTTAAATATGTCATCCATTCAGGTAGCACTTTTCCAAAATACGTAATTATTGATAAACTTATTGAAAGATGCCTTGAGACTAGGAAAGACTAACTATTCATTACCTTATTTCTCTATAAATTAACAAATACATGAATAAACTCTTGAGTAGGGTAGTCATTTTTATTAAAACCAGATTAATCAGTTTTTAAAATGAGATGAGAGTAAATATAGTAAGAGAAATTGTCTGAATTGCAATACTTTTTATATTTTTCCTTTTCATTTGAAAAATAAAGGGAAAATATATAACTTAGAAGCAATATGTCTTTAGCAAAAACAGATCAAATTAATCATGGATTTATATAGTTCCATTGACTTCAATTGAGTTGCAACTACTTACTGAATAGTATAAATTATGTGTCATTATATTTAGAAACAGGCATAAAATTTGCTGTTACTAAAGCTCCTTGAAAAGGAAAGAAAGGTATGTAAGTGTTTACATTTTTCTTCTAAGTAAAATGTGAAACAAATAACCACATACACACATTCTCCTAATCAGTTACAGTTTAAAGGTCCCAGTCTGGCAACTCCAGAGAATAAAAGTGAATAGAGACCATCAAAGCCTTTACAAGCAGGTAATTAACAGCCACCAAAGGCAAGCATGCTTTCAGAGATAGGCAGTTTCCTGCAGTCCATATTTAAGAACCTATCTGTGCTAGTGATACATGAACTGAGGGGTAGACATGATTTGCTACCTAAATCAAGTGCTGGGACAATCCAGTATGTAGGTTCAGAGACCATCTAATTCCACATGAAACAGCTGAGAGGAGGGAAGAAGAGGCCTACCCTTAACTTTTAGCCCCGTGATTAGGGCAGGGGTGGGCAAGATGCAGCCCAGGGGCCAGATCCAGCCCGCAGACTGCATCCAGCTGCTTTCTATTTATATCCTGCTGCCTGTGCCACTGAATTTCCAGGCAGTGGGTCAGGCAGCAGGATCCTATTTAAATGGCTCATGGATCATGGTTGAGTGCTATCCCCGCAGGGACTGCCAGGCAACATGGTAGCAGCAGGGTCAGGAGCCGCAAGCCCTTTATTGTATTTTTAATTCAAAGCCTCCGACTCAAGACAACTCTGGGGGGAGACTAGTCTCCAGCTCTGCCCCTTCCAGAGATGGAGCTTGCCTGTGATCACGTACCAAAATTCATTAAGTGATCCCCTGCAAAAATTATTTCCCACCTCTGGGTGAGGGTAATCACTTGGAATGTGGGCAGCAACTGGTTCTAATCCCCCCTCTTCCTAATAAGAGATCTAAACAGAGATCTACCACCTCTCCTTAGAAAGAGGGTTTTTTTTTTATTGTGTAGTGTGCAATATCATTAATTTAAAATATTCAAAGTTTTAAGCTTATTTTCTCTGCATGGAAAAGATTTGGGGATTTTTTTTTCCTTGTCATTTAAAAGGATTTTGGTTTCTGTTTAAAATCTTTGCAAGATGTTTTGTATCAAGACTTACTTATTGTAAAGCACAATGTCTGGCAGCCAGATGTGTTTAGAAGGGATCCTTAGCTTATTTATGCCTTCATAGTCAGAGGGCTGCCAAGCCAAACGATAGTCAGTCCATTCCTAGAGAAAAATTATATAGTAGTGATTAAGGTATTTTGTGTCAATTAAATCTAACAAGAAAACAATGTATTAGTAGATTGCAATAGTATACCCATGGGATGGTTACCTGGTTTAGCCAGACATTTGTGGTCATGATCTGCTCACGTTCATTCTAAAGGAGGAAAAATCATTTATAAATCTATGTTGTACAAAGTTAGTCCTCCTAATAGGATTTATTCATTAGTCTTTCTGGAATACCTCAAATTTCTGGCTGACTAAAACCATTGCATATAATGTAAAATCTGTTTTTTATAACATTAGGAATCTTTCTGTTTCTATTTGTCTATCACAAAAATGCATGATTCTGACACTGTATTAAAAATATGATACGGTACAGTGTTTCATCTAATTAAGTAATTTGTTACAACTATTAACTAAAATGGCCTTGGGTATGTACAACTTTAAGAAGGTGTTTTAAACATCTAAAACAAGTAATGAGTAAAATTATAGTCTTCTGACAATCTTTTTCTATTCATCAGGCCATTGGAATTCCAATTTTGGATTAGACCACTATGAACTGGATGACTTACATTTAGAAGTTAAAAATTGTTGGTTTTTAACAAATCTTGGAATACTGAGAAAGTTCTAGAAGACTGGAGAAAAGCTAATGCTGTGCCAGTATTTGAAAAGGATGGATGACCTGGACAAGTGCAGTTTAGCTAGTCTGAAAATTATCACAGGCAAAAAATCATAGAAAGGCTGATATAGAACTCAGTAAAGAATTAATGGATGGTAGCCAAATTAATGTCAATGAACATGATTTTATGGGTACTAGGTCTTGTTAAGTGAACTTGATAGATTTTTTTATGAGATTGCATGTTTGGTTGATAAAAGTAACCGACACAATATACTTAAAATTCTTCAAGGTATTTGACTTAGTCTCATATGTCATTCTGATAAAAAATAAACAGCGATCTTAGCAACACACAGAATCAATTAGGCCCTATAGCCTAGTGGAAAGCACCCTGGGGGATGAGGGGTGTCCCCCTCGGGGTCAGTGGGTGGCCACACCACCCATTACTCTATGTCCCAGGCTGGTTCAGCGGGGAGCTATTCTCCTAGCAGTCTAGAACCCCCAGCCCTTGTTCAGGGCAAAGGCTACAGTCATCAGCCAGTTAACAAACGAGCCCAGACACAAGGCAGGCTGCCTCAATTAAACAGTCAGTAGCCCACCCTTAACACAGGGCAAGGGCTGCAATCATTAAACAGTTAGGGTATGTTTACACTAGCCCCCTAGTTCGAACTAGGGAGGCTAATGTAGGCATTTGAAGTTGCAAATCAAGCCAGGGATTTAAATATCCCGCGCTTGATTTGCATCTTCCTGGCCGGTCGTCATTTTTTAAATTTACAAGTCTGGACTAACTGCTCGCGTCTACACGCGGCAGGGACCCGGTAGTTCGAAATAAAGCCCTAGTTTGAACTACCTGTTAAACCTCATTCCAGGAGGAACAACAGGTAGTTCAAACTAGGGCTTTATTTCGAACTACCGGATCCCTGCCACATGTAGACGCGGGCAATTAGTCCAGACTTGTAAATTTCAAAAATGGGGACAGGCCAGGAAGATGCAAATCAAGCGCGGGATATTTAAATCTCGGGCTTGATTTGCAACTTCGAATGCCTACATTAGCCTCCCTAGTTCGAACTAGGGGGCTAGTGTAGACATATCCTTAGAGTCCCAGCCCTAGGGCAGGGCAAAGGCTTCACCCAGGGCAAGCCAACCAGTTCACAACCAGTAAGCACAGGTAAGTAGTCTGTCTCCTTGTTCAGGAGCGGTTCAGGCACCTTGCCTGTGGCTGCCAACTGCAGGAGGGGAGACTGCCACCCAATCAAGGGGTGGCAGGGGGGACGCGGGCCCTCCCTACACCACGTGCCCCAGCCCAGGGTCCGAATAGCATCCGGTATTCAGCTGCTAGGTCAGCAGGGATCCAGTTCCAAAACTCACTGACCTGTTATGTCGGGGTCAGCAGGGGTCCAGACTGCAGCCCGCTGACCCTTGGCCAGACCAAGGTCGGCTATCTCTGGACCAGCTCCAATTCTCCCCTCTGCACCCTGTACCTGGTTCCGTGGCAGGTCCTCCAGACCGCACAGGTTGGGATCCTCCGGCCGTGTAAGCAGTCCCGCTTGGTAGTCCTCCAGCAGTGGGCCCGGTGGCCCAGGCCAGTTGTCCACTTCCTCCGGCTCTGGTTCCAGCTTCAGCGCTGGCTCCTCAGTGGGTGGAGCTGGGGAGGCTTCTGGCTCCCTGGCTTCCTTGGGTCTCACTGGCCCTTCAGGCAGCCCTTTTATATTCCTGGGCCTGCCCCGTCTCCTTCCCAGGTGCCTCATTTATGTCAGGTGCTGCCCACCACAGCTCAGGGAGGGCCGTTTCCCCTTTGGGCTCAGTGGGTGGCCACACCAACCCACTACACCCCCACCTCCTTAACTCCAGCTCCCATTGCTTGGAACTGGATTCTTGACCCTCACCTGCATGAGACAAACCATCCTCATTAGCATTTTCCTTCCTCAGGCAATGTTGGATCGTAAATGAATATGGTTGTAGGGTAAGGTACCACCTCATTATTCTGGCGTTTATGTCCTTCATCTTTTGCAACCATTTAAGTGGTTCATGATCTGTTATGACTACAAATGTATTGCCCAGGAGGTAATACCTCAAAGCGTCAATGACCCATTTGAGAGCCAGGGCCTCCTTTTCGATGACCGCATAATGCCACTCCCTGGAGAAAAGTTTCCTGCTAATATACACAACCGGGTGTTCCTCCCCATCTGTGTTTTGGGAGAGGACAGCCCCCTAGCCACTGCCTGAGGCATCGGCTTGAACTATAAACGGACAGTCAAAATCCAGGCTAAACAGCACCAGCTCTCGACACAGGCAATCTTGAAGGGTTTGGAATGCTGTCTCTCTCTGTGGACCAGCATACTCATTGTGGGCTGTCCTTAGTTAAAAGGGCGGTGCAATGGTTGCAAAATGTGGGGTGAAGTGGCGATAATACCCTATCAACCCCAGGAACTGGCATACCTTTTGCTTGGTTGTGGGCGCAGGGTATTTGGTCTGTGAGTAGTTCCCGGGGGAGGCCTACCCTCGCAAAGACCTTCACTAACTCGGAGGCAATAGTACGGGCACTGGTGTTCCATAAAAGGAATTGCCTTCGGAAAGAGGGTGGCATAGTCCACTAGAACTAAAATATACCAGAACCCCGCTTTGCTCCTTAGGAGTGATCCGACCAGATCGAGGGCCACCCGTTCAAAGGGGGTCCTGACGACGGGCATGGGTACCAGCGGGGCCTTTGGGACTCTGGGATTGGCAGCTAGCTGACACTCAGGGCACGAGTGGCAGTAGTCCTTGACTTCTTGGTACGCTCCCAGCCAGAAAAAGCCATACAGGACTCATGCTAGAGTTTTTTCTTGGCCCAGGTAGCCAGCGGCAAGAATGTTGTGTGCCAACCGGAGCACCGCCCTTCGATGGCAGCACGGTACCACCAACTGTGACTGGATCTTTTGAATCTGGGGGTCCCGTTCCACACGGTATAGGTGATCAGCCCTCAACTCAAAGTGGGGCCACTGTTCTGCCTGCTGGGGGTCCGTCATCACCCCATCAACACAGGCCACCTGGTCGTAGGCAAATTTCAAGGTTAGGTCCTCTCGCTGATCTCAAGGGAAGTCCGCCAGGTGGGGGTTTCGTAGCTCCAGTTCAGCGGGTTCCCTGGTGTGGGTTGGCTTCTCGGAATCGCTCCTTCCTGCCCGCTCTCCTCTCTGGTCCTCCGTGGATCCCCCACGGAGTGTCCTCGGGGGGGCCAACGCTAACCGGATCCACTTCACATGTCACTTCGGCCAGGGGTGTCCCAAAACTAACCCCCCGGAGAAGATCCGTAAACCTAGGCCGGTCCTACCTCAAAATAATTGGGTATGCCAAAGTGGTGGCCACCCCCACCACCATTTCCTCAGTTATCCCATTTATGGTAAGGGGTACATGGGTACACTTTTACATTTCCGTGGAGACACTGGAGGTGCAGTTCCCTCTCAGTCTCCACCGGAGGAATAATGAGGTCCTTGTGGACCAGAGTCTGTCTGCACCCTGAATCTAAGAGTGTGATCACTTCCTGGGGTCCCAGCCTCACTGGGGCTGTCAGCTTGGGTGAGCCCGGGCAGCGAGCTCGTAATTCGGCTGTACTCACCTGGCCAAAACTGCAGTCCATATCAGGACAATCTCTCTGCAGCTGTCTCATGTGGCCACATGAGAAACAATGCCCCAGTTCAAGTTGGGCTGGCCTCCAATGTCCGGGTCCGTGGTCCTCCCATTCCTTCCAGCTTGGGGTTGTCAGTTCTCCCCCGCTCACGATTGCATGGGGGACAATAAGCCCCTGGGGATGGAGCTTCTGGGCCCAAAACCTGTGGTGAAGGGCACGGCTTCTTGGTGGGCCTTGGTGGTTGTCCTGAGCTCGCTGGGCTAGTCATGGTGGCCCTTGGCAGAAGTCCTGAGCTTGACGGGCTAGTCATGGTGGCCCTCGGTGAGGGACCCGAAGTCACTGGTCTAGACATTACAAGCTGGGCCTGAGCATGAGAGTGATTGCCGCATTGAGAGTCCCTGGGCAGTGTCGGAGGACCTAGGCATGACCTTGAGGGGACAGAACCTGGACAAATTGTTCCATAACTATCTGTTCCACAATTTCGTCGGGCGAACGCCGCTCTGGGCACAACCATCGCCGGCACAGACTCTTAATTTCATGCACCACTGCTCAGGGCTGAGCCCTGGGTGGGAAACTCACACTTCGAAACTGGCGCCGAAAGGTTTCTGGCGTAATGTCCAGAGCATCTAGAATTGCAGCTTTTACTTGCCCGTAATCTTTAGCTTCCTCGATGGGGAGCCCCCGGTATGCCGTCTGAGCCGGTCTGGATAGGTAGGGGGCTAAAAGTGTTGCCCATTGTTCTCTGGGCCAGCCTGTCTCTGTTGCCACACACTCAAAAGTCTCTAAAAATGCCTCAGGGTCATCGCTCCTAAAGGTTACCCGCCAGGCCGGGACCAGAGGGATGCCAACTGCTGAAATCCCTGCATTTGCAGTTCCTGGCATTGAGTGGCTATTTGCTGCAGCAGCTGCTGCTGCTGCTGCTGAGCGCCCATCTGCTGCACCAGCTCCTGTTGCTGCTCGTGCTGGAGACTCATCTGACAGACCCATTGCTCATGTTGTTTTTACTGGTTCTCAGCTAGACACTGAAAATTTTTTTCCCCGATCCATGGCTTCTTTCTCACTTTTCTTTGTTTCCCCCCCCACAGGACAATCACAAGGCCCCTTTCGTCAGAGGCTGGGGTCTTGAGTGCCCATATTCTCCACCAAACGTAGCCTGCTGGGAAGCACCCCGAGGGGAACACCCCTCATCCCCCGGGGTCAGTGGGTGGCCACACCAACCCACTACTCTGCGTCCCAGGCTGGTTCAACAGGGAGCTATTCCCCTAGCAGTCTAGAACCCCCAGCCCTCGTGCAGGGCAAAGGCTGGAGTCGTCAGCCGGTTAACAAGCGAGCCCAGATGCAAGGCAGGCTGCCTCGATTAAACAGTCAATTGCCCAGCTCATAACACAGGGCAAGGGCTGCAATCATTAAACCGTTAGGAAGCCAGCCCAAATGCAGGGGAGTCCTCCAGCAGTGGGCCCGGCGGCCCCGGCCAGTTGTCCATTGGCTCCGGTTCCAGCTTCAGCGCTGGCTCCTCAGCGGATGGGGAGGCTTCTGGCTCCCTGGCCCTTCAGGTAGCCCTTTTATATCCCCCGGCCTGATCCCTGTCTCCTTCCCAGGTGCCTCATTTATGTCAGGTGCTGCCCACCACAGCTCAGGGAGGGCCGTTTCCCCCTTGGGCTCAGTACTGAGAAGGAGGAGGAAGGTGTGGCTGTTGCTGCTGCTCTCCTGGCTCTTCCCCACCCTGCTCCTGCCCCTGCACTGGCTGGAACTCTCACCACCCACCACCTGCCTGCTGAGACCCTGCTCAACCTTCTCCCCCTGGACACCACAGCTGCTGCTGCCGCCTTCCACCAACTGCTGCTGCCTGAGGGGGGGGCGGGCTGCCGGCCGACCCCACCACCAGCAGCACCCACCATCTGGGGTCCCCGCCTCAGTTGGCCACCACCTGTCTGCTTCTGCAGCCGCACCACCTGCGCCCTATCGAGGAGGCGAAGAGAAGACACTTGCACCACCTGGACTTGTGGAGGGGGCTTCCAAAGACTGAGCTTTTTAACCTGCGCTCCTGGGGTGGTGGTGTGTAGAGTCACTGAGAGGGGGGGCCAGGGGAGAGGCGCAGAGCCCTCCCCCCATTCCTGCTGCCACCACCCCCAATGCCCTCTCCACCACCCCTTAACACCTGGATTTTTTCTTTGCCCCTCGACGGGGCTGCTTCTCCACTGCTCCACCTGAGACTATGCTGCTGCAGCAGTGGGCGAGGCTGAGCCCCGCAAGCGCTCCTGGGCATGCTCCCACCCCACCCCCTTGGACTTGGCCCCCCTTCCTCAGCTGCATTTGGTTGGGGGGCCTCCCTTACCCCTCACCACAGCAGCTTGCCTCCTTCCCTACTGCCCGCCCCACCCTACTAGCCCAGTTTGTGTTCCCCTTCCCTCTCTGGTTTTGCTTACCCTCCCTGCCCAACCCCAGGGTTTGTTTGTTGCCTGCCACGCCCCTACCCCAGCTAGCCTGTTATAGTGTGTGCCCCCCCCCCCAGTTGCTGCCTTGCCTCGTCCTGCCCTTTACTCAACCAGTATTTCCCTCCTCCCCCAACTCCCACTAGAATCATAGAATACTAGGACTGGAAGGGACCTCAAGAGGTCATCGCGTCCAGTCCCCTGCCCTCATGGCAGGACCAAATACTATCTAGACCATCCCTGATAGACATTTATCTAACCTTCTCTTAAATATCTCTTGCGATGGAGATTCCACAACCTCCCTTGGCAATTTATTCCAGTGTTTGACTACCCTGACAGTTAGGAACTTTTTCCTAGTGTCCAACCTAAACCTCCCTTGTTGCAGTTTAAGCCCATTGCTTCTTGTTCTATCCTCAGAGGCCAAGATGAACAAGTTTTCTTCTTCCTCCTTATGACACCCTTTTAGATACCTGAAAACTGCTATCATGTTCCCCCCTAAATCATCTCTTTTCTAAACTAAACCCAATTCCTTCAGCCTTCCTTCATAGGTCATGTTCTCTAGACCTTTAATCATTCTTGTTGCTCTTCTCTGGACCTTCTCCAATTTCTCCACATCTTTCTTGAAATGCGGTGCCCAGAACTGGACACAATATTCCAATTGAGGCCTAACCAGAACAGAGGAATGACTTCTCGTGTCTTGCTCACAACACACCTGTTAATGCATCCCAGAATCATGTTTGCTTTTTTTGCAACAGCATCACACTGCTGACTCATTCAGCTTGTGGTCCACTGTAACCCCGAGATCCCTTTCTGCCGGACTCCTTCCTGGACAGTCGCTTCCCATTCTGTATGTGTGAAACTGATTGTTCCTTCCTAAGTGGAGCACTTTGCATTTGTCTTTATTAAACCTCATCCTGTTTACCTCAGACCATTTCTCCAATTTGTTCAGATCATTTTGAATTATGACCCTATCCTCCAGATTAGTTGCAACCACTCCCAGCTTGGTATCATCTGCAAACTTAATAAGCATACTTTCTATGCCAGTATCTAAATTGTTGATGAAGATATTGAACAGAGCCAGTCCCAAAACAGATCCCTGCAGAACCCCACTTTCCAGCAGGATTGTGAACCATTAATAACTACTCTCTGAGTACGGTTATCCAGCCAGTTATGCACCCACCTTATAGTAGCCCCATCTAAGTTGTATTTGCCTAGTTTATTGATAAGAATATCATGCGAGACCGTATCAAATGCCTTACTAAAGTCTAGGTATACCACATCCACCACTAGCCCTTTGCCACTGCCCTGTGTGCCCTGCCCCCCCCCCCCGAGCGCTTGTGTCCCTTCCCTCCCCTTTTAGTTAGCGCCCCCTCCCCCTAATTTCCCCCTGGTGCCCCAGTGCAGCCGGAGGAGCCGGCCCCTGCCCTGCACCCTCTACTGCATCCCCTGCCCCATCCTGCCAGCGCTCCCCTCCTCTGTTTCCAGCTTTACAGGGAGGAGCGGTTGCTGGCTCCTCAGTTCCCCTTTGTTTCCCTATGCGTCTCCTCCTCCGCTAGCGCCTTCCCTCCCTGCAATCAGTCCAGCGGGAGGGGTTGGTTGCTTTTCCCCGTTCCCTTCCCTCCCCAAATGCAAATCCCCTTCCTTCACATCCCTACCCCTCCCTCTAGCACCCTCCTTCTCTGCTGCATATTTACAGGGAGGAGTGGCTGCTAGCTCCCACTTCCTCAGTTTCCCTACCAGCACCCTTCCTCCGTTAGCACCCTCCCTGCCAACAATTTAGCAGGAGGGAGTGGTTGCTTCTCCTTTTACCTCTAGACACCCCACACCACACCACCCCTTCCCTCCCCTCTCCTCCCCTCCCCCAATGCTCCCGCCCCTTGCTTTTGTGCCTCTTCCTCCGCCTTCAGCCGGTGGGGAGGAGTGGCTACCACTCCCTTCCCTCAGTTGCTCCCTTTTCCCCAAGTCTGGTGCTCTCCTCCCCATCCTATACCCTAGTGGGGAGGAGTGGCTGGCACCCCTCCCTGGGCCCCTTCCCCATTGAACATACTCCTCCTGTGCCTCAGCGAGGAGTGGTTGGTTTGCCCCCCCCCCTCCCCTGCCAGCTGATTGATGGGTAGGAGAAGCTGATCCCCTAGCCCCTTCCCCACAATCTCTACCTCCTCCAACCCCCCCCCCCCACTATGATGGAGGAGGACCCTGCCCCCTCTCCTGTCCCAACAGACCCTAAGGTCTCCCTCATGCCACCGACCCTGCAGAACGCTGCAGCTGACCTCCCCACCCCTGGTCCCAGTTCCACTGCTGCCACGGCCGATGCTCCCCCTGATATGGGAAAGCCTTCCACCTCGGCCAGCAAGAAGGGCCAGGGGAAGAAGAAGGGCAAAGGCGCGGCCCGGAAGGCCAAACCTCCCATGGCTGAGGCTACCCCATCTGCTGTGGCCCTGCCATCCGCTGCATTCCCTCATGCCCCAGCTGTTCCCACCAGCAGCTCTGGGGGCGATCCATCCACAGCCCCTAGAGCATACTCCCAGGTGGCCGCTGCTGCCCCCCCCTGCATACTGCCGCATCAGCAGCCCTGATGGCTGCCTCCAGCTCCATCCCTGGTAGCCGGGGCCCCTTTCCCACCATAACCAGGAGGCACAGCGTCTGCTGCCTCCTGGTCACCGCCTCGTCCCACATGGAAACGTACGTGCGGGTGTTGGCGACAGTGGTGTGGACCTTAGCCGTGGTGGCAGCCTCCAAGATATACGGCAAGGTGGTGTTCTTCCTTGCCTTGGAGGCTGCAGCCCAGGAGGTGGTGGAGACAGGCCTGGCAGTGGGGGAGTGTGCATCTGCCCCTCGAACCACTAGAGGACCTGGGCGTACGGGTGGTCCTCACCTCTGTCCCACCCTTCCTCCCCAATGCCTCCCTGCTGCCTGCCCTCTCCACCCTGCGGAGGCCTATCTCCACCATAAGCCCTCTCCTGGTGGGCTATAAGGACCCCACCCTCTGTCACATCTTGTCCTTCCGCCAGCAGGTACAGCTGCAAATGCTGCTGGTGGCACGTGGTGGGGTGGCGCTAGAGGGGTCCTTCATGGTGCCCTACCGGGGGGCCCTCTACCAGGTCCACTACTCGTCAGGGGAGGCCCAGTGCTTCCTTTGCTGGGTGATGGGGCACATCCGGAGGGACTGGCCCCTGGCCAGGACAGAGGAGGTGTCCAGGCCCCCTGGGGCCTGGGAGGGCACCAGCCCTAACACTGCCAGCCCCCCCCCCCCCAGTAGTCCAGCCTCTGTGGCTGCCCCTCCTCCAACTGACAGCTCTGCTCAGGAGCCAGAGGCACCCCCTCCGTCATGTCCAGGGAAGCAGGCAGGCCCCACCTCTGTTCAATCTGTCTCTGTGGAGCCTGAGGCGGAGAGGGTGGCACAGTAGCTGCTGGGCAAGGGAGAGGGCTCCCCCAAGGGAGAGGTTTCCCTACCCCCCTCCCTCCCTTACCTCCCTGCCCCCCCAAAAAACCATCTGCGCCCCCCCCGGCCTTGCCCCTCCTGACCAGCCCTCTACCTCGGAGGGCTGGATGCTCATCTGGGGGAAGCGCAGAGCCGAAGGTCCATATGCTCAATCTCCCCCCTCCGATGAGGAGGGTGGGAAGGCCCCCCTCCAAAAAAATACCGAGAGGGACCAGCGCTGCCGCAAATGCCCCCAATGAGCACCAGGAGGAGGTGCCGGCCAAGGAAGCTGTGGCAGCAAGGGGGGACGGCACCGTACCCCCTGTGGAGTCCATTCCTGAGGAGGCCTCGGGTGGAGCTCCCCCTGCCCCGGTACCATCTGTGCCCCCCATTGCCGCCACCACCAAGATAAGTGTTGCCTTGGCAGCCAGCAGGGAGCGCTCTGGGGCCATGGGGATGGAGTTCAGCTCCATCTTCGAGGAGATTGGGGGCCTGGGTCTGACCCCACTCACCCAGGGAGAGGGCAACCCTCTGCCAGTGGGCCTCAGTCTGGGTGTTAATGGAGTCTCACCGCTCCCTCCTTCCCCTTCCCATGTGTGCCAGGTGGCTGCCTCTGTCCTCATCTCCAGGGCGCCCCTGGTGTCACCTGTTGGTCTGGCCATTTCGGATGCCCCGTCTGAGGCCGCTGAGTCCTCAGGAGTGACGGCTGGCACCAAGTGGCCAGGTCCTGGGCTTGAGGGCACCCCTTCCTCCTTCTCCACCTCTGGAGGCACCTTCCCTGCCTCTTGGGGGCCCTGTCAGTACAGGCCCCCTCCCTGCTTCTGTCCCCCTGGTTCCCGTTCAGGAGATGCCACAGCCTGGTGGCCTGGACCTGGGGGACCTTCCCTGTGACCCCACCCAAAGCTCTGGTTCCCCTCTCTGTCCTGACCCTCCCCATCCCTATTCACACCCTCACTCCCCATCCCACCTTTATCTATGGACCCATTTCCAGCCCTGAGTCCATCACCTTTCCTGATCCATCTCCTACCACCACCCTCATCCCCACCTCCATTCCTGACCAGCCCCAATCCTACCCCCCCCTCCCATTTCCACCATGATGTCCGTTCCCTCTCCTCCAGCCTCCCATCCTCCCCCTCCTCCTGCCCCCACTTCAATGCCCACTCCACCATCCCCCCAACCCACTGTTATTGTCACCCCCACAGAGGCCACCGCATTCTTGCTAACTGTAGGTGGCCTTCAGGGTGCGGTAGTCATATCCCCAGTCCCACAGGGGCTGCCTTATTCCCTCCGCCGCCCCCTTCCACGCTGGGGTTGAGAATGGGCAGCACAGTGCCATTGCTATTGGCTCCACACCAGGGATTGGATCCCTGTTTGCCTGTCTGTGTGGCCCATGAGTTCCATCTAGGGGCCTGGATGGAGGAAAACCCCGGTACCCCCTCAGTGGTGGGAGCTGAGCTGCACCAGTTCCTCGCAGATAACTGCAGGGCCAAGGGCCAGGTGCAACGCACCCTTCAGCGCTGGGGGGACTTTCACTCCATCCTCCGGACTACAAGAGCCCTTTTGCAGGAGGGGAGAAGGACCAACAGGAAGGATATTGTGGCCTACTACTGGACCCGCAGGTTCTGGGACGCTCTCCTGACCTTCGGGTCAGAGTGCGGTCTGTTGCGGGAGACCGATGATTACCTTGCCTGCGAGGGTCCACCCCAGCCCTCATCATGAAGAATACCGTCATCGCCACCTTAAATGCCCGGGACTGTAGGGTGGGTTGCTGCAGGAGCCAGGTGCTCTCCTTCCTTCGGGAAGGGAGGTGGGGTAACTTGGTGGTTTTCTTGCAGGAGACCCACACAACTCCAGACATCGAGACTGCTGGTGGCTTGAGTGGGGGGGATGGGGTGTATTTTAGCCACCTCAGTGCCTGCTCTGCTGGGGTTGTCACCCTGTTCTCCGCTGCCCTAGGGCCTGAGGTGCTAGGGGTTGCCGAGCTTGTCCCAGGCCTCCTGCTGCACGTCCGGGCCAGCGTGGAGGGGCTGCTGTTGAACTTAGTCAATATCTATGCCCCGAACGTGGGCCCGGACCGGGTCACCTGTTATCAACAGGCGAGCACTTTCCTCAGCACCCTGGATCCTTGCGAGTGTCTGGTCCTGGGCGGGGACTTTAACACCGCTCGAGGACCAGGACTGCTCAGGACTTGAGAACTGCCAGGCCACAGCAGGCGTCCTCCAGGAGATCATAAATCACCACTCCCTGGTAGACGTCTGGTGCGACCACCACCCGGATGACACCACCACCTTCACCTGCATCCACGTAGGGGACGATCAGTCGCGCCACTCCCGGTTGGACCACATCTACCTCTCTCAATTTCATCTGTCATGGGCCCACTCCTCCAGCGTCCAGCTGGCCCCATTCATGGACCACCATTTGGTGTCCGTGAGAGCCTCTCAGTCAGGAGAGCCTGGGGCCGGCCTATTGGCACTTCAATAATAGTCTGCTGGAGGACATGGGCTTCATGGCATCCTTCTGGGAGTTCTGGCTGGCCTAGCGGGGGCAGTGGCCCACCTTTCCCTCAGCACGGCGATGGTGGGATGTGGGGAAGGTGTGTGCCCGGCTCTTCTGCCGTGACTACTCCTGGGGCACCAGCCAGCAGAGGGATGTGGTGATAGAGTGGTTGGAGCGGGAGGTCTTGAAGCTTGAAAGGCACCTGGTATCTGACCCTGAGGATCCACTCCTCTGCGAGGTGTACCAGGAGAAGTGGTAGGAACTCTGGGCCCTCAAGGAGTGCCAGGCCCGGGGTGCCTTCATTCGATCCCGCATCCGTCTCCTTTCGGAGATGGATTGTGGCTCCTGCTTCTTCTACACCCTGGAGAAGCATGTCACCTGCCTTTTGGCAGAGGACAGCACCCCCCTCATGGATCTGGAGGAGATGCATGGAAGGGCCAGGGCCTTCTATGCCAGTTTGTTCTCTCACTCTGGCCGGGTTCTCAGAAGCCCTCTGTCTCATGCCCACCAATAAAACCCTAGGCATGGACGGGCTGACCGTGGAGTTCTACCTCGGCACTGTCTGGGCTGAGTCCTTGGAGAGTGGGATCCTCCCTCTGTCATTCAGTGGGGACCTCCATGATCTTCGGAATTGGTGTCCTGTCTCGCTCCTCAGCACGGATTATAAGGTCGTAGCAAAGGCCATTTCACTGCGACTGCGGTCTGTGCTGGTGGACATGATCCACCCCGACCAGACCTAGAGTGTCCCGGGCCGTAGGCATCTTCGATAATCTGTACTTGGTCCAGGATCTCTTGGAGCTTGGGTGGAGGGACGGTCTGTGGTTTGCCCTCCTGTCCCTCGACTAGGAGAAGGCGTTCGACAGGGTGGACCCCGGGTATCTCCTGGGCACTCTGCAGGCCTTCGGCTTTGGGCCCCATTTTGTGGGTCTTCTCCAGGTGCTGTATGCTCTCGTGGAGTGTTTGGTCAGGTTCAACTGGACCCTGAGTGAGCTGGTCAGCTTCAGGCGGGGGTATGTCAGGAGTGTCCACTGTTGGGCCAGCTGTACATTCTGGTGATCGAGCCCTTCCTCTGTGTCCTCTGCCGGAGGTTGATGGGGTTGGTGCTCCAAGAGCCAGAGCTGCAGCTGGTTCTGTCAGTGTACGCCGATGACTTCCTCCTGGTGGTCCAGGACCCGGGCGACCTGGTGCAGGTGGAGGCCTGCCAAGCCGTCTACTTGGCAGCCTCCTCCACCCCGGTCAACAGCTCTGGCCTAGTGGTCAGGGATGGGTGGCAGGCAGGTTCCTTCCCACCCGTACTGCAGACCATCAGGTGGAGCGCGGGTCCGCTGCTCTATCTGGGCGTTTTTCTATCCACCACACATCCCTCCCTGCCGGAAAATTGGCAAGGTTTGGAGGCCAGGGTGGGTGAGCAGCTGCGGAGATGGACAGGGCTGCTCCAGTGTCTCTCCCTTTTGGGGGAGGGTGCTGGTGCTGAATCAGCTTGTCCTGTCCATGCTCTGGCACTGGCTCAACACCCTGAGCCCGGACCCGGAGGTCCTGCCCAAACTCCAGGGCTAGCCTCTGGAGCCCTTTTGGCCAGGATTGCACTGGGTCTCTGTCTCTTCCCCTGGAGAATGAGGAGCCAGAGCCCTGTGTGCACAGTCAGGTCCAGGCCTTCTGCCTCCAGAGACTCCTCTATAGTGCAGGTAGTCCAGCGTGGAGCACTTTGGCTTACGCCTTCCTCCGCTGCCTCTGGGAGCTCTGATACGACTGGCAGCTCTTTTTTATCCACCCGAGGGGTCTTCTGCGAGACATCTCAGAGCTGCCGGTGTTCTACCAGGAGCTCCCCCAGTCCTGGAAGCTGTTCTCAGCGACCAGGTCTGTTGTGGCCACCGAGGGAGCAGACCTCCTCGCGGAGCCACTGGTCCACATTCCAGCCTTGTGCATGCAGGTGACTGAGTCTCCCTTGGTGTGCCAGAGGCTGATCCTGGCAGAAACCATGAAGGTCAGAGACCTCCTGGATGATGACAGGGGGGGACTGGGTGGATTCCTGAGTGCTCGCTCAGCGCATGGGGCTCTCCACCCCCCAAACTCCTCTGCGCCTACTCCAGGAGGGGAAGGTGGCTTTGCCACAGCCCGTTCTCAGTTTCCTGCAGCGAGCCCTGTGAGAGGGTACACCCTGCCCCCCCCCCCCCCACTGCAAGCCCTCCGTCCCTTATCAGGCCCCTGTTCTGTGGGCCCTCCCAGCCTCCCCATCCCTGGACCCTGGTCTGCTTTTGAACCGCACCTAGGGAATATCTGTACATGCTCATGCTCCATACGATTCACTTCCTCACCCTCGTGTCCTGCCCTGACACCAAGTGGCAGGACTATCTAAGACCAGAGGAGGGTGGGGAACCCCGATGGGCCAGCCTATGTTACACCCTAATTCCACGGTGCACTGGGGACATTAGTTGGTGTGTCTCCTTCATGGAGCCATGAGCATGGGCATATACCTGGTGCAGTTCACCCCCATCCCAGATGCCTGCCCCTTTTGTGGCAGGAGGGAAAACCTGGTGCTCACCTATCTAGAATGCACCAGGTTGCAGCCCCTATTCCGTCTCCTCCAGAACCTTTTATTGAGGTTCTGGCTGCACTTCTCCCCATACCTCTTTATTTATGCACATCCTATCTGGCCCCACAAAGTTGCAAGACCTCCTTGTCAACCGCCTCCTGGCCCTAGCAAAAGCTGCTATATATAATACCAAGAGGAGGATGCTGGACGAGGGAGTTCTCTGCGACTGTGGGGCCTACTTCCATTCCTGCCTAGTGTCACGTATCCAGGCAGAGTTCCTCTGGGCAGTGTCCACTGGCTCCATTGACAGCTTTGAGGAGGAGTGGTTGCTGTGTAGGGTTCTCTGCTTGGTATCCCCATCTGGTTCCCTTGTTTTGGACCTGTGACCCACACCCCTTGCCCCTTAGTCATTATTTGTCCCCTGTGACCAGTTGAGCCTGGATCAAGTCATCCCTCCCACAAGGCTGGGGGAGGGGCTTTGAGAAGGGGGAGGGCTGTGCCCACCCACCCCTCCCATGGCCTCAAATAGTAACCTACTACAGGCCCATATTAAAGGGATCAAAAACTGGTTAACTGATTGCCATAACTAACTGTAAACAGTGAATTATGGTTCTGTGGGGATGTTTCCAGTGGGATTCATGGGGATCTGTTCTTGCTCCTATAGTCAATATTTTTGTTGATGAAAAACTTAAAGTCATTGCAGATAAAATTTACAGATGACATACAAATTAGTAGAGTGGGGAATAAATAAATTATAAAGAGATATCTCTATAGAAGTGAGATTCTTGAAGCCGTATCAGCTTTGGAATTACTGCCAGACTGAGAAAGAGCCCAGCAATAGAACCAAAGCTTAGTCTCACTGAAGTTGTGTTGGTTCACCAATATAAATAATTCGCCAATGAGCTAAGAGCAACAGCAGCCTTAATAAAATGGACAATGTAAAACAATAAGAAGGCTGAGAGAAAGGAAAAAAAAAAAAAAAAAAGAGAGGTTAAAGAGTTAGCAGGAAGGCAAAAGCGCAATTGGAATTGCAGCTGGCAAGAGATGTGAAAGGTAACAAGAAAGGTTTCTACAGGCATGTTAGCAATAAGAGGGTGATAACCTAGTGACGGATGTGGGAAAAGCTGAAGTACTCAGTGCTTTCTTTGCCTCTGTCTTCATGGACAAGGTCAGCTCCCAGACGAGTGCACTAGGCAACACAGTGTGGGAAGGAGGTGGACAGCCCTTGGTGGGGAAAGAACTAGTTAGGAACTAGTTAGAAAAGCTAAACATACAAAAAATTCATGGGCCCTGATTTCATGCATCCAAGGGTACCGAGGGAGTTGGAAAATGTCATTGCAGAGCCTTTGTTGTCGTTGGTGTCTACTACAGGCCACTGAATCAGGTGGATGAGGCTTTCTTTGGACAACTGAGAGAAGCTTCCAGATCGCAGGCCCTGGTTCTCGTGGGGGACTTTGATCACCCTGACATCTGTTGGGAGACCAATACGGCAGTACACAGGCAATCCAGGAAGTTTTTGGAGAATGTTGGGGATAACATCTTGGTACAAGTGCTAAAGGATCCGACCGGGGCTGTGCGCAGCTTGACCTGCTGCTCACAAACAGGGAGGAACTAGTAGTGGAAGTAAAGGTGGGTGACAGCCTAGGAAGCAGTGACCATGAGATGGTAGATTTCAGGATCCTGACCAAAGAGGGGAAAAAAAAAAAAAGGAGAGAGAAGTAAAATACACACCTTGGACTTCAGAAAAGCAGACTTTGGCTGATGGGTAGAAGCCCCTGGGATGCTAACATGAAGGGGAAAGGAGTCCAGGAGAGCTGGCAGTATTTTAAAGAACCCTTATTGAAGGCACAGAAAGAAACCATCCCAATGCGTAGCAAGAGAAGCAACCATGGTAGGAGACCTGATTGGCTTACAGGGGAAATCCTTGGTGAACTTAAGCACAAAATGGGAGCTTACAAAAAGTGGAAACTTTGACAAATGACCAGGAAGGGGTATAAATGTATAGCTCAAGAATGCCGGGGGGGGGGGGGTAAATCAGGAAGGCGAAAGCACAGTTGGAATTGTGACTGGCAAAGGATGGGAAGGATAACAAGAAAGGTTTCTACAGGCATGTTAGCAAGAAGGTGGTGATCAGACAGGGTGTGGGGCCCCTACTGGATGAAGGAGGTAACCTAGTGACAGATGATGTGGGGAAAGCTGAAGTACTCAATGCTTTCTTTGCCTCTGTCTTCACAGACAAGGTCAGCTCCCAGACTAATGTGCTAAGTGACTCAAGATGAACAGGTCTTGGTGGGTAAAGAACAGGTTAGGAACTATTTAGAAAAGCTAAATATACACAAATCCATGGGTCCGGACTTAATGAATCCGACGGTACTGAGGGAGTTGGCAAATGTCATTGAGGAGTCTTTGGCCATTATCTTTGAAAAGTCATGGAGATCGGGAGAGATCCCTGATGATTGGAAAAAGGCAAATGTAGTGCCCATCTTCAAAAAAGGGAAGAAGGACAATTCAGGGAACTATAGGCTGGTCAGTCTTACCTTGGTCCCTGGAAAAATCATGGAAAGGATCCTTAAGGAATCCATTTTGAGGCAGTTGGAAGAGGGGAAAGTGATCAAGAAGAGTCAGCATGGATTCACAAAGGGCAAGTCGTGTCTGACCAATCCGATTAGCTTCGCTGATGAAGTAACTGGCTCTGTAGACATGGGAAAAAATCAGTGGACATGATATACCTTGACTTTAGCAAGGCTTTTGATACAGTCTCCCGCCATATTCTTGCCAGCAAGTTAAGGGAATGTGGATTGGATAAATGGACGGTAAGATGGATAGAAAGCTGGCTCGAAGGTCAGGCCCAGTGGGTAGTGATCAACAGCTCGATGTCAGGATGGCGGTCGGTTTCTAGCAGAGTGCCCCAAGGTTCGGTTCTAGGACCAGTTTTGTTCAATATCTTTATTAGTGACCTGGATGAGGGGATGGATTGCACCCTCAGCAAGTTTGCAGATGACACAAAGCTAGGGGAAGAGGTAGATACATTCGAGGGCAGAGATAGGGTCCAGAGTGACTTAGACAAATTGGAGGATTGGGCCACAAGAAATCTGACGAGGTTCAACAAGGACAAGTGACGAATCCTGCACTTGGGACGGAAGAATCCCAAGCACTGGGGACTGAATGGCTAAGTAGTAGTTCAGCAGAAAAGGACCTGGGGATTACAGTGGATGAGAAGCTGGATATGAGTCAACAGTGTGCCCTTGTAGCCAAGAAGGCTAATGGCATATTAGGGTACATTAGGAGGAGTATTGCCAGCAGATCCAGAGAAGTGATTATTCCCCTTTATTCGGCTCTGGTGAGGCCACATCTGGAGTAGTGTGTCCAGTTCTGGGCCCCCCACTATAGAAAGTATGTGGAAGCATTGGAGAGGGTCCAGCGGAGGGCGACCAAAATGATTAGGGGGCTGGAGCACATGCCCTATGAGGAGAGACTGAGGGATTTGGGTTTGTTTAGTCTGCAGAAGCAAAGAGTGAAGGGGGATTTGAGAGCAGCCTTCAACTTCCTGAAGGGAGGTACCAAAGAGGATGGAGAAAGGCTGTTCACGGTAGTGACGGATGGCAGAACAAGGAGCAATAGTCTCAAGTTACAGTGGGTGCGGTCTAGGTTTATATTAGGAAACACTATTCACTAGGAGGGTGGTGAAGCACTAGAATGGATTACCTAGGGAGGTGGTGGAATCTTTATCCCTAGATGTGTTTAAGTCTCGGCTTGACAAAGCCCTGGCTGGGTTGATTTAGTTGGGATTGGTGCTGCCTTGGGCAGGGGGCTGGACCTGATGACCTCCTGAGGTCTCTGCCAGCTCTATGATTCTATAAAGCAGTGTCCTTGTTAAAGATTAGTCAAGGGCTACATCTAGACTAGCATGATTTTCCGCAAATGCTTTTAACGGAAAAGTTTTCCGTTAAAAGCATTTGCGGAAAAGAGCATCTGGATTGGCACGGATGCTTTTCCGCAAAAGCACTTTTTGCAGAAAAGCATCCGTGCCAATCTAGATGAGCTTTTGCGCAAAAAAAGCCCTGATCGCCATTTTCGCGATCGGGGCTTTTTTGCGCAAAATACCGCGTTGTCTGCACTGGTCCTCTTGCGCAAAAGCATTTGCGCAAGAGGGCTTTTGCCCGAACAGGAGCAGCATAGTATTTCCGCAAGAACACTGACAATCTTACAGGAGTTCGTCAGTGTTCTTGCAGAAATTTAAGCGGCCAATGTAGACAGCTGGCAAGTTTTTCCTGGAAAATCAGCCGCTTTTCCGGAAAAACTGGCCAGTCTAGACACAGCCACAGTGTGATATGTCCTGTTTTATTATTTTCTCTTTCCCTAATGGTTCCTAACATTATTAGCTTTTTTATTGCTGCTTCAGATTGAGTGAAGTTTTCAGAGAACTATCCACAATTACTCCAAGATCTGTCTCTTGAGTCATAACACCTAAATCAGATCCCTCATTTTGTGTATATAGATAGTTGGGAATATTTTTTCTAATATGTATTATTATGCATTTATTGATAGTGAATTTCAACGGCCATTTTTTTGCCCAGTCAGTTTAGTGAGATCACTTTGTAATGCTTTGCAGCTGACTTTGGACTTAACTGTCAAGTGATTTTGTAACATCTGCACATTTTGCCACTCACTGTTCACTCCCTTTTCCAGATCACTTATGAATATGTTGAGCAGCACTGATCCCAGTATAGATCCTTGGGGGACCCTGTTATTTATCTCTTTCCTTTGTGAAAACTGACCATTTATGTCTTTGGTTAAAAAGGTAGGAAACAATTATTAAAACTTAGAATGCCTTTCCCTTTTATCCCAAGACTGCTTTTTTTGTGTAAAATACCTCTTTGGTGAGGAACCTTGTTGAAGGCTTTCAGAAAGTCAAAGTACACTATGTAGATTGGATCAGTCTTGTCTACATGCCCCTCCAATCTTTTAGAAAAAATTGGGAAGTCAACAAGCATAATTTCCCTGTAGGATGGCCATGTTGACTCTTCCCCAATATATGATGTTCATCTGTACGTTATAATTTTATTTACTATACTTCCAAAGAATTTTCCTGGTACTGTAATTAGGCCTACCAGCATGTAGTTGCCAAGATGATCTCTGAAGCCTTTTTTAAAAATAGGCATTACATTAACTGTCCTCAGACTTTAAGATCAGAAGGGACCATTAAGATCATCTAGTCTGACCCCCTGCACAATGCAGGCCACAGAATCTCACCCACCCACTCCTGCAATAATCCTCTTACCTATATCTCAGATATTGAAGTCCTCAAATAATGATTTAAAGACCCCAAGATGCAGAGAATCCTCCAGCAAGTGATCCTCCAGTCATCTGGTGGGGAGCATGAAGTGATAGGTAATATACCACAGTAAGTAGTTCTGTAACTTTATGAGAGAGTTCCTTCAGAACTTTTGGATGAACATCTGGTGTTAGTGACTTTTTACTGTTCAATTTATCAGTTTGTTCTAAAACATCTTCTCCTGACCCCTCAGTCCTGGACAGTTCATCAACTTTATCAGCTAAAAAGAATGTCTTGGGTGTGAGGCTCTCCCCCAGAGCCTCTGCAATGAAGTGGTAGTCCAGTTCTTGGTGGGCATGTCACAAAAAACCAACATAACTGGCACTAATATGTACTCTGGTATGTGCTCTTGTAGGAAATCTCAATAAGACAAGACTTAATGGCTATGGAGGCCTATCTGGTTTCTCGCTGGTAGAAGGGGTTACTGTAGCTGTAGGATGAGACTCATTAGTGGAAGCCTACCCTGCTGCTTCTTATGCAATACCCATTCTGTATATAAACAGAGGTCTTCTCAATTCTGTGCCTCCCCCCCAGCAGTAAATTCAGACACATACTCTAGAAACAGATAATTGCTACCTAGCAACTAAATTCACCAAACCTAAGACTCTTTTTTCTTGTTAATAGGCTGTACATACAAAGGGGCCTTTTAAATTAAGTATCAGCTAGAGTCAAAAATATTTGGAGGGACAATAAGGACAAAAAGTGAATCAAGCTGTTCTTAGATGTTGCAAACTTTCAGGCAATAGCAGAAAGTGGAGCTGGAGTGACTTTTCAGATGACATCCAGTGAAAAGGGCAAAAATAGAAAGATCATTATATTAATCAGTTAGCCAATGTCATATTTCTCTATAGAAAGTGAGTTTGAGTCTGCGTCTTCAAATTAATAGTGCATTTATAGAATATGTACTAGATTTGTATTTGTTTTTATTCTTCTTGATCTTTCATTTGTTTTACTTCAGTTCTGCTTAGGATTCAGTTGGACTCAATCCAACCCTTCCGTGGTACACCCATGGTATGCCCATATCTTGAATACTGGGTACAGATGTGGTTTCCTCCTCTCAAGGATATATTTGCTATGAAAAAGGTTCAGAAAAGGGCAACAAAAATTGTTAGGGGTTTGGAATAGATTCCATATGAAGAGAATTTAAAAAGACTTGGACTTTTCAGCTTAGAAAAGAGAAGACTAAGGGGAGATATGATAGAGGTCTATAAAATCATGACTGGTGTGGAAAGAGTGAACGAGGAAAAGTTATTTACTTATTCCAATAATATAAGAATTAAATCACCAAATGAAATTAATAGGTAGCAGATAAAAAAAAAAACACAAAGGGAAGTTTTTCTTCATGCAGCGCACAGTCAACCTGTGGAACTCCTTGCCAGAGGATGTTGTGAAGACTCGGACTTTAACAGGGTTCAAAAAAGAGCTAGATAAATTCATGGAGGTTAGGTCCATCAATAACTATTAGCCAGAATGGGTAGGAATGGTGTCCTTAGCCTCTGTTTGTCTGGTAATGGAAGACAGAAGAGGGATCACGTGATGATTACATGTTGTGTTCACTCCCTCTGGGGCATCTGGCATTGGCCACTGTTGGAAGACAGAATACTGGGCTAGATAGACCTTTGGTCTGACCCAGTATGGTCATTCTTATGTTCCCTCCTGATTCATCTGAACTAATGCCACACTGGTTGGTCAGTGACATGCTCGCTCTCTCATTTTACAGAAAGGTTCATTATGAAGATACTCTAGATAGTTGTTCCTAACCTTTTTGAGCATATGGACCCCTTTTCAATCTATTAAAATTTAATGGACTCCCCTCCCCGGGGGGGGGGGGGGGGGAGAAGAGAGAAAAGAAAAGAAAAAGATCGGTCTCACCGAGATGGGCCCGATCCTTATTTTTAAACTTTCCATGGACCCCCTGCAGTACCTTTGTGGATCACCAGGGGACCATGGACCACAGGTTGGAAACCACTGCTCTAGATTAACTCACATGATGCCCTATATGGGCCTCTATCCTGGAATTCTTTTCACTGTACTAGAATGTAGGCTTGTTGCATAATATGACAATATGAGTGTAGACTGTTTATGAGTAATGGGGTAGCTGCCCCTCTCTGGCCAGAAGGGGTTAAAGCTGGCTGGCAGGAGCCTGTGCAGGGCCCTGGCCAATCAGGGAGGTTCTTAGAAGAAACCACTCAGAAGGCAGCTTGCTGGGGCAGCCCCGGTTATAAGGACTGCTCCAGCAGAGCAGCTAGGTCCTGACCAGGGAGAGTGCAGGACTGGTTCCCTAGAGGAAACATTTTAGAGAGCAATGCTGGGCATGCTCAGGGGAATGGGAGAGAGGCTCCAGTCAGATTAACTGCCAAGCTGCAGGCCTTGATACAAGAGCCAGGAGGATGCAATGGTGACAGGGGAAGTAGCCCAGGGAATGAGAGGCAATAGAAAGGAGAGAAAGAGGACAAGACAAGGCTTCATCCAGAGTGTCTTGGGGTTGGGATCCAGATTAGTGGGTGGGCCTCAGTCCCTCCTTGCACTGTAGCTAGCCACACTGAATAGTGGCCTTTATAGACTGTGGCTTGCCCCTGAGGTGAGGGCCAGACTGGGTCTGCAGTTGGCCATGGTGGTAGAGGATGAAACTTAAGGCTAATTGTTCCCTAAAAGTAGTGGGCATTGCTAGAGGGCAGTGTCCTGAGGAGAATGCTGTGCTCCTCAGAGCGAAATGAGTAGAGAGCTGGAAGGTGGAGAGGGTGCAGAGTGATGATGGACAACACATTGGCCAGAAGAGGGCACCCTGCTAAGGACAGAGTTAATTGTCAGTGTGACCAGCAGGAGATGCTGTGGTGGTTAGTCCCAACCTGTTACAATGAGCAACAGTGAATTCCAAGCTTTCTGCACTTTTTTCACTGAGGGTCTGTCTACAGTGCAAATTAAGGTCTAATTATGGAGTAGGTAGGCATACCCAACCTAGATTTAATCTTGATAGTGCAGGTAACAATGGCAATGAAGATTTGGTGGCATGGACTAGCCACCTCAATCCATGCCTGCTGCTGACCCTGGGTATGTACTCAGGTTGTTAACCATGTGAGTCCTGTGGCTGTTGGCATAGGAGCTAGTCAGAGGTGAACATAAGCCAATGTAGTTTTCAGCAAAAAGCCAGCTGGCTGGGACACTCAGTTGCAAGAGGAGGGGTGGCATGCTTCCTGCCTGGTTCACAGGGCTTCCTGCAGACTGACAGCAGCAGTCAGCCAGGCAAGTAAAAAGGGCTGGCTGTGGAGGTGCTCTCCCCCCCCTCCCCCCCACACAGTCAAGAGTGCCCCAGCCCTGAGCCCCTCCCCCGGTTGCCATTTCCAGAGGGGCTGCAGCCACACACATCGGTCCCTGTGTGTTGCTTTTTGTCTCCTTCCTGTGACTCTCAGGAGGGAGGATGGAAAGCACAGAGCCTGCTGCATTCCTCCCCTGCCCCTCTCCTGGACAGCCAGGAGTGAGAGAAATGCAGTAAGCCCTGCACTTTCCCTCCTCCCTCTCAGAGTCACAGGAAGGAGACAAAAAGCAACACACAGGGACCAATGTGTGTGACTGAAGCCCCACTTCCAAAATGGCCCCCTTCACTCCCTCCTACAGCCCCTTGCCCTGAGTCCCTCCTCATAACCCTCAACCTTATGTAGGTAGTTTGGCAAATTTAGAGCAGATATTTTACTATATGAAGGACAAGGAAGAGCCTTTGGATAGGATTCCTTCCACACTTGGGCTATGTCTACGCTGACAGCTTCTAGCGCAAGTATGGATGTTCTTGTGCAAGAATCTGCAGAGCATCCACACTGCCCGCCTGCTCTTGCGCAAGGAAATTTACAGTACGGCATGGTAAGAGGGGGGCTTCTTGCTCAAGAGCTACGCTCTTTTCTAACAGGTGTAAGCCCTCTTGGGCAGGAGCTCTTGCACAAGAGGGCAATGTGGTCCATTTCTTGCGCAAGAAACCCCTATGGCTAAAATGGCCATCAGAGCTTTCTTGCGGAAAAGAGCGTCCACACTGCCATGGGCACTCTTGCACAAAAGCACAGCACGCACATGGCAGTGTGGACGCTCTCTTGTGCAAGACTTCTTGCACAAGAACCCTTGCACAAGATATTCTTGCACAATAAGCTGCCAGTGTAGACATAGCCTTAGAGATATATAATTAGCAATACACTATGTATAAGCTTTTTTGATCTGGAGCTCTCCTGCCTTCATGTGAGCAGATGTGGGCATGTATCTGGCACAGTTTGTATTACAGGGAGGGAGCAGTGGCTTTACAGTACACATCTGCCTTCATTTGGAGCCTGTGGAATTCTCTCAAAGATCCTGGAGGATTTCTTCTAGGAAATTCCTAAAGTGGAGATAATGCTCCTAAAAAGCATCATTAACTCTTAGGTGACATCTCTTACTGCAGAAGAAGTGGTTGGAGTTAAGCAAATGGCAATGGTGTTCCTAACAAGTTCTTGCTGCCATGTGAGAGGGAAGGAGGGAGAAAGGAAGGCCTTGCAGGGGACAAGCTAGCTGGGATCTGTGTACTTACTATTTACTCTATTGATCCCAAGTTGTGTTGGGTTTATAGACCACACTTCACCTTACTCTTTATTCCTTATAGGAAGACTAACACCGATGATAATTTGGGACAATCGCAGGGAGGAAACAGGAAGAGGCACAGGGAGAATAACCTTTAGCAGCCTCAGTTGTCAAGTTATTGATAGCCCTCAAAGGGCCTTGGGTTGGAGCCTAGTGGAGTGAAAGGACCCAAGTTCCCATATCAACACCCACTAGATACTACCTGACCAACCAACCCCTGGTGAAGACTATCATATACACATTTAACTTTAGAATGTGCTTGAACTCTATTGAAGCTCTTACAAAAAAGCTAAGAATATATCTAACAGCTGTCCTAAATAGGGTTTTGTTAAGTAAGTGCTTTAACCTAGATCTCACAGAGATTCAGAGCTCTTGGACAAGAGTTCAAGTTCCCCACTTCTGTGCTCAGACCATACCTCTATTTTTCACTATGTACAGCAAGATATTTATCATTATACTGTGGCAGGGTCAGTCTCCCTCCTGAGACCCTGACCACTGTTCTGTCCATTGTCCCACACTTTGAGGGCTGCAGCAGGGCCCTCGCCTGCAGACTTTTTGTCCCTGGGCCTTCTTGGCCCTTAGCATAAAGGAGGGTGTATTGGGCTGAAGCCCTGGGCCAATCACAGCTGACCAGGAAGCCCTCTTCTTGCCCCAAAAGGTGGGGGATAAGGGAGCCCTCCAGCACTCCCTGCTCAACTCCTCACCTCTCCCTGTAGCCTTTAGCAGAGCTGGTGTTTCCTCCTGCTCCACCATTCAGCATCTCCTTAACACTGGATTGTTTCCTTCTCTGTCTCTCCCTCTCCTGCAGGGAGGGTATTTAAAGAGGCCCTGTAGCAGCCCCAATCAGCTTCACCTGGCCCTTAATTGATTTGCAGCTGCCCTTTCTCAGCTGCCCCTAATTAGCCAGGATTGCTGACTCTCTCTGCAAGAGCTGCCTCTTTCCCCTTCCACCAAGCTCTTTCACCTGGGCTGCATCTAGACTGGCATGATTTTCTGCAAATGCTTTTAACGGAAAAGATTTTGCGTTAAAAGCATTTGCGGAAAAGAGCGTCTAGATTGGCACGGACGCTTTTGTGCAAAAGTGCTTTTGCGCAAAAGCATCCGTGGCCAATCTAGACACAGTTTTGCACAAAAAAGCCCCGATCGCCATTTTCACTATCGGGGCTTTTTTGCACAAAACGGTTCTCAGTTGTCTACACTGGCCCTCTTGCGCAAAAGCATTTGCGCAAGAGGGCTTTTTCCCGAGCGGGAGAGTCATTGTATTTGCGCAAGAACACTGACGATCATACATTAGATCGTCAGTGTTCTTGTGCAAATTCAAGCAGCCAGTGTAGACAGCTGGCAAGTTTTTGCACAAAAGCAGCTGCTTTTGCGCAAAAACTTGCCAGTCTAGACGCATCCCTGCTGTATTGCCCCTGCTCTGTCTCGTGACCTGGAGGTGAAGAGAGGAGCTACTCTTCCACTGAGCACAGCAGGCTGCTGGTCTGGGCTTGTTGTGCTTTTTTTTTCCCCTGCACCCCTCCCCTCCCCTCCCCTTTTTGGGAGGGGTGTGGGGGGGGCTACTGGGGTTGAGGCAGGCAGGCCCTGCTGCATTCTGGGTCAGGTCCCCTTTTCTCTCTGCCTGCTCTGTTTGCAGGTAGTCTTCCTGTCCCCCCCGACCCCTCAGCTGGCTGCAGGAGCTGCTGGGCATGTGGGGGTGGATAGGGGGGCCTTTGCTGCCCTCATCCTGGTGGGGGGAGCGGGACCTCCATTTTCCATCTTTTTGGGGACTGCCTGGCTCCTTTTTTCACTGCTGCAGGCCTGGACTTCACCGTTTCTGCAGCTGCTACTCCCTCGGGAATGGAGGAGGTAAGGGGGCTGCTTTACAGCAGCTCCTGGGGTTCTTCCTTCCCCTCCACAAGTTTGTGGGGGGGGGTGAGTGTTTGTGAGGGGCCTCCTGCCATCTGGGCCCCTAGGTGGCAGCTGGCACAGCTTTTGTGGGGTGCTGGGGCTGGGGGGTGGTTCCCTCTGTTCCCCGCTGTCTCCCCTGCATTTCTGCTGCTGCTGTTGCTGCTCCGTCCCCAGCCCCAGGTGCTGCAGGGGCCATCTCCATCCTTGGCCCCACTGCTTGCCTCCCCGCCCCTCCCTTGCTCTGGTGGGTCCTGCAGCAGGTGCCGTGAGCCTGCCGCTCAGGCGCCCATGGGCACACTAGTTTCCTTCCCCTTCCTCCCCCGCAGTGTCTTGCTGCCCCCCTGCTTTCTTGAGCAGGCCCCTCCTCACAGCCTGCATTCCCCTCTCCTCTACTCGTGTGCCCATGCCCCCCTCTGTCATCTCGTTTGGCGCCTGAGCCTCCCAATCTTCTTTAGTTACCCTCCCCCCATACACCGCTTCTCTTCCCACATATCTTTCAAATAATTGATCCTCTCACATTCCCAGTGCAGCCGGAGGAGCTGCTCTTTCCATCCTGTGCTGGGAGCTGCATTCCTTACTCCTTTCCCTTTCCCCTTTCCGAATTGTCGCCCTCCACCCCACTTCCAGCCTAGTGGGGGGGAGCGGTGAACCTCCTTCCTCCCCTCCCTCTCCCACCTTGTTCCCTCCCCTGGTGTTTTTTTTGGTTCTCCCCTCATTGTTTGGGTTTTTTTGTCTTTCCTTCCCACCTATGACCACAATGGAGGGGTTGTCCAGCGACACCCCTGCCAAACCTTCCCCACCCCACCCTAAAAACAACAACCCCTCTGAGGCTGCCGGGCCCCCCGTCACTACGGCAAAGGGGGCGGACATAGATGAGGACACCAGGGCCTCGACTGCCTCTGCTGCGGCACCTCCCGTCACCTCTAAAGAACTTCCCCTGAAGGGTAGGAAGGGCCAGGGGACCAAGAAGGACAAGAGCCCCGCCCGGAAGGCAAAACCTCCTGAGGCGAGAGCTCACTACCTGACCGCGACCCATTTGCTGGCCGCAGCCCCCCCTCCTTCCTGTTCCCCTGTTCCTTCCACCAGCTCTGGGGGCAACGGTGTCCCGGGCCCCAGGGCGTACGCCCAGGTAGCCGCCACCCCCCCTCCTGCCACCTCCCAAGCCGCCTCCCGGAATTCCATCCCTGGCGGCCGCGGCCCCTTTCCGACCCTGACCAGGAGGCACGGGGTCCGTTGTCTCCTGGTGGCGGCCTCATCCCACGTGGAGACCTACGTGCGGGTGTTGGCACGTGTGGTGGGGCCCGTGGCCGTGCTGGCAGCCTCTAAGATGTTCGGGAGGATGGTCTTCTTCCTGGCGCCCAAAGGGGTTTGGCGGTGGGGATTGCCCTCTGGCCCAGCTCGGAGATGCACCCAGGACCTTCGATGCCTGGGAGGTCACCGGCCCTACCATCGCCGGTGGCCCTGACAGTCTAGACCCTGGGGTCGCCCCTCCTCCAACCATGACCGTTGTCAGTCCAGCTCGGGCTCCGCAGGGCCCAGACGAGCATGCGGGCACCGCTGCCACCACCAAAAGCGACAACACCGGGCCTTTAGAGGAGAGGACGGCGGGGTCGGAGACGGGACTTGGACAGGGCCTACCTCAGGGGGAGGTTTCCCCTTCCCCAGCTGCCCAGCTCCCGTCTTCCCTCACCCTCCCACCGCTGCCCTTGCCCCCTGGCTCTTCCCCTAATTGGGCCCAACTCTCCTCCTCTGAAGGCTGGGAGGTTGCCATGGGGAGGCACTGCAAACGAGCCCGACGTTCCACCCCACCTACTGAAGGGGAGGATACCTTCCTCATGCCTCTAGGGGTGGACGTCGGAGCCATCCCTCCCTCTGAGCCCCCGGACGCTTCAGAGCGCCGTGAGGTTGCTGAGGTGGCCGTGGCGGTCCCTGCAAGAGGGACTGTCCACGGGGGATGCTCACACCGTCCCCACCTCCACTGTGAGGGTGACCACTGACCCTGCCGCTGACAAGGGCGACCACGTGGCAGTGGGCAGTGGGCTCGTCTTCCTCTCCCAACAGGTGGAGGCCTTAGGGTTAACCCCGGCTGCCTCAGAGGGGGATCAACATGCCTTGGAGGGACAACAGTTGGCCTCTCCTTCCCCTTCTAGCCCGCCGCTCTCCCTTTTCTCTGCCTCTGGGGTGCCCCAGGGTGTAACCAACTGCCCAGCCATCGGCAGCACTTTGGCCATCGAACCCCTGGGGGATCCTAGCAGGCGGGAGTTCCCATCATTCCCCATTACCCCTGGCACTGGAGCCTCCGGCGCTGCACTCTCAGAGGTGCCGGAGCCTGGTGCTGGGGAGATACTAACTTCCCCCACTACTGCCACCGATCCCCAACCCTGCGAGGAGACACTGCATCCTGGTGCCTCTTCTGCTGAGGCTTCTGACTCTACTCCTACTCCTAACCCCTACCCCACTCCTGCTCCCTATTCAGCCCCTCCCCCAACAGAATTTCCCACTCCTCTTCTTGCTCCCCTTCCTCCTTGTCTTTTTCCTAATCTCCCACCTCTTCCTCCCCCTTCTCCCCTTCCTCCTCTTCCTCCTTTCCCTGATCCCTTCCCTGACCTCTTTTCTTCCCCCTACACTGTTACTGCTGCCCCCAGGGCTGCCACGTTCAGCTCAGACGTTGGCCCCCAGGAGACGGTTTTTGTTTCTCCCACTCCCAGCACATCTGGGGCTGTTCTCCCTCCACCACTACCCCTGTTGTCATCCCAGCAGGGACCTCAGAGTCCCTGCTTTCCCACATCAATCAGTCGCGGGGCACGCAGAGGGGTCTGGCCCGAGGCCCCAACACCCGACGTGCTGAGGGGTGAGATGCACAACTTCTTGGAGGACATTCGTGGCTCCAAGAATAAAGTGGCTCTCACCCTTCAGCAATGGGGAGATTTCCATCCCATCCTCCAGACCATAAGGGCCATTTTGGGGGAGGGTAAAGGGACTGGGCGGCAGGAGGCTGTGTCCTACCAGCGGGCCCACGGCTTCTGTGATGCCCTGCTTACATTTGGGTACGGTCACGGTTTGCTGTGGGGCCCGATGGGGACTGCCAGCACTCCTGCCAGCAAGGATCTTCCCCAGTCCTCTCGATGCTGCCATTCATCATTGCCACTCTGAACACCTGGGGCTGCAGGCTGGGTCTCCGCAGGTGTTGGGTACTCTCCTTCCTTCGGGAGGGGGGCTACTCTGTCATTTTCCTGCAGGAGACCCATACCGCGTCAGCCACCGAAGCTAGCTGGAGGCTGGAGTGGGGAGACAGGGTGTACTTCAGCCACCTGTCAGCCAATCAAGCCGGGGTGGTGACCCTGTTCTCCCCGAACCTGCAGCCTGAGGTGCTGGGGACTGCGGAGGTTGTGCAAGGCCGCCTGCTGCACCTCCGGGTCCAGGTAGAGGGGCTAACATTAAATCTCATTAACATCTATGCCCCGACATCGGGCCCAGAGAGGCTTCGCTTCTATCTGCGGGCGGCCGTCTTCCTCAGCTCTTTGGATCCTCACGAGTGCCTGGTCCTGGGCGGGGATTTCAACTGCACCCTCGAGGAACGGGACTGCACGGGGACTGAGCGGTGCCCGGCCGCCACAGAAGTCCTCAGGGGGATAATAGACCAACACTCCCTGGTGGATGTCTGGCATGACCTCCACCCGGGCGAGGATGCAGCGTTTACCTTTGTCCGGGTGGAGGGTCAACGTCGTTTCACTCCCGGTTGGATCACATTTATCTCTCACGTCATCATCTCTTTCGAGCCCACTCCTCCAGCATTCGGCTGGCCCCGTTCTCAGACCACCACTTGGTGGCCGTGACGGCCTCTCTCTCCTCAGAGAGGCTGGGGCCGGCCTACTGGCATTTCAACAACAGCCTGCTGGAGGACGTGGGCTTTGTAGCATCCTTCCGGGAGTTCTGGCTGGCCTGGCGTGGGCGGCAGTGCGCCTTTCCCTCGGTGCGGCAGTGGTGGGATGTGGGGAAGGTGTACACATGGCTCTTCTGCCTGCATGGGAGGGTACTGGTGTTTAACCAACTAGTCCTGTCCATGCTCTGGCACCGTCTCAACACCCTGGTCCCCCCCCCCCGGGTTTCCTGGATCAGATCCAGCAGCTGCTGCTGTGGTTCTTCTGGCCAGGACTGCATTGGGTCTCTGCAGGGGTTCTCCATCTTCCCTGGAGGAGGGAGGGCAGGGCCTGATGTGTTTGCGCACGCGAGTTCGTGTCCTCTGCCTCCAGGCCCTGCAGAGGCTCCTATTTGATGCAGGTAGTCCGGCATGGAGCACGCTGGTGCACGCTTTCCTTCACCACTTCCGAGAGCTCCGATATGACCAGCAGCTCCTTTATTTGAGAGGTCTTCCACTAGAACTCTCCGAGCTGCCGGCCTTCTACCAGGACCTCCTCCGGGCCTGGAAGCTGCTTGAGGCAACCAGGTCCTTGGGAGCCACCTTGGGGGCAGACCTCCTCGCAGAACCCCTGCTACACAATCCCCATCTACGTGTGCAGGCAGCGGAGTCCCCCTTGGTGAGCCAGAGGTTGGTCCTGGCAGAAGTCACAAGAATTGGAGACCTCCTGGACAACGACCAGGGAGACTGGGTGGATCCTCGGACACTCGCCCAGCACATGGGGCTCTACACCCTACGTACTCCCCGGTGTGTACTTCAGGAGGTGAAGTATGCTTTGCCGCCCACCGCTCAGGTTTATCTCGACAAAGTCCTGCGAGAGGTTGCACCCTGCCCGCCCCTCACCCCCGGCCCACCTGATCTATCTATCAGCCCTAAGCCCCGTGTACCTCCCCAACCGCCTCCCCCTCATCACCTGAGCCAGCTGCACACGTTGCAGCCAGTCCCCTTCCAAACCGTGCCAAAGAGTCACCTGTACACACTCGTGCTTCACACGCTCCACTTCCCACCCTCATGTCTCGCCCATACACCAAGTGGCGGGACCTCCTACCACCAAAGGAGGGTGGGGAGCCCCGGTGGGCCAGTCTCTATTCGACCTTGGTTCCACAGCGCACCGGGGACATCAGCTGCAGAATCCTGCACGGAGCTGTGAGCACGGGTGTGTATTTGGTGCGGTTCACCCCCATTCCCGACACTTGCCCCTTCTGTGGTGAGAGGGAGAACCTGGCGCACATCTACATCGAGTGTGCCAGGTTAACAGCCCCTCTTCTGGCTCCTCCAGAACCTTTTGTGGAGGTTCTGGCTGCACTTCTCCCCTCACCTGTTAATTTATGTACACCCCATCCGAGGCCCCACAAAGTCACAGGACCTCCTGGTCAACCTCCTCCTGGCTATCGCCAATATGGTAATTTATAAGACCAGGGAGCAGAGGTTGGCCGAGGGAGGGGGCCTATTTCCGTTCCTGCATCCACTCACGTATCCAGGCAGAGTTCCACTGGGTGGCATCCGCTGGCTCTCTTGAGAGCTTCGAGGGGCAGTGGGTGCCGTCCGGGGTTCTCTGCTCAGTGTCCCCATCCGGTTCCCTTGTTTTAGCCCTTTGACCCTCACACCCATCTATGTTTTCTTTTTATTTGTCCCAAGTAATTACTTGGTTTCCTGGGCTCAGTGGACCCTCCCCATAGATTGGGGGGAGGTCCTTTAGATGTAGATGGGCTAATGTCCACCCACCTCCCGGACTCCAGTAGGCACAATACACATTTTGGAGAAGATCCTCATCTTATATAAATTAACATAGCTCTATTGAAGTTGATGGAACTATGCCAGACTGTATTAGCTAAGCATCTGGCTCTGTATTTTTCAGTATGTTATAGTTTAGCAATATTCAGATTTCCTTTTACTTGAATAAAGGTTATACTTACACATTCTGAATAGTGCCTGTTTGACAAATAGATATGTAAGCAGGGCACATCCATATGTTTTATTATGATGATATAAGCCATGCACTAACAATGCTGTCTGTCACCTAGAGTGCTTTATCTCTTCAAAGTTCTGTACAAATAGTAATGAATGAAAGGCACATCCTATTCAAACTTACCACACTGATCAGCTGTGCCAGGGAAACTTGCAATTCTATAGATACCAACTGTGAGGAGTTGACAGCAGGGCGAATTAACTTATTATATCTGGTAGGACTCAGTAGGTGGTTCATTAGCTTCTCCTCAGCATCTGCTGCATTGCTCCCTGTAAAACAGCAGAAAACAGGGCCCAGTAATGAAGAAGGGAGCAATAGGCAGGGAGCAACGCAGCAAATGAAATAAGAAAGACCCAAACTTATCATAAAAACCCTTTAGGGCAAATTTTTCTCTACTGAAGTCAGTTTTGTTGGACAAGACGTAAATCAAGGCAGAATTTACTCCTTTTGCTTTTACAGTTAAAACTGGAAACTCTTCAGCAGTGCAGCACCACACTAATAGATACTCAACAGCATGGAGTGAAATATAAAGTGGAAGCCCCTTTTCATGTTTTGGAAAAGATTTTTTTGAAGCCACAGAAGACAGGTGTCCAATCCCATTTGAGACTTGGAAATCTCTCTTTTAACTGTCATAGCAATGAAGGTGTAATCAGGCAAATTTATGGCAGGAAAAGTTTGATAGTATAGGGAAGAGCCTATGGATAAACTGTTTAATGGTTTTCAAATGATTAAAGAGCAATATATATTGCTGATTCTAGACTGTTTTGCTGAAGTTTTGCAAACAGAAGCAGCTAACGGAGTTTTGAGAGGGAGTTCTCCAGGTGAAGGAAGAGCAAATACGGGGCCCTTGAGGTAAGTGGCTGTCTGTAGTGTGTGTTTGTGTTTGGGGGTTACTTATGGTGACCATATTTTCTGAACCAAAATTAGGGACACATTAGCCACACCCCCTGACCTCTGTTAACCACGCCCCTAACCCCCCGTTAGCCATGTCCCTAGAGGTAACACTCTCGGGCTCAAGATGGACACATGACGGGGGGGAAGGGTTCCCTCTAAGAGTTTCCTCCCATGACCGGAATGAATTTTGTGTTGTGCACCAGTACTGAGTTCATGTGGCTTGTTTGGATGTGCCACTATGGCACCCAAGTTATTAATAAATATCTTATAAACCTCTACATTTTCCCTCTGCTGCCTGTCTCCTCCCCTTACTCCATCAGCTCCCTTGGTGCCTGTTGCCCCCCACCCCTCACCCTCCTCTGATGTCCTGATTCCTGCCCTTCTCACTGCCCTCAGCCCTCGAGGGACCTGCCCCCCTGCACCAGCCCTTCTCTCCCCCCCTGTGCACACTCCTCCAGTAGCCCCACTCTGATCATGTGAGCTATCCCTCCTCATCCCCTCTCCTAACATCTCCCTCTACACACCTGCCATGCCTCTCTCCTCTGTTTCTGGTCCCTCCCCTGCAGGTGTCTGCCCTTCTGCTCCACCCCCAGAATCCCCTGCTACCTGCACTTTCTCTTACCCCTGCATCCTTCTGGTGCCTCCCCCTTTCCTCACTGCCCCTGCTCCCCTTGCCCTCTTTTTCCCTGATGCCCATCTCTTCACCACCCTCTGCCCCATTTTCCCTCATGCCCCTCTGTGCACTCACACATTACTTGCTCCATTCCCACCTTTCTTATGCCCACCCCTCCTTTCAACCCTTCTCCCAGCACCTCCCCCTCCCCCCTCTTGCCCCCAAAGCTCCTCCCCTCTCCTCTCCCAGCATCACTCTGTCCCCTCCACCCTCCCACCCCCACTGACACCTCCCCTCCCTCCTCCTGCCCTTTTCCTCATTGTCTCCAACTTGGCCCCCTGGCATTTGTCTCTCCTCCATCCTATCCCTTGGTGCCTTCCCCTTTCTTCCCCTGCCCTGCCCCCCTCCCCTCAGCACAAGCCCCTTCCTTTTCCACCCCCTTCTCCCCAGTTTTCCCTCTGCCCCTCCCCCACCTTCTGCCTTCCAGTTTGCAGGACTGGAGTCTGTGGTCAGGCTCCAGAAGTCCCTGCAACCCCAGCCCCAGCTGCTTCTGGGGCAGGACCGCTTGCCAGGCCTGGAGCTGGGCTGCCCGCGGTGCTAATTTTACTGCAGTCCCCGCACCAGCTTTGGCTCACATTAGCAGGAGCGAAGTGCAAACTGGACTGTGCACTGCCACTCCCCCAGCGGGGTGGGAAGAGGCAGGGGGAGAAAAGGCCATGCAGAGAGCGCACCACCAGACCCTGAACATACCCCGCTCTGCAGCGCTCCAGCTGGGCACTGTGCGGTCTCTGCCGGGACTCTGGCAGCAGCTCCCAGGAGCAGCTTGCTGGCTCCAACCAGCACTCCTCCCTCTCCAACAGCGGCGGCTGCTGCCTGTGGATGGAGGAGGCCGGTCTGGAGGCTGTGCATGGCGGAGGCAGTCCCACAGCAGGAGGGAAGGGCCACAGGGTGGGGGAGAGTGCATGCCGGACAGTGGTGCATGCTGCAGGGGAGCGTGGTGCTCTGGATGCTGCACGCCATCGGCAGTGGCCCTGGGTGCCTGCACAAAGTACCAGGGGAGCTGCTTATGTGCTGGGTGGAGGCAGGGCATTGCTGCTGCGCTGCACTAGTGCTGGTTGTCTGCGAGGGTGTCCTGGAGTGGGGGGGAAATGGTGGTGATGTTTGTAGCCGGATCCCAACGGGTTTTCCAGGACATTTGCTGCCTTTATCGGGACACCAGGATAGAACCGTTAAATCTGGGACTGTCCCATAAAAAAAGGGACGTATGGTCACCATAGGGTTACTTGCTGTGTGCTGAACTTTTGTTTGTTTGTTTGAAGGACCGTGTGCTGAGGATGGCAGTTGGAAGCTGTGAGCTTCTAAACAAGGTTTGAAATCTAGAAGCCTCTAGTTGAGCCTTAGTCAGGGGGCAGGGCTATCAGGAAGGTCAGGGCTTTATAAAGCAGAGAGTCAGTGACCAGGGAGCTTTGCGAACAGGAGCAGCTAACAGGGAGTTTTAAGAGCGAATTTGGAAGGGAAGTGGAATGGTAAGTGTACCTCACCCCCTTCCTTTAAAACCTTTAAACTAAACTATAATCAAAATGTCCTGATTTAAATAAAAACCCTGTCAATAACCTAGGTAGCTGTAGGAGAGAATGCAGGCAGAAGCCCAGCAGCAGAGTGGGGGCTATCCTGTTTATTGCACTCAGTGTAGCATGTATGATTACCTGCCCTGTGGGCAGGTGGTGTATGTGTGCATTCGTTGCAAGGAGCTCCTGACCCTCAGAGACGATGTAAGGGCTTTGGAGGCCAGGGTGGCTGAACTGGAGGAGCTAAGAGAGGCAGAGAAGTATGTTGAAGAGGCTTTCTGGGACACTATAGAATTGTCCCACCTCCAGTCAGACAGCCCCTGCGCTGTTAAGAAGATGAAAGGCTCAGGGAAGTAGAGCAGTCAACGGGAGCAGAGGGAAACCTTCACATATTTGGGATCCTCCTTCCAAATGATGTTGGGGTATCCTCTCGCACTGAGGTTACCTCTCTGGGGGAGGGAACTCCAGTCATTAGGAAAAGGCAGGTGTTAGTAATGGGAGATTCGATCATTAGAAACATAGATAGCTGGGTTTGCGATGACTGGGAGAACCATATGGTGACCTGCCTGCCTGGTGCGAAGGTTGTGGATCTCTCAAGGCATCTAGATAGACTTATGTACAGTGCTGGAGAGGAGCTGGTGGTCATGTACATGTAGGTACTAATGACATAGGGAAGGGTAGGAGAGATGTCCTGGAGGCCAAATTTAGGCTGGTAGGAAAGAGACTGAAATCCAGGACCTCTATGGTGGCATTCTCAGAAATGCCCGGCCCAGGGGGATGCAGTTAACTGGGCTGCACTGGGGGGAGAAGCCCGGCAGGACAGGCCAGCTGGAGAGGGCAAAGCACCAGCCCCAGAGCGGCTGTACTCAATCCACCGGGTGATTGTGGGACAAACCCCAGGGAGCAATCGTCACGTCATCCCCATTGAAGTGGGAGGAAGGAGCATCCAGGGGTTCTGGGATATGGGGGCGGAGGTGACTCTGGCACAGCCCGAGGTGGTGGGCCCAAACCAGCTAGTGCCTGATGCCTATCTAACCCTGAGAGGAGTGTTCGGACCCCCCGGTCAAAGTGCTTGTCGCATGGATACACCTCAAAGGAGGGACCCAAAGAGATGGGGGTTCATGATCAGCTGCCCACGGAGGTGCTAATGGGAAAGGATCTGGAAGACTGGCTGGAGAGCACTCAGAATGCCCTGGTCCTCACTCAGAGCCAGAGTCAGCGAGGGGTGCAGGACCTCCCAGAGAGGGGAAGGGAAGCAATGCAGGTAGGGCTGGGCAGTGGCAGCCCAGAGCCTCCAGCCCAGGGCAGGGAAAATGAGGCACAACCCTCCAGGGCCATAAACACCAGCCCAGCAGCCGAGTTCCAGATGCAGCTGCGTAAGGATCCCTCTTTAGAGAAGCTGAGGGCCCTAGCTGACCAGGGCAGTGCCGGGTCCTGTTTTTTGTGGGAGTACTGCAGGGAGAGATTCCTGTGGGAGAAGGGATTCCTGTACTGGGAATGGACTGGCCCGGGACAAATTGAATCCTGGGACATGAGGAGGCAGCTGGTGGTGCCCCAGAGGTACCACCGCAGGCTGCTGTTTCTGGCCCATGATATTAACTTTTATTGGCCTGGGGTCTTTGACACTGTCCACCAGTATTGCAGGTCCTGTGATTCCTGCCAGAGGGTGGGGAAAGCCCAGGGCAAGTGTAAACAGCTTTGAGGCCTCTGCCCATCATAGAGGAGTGCTTCCAGAAGGTGGCGATGGATATAGTGGGGCACCTGACTGGGTTGCCCTACTCAGGGAAGAAATACATCCTGGTGGTGGTGGATTTCGTTACTCGCTACTCTGAAGCCGTGGCTCTGCCCTCTATCGAGACAGACACGGGGGCAGATGTGCTGCTGACCAATTTCAGCAGGGTGGGGTTCCCCAAGGAGACCCTTATAGACCAGGGTCCAACTTCATGTCGGCCCTGCTCCAGTGTTTGTGGGAGAAGTGTGGGGTCCAGCAAACCTGGGCCTCAGCATACACCCCCAGTCCAACGGGCTGGTGGAGAGATTTAATGGGACGCTCAAACGAATGCTGAAAACCTTCATGGACCAGCACCCGCAGGACTGGGACAAGTACTTACCCCACCTGCTGTTTGCGTACAGGGAACTGCCCCAGGAATCCACAGGGTTCTCTCCGTTTGAGTTGCTGTATGGGAGAGGTGTGAGGGACCTGATATGGGAGGGGAAGGCCTCTCTGGACGGTGAGTCAGTGGTGGTGTACGTACTGGGATGTTCTGGGAAAGGCTCGCTGAGCTCACGGGCCTAGCCAGTGAGAACCTAGAGAAGGCAGAAAGCCTAGTATGACCGCTCGGCGTGCCTGCTCCTATGCCATGCGGCATCAAACAAAAGTACTGCTCCTCATCCCGGTGAGGAAGAGCAAGCTGCAGGTGGCCTGGGACGGTCCCTTCAAGGTCATCAGACAGGTAAAAGAGGTAAACTATGTAGTGGAGCTGTCCAACAGGGGCCCCCACCAGCGGGTGTACCATGTCAACATGCTGAAGCCGTACTGGGACAGGGAGAGGTTGGTGCTGGCCGTTTGTGGGCAGTGGGAGAAGAAGGGGGAGGATCCCTGGTGTGTCTTTTCCCAGAGGCTGAGGCTGGTGCCATACTGGAGTCAATTCCTTTCTCGGACCAGCTAACCCCGGCCCAGCAGGCTGAGATCAAGGAAGTGCTGAGTTCCTACCAACAGCTGTTCTCCTCCCGGCCCAAGCTCACTAACCTCGCTGTGCAGCAGGTGGAGACGAGGGCCTATCCTCCCATCCAGTGTACCCCATTCAGGGTCACTGGGAAAACTGCTCGGGATCTGGAGAGGGAGGTTGGGAACATTCTGGCTGTTGGGGTGATCCAGCCCTCCTCCAGCCCCTGGGCTTCCCCAGTGTGCTGGTCCCCAAAAAGGATGGAACAATCCGGTTCTGCGTGGACTATCGGAAACTCAACGCCATCACCATGTCCGATGCCTACTCCATGCCTCGGATTGATGAGACCTAGACAAGTTGGGGGGGCCCAGTTCCTCATTACTATGGACCTTATCAAAGGGTACTGGCAGGTGCCCTTGGAGCCGGAGGCCAGGGTGAAGTCGGCCTTCATTACCCCAATAGGGCTCTTTGAGTTCCTGGTCCTGTCTTTTTGGCTTCAAGGGGGCCCCGGCCACCTTCCAGTGCCTGGTGAATCAGTTACTGAGAGGGATGGAGGACTTTGCTTTGGCTTATATTGATGATATCTGTGTCTTTAGCTGGACCTAGGAGGATCACATGGTCCAAGTGAAGAAGGTGCCGGGATGTCTCCAGGATGCCAGGCTGACAGTAAAAGCCGGGAAGTGCGGGATGGGGATGGCCGAGGTGACGTATCTGGGCTACAAGGTGGGGAGCGGCCAGCTGTAGCCAGAGCTGGCTAAGGTGGAAGCCATCTAGGACTGGCCCACTTGTGCCCCAGACTAAGAAACAGGTCCAAGCTTTCATTGGGATGGCTGGGTACTACCGGAGGTTCGTGCCCCATTTTAGCACCCTGGCCACTCCCCTGACAGAGCTGTGCAAGAAGGGCAAGCCTAACAAGGTGGACTGGACCGAGCAGTGCCAGAGGGCTCTTGGTGCACTGAAAGAGGCCCTCATCCAGGGCCTGGTGCTGGTTAACCCAGACTTTAGCACATCCTTCCTGGTGTTCACTGACGCCTCCGACACTGGGCTAGGTGCGGTGCTAATGCAAACTGACTCCAAGGGGGAGAGACACCTCATCATGTACCTGAGCAAAAAGCTGCTGCCCCAGGAGCAGCCCTACGCAGCCATAGAGAAGGAATGCCTGGCCCTGATGTGGGCCCTTAAAAAGCTGCAGCCCTATCTATTTGGGCAACATTTCACAGTGTACACTGATCACTCCCTGCTGACCTGGCTGCACCAGATAAAGGATGCCAATTCCAAACTGCAGGACTACAACATGGAGGTGGTCCATGTTAAGGGGAACGCCAGTGTCGTAGCTGATGCTTTGTCCCGGGGCGGGGACCCGAACTTCCCCAGGTCACTGGTGGAGTGACCCTGCTCAGTTCAGTCACAGAGGGGGGAGAATGGGGAGTTCTGGAGGTTCAGAGGGGGGTGTTGCATACAAGGGGGCTCTCAGTGCCCAGAAGTTACTGGTTTAATGTGACAAATGTGGGGAGTTTGTTGTTTCAGAGATCAGCCCAGAGTTGGAGCCCTGGTATCTGGGACCCTGGTGACCCCAGCCCTGCTTAGAGGACACAACCGGTTCTGGCAAGATGACAGACAATGGGCTGCAGAGAGGGACCCCGGCAACCGGCCCAGCTGATCCCAGCGAGGGGAGAACATTGGACGGAGGAGAGGAGACAGAGAAGAGAGAGGCTAGGCGACCCTTACTTGGGGAGAAGACAATGGACTGGGGAGGGGCTGTTGCTGAGGATATTGAAGACTGGGTGCTGTTTTTTGGGGAACTGAGAGCAAAGCAGGCAAGTCTCAGCTGGCTACAGGAGAGACTGACATGTGAGCTGAGGGCCCAGGCCTACTGGCCTGAGAGATCCGTTGCTGTGTTCAAAGCTCAATAAACCCTTCTGTTTTGTGCTAGCTGATAGTTGCCCTGCTCTAGAGAACGAGGTGGCGCTATTCCTTCAGGGAGTGGAGGCCCTGGGGGTCCAGGGGGAGTGGACCCCCCCCCGGAGGGGCTCATGGCAGAGGCAGGCATGCTGAAGACCCTGAGAGGCACCATCCCGGAGGAGGAGCGGCAGACCCCCCCAGGTGACAGTGGGCACCCCAAGAGAGGGTTGCCGCACCGGAGTGGACTCCCTGAGAAAGGGCTGTTTCACTGCCACTAGAGAGGAGTGGGCACCCAGAAAGAGGGTCACCACACTGAAGTGGGCTCCCTGAGAAGGGACTGCTGCACTGGAGAGGGGGGTTCCACCCAGGAGCCGAGGGGCCAAGTGTGGACATGACCTGTGAGCCATAAAAGTAATAACAAAATGTTTTTTAAGTACACCAGAAGCAGGAAGACAGCTAAAGAACCAATGGGGCCTTTGGACGATCAAGATGCTAAAGGAGCACTCAAAGATGATAGTCATTGCAGAGAAGCTAAATGAATTGTTTGCTTCAGTTTTTACGGCTGAGGATATTGGGGAGATTCCCAAACCTGAGCCATTCTTTTTAGGTGTCAAATCTGAGGAATTGTCCCAGATTGAGGTGTCATTAGAGGAGGTTTAGAAACAAACTGGTAAACTTAACAGTCACAAGTCACTGGAACCAGATGGCCTTCACCCAAGAGTTCTGAAAGAACTCAAATCGGAAATTTCAGAACTATTAACTGTGGTTTGTAACCTATCCTTTAAATCAGCTTCTGTACCTAATGACTGGAAGATAACTAACGTGACACCAATATTTAAAAAGGGCTCTAGATGTAATCCTGGCAATTACAGACTGGTAAGTCTAACGTCAGTACTGGGCAAATTAGTTGAAACTATAGAAAAGAATAAAATTGTCAGACACAGATAAATATAATTTGTTGGGGGAAAGTCAACATGATTTCTGTAAAGGGAAATCATGCCTTACTAATTGCTAGAGTTCTTTGAGGAGGGTCAACAAACATGTGGACAAGGGGGATCCAGGATATAGTATACTTAAATTTCCAGAAAGCGTTGACAAGGTCCCTCACCAAAGGCTTTAAAGTAAGTCATCATGGGATAAGAGGGAAGATCCTTTCATGGATTGATAACTGGTTACAAGACTGGAATAAATGGTAAGTTTTCCGAGTGGAGAGAGGTAACTAGTAGGGTCCCCCAAGGGTCTGTCCTGGGACCAATCCTATTCAATGTATTTATAAATGATCTGGAGAAAGCAGTAAACAGTGAGGTAACAAAATTTGCAGATGATACTAAACTGCTCAAGATAGTTAAGACAAAAGCAGACTGAAGAGCTTCAAAAAGATGTCACCAAACTAAGTGATTGGGCAACAAAATGGTAAATGAAATTTAATGTTGATAAATGTAAAGTAATGCACATTGGAAAACATAATCCCAACTGTACATACAATATGAAGGGGACTAATTTAACTAAAACTACTCGAGAGAGATCTTGGAGTCATTGTGGATAATTCTCTGAAAACGTCCACTCAGTGTGCAGCGGCAGTCAAAAAAACAAATAGAATGTTAGGAATCATTAAAGGGAAAGAGAATAAAACAGAAAATATCTTATTGCCTCTATATAAAACCATGGTACACCCACATCTTGAATACTGTGTACAGATGTGGTCGCCTCATCTCAAAAAAAGATATATTGGCATTAGAAAAGGTTCTGAAAAGGGCAACAAAAATGATTAGGAGTTTGAAAAGGGTCCCATATGAAGAGAGATTAAAAAGGCTTGGACTTCTCAGTTTAGAAAAGAGGAGACTAAGGGGAGATATGATAGAGGTCTATAAAATCATGACTGGTATGGAAAAAGTGAATAAGGAAAAGTTATTTACTTGTTCCTATAATATAAAAACCAGGGGTCACCAAATGAAATTAATAGCAGATTTAAAACAAAGAAAAGGAAGTTTTTCTTTACTCAGAGCCTTGCCAGAGGATGTGGTGAAGGTTATGACTTTAACAGGGTTCAAGAAAGAGCTAGATAGATTCATGGAGGTTAGGTCTATCAATGGCTATTAGCTACAAGGGGTAGGAATGGTGTCTTTAGCCTCTTTCTCTGGAGGTGAGTGGGTGACAGGGGATGGATCACATCAGGATTCCCTGTTGTGTTCCCTCCCTCTGAGGCATGTGGTATTAGCCACTGTTGGCAGACAGGATACTGGGCTGGATGAACTGTCGGTCTGACCCAGTATGGCCGTGCTTATGTTCTTATATAAAATTTAATTTATATATGAAATTTAAATATATCAGTGGGATTTAGGCACCTATTTAAATAAACATGCATTTTGAATCCTTTGCTGAATTGGCATCTCGTTCCTGAGCTGTTGTCTCTGTCCAATGCCTCTTTTGAGTAAAGACTGTCAACTGGATGTTGGATACATAAGTGAAGACTGCCACATTTATTTTCAACCATCTTAGCTTGAACCCAGGGCTCTATTTCTGAAATACACCAATTTACCAGTACCATAGTATATATAGGCATCAGCCATGAAGACTGTGGCTTTTTGATCCATCAGAAACAGAAGGGCAGCATTAATAGATTAAAATAAGGCTGTTTTATTTCCTATGGATTTAAGCAATTCTAATACGTTACAGTAGAGGCTGTCTCTTTGTGTCAGATGACCTCCTCCCAGTGACTTCAATGGTGCATGTTTGTAACAGTGTTGTACAAAGTGAACATTTCATGTTGCTTGTGTGTTATTTCCTCATATGCCCCAGAAAGAGAATAATGTCCACATTTGAAATTAGTGTTCAAAGAACACCCCGATTACACCCTTCTCGCAAACCTTTCTGTGAGCATTGATTTTAGAAAATCTTCAGTTAGAAAGCACAGGTTTCAAGATATTCTTTCTCCCATGTGGGGGATTTACTTAATAATAGTTATTATGTGATAAACCACTAGAAAAAATAAAATAACTGTAGCTCTGCACATCAGATCAGAGTCCATAAAAATGTTCCAAACCATTTGAAAAGTTTTTTAGATCACTGCTTCTGAGTGGCTGTTCTTGGTTTTTGTTTTCAGTTAAAAACAATAGGACTATAAGAGATCTTAATACTATATTCACACTAGCTGTGGCATCTCTAAATCCAGACTGTCTCGTCAAAGGCCTACCAAGACAGAATTGCACGGATCCATGTTGAACTCTGGGCTTGCTTTCTATTTTAGCTAAGTAAAAATATCTATATAGCAAAGAAAGTGAGAAATTTAATTTAAAAGAGATTTAATTTTAATTGTATTTATTAGAGGTGATGTCTTGAGGTGTTTGAAAAGAGAATCTCTGTTAAACACAAAGATAGGCCACAGACTATGTGGAATATCGATGCTCCAGAGGTTGATCTTCTGGGGTTCGACTTAGCGAGTCTAATATAGACCCATAAACTGAATGCTGAGAGCAGCTCCAGCAGTACTCCTCTTTCTGCAAGAAGTAAGGGAAGCCAATGGGAGCATTTGCTCCTGTTGGCTCCCACTGTGTGGATGGTACGGAAACACAATTTAAGATACATTGACTCCAGCTACGTTAATTACATATGTGAATCTTAAATTCAACCTTCCACTGTAGTAGAGACCAGGCCATAATTTTATAAAAGGTAAGTCTGATGTGTAAATAGCCGTAACAATAGACCGAGTGCTTTAGTTTCTTTGCATAAGAAAGCCAGATAGAAATAGACTGTAGTTTGGTACATGTTAAATGGAGCTAAATGACTCCTGCTAACAAATTTTAGTGCATATATCTTTGTTAATTCACTATATCAGTGTTAACCTCCTCTCCCCGGTCTGAAATTATTCTAACAAATGAGTTTACTTCCTGCAGTATCTGCTCAAATTGCCAATGGTAAATGAATCCTGCAGAATATTTACAGAAGGTGAATTTTGAATTTGTGTTCATGTATATTCTCCATTGGCAATCTGTTTCCAAACCTCATCTGCATCCAATTAGGAAACCAAAACATCTAATGGGACTTAAGCTATTTTGATTGGGCTCATATTTGAAATATCAAATATTTGCAATACATTTTTCACAAATAAATTACAGGCTAAGTTTACTTTGAGAAATTCTTGTGTAAATATTTTCAAATAATGAGTACATTTTTAAGAAACTATCATCTGCTCTTGGGCAAATCACATCAAAGTAACAAAAAGGAATGCTCTGAATAAATGATTCTCACTGTCATTTAGCTTTAAATGACAATTCATCATTCAGATGAACAGATAGAATGCCACTAGATGTCACCAAGTGCATTGACTATGTCTGCAAGTGGTGTCTAAATTATTTTTGTATACAAGGCACTTTTATAATCTACTTTCTGTATGCCAAATTACATATTAATTGGATGGCACCTAACAAAAACAAAGTAGCCAAGTGGGCAAAGTCCTATATATTTCACAAAGTCAGTAGTAATGTATTTCAAACCTTTTTATAGTGCTTTTTTCCTTTACAAAATGTTTCCCAAATGGCAATAACCAACACAAATATTGCATTTGAGCAGACCAATAATTTTGGACTTATGGCTGTAACAAGAATTATGAAGTAGCTCTAAGAGGTGGACATATTTTTTTCACACACTGAAAAGAGAAATAGAGAGAAATAGCTAGGGTCAAATCCTTGGGTAATGCAGACTGTCATAACAGCAGTGGATATGTTGTACAAAGAAAACCCACACTATATGTGACTTACAATATACCTTTCCAACTGCATTTTTCCCCACACTTTCCTTCTGCAATATTTTGCATTTTATACTAAAACACAATTGTATGTTTTATTAAAGCATCAGTGCAAAGTTTCTCTTGTACACAGTCTACTAATTAATAATGTAAAATGAGATTGAAATGGGTACTCACTACCTTCAACAGCTGGTCATTCTGAAAACATGACAACAAACACATTGACTCAATTTCAGCTACAGTTGAGTGCCCTGTAAATACCTTCCAAACTAAATATAAATCATATTTTCTTTGTTTGCCTGGCTTGTAAGACATTTTAACAAATGTTGAGTCATGTTTTGAAATGGCATGTTGTTCCACAGGTAGAGTAACTTCTTTTGATTTTCTTTTTCCTTCCCCCTCCCCTGCTCCAATAAAATGACTAAATGGACAATAACTTGCCAGTTTCTCTCCTGTCAGAGAAGAGAAATAAGAATGTCCCACTGTATCCTCTTACATTATTTACTGACACTGTTATTACCACTCAAAATACTCTGCATAAAATTATGTATGTAAAATCCATTGCTGTTGCAATATGCTGCACTATAGTGTAGTATTAATGCTGGTTGTTCCAATGCAAGTTGCATCTAATGGAGCCACATTTTAATATTTTATTGGAAAGGAAAACAAACTTTAATGTAAAGCAATAGCAAATATTTAGAGGGATCAATGTTTGTCTTCATTTTATTTTTTGTTAAATCTAAACTAGACCTCACTTCAAATATTATGTTACAAAACAGTTTTTTAAAATTACATTTAATGAATAAACTAAAAAATGCTGGGTGAAGAAATAATGGAGAAGATTATTGATTTGGGAAGCAGACTTTTCATATCTACCACCCTCCACTGTGGTAATACTCTTGCCTAATTTTTTGTATGCTTGTGCGTTGGTAGGCTACAGTAAGTGTTCTTTATATATGATCAAATTCTTTAACGTATAGTTACATTCTTAATAATTTTTAAATAGTTTCATTTAAGTACTTAAGTAGCAAAAACTTTGGGAAATTAAATCAGAAAACATAAGGTAGCATTTGCATTTAATTGTAGAATCAGGGGGTGGGATTTTTGTCATGCATTATTTGAAGCCATGCATCTCTTAGTATTCAGCCAGTCTAAATGCATCCCCATTGCTATTACATATGAATCAGGCAGCATCTATAGGAATATTCTTCTGTCATCATAGTTTCACAATGACTTAGTCTTTTACTGAGTTATATTAAATCCAGGTTACCATTACTACATGGTCATTTTCATTAATACTGCACAAGATAAAAACCTCACTAAAATAACAGATACTGTTCATCTTTTTAAAAACTGCAAGCCATCCCTCTGGAAATTAGAGACATTTTGAAATCAATAACCCCATTGCTCCCTCCTTCTCCCTAAATAATACCATTGCTCTACAAACTCTATCCAAAAAGACTACTCACCATTAAAAGAAAAAGAAATCACTACAAAGAGAAAAAACCTGTGTGTATTCCTCATGGTAATCACAAGAAGATGTGAATTACTGGTCTTCAATGCAGACTGCTGGGGAGAGGCACAGCTGTCAGGGTTGCAAAGGCATGAAAGAGAAAAAGCAAATTCGAGCCTTATAGATATTAACTCTCTGAAAAGAGAGACACAGTAGGACCCAGCAGATCTGATTTGCAAAGTGGAGCTTTCATGAGTATTAGGCTACCTCCCCCTTTGTAGCTGTTTAAAGAACCAGAGCAAAAGCATGTGAGGAGAAGAAGAAACAATGTGCTGCTATGAAATAAGCAAGAGGGGAGTATAATGACCTATACATAAACAAGGTCTGTAATGTGTAATAGCAAAAATTATCCATTTGTCTAACATTTAAACAGATTTCTCATTGGTGGATGCATTGGAGGTGGCAGAGGATAGATATCTGGGAAAGAGCTAGAGATAACTGTGTTCAAGAAGGCCCAGTTAATAAACTCTCTAATATTTGTGCCATCATTCATTCGAGTCACTTTTTGCATTAGTGAAAAAGATGGTCTTCCCCCACCAACCTATTTCTTCTCCAAAACCCAAACTGTGTATAGTTTCATTCAGCTCGATCTCTGAAAGCTCAAGGAAACTGCAATGGTAGCATGGTGAATTAATTGTGATGAACACTGATAGGAATTTTAAAAGGGAAGTTAATCAGCCCAGTGAGAGATACAGGTTGCACATCTAAAATCCAGGATTCTTTGGTCTGGCATGACCATGGATGGTCCAGGATCAGTGAGTCCCCATGCTGCAGGAGGGTGGGGCACCAGAATCCAGCATGTGGCTCAGCTAGGCTGTGAGATGGGGAGCCAGGAGCCAGTGCACAGCTCATCTGGGCTGTGAGGGGGGCAGGGAGCCAGTGCACAACTTACCTGGGTTGCGGGAGCTGGCACGTGGCTAAATTGGTCTGTGGGAGGAGGGAAGGCACCAGAAGCTGGCGCATGGCTCAGCTGGGCTTTGCGGGGGGGGGGGGGGCAAGTGGGAGGATCTGAAATGACCTCCCCTGGTTTGGGAAAAAACCCTCATTCAGGTCTCGAGGATGCCGGAGCAGGGAGGTCCAATCTGTAGTACCAAGAAGAAAGATACTCTTGAGAAATAGCAAGGGAAGTCATGAGAACTCGTTGCCTGGCGTTCTTACTGTTTCGAGTGTTTGGATCTGGTCACAGTATATGAAGGGTAGAAAATGTTATGTACTGTGGGAGATGCAGTGAAGGGTCATGAATCGGAAGTGCGGGAAGGACAGCTTTAAGGATAGAGAAAATGAATAATAGATTATTGTTTTCTAATTACTGTCTAGAAGGCCAAAAGTATTGCCCAATTGTTGTGCCTCTTAATATATGTGTTTTAATTGGTAAATTTCTTACATGTATATAAAGTAACTTTGTACATGGTATGATTTTAGTAAAACAAAAAAAGCAGCCATGTAGTACTTTAAAGACTAACAAGATAATTTATTAAGTGAAGAGCTTTTGTGGGGCAGAGGCACTCCTTCAGCTCATCACCTAATAAACTATTTTGTTAGTCTTTAAAGTGCTACATGACTGCTTTTTTTTTTGTTTTACCAAGATCAGACTAACATGGCTACCTCTCTGTTACTTTTCATCATGCAAGGTGTGATTTTAGTCTGAAGAAGAGAAGAGGGGGGGATTTGATAGCATCATTTAACTACCTGAAGGGAGGTTCCAAAGAAGATGGGGAGAGGCTGTTCTCAATAGTGACAGATGGCAGAAGGAAGAGTCTCAAGTTGCAGTGGGGAAGGGCCTGAATAGGTTGGATATTAAGAAAAACTATTTCACTAGGGCTATGTCTAGACTACAGGGCTGTGTCTAGACTGGCCAGTTTTTCCGCAAAAGCAGCTGCTTTTGCGCAAAAACTTACCAGCTGTCTACATTGGCCGCTTGAATTTGCGCAAGAGCACTGACGTTCTAATGTAAGAAATCAGTGCTTCTTGCACAAATACTTTGACGCTCCTGTTCGGGCAAAAGTCCTTTTGCACAAAACCTTTTGCACAAAAGGGCCAGTGTAGACAGCTCAGTTTTGTTTTGCGCAAAAAAGCCCCGATGGCTAAAATGGCGATCGGGGCTTTCTTGCGCAAAAGCGCGTCTAGATTGGCCACGGATGCTTTTGCGCAAAAAGTGCTTTTGCGCAAAAGCGTCCGTGCCAATCTAGACGCTCTCTTGCGCAAATACTTTTAACGGAAAACTTTTCCATTAAAAGCATTTGCGCAAAATCATGCCAGTCTAGACGTAGCCCAGGGGTTTTCCGGGATACCAGAGGTATCCCAGAAAAACTCCACCACGTCCAGGGAATGCATATGTTCTTCTGCTTTTTTTGTGGAAGAGCAGATGCTCTCTTTCGGAAGCCCTGTCTTCCTCCTCCCATGAGGAAGAAGAGCTCTTCTGAAAGAGGTTTTTTTTCCAAAATTTGGCCCAGTGTAGATGGGCCAAATTTCAGAAAAGCCTCTTGCAAAAAAACTATCGGAAAAGGGTACGCAAATTGCGGCGCGCAATTTACGTTCTTTTTTCCGATAAAGCCCCGTAGTGTAGACATAGCCTAGGAGAGTGGTGAAGCATTGAAATGGGTTACCAGGGGAGAGATGTAAGTGACTAGTCGACTACCTGATAAGCATATGCTTATCAGGTAGTCGACTAGTCACTCGACTAGTTGCTTCCTTCCCCCTCCCTTGCTGTCTATATTGGAGAGAGGCAGTAAGGGGGGAAGGGGAGCAGGAGCTTAAAAGCTGGTTCCCCCCAACACTGTCTCCGTGGAGGGCAGGGGAGGCAGAGGTGTCCCTACTGCTGCACCTCTCTATTTGAAATGTACAAGAGCAACTGGTGGCTCTTGTACATTTCAAAGGAAGAGGTGCAGTGGGATAGCGAGTGCCCCCCTTATTGACTAATCGAGTAGTTGATAGAAATTCCATCGACAAGTTGATTAGTTGATTAATCGAAATTTAACATCCTTAACCCTCGGAGGTGGTAGAATCTCTACCCCTAGAGGTTTTTAAGTCTCAGCTGGACAAAGTCCTGGCTGCGATGATTTAGTTAGGGTTGGTCCTGCTTTGGGAAGGGGCTGGATTCAGTGACCTCCTGAGATCTCTTCTAGCCCCATGATTCTATTATTCTAATCTTTTTCTCCTCTTTATTGATATCTTATATTTGTATGAAGAATTTTGAGGATAAAAAGTACCAAGAGTTTCTATTGTCTTAGGCTGCGTCTAGACTGGCAAGTGTTCTTGCGCAAGAGGGCCAGTGTAGACAGGGAAGGAATTTTTTGCGTAAGAAAGCCCCGATGGCGAAAATGGCCACCGGAGCTTTCTTGCCCAAAATCACGTCTATACTGGCCACGGATGCTTTTGCACAAAAGCACTTTTTGCGCAAAAGCATCCGTGCCAATCTAGATGCTCTTTTGCAGAAATACTTTTAACGGAAAAACTTTTTCGTTAAAAGTATTTCCGCAAAATCATGCCAGTCTAGACGCAGCCTTAGTGTCTGTATCTTCCAAAAGTCTGTATCTTCCAAAAGCTGAAATGTGTTTCTCCTTATCTAGTTTACCGAGACATGGCTAAAGATCTATTATTTATATTATGGTAGTGCCAAGAGGCCAAATCAGAGGCCAGCTACATGCTGTACATTGTAATAAGTTGTTTTATCACACTCATACCTTCTCTCTCCACTTTTTATTCCTTGTATGTAATAGTATCGGAGTTTAACTGACTTTAGCAGGAGTTAGTAAATGAAATTTGTGCTTCAAAAACATTGTATGGTGTTTAGAGAAGTCTAGTGTCTACACTTTAATCCCACTTATTGCAATCATTGTTTTTGCCCCTTTCATGCAACCTTCAATTAAGCTCTGCTTTATAGTTCCAAATGTTGATTCCACCAGAAGACCAATCTCTTGTGTAAGGAACACCTATACCATGTGTCCCAAATGGATTTCTCATACTTAACCCTCTACTTCACACTACTTATCACAACTTGTGTTCACACTGATATATTTTTATCGTTCTCTATGTTAGAGACTTGTGAATCATATGGTCGCAGAGGTTTCTATGTCTCTGAACTTATCTGGAAATCATGGCTTTAATAATATTTAGGGAACTGTGCTCAGGGCAGCTGTTAGCCTTGCCATTCCCTTCTACTTTTGAGGGTGTAGTAGAGCCAAGCATCACTGTGCTGGGAGAAAAATGCAAATGTTTTATTTTAGTCCTCACTGCTTCTTGCTATCTTATCCCTAAAGGAAAGCTCTCCATCTGACAACTGAATATCTCTGCACCTATATTCTTCCTGGAAAATATTAAATTACTTGGATAGCACTATTGGTATATATTTTACTATAGAATGGAGAATCTGTGCTGAACAGAGTTTACAGTCTAAAGCCACAAGAGACCTATCAGAATAGAGTAGATATGGCCACAGTAGCTGGAATATTTCACAAAGTGGGTGGGCCAAAATAAAGCGAATGTAGGATAGCCCAAGGATTACAAATCTCTCTTTGGCTGCTATGGCTGGCAGAGCTGGTATCAGATAAAGAAAGCAGAGAACAGGCAGACAGATTATCTTCTGTTGTGTTCTGTTCCTCACTTTGCCCTTAACATTTTGTGTGTCTGTGAGGACATTCTATTCATTTAAACACTTTATGCATCATTTTAGACCTATTGTAATGGACAGGAGGGGAGCTGACTAAGCGGTTAAACTCAGGTAGCTAGTAAAGGTGTTGGCCAGGGGACCGGGAAAACCAATTGAGATAGAGGGTTGAAATTTGAATTGGATATAGGTTCTTTGTCTGCTTTCTTTGTGTGGAAGAGATAAACCGGGACTTGAGAGATACTGAATGATTTAAACCCAGGCAGGACTACCATGAGAAGAAAGAGAAGAAAGTGGGGATGGCTAGGCCACACTCTCAGAAAACCATCATCCAGCATAGTCCATCAAGCTCTCACATGGAACCCACAAGGAAAAGGCAAAAGAGAAAGACCTTGGATAATGTGGAGAAGATCTACTGTGATTGAAGGACAACAACTGGGGTACTCTGGGAGTCAGCTAGAAGTTTTGTCTCAAGACAGAGTGAAGTGGAGGAGACTTGTAGATGACCTATGCTCCACTCAGAGTACAAGATTTTAAGAAGGACTACCATGTGTCTAAGGAATTTGGGGCATGGGAGTGGACTGAACAAAGAGAAAATTGTAAGTGTAACCCTTCGGCCAGTACCAGTCGGCAACCAGAAGGGCCGGGTTCAATGTCTAGGGGGGTCCCTTCAACAAGGTGACTAAAACTGGCTTGAGCCCCCACCCAGTAAACTGGGAAAATTCCAACCTACTTGCTGGGTGCCTTTAGAGGCAATTCTTCCCCTCTCATAAGCACTGAGTCAGAGATAGAAACAGTCTGTTTAATCACAGTAGGCAAGCATCAACCCACAAGACCACACAAAAACAGTGAAAAACCCATAACACGAACAACCTGGCTATGTCTACACTCGCGGTTTCTTGCGCAAGTATGGCCGTTCTTGCGCAAGAATCTGCAGCGCGTCCACACTGACTGCCCGCTCTTGCTCAAGGAAATTTACAGTACGGCGTGGTAAGACAGGGCTCCTTGCGCAAGAGCTACGCTCTTTTTTAACAGGTGTAAGCCCTCTTGTGCAGGAGCTCTTGCGCAAGAGGGCAGTGTGGACGCTCGGCAGGGGTTTCTTGCGCAAGAAAGCCCTATGACTAAAATGGCCATCAGAGCTGTCTTGCACAAGAGAGCGTCCACACTGCCATGGGAGCTCTTGCGCAAAAGCACAGCGCGCACATGGCAGTGTGGACGTTTTCGTGCGCAAGACTTCTTGCACAAGAACCCTTGTGCAAGATGTTCTTGCACAAGAAGCCGCCAGTGTAGACATAGCCCTGTGAGCACGGTACCATCTGCAGGGTGAAGTCTTTTGCCCAACCCAGCTTCAAATGCCCCACTTACAGCTCTGTCCAGTCAGTGCAGACCCAGACACATCACCCTGATGACTTCCTTCACTGAGCCTGATGTGATGCCACCTGTGTGCTGCCCCTGCTGCCCGCTGGTTGTTCCTGCCAGCTGCTCCACTGGCTGCCTGCCGCTTCTCCTACAGGCCACCCTCCAGTCGTTCCCACCAGCCGCTCCGCTGGCTGCCTGCCGCTGCTCCTACCGACTGCCCACTGGTCGTTCCCGCCAGCCGCTCCGCTGGCTGCAATAGGTCTGGCTCCAGGCCAAACCAGTGACTTAAGCTCTTAGGCTGTGTCTACACTGACGCGTTCTTGTGTGAAAATGGCCGCTCTTGTGCAAAAACATGCCGCCTGTCTGCACTGGCCGCGCGTTCTTGCGCAAGTAAACTGACATTGTACTGTAGAAAATCAGGGCTTCTTGCGCGAGAACTCTGACGCTCTCTCTCAGGAAGAAGCCCTCTTGTGCAAGAGCTCTTCCAGAAGAGGCCAGTGTAGACAGGCAACATGAATTTCTTGCGCAAGAAGCCCCTGTGGTTAAAATGGCCATCAGAGCTTTCTTGCACAAGAGAGCGTCTACACTGTCATGGATGTTCTTGCGCAAAAGCACATCTCTTGTGCAAAAGCACATGCCAGTGTAGACACACTCTTGTGGAAGACTTTTTGCACACGAACTCTTCCGTAAAAGAGTTCTTGCACAAGAAGCTGCCAGTGTAGACATAGCCTTAGGCTATGTCTACACTGATGGGTTCTTGCACAAGTACGGCCGTTCTTGTGCAAGAACCTGCAGAGCGTCCACACAGCCTGCCTGCTCTTGCACAAGAATATTTACAGTAAAGTGTGGGAAGTGTAAGCCCTCTTGCGCAAGAGCTCTTGTGAAGAGGGCAGTGTGGACACGCGGCAGGGGTTTCTTGCGCAAGAAAACCCAATGGCTAAAATGACCATCAGAGCTTTCTTGCGCAAGAGAGCGTCTACACTGGATGGATGCTCTTGTGCAAAAGCACATGTCAGTGTGGACGTGTTGTTGTGCAAGAGTTCTTGCGCAGGAACTCTTGCGCAAGATGTTCTTGCACAAGAACCCACCAGTGTAGACATAGCCTTAGGCTGTGTCTACATTGGCGCGATCTTGCACAAAAGTGGCCGCTTTTGCGCCAAAACTTGCTGCCTGTCTACACTGGCCGCGCGTTCTTGCGCAAGAACACTGATGTTCTAATGTATGAAATCAATGCTTCTTGCGCAAGAACTATGATGCTCCCACTCAGGAATAAGCCCTCTTGCGCAACTGTTCTTGCGCAAGAGGCCAGTGTAGACATGAATTTCTTGCGCAAGAAAGCCCTATGGTTAAAATGGCCATCAGAGCTTTCTTGCACAAGAGAGCATCTACACTGGCGTGGATGCTCTTGCACAAAAGCACATCTCTTGCGCAAAGGCACATGCCAGTATAGACGCTCCTTTCTGGAAGAGTTTTTGCACAAGAACTCTTCCACAAAAGAGTTCTTGCACAAGATCATGCCAGTGTAGACGTAGCCTTAGTGATTTCAACTCTTTAGCCACCACCTAGGCTGGCAAAAGATTCCAGCTTCCACTGGACTAGCAAAAAGACTCCTGGGCTATGTCTACACTGGCGGCTTCTTGCGCAAGAACATTTTGCGCAAGGGTTCTTGTGCAAGAAGTCTTGCGCAAGAAAACGTCCACACTGCCATGTGCGAGATATGCTTTTGTGCAAGAGCATCCATGGCAGTGTGGACGCTCTCTTGCGCAAGACAGCTCTGATGGCCATTTTAGTCATAGGGCTTTCTTGCACAAGAAATCCCTGCCCAGCGTCCACACTGCCCTCTTGCTCAAGAGCTCCTGCACAAGAGGGCTTACACCTGTTAAAAAAAAGCATAGATCTTGCGCAAGAAGCCCTCTCTTACCACACCGTACTGTAAACCTTCTTGCGCAAGAGCAGGCAGGCAGTGTGGATGCTGTGCAGATTCTTGCGCAAGAACAGCCATTGTTGTGCAAGAACCTGCTAGTGTAGACATAGCCCTGATGTAGTCTGCTTAAGATCTATTCTTAAAACAAGGGGGAAAGAGTCAGGTTGAACCAGTCTTACAGCTCACACCTGGCAGGCATGAAGCAGTCTGGCTTAAGCCCTCCCTGCAACTCATTTCACTCAATTCTAGAAGGGGGAGGCTTGTTCATCTGAGACCTCTTACAATGATGGTGTCACTCCTGCAAGCACTGGTGTCATATTTTACAGTTCCCACACTTAGGGGTAACATGATCTGTGACCCCCACAACAGCCCAAATTAGTTACAAAACATCACATTCCATTATAACAACCGATCCTCCATCAGCCCTAGCTGAATTGGATTTACATAACCACACCTCGGATTCTTTCTCCATCCTGGCATGAGCTGTATTTACATATCAACAGTAAACAGTTAATTATCTTGCAGAGCTAAACAATTTGGCTGTGTCTAGACTGGCCAGTTTTTCCGCAAAAGCAGCTGCTTTTGCGCAAAAACTTGCCAGCTGTCTACACTGGCCGCTTGAATTTGCACAAGAGCACTGATGTTCTAATGTAAGAAATCAGTGCTTCTTGTGCAAATATTTTGATGCTCCCGTTCGGGCAACAGTCCTTTTGCGCAAAACCTTTTGGGCAAAAGGGCCAGTGTAGACAGCTCAGTTTTGTTTTGCGCAAAAAAGCCCCGATGGCTAAAATGGTGATCGGGGCTTTCTTGCACAAAAGCGCATCTAGATTTGCCACAGATGCTTTTGCGCAAAAAGTGCTTTTGCGCAAAAGCGTCCGTGCCAATCTAGATGCTCTCTTGCGCAAATACTTTTAACAGAAAACTTTTCCGTTAAAAGCATTTGCGCAAATTCATGCCAGTCTAGACGTAGCCTTTGAGTGAGCATACCCACCCCCAGGGCAGCTCTCTCCTTTTAGCTGGCTGATAGCAAGCAGTAGTTCAGCTCCTGCTTACATAAGTAAAAGGGAAAGTGAATCCAGTCACGTTAAGGGTAATTTTTCTTTATTTTGTGGTTTGGTTTGAACTGCGCTATGTGATTCTATGCCTCCCCATTTACTACCTTGCATTGTACCCAGAGACTTTTCTCTGTGTTTTAATTTGTCCTTAGTTGCTCTGTAACATCTAGCAACCAAGTATGCTTTATCATGTTTATGTTTTGTTATTTGTAATCAAAATCACTTTGTGAATGTGATGATTTGATTCTTGTGTCATGGGAGGCCTGTCTATGTGTATATGCGTGCCTCTGACTGAGGAGTCAGCTACCAGAGACTGTAGCTTGTTTTCCCCTTTTCTTTTTTCAAGCTCTTTTGGAGCAAAAGAGCTTGGGGTCTCCTTGGGGGTGGTTTTAAATGTTCACCCCTGCTTTTTAGGGATAGAAAAGCACTTGATGATGGCAGTGATTTCCCCAAAATCTATGTAGTGTGATTTTGGGGGGAAGTTTCTTGTAACCAGTGCCTGTAGAGGCAAGATTTTGAAGCTCTCTTGCAGGCCCTCAACTTCTGCACTCAGAGTGCCAGAGTGGAAAACATGGTGGCAGAGCAGTGGGATCATTTTGAACCAGGAACACAGACCTGAGGATTTTAAAAGAACAAATTTTTTCCCTTTGTTTGGAAGCTTTGGAGGGTTTTTTTCCCTTCGTTTATGCTGCTGCCTTGAGGAAAGGAACACAGATGATTAAATCTGCACAGCTGGAGAGTCCAAACCAAGTGTCTTGTTTTTCTTTTTCTACCTTTCAGTGCTACTGGATAGCTAGACTAGAATAGGGCAGGGAAACAGCCTAGTGCATGCTTTTGAGGTCGGGCAGAGTAGCCCTAGAGCAACCAACCCTCCCTAAGCAATACCCTGAGGTGAAAACAGCCTCAGATCAGGACAAGATGTCCACCTCTGGGAAAGACTCACACCCCAAAGAGAGGGGACAGGAGAATGTCCCTGTGAGGCCAGGGGGAAGTAACCTTGTGGGGGCAGGAGCAGCAGATGGCAACCGTTCTCCTCCCTCACCACTGTCTGCTTTGTGGGAGAGTGCCCTTAATGCAGGCAAATATAATGGAGAGAGATGGAGTTCTTACTACAAATGAAGCAAATAGAAGCAAAAATGGAGATAAAATGGTTAGAAGTTGAAATGGAAAAAGCTAAGCATCAGGGCACTCCAACTTCACCGACTAACCACCCTGCTCCAACTAATGCTCCCCAACCCAGGAAATACCCAATGTACTGGGTAGGAGATGATGTTGAGGCTGTGATAGGGTGTACTCCCCCCGCACTGAGCAGGCAGGGATTAACTCGGCCCTTTGAGCAGAGGAGGCCACACCCCCCCTATACCTTATTGGGCATGCTTGGGCTGCACTACTATAAAAAGGAGCAGCTCAGCTCAGTTGGGGCTGGCAGCCAGAGGGACAAGACATTCCGAGCCAGCTCCCTGCAAACCCCATCAACTACCTAAAGGCTGGGGCACTACCACTCAGGCTGGAAACCAGACGCATCTAGGGACCACGCAGCATTCTGAAACAAGAGGAAGTAGCCAGACTGCAGAGGAAGGTGGTAAAACAGAGAATCACCAGTGAGCTGAGTCCAGGGAAGCAGGAAGCAGCTCAGGAGCAGCAACGGCTACTGGGTGAGTGAGCCGCTGTCAAGGAGTCAGCGTTTTGCAGTTAGGATTTCCCCGCTGACTCAATGGCAAGAGCAGACCATTAACAGGAACCTGGGCTGCGGTCCAGTGGAGTGGGAGGGCCTGGATCCCTCCCTCCCCCCGCTGGGGGGGTGTAAACCTTTCCCCTATCTACTGACTCTTCAACTGACTTCAACCTTTGGGCTACTATGGGACTATTATCTGTGCTGCCCTGACAAAAGGGAGCAAGCTATAGACTTCAACTCTTGGCTTACTGTGAAACTACTGAACTGTGCTGCCTTGTCAGTAGGACTGAGATATAGATCGGGCTGTGGGGCTTCAGGGCAGAGGGAATAAATACTCCAAGATGCGAGAGTAGAGACACTGGCTGGAGACAAAAAGGGGGGGGGATAAGCATGATAGGGGTGAGATGGGCAATCCCACTCCACTTAGGAGAAGGTTGTCCCTATAGCCATGTGACAGAGGCCTTCTTAGAAAGTTTTGAAAGAGCCTGTCTTGGGTACCGCATCCCTGAAGACCAGTACATAGTGGAGCTGAGATTACAACTCAGTGGACCCCATCACAAGTGGCAGTTGAAATGCCCAGGGGAAACATGAATGACTATGAACTTTTTAAACAAAGGGTCAGACTTTGAATGGTGTTCACCACTGAACATGTCCATCGCCACTTTAGAGCCTTAAGGTGGAAACTGGGTATGAGAGTGCCCCAAATTGCTCCTGATACTCATGCATCTCAGTTCCTTTTCATCTTGTAGGCAAAGGCACCTATGCTATGGAATGACTATGAAAGAGCTAGCTCTCCTGATGCAAATGGAACAGCTCCTAGAGGATCTTTCCATAGAGCTCTAGAGATACATCTGAGATGGGACCCCTAAGGATATAAGGGGGGAAAGAGAGATAGGAGCCAGGTGGATAGAGGTGACAGAGGAAAATAAAACTAACAGCCAGTCCAGGGAGTGCCCAGAGATGGCATCCCACAACAGGGGGACATCCAAGAACCCACCTCACAGGGCAGGGCCCTCTCCACCTCAAGGGAGACCACAGACATCCCCTCATCTCCTCCCTCCCCCCCCATCTTCTGGCAACCAGTCATGCTTCAGGGATGCACCAGTCATGTGATGTTTTAGATGTAATGAACCAGGGCATGTAAAGGCCAACTGTCCCAAGAGCACCAAAAGACTGCAGCTCATCACACCAGGGTCACACCAAGAAATCTCAGGCCCCGATGTCTCATGGATTCCCCCAGAGCAAAGGGAGACCATGAGTATGGGCGGAAGGGAGGTTGTGGCATGGAGGGACACAGGTGCACAGGTGCCAGTGATCCACCAATCCCTACTGGACCCCGAACTCATTAACCCAGAGGCCCAAGTCACCATTCAACCCTTCAGCGTAGACCCTTTTGACCTGCCTACTGCCAGGTTACCAGTTAAGTACAAGGATGGGTCAGGAGCTTGGACTTTTGCTGTCTCTGATGATTATCCCATTTCTCTGCTGGTGGGAGAAGACCTAGCCAACCATGTAAAACAGGCCCAGAGAGTGGGAGTGGTCACGCACAACAAGGCTAAGCAGGCCTCCACACCTAAAACTGTTCCTACCAGGGACCAGTCTCTGCACCCAGACACCTCCCCGCCAGCACCAGAGGAGGTGACGGAGCCAGACCCCAAACCAGTGACTACAACAGCAGCAGTGGATCCAGTTCCTGATCTCCAGGTGGAACCAGCCCAAGAACCGGATCTGGTGGAGCAGCCAGTACCAGGATTGGAACCAACTGCAGAGGGTGCCATGGAGCCTGCAGCAGTAGCTAAATCTGCACAAGAGGCCCTGCCTGAGCCTGCAGTGCTACCCAGTGCACCAGCAGAAAGTGGTTCCCAACCCACAGAGATACCTACTATCTCACCTGCATCGCTTCCAGGGGGACCAAGTCCACATCCTGCAAGGAACTGACATTTCCAGCATCAAGAGAGCAGTTCCGGGCAGAACAGGAAACAGATGAAAGCCTCAAGGGAGCTTGGACAGCAGCCAGAAGCAACCCACCACCTCTCAGCTCTTCTAACAGGTCTAGGTTTGTGATAGAACAAGGACTTCTATGCCAAGAGTCCCTTTCTGGTGGGCACAAGGACTGGCATCCTCTGAAACAGTTGGTAGTTCCAACTAAGTACCGGGAAAAGCTCTTGAGTTTGGCCCACGATCACCCTAGTGTCCATGCTTGGATGACCAGAACCAAAGACCAGTTGGGAAGGTCATTCTACTGGGAGGAAATGGGCAAAGGGGTGGCTAACTATGTCTGGACTTGTGGGGTGTGCCATTGGGTGGGGAAGCCCCAAGACCAGGTCAAGGCACCTCTCCAGCCCCTCCCCATAATAGAGGTCCCATTTCAGCATGTAGCTGTGGATAGTATGGGTCCTAAAAAGACCTCCAGTGGGAAAAAGTTCATACTAACTGTCAGGGGTCTGCCAGCAAAGACACTCTGCCAAGGAGTCATCTGGAACAGTCCTCCCCCTTTTGAAGTCCCGGAGTGCTCTGCTCTCTGGGTCAGCCCCTGTGTTTCTTTAGCCCTTTCCGGGCCCCCACCTCATGGAATGAGGAGTAACAGTTAATTCGAACTAAGGAGTTAGTTCGAATTAACATTTAACTGCCGCGTCTAGCCGCGGGCAGTTAGTTCGGACTAAGGGGGATTTAAAAATGGCGGCGCCTGGGAACATGCAAATGAAGCCTGGGATATTTAAATCCTGGGCTTCATTTGCAACTCCGGTTGCCCTCATTTGCCTACTAAAGCCCCTAATTCGGACTACCGTTACTCCTCATTGCAGGAGGAGTAACGGTAGTCCAAATTAGGGGCTTTAGTTCGAACTACCTAGCCCGTGCCGCGTGTAGCCACGGGCAGGGAGTTCGAACTACCGGGCATTTAAAAATGGCGGCGCCCGGGAACATGCAAATAAAGCCCGGGATATTTTAATCCCGGGCTTCATTTGCAAGTTCAAATGACTACATTAGCCACCCTAGTTCGAACTAGGGTGGCTAGTGTAGACATACCCTGTCTGTCATGGAGAACTTCCAGAGAGTGACCCACTTCACCAGAGGATGACAGATTGCATCTGGGTGTCCTGTCATCCAAGGGCAGGAGCGAGCCAGGCATGCAGCTCCAGGAATGTCTCCTTCGTCATGTGGAAGTTTTGGAGTCATTGCTGGTCATCCCACCACTCCATCACTAGCCAGTCCCACCAGTCAGAACTGGTGTCCAGCCGCCAGAAGTGTGGCTCCACAGTGGGGTACAGTTGCAAGCGCAGTGCTCCTGCACACATGCAGACATTCTCCACAATCCACTCTAGGTTGAGTTCATGTGGGGCCAGTCTGCAGAAACTACAGCATGCTAGTTTGGGGCCTTCACGTGCCCATAGGCAGCTCCAGCTCCATAGCAGGGAGTGCTGTGGTGTCCTGAAGCAGGGTCACCGAAGCATGCAGTGGAAATGTCCTTCAGAGAGGATGCAAGCAGAAGAAACTGAGAAACTGCTGTCCAGGGAGATCCCTTTTAAGCATGTGTCTCAGCCTCAGGCAGCAGTTCCAGGAAGTCACTGCTGAACTGCCTGAACTGGTTCCAGGTGGCCTTCAATGCAAGATAGCGTCCACACTGATTGGTCACTATCTTGTTGTGTTTTTTGCATGTAGACGCTCTCTTTTGAAATAAGTTTTCTTCGAGTTCTTGCTCATGTCCATTCCACTTAGGTGTGCGCTCACCACATGCATGGATTGCTGGAGAGTTGTCCCTTAGCGGTACCCATCAGGTTAGCCAGGGAGCCTCCTGGAGTGGAGTCTCTATATCGGTGCATATATATTCCCCACTGGCCCTCCACCCCCTCAGTTCCTTCTTACCGTCCATGACAGTTGTTGGAGCTCCCTTCTTGCTTGTTCACAGGCGTGATTCCAGCGGTATCCACAAGTCCTTTAGTATAGTTGTCACCGAGTTGATTACCTTTGTTTCCTCCAAGTTGCTTTCCCTGAATAGCTAGTGTTAGCTAAATTATTGGGTTGGGGCTCGCCTGTTGCATCCCCTTCCCACCCAGTCCCTGGGACATGCCAGGGCTTTAAGCCCTGCGCTGACTGTTCAAAACCTATGCTGAGTTGGTCCCTTGGCAGCGGTGCAAGGACACCCAAATGAGAACTGCTCTCCCAGTAGCAAAGCCTTTGGCCATTGCTTTGTGGAAGCTGGCCCTCCAGATTGCTACTGTTCAGTTGCAAATCAGTTTGGAGTGGGCAAGTCTACTTTTGGGACAGTACTTCTGCAAGGGTCCAAGGCAATAAATTGCATTTTGCTGGACAGAACAGTAACTCTGGGAAATGTGGCTGGCCTCGTGGCTGAAAAGGGCTTTCCTTACTCTGGTGGGGCAATTGATGGGATACACATCCCCATTATAGCACCATCTCACCTTGCCGCAGGGGGTATTTCTCCATGGTGCTTCAGGTGCTTGTGGATTACCATGGGCATTTCACAGACATACATGTGGATGAAGGCTAGAACTATAACAGAGTTTAAAGAGAAGCTAGATAAATTCATGGAGATTAGGTCCATAAAAGGCTATTAGCCAGGGGGGTAGAAATGTTGTCCCTGGAGACGGATGGCATGAGACAAATCACTTGATCGTTGTCTTCAGTCCACCCCCTCCGGGGCACCTGGCACTGGCCACTGTTGGCAACCAGGGTACTGGGCTAGATGGACCGTTGGTCTGACCCAGTATGGCCATTCTTATGTTCTTATGATTTGGAAAGGTATATGATGCACACATCAGGAACAGTGGCCTGTATTGGAGACTGCATGCTGGCACTTTCTTTCCAGACCAGAAATTTGCAGAAAAGGATGTAGAAATGTCCATAGTCATCCTAGGCAGCCTACTCCTTGCAGTTCTTGAAGCCTTAACACAGGGCACCTGGACGAGCAGGTCAGTAACAGGCTAAGTAGCTGCCAAATGGTCATTGTATGTGCCTTTGGCAGATTGAAAGGGAGATTCAGGTGTCTCTATGGCAGGCTGGACCTTTTGGAAGATCATATCCCAAAGGTGGTGGTCATATACTGTTGCTTACATAATTTCTGTGAGAGTAAAGGTGAAGTGTTTCCCCATTGGAAGGGCGTTTGGATTCACACTGAACAGCCAGACACTCAAGTTATCAGAGGAACACATAGGCTGTGTCTACACTGGCATGATCTTGTGCAAAAACTCTTTTGTGGAAGAGTTCTTCTGCAAAAACTCTTCCAGAAGAGAGCATCTCCACTGGCATGTGCTTTTACGCAAGCGCATCCATGGCAGTGTAGATGCTCTCTTGTGCAAGAAAGCTCTGATGCCATTTTAACCATAGGGCTTTCTTGCGCAAGAAATTCATGTTGCCTGTCTACACTGGCAAGAACAATTGCCTGTAGAAACCTTTTTTGTTACCCTTCACATCCCTTGCTAGCTGCAATTCCAGTTATGTTTTTGTCTTTCTGATTGCTCCCTTGTATTCTTGAGCAATATATTTATACTCCTCCCTGGTCATGTGTCCATGTTTCCACTTATAAGATTCCTTTTTGTATTTAAATTTTCCAAGGATTTCCCTGGTAAGCCAATCTGGTCACCAAACATATCAGGGAGGCTCGGAGGCTTTTAGTTAAAGAGAGAGCCTGAGATTTCTGTGTGCTGGATATAATAGTGTAGTCTATTAACCAATAAGCAAATTTTTTAGCAGGCTGTCCAGCTCAGTTCCAACTCATGCCAGGTCTGGAAGCTCATACTCCCTCCCCCAGCGGGGGCTGCTGCCATCCTGCACTGCTGCCTCTGTATCAGCAGAGAGCACTTCGGTCCACAAAGGGCACTCCTCACTGACCAGCTCCCACCTGGCACTCCATGTTGCTGTCTCTAACACAAGGTAGCAGCGTGGAGTAGCAGGGCGCTCCTCGGTAGTAGGGCTGGAGCACACTCGCTGCCGGCATCACCCCCGGGGACTATGGAATAGTTGAGTAACCGATGAGAACACAGGAGGTTAATCAACTATTCAATTAACTGATATTTAACAGCCCTATGTTGGGGTTGTGAGCAAGGCTTTCGGGCCAGAGCGTTTGGCATGCGTTGTTCAACACAAGATTAAAACCTAATAGAAACATACATGATATTTGTCTATATTTGTATTTTAAAACTTCACAGCTGTGCTACTGTCCAGTTGTCATTGTTGGTTTCATAGGGAGTGGAGTGTAAGGGAAAGAAACAATTACTGGATTGTGATGAGCATGTTGCGAAAGGGTTGCTGGATGCAGAATTGCACCTTTGCAGCCATGCATGATGACGTGGGTGGTAGAGACATGGCTACAGGGAAAAGGAGGTGGGCCTTAGGTTATGGTGTCTATTATTGTTCATGAGTATTATACTCCTCGGGATGTCATTTTGGTCCTGCATGAGCTGTAGAATGCATTCAGTAGTTTCCTGTCTCTGTTCATTGACCCTATCTTGTCTCTGGTCTTGTCTGTGCTCGCTCTGCTCCCTCTCCCTAACTCTTTGCGCCCTCTCCCGATGTCGCTCCACTCTCTCCATAGCTCTTTTCCCCCCCTCTCTGTAGCTCATTTCTGTTCTCTTTTCTTTGACTGAGCAGTGAAGTGACCCAACAAATTCTTCAGATCATCCCATGTTCTTGGCTTTTTTTCCCTTAGTTGGAGTACAGTCGCTGTATTGTTAATGGTTACTTTTTCAGATAAAGATTGTTAGGGGAAACGTATGGTCCTGAGGGGAAACGTTCCACTTTGGATCATCCTGGAGAACAAGCAGATCTCTGAAGATACTTCTATCATGATGAGTTTTTTAAAATTTTGTGTGTGTGTGTGCGCGCGCGCAGGGAGAGTTGATTATGACGCCCCAAGAAAGTACAGACCATGGTTGTGCAGCACTTGTACAAGGAAACAATTTTTGATTATCCTACACTTGTCCACAGGCTGCAATTGCTAACATATAACTGCTGAAGGTTAAGAAGCAAACCCAGGCTGAGCTTTTGGAGGCAAGTAGGGGCGGGGCACCATGGTCCTTATGCAGCTGAATTGTGTACTGCCTTGATTCCGGCAGCACACATTGAGGACTGGTTTGGGAAAAAGTCATATTAAGAGGGTGGGTCAGAGGGAGCCCTGCCATGGACTCTCCATGACAAAAATTAATGAGTACATCAGGTGAATCTTTGACACCATTTCCCAGGAAGATTCTATTGCTATCCGTGCCTGCTTCAGTGCTGTGTTTGGCCACAGGGAAATACAGACTGTGGTCATGCCGTACTGCTGCCTCTCTCACCCCGTCCCAACTGCAAAAAGTGACCCTCAGGGCCACAGATGGTCTCTGACCACTCAGTCCCCAACCCGGCCCATCTGTACAACAACTGCCCACCAGGGCACTACCTCCATCCTGCCCTGCATGGCGGCTACCCACTCAGTCCCCAACCCAGGCCACTTGGGCTATGTCTACACTCATGGATTCTTGTGCCAGAAATATGCAAATGGGGGTCAGCGTGGAATATCAACGAGCCTCATTTGCATACCTAATGAGCTGCCATTTTTGCAGAAGAGGCTCTGGATTATTACAGAGAATGGGCAGTAACTTGTTGTCTTGTCATTATTCATGCCCTCCTTTCATGTTTCCTGAAATACCCTTCTCTATAATCTTTGTTCTTGAGACACCAGCAGAATGCAGCTGACTGCTTTCCTGTGGGTGCAAAGAAGCATGGCCACATCATCCCTCCTCGTCTTCAGGCACTTTAGAATCCAATACAAAAATTGTTTTTCTTTAATGAACATCCGTCCCTTCAGAGTGGATAAATAACAGAAACATTTTAGGGTTTTATTATTTTCTAAATGCCTGTTTTTTTCTCTGTATTTCCCCCCTGAACCGGAAGCTGTTTCAGTTATAAAGATTTGAAGCAATATTGACATCAACCTCTTCCCTAAAAATGCTGGTCCCTATGGGATAGCACTCAGTAGTCAGCACATCACTGTCTCATAGTTCCACTCATAAGCACTCTGCCTGTTTAGTCTGTTCCTATCTTTCATTCCAAGTGCTTGCTGGAGGAGAATAATCTTCTGTATCAAAAAATCATCTCCTGTACCAAAAGACTGGAGGAGAGCTAATATGACACCAATTTTTTAAAAGGGCACTAGATTTGATTCTGACAATTATAGCCCAGTAAGTCTATCTTCAGTACCAGGCAAAAACTATAATAAAGAACAGAATTATCAGACACATAGATTAACGTAATTTGTTGATAAAAAGCCAACATGGTTTCTGTAAAGAGAAATCATGTCTCACCGATCTACTAGAATTCTATGAGGAAGTCAACAAACATGTGGACAGGGGGAACCAATGGATACTTAGATTTCCAGAAAGCTTTTGACAAGCAAAAAGGCTCTTAAGCAAAGTAAAGTGTCATGGGCTAAGAGGGAAAGGCCTCTTGTGGACTGATAACTGATTAAAAGATAGGAACAAAGGGCAGGAATAAATGGTCAGTTTTCATAATCGAGAGAGGGTCCTTACTGGGACCAATCCTAGTCAACATAATAGGATTGGAGCAAGGGGTAAACAGTGAGCTGGCAAAATTTGCAGATAAACCGTTCAAGATAGATAAGTCCAAAAAATCCTCTGGAAATTCTTCACAGTCTCTCACAAAACTAGGTGACTGGGCATCAAACTAGCAGATGAATGTTAATGTTGATAAATGCAAGTAAAGCATATTTGGAAAACATAATCCCAGCTATACATATAAAATGATGGGGATTAAATTAGTTGTTACCGCTCAATAGCGTGACAGCTTGGAGTCATTGTGGCTAGTTCTCTGAAAACACCCAATGTGCAGCAGCAGTCAAAAAAAAAAAGCAAACAGAAAGATAGGAATAATTTTAAAAGGTATAGCGAATAAGACAGAGAAAATCTTTTTGCTTCTTCAATATAAATCCATAGTATGCCTACATCTTGAATAGTGTATGCAGATGTGATCACCTCATCTTAAAAAAGATATCTTGGCATTGGAAAAAGTTCAGAAAAGGGCAAGAAAAATTATTACAATATGGTATGGCTGCCATATGAGGAGAAATTAATAAGACTAGGACTTTTCAGGTTGGAAAAAGCTGACTAAGTGGGGATTTTATCATAGTTCCCTGTAAAGTGTGTGGCTGAGCAGCCGCACAGGAAGAAATTAAGACCTACCCATCATATTAGTGGAGCTGCGCAGTGTGCCTGCACTAATCAGCTACCACCTCCTGAGTCCTGACTCTATGGATGGAGAAGGTGGGAAAAGGCAAGCTGGTGGACTTGGTGGGGGGAATAGGAGTGGAGAAGCCTCAATGTGGGGAATGGTAGAAAGACAGAGAGTTGACTCTGAGAGTCCAACTCTCTCAGGCAGCTCCAGCTGCCCTCAGTATGCCTGTAGAAGCAGGACCTCCTCCTTTTCAGGCAGCACCAGCTGCTGGGAAGCTGTCAGTGAGTATGCCTGCAAATAGAAGTAGCACCCCTTCTCCACTCCGTGTTCCAGGCAGTCCCATGTGCTGAGCTGCTTTTGCATAAAACAGCAGCACCTCCTTTTCCCCCCTTTGCTTTGTCCCCATCCCAGGCAACATCATAGAATACTAGAACTGGAAGGGACTTTTAGAGGTCATTGAGTACAGTCCCCTGCCCTCATGGCAGGACCAAGCACCATCTAGATCATCCTGATGGATGTCTATCTAATCTGCTTTTAAATATCTCCTATGTTGGTGATTCCACAATCTCCCTAGGCAATTTATTCCAGTGTTTAACCACTCCGACAGAAAGTTTCTCCTAATGTCCAACCTAAATCTCCCTTGCTGCAATTTAATCTTCTTATTATACTAGCAGAGGTCAAGGAGAACAATTTTTCTCCCTCCTCCTTATAGGTACTTGAAAACTGATATCATGTCCCCCTCAATCTTCTCTTTTCTAAACTAAACATACTCAATTCTTTCATTAGTCTCTCATAGTTTCATGTTTTCTAGACCTTTAATCATTTTTGTTCTTCTATGGACCACCTCCAGTTCTTCCACATCTTTGCTGAAATGTAGAGCCCGGAACTGGACACAATACTCCAACTGAGGTCTAATCAATGCAGAAGAATGACTTATCGTGTCTTGCTCACAACACTCCTGTTAATGCAGCTCAGAATCATGTTTGTTTGGTTTTGGGTTTTTTTTTTTTTGTGTGCAACAGTGTCACGTGTTTAGCTTGTGGACTGCTATACCCCCCTAGATCCCTTTCTGCACTATGCCTTCCTAGACACTCACTTCCCATTTCCTATGTGTGAAAGTGATTGTTACTTCCTAACTGGAGTACTTTGTATTTGTCCTTATTAAACTTCATCCTGTTTACCTCATTGAACATTTCTCCATGGCTGTGTCTATACTGGCGCGAACTTGCACCAGAGCTATGCAAATGAGGCTCAGCATGGAATACTGCCGAGCCTCATTTGCATAACTAATGAGCCACCATTTTTGCCACCATTTTTGAGGAAGAGGCTCTTGTGCAAGACGGAGCTGTCTACACTGCCCCCTCTTGCGCAAAGCCGTTATGCTGATTATTTTCAGGCATAACGGCTTTGCGCAAGAGGCTTTTTCTTGCGCAAGAAGGGGCAGTGTAGACAGCTCTGTCTTGCACAAGAGCCTCTTCTGCAAAAATGGCGGCTCATTAGTTATGCAAATGAGGCTCGGCGATATTCCACACTGAGCCTCATTTGCATAGCTCTGGTGCAAGATCGTGCCAGTATAGACACAGCCCATTTGTCCGGATAATTTTGAATTATGACCCCCGTCCTCCAAAGCACTTGCAATCCCTCCCAGCTTCATATCATCTGCAGACTTAATAAGCATACTCTCCATGCCAATATCTAAATTGTTGATGAACCAGTCCCCAGACTGACCCCTGTGGAACCTCACTTGTTATGCCCTTTTAGCATGACTGAACCATTACTAACTACTCTCTGAGAGAATGGTCAGTTATGTACCCACCTTATATTAGCCCCATCTAGGTTGTATTTCTCTAGTTTATTGTTAAGAAGGTCATGCAAGACCATATCAAATGCTTTACTAAAGTCTAGGTATACCATGTCCACGGCTTTCCCTTATCCACAAGACTTGCTATCCGATCAAAGAAAGCTATCACAGTGGTAGGACATAATTAAGGAATTCATCTACAAACATCTGAAAAATAATAAGGTGAGAAGTAATAGCCAACACGGATTTGTTAAGAACAAATTATTTGCTCCATTATCTTTCCTGGCACAGAACTTAAGCTGACTGGTCTATAGTTTCCTGGGTTGCTCTTATTTCCCTTTTTATAGATGGGCACTATATTTGCCCTTTTTCCAGTCTTCTGGAATCTCTCCCAACCACCATGACTTTTCCAAAGATAATGGCTCTTCTCTATCAGCGCCTTGAGTGACCACTCAAGAATGCATTTCATCAGGCCCCAGTGACCTGAAGACATCTAACTTTTCCAAGTAATTTTTAACATGTTATTTTCTTATTTTAAATTCTAAACTTACTCCATTTCCACTAGCATTCACTATGTTAGGCATCCAGTCACCATCCACCTTCTTGGTGAAAACCAAAACAAAGAAATCGTTAAGCATCTCTGCCATTTTCAAGTTTCTGTTACTGTTTCTCCCTCTTCTTTAAGCAATGGGCCTACCCTGTCCTTGGTTTTTGCTGGGATTTTTGTGGTACCCAGTGACAATCATATGAGTCAGGTGGCTGGCAGAATGAAGAGTCTTTGACGCACCATTCAATTGTAAAGCTCTATTTGATATGCACAAAGGGAGAGAACCCCGGTACAAAACCAGCCAGGCTTTCTCAAAGGGGCAAGTCCCCGCCTCAGTATTTTATAGCTTCAAGTTGTTGCTACACATGAACCTTTGTCCAATCTCATCACATTCTTTACAGTCAGCATAACCGATCATGTTTAACACTCCCATAGATAAATCTTTTTTACCACATCCCTGTGACCCTGTAGATAAACCTGTTTACCACATACGTGTACCTTGACCCTCAATCTGCTGAGCTTGCCATCCCCTCGGACACTCTCCAAGAACAAAGAGAAGATGGTCCAGAAATTGATTAACTACTGTCATGACCATGAGGGTTGGCCAGCAGCCTGGGGACTAAGGGGTTAACTATGTCCCTGTACCTAGCCAGGTATCTGCTCAGCGAATAGAAATGCAACTAGGGATTTCAAACTGAGACAAAGGAATTTTGGCGGTTTCCCTCCTTTGTCTCTGGGCCAGTTTGCTCTCTAGATACTGAGGAAGACAGACTATATGTCTCTCTCCAAGAAAAAGACTCTTCATAATGTGTAAGTATGGTAAAGTCTAGATAAATCCATCAGGTTTTATTGTTTTCTGGTTTGGCAATTTGGATCTGATGTCTGTGCTGTTAGAAATGGGTTTTCCTCTCTTTTGCAACTAAGTCCTGAGCTCATGGGAATCCTCCATGAGTATATTAATTGGTGGCTCTTACTATATAGCCATTCCAACTATGCTTGTAACTGGGGTATTGTTTTAATAATAAAAGTTCTTTCTTTTTTTAATTAACCCGGTATTGGTTCATTGCTGTGTCCTGAAAAATCTGTCTGTGGAATCTGTATGCCTCTGACAAGGGGACAGAAATCACACACTGCAGCTTGTATTTTTTCTTTTCTTTTCAAGCTCTTTGGAGAAAAGAACTTGGGATTTCCTGGGGTTGGTTTCAAGTGTCCACCCCTGTTTGTGGGTTCAAAAGTACTTGATAGTGGCAGCAGATTCCCCAAAATCTGGGTATTAGGATTTTGGGGAGGGTTTTTGTACCAAAGCCTGTAGAGAGGAGGGGGGGAGGGTGAGCTCAGCAGATTTCTTTGCATGTACGTACCTACTAAATTAGCCTTTGCATAAAACACATACATTCCTAAGCATAGGCACAATATATGATATGCTTCATTTTCCTCATGCTTATAATATATTTGTAGACTATTTCCTTGTTACCCTTGTTAACCTCTAGCTAGATTGAGCTCATTTTGTGCCTTCACCTTTCTACTCTTGCCCCTACATACTTTGCTTATATTAATTCTTCGTTATCTAACCTAGTTTCCACTTTTTACATGACTTTTTTTTTTTAGATCATTTAAAATCTCCTGGTTAAGCCAAAGTGGTCTCTTGCCCTACTCCCCATCTTTCCTATGCAGTGGAATAGTTTGCTCTAGGGCCCTTAATAATGTCCCTTTGAAAAACTGCCAACTGCATTCATTTGTTTTTTCCTCTCCATCTTGCTTCCCATGGGACTTTATTTACCCGCTATCAGAGTTTGCTAAAGTCTGCTTTCCTGAAATCCATTATCTATTATGCTGTTCTCCCTTCTACCATTCCTTAGAACCATGAACTCTATTTATGAACTCAACAGAGATATAAAATCACAGAAGTCAATGGGATTGCACCTATATTGACATAAAGCTGGTGTGAGTGGAGAATGAGCCCCAGATTTTGCAAGAGTCCATTTCCTTCACATCTGGAGTTTCAGATATGTCATAAAATTAAGACATGCTCAGACTGGAGTGTAGGTTCAGCCTATTTAGATGGGCTAAATGCAAAATTAAGATCTGGATACTGGTTTGGATTCTGAGCTGTACAGGATCATTTCTAATTACAATATTAAAATCATTGACCCTTTCACCACCCTTATTCACCAGGTAATACACCTTACATTTGAAACTAGTGGGGTAAATGGTGTTGCAAACACATTATTTTTCTTTTCCTCATTCTAAATCCAGTCACAACAAGAAGCTGATCAATAGTAATTAATTTATTTCTAGGTTTCCCATGCTAAGGACCTGTTTTATTTAGCTAGATATTTAAGGTGAGAACGTCTTGTAAAGAAAGAGGCACCTAAATCCACTTCACTCTGTGAAAGGTGAGTTGCCTGCTATCTGGCCAGGAGCAAGGTGGTCTTTCATAGTTTACATAGTTGATGAGAAGTGACAAGAAAACCAAATGGATCACAACTATATGGCAATTTATTAACTAAAGGTTGACTGAGACCTTGCATCTGATAGTTACCTGTCCCAAAATACCTAGCTTTATATTTGTCAAAAAGTTCATGTAAAATGATGGATGTAGTAAGGGGGTCTGTGCTTTGTATCCAAAGGCCCTTTCAGTTAGTATAACTCCTTTTCAATGGAGCCAAATCTCTGTGTAGCAGCAGAAGATCCAGACTACAGTTTTGAACAGGGATAACCTATGGTCTTCCAAATGGTGCTATGCACTAGCTGCAGCAGACATTACTCTTTGCCCAGCATAGACCAGAAGCATTGGTGAAAGGGGCCAATTAATGCCATGCGTCAGAACCACCATCAGCTAAATTGGGCACAATGTTACAGCTTCTGAATTTGCTTCATTTCTCAACTGTATCTTAGATGAATAGGCAGGGAGTGATAATATGGTGGAACAGCTACTCTGTATGAAGAGTTGGGCCAAAGACTACAGAGGGACCAAGGTTGCCAGGCCTGACGAGATTGGTAGGCATGGGAGATAACATGCCTCGGAGCCCTAAATATACAAATAAAAAAGGGGAAAAATATTGGCATTAGGTGGATAATGATGGGTATAACATTGCTGCTAGAATCAGTTCTTTAGTGTGGAGTGAGTGAAGCTGTTTCTAAATTGGGGCAGCAGTAAAAAAATGATTGTTTAAATATATATGCCTTTTCCATTTGGCTGTTCCTGAAAGTTGTGCTATTATAGATTCAGCTATCCCTGAGGCTTCCAAAGAAAGTGGATGCGCTCAGTATTTATTTATTTTGTTGACTTTTTCACCCTTTTCTATACCCGCTCTCTTGTAAAACTGACAAAAAATGTCCTTGTGAAAATCCTGGTTTGGAAGAGATGGATATTACAAAAGAAAAATATTGGGCTGCCATTTATTAGCTTTTGTTCTGTTCATAAAGGCTGCTTTCTCTTTGTGGTAGAAACACCTCCCCCATCCAACTCCTCCCCTTATGATTTTTAATGGACGATCAAAGGTGGTTTGAACATTATTTCATTATATTAGCTCTTGACTTGCTTTAATGATTAAATTATTATAGATCTGTGGAATAAAAGTCAGTTCCTGTTAATAGGCCCCTTCAGGCTCCAAGAACTCTGAATAATAAATTAAAGAGGAACTGGTAGTACTGCACTAAAACTCTTCCACTTTGCAGATAGTTATAACAAATGGAGATGCTTCTCTTTCTACACAATACATGCACATAATTGTGTCTGTATTGTCCCTAACACGATCTGTGCATTACAAGAACAAATATATAATGTTAATTTTACATTTTTAATAAATATCCATTTAGCATCATAGAATCCTAAGGCTGAAAGAGACCTCAGGATGTCATCAAATCCAGCCCCCTGCCCAAAGCATTAGAATTACTAATTATTCAAACTCCATAAATGATTCAACAGTGTGTACTACATACTGCACTTGAATGATCTGCTTCACTGCATAATGCCTTACACATTCCGCACGACACCTCAGTGAACGTAAGCTCCTCCTCAGTTGGCAGATATGAAAACTGATAAAGAAAAGCTATGTGACTTGCTGAAGGCTGTGAGCGCTCTGTGTACACACAGCATAACCTCAACTTTACAAAAACAATCTTGGAATCAGTTATGAACAATTTTTTTCTAGAAAAACTTAAAAAACAAATAATAATTTAGCATCACCTTAAAAATGAACAAAACATGTAGATGGTATCATGAGTTTTCATGGTCACAACCCACTTCTTCAGATGAATAGAGTAGTAAAAGTCCAGTTCCAAAATAAATAGGGAATGGCAGGAGGGAAGGGGGGGCGGAAAAGAAGGAAAAAAATAGTGAATTAGAGTATTCATGTTACAAGAAGCTGATAGAGAAGGTGCAACTTGTTCTTAAGTACCCATTGTTTAGTTGGTTAAGTCAGTGTTTCTCAACCAGTGGTACGAGTACCCTTAAAGGTACATCAAAACAACTGAAATTTGGAGAACACTGAACTTTTGTTTTAAGTTTTACAGTGCTTTATTATTTTTGAACTTTTTAAATAATTTAAATCTCCCAAAAATTTAATTGCCCTCCTGGCTATGATTATCTACCCCCAGTACCTACAGTTTTCATACAGACAATGGTTTTTTTTTTCTACCATTATCACACATTTGTTTAAACAACGTAATCGTAGCCGGGTGAGCAATGAATTTTTTGGGTGTAAAAAGTTCAAAAATAATAAAGCGCTGCAAAACTTAAAAAAAAAATTCAGTTTTCTCCAAATTTCAGTTGTGTTGATGGACCCCCCCCCAGACTTCTCACAAGTACCCCTAAGTACTGGGGCTGTAACCTGGCGCACTCGAGGTAGATGTGCGCCAGGGTCTCCCTCACGCCGCAGAAGAGGCACATTTCGGGGTTGGGGGTGAACCGCGCCAAGTACACGCCCGTGCTCACCGCGCCGTGCAGGACTCTCCAACAGATGTCCCCGGTGGGTCGTGGAACCAAAGTCGAATAGAGGCTGGCCCACCGGGGCTCCCCACCCTCTATTGATGGTAGGAGGTCCCGCCACTTGGTGTCTGGGCGGGACACGAAGGTGGGGAAGTGGAGCGTGTGAAGCACGAGCGTGTACAGGTGACTCTTTGGCGCGGTTCGGAAGGGGACTGGCTGCAGCGAGTGCAGCCGGCTCAGGTGACGAAGGGGAGGAGGTCGGGAAGCTACGCGGGGCTGGGGGCCGATGGAGAGATCGGGAGGGCCGGGGGTAAGGGGTGGGCGGGGTGCACCCTCTCTCAGGACTTTGTTTAGGTACACCCGAGCAGTGGGCGGCAAAGCATCCTTCACCTCCTGAAGTACGCGCCGGGGAGTACGTAGGGTGGAGAGCCCCATGCGCTGGGTGAGCTCCTGAGGATCCACCCAGTCTCCCCGGTCGTAGTCTAGGAGGTCTCCGACTCTGGTGACTTCTGCCAGGACCAACCTCTGGCGCACCAAGGGGGACTCCGCCGCCTGCACACGTAGATGGGGATTGTGTAGCAGGGGCTCCGCAAGGAGGTCTGCCCCCACGGTGGCTCCCAAGGACCTGGTCGCTGCAAGCAGCTTCCAGGTCCGGAGGAGGTCCTGGTAGAAGGCCGGCAGCCCGGAGAGGTCTCGCGGAAGACCTCTCAGATAAAGGAGCTGCCGGTCGTATCGGAGCCCTCAGAGGCGGCGAAGGAAAGCGTGCGCAAGCGTGCTCCATGCCGGACTACCTGCATCAAATAGGAGTCTCTGCAGGGCCCGGAGGCGGAGGACGTGAACCCGCGTGCGCAAACACGTCAGGCCCTGCCCTCCCTCCTCCAGGGGGAGATGGAGAACCCCTGCAGAGACCCAATGCAGTCCTGGCCAGATGAACCGCAGCATGAGCTGCTGGATACGGACCAGGAGGCCCGGGGGCGGGACCAGGGTGTTGAGGCAGTGCCAGAGCATGGACAGGACCAATTGGTTGAGGACCAGTACCCTCCCACGCAGGGAGAGGCACCGGAGCAGTCCCGTCCATCTCTGCAACCGCTCGACCACCCCGGCCTCTAAACCTTGCCAGTTCTCCGGCGGGGAGGGATGTGTGGCAGAAAGAAAAATGCCGAGATAGAGCAGCGGACCCGCGCTCCACCTGATGGCCTGAAGCGCGGGTGGGAGGGAGCCTGCCTGCCACCCGGCCCCTACCACCAGGCCAGAGCTCTTGACCCAGTTGACCCGGGCGGAGGAGGCCGCCGAGTAGACAGCTTGGCAAGCCTCCACCCGTGCCAGGTCTCCCGGGTCCTGGACCACGAGGAGCACGTTGTCGGCATACACCGACAGGACCAGCCTCGTCTCCGGCTCACGGAGCACCAACCCCGTCAACCTCTTGCGAAGGAGACGGAGGAAGGGCTCTACGGCCAGAGCGTACAGCTGGCCCGACAGCGGACAGCCTTGACGTACTCCCCGCCCGAAGCTGACCGGTGCGGTCAGGGTCCAGTTGAGCTTGACCAAGCACTCTGCGGAGGCGTACAGCACCTGGAGAAACCCCACAAAATGGGGCCCGAAGCCGAAGGCCCGCAGGGTGCCCAGGAGGTACCCGTGGTCCATCCGGTCGAACGCCTTCTCCTGATCCAAGGACAGGAGGGCGAACGACAGACCGTCCCTACACCCGAGCTCTAAGAGATCCCGGACCAGAAAGAGGTTGTCGAAGATGGTTTGGCCCGGGACGGTGTAGGTCTGGTCTGGATGGACCACGTCCGCCAGCACGGACTTCAACCTTAGGGAGATGGCTTTGGCGACAATTTTATAGTCCGTGCTGAGGAGCGAGACGGGACGCCAATTCCTCAGATCGCGGAGGTCCCCCTTCTTGGGCAGCAAGGCGATCACGGCTCGCCTGCACGATACAGGGAGGACCCCGCTCTCCAAGGACTCGGCCCAGACGCTAGCAAGGTCCGGGCCGAGGACGTCCCAGAACACACGGTAGAACTCCACGGTCAGCCCGTCCATGCCCGGGGATTTATTGATGGGCATGAGACGGAGGGCTTCCGAGAACTCGGCCAGAGAGAGAGAGGCAGCTCTAGCCGGTCCCGGTCGCCCGCGCTGACCGTCGGGAGTTCGTTCCAGAGAACCCTGCGGGCGTCGGCATCGGTCGGATCCGGGGAGAAGAGAGAGGCGTAGAAGGCGCGAGCCCTCTCGCGCATCTCCACCGGATCCGTGAGGGGGGGTGCCGTCCTCCGCCAGAAGGCAGAGGATGTGTTTTTTGGCCCCCCCCTCTTTTTCGCCAGGGCGTAGGAGAAGCGGGAGCCTCGATCCACCTCCCGAAGGAGATGGATGCGAGAACGAACAAAGGCACCCCGGGCTCGAAGGTCCTCGAGGGCCCGGAGCTCCTCCCGCTTCTCCCGGTACGCTCCGCAGAGGGGTGGATCCTCGGGGCCGGTGGCCAGCCGCTTCTCTAGCTCTAAAACCTCCCGTTCCAACTGCTCTATCGCCGCATCCCTCCGCCGGCTGGCCCCCCGGGCGTAGTCACGGCAGAAGAGCCGCGTGCGCACCTTCCCCACATCCCACCACCGCCGCGCCGAGGGAAAGGCGCACCGCCGCCCGTGCCAGGCCAGCCAGAACTCCCGGAAGGATGCTACGAAGCCCACGTCCTCCAGCAGGCTGTTATTGAAATGCCAATAGGCCGGCCCCGGCCTCTCCGAGGAAAGAGAAGCCCGTACGGCCACCAAGTGGTGGTCCGAGAAAGGGGCCGGCCGAATGCCGGAGGAGTGGGCCCGGAAGAGATGATGACGAGACAGATAAATGCGGTCCAACCGGGAGTGGAAAGACCGACGACCCACCACCTGGACGTAGGTAAACACCGTTTCCTCGCCCAGGTGGAGGTCTCGCCAGACGTCCACCAGGGAGTGATGGTCTATTACCTCCCTGAGGATGTCCGCGGTGGCGGGCACTGCTCGAGCCCCATACGGTCCCGCTCCTCGAGGGTGCAGTTGAAGTCTCCGCCCAGGACCAGGCACTCGTGAGGATCCAAAGTGCCGAGGAAGGCCGACGCCTGCCGAAAGAAGCGGAGCCTCTCCGGGACGGACGTCGGGGCGTAGATGTTGACGAGATTTAGTGTCAGCCCTTCCGTCCGAACCCGGAGATGCAGCAGGCGACCCTGCACGACCTCGGCGGTCCCCAGCACCTCAGGCTGCAGGTTCGGGGAGAACAGGGTAGCCACCCCGGCTTGACGGGCCGACAGGTGGCTAAAATAAACCCTGTCCTCCCACTCCAGCCGCCAGCTAGCCTCGGCGGCCGGAGCTGTGTGGGTCTCCTGGAGGAATATGACGGAGTACCAGCCCCTCTGGAGGAAGGAGAGGACCTGACACCTACGGAGGCCCGACCCGCAGCCCCGGGTGTTCAGAGTGGCAAAGATGAGCGGCGGCATCGAGAGGGCTGGGGAAGATCCTTATTGGCAGGAGTGCCGACGGCCCCCATCGGGCCCCGCAGCAAACCGCGACCGTTCCCAAAAGTGAGCAGGGCGTCACGGAAGCTGCGGACCCGCTGGTAAGCCGCGGCCCCCCCGCCACCTGGTCCCTTTACCCTCCCGCAAGAGGGCTCTGACTATTTGCAAGATGAGATGAAAATCTCCCCAGCGCTGAAGGGCGAGAGCGACCTTGTTCTTGGAGCCACGGATGTCTTCCAAGAAAACACGCATCTTGCCCTTCAGCACGTCTGGCGTCGGGGCCTCGGGCCCTCGAACGCCTTGGGGCCAGACCCCTCCGTGAGCCCCGCGACCCATCGACACGGGGACGCAGGGCGTTTGAGGTCCCTGCTGGGAGGACAATGGCAGAGGGAGATCAGCCCCAGATGTGCTGGGAGCAGGAGAAACAAAAACCGCCTCCCGGGGGCCAACGTCTGGACTAAACGTGGCAACCCCAGGGGCGGCAGTAACAGAGTAAGGGGAGGAAAAGAGTTCAGGGAGGGGATCGGGAAAAGGAGGGAGACAAGGAAGGAGAGTAGGGGGAGGAAGAGATGAGGGATTAGGGAAGAGACAAGAATGGCGGGGAGGAGGAAGAGGGGTGGGAAACTCGATTGAGAGGGCGTTTGAATAGGGAGCAGGAGAAGGAGCAGGGCGAGATGCCTCAGCAGAGGAGGCACCAGGGTGCGGTGCCTCCTCGCAGCGCAGAGAATCGATGGCAGCGGTAGGGGTAGTAATAGTCTCCCCAGCGCTGGGCTCCAGTGCCACAGAGAGTGCAGCACCGGAGGCCTCAGCGCCGGGGGTGACAAATATTAACGGGAGCTCCCTCCCGCTGAGAGCCTCAAGGGTTTCCGCGGCCGCGGCCGAGGTGTTGTCGATGGCCGGGCAGACGGTCGCACCCCGGGGCAACTCAGAGGCAGGGAGAAGGGATAGCAGCGGGTCGGAAGGGGAAGGAGAGGTCGGTTGTTGTCCCTCCAGGACCTGATGATCCCCCTCTGAGGCAGCCGGGGTCAGCCCCAAAGCCTCCACCTCCTGAGAGAGGAAGGCGAGCCCGCCGCCCGCCACCAGGTGCTGATCTCTGTCGGTGGCAAGGTCAGCGGCCGCCCCCTCAGTGGAGGGGGGAACAGTGGGAGCATCCTCCATGGACACCCCCTCTTGCAGGGACCCCGGGAGGGAGGTGTTCACCTCTCCCGCGACCGCCGCAGTCACCTCGACCGCTTCGTGGTGCTGTGAATCGTTTGCGGGCTCAGAGGGTGGAATGGCTCCAGCGTCCACCCCCAAAGGTGGGTTGTCCTCCCCCTCAGAGGGCGGGGTGGAACGCCGAGCACGCTTTCGGCGCTTCCCCATTGCAAGCTCCCATCCCTCGGAGGAAGAGGGCCGGGCCCGAATGGAGGAAGAGCCAGGGGACAAGGGCAGCGTCGGGGGGGCAAGGGTAGATGGGGGGTGGGCAGCAGGGGAAAGGGATACCTCCCCCTGAGGTAGGTCCTGCCCGAGTCCCGTCACTGACCCCGCCGCCCTCTCCTCCGCGGGCCCGGCCTTGCCGCTTTTGCGGCATCAGCACCCGCACGCTCGTCTGGGCCCTGCGGAACCTGAGCGGGATTGACGACGGTCACGGTTGGAGGAGGAGGGGCGACCCCAGGGTCCGGACCGTCAGGGCCGCCGGCGATGGTAGGGCCGGTGCCCTCCCGGGCATCGGGGGTCCCGGGTGCCTCTCCAAACCGGGCCAGGGGGCAGTCCCTTCGGACGTGCCCCATCGCCCGACAGAGAAAACACCGGGCCTCCCCCATGGTGTAGTACACCCGGTACCGGGCCCCTTGATGGGGCACCAGAAATGACCCTTCCAGGGCTTCTCCGCCACGTCCCGCCGGCAGTAGGAGGATTTGTACCTGCCGGCGAAAGGAAAGGACGTGGCGGAGGGTCGGGTCTTTACAGCCCAGAGGAAGGGGACTCAGGACTGACAGAGGCCTCCCCAGGGTGGAGAGGAAAGGCAGTAGGGCGGCATTGGGGAGGAAGGGAGGAACAGAGGACAAAACCACCCGTACGCCCAGGTCCTCCAAAGGCTCGAGGGGAACGTGGACTCCCCCCACCGCCAAACCCCTTTCCACCGCCTTCTGGGCAGCGGCCTCGGATGCCAGGAAGAAGACCACCTTCCCGAACATCTTAGAGGCCGCCACCACGGCCGCGGGCCCCACCACGCGTGCCAACGCCCGCACGTAGGTCTCCATGTGGGGCGAGGCCGCCACCAGGAGACAACAGACCCCGTGCCTCCTGGTCAGGGTGGGAAAGGGGCCGCGGCCGCCGGGGATGGTATTCCGGGAGGCGGCTTGGGAGGCGACAGGCGGGGGGGTGGCGGCCACCTGGGTGTACGCCCTGGGGCCCGGGACACCGTTGCCCCCAGAGCTGGTGGAAGGAACAGGGGAGCGGGAAGGAGGGGGAGCCGCGGCCAACATGTGGGTCGCAGCCGGGGAGTGAGCCCTCGCCTCAGGAGGTTTTGCCTTCCGGGCGGGGCTCTTGCCCTTTTTGGTCCCCAGGCCCTTCCTACCCTTCAGGGGGGCATTCTTGATGGTGGCCGGAGGTGCCGCGGCAGAAGCGGTCGAGGCCCCGGGGTCCTCGTCCATGTCCGCTCCCTCTACCGTAGTGACGGGGGGCCCGGCAGCCTCAGAGGAGTTGTTGTTTTTAGGGAGGGGTGGGGAAGGTTCTGCAGGGGTGTCATTGGACAACCCCTTCGTTGTGGTCATGGGTAGGGAGGAAGGGACAAAACAAACAATTAGGGGAGAACCAAAAAAAACACCAGGGGAGGGAACAGGGAGGGAAAGAGAGGGGAGGAAGGAGATTTACCACTCCCCCCCCACGAGGCTGGAAGTGGGGTGGGAGGGTGATAATTCAGAAAAAAGGGAAGGGGAAAAGGTGTAAGGAATACAGCTCCCAGCACATAATGGAAAGAGTGGCTCCTCCGGCTGCACTGGGGAGATGAGGGGTAAATACTCATTTAAAGGACATGGGGACAAGTGAAGCTGTGTGTGTGGGAAGAGTAACTAAAAGGAGGGGGAAGCTCAAGCGCCTAACAAAAGAAAAGGTGGGGGGGGGGGCCACTGGCACCCAAAGGGGTGGATGGGACAAGCAGTGGAGTGGGAAGGCAGGCAGTGAAAAGATGCCTGTTCAAGGGCGGGAAGAGGGAGGAGACACTGCTGAGGGAAAGGAAAACAGTTTACCCACAGGCACCTGAGCAGCAGGCCCACAGTACCTGCTGCAAGGCCCAGAAGAGCAGAGAAGGGCAAGGAGACAAGCAGTGGGGCCGAGAATGGAAAGGCCCCTACAGCAACCGGGGCTTGGAGAGGGAGCAGCAGGAGAAGTGTGAGGGCCGATGAACTATGGGGAGGTAAACTACCCCCTGCCCTCAGCACCCCAAAGGAGCTGCACCAGCCCCTCCACCCAGGAGCCCTGATGGAAAGGGCCCCTAATCTCCCCTCCCCAGCACCAGGCAGGCTATGGGGAGAGGGAAACCCCAGGGGCTGCTTTAAAGCAGCCCCCTTACCGTCTCTTCTTTGGGGAGAGCAGCAGCAGCAGCAGCAGCAGGAAAGGTGAAGGTCAGGCCTGCCGAGGTGGAGAGTAAGGGGGGGTGTCAAAATAGACCCCCAAGAAAATGGGAGGGGGGGCTCCCCCACCCCACCCCACCCAAAGGTAGGGCAGCAGAGACCCCCCCACCCCCAGCACCCTCAGCAAATAGCTGTGGTGAAGGGGAGAAAAGCTGCCTGCAAAAAGGCAGGTGGAAAAAGGGGCCTGGCCCAGAATGTAGGGGTAGCCAAGGCCCAGTTGCCACAACAGCAGCAGCCCCCCTCCACAGACACCCCCTTCCAAAAAGGAAGAAGGGTGCAGGAGAAAGTACAGCACCCTGAAAAGAGGGTGCTGCAGATATGCACGGGAGTTGGGTGTGCAGTTTTATGTTCTCATTATAGGCTGCCAGAGACTGTGGCCCAGCAGTTCAACACCTGAAGCCTATCTGTCATCAGCCTGAAGGGAAGGCTAATCAGAACACCTGAGGCCAATTAAGGCTTATGAGTGCATCATAAATAACCCTCCCTCAGGCAAGGCAGGGCCAAGGAGTGCAGGGATGGACTAGAGGAGAACGGAGACGAACGAGACGAGACGAGACGAGACGAGACGAGACGAGACGAGACTGACCTTAGACAGTCTGCAACAAAGCCTGACCCAAGGCATTGGGAGGAGGTATTCAGGAGGGGTTGGGGAAGTGGGCCAGGGAGGGGCCACGTTTCCATGGGGAAGAGCCAGGCCTCACAACCAGGGCTGGATTAAGGGGGGCGACTAGCCTGGCAGCTGCCTGGGGCACCAACCTATGGGGGGGTGCCTGATTGAAGTGGTAAGGTGTGCCACGTGCCTGGGGGTGGGACTGTGCATGTGCTGCGTGCCCAGGGGCAGGGTCACACATGTGCCGTGCGCCTGCTGCCCAGGGCGCAAGTATGGCATGGTCCAGCACTGCTCACAATCCACTAGGGTTTACCCCCCCTCATAGGGCCCTGGGCTGGAACCTGTAGCAAGTGGGTGGGACCGGGTTCCCCCCAACACCCTCCTGGCTGGTGGGCTGCCTGCAAGAAACAGGAGAGGCCCTGTGGTCTAACGTACCCTGGACTTGCCTATGACGAAAAGGGCTCGGAAAGCGGTATACCCTTGCCTTCGTGGCAGTGTTAGGGACACTGTGAGCCTCTGAGGTACACGAAGAAAACCCTGCCAAGAAGCGCAGAACCTAGGAGCTTAGCCCCAACCAGCCTCATAGCCTGTAATCTGTCTTCATGTGGAATGTGAGTGTAAAGAGCTTCTATATCCAGATTGGCCAGGATGATGTTTTCAGGAAGATTATTGATGTTCTGTAGTTTCCTCAGAGAGTTGGGGGTGTCTTGAAGATGGCTAGGTGTGCTGGCAGCATAGGGTCTGAGGAGAGAGTCAATATAGCCAGATAATCCTGTTGTAAGCGTGCCAATGCTTGAAATGATGGGTCATCTGAGATTTCTAGGTTTGTGTATCTTGGGTAGCAGACAAAAAACTCCTGGTTAGGAATTAAGGGGGTGGGAGAGTGTTTGTGTAAATTTGGTCCTGAGCAGTATCAGGGTGCTTCATGAGCAGTTGTTCTAGCGGTTTTTTTTGTTTTGTTTTGTTTGTTTTGTTTTTTTATTCTTTAATGGGATCAGAGGAGAGAAGCTTGTAGAATCTGCTGTTGGTGAGTTGTCTGGTCACCTGTTCATGATGACTACAGCGCCCCCTTTGTCAGCCTCTTTGATTATGATGTTAGAATGGTTTTTGAGGCTGTTTCTTTTTTGTTTTGTTTTTGAATTTCTATTGTGTGAATCATACAACAAAAGTTATGCCGATGAAGAACAAGTTGACATCCCTTCACATTCTGACGCCTTCAGTGCATAGGCTACCAAAAAGCACGTCTTAAAATAACCATACAGATAGTTAATGGATAGAGTAATTCCCTTTGTTCCCCATGGAAATACATCCCTATGCAGAGAGTACAGTACACTGTTTATCTGCCAACTCATTTCTGTTCTCAAAGTAGGATGTCAGTAGTGCCTATGCCAAGTGTTAGCCTCTGTATGGGAGTGAACTTTGCCCATGGAAAATAAAAACAGAGACTGAAAGCGAATTTGTTTTCAGATGTTTAGGGCCAAGTACAAAAGCATGGACACAATTTTTGCACCTGTAATTATATCCCGGTAAAACAATGTCATTTACAGGTCTAAAGTATACTTGACAATGCCAACATTATCCGGCAGTGACAGAAATTGAGTTCCCAAATAATTGTGAGTCCAAAGTTTTCATCCACAATTATTTTCAAATTGTGGGTTCAAAAAAGACAGTGTTTGAAGCTCAACCAGTAGTGAGCCTCCCAGTGAGGACTCAGTTTCTGAAGCTGTTTTTAAACAAAGCTCAAGTAAATCATAAAATTAAAAAGGTGTCTCCAACAACTATGCAGGCAAAACAGGAGAGTAATAAAACTTTCTGATAGAGGGTCAGCCAGGAATGAATAAATGAGTTGTGTGAAATTCCATGTGTGAGTTATAGCAGTGGTCTCTGTGAAATATGAGTGGAACAAAGCCAACCTACATGGAGGATAAATTTCCACAGAGTTCTTCATACTCAGAGCACTGTTCAATTAAAAGTAAAGAATAGGGACATAACCAGTCCCTATTTTGGGGGAAGTAGGGAAAGCTGCTTTAGATTCCCAACAGCCTGGTCCGATGTGCTTCAGGGAAGCTTCAGATATTTACCATGAGCTTTATCCCCCTGTAGCCAGTTAGGCCTACCGGAGGGGTTCCTCTGCCTCTGAGTCAGTGGGTGGCCACTCCGACCCACTACACAGACATGAAAAATAACCCCCAAGTCAATAGTCCACTAACCCGGCCTTGTTCAGGTCGGGGCAAAAGGCACACTATTCAGTGCCCTCGCCCTGATGCAGGGTGGGCAGCAAGCACAGTCAGTATATGGGCCGAGCCCTGGTTCAGGGTGGGGCACCAAACATACACACAATTAGTATGCCAATAATTGGCACTTCAGAGGCCCTGACCTTGGTTCAGGCAGGGCAGCAAACACCAGTTAGTTCAGAGACCCCTGGCCCTGGGTCAGGGTGGGGCAACAAAACAACAGTTAGGGTATGTCTACACTACAAAGTTAATTCGAACTAACGGCTGTTAGTTCGAATTAACTTTAATAGCGGCTATACATGCAAACCGCTATTTCGAAGGGCTGTGTAGCCACTTAATTCGAACTAGCTGGAGGCTAGCCCTTCCCAGGTTGCCCTGGTGGCCACTCTGGACCAAACCAGGGAAACTCTTCTGCCCCCTCCCAGCCCTGGAGCCCTTAAAGGGGCATGGTCTGGCTACAGTGCTTGTGCCAGTTGCAAGCCTGCCAGCATCCAGCCAGTAGACCCTGCACCTGGCACGGCATGAGCCAGTCAGCCGCTGCCACCCAGCCCAGTATGGAAAGAGTGGCTCCTCCGGCTGCACTGGGGAGATGAGGGGTAAATACTCATTTAAAGGACATGGGGACAAGTGAAGCTTCTACGCCTCTCTCTTCTCCCCGGATCCGACCGATGCCGACGCCCGCAGGGTTCTCTGGAACGAACTCCCGACGGTCAGCGCGGGCGACCGGGACCGGCTAGAGCTGCCTCTCTCTCTCTGGCCGAGTTCTCGGAAGCCCTCCGTCTCATGCCCATCAATAAATCCCCGGGCATGGACGGGCTGACCGTGGAGTTCTACCGTGTGTTCTGGGACGTCCTCGGCCCGGACCTTGCTAGCGTCTGGGCCGAGTCCTTGGAGAGCGGGGTCCTCCCTGTATCGTGCAGGCGAGCCGTGATCGCCTTGCTGCCCAAGAAGGGGGACCTCCGCGATCTGAGGAATTGGCGTCCCGTCTCGCTCCTCAGCACGGACTATAAAATTGTCGCCAAAGCCATCTCCCTAAGGTTGAAGTCCGTGCTGGCGGACGTGGTCCATCCAGACCAGACCTACACCGTCCCGGGCCGAACCATCTTCGACAACCTCTTTCTGGTCCGGGATCTCTTAGAGCTCGGGTGTAGGGACGGTCTGTCGTTCGCCCTCCTGTCCTTGGATCAGGAGAAGGCATTCGACCGGATGGACCATGGGTACCTCCTGGGCACCCTGCGGGCCTTCGGCTTCGGGCCCCATTTTGTGGGGTTTCTCCAGGTGCTGTACGCCTCCGCAGAGTGCTTGGTCAAGCTCAACTGGACCCTGACCGCACCGGTCAGCTTCGGGCGGGGAGTACGTCAAGGCTGTCCGCTGTCGGGCCAGCTGTACCTCTGGCCGTAGAGCCCTTCCTCCATCTCCTTCGCAAGAGGTTGACGGGGTTGGTGCTCCGTGAGCCGGAGACGAGGCTGGTCCTGTTGGCGTATGCCGACGACGTGCTCCTCGTGGTCTACGCTACTGGGGACCAGGTGATGGTCCTAATCCCCGTGCGGAAGAATAAGCTGCAAGCCGCCTGGGACGGCCCCTTCAAGGTTGTTAAGCAGCTGAACGAGGTGAACTACGTGGTGGAGCTAACGGGCCAGACACGCGGCCAGCGGGTGTATCATGTTAACATGATGAAGCCGTACTGGGACAGGGAGAACTTGGTGCTAAGCCCTGGGAGGAGCAGGGGGGGGGATCCCCTGGTAGGCCTGTTCCCTGGGACCGGAGAGGACTTTTCACTGGAGTCAAATTTCCCTCTCGGACCAGCTCACCCCGGCCCAGCAGGCCGAGATCCGAGAGGTGCTGGGCTCCCGCCAGCACCTGTTCTCCGACAAGCCTGGTCTCACCAAGCTGGCTGTCCACCGGGTGGAGACGGGCACTCACCGCCCGGTGCGCTGCTCCCCGTTCAGGGTCATGGGGAAAACAGCCCAGGACCTTGAGAGAGAGGTCCAGGACATGTTGCCCTGGGGGCTGATCCAGCCGTCCTCCAGCCCCTGGGCCTCTCCCGTGGTGCTGGTTCCCAGGAAGGACTGGTCGATCCGGTTCTGCGTGGACTACCGGAAGCTCAACGCCATCACGGTGTCCGACGCCTACCCGATGCCAAGGCCCAACGATCTCCTGGACTAGCTACGGGGCGCTCACTACCTCACCACCCTAGACCTCACCAAGGGCTACTGGCAGGTGCCGCTAGACCAGGAGGCCAGACTGAAATCGGCTTTCATCACCCCGCTGGGGCTCTATGAGTTCCTGGTCCTGCCCTTTGGCCTCAAAGGGGCGCCGGCCACCTTCCGGCATCTGGTGGACCAGCTGCTGCGGGGAATGGAGAACTGTGCCCTAGCATACATAGATGATAGCTGTATCTTCAGCCAGTCCTGGGAGGACCACGTGGCCCAGGTCAGCCAGGTACTGGATCGGCTGAGGGAAGCTGGGCTGACCGTAAAGGCTGGGAAGTGCAAGGTTGGAATGGCCGAAGTGTCCTACCTGAGCCATAAGGTGGGGAGCGGCTGCTTGAAGCCAGAGCCAGCCAAAGTGGAGGCCATCAGAGACTGGCCTGTACCCCAGACCAAGAAGCAGGTCCAGGCGTTCATTGAGATGGCGGGATATTACCGGAGGTTTGTGCCCAACTTCAGCTCCATCCTGCCCCAATCACAGAGCTGTGCAGGAAGGGGAGGCCAGAGAGGTTGGTCTGGACGGAGCAGTGACAGAGGGCTCTCTGTGTACTGAAGGAAGCCCTGGTCAAGGCCCCAGTGTTGGTAAACCCGGACTTTGGCAAGCCCTTTATCATGTTTACCGATGCCTCGGACACCAGGCTGGGGGGGGCGGTGCTGATGCAGGTGGACGAAAAGGGAGAACGCCACCCCATCGTGTACCTGAGCAGGAAACTGCTGCCCCGGGAGCGGAGCTACGTGACCGTAGAGAGGGAATGCCTAGCAATGGTGTGGGCCCTGCAAAAGCTGCAGCCGTACCTGTTTGGCCGGCGTTTCACGGTGTACACCGACCACTGCCCCCTGACCTGGCTGCACCAGATGAAGGGGACCAACGCCAAGCTGCTGAGGTGGAGCCTGCTCCTGCAGGACTACGACATGGAAGTGATCCACGTCAAGGGGAACGCCAACATCATCGCCGACGCGCTGTCCCGTAGCGAGGGGCCCGAACTGCCCCAGGCCACCGGCAGAGTGGCCCCGCTCAGTTTGCTCTCGGGGTGGGGGGACAGGTGTGCTGGTACCTTGCTGGTTGCTACGCTGGGCAGTGGGCTGTGAATGGCCCCCGCTGGCGGCTGTTTGTAGCACGGCCCAGCAGGGCAGGGGATGACTCATTATGCAAGGGGCATCAAAACTCATCAGACAGGTATCTCCCATGTGGAGCGGAACAATGGGAAGAAGGAGAGTGGAGCCCTGGCTGGGGGGGGCAGGGCTGGAAGTGAGTGGGTTAGTTTCTGTCTGGGATCATGGAGGAGACAGCCTAGGGAAAGGAGCTGGAATTTAGGGCCCAGTCTCCCCCATCTCAAAGGGGGGGCAGGTGCTGAGGCATCCTAGGCCTGCCCTGTAACCAGATTACATCTATGCTGTGCTGTATCCTGGAGAAGCAATAAACTCCCTCTATTTTACTGGTTGGTGGAGTCTGTTCATGCCACTAGAGGGGTGCAGGAGACGGGGAAATCCCAACGCGCTGTCACAGCATGGGATAGGCATCGGCCACAGTGCTGGCGTTGCGTTTCCGAACGTCCACGCAGAACCGGCTTGTGCTATCCTTTTTGGGGACAAGCACCACTGGGGAGGCCCAGGGGCTGGAGGAGGGCTGGATCATCCCAAGAGCCAGCTTGTTCCTACCTCCTTCTCCAGATCCCGGGCTGCTTTCCCAGTGACCCTGAATGGGGTACACAGGATGGGAGGATGGTCCCCCCCCCCTCCTCCCCCCCCCCTGTCTCCACCCGCTGCACAGCAAGGTTAGTGAGTCCAGGCTGGGAGGAGAACAGCTGCTGGTATGAACGCAGCACTTCCTTGAGCTCTGCCTGCTGGTCCGAGAGGGGGAATTGACTCCAGCGTGGCACCAGCATCGGCCTCTCGGTCTCCACCCACCAAGGGATCTTCCCCCTTCTCCTCCCACGGGCAGCACCAACCTCTCCCTGTCCCAGTACGGCTTCATTATGTTGACGTGGTCGGTACACCCACTGGCGGTGGCCCCGGTTGGCCAGCTCCGCTACACAGTTTACCTGGCTGACGACCTTGAAGCTTGTTCTTCCTCACCAGGATGAAGAGCATCACGTGAGCCCCAGTGGCATAGGAGCGGGCACATGCCGAGCGGTCATACCAGGCCTTCTGCCTTCTCTGTGCTTGAGCTAGGTTCGCCCTGTCCAGGCCAGTGAGCCTTTTCTGGCACATCAGTACATACGCCACCACTGACTCACCAGCCGGAGACGCCATCCTCTCCCATTCATCTCTCATCAGGTCTCGGGGGGGGGGGGCCCTCACCCTTCTACCGTACAGCAACTCAAATGCAACTCTGTATTCAAACAACAGGTTTTGTGTGTGTGTGTGTGGGGGGGGGGGGGGGGGGAGAGGTGGTCCTGCGGGTTCTGGTCCATGAAGGTTTTTCAGCATTTGAGCATCCCCTTCAATCTCTCCACCAGCCCATTGGACTGGGAGTGGTACGCTGAGGCCTAGGTGTACTGGCGCCCCCCCCCCACACACACACTTCACCTACGAACACCGGAGCAGGGCCAACATGAAGTTGGCCCCCTGGTCTGTAAGGACCTCCTTGGGGAACCCTGCTGAAAATGGTCAGCAGCGCATCGATTGAGGGCCGAGCCACAGCTTTAGGGTAGCGAGTAGCGAAATCCATAGCGAAATCCACCGCCACCGGGCTCTATTTCTTCCCCGTCCGGGTTGCCCTACTCAGGTGCCCCACTCTAGCCATCGCCACCTTCTGGAAGGGCTCCTCTGTGATGGGCAGGGGCCTCAAAGCTGCTTTATACTTGTCCTGCGATTTCCCCACCTTCTGGCAGTGGTCACAGGACCTGAAATACTGGTGGACAAAGACCCCGGGTGAATAAAATTTCTGCGGCAGCCTCTGCCTGGTGTGCTGGACTCCTTGGTGTCCGAAAAAGGGACTACTGTGGGCCAGAAACAACAGCCTACCGCGGTACCTCTGGGGCACCACTGGCTGCCTCCTCAGCTCCCAGGATTCAGTTAGTCCCAGACTGAATTCAGTTAGTCCTAGTACAGGAATTCCTTCTCCCACAAGAACAGAAAGGGGAGGGGAGGGGTTCATTGTAGGATACGCCTTTATTGGCGTACAGCCGTAACGAATGGCCAGTCGTCATGTATAGAGACCCCCCCCCCCAAAACCCATCTGAAGCAAATCCTCACCATCAGCAATATACCCCACAACAGACACAATTAGCCCAGGAATCCCCACAGCAATCCCTGGTGCCAATTCCGTCCAGCCATCTTACACTACTGCCCTCATCATAGGACAGCATCATATGGTTAGCCAGATTACCCATACAATTAAAGTCTCATTCACCTGCAACTCTACTAAGATTCCTCTGCCATGTATCTTTGACAATGTATACAGTCAAAACACCAGATGGACAGTAATTGCAGCAGTGGGATAGCAGTTTTGCTCCCGCCACCCATCCCAGAGCTACCTGATGGAGTGATTTCTCTCTGTCTTTGCAGCGTCTGAAACAATACTTCTTGGATCTGCTCTGTTTCTTTCAATGGGCACCATCACAAATGGCCACTGATGCATGTAAGAATGGCGAGGAGAATCACGCTATGACGACACGCCTAATCTAGTCTTTGACAATTCAATTTGGCATCTCCCATTACCCCGCCAATGAAACTCAAGGTCGTTTTAACAGAATCATTACCTACCATGGCATCTTAGCCCGGACCTGCCTTAAACTTACTAAACCCCCACTGTTTGGATGAGACGCATCAAGGGGCAAACAAACCTAACAAGTCTAACAGAGTTCATGGGGGTAATCTGAACCTGGAGGAAGAGGAGGAGTGTTTGAGGAGCACAGAGAACATGTTTGATTACATTTTTGAACACGTTTATAATATGTTTTGTGCAGCCATCTGGGGAGGCGTTTTTCTTTTTGCAATTGGCTTCTGAGTATGCTAGTATTAATCTGCAAACTTAGTATACAATGGCAAAGTCTTTGTTATAGAGCATTTTTGAGTTATTGAATCAGTTTTGATTGAATCAGTTTTGCTATCGCCCCTATTTGATAGCAAGCATGCATATGCTACAGTTGTATAAAGGTTGTATAAAGTTGTATCAGAACCCTGATATTGGCACCCTACTTCTACCCTATTTCTATAGGTCCACAATATTCTGATGGGGCATACAAGTATCATTAGTCCAAGATTTACTGTTTCAGCAGTTCATAGAAAATAGTCTGAGCTAGAAATTCTAGGACTTACAAAATTCTTCCATAGTCTAAACAAAAATTTCCTCGCTAGCCAGAGAAGGAACAAAAAGGACTAAAAGAACATATACCCAAAACTGACTTCTGCAGTTCTTTTGCCTATTCTGTGTAGCTGCCGATATATTTTTATCCTGAGCCATGGGATCCAAGTGGTTACTGACCTCCCCACATGAAAAGTGGGCTTAAGATTCAACTGGGTTTTGAAACGTCAGATCATGAAAACGATAACCGTTACAGAGTTAACCCTTGAGGGGGTGAACCTTGTGAAAAATATGCATGAATCCACTCAGTGTTTTTTGGCATTGTATTGGGCGTGTATGTGTACACTACACTGTTATTTGGAATTAACTTGAGTCCACACATCCACTGGGGAGGGGGTGTCTGCGGGGGAGGGAGGTGAGCGGGGGGGGGGCTGGTGGTGCGGAGGGTTGGTGGCAAGTGGGCTGGCAGATGGGGTGTCGGGGGGGGGGAGTGAGGGGACCAGGCTGTGGGGGTGTCATGGGGTGGGGGTTGGTCAAGAAGCTGGGGTGAGGGGGGGGGGCGTGGCAGTTGGCTGAGTGAGGCACTCAGGGGAATGGTGTGATGATGGGAGGTGAGCTGTCTGGGGTACTGGGGGTCTTCTAAGTAAACCAGTTATTTGAGGAGCTAGCTATTACTTGCTTGTCCAATATACGCATGACGTCACTCAGTGGGTTTTTTGGAATATTATTGGACATATATATGTGCTCAACAGTGTTATTTCAAAGTAACTTGAGCCCACATGTTCACTAGCCATCATTTCACAATAACTAGCTGATTATTGTGAAATAAGAACGCCTCGCTACTTCTCACAAAGTTCCTGCATAGGGCTGCCTTACTGTGGACTCCTTTGTGGGACACGTTCCCATAACAAGCCACCACTTAGAAGGCTGGGGGCCAGCGGGGGGGGGGGGGGGGGTCACGGAAACACACAGCAGTGCTGTACACAGCACAGTGTCATGCCCACACGCTCATGCAGCCTCTGTTCCCAGTCAATCACAGTGATGTGGAGGAGACCGATTCCGTGCATGACAACCTACTGGGGGAGGAAGAGGAGGCGACCCTACTAGTGCACTCCCTCTGCCACTCACACACACACTTCCATTAACATGCCCCACCTCCCATGGGCAAGGATAGAAGTGCGCTTTCTCTCTGTGGGACACCACCAGTGGCGGGCCTGTCATGTGCCAGAGGGGAAGCTGCCCCATCCCCACCTCCCACGTTCAAGCTCCTGGCCTGGCCAGCACCTTCCCATGCATATTGTCCCTGGGCCGTGGGTTTAACAAGTTTCCCCAGGGACATCTGTGGCCCCTGCCGGACAGTGCCCACTGTCTAGGCAACAGATGGCTTTACTCAAAGCACATCACCATTGTCTGAATCGAGGCCTCTGATGTAGGCTTAGAGAGAGACACAGTGTCTCCAGGGATGACTGTTCCTTGTCACTTGTCTTCCCAGCTAGCTGCAATTCTGGTGCATCCACCCCCCACCCCCCACCTCTGATGCCATCAACACGCCTCCACAAGGTCTACAGGTCTACAAATCCGCAAGAGACTGCTGCTGGAACATATGACCTGTTTCTGGGAGTGGGCTGCCGGCTGCACAGATGACCACGTGGAAGCAGATGTCTTGCTAGCCATGTGCTCCTCAATTATAGCCGTCATGTAGTGCACGACTAGGTGTATGGAGTGCTCCACCAGCCACCTCCCCACACCTATTTCCCCCCCCCCCAACTCCCTGCCCAACTCCTCCCCCCTCCCAACTCCCTGCGGGGGGGGGGGGGGGGTCCCGGCTTCTCCTCCTATCCACCCAGGCACCACTGAGGCCTCCTGAACACATGGTGGTGGGACCTCCCAGGCAGCTCAAGCCTCCCAAGGTACCCAAGGAGGAGCCCCTCTACCTCCTCAGTTCCTTGCCAGGTCCCTCTTGTATATCACCCAAATAAAAAGTGAAAGTTGGGAAGGGAAGGGAGGACATAGGATGGGAATGGTGGGGGAGGAAAGGCACATGGGGCAATTCAGGCACCCCTTATGGAGAAGCCTAAGGGACAGTCTCACAGGTAGCCTTGACTGAAACTCTCCCTCAAGGCCTCCTGGATGTGCACAGTCCCCTGATGTGACCATATGGCAGCAGTGTCCAGCTGCTCATGAGCCCTGCCCAGCCCCTTATCCCCCCCACCCCCACCCCCTCTGGCAGGAAAATCTCCCCCTTGCTCTCACAGATGTGGCAGAGCACACAAACAGGCTGCCACCATGTAGGAGTTGTTTTAATCACTGAAGTTGAGGAAGGTGAGGAGACGCCTGAGCCTTCCCTTTAGGAGGCCAAAGGCACATTCCACAACCATGCGGCACCTGCTGAACCTGGCATTGAAATGCTCTTGGTGGGGTCCAGGCTGCCCATGTAGGGCTTCATGAGATGGGGACCAAGGGGTAAGCTGCCTCACCCAGGATTCACATAGGCATGGTGTGACAGCATAGTCAGGGTTGCCCTTGATCCTGCACCCCCCATAGCAGCAAGGACCGATTCTGCCAGCCAGTAGGTTAGAAAGGGTTTATTGCTTCTCTAGGATACAGCACATCATAGACATGCTGTGGTTACAGATGTCAAGGCCAGGATGCCTCAGACCCCTGAGGTTGGGGGGGGGGGGGTCCATCGCCCTTCCTTTAGACCCCTCCCCCCCAGTCCTCATCTTAGGTTGTTCCCTTCATGTTTTCCAGCCAGTAACTGCCCCTTCCCCAGAACACTCACTTCCTTAATTCCCTCGCTGCCCTCAACTGGTCGGGACTTTGTCTCCGTGACCCAGGCAGCCCACCTGCTGGGCAGTGCTCACAGGCAGAGGCCAGTAGGGGTCATCCACAGCCCACGCACCGCAACCAGCAAGGTACTGACACTACAGCACAACATGTGGATGAGTCAGTGGGCATCACACATCACAACGCAGGGGGGCACCGGGTTACAGAGCAGACAGCACCCCCCACTACATAGCACATGGCCACATCCCTGACCCTCATGGTGCCAGCATACATCCTCCAGAGACTTTAAGCCTATTCCAGAATACATGGGCACCGTTGCACCTTCACTGACCACCCAACATAAATGTCCATGTCCCTTGTGGTCCACGAGGGCATGCAGCACCACTGAAAAGTACTCCTCCTTGTTGATGTAATCTGAGGCAGGGTGGTCAGGGGGCAGGATGAAGAGGTGAATGTCATCTATGCCCTGCCCCACAGTTGGGGATGCCCAGGGTGGTAAAGCCAGTGACAATGGGGTTGACATCCCCCAGGGTGACAACCTTCCACCGCAGGATGGCCTTGACTACCTATGGAATTATAGACACATAGACTCATAGGGTTGGTCACATAGTCCAATCCCCTCCCCAAAGCAGGACCAACCCCAACTCAATCATCCTGGCCAAGGGGTAGGAAGTGGAGGACTGGTAAGTGAGACGCAGCTGTAGCCCCTTTAAGCATGTGTCTCAGCAAGCAGCTACAGGAAGTGTCTGCCCATCTGATGCCCTGCTGGAGTACTTCTGGGGGCTTTAAATCCAATGCAGGCTCCAATCAGTGTGCATGCACTATTTCAAAATAGTTATTCTTGATAAAGCTCTTGTAGGTGTTGGCCTCTTTCTGAGGGACTGCAGTTATACCTTAGAGCTTGGCTGTAGACAATGGATCATATGATGTGTCCTGGCTGGAAGCTGGAGACACACATGGAAGAAAAGTGGCCCATAGGTTTCTGGCATAGAGTGGGGTTTATGTGAGCAATATTTATTTGTACCCTAGTGTCCTTTCTGGCCTAGGGGAGGGATGGCCTCCTATGTGTAGGTGGTGGCTGGCCTAGCCCTGTGTGGAGTTAGCCTTGTTTGAGGTCAGTGGTGCAAGGAGGTCCTACCCCTGCCTGGTTCCTTGGGTAGGCTGACCAGCTGTCCCATTTTTAAAGGGACAGTCCCATATTTAAACTCTCTTGCAAGTGTCCTTTTTTAAAACAACGGGCAAACTGTCCCTTATTTTCTGTTTCCGCCCATCAGCACTGGTGGGTCCAACTGCTGGCTGGTTACTTGCTCACCATTCACCTCCCCCACCAGTGGGGGGGCGGTGTCTAGTGGCTGACAATGGTGGGGGGGGGGGGTGCGGGTGCAAGGCTGATGGTCAGGCAAAACTGCAGTGTGTGGAGTTGATCGCTGCCCCTGCTGGTCCATCAGTGCAGTCCCTGCTGTACCGCTGCGCTGTACAGTAAAAAAAAAAAAGCACGCGGCTGAGGCTGCTCCAACACTTCTACTGGCTGGGGATATTTGCGGCAGCGCAGCGGTACTGCCGGACCTGCGATTCCTGCCTGAGGGTGGGGAAGGCCCAAGATAGGAGGGAAGCTGCTTTGAGACCCCTACCCTGGGTAGAGGAGCGGTTCCGGGAAGCAGTAATAGAGATAGTGGGGCCTGTCGGCTGGTCGACCCAGACGGGGAACAAATACATCCTAGTAGCAATGGATTTAGCCACCAACTGCCCCGAGGCTGTAGCTCTGCCCTCTATCAAGGCAGCCACGGTAGCAGACGCACTGCTGGCCATTTTCAGCAGGGTGGGGTTCCCCAAAGAGGTCCTCACGGACCTGGGATCCCCCTTCATGTCGGCCCTGCTCCGGCGCTTGTGGGAGAAGCACGGGGCCCGGCTCACCTGGGCCCCAGCATATGGCGCCTGCTCCAGCGTGCTGGTAAGGAGGTTTCAGGGGACCCTGAAACAGATGCTGGAAACCCTTATGCACCGGCACGCACAGGACTGGGACAAGTGCCAGGGCCGTGAGCTCAGCGAGCCTTTCCCGGAAAGCCAGGACATCTTCCACCCCTGGGCTTGCTGAGAGAGTTATGGGAGGGGGAGACCTCCCTGGATGGAGCGTTGGGGGTGGAAGATGTCCTAGCTTTCCGGGAAAGGCTCGCTGAGCTCATGGCCCCAGCCAGAGAGACCCTGGCCGGAGCCCCAGGGCAGAGGAAGGGCTGGTGCAGCCACAGAGGACAGGCCTGTGCCAGTCCCCCCAGAGCTGTGCAGCAGCCAGACAGGGGGGAACCAGCTCCTGCAGGGTATCGCTGCGGCTGGCCCAAGCCAAGGGGAGCGCCAATGTCCCCATGGTGGGTTTCCCAGGCAGGGGACCTGACCTTCCCTAGGCCACAAGCAGAGTGACCCTGCTCAGTTCGCTCTCGGAGGTGGGAGAGATGTGACGTAGTATGATGTGAGGTTCTTCTTTGCTGGGTGCTGTGCTTAGGCAGTGGGCTGTGGGTGACCCCCACTGGCAGCTGTCTGTAAGCACGGCCCAGCAGGGGTTGCCTCTTCGCCCCAGGGCTGTGCTTAAAAACCAGTTCTACAAGAAGAGCAGAGGCTGAACAAAGGAACGTGAGAGTTGGGGGGAGGGGCAGTCTTTGGTGGGAAGCCATGAAGGAGAGAGACTGAGGAGGGGGCTGGGGTTGTAGGGGCCCAGTCACCCCCATCTCAAGGGGGGGGCCTGAGGCATCTTGGCCCTAATTCCTGCAACCAGATTACATCTATGCTGTGCTGTACCCTGGAGAAGCAATAAACTCCCTCTATTCTACTGGCTGGTGGAGTCTGTTCGTGCTGCTATGGGGGGGGGGGGGGGTGCAGAAGTTGGGGAGACCTCAACACGCCATCACAGTCAGTATGAACTGTTTTCTTCAGGAGGTCTTTTTAGGGAAAGGACCCATAATATCCACAGCTACACATTGGAATAGGACCTCTATAATGGGAAGGGGCTGGAGTGGTGCCTTGACCAGGTCTTGGGGCTTCCCTGCCTGCTGGCACACCCCACAAGTCCGGATATAGCCAGCCACCTCCTTGCCCATTCCCTCTCAGTGGAATGGCCTTCTCAACCTGTCTTTGGTTCTGTTCACCCCAGGATGGCCACTGGGGTGATCGTGGGCTAAGCTTTTCCTGGTACTTAGTTGGAACTACCAACTGTCTCTGAGGTTGCCAGTCCTCCTTGTGCTCCCCAGAAAGAGACGCTCGGCATAAAATCTTTCTACCACAAACCTGGACCTGTTAGAAGAGCTGAGAGGTGGTGGTTCGCTTTTGGCTGCCATCAAAGTTCCCTTGAGGCTCTCATCTTCTTCCTGTTCTGACCGGAACTGCTCTTTCAATGCTGGAGACTTTGATTCCTCGCTGGGTTGTGGACCTGGGCTTGGTCCCCCTGGAAGCAATGCAGGTGAGGTAGTAGGTATCTCGGTGGGTTGGGAACCACTTTCTGCTGGTGCCCTGGGTTGTGTTGCAGGCTCAGGCAGGGCCTCTTGTGCAGATTCAGATGCTGCTGCAGGCTTCGTGGCACCTCTGTGGCTGGTTCTGAGTCTGGCACTGGCTGCGCCACCCATTCTGGCTCTCGGGCTGGCTCCACCTGGAGATCAGGAACTAGATCTGCTGCTGCTTTTGTGTCACTGGTCTTGGGTCTGGCTCCGTCACCTCCGTACTGGTCCCTGGCAGAAGTCTCAGGAATGGTTTTAGGTGTGGAGGCCTGCTTAGCCCTGTTGCGAGTGACCACTCCCACCCCCTGGCTATGTCTACACTTGCGACTTCTTGCACAAGAACATCTTGCGCAAGGGTTCTTGTGAAAGAAGTCTTGCGCAAGAAAACGTCCACACTGCCATGTGCAAGATGTGCTTTTGTGCAAGAAAGCTCCGATGGCCATTTTAGCCATAGGGCTTTCTTGCGCAAGAAATCCCTGCCAAGCGTCCACACTGCCCTCTTGTGCAAGAGCTCCTGCACAAGGGGGCTTACACTTGTTAAAAAAGAGCGTAGCTCTTTCACAAGAAGCCCTCTGTTACCACGCCGTACTGTAAATTTCCTTGCACAAGAGCGGGCGGGCAGTGTGGACGCTCTGCAGATTCTTGTGCAAGAACGGCCATACTTGTGCAAGAAGCCATGAGTGTAGACATAGCCCCTGGGCTTGTTTTGCGTGGGTGGCTAGGTCTTCTCCCACCAGCATAGGAATGGGATAGTCATCATAGACTGCAAAAGTCCAAGTTCCTGACCAATCCTTGTACTTAACTGGTAACTTGGCAGTAGGCAGGTCAAAAGGGTCTGCCTTGAAGGGTTGAATGGTGACTAGGGCCTCTGGGTCAATGAATTTGGGTCCATCAGGGATTGGTGGATCACTGACACCTGTGCTCCTGTGTCCCTCCACACCACAACCTCCCTTCCACCCACACTCAGTCTCCCTTTGCTCTGAGGGTATCTGTGAGGCATCTGGGTCTGAAGTTTCTTGGGATGATCCTGGTGTGATGAGCTGCAGTCTTTTAGTGCTCTTGAGACAGTTGGCCTTTACATGCCCCAGTTCGTTACATTTAAAACATCACACGACTGGTGTATCACTGGAGTGAGGTGGGTTGCCAGAGGATGGGGGGGGGGGGGTGAATGAGAGGATGTCTGTGGCCTCCCTTGTGGTGGAGAGGGCCCTCCCCCCCTGTGAGGCGGATTCTTGGATGGCCCCCTGTTGTGGAATGCCATCTCTGGGCACCCCTTCTGCTACTTCCTTGACTTGACTGGCTGTTTTATTTTCCTCTGTCACCTCCATCCACCTGGCTCCTATATCTCCTGCCTGTCTTATATCCTTAGGGCAGTGTTTCCCAATTTTATTTGGCCACGGAACCCTTTTAAACTTGGAAGAATTTCGAAGAACCCCTGAGGAAAATTTGTCAAGGAAAAAAAAAAGAGCTGCCGGACCTGAGCACCATGACACACCGCACTCCCTCCCTCCCCCAGGAAGACAGTCTGGTATATGGAGCTGAAAAAGTAGGCCACAAATAAGTAAGGATAATAATAATGAACAAATGCTAAATAAGGTCATGAGATCAACATTTAGTTTAATTGCACATATTTAAAAACAAAAATCACATTTAATGTGTACAAAAATATAAAGCTCAAAAACTAATATGAATTATATTGGCAATTTTAAATGTGAAGAGTGGTTTTTCTTCTTTTCTTGGCAAATTCTTTTTATTTTTTTTAATACTAAAAAGTTGGATTTGCATATCTGGCACCGCATTCAGTCAATTTCTGTATTTTGTTTTTGTTGCTGCATAATTCGAGAACCCAGTTTCACACAAGTATGTGCTGCTGAAGGTTAACAACTGACGAATTGCACATCTTGATAAAGCTGAATATTCTTGACATAACCCACCCCAAAACGTAATCAGAGAAACTTCTTTAAATTTTTGTATTAATTGGCCATCTGAAGTGATTTTGATTAGGTTTTCATAATCTTGCATAGAAAAACTGACTGGCTTTCCTGTTATACTTAATGGATTTCAAATCCAGTTATTGTCATTTGTGGTTGGAAAATATTTCATGATATCATATATATAGTAGCCCAATGTCTGTGACTCTATAACGCTGAAATGCTGGCTGTTGCCTCTGGGCGACGCTGTTGCCTCACTCACATCCTTTGCCTCCCGTCATGGTGCTCGGCTGACTTCTGTGCCGCTCAGCCGGGCTGCCGTGGGGGAGCAAGCGGCGCAAGCAACCGTTTGGCCGCCGCGGTCCCCAAATGGCCACTTGCACTGCTTGCTGGCCCGCGGTGGCCCAGCTGAGCAGCACAGAAGTCAGTCGAGTGCCACGGCAGGAGGTGAAGGGGGGGGGGGGGGGGCGCAGTGATGTACATGGCCAGGGGCCAAGGGCCTGGCCGTGTATGTCACCACCATCACGTCCTTTGCCTCCTGCCGTGGCGCTCAGCTGACTTCTGTGCTGCTCAGCCGGGCCGCTGCGTGGGAGCAAGCAGCTCAAGTGGCCGTTTGGGCACCGTGCTCTCCATGGACGAAGAGGAGGAGGAGAAGAGAACGAGAGAGTGAGAGGCAGGAGGGGGAGAAGAGAGAGACAGAGAGAGAGGCAGGAGGTGGAGGAGAGCTGGGGGAGGGGGAGGCAGTAGGAAGAGGAGAGAGAGAGAGAGAGAGAGAGAGAGAGAGAGAGAGAGAGACCGGAGGCTCAGGAGAGAAGTGTGAGATAGAAAGGGAATAGGACGTGGAGGAGAAACCTGAAAATCCCATCTTATGACGGGCTATTGGCTAGTCATATATATAGTAGCCCAATGTCTGAGACTCTGTAACGGTGAAACGCTGGCTGTTCCCTCTGGGCAGTGCTGTTGCCTCCCTCCGTGGCGCTCAACCAGGCCGCCGTGTGGCAGCAAGCAGCACAAGCGGCCGTTTGGGGTCCGCGCTCCCCATGCAGCACGGCTGCTTGTGCTGCTTGCTTCCGCCCGGCGGCCCGGCTGAGTGGTCGCAGAAGTCAGCCGAGTGCCACGGCAGGAGGCAACAACGCCGCCCAGAGGGAACAGCCAGGGGGTGGGGCCTGGACGAGCGTGCGTCTCTGACATCAGGAAAGGGCGCCCGATTCAAAAGGAGGAAAGCGGAGCAGGCACAGAGGATGTGGAGGAGACAGAGAGGAGAACGGAGGAGGCAGAGGACAGCGAGAGAGAGAGTGAGAGAGACGCAGCAGGAGGAGAAGAAGAGAAACACAGAGTGAGAGGCGCGAGGGGGAGAAGAGAAAGAGAGAGGCAGGAGGTGGACGAGAGCTGAAAGAGAGAGAGGGTGAGGCAGTAGGAGGAGAAGAGAGAGAGAGAGAGGCAGTTTGCACCGCTTGCTCCCATGCGGTGGCCTGGCTGAGCGGCACAGAAGTCAGCCAAGCGCCACGGTGGGAGGCAAAGGGGGCCGGGCGGTGATGTACATGCCCGGGGGGTGGGGCCTGGATGAGTGTGCATACCCAACGGAGACAGAGGAGAGCGGAAAGAGAGTGAGAGGCAGGAGGGGGAGAAGAGAAAGAGAGAGACGGAGAGAGAGGCAGAAGGTGGAGGAGAGCTGAGAGAGAGAGGGGGAGGCAGTAGGAGGAGGAGAGCGAGAAAGAGACACAGAGCGAGAGACCGGAGGCTCAGGAGAGAAGACCAACATGGAGGAGAGACCTGAAAATCCCGTCTTATGACGGGCTAATTGGCTAGTTTGTGTATAAATCACAAAGATGATCTGCAATATCCTGGCCAGGAAGAAGAGTACAGGAGAAAGCTTGGGGCAGAGTTGTTTGGCCAGGAGGGAGGATACAGGAGGGGGGTCTTGGGGCGGGGTGCCTGGCCAGAAGGGAGGGTACAAGAGGGGTCTTGGGGCGGGGTGCCTGGCCAGAAGGGAGGGTACAAGAGGGGACTTGGGGCAGGGTGTCTGTCCAGGAGGGAGGGTACAGGAAGGGTCTTGGGGCAGGGAGTTTGGCCATGAGGGAGGGTACAAGAGGGGTCTTGGGGCAGGGAGTTTGGCCAGGAGGGAGGGTACAAGAGGGGATTTGGGGCAGGGTGTCAGAGCAAGCTGGGAATGCAGGCTCTTGGAGGGGGGAGGGGAATGAAGGGGATATGCGTGTGGGTTCTGGGCATGAGGGGGGAGGCTTATCTGGCTTGGCACCCTGCTGCAGCAGGGAAAGCCTCCAGGCAGCATGCTCTTGTTCCTGGGGGAGGAGGGAGGGAGCTCAGTCCTCCTCTTCCCCTGCCCATGCAGCGGGGAACCCAGCACAGGTGCAACACCAGGTCAGGCTTCCCGATGGCAGGAGGGGGAGGGTGTAGAAACCCTGACCTTCCCCGCCAGATCAAACTCTGCCACTTCCCCAGCAGGTGGGGGAGGGGCGCAGGGGAGAGAGAGCAGCAGCACTTGGGGGGCAGCAGAGCCCGAGCGCACCTGGGTGGCGGGGGGGGGGGGGGGCGCAGCAGAGCCCAAGCGTGGCCCAGGTTGGGGGGGCAGCAGAGCCCGAGTGCACCCCAGGTGGAGGGGGGGGCAGCAGAGCCCGAGCCAGGTTCCACGCAGGCAGCAGTTTAAAAACGCTGAGGTCCGAGAGCAGCTCCTCTGCTCTGGCCACCCCTCCCCTTCCCTCTCCCAGCAGCAGCAGCCAGCCCCACTGCCACTGTAAAAGCTGCCGCCTGCACACTAGGAGGAGGTGGCTCCAAGGCACCGAGACAGGGCAGTCCTGCAGGGTGAGGAGGGGCTGCACCGTGCGCGGGGGTGGGGTAGCCGCAGTGTGTGGTGGGGCGGCCAAAGCCGTGCGCTCCCAGAAGCCTGTCCTCACCGGCAAAGCCCCAATGGGAGCTGCCTACGGGTTTGGCAGGGGGCGGGGGAGCAGAATTTTTTTGTGGAACCCCAGGGTTCTGCAGAGCACCATTTGGGAAACACTGGCTTAGGGTTCCCATCTTGGATGTATCTCTGGAGCTCTATGGGAAGACCCTCTAGGAGCTGTTCCATTTGCATCAAGAGAGCTAGCTCTTCCATAGTCTTCCCCTTTGCTCCTGATACCCATTCATCCCAGTTCCTTTTACTCTCATAGGCAATTTGGGACACTGTCATACCCAGTTTCTACCTTAAGGCTTTAAGGTGATGACAGGCATGTTCTGCAGTGAGCCCCATCCTAAGTCTGACCCTTTGTTTAAAAAGTTCATAGTCATTCATGTTTCCTCCAGGCATTTCAACTGCCACCTGTGTCAGGGGGTCCACTGAGCTGTGAGCTCAGCTCCTCCATGTACTGGTCTTCGGGAATGCTGTATCCAAGACAGGCTCTTTCAAACTTTCTAAGAAGGCCTCTACATCATCTTCTACCCTGTACATTGGGTGTTTCCTGGGCTGTTGAACAGTGATTGGAGCAGGATTGTTGGGTGGGATACCTGGAGTTTCCTGCCTTTTAGCTTTCTCCAACGCAACTGTGGCCTCCGCTTCAGCACGCCTCACCTGTGCTTCCGCTTGCCTTGGCCTCTAAGCCCCTCATTTTCATTTCTGCTTCCTTGTCCTTCATCCTTAGGTAGATCTCAATCTCTTTCTCAGTTAGAGATCTGCCTGCCTTAGGGGCACTCTCCCACAAAGAAGACAGTGGTGAGGGAGAAGGGTTGCCATTCACTGTTCCTGCCCCCACAATGTTGCTTCCCCCTGGCCTCACAGGGTCCTCCTCCTGTCCACCCTCCTCGGGGTGTGAGTCTTCCCCAGAGGTGGACATTTTGCCCTGATCTGAGGGTGTTTTCACCGCGGGGTGTCGCTTGGTTGCTCTAGGGCTACTCTGCCCAACCGCTAAAGCATGCACTGAACTGTTTCCTAGCTTAGCTATCCAATTGCCCGAAAAGCTAGAAAAAGAAAACAAAACACTGTGGCTGCGTCTAGACTGGCATGATTTTCCGGAAATACTTTTAACGGAAAAATTTTCTGTTAAAAGTATTTCCGCAAAAGAGCGTCTAGATTGGTCCCGGCATTATCGTTAGAACGATGCGCTTTTACGCAAAAGCGCGTCAAGATTGGTGGCGTGCTTTTGTGCAAAAGCAGAAGCCCGGAACCATTTTGAAGAGGGCAAAAGGGCACCAGCCCTTTCCGGGGGGAGGGGAGGAGGGCGGCAGGGCTGGAGCTCCATTCAGACGTGCTTAAAGGGGTCTCGCTGGACAGCCGTTTGTCTCCTGCTCCATGCGTTAGGACCTCTGGCAGCGACTGACAGCCATACCAGGTTTGGTGGTTGCCCTCTGCCTTTTGGACACCACCCTTTTGCCCCTTAGTGCTTTTTCCTGGTTTTGGTTTCTTGTGCCTTGCTTTGTCTGCCATGGAGCCACGGGTGGCCATGGGCCTGCTCTGGCCCCTGTCGTCCATTTTCGAGTGCCTGCAGCTGGTGCTCCAGGCTGATGCCCTCCTGTTCCAGGACCAGGAGGCGCAGATCGCCTTGGACTCCCTCACCAGGGAGGCCATGGAGTCCCTGTGGCATCCCCACCCCACCATGGAGAGGCCACTCTGGAGACTGGACACCAGTACAGACTGGTGGGACTGGCTGGTCCTTGGGCAATGGGACGACCAGCAATGGCTCCGGAATTTCCGCATGCGAAAGCGGACGTTCCTGGAGCTGTGTGCCTGGCGCACCCCCGCGCTCCAGAGAGCCACCACCCGGCTGCATGCACCCATCCCTGTGAAGAAGAGGGTCGCCATCGTGCTATGGAAGCTGGCCATCCCGGACAGCTACCGATCGGTGGCACACCAATTCGGGGTGGGAAGATCCACCGTCGGTGTGATCGTGATGGAGGTAAGTCCCAGGGGGAGTGGGGAGTGGGGTGGGGGGAAGGTGCTGCACTCCATGCCCAGGGGCAGCCAAGACTCCGGGCTGGGTCACCCAGGGGTTTGGGCCGTCCCTCCCTTGCACAGGCCTGGCCTGCTGGTGGGGGGGGGGGGGGCATGGGGCGAGGGGGCTCTGGTGTGTGTGTGCGTGTGCGTGTGCGTGTGTGTGTGTGTGTGTGTGTGTGTGTGCGTGCGTGAGTGAGGACAGAGGGAATCATGGGGGGGGGGGGCCCAAGGGAGCACACACTCACCCCTGCCTTATGTGATGTGTTCCCTTGTGTTTCTCTGCACCCTTCTGCAGGTCGTCCACGCCATCAATGATGTCCTGCTCCCGAGAGCGATCCGCCTGCGCGATGTAGATGCTATGCTGGCCGGCTTCGCTGCCCTCAGGTTCCCCAACTGCGGGGGGAGCCCTGGATGCAGCCCACATCCCCATCCGGGCCCTGGAGCATCGAGCAGCCCATTTCATGAACAGGAAGGGGTATTGCTCTATTGTTCTCCAGGCCCTCGTGGACCACCAGGGCCGCTTCCTGGATGTCTACGCGGGCTGGTCCGGCAGGGCACACAACGCCCGCATCCTCTACAACTCTGGACTGTTTCGCAGGCTGGAGGCGGGCGCCTACTTCCCCTGGCGGGAGTTGACTGTCGGGGATGTGCCTATGCCCATCTGCGTCATCGGGGACGCGGCCTACCCCCTGCTGCCCTGGCTAATGTGGTCCTACACGGGGCAGCCGGACCAGAACCGGGCCCGGTTCAACGACCGCCTCAACCGGGCCCGAAATCAGATGGAGTGCACCTTCGGCTGCTTAAAAGCCCGCTTCCGTTGTTTGCTCACCTGTCTCGAGATGGGTGAGCAGAATGCAACGGAGGTACTGGCCGCGTGCTGCGTGCTCCACAACATTGTGGAGCGGAGTGGGGAGGCCTTCCTCCCTGCATGGATGGCAGCCGAGGCACAGACGTTTGAACAGCCCCACACAGCTGCCATCCGCCAGGCACACCAGGATGAGGTGCGCATCCGAGAGGCCCTGACGGGCATGTTCACACAAGCCCCATAGTAGGGTCGCTTCGGTCTCCCCATACAACTCCCTCCCATCCCCTACCCTTCCCCCTCCCCTCACCTTACCTCCCCCCAGTTGTAAAGTGTCAGTTCCAAGCACATTGGCCGTCATCATGAATGTTCGTTGGGTGCGTCGGATGTAGCTAGGGTTTTTCTTTTAGTTTAGGCTAGGGTTTTAGGCCACCATCGCCTGTCCGAGCTGTCCCGAAGAACAGGAAGAGGATTCGTGGTTCATGCGGAAGGCTCGAGTCAGCGTACCCGATTCCAGTCGACTTCGAGGGATCTCCTGGCTGTTCCTCTCCTGAGGCCTGGAAGGACCAAAGGATTGAGGTTGCCAGCAACACTACAATCGTCCCTGCGTCTATACTATGTACATATTCTTTTGTGTGCGTCTTTTAACCTTTCTTGCTTGTTTGCTATCTATGTTAATATAGTTGTGGCTTAAATTTTACTTAAAAGTGTCAGTATTTATTTATGCGCCACAAACCAATGACCACTTAAAGGAATGACTGGTGATAGATACAGAATTTGGTGTCCGCATTTTGTAATCCTCTTAAATTTAGTTGGCTAATTGGCATCTCAAATCATTTATTACAGTTACCTCAAGTAACACAATAACCAACACAGTTTTGTTCTCAACTGAAAAACTTGTATGTTTTTATTTACAAGGGGGAGAGGGGGAGAAGACCTTCAACTGGCAGGGGGAGGGGGAGGAAACCTTTGAGAGGGAGGGGGAGGAGACCTTCAACTGGGAGGGGGAGGGGCTACTCCTGGGAGGGGTGGCCCCTGCGAGCGCTCCTGCGGGGGCGGACCTGGACATGGCGGGCAGGCCGCATCGGGGCAGGCTGCACGGGGAGGTGGGCAGAAGGGGCTATTGCAGGAGCGGCAGAAGGGGGCATTGCAGGAGGGGGGCATTGCAGGGGTGGCAGGAGGAGGCATTGCAGGAGGGGGCAGTGCTAGGGGAGGGATGGCGGGGGCATGGGGTAAGGCCATGCCATAATGGATGACATGGGCTATGTGGGCAGTGAGAGTGGCGATGGAGTCAGCCATCCTGGTGCACTGGGCCTGGAAGGCGGCCCAGGCCTCCTGGCGCCACTGCAGGTCCCCCTCGATGCGTTGCCTAATCGCAGCCTCAATGTGCTCGACGGCCTGCACATGGCACCGAAGGAGCTGGTCCCGGTGGCGGAGCCTCTGGCTCCGTGGTTGGGCAGCTGGGGGTGCCACTGCTGCTGGACTGGAGGGTCCCCGGCTTGTGCTTGGTTCCGCTGCAGGGAAGAGAAGAAAGGATGGGTCAGTCAGGCAGCCCGGCCACTGTCCCCACACCTCATGCCCTCCCCCCCTGCCCCCCCCATGTTGTATGTTTGCAAGGAGGACCGCCCCTGGAGTAGGGTCCTCCTCCATGTATTGTAACCACCGGTCTGTGTCCTGGCCCCATGGAGGGCGGGAGAGCGCTTGTGTTGCGTTAACCTGTGGAACTCCCTGCCGGTGGAGGCTGTGAGGCTTTGGACTAATCACTGGTGTTTGACAGGGAGTGAGATGCATCCCCACACAGTGCCTGGGAGCACATCTGGCAGAGGTGGTCTGGGCTCTCAGATCCCCATCGCATGGGATATCTCCTGGATGGAACCAGAAGAGTGACTGGGGGGTGGGGTGTCCCATCCTTGCAGCAAAACTCAGGCGGCCCTAGGGGTGGCCCGAGCGCTTCCCCCCCTTCTCCCTCCCACTATCCCTCATACACGTAGCCCAGGGACATGTGTGGCCGCAGTGGGGACTTCCCTTGGGGAGACAGCCAAGGCACCGGGAGCAGGCGAGGGGCTCAGTGGGGGGTCACGTTCACAGGGCTGTGATGCTACGGTTTACCCAGGAGCAGCTGGCTGTGCCTCAGAGCCAGGCATGGGACAGTGTGCCGTTCTGCGTACTGCACCCTTGCAGAGGTGCGGGCTCTGGCCTGAGTCCCTGGGGCCCTGGCTGGTTCCAGCCAGCATCCACCCTTCCCCCTGGTCCCGCCGAATGTGTGTGAGCAGCACAGTCCCAGGCGTGCCCTGCAGCTGCCTGCCGCAGCCACATGCCGCTCGGTCACCAGGCTGCACGTGGTTGCACGTGTTGCTTCCTGCCTAATGCTACACAGCGTGCAGCTCATGTGGCCCGAGTGACATGCTCTTCCCCTCCCCCCTCCGGGCGCCTGGCTCCCCCCCCCCCGCCCCCGCCCTTGTGAGTGCAAAGTGCAAGACTCAGCGGTGGATCCTTCCCCGGCCTCGGAGGATGCACGGGAGACGTCAGGGCTGCTGGAGGGGGCCTGCTGGGTGGCAGTGCTGGCCTCATCCTCTGATGCACTGCTGTCGTCTCCTTCCCCCGCCTCGGTGGTCCTGGTGACGGGGGGGTGCACGCTTCTGTCAACGGGCACGTCCGGGGCTTGCGGGGCTGATGGGCCCAGGATGGCATGCAGCCGGTCATAGTGGGGGCAGGTGTCTGGTCCTGCCCCCTGGCCCTCGCTGGCCCGCACATAGCCCAGGCGAAGTTCTTTGACTTTAGCCCGGACCTGTTCCAGGTCAAAGATGTCGGTGTTGCGGCGCCGGGACCGGGTGTCGCAGAGGCCCTCCTCCTCCTCCCACAGGTCCAGGAGGGTCTCCAGCTCCCCCGAGGACCACGATGGGGCTCTTCTTCTCTGGCCCCTGGGGGCCTCCTGCGCTGGGGGTGCAGGTAGCTGAATGCCCGGAGCTGCCATGCTGGGCTGCGAGGTGGCTGCTGGGCACGGCAGGGGCACTGTGGCAGACCTCAGGCCAGAGGTCTGAGGCACGCTCCTGCCACGTGCGCTCAGCAGCCTGCGGCTACTTTAAGAGCTCGGGTTACCAGGAGGTCCGGGGCTACTATGGGGTCTCCCAGCGTCCAAACAGCTTTTTTCCGTTTCGCCTGCTTTTGCGCAAAAGTCTTAGCTAGCTGTTTACAGCTAACAGTTGCGCAACAGTTTTTCGCAAAAAGGACTTTTGCCCGAACGGGAGTGTCAAAGCTTTTCCGGAAGAAGCACTGATTTCGTACATGAGAACGTCAGTGCTTTTGCGGAAAATCAAGCGACCAGTGTAGACAGCTGGCAAGTTTTTCCGGAAAAGCGGCTGATTTTCCGGAAAAACTGGCCAGTCTAGACACAGCGGCTGTATCTAGACTGGCCAGTTTTTCCGGAAAATCAGCCGCTTTTCCGGAAAAACTTGCCAGCTGTCTAGACTGGCCGCTTGAATTTCCGCAAGAACACTCACGATCTCATGTATGATCGTCAGTGTTCTTGCGGAAATACTACGCTGCTCCCGTTTGGGCAAAAGCCCTCTTGCACAAATGCTTTTGCGCAAGAGGACCAGTGTAGACAATGTGGTATTGTTTTGCGCAAAAAAGCCCCGATGGCTAAAATGGCGATCGGGGCTTTCTTGCGCAAAAAATGCTTTTGCGGAAAAGCGTCCGTGCCAAGCTAGATGCTCTTTTCCGCAAATGCTTTTAACGGAAAACTTTTCCGTTAAAAGCATTTGCGGAAAATCATGCCAGTCTAGACGTAGCCCAAGTGTAGAAGGTGAGGGCTTGCAAGAGAGCTTCAGAACCTTGCCTCTACAAGTACTGGCTACCAAAAACTTCTCCCCAGAATCACACTACATAGATTTTTGAGGAATTGCTGCCACCAGCAACTGCTTTTTATCCCTAAAAAGCAGGGGTGAACATTTGAAATCACCCCCAGGGGTACCCCAAGTTCTTTTACCCCAAAAGAACTTGAAAAGAGAAAAAAGCTACAGCTTCTGGTAGCTGACCCCTCAGTCTGAGGCATGCAGATACACACAGACAGACAGACCTCCTAGGACACAGGAATCAAATCATCACCTCTACAATGGGCAGAGGCCTCAAGGCGGCTTTCTTCTTGTCCCAGACTTTCCACACCCTCTGGCAGGAGCTGCAGGACTGGCAGTATGGCGGGGCAGCATCAAAGACCCCAGGCCAGTAAAAGTTCTGTAGTAGCCCTTGCCTGAGAGTGCTCGATTCCCTGGTGTCCCGAGAATGAGATGTCATGGGCCAGGTACAGCAGCCTGTGGCGGTACTTTTGGGGAATAACCGCCAGACCTCCCTACAGCTCCACTTCCTCTGGGGGGACCCATTCCCAGCTCAGGAATCCCCTCTCCCACAGGAACCTCTCCTGGCAGCCTTCCCCCAGGGGGTTGAGCTGCAGCAAGGCCAGCCCCATCCCTCAACTGCTGCAAGGATGGAACTTTCTGCAACTTGGCCTGGAATATAACAGCCAGGGAAGGGATGGGGACCTGTTCCCTCTCACTGCCTGTGTCCAGAGTCCCAGCCCTACTGAGCCCAGCCCCCTGGGGCCGCTTGTCTGCCAGGTTAGGGTCCTGCATGCCCCTGCAGGCTGCTCTCCCCAGGGTTAGGGCTCACTGCACCTCACCGGCTTTGCCTATGGGTCCTGTGGGGTCCTTCCAGACAATCCTTTAGGTCACCACCCATAAGCACCCCAGCAGACAGGTGCTGGTGCACCCCCACTTCCTTGGGGTCCTCTTTAGCCTTCCATTTCAGATGCACTCAGGCTACGGGCACCTTGAACGTGATCCCATCTACGCCCATCAGGGTCAAGTGGGTGTTGGGCACCACGCGATCTGGGGCCAGCGTCACCTCTGTGCCCATATCCCAGTAGTCCATCACCTTCCTCCCATCCACCTCCAGGGGCATGAGGCACTCATACTGCAGGGGCAGCCCTGCCTCTAGCCGGTACACTGAGAAACTTGCCTCTGAAGCATCAGGCCTCCCAGAGGAGCTGGCCTGAGGGGCCTCCCCCACCTGAGCTGAGAGGAGCCTGCCAGCCCTTGCCACAAAGGTAGCCTGCTCCTCCTCCAGCCCCAACCTAGTTAACCCTCGAAAGTCTCTGCTTGTGGAGTCTGTCTGGGCGTTTGAGGCACTGAGTCTCTGATTGCCCCTTTGCCCACAGTGATGGCATGTCGGGTCCTGCAGGTTTCCTTGGGCTGGCTGGTCTGCCCAGGTACTGGCTGTCCCTGTAAGGGGAAGTTTGCTGGGTCCCCACTTCTGAAACCCCCAGTGGGCACCTCTCCCTGTGGCACAGCTCTGAGCCGGTCTCTGCAGGATTCCCCTTCACACCCAGACCAGCTGTCTGTAAACTCATCTGGGAGCCGGCCTGGACTGGAAGCTGGAGCACCTGCCCAGTGCTTCAGCCACAGTCTCAGGTCAGGTGGGCAAATTTCAAAGAGCTATTCCAGAATCATCAGCTTAACCAGGTGTTCTGGTGTCTGGGCCCCAGCCTTGAATACTCACTTGTAGACGTATTGTGTCATGTGGGAGGCCAGGTCTACATAGGTCTCCTCGGGGCCCTTCTGTGCACTCCGGAACTTTTTCCTGTACGCCTCAGGGGCCAGCTAAAACTTGTACAGCAGGGCTTGTTTGACCCATTCATAATCCCCCTGCAGCAGCCCCTCCAGCTGGCCAAGTACCCTTCAGCCTTCTGATCCAGTAAGGGGATGAGGTGCTGGAACCAGCTGGGGGGACCTGGTGCAGCTCACAGGCTCGCTTGAAGGAATTAAGGAATCCATCCAGGTCCCCAGTGTCCTTACACTGGGACAGCACAGACCTCTCAAAGTGACCTGCAGTCCTGGGCTCCCTGGGCCCCTTCCCACTCATCACAACCAGGGCCTCTCTCCTTCTCCCTTCTGCCGTGGCCCCCTCCTGCTGCCATTGTATCTCAGTCCTCACACTCCTTCTCCTGTTCCTGCCACTCCTTATCATGGTCCTCCAATTCCTTTAGCCACAGCTCAATCTCCAGCCATCTCAGATCCGCTGAGGGGCACCCTACCCGGGATGAACCGCTGCTGGCCAAGTATGTCCTGGTGAGCAGAGTGTCTGGCTGGCAGTCTCCAGCCCTTTCTTCTGCTTCAGATCCTGAAACGCTCTTGGGGGTGTCTGCCTGTTCCCAGCTGGGACAGGATGTCCCCCTGCAACAATCATTCTCTTCCAGCTGGGCAATTATCTGGGTGAATTTGGTAAATTTCCCAATAGGCAGCCCTCTTTCCTTGCACAGCTCCACAACACTTGGTTTAAGGAGTCGGTTGTAGGCCAGCTCCCTGCTGTTCCCAGGGGTACAGACTCACAGGCTGATGCTGCAGTGCCCCACCATTCCCAGGAAGAACCCCTTCAGTGTGCCAGTATCCTTGAGCATCACTCCCCCCGGGGGGCTATATCATAGACCTCTCTGCCTCCTGGGACCACTTCCCACAGTCCGTAGGGGAACCTCTCCTGGGGAACACTCCTTCTCAGAGACCACACTTGGGTTAGCATAGGCCCCTCCGTTTCCTGGAACTGCTTCTCACTGCCTCCAGCATGTCTGGCTCTTGCAAGCCCCCCTTCTTTCTACTGTGTCCAGTCACTTACTGCTGGACGCTTCGTCCACTGTTGCCACCACTGTCATGGGATGTGGGGGAGTCCCGAGGCCCTGCACCCCCATCTGCAGCCAGACGGGACTCTCAGCAAGTAGGCAGAACAGAAGGTTTATTCGTTGAAAGGGTCACAGCGCAGCATAGGATTGATATTAACACAGGGACCAAGAGAAGCCAGTATCATTCCTCTTGGGGAGAAGAGGGTCCCAGGCCCTTCTTCCCCCTTCCTGCTCTAAGGCCCTTCTCTCATCCTAAACCAGCCCAGACTGACCCTTCTCCCATGTCCTGGTCCCCAGATTACAGTCAGAGCCACCTACCTTTTGTCTCCCTTCCTGGGCAGAAGGTGTTATCTCCTATTTTCTGGCCCTCAGGCGCGAGAGGCTGAATATACTTCTTCAGTGTGTGTCATGCTCCCTCTTCCTCCAGACAGTGTTTCAGTGCCCAGGGAAAATGAGGTATGCACACCCACACAGTCACCACAGACTAGCAGGAATCACATGCAGCATGAGAAAGCAAACAGAATTAATACAATACCAACCATATCACAGGGGGTTGGAAGTTCGGGGTCTCATGGGGAGGAGTAGGGGTTATGGGGGGGCAGGGTCTCAGTGGGGGTGTGAAGTCTTGGCAGGGGAATGGAGGAATGGGAGTGTGGGGTCTCAGGGGGTATGAGTGAGGGTGGCTCTGCATGTGGGGTCTTGGCAAGGGAGTGAGAGAGGGGGCTGGGCCTGTGGGGTATTGGTGGGGGTGAGAAGGATAGGATGTGGGATATTGGCAGGGGGTGAGGTGGATGGGGCTGTGGGGTCTCAACGGGGTGTGTGAGGGGGATGGGTCTCAACAGGAGGTTGAGGGAGAATGGGGGTGCATGGTGTCAGCATGGGGCATGAGTGAGTGGGCTAGAGGTGCAGGGTGTTGGAGGGGGAGGTGTTGAGTTAGGGGGCTGGAGGTGTGGGGTCTTGGTGGGGATTAAGCAGGACGGAGGTGTGGGACACAGGTGGAGAAGAGTGAGGGGGCTGGATGTGTGGGTATTGGCGGGGGAGTGAGAGGGTGGGGGGGTGGGGTCTCAGCAGGGGGTAAGAATGGAGGATGAGGGTGTGAGGTCTTATCGGGGGGTGAGGGGCTGGGGGTGCAGGGTCTTTATGGGGGACTGAGTGATGGGGCTGGGGTGCGTGGTCTCAGCGGGGGGAAGGGGATGAGAGGGAGCTAAGCATGCAGGGTCTCATCCGGAGTTGAGTGAGGGGGCTGACATGTGGGGTCTCAGTGGGTGTGTTAGTGAGGGCACTGGGGGTGCAGGGTCTGGGCATGAGAGGGAGCACTTACTTGCTTTCCCACTGCTGCCAGCACTATAGCTCTGGGACCACCTTGTGCTGCCCCCATTGTCTAGGGTCTCGTTGGGCAGTATGAGTGAGGAAACTGGGTGTGTGGGGTCTTGGTGGGGGTGTGATATGGCTGGCGGTGCATGGTGTCAGCAAGGGCATGAATGAGAGGGCTGGGCATGCGGGGTTTCGGGGTTGAGCGAGATGCTTCAGGGTGCAGGGACTTGGAGAGTGAGTGAGGGGGCTGGGATGTGGGGGGGTCTTGTTGGGAGTATGAGTGAGGGTGCTGAGGGTATGGTGTGTCATCAGGGAGGTGAGTGAGGGGATGGTGGCACTGGGGATGTGGTGTGTTGGCTGGAGTTGATTGAGGGGCCTCAGGGTGTGAGGTCTTGGGAGGGGGGAAGGAGGGACTAGGGGTATGGGGTCTCTGCAGAGGGGTGACTGTTGTGGCTGGGGGGGTGTAGGGTGTTGTCAGGGGGTGAGCATGGGGGCTGGAGGTGCAGGGTGCTGGCAGGGGTGAATGAGAGTGCTGGGGGCATGGGGTGTCATCGAGAGGGTGAGTGAGGGGCTGCATATGCAGGGTTTCTGGGGGGGGAAAGTGACATGGCTGGGGGTGCGCAGTGTCAGTGGGGGCCTGAGTAAGATGACTGGGCAGGAAGGGTGTTGGTGAGCAGAGGGGGTGAGGTGGCTGGGAGCGTGGGGTCTTGGTGCCAGAGTATGAGTGGAGGGGCTGGGGGTATGGTGTGTGCTTGGGGGGGGGGGGTGTGAGTGAGGGCACTGGGTATGCGGGGTGTCAGTGGAGGTATAATTACAAACTGGAAGAGTCCTAGTTGACACAGAAACAGATGGTGCCATCAGGTTTTGGTACGAGTACCACTGGACTGCACTAAGGGCTTTGGGATTTTTCAATAACCCCCAAGTCTAACATGGCCCAAACCTCCTGTTCTAGGGCCCCCTGGAGCTTTTCGAGAACTTGATAGGTCTTGTGTTGGGGTTTAGCTGCCTCAGTTGTCCAGATCTGGTGCGCCACCAGATGTGTTCGATCCAGTAGCGAGGAAAAAGAGATCACTGAAATGTTTCAGCAAGTTCCCAGTCTGCCATTGCAACCGTGGAGGTAGGCAGTCCACCATGGGTATGTCAGCAGGGCCTGCTTGGGGTTGCACTTCGGGGCCTAAATCCTGTGGTACTTCCTAGGGGGGGGGTCTATGAACAGGGCCTTTTGTGCTCTCCAGGGTTTTAATAGATTCACGTGAAAAATCTGTTTCTCCTTTTTCTTATCTGGACAACAGATTTCATAGTCCACCTCTCCCACTTGGTGTATAACTTCATAAGGGCGCTGCCATTTGGCCAGGAGTTTGTTCTCAGAGCTGTTCCCAGCAGCAAGACCCGGGATCCCAGCTGATAGTACCTTTAACGGGCCCCTTTATTATAATGGTGAGCCTAGGTTTGTTGGGCTTTCTCTAGATTTTCTTGGGCAAATTTCATCACCTGGCCTAGCTGCTCCCATGTCTCCACCATGTACTGGATTATGTTTTGGGACTGGGAGGCTAGCTCTTCCCAAGTCTCTTTGAGCAGGTCCAATTATCCCTCTAGGTCATCAACCATATAACAGTTCAAAGGGCAAAAAGCCTGCTGAGGTCTGGGGTACCTCCCATACTGCAAACACCAAATACAATAGTAGTCGGTCCCAATTACAAAGGTCTGTATTCACAAATTTTTTCAACACATTCTTTAGGGTCTGTGATGTAGTGGGGGGGGGGGGGTACCTTGCTGGTTGCTATGCTGGGCAGTGGGTTGTGAGTGACCTCCACTGGCTGCTGGCTGCAGCACGGCCCAGCAGGGCAGGGGATGAGTCATTATGCAAGGGGGCTTCAAAACTCGTCAGACAGGTATCTCCCATGGAGCGGAACAATGGGAAGAAGAGGAGTGGAGCCCTGGCTGGGGGCAGGGCTGGAAGTGAGTTAGTTAGGGTTTCTGTCTGGGATCATGGAGGAGACAGCCTAAGGAAAGGGGCTGGAATTTAGGGGCCCAGCATCCCCCATCTCAAGGGGGGCTGAGGCATCCTAGGCCCGGTTCCTGTAACCAGATGACATCTGTGCTGTGCTGTATCGTGGAGAAGCAATAAACTCCCTCTATTCTACTGGCTGGTGGAGTCTGTCCGTGCCATTAGGGTGGTGTCAGGGGTGGGATGCACTGCACCCCGTGGATGGAGCTCCCAGCAGCAAGTGACAAGGTGCAGTAAAAGCAAGGGCCTTAGAGCCAGGCGTGCTGGAGACAGAGCGAATCGTGGATGCTACAGCACTAGGCCGGTGAGTCCGCACCAAGGGGACTGGCGGGGATATGGCCTACGCCCAACTCCTGAAGGCAGAGCTCGTGGGGCTAGGCAGAGAGAGGGGCCTTCCCATGGGAAAGGCAACCAAGGCCCAACTGATTGCCCAGCTGGAGAAGAATGACCAGTCCCGGGGCCAAAATCTTGTCCCCGTGGGGAGCAGCCAGACCCACCCTGGGAGCGTGTCAGGCTCTGAGAGGGGGCGGAGCACTGGAGGGCGCCGGAGAGACCGGACTGCCTCCCAGGGAAGCCCTGCAAGCCGTAGCCCATCAAGGGCAGGGGCCAACTCAGCGGAGCTGCGGCGGCTGGAGATCCAGCTGCAGATGAAGGAATTGGAAGTCCAGGACCGTAGAGAGAAGCAACAGCATGAGCTGGCCATGGCAGAGCAGAGAAGCGGCGGGTGGCCCAATTGAAGCAGTGGGTGCCCAATGGCCCAGAGCAGCCAGACGCTTGGAGAAGCTCGTGGTGGCCCAATTGAAGGATGTGGGTGACATAGACGGGTTCCTCAGCTCCTCTCAGAGGGCCTGTGGACTGCAGCAGGTCCCCCCAGCTGACTGGCTACAGGAGCTCATCCCTGCACTGAACCAGGAGGCTGCTGGGGTGCTCAATCAGCTAGAGGACCTACAGCCAGGGGACTACAACCGAGTCAAGGAGGCCCTGCTGCACAAGTTCGGGCTGACCCCCGAGACGTACAGAAAGAAGTTCTGGGGGGTGCAGAAGGAGCCACGGGAGACCTATGTGGATCTGGCCTCCCGTCTGGTGCAATACTGCCGCAAGTGGGTGTCTGGAGTCAGGGGACCCCGATGCGCCTCCACAGGGTCCAATTAAACCTCTCCACCAGGCCATCCATTTGAGGATGGTAAACTGAGGTTATACTTTGAGGAGTGTCCAGCAGATCTAGAGAAGTGATTATTCCCCTTTATTTAATGCTAGTGAGGCCACATCTGGAATATTGCATCCAATTCTGGGCCCCCCACTACAGAAAGGATGTGAACGCACTGGAGAGGGTCCAGTGGAGGGCAATCAAAATGATTAGCACTTGACCTACGAGGAGAGGCTGAGGGATTTGGGCTTGTTTAGTCTTCAGAAGAGACTAAATTTGATAGCAGCCTTCAACTTCCTAAAGGGAGGTTCCAAAGAGGATGGAGAGACGCTGTTCTTAGTACTGACAGATGGCAGAACAATGAGCAATGGTCTCAAGTTTCAGTTGAAGAGGTCTAGGTTGGATCTTAGGAAAAACTATTTCACTAGGAGGGTGATGAAGCACTGGAATGGGTTACCTAGAGAGGTGGTGGAATCTCCATCTCTAGAGGTTTTTAAGTCTCGGCTTGACAAAGCCCTGACTAGGATGATTTAGTTGGGATTAGTCCTGCTTTGGGCAGAGGACTGGACTCGATGACCTCCTGAGGTCTCTTCCAGCCCTATGGTTTTGTGATTCTAACAGTCATGACATAAAATTGCTCCCCTGGTCAGTCAGGATTTCTGTAGGAAGGCCCACCCAAGAGAAGAGGCATACTAGCTCAGTGGCCAGGGTTTGTGCCCTTATTGAGTGCAAGGGGATTGCTTCTGGGTAGCGTGTCCTGTAGTCTACAATGACCAGTATATGTTGGTGGCCCCAGGCACTTCTCGAGGGGACCCACAATATCAACCCCTATTCTTTTGAAGGGTGTACCTACAAGGGGTAAGGGTATCAGGGAAGCCCATCCTGAACCCTTGGGTGCTACTAGTTGACAATCTGGACATGATGTACAGAAATCCAAAGCCTCTTTATAGACCCCTGGCCAGAAGAATTGAGCCAATAAGTGGGCTAAGGTCTTCTCCCACCCCAGATGGCCAGCAGAGGGGACTGAGTGGACCAAATGCAGAACTGCTCTCCAGGCCTCCTGAGGCACCAAGAGTTAGTAGCTGATCTCCCCCATGTTTGGGTCCTTGTCAGCTCAATAGAGCAGGACTTTCCTGAGCTCAAAGTGAGGGAACTGGGAGGCTGGAGCTTCCTGGGCAACGATGATCCGGGAATATGTCTCTCTCAAGGTTTCGTCTTCTTTTTCGTCCTCAGACAAAATCATGAGCTAGTTAAATATTCCAAATCTACCTTGGAGAGGGGACCCTCTTGCGAAGGTTGCCCTGGGTTGGAGGGCATGTCCCCTACTTTGGAGGGGGCGTCATCTCCTTGCTGAGACAATTCCTTTTCTGGCTCAGATCTCCCAGCCAGGTGAGTTTGGAGCCATTCTCTACCCTCTTTCCAATGCCTCTGGTGGGATATCCCCGCCTTTTCAGGGGAAGCAGGTGTGGCCGCACGTCGGGGTCCCCCGACTCCTGCACCCCCATAATGGCACGGACAGACTCCACCAGCCAGTAGAATAGAGGGAGTTTATTGCTTCTCCAGGATACAGCACAGGATGCCTCAGCCCCCCTTGAGATGGGGGATGCTGGGCCCCTAAATTCCAGCCCCTCTGGGCCCTAGGCTGTCTCCTCCATGATCCCAGACAGAAACTAACCCACTCACTTACAGCCCTGCCCCCAGCCAGGTCTGGCCTCGCCCCCTTCCTTTCCATTGTTCCGCTCCATGGGAGATACCTGTCTAACGAGTTTCGAAGCCCCCTTGCATAATGACTCATCCCCTGCCCTGCTGGGCCGTGCTGCAGCCAGCAGCCAGTGGAGGTCACTGACAACCCGCTGCCCAGCATAGCAACCAGCAAGGTACCCCCACTACGTCACAGTTCTCCCCCCTCCGAGAGCGAACTGAGCAGGGTCACTCCGCTCGTGACCTAGGGAAGTTCGGGTCCTCTGTGTGGGAACCCGCCCTGGGGCATGGGTGCTCCCCTTGACTTGGGCCGGCCATGGCGATGCCCTGCAGGGGCCAGCTTTCCCCTGTCCCGTTGCTGCACAGCTCCGGGGGGGCCGGCACGGGCCCGTCTTCGGTGGCTGTACCAGCCCTTCCACTGCCCTTGATCTCTGTCCTGGGTCTCTCTGGCTGGGCCCATGAGCCCAGCGAGCTTTTCCCAGAAAGCCAGGACATCTTTCACCCCCGACGCTCCATCCAGGGAGGTCTTCCCCTCCCATAACTCTCTCAGCAAGCCCAGGGGGTCCTCTATACGGGGTAGGGGCCCCCAAGCAGCTTTCCTCCCGTCTTCAGCCTTCCCGCCCCTCTGGCAGGAGTTGCAGGACTGGCAGTACCGCTGCACGGATGCAAATATCCCTGGCCAATAGAAGTGTTGGAAAAGCCTCAGCCGGGTGCTCTGGATCGCCCAGTGGCCCGCAAAGGGGATGTTGTGGGCCAGATACAGCAGCTTGTGGCGATACCTTTGGGGGACAACCCAACGACCAGCTGCCGCTGGAACCCCCACTCCCCTACCTTCCCGGGGGGAAGCCATTCCCGGTACAGAAATCCCCTCTCCCACCGGAACTTCTCCTGGCAATCTCCCCCCAGGGGTTGAACTGCGACCAGGTCAGCCCGGTCCCTCAGGGCCTGCAAGGAGGGATCTGCCCGCACCTCCGCCTGGAATTCAGCAGCTGGTGCTGGGACAGGGGCGTGTTCCCCCCCACTGCCTCGGTCCGACTCCATGTCTGCTGGGATGAGGCCCTGGGCCCCCTGTTGGGGAACCTCCTCGAGTTCCGGGGTGCCAGCCCCTCGCTGGCTCTGGCTACGAGTGGTGACCAGAGTCCTGTGGGGTCCGTCTGGCCACTCCTCTAGATCACCCCCCATCAGCACCTCCGTGGGCAAGTACGGGTGCACCCCCACTTCCTTGGGGCCCTCCCTGGCTAGGGGTACCTTAAATGGGGTCCCGTCTATACCCCTCAGGGTCAGCTGAGTGTTGGGTAGCATACGGTCTAGGGCCACTATGTCAGGTCGGGCCAGCGTCACCTCCGCCCCCGTGTCCCAGAAACCCGTCACCTTCCTACCATCCACCTCCAGGGGTACGAGGCACTCGCTCCGCAGGGGCCGTCCTGCCCCCACCCGGTACACGGAGAAATCCGCCTCCCGAGGGTCAGACCTCCCAGGGGAGGTGCACTGAGCATCCTTCCCCCCACTCTGAGCTGAGGTTTGCCTGCCAGCCCCTGCCTCTGGGGCAGCCTGCCCTTCCTCCAGCCCAGCCAGTTAACACTGGAAAGTCCCAGGTCATGGGACCTGGTGCACTGAGCCCTCTTGTGGCCTTTTTGCCCACAGCGATGGCAAGTTAGGCCCTGCGGGCCCCTTTGGGCTGTCTCTGTCCAGGCCCTGGCTGGTTCTCTGGGGCGCAGACGACTTGTCTCTTGGGCTCGCCTCGTAGATGACTCTCTCCGTCGCTCAGCCGAGATCCGGTCTCGGCGCGATTCCCTCTCTCTCCGGGACTCCCGTTCACACCCGGACCGGCTCTCTGTGAACTCGTCCGCCAGCCTCCCGGCTTCCTGGGGGTTCTCTGGCCTCAGGTCCTTGAGCCACAGCCTCAGGCTGGGTGTGCATGCTTCATAGAACTGCTCCATCATGATCAGCTTGAGCAGGTCCTCTGCGGTCTGGGCTCTGACTCCAGACACCCACTTGTGGCAGTATTGCGCCAGGCGGGAGGCCAGATCCACATAGGTCTCCCGTGGCTCCTTCTGCACCCCCCGGAACTTCTTCCTGTACATTTCGGGGGTCAGCCCAAACTTGTGCAGCAGGGCCTCCTTGACTCTGTTGTAATCCCCTGGCTGTAGTTCCTCCAGTTGATTGAGCACCCCGGCAGTCTCCTGGTTCAGTGCAGGGATGAGCTCCTGTAGCCAGTCAGCTGGGGGGACCTGTTGCAGTCCACAGGCCCTCTCAAAGGAGCTGAGGAACCCGTCTATGTTGCCCACGCTTCTCCAAGCGTCTGGCAGCCGGGGGCTCTTGGGGCCCGTCTGCACTCGGCGCAGCCGGGGCCCTAACGCTTCTCCGCTCTGCCATGGCCAGCTCATGCTGTCGCTGCTCTCTGCGGTCCTGAACTTCCAATTCCTTCATCTACAGCTGGATCTCCAGCCGCCGCAGCTCCGCTGGGTTGGACCCTCCCCTGGGTGGACTATGGCTTGCAGGGTTCCCCTGGGAGGCTGTCCCGTCTCTCCTGTGGGTTCCACTGCTCCGCCCACCCTCAGCGCCTGGCACGCTCCCGGGGGGGTCTGGTTGCTCCCCACTGGGACAGGATCCCAGCCCTGTGGCTGGTCATTCTCTTCCAGCCAGGCAATCAGCTGGGCCTTGGTTGCGCTCTGCACAGGCAAGCCCCTCTCTCTGCACAGCTTCACCAGCTCTGCCTTCAGAAGTTGGGTGTAGGCCATCTCCCCACTGGTCCCCTCGGTGCAGACTCACCAGTGTAGTGCTGCAGCACCCCACGATTCTCTGGAACCGCTTCGCTCTGTCTCCAGCACGCCTGGGTCTAAGGCCCTTGCTTCTACTGCGCCTTGTCACTCGCTGCTGGGAGCTCCATCTGCGGGGTGCAGTGCATCCCACTCCTGACACCACTGTGGCGGCACGTCGGGGTCCCCCAACTCCTGCACCCCCGTAATGGCACGGACAGACTCCACCAGCCAGTAGAATAGAGGGAGTTTATTGCTTCTCCAGGATACAGCACAGCACAGATGTCATCTGGTTACAGGAACCGGGCCTAGGATGCCTCAGCCCCCCTTGAGATGGGGGAGACTGGGCCCCTAAATTCCAGCCCCTTTCCTTAGGCTGTCTCCTCCATGATCCCAGACAGAAACCCTAACTAACTCACTTCCAGCCCTGCCCCCAGCCAGGTCTGGCCTCGCCCCCTTCCTTTCCATTGTTCCGCTCCATGGGAGATACTTGTCTGATGAGTTTCGAAGCCCCCTTGCATAATGACTCATCCCCTGCCCTGCTGGGCCGTGCTGCAGACAGCAGCCAGTGGAGGTCACTGACAACCCGCTGCCCAGCATAGCAACCAGCAAGGTACCCCCACTACGTCACAGCAGGCCCTTCCCATAGGTCTGAGTTCACTATGAGAAATAGTTCCTCTAATATCTGGGATGCTGGGACCTCTGGATTAGAGGAGCCGTCTGGTGAAAGGAGCAACGAGGGAAACTGTTGCCAATCTCTGCCAATTATGACTTTTCAGGGAAGGTGTTTTTCTTTGCCAACCCAAATCCTTGCCTTGCAGTGCTTCACCATCAATTGGACCCATGCTATGGGGTAGGAGTGCATATCCCCATGTACACTGGTCACTTTTAGGGGGACGATCATATTGTAGGGTGCTAAGGTCAGAGTTTGGGAGCACCCTGAATCTATCAGTTTAAGCAGCATATGTTCGCCCCACCCCCCCACAGTGACTGGAACCACATAGGCCTTATGCTGGTGGTCAGGCCCCCAGGTCAAAACCTCCACAAGTTTTGGTAACCCCACAATTTAAAAAGTCACACTCCATGATGGGGCACAACCTGCTGAAATGTCCATGCTTTCCACAGCGGCAGCATAGCAATGGTCCCAGAGTGGGACCCACCTGACTGTCTCCTTCGGTCACCTGGGACAAGACTTTGTGATGGCTGGGGAGAAAGGGACCCCTGTAGGATATGAGGCTCCCTGATGGCATCTCGAGGGACATCACTTCTTCCTCATTTCGGTCCCTAGGGCACCTCTTTCCATGCCAAGGCTGGGTCTTCAGGATGAGGCTGGGTAGATTTGCTAGGCAAGGAAAAAGTCCTCGGTGCTCTGGACTGTAGCAGCAAGCAAGTCCAGGTCGTGCTGCCGTACCCAGGTTTGAATTGATGTCAGCAAAATCTCCAAAACTATGGAGTTCATGATCTCGGAGGCTGTGCAGGCTGGAAAAGATTCTGTATGGAACCAGTGTTGATATGTCTTAGGGCACACTCCCAGATGATCTAGGATGGCAGCTTTCACTGTCCCGTAGTTAGCTGTGGCCCCCTTGTCCACAGCTCGGTAAGCTGCCTGGGCCTCCCCGGAGAGGAATGGTGCCAGGCAGACAGCCCAAGTAGTTCTTTCCCAGCCAGTGGTTGTGGCTACACACTCAAAGGTGACTAAGTAAGCCTTTGGATCATCATGTGGCCCAAGCTTGACCAGCAGTATCGCAGGTCCTGAATTTACTGGAATAGTGGGAACTGGGACACTGCCTCCTGAAATAGGTGTTCCCACTGTTGCCTCTGCTAGTGGAGCTGAAGTACCTCCAGGAGTATATGCTGTCACATTCCCTGGGCCACTTCCCAAGGAAGCTGTTCTGTCCAGCCATTTATCTTGGGCCTTGTGGTCAAGTCTTCCCTGTCCAGGGTTCTGCAAGGGTTGCTGTTGACTGACCAGCTAGTCTGCAGCCATGAGACCTGGTTCCAACCAGGTCCAATGTCCAGCTCCCACTCAGAGCTGTCTGGAGTGCTGCTATTCTCCCAGTCAGCCCTTAGATCTGCCTGGGTCAAGCTCCAGGAAGGAACTACCAAACCCTGGCCTAGCAGCTTCTTTTATATCGGCCTGCTGCACCCTGATTGGCTGCAGCAGAGGCTTCCACTTTATTCTGCTTGGAGGACCTCTCTTCTGCTCCTGTTGCTGGGCAGGGTGTGGAAAGGCCTCCAGCAGGGATATTGGGGCCTTTTCCATGCCATCACAGATGGGTATGACGGTGGGGGCTTGGGTTGCAGGGTCTCCTCGGGGAGTATGAGGAGGCTGGGGTTGGAGTTTCAGTAGGGGAATGAGTGAGGGGGTTGGGAGTGCAGGATGTCAGTGGGGTGTGTGAGGGGGCTGGAGGTGTGGGGAGCTGACGGAGGAGTGACTGAGGGGGCTGGGGATGTGAGGTGTTGGCAGGGGCTGAGTGATGGGGCTGGGGGTGTGTGGTCTTAGGAGGAGGATGAGTGAGAGAACTGGGCATGCAGGGTCTCATCTGGGGGGTAAGTGAGGGGATTGGGGTGCGGGGTCTTGGCTATGGATGTAATTGACTAGTCAACTAGTCTATAACCCGATAAGCATAATCTTATCAGATAGTCAAATAGTCACTGGACTAGTTGCTTCCCCTCCCCCCTTGCTGCCTCTATCAGAAAGAGGTAGCAAAGGGGCGGAGAGTAGCAGAGGGAGCAGGATAGCAAGCACCCTCCTTATTGACTAATTGAGTAGTGGATGGAAATTCCATTGACTACACAATTAGTTGATTAATAAAAATTTAACATCCCTAGTCTCAGCAGGCTGAGTGAGGGGTCTGGGTGTATGTGGTTTCAGTGAGGGTTGAGTAAAGGGGCTGGGGATGCAGGGTTTCATTGGGGGTATGAGGTAGCAGGCTGGGGTTGCAGGATCTCTTCAGGGAGTATGAGTGAGGGAGCTGGAGGTGTGGGGTGTCTTTGGGGGATCTGAGTGAGGGGGCTTGGGATGCAGGATGTCATCAGGTGGGTGAGTGAAGGTGCTGGGGACATGGGGTGAGGGGATTGGGGGTGTGGAGTATCGACGGGGGTAAATGAGGGGGTTCGGGATGTGGGGTATTGTCGGGGGTTACTGAATGTGATGTAGTGGGGATTGTCTTCACTCTTGTAGTCACTTTATTCATTCTGGTTTTGAATTCACTGTTTGCTTTGTGTTGTGATTCTACTGTGCCGTGCTGTCCTGTAGTAACTCTATGTGTGTGAGTGTGTGCCTCAGTTTCCCTGGCTGCAGTAACTCTGTGTATGTGTGCATGCCTCAGTTTCCCTGGCACTGCAACACTATATGGATGAGGAGGGGAAGGTTGGGCATGAATCAGTGTGGAAGAATGTTCAGACTCTCACATCCTGAGGACCAGGTGACAGCCATTAACACATTGGGCCCTGGAATCTGAACAAGGGATGGGTGGGGTTGTCTAGAGATCTGGGACCCGTTGCTCAGTGTGTGAGTTAATTTTTCCAGCTGGTTTAGGGAGAAGGGAGTCTAGCTGGCTTGGGGGGCTGGGCTCTAGGCCCCCCTATCCCGAAGATGGATTGTACTGAATGCTCTTTGTTCCTGTAACAAGTCTGAGCCATGCTGTGTCCCTGTCAACAAATAAACCTTCTATTCTACTTGCTGCCTTACCGTCACATCTGACTGCAGATGGGGGTGCAGGGCCTGGTGACTCCCCTCTGTGACAGTGAGGGGGCTGGGGTGTGTGGGATCTTGGCGGGGATGTAAGGGGGCTGGGGTGTGGAGTCTCTAGGGGGGTTGGGTGACGTGGGCTGGGGGTGCGGGGTCTCAGGAGGGAGGTGAGTGAAGGGGTTTGGAATCTCAGTGGGGGATTGAGTTAAGGGGATGGAGGTATGCGGTCTCGGGAGGTTGGTGAATGAGGGGGCTGGGGATGCGGGGTCTTGTTGGGCAGTATAAGTGAGGGTGTTGGGGTGTTGGTGGGGTGGTGAGTGAGGGTGCTGCGGATACTGGGTGTGGACAGGGCATAAGGGGGTTCAGGGCGTGGGATGTTGGTGGGGGCTGGGGATGCAGGGTCTTGGTGGGGGTATGAGTGAGGGGGCTGTGGCTGAGGCAGTGAGTGAGGGGGCTGGAGGTGTGGGGTGTCAGCGGGCGGTGAGTGGGCTGAGGGTGTAAGGTGTCGGCAGGGGTTGAGTCGGCAGGGGCCTCAGGGTGTGGAGTGTCTGCAGGGGAGTGAGTGAGGGTGCTGGGGGAGCTGGAGTTTAGTGCTGGAGCTGTTAAATAGTCCATACGGACTAAGGATCCAGGTGCAGCCTTACTGATTACCAACAAAAACAGGCTGGTGCTTAGGATCTTTGGGGCAACGAAATGAAGCTACCACTGGGGGAGGGAACTCCCAACAGAACGTGCCTGGTGGGGCTAAGGTGGGGTGAATCGAGAGGGTGGTAAGGGTGGGAACCCGGGAAATAGGGCGCAGCTGTCGGTACACGTCCAAGCCCCAGTCGGTCCCGTTAAGCGGGTCCGACATATTTAGAAAAATGGGCTGAACTAAAAATGGCGCGTCAGTGGCTGAAAGTATAGGGCGGATGCAGACGATGCAATTGGTGAGGTTGCTGGTGACCGCATACGCAGTGGCCCAAAGCTCCACAGTGTTGGTGACACTTTTCTGGCTCTCTCCGGATGGTAGGGTCGCGAACAGCATCTATGATAAAACACATGGTGGCTCAGTTACCATGGAACTGGCCCAAGTCAGTTAGTTGCGTCTGCTTAACCAGTTATGGTGGGCCAGCAGCTGGCACCCAGAGTTGCTAACCAGCACCCAATACGTATTGGGGTACTTGGTCAGACCCTGGATGACGGCCTGCTGTGGATGCTGTTTCCCATCATGGGCGGGGATGCAGACCCATACTGGGTCATCTGCTTTGAATCGGGGTGTCCATGGCCCTTGAGGCTGGGGCTTAAGGTCCGGCCACCGGCTGCACTGCTCATTAAGGTTGATTAGCACAGGCTGCAGGTGGAGGTGCCAGCTCTTAAAGTCGCTTCCTTTCAAGGAAGTGCAGAGGGCAGTCTTTAGGATCCCGATTTTACGCTCCACCCTGCCATTACTTTGGGGATGATACTGCAAGTGGACGTGGTGAGCGATGTTAAACTATAGGAAAAACTGCTGTAGTGCATTTGACTGGAATGGGGGGCCCCCATCAGTTTGAACTTGTCTGGGCACTCCCCAGTGGCCAAGAGCTCCAGCAAGGCATTAGTAAGCATGCTGGCCGTGGCGCGGTGTAAAGGCTTGCACCATAAGGCTTGCAGGGCTTAAACTGCAACAAGGGAGGTTTAGGTTGGACATTAGGAAAAAGTTCCTAACTGTCAGAGTAGTCAAACACTGGAATAAATTGCCCAGGGAGGTTGTGGAATCTCCATCTCTGGAGATATTTAAGAGTAGGTTAGATAAATGTCTATCAGGGATGGTCTAGACAGTATTTGGTCCTGCCATGAGGGCAGGGGACTGGACTCGATGACCTCTTGAGGTCCCTTCCAGTCCTAGTATTCTATGATTCTATGATTCTATGTTTGGCGGGACCCAAGATCTACAACCACAACGCCCTTTGGGTACCGGGAAGGGGTCCAATGAAATCAACTTACCACACCTGACCCGGTACAAACTTTTCAGCGGAAAAGGCCCCCGCACAATGGGATACTGTACCCATGTGTTTATGCTCCTGGCATTTTGGACACTGGTGCACCGCCTGCCTCCAGCTAGCGACCGTAAGATTGGGAGGACCTACGCAAGCGCGATTATAACGGCGGTAGTTTTTGTCTGTGCAAAAGTGTCCCCACTCTTCGTGGAGCCAGATGGCCAGGGGTTCGGTGCTAGGAGGCTCGCCTTTGTCATCATTGGGGATCATAGCACTGACAGTGCTTACGCTAGCCTCCTGCAACCTGGAATCTAAGAAGGCGTGGGCCCAATGTGTATCTGGTTTGTGTGAGGGGCAGTGGACTATAAAGCAGCGCCGATAATGCTGATGGGCCATGGTAAGTAAGGGTTTCCAAAATTCTGGGTCTTTCTGGGGGGTCCCAGCCCCAGTGGCTAGCATGTAAAAGTACTTGGAATCAACGCCCATAATGAGGGGCTCAGTAGGGGGGTGGGTCTTAATGGCATGGTTGACTCCAATCGCGAACGCCTCGGCTTCTGCCTTTTGTGCCCCCGTGCCAGGGGTTAGGGCCCTTACTTCTAGGTGTTCGCATTTGGTGCAATACATGCCAGCCTTGTCTGAGCCTTTGGTACTGCCATCGGTTACAAGCCAGGGGTCACCCAAGATGTCGATAAAGGCGGGTCTGTTTTGATCATCATGGGCTTGACACAAGTCATCGTAGTGATTCCAGTGGCTCCAGCAGTACCTGGCTCAGCGCCAAAGGTCAGACCACATTTTATCCGTGCCTCCAAAATCATAAGGGGGTACATCATCTAACCACTGGAGGGCTAACAGCCCAGGGGCCCGCAGGATTCCCCAACAACTTCTCGCCCAGGGTTCTGCATACTTGAGGGCAAGCAGCAGTTTCCCAGGGGGACCATACCGGTGTTCTGGCCCTTGGATACGGTGCATTTCCTGGTAAACTACCGCATCCTCCTGGCAGACCTCTAGAATGAAGTGACTATTTGTCCAATTGACCGCTACTGACAATTGCACCTCTGGGTCATAATGACTTAGGGGAGGAGGGGTTTCCGTGGCCTGTGCTAACACCTGCAGAGCCTGACGGTGCTCCTTGCCCCAGGAGAAGGAAGTGCGTTTTCGGACTAGCAGCTGTAGTGTGTCTAGGGCTGAAGCGCATTTTGGACTCACAAAATGGCGGTAGTAATTAAGCACCCGCAACAGTGCTTGTAACTTGCGCTTGTTTTGGGGGGGGTTAAGGGTCCACTTCCCGAGGGGTGACTTGTTATCCAATTTGGGGGAAATTGTCTGGGGGGAGATCGTGATGCCTAGGAAGGTAAATGTGGTTGCTATGTCCCTTTGGCTTTTTCCCTCGTTCACAACCCACCCGTTGTGCTGTAGGGCATCCCATACGGCGTTAAGGGTGACCTGTGTGGTGTCTTTTGCACTGCCGATAACCAAAATGTCATCGACGTAGCTGAGGATGCGTGAACCCTCGTGGGGGGGTGATCTTGTCGAGAGTGCGCTGTAGGTGCACACTACAGACAGCAGGTGAGTTTCTGTACCTTTGGGGGCAAACTAGCCAATTAAACATGTGGCCCCCGAAAGAAAAATTAAGCACCCCCTTTTCATCTATCATAGGGACCTGGTAGAACATGTCTTTCAGGTCCAGTGTAGCCCCCCACGCAAACATCCTGTTGCAAACAATGGCCAGGAGTTCTAGCAATGAGTGAGGGGATGTAAACAGCACAGATTCTACATGGTCATTTGCTTGGCGGTAATCAATGACCAGGCGGTATATGGGGTCGTCTCTAGGATGATTCGGTTTTGGTATACCCCAGCCTGCTGAAAGATATTTGCTACCACTAACTTCTTGTAGCTTGCCCTCGGCCATGAGGTTGTTTATTAGCATTCGGATTTGGCCGATGCCATCGGGGGTGGGTAGGAATGTGCTGGTGTTTCCATTGTGTGGGACTGACTAGCGTAGGGGAGTGGGCTAAAGGCTGGGCGGTCAGGCAGTTAGGTAGCACTGACAATACGTGGTCTTTTAAGTCAAGTCATTTTAGCTCCCCCACGCCAAGCAAGTTCCGGCCTCCTACCAGGGCTTTGACTCGGTACACCCTCCCATTGTGAGTGATTTTAATTTCTACAAGCTCCGCTTGGGCGGCTTGGTTTAGGCCTTGAACCCACAGCTTCCTCCCTAGTTTTTTATGCGGTGTTGAGGGGGTGACTATGGATACTTGTGCGCCGGTGTCTAGTAAGAACTTTACCGGATTCCGCTCAACTATAAGGGTGGCGAATGGCCTTAGATCGTCATCCGGAGCGGCCGCCTGATGGTATGCGTCCGCTACTCGTTTTTTGGCTGGGTGTTCAGGAGTTCGCTTTCGTTGCTCCATGGCTTGAAGCCCTTTGCTTTTGCTAAGAGGAGTTGTTCGGGGGTTGAGAGTCGCCTAACCTCCTCTTTGGTAAGCCCGCTGTTTAGTAGGAAACCAAACACGGCCCTCTCCTGGGGGGTGCATTCGGGGTACGTTTTTTTTCCTTGGGGCCGGGGGTGGGGTCCTGAAGTTATGGCGGCTACCGCTCCTGCTGATGGTTCGGGTTGACGGGTCGGAATGTGGATCTTATGTATTACGGTATACAAGCTAGTTAATGGTTGGTCAACAACGGTGCATAGCCACATTATTTGGCCAGCATCTGGATGTCCTGTGGCCTCACAAACCGCGTCTATTGCTATTCCCGCAACTGGGATTTGTGAGATGTCATTGACAAATCTATGTGGCTGCCCCCCGGCCTGCTGGGCCGGCGTCAGGTTGAGGGGGTGCCTTGCAGGACTCCAAACAGCTATAGAGAGTCCAGCTACGCCGTATATTAGATCTTGCGGAGCCTTTACAGCTCCACGAGGGATGTTAAATGAGGCTAGCGTGGTGCCCATGGGCTGGGTGATCACAGAGGGGAGAGGGATTGGCCAAACATTATTGCGTTGGACAATGATGGGGTTTCCTGCCCCGCCATGCCAACTGGCGTTGCGCACCAAATAGGTGCACTCCTCCGAGTCTACAATTTTGCTACCGTTTTCTAAAGAGACGCGCCCCAACCAAATGACTACCGGTTCTCTGGGGCGTCTACGGGTGGCTTCAACCAGTTCCCTCCTTTCCGCCGCAGTGTGGGTGCGGAAGACGGATTGGGTCGTGGTGTTACCTTGTTTGTCCACCAGGTGCTTGGTGACCACCACGGGGCAAACCTCCCGGGGCTGGCTATCTTCTTTGGTGGGGGCGGGAGATTTTTCGGGTGGGAGTGGGGCAGAGGAGTACGGTGGTTCGGATAAAGGTGGTCTTGGTTCCTCAACGGGGTTTTGTGTGCCGCCAGCTCTAGCGCTGTTCGTGGGGTACATTTGCTGTGTGACTGTTCGTGCAGTAACTTCGTACTGTTCTATTAGGCGCAGTGTGGTTATGAACTGGCCGTACAGTGCTCCTAAAAGGTGGTGAGGTTCATAGGTATCAGGTTTTAACTTATGGCACGTTTGCGCGTTTACAAGGGTGGCGGCTACGTTGGCGGCTAAGGTGTGTGCTCGGCCCCCCGTCTCTAAGTCGGGGTAGAATGTCGAGGGAGAGACAGAGGCTCCTGCCTTTGTTATGCAGTCCTCCATAGCCTTAAGGGCATGATGGGGGGTTGCTGCTGGATCTAGTGGCTTTTTAAGGCCCGCTAGTTTTACCTGCTTTTCCTCCAGCAATGGGAAAAAGCGACTAGTGGAGTGTGTGCGGAGGACTGGGCCGTCAAGGCGTACCTCCCATTTTTGATTCCCAGCGGCGATACTCAGGTGTCCCAGTACGCCGTCACCTGGGTTGGTGATTTGGTGATATTGGGCATGGAAGAGTAAATCTTCCGGGGTTAAGTTAGTTCTATCTTCCCACGGGCATCCTGTTTGTGATGCCATGTCGCGAGAACCACAGGTCCGATGATGCATACCCAATGGGGGAAGGATAGAACAGGTGGACCATTTTAGTAAATAAAAGATATTTATTTATTACAGTGATGAATTTATAGTATTTATTCTAAGATTTTTAATTGACCGTGTCAGTAATGAATTTACAATATTATATTTATTCTACGATTTCTAGTTGAACGTATCAGAAATATAAGGATGGGAACGGCAAGGGGAATAGTCTCTGCCCTAAAGATATCAAGCTATACTAATTAATAACAGTGATAACTACAAACTCTATGTACTACCAAAACAACTATAACACTAAGCTACACAACAAGGAAAATCAAATCATACATACCAACTTACACAGCACATGGAACATTTCAAAGATATCGGTTCGGTTGCGAAGGCCTTGTTTACGCCCGAGAGTCGGGAGGTGGCTGGTCGGTTGATCAGGCCGGCAGCGCTTTGAAGTATACGGGAAGACACACGCAAGGCGGTGCGTGTGTTGCGATGACCTCCTCGAGCGAACTGTGCGATGGGTATTTATCCTCAAGTCTGCACATCGCTTTCCCGCGCTTGCATATTACCATATATGGCCCAACGGTCACCAAGTGGGGGTATGTGTCACAAGGGCTGAGCCGAAACTGTGCAGGTTTCATGCGACCAGGTAAGCCCCGCAGTTCTCACGCCAAGGTGACGGGTGGGAGAGTCCAAGGCTATTTTCCCCTTTTCACACCTTCCCTTTTCTAAAGGCAATGGTATGCAAGAAGGGTGCGGCTGGTTTCTCCCAAGGAGTACTGTGGCCCATTATAGCAAGAGCGGCCTGGCCAAACTTTTTACTGGGGGGCAGGTTGTTTTTTTTTTAATTTCTAACAGGGACGGGACGGGCTGGCTGGGAAGGGATCGGGGGGAGCGGGGTGGGCTGGCTGGGGGCGGGGGAGTGGGACTGACCCAGGCGCATGCAGATCCCAAGTCGTTGCCCGTTCCACACATGGTCCAGGCGAAGCACGAGCGATTCCCTCCTGCCCTGGCCCTGCCCCCCTCTCTCGCGTAGTTGAGTACTGCCTGGCTGGTAGACACACTGACGCAGCGTGAGCATGTCTGCCAGCCAGGCAGTTCGCAACTACGTACTGATACTCCTAATAATAATAAAACTTACCTAATTAGAAAATACCAGACATTTTATATGTCTGGTATTTTCTCAGTTTGTTTCCTGGACACAATCCTCAAATATCGGACTGTTCGGTTCAAAACCGGACACCTGGCAACCCTGCCAATGCCTCCCCCCTCCCCCAGAGCCAGGCCCCCCCAACCTAATTCCTCCCCTCTCCCCCACAGCCAGGCACCCCTAATGCAATGCCTCCTCCTCCCCCACTGCCAGCCCCCCTCAACCTAATACCTGGGTCCCGGAGTCACCATTGCTGCCACCACACATTTCTTCCTCAGGCGTGCTGGGGTGGCCTGAACACTGTGGCCAGCTGTGAGCGTGTGCTGGGCACTGTGCGCAGAGCAGCCCGGCCAGCTGTGAGCACGTGTGCAGAGTGCCCAGAGCAGAGCAGCTCAGCCAGCTGTGAGTGTGTGCGCAGAGCATGCAGAGCAGCCCAGCTGGCCGTGAGTACGTGCTGGGTGCTGTGCGCAGAGCAGCCCCGGCTGTGAGCAGTTGCTGTGGTGCAGAACAGCCCGGTTGGCTGTGATCTGCAGTCGGCCACGTGCTCTGAGTGGCCAGCAGGCTGCACTTTATTCCTTTGTAAAAATGTACTGGCGGGCCGCAAAAAAATTCAATCAGGCCGCATGCAGCCTACCAAAAGCCAGTTTGACATGCCTGGTTTAGAGGGAACACTGGTGAGTGAGGGGTCTCCAGGTCTCTGCAGGGGAGTGAGCGAGGGGGCTGGAGGTGTGAGGTCTTATCGGGGGGGAGGGGAGGAGTGAGGAGGCTGGGGTTGTGGGGTGTTGGCAGTGGGATGAGTGAAGGGGATTGGGGTGCAGGGTCTTTACAGGGGACTGAGTGATGGGGCTGAGGGTGCATGATCTCAGCATGGTGGGTGGATGAGTGAGGGGCCTGAGAAGACACGGCATCCAGAGACCCAGGCAATTATGGAGGCTGGAGATCACAATCACAGGTTGGACAGTCACCCTCACCTCAGTGTGAGAGAGGTATATGGGTATGTGTGTGTGTGTGAACTCTCTCCTTAAACATAAGATAAGTATAAAGACTCCATGTACACACAGTGGAGCTATCAGCCTCCCTGGGCTCCTGAGCAAAGTGGGGGGGAGGGAAGGGGAAGGTTGGCTCTGTGCTCCTAGAAAGGGCAAGGCTTCAAGCAGTTGGGGTGGGGCAAGGGGCAAACAGCCTGGCACGCTGCCCAGAGTGTGCTGTGCCTTCCCTTGTCCTGGGAGCTGCAGAGTGCACAGTCCAGTGGTTAGCAGCAGTTTAAAGAGCCCAGGGCCTTGGCCACTACCTCTGAACCAGTGGTGCTGGCTGGGAACCTTTTGAATTGCTGGGCGGGCTGGGAGGCAACTGCCCTTTGCCCCTCCACCTGCATAGGCCTGGCTATGAATATTTCTTTTTAACAGGGGCTCAGTTAAGTTGATGTTAATTTGAAAGTTTGTTCTGCGTAGTTCTAAATCGACACTTGAACTCGCTCGAATACAAGTGCTTTGACGGGGTGTCCCGTATTCAGCATAGGGAAATCGGGTCACACTGTGCCTGTGGTGGAGGTGACTAGTGGGCCCAGCCCAGTAGGGGAGGGGATAGCCGACTCCGCTGTTGCCCTTTTAAGTGTGCGAGTGGGTGCTGGAGGCTGGTACAAAGGGAGCTGCCGCCGCTCCAGCTTCCTCTACCGGCTCTGGCTGATCCCCGCCATCTTCCGTCCAGCAGGCGCGGCCGGGTCAGGCCGGCCGGAGCAGGAGCTGTGTGAGGCGAGGTGGCGCAGGCCCGGGCCCGGGCCCGGGCTCGGAGATGAGGCCAGGATGTCGGTGTCAGGGCTCAAGGCCGAGCTGAAGCTCCTGGAGTCCATCTTCGACAAGGACCACGAGCGCTTCCGCATAGTCTCTTGGAAGCTGGACGAGCTACACTGCCAGTTCGTGCTGCTGCCGCCGCCGCCAGGGAGCAGCCCGCCGCCGCCGCCGCCGCCGCTCACCATCCACTGCAACATCACGGTGCGGGCCGGGCCGGGCCGGGCCGGGCCGCTGGCGGGGGAGGGGGCGCTTGGCACCACTCAGCCGAGAGCAGCGGGTGGGCGCAGAGCGCCCGGCCCCCACGGGTAGGGGAAAAAGGCATCCGCTGCCCATGCTGCCTGGGGCCCGGACCCTGGAAAGGGGTGACTCAGCACCCCTGGGTAGGCCGTCCCCATTGGGAGGCAGCATATGGTAGCCAAGTGTCACCAGTACATGGGGGTCATGCCAGCTGTCAGCGTGTCTTGTGTAGTGCCCCCAGCTCGGTCCTGAGGCACAGCGGGGACAGTGAGGGGTTGCCGCTGGCGATTCACTACGCGGCTTTCTTCAGAGCCTCATCTATCTCTGCCCTCACTTCCCCTGCAGCTGGAGAGAAACACCTCTTTCTGCCGCCCCCGCGCCACACTGATTCGGGCTGCCCCCTTCCTTCTGCCGTCATAAAGTACTGAATCAGCACCCTGTGCTTTCTGTTCTCAGCTGAAAATGTCGCCTCATTTAGCCCGGGGGCCTTTTGCGGGATGGGAGGAGGGAAAGGGGCTTTGCTCACCGCTTCATTAGTTATGCTGCGTGTCTGTTTCTTAGTTCGGGAGTTGGAGAAGCTGGGAGCCCTAAACAAAGGGAGTGTAGGCCCTGGAGAGAGCAAGAGCCACCCCTTGTATATTCCCATTACTATTGTTGTTAGTTTTGTACCTTATAAAACCCACGAGGTGAGGAAAAGGAAAGAAGGTGAAGGCTGCAAGTTTACATCTCCTCCCTAAAGGATTTTAATGGGATGTGATAAGTGTTTTGTTCCCTCCCTCAAAAGGTGGAAACCAAGGAAGAAGGTGGAGTGTGTGCACGATACTGAATACGCAATACAACCAAGGCCTGAGCTGAGCAACTTGCTTTTCTGTGTGACCCAGCCAAGTGAACGTCACAGAAAAGCTAACTGTTTTGGGGCTGGGAGGGTCGAAGGCATACAGATCTTTTGGCTTTCTTCTACAGCTTGGTATTTACTCTTATCAGCATTTTCTTCTAAAATATATATTAGGCGATTCACTTCTGAAAGCTCCCAAGCAAGGAGGCTGAGGAAACTTAATTATTGCCCATTTAAAGAGATAAAACTGAGTGCTGAATGAAGTACTTCCAAAAAACATTTTAGGAGGGAGGGATGTGTTTTGGGAAGGCGATGTTCATTTGTGGGGTTTTTTGTTTATATGATTGAGTAAAGCAGTATTGGGAGGCTGGGGAGCAAGCTCTTCATGGTAAAGATAAATACAATTTTGTCTAAAATGATAAAATACTCATACCAGCTTTAGAAATATCATATAGACCATGAGCATGTGATAGGATATGAACACATGGGACCTTTACTTCATGTGGAATGCTGCTGAAGGTTCACTTTGCAGCATTAGTGCCATGTATAGGTAAATTTCCCTGTCCTATCTGGCAAGATTGTTATTAAAAGTAAACTGTTTTTAAGGCTTGACTGAGTAAAATTAGAGTTTAGTATATTAGGGATCAAGGTAAAGATAACATAATTCCTTGCCTTTCAGAAAAAGAATGAAAGTGTCTCCAAACAGACTTCAAAAGGCCTGACTGCAAATGTCCAAGTACTGGCAGCTGAAAATTTACTAAGAGTTCTTAGCTAATGTTAATCTTACATTAAAGAGAGCCATGCAATACAGTCAACCATATTTTTACGTGTATCACAAGTTAGTTTAACAGGGGAAAAAATTAACTACTTTTTTTTTTTTTTTAAAGGATTTGCAGGCTTGCCACAAATATAATGGAATTTGCTTTGTACTTACAAGTAGTTAAATGTAAAAGCACTTAATCAAAGTGTACTTTATAAAAGGCTACTGGTGTCTTAAAAATGCAATATACAACATGTTTTGAAGTCCTAGGTTTATAAAAATGAGTTGTATAACTTCCTTTAAATACCTTTTTCAATAGAAAACTGTACTGCTCTTTTGCTGAGGAATTTGATTGCCACTTCCCGTGGAGCATGACCTCTAAGTTTCTGGAAAGAACATAAAACTGTTTATGCAGCATGTAACATCAGTTCAGGATGATGGCTGTTTTTTCCTGTCAAATGATAAGTAATGAAGTAACCAGCAGCAATGGACTCTGGGGCTGTGTCTACACTACACCCCTCTGTCGGCAGAGGGATGTAAATAAAGCACATCGAAAGTGCAAATGAAGCGGGGATTTAAATATCCTGCACTTCATTTGCATAATTGCATTCTGGCGCTGTTTCAAACAAGTACCATTTCAAAACTGAAACTGTGGTTTAGATGCGGTTCTGCCAACAGCGGGGTGATTTTTTTTCGACAGATCCTGTACACCTCGTTTTTTGAGGAGTACAGGATCTGTCGAAAAATCACCCCGCTGTTGGTGGAACCGCGTCTAAACCGCGGTTTCAGTTTCGAAATGGCGCTTGTTTGAAACAGTGCCAGAACGCGATTATGCAAGTGAAGCGCAGGATATTTAAATCCCTGCTTCATTTGCACTTTCGATGTGCTTTATTTACATCCCTCTGCCGAGAGATGGGTGTAGTGTAGACATGGCCTGGGTTTGTGTTGTGTTCTAGCCTTTTTCTACCTCCAAAGGGCAGCTCCTACATCTTTTTATTCTAGTTTGAAATTTGGTTAGTATTTTTTGGTAGTTGATTGTCAGATCAGGAAACCAATAATGTGAAGTGTGACCTAGGATTTCCCCAGCTTGTTGTAGTGTCTATTGTGCTGCTATGGTCACTTGTCCCATACCAGCCTCAGCCTTTTGATACGTTTCCACAGCAGAACTGAAAATGGCTGTTCCACCTGGAAAAGCCCAGCCTTCTCCTTTGCAAAGTGATAGAGTTGAAGCTTCTTGGAAACTTTCCTGAGGAGGTTGGTGCTGTACAAAACTTGTTAAAGTCTCACAAGTCATTCTATTCATAATTTAATCAATTTTTTTACAGATTAGGGATGGAAACTGAGGTTCAGAAGTTGACTTTCACAAAATCACATGGGAAGTCAGTGGGATGGCCAAGAATAGAATACTGGTCTCCTGATTCCCAGACCTGGTACTTTGCCGCAATTATACGCTTACCTTCCTATTAAGGCTTGAAGTAGTAAAGGGAATTCCTTGTAGTAGGTTGATACTCAGTCTCGTGGCTTTAATTCTGAAATACTGCTAGCTTTGTTTCTAGATGTTGTTGTAGTTTAGAAAGCTGTAATTCTTGCCTCATTCTGCATAGGATCTAGCATGCTCTTTCTAGAGAGCTGGGTCAAGACCTTTTGGGATCTAGAATATATTTTTCAGACCGTGTTAGTACATATAACATTGAATTTGTCAAAAGCAGGTGGTTAACATCTGTAGCTCTGAGGAGCTCATCCATGTCTAATGGAGGATTTATCTCCAGGCTCTGGAATTAATGTGCAAATATGTAATTCTTAGGCTATGTCTTCACTGCTGCTTTTTATCAGAAAAAGGTACACAAACTGTGCTCCGCAGTTTGCGTACTTTTTTCTGATAGTTTTGTTGGAAGAGGCTTTTCCGAAATTTGGCCCGTCTATACTGGGCCAAATTTCGGAAAAACCTCCTCTTTCGGAAGAGCCCTTCTTCCTCGTGGCATAAGGAAGACAGGGCTTCTGAAAGAATGCATCTACTCTTCGGCAAAAAATGTTGGAAGAGCAGATGCGTTCCCTGGACGCAGTGGACCAGGAAAAACCCTGTAGTCTAGACATAGCCTTAGTGTTTGTGTCTCCTAGTCAACTTAACTCACAATACTGAAAGTTCTCAAGGATATTTTCTTCCATGTTAGAAGAGGACTCCTAGCAAGTGCTGCTGTAGTTCTATAAGGCTATTCAATGTTTATTTTCTTCCTCCTTTGATGTCACAAAGGCCTGATTATTTAAAACTAAATTTTAAATAACTTTCCCAGCTAATCAGTTTGGTATATGCTTGCTACTTAACCATAGTGGATTTCTGAATGCCAAAAGAATCCTACTTATAAGGGAAAATAAATAGCAACAATGATCTTTGCATTGTGTCAGTAAAAGCTTTCTACCTTGTGGGACGACTTGTGCATTATGTATGGGCATGAAAACTATTAATCTTTAGGATGACCACTCTCTTAAAGGAAGAGTTCTTTCAAGAACTTCTGGACCAAGCATCATTAAATCTGATGGCTTAAATTTCCTTCCAATTAATTTCAGAAAATTAATTAAATGAGAGCCTCTCTCTCCCTCTCAATTTAAAGAGAGCAGAGGGAATACAGCTAAACATTTACCTCTAATTCCTTGGAAGAACCTATGTGCTAAGTTGACATACTTTGACTAGCAGTGTGTTTTTTAAAGTGTCAGTTCAGTGGGAAACATTTTGAAGTCCTGAAATAGTATCTCACTGGAGAATAAGTTTTTTTTTGAACTGTCTAAGCTCAACATTTTCTTCAACATTCTGGTAACGTTATTCTGTTTAATTCTTAGATTCCTGTCCCATATCAAAAAGGTGGTAAGCTATGAAGTTAAATCCTGATTTTTAAATTTCAGGAGTGGTCAAAAATGCGTCCAGTCAGACTTTGAGGAAACTGCTTTACCCTTGCCAAGAAAGCAATCCATATTGGACTTTAAATAGTTAATCCTGTTAGCTTCAAAGAGGCATTTTAGGGTGGAGTCATCCTTGTCAGAAATACTGATTCTTTGGCCTGAGAACTATCTAATTATTGAACTTGTTCAGGCTGTGTACTCTTTCATTCCCGGTTGTTGTGCCAAGAGCAATATCTCTGGTTGAGAGTTGTCCTCAACTTTCTTTCCCCTGTCCTTTCTGGTTGTTAACACCTCAGAGTCATGCTGAACAAAACTTGCCTGTTACATGCTCCATGTGGATTTACTCTTCACCCATTGGGGTGTTAAATAAAAATCAAATCAATGGACTTAAAATCCAGTAGTTTATTGCTCTTCTAGAACAATGCCTCCAACTGAAATGCCTTAAATAAAGACATTTTAAGCTAATGTCACATCAACACAAATCTGGTAAAGTACAGTTCGATGTGAGACAATGGCATTTCACACACATCCCATTGTCCTGGCACAACCAAACCCTGACCTTGCTTTAAGTTATAAGAGGAAGCTGCATGCCAAATTTGGTGGTCCTAGTTCTTACCATTTAGGAGGAGTTCTTGAACAAATGTACCCATGAATGAATACAAATGAGGCACAAACTCTCCAAAATATATAGTAGATACCTGTTATAGTAATCTTATACAGTTTAAAGATCATTTTAGTATTATAAGACCTCTTTAGAGTGGTGACAGCAGAGGGACAAATTGGGTTCTAGTCTCTGCTAGTACCTAGAGATTTACTGTCTCATTAACAAAGAATGAAGTTGAAAGTCTTACGCACCACTCAAATTTTACATAATTCTTATTCAGGACCTTTGATGAACATAGTCTTTTGTGTCAGCTGTTTGCACATGGGATGAACTTTGCCCAAGATGAGTATCCAATATTCCCCCCCCCAAAATCTGCCTAATAATCATGTAATGTGACTTATTGTGGGGCTTGGTTATTTTTCATACGGGAAGAAGAAACTTCTGCCTTCCCTGACAGCCTCTCCCTCCCTCCAATCCCTGGGCTCACATCATGCGGAGCAGGACACATAGCTCCTGCAGCCAGACACTGAGTGGTGTGCAAGCCTGGCTGAGATTCCTGCTGGTTCACTGGCTGGATTCAGTGACTTGGTGAGCCAGATCCAGCCTGCATTTTGTCCGCCCCTGCACCACACCCTTGTATGTCTTTCATACTAGCTTGAACTGTGACTTTTTTTAGCATATGATAAATTGCACCTGATATCTCACACGAATCCAGTCATAGGTCTCAGTCCTGCAGATGTTTTGTTTCACGTGTTGAACTGTTAGCATCTGAGTAGTGCCATTCAAGTCTATGGGACTACTCATTCATGTGTGAATTATAAGCATGTACCAGTTTTAGGACTGGGGCCACATGACTCTGAAACAGGCATATATTTTTAAAATAGTCTTAGAAATTAATGAAATGAGGTGATAGTGTAAAAATGTGATCTGTTTTAGGTACTTCTATAGCCCCATCACTGTAGTTCTAGTGTCTCAATTTTTAATGGTTCTTCAAAGCATCCCTGCGAGGTAAAGAAATACTATTATCCCCATTTTACAGATGGCGGGGAAACTGAAGTCCAGTGATTTGCCTAAGGTCATACAGGTAGTCTGTCCTAGAAAAGAGAACTGAACAGTGGTTCCAAGTCCTAGGCTCATACCCTAACCTTGGAATCATCCTTCCTCCTAGTCCATAGATTTGCTCAATTGGCTTAGAATTGCTGCTTACCTTTGTTAATGTGGATGGAGTGCTCTCTGTAAAAGTTAACAGCACTGACAATCTTTGCAGGCTTTTTAACACTATTCACTTATTAGAAAACTTACCCTGCATTAGCCAGGTCCTACTGGTCCAGGGGGCAGGAGTCAGGGCAGGGCCTTGGGGCTGTGTGTGTGGGAGGGCAGGCTAGGAGACTGGGAACTTGGAGGTGTGTGATTGGGAGGGGAAGAAGGAGCTCAGGTCAGGGCTCTCTCCCCTCTTTTCTCTTCTCCTTCCTCCCCCATGCTGCAACCTGCGGGTAGAGTTTGGGGCAGGGGGATACTTTCCCAGTCTGGTGGCAGGCAAGAGGAGAGAGCCCTAGCCCTGCTAGCTGCACTTAGTGGTGCACCTGCCTGCAGTGAACATTCAGTATAGCTCTCCCCTTCACTCACTGCCCCTAGTGGCCACTCTCAGTTTCATGTCCCTCCTCTGCGCCCTTTCCGTGTTAGGGAAAATGATCCCATTCCCAGCACTTCCCATGTTCTTGGCACAATAAAATCCCGACCTTCACTTATTTTAGGATAAGAGGAAACTACATATCAAATTTAGTCCTATCTCTTGTAGTTTAGGAGGAGTTCATGTAAAAACAGACTCAGGCTGTGTCTAGACTACATCCCTCTTTTGACAGAGGGAAGTAAATTAGACACTTCGAAATCACTAATGAAGAGGGTGTTTAAATATCCTGTGCTTCATTTGCATAATTGTGTCATGGTGCTCTTTCAAAAAAGCGCCATTTTGAAAGTAAAACTGCGGTCTAGACACGGTTCTGTCGAAAACGGCAGGCTTTTTTGAAAGATAAAAAGCCTGCCGTTTGACAGAACCGTGTCTAGACAGCATTTTTACTTTTGAAATGGCGCTTTTTTTGAAAGCACTATGATGAGATTATGCAAATGAAGTGTGGATATGTAAACCCCTGCTTCATTTGCAATTTTGAAGTTTCTAATTTACATCCCTCTGGCAGAAGAGGGATGTAGTCTCGACACAGCCTCAGACAAATATACATTTCTAAAATATATAGCTAGATTCTATGGAAACAAAAACTTAGTTTAGGCCACCAATTGCCTTTTAGTCATCCAATGAAATAATCCTAGAGTGGCCCTTTGTATATCATGTTATCTGAAACTTTGGATTTGGGCCAGAATTTGACCAATATGTGCTCTATGTAGCCCTACAAATGACACTTCTTGTAAATGGCATTACTATTTCTCTCTTTCTTTGACAAGATGTGCATGGCAAGGATGCCTGCTTTTGGTGCTACTGTTTGATGTGGCATTAGAACTGAAAATAGCCCTTATGTCACAGTACTAGCAATTTTTTTTACATGCCTAGTTGACTTTAAAATTAATGAACCTAATAAAGCAGCCTGTTCAGATTTGGGATATAACACTTTTACTAAATCAGAAGCTTTCCTTTCTTCTGACTGAATAAAATATCTTGGAATCAAAGTTCCTTCACATATCAAACTGCAAAATTTCATGTTCAACCAGCAGTTCCCAGCAATTGGGTATGCCTCCTTAAAATACTTGTGGGAAGAGATGCCTTATCGAATCACTGTTTTTCCTCTTCCTCCCAGCTCCTGATGACCATGTAAAAAGATGTTGGGATCAGATATTCTATTTCATAGTAATCACTAATAATCCCAGTTTTCCTATATGAATGGGAGGTTCAGGCTATGTCTAGACTACGGGGAAGATTCGAAAGAGGATATGCAAATTCTGCAGGAATTTACATATCTTCCAAACTCGTTTTCAAAAGTGAAAGTAATCTAGGTGTGTTTTTTTTTCGGGCAAACCCCCCCCCCCTTTTCAAAAAGCCACGTAAATCTTATTTTTTGAGGTAAAGGGGGCGGGTGCCAAAAAAACACGTCTAGATTACTTTCACTTTCCGAAAGTGAGATCGGAAGAAGATATGCAAATTCCCACAGAATTGACATATCATCTTTCAAATCTTCCCCGTAGTCTAGACGAGCTGTTAGTGTCTACAAAGAGCAAGTATAGAGGGGTTAATTCTAGTTAAAAACATTTGCTAATGGTTATCACAGAGTGGTGTCCAAGATACAAAAGGTTTCCTTGAAACATAGAGTAGGAAATGTCTACTGCAGAGGCATGATATTTGACTTTTAAATGGTGTGCATAGTTTAGATCTTAACAGTACTAATAATCTAAAAATGGAAGACAGTCCTGTATTAAATAGCTTTGTAAAGGTATAGTAATTGCTTGTAAATGGAGTTGGGTGTGGATGTTGATGTGTATCAGCTTTGTACAATAAGTGAATTTTTATGTTTTGAAGGAGAGCTAAGGAACTTGGCAAATATTGATTGGGATACTGTTTAAGCACAGGAGGAATAAAGGAGCAGGATTAGCAATAGGTAACAGTAAATCCAACTAAGGGAGTTGGGTGGAACATTGGTACAGGGGAAGAATGGATGAAGAGAAACAAGTGAGAATTGCTCACAATCCAAGATGAGAGAGCAGTATCTCCTGGGTCAGTTCCACAAACGAAGCTATGGTCCGGTCCACCCATGGAAAAATCAGAATTCCTTGACGAAGAGTGAATAACAGTGAGAAAGAAGGCACGAATGTTAGAATAAGAGAGCAGAAAGGACACATCTGACTGTGAATGATGGATGCAGGAGTAGGCTTAGAGAAGGTTGGGGGAAGATATGGGGATTTCAAACTACATTCTGGGTCTGATGGTTCAGCTTTCACCATTTAAATGGTATATTGACTTCTAAACCTAATGGTGACCAAGTAAAAGCCAGTCTTGGTTACTTTGCTGCTGGTTTGGCTAATATGTTCAGCTTCACTAGAGAAGTATTTGTCCAGTCCATGTAGTCATAGAAATAAAGCGTGAATAACTCTTAAATATACAGTTAATTGATTATTCATTTCAGGTAATCAGAGTGTTTGGTTTTTTTTTCAGCCATTCAAAAAATAAAGGTGTGTGTTTGTTTACCATATCACTGACTGAAATATATTAACTCCTTCAGTCTCTGATACTCTATTTTTAAGGCATGGATTTTTGTATGATGCAAGATATTAAAAGTGAATCAAAATATAAGGCAATCTAATCACCACACTCATGCATCTGGATAACAAGAAAATTACTTGTTGGGGCTTTAAAAAAATTCCCTGACAAAATTGCAGCATCAAGATTGTTGGACAAACATGACAAGTCAGGAAATTCAGGGCTCAATATTCTTATTCAACTGAATATTCAATTATTCACCTGAAACCTGTGCAGTCTGGCAGATGCACTTCCCAGATGGAGTTTACCCAACTCATAACCTCCCCATCCCTCTCATACCCATCCCCCTCACTCTCACACACACACAAACTTGCCAAGACCCCAGCCAGCTCTTTCCCCTCCCCCCCCCCCCCCAAGGCTGGAGCACCAGCCCGATCTTCCTGCTGGTGGGGAGAGAGAGCCCGCCAGGGAAACGGCAGAACACAAACATACTGCCTGGAGGCTTTCCCCACTGCTCCCATTGGCCAAATTGCAGTCAGTGGGGGCATCGGGAGGCGGTTCTCCCTCATCTCTCTCATGCCCAGACCCTGAACCCTCATCCCCGCCCAAAGAGGAGAAACAGAGTGCTACATTAGGAGGGCTGCATTGTGAGGTCGTGGGGTGATTATCAGAGTGTTTGTCTGTCTGCTGTGACCATTTGTGTGACTGGAGCTCGTTGCAGGGACTGTTGACCCTGTGTGTGTTTTGACAACTGAATTAGGAGTGCTTTGTTCCAGGTGGGCCTTGAGGGGGAAGGCTTTGAGCTGGGCCAACTGCTTTGAGCCAGCAGCCTTATAAAAAGCAGCCAGTTGCAAACTGAGTGAGTAGCAAACAGAGAGTTTGCTTGAGAATTCTCACAGAGTTTTTGTGCCTTTCAGGGTTCTGTGAGAAGTACATACAGCATCTTAAGAGGCTCCTAGAAAGGAAGACAATATAGATAATATGTGATCAGTTGTTGGAACCTGCACAGGATGTGCCATGTTTGGCTTTCTCCCAGAGGATAGGTGTGACTTCATCTGGATGAAGTGCAAGCTGGTCTCCATACAGGAAGAGAAGATTGAAGTATTTGCATCAGAGAAAATGTTGACTTTCTGGATAGATGTTAGCATTTGTTATTGCAGGCACGTCATACTGAAGAATCAGAGGACAGTGCAGAGTGGGGAGGAAAATTGTCAGCATGTGATCTCAGAAGAATTCATGTACTCCCCAGTGCAGACAGAGGTAAGAGACAGTTTTCAGTCTCTCTGCCAATGTACTATGGTGGAGAACGGGTTGGAAGATTCTTCTGAGGAAAGATGTTGGAAGAAGACCCCATTGACCAGAAAGCATGGGATGGATTTTCCTAAGGATAGGAATTCTATGACCAACATTCCCAAGTGGAAGAGACAAATTGTGGTCAGGGACTGAGGCATCTGTCTGCCATCCAGAACCGGGAAACTGAAAGTGTGCTGCTTGCCTGGAGCTAGAATTCAGGATGTCTGCTGGGGCTGATCAAGCTATCAGACTGCTATCCCTTCTACTTCTCCATGTGGGCACCAATAACACTGCCAATAATGACCTTGAGCAAGTCTCTGCAAACTATGTGGCCCTGGGAAGGATAAAGGAGTTTGAGGTGCAAATCATGTTCTCATTCATCCTCCCTGTTGAAGGAAAAGGCCGAGATAGGGACTATTGAATTGCGGAGGTAAATGCATGGTTGTGTAGGTTGTGTCGAAAGAGGACTTTGGATTTTTTGACCTTGGGATGCTATAGGAACAAGGATCGGTAGGAAGAGATTGGCTTGACCTAACAGAGGGAAGAGTATCTTTGCAGGCAGGCTTGCTAGTTTAATGAAAGGGCTTTAAACTAGGTTTTCCTGGGGATCGTGACTTAAGCCTTTGGATAAGTGGGATACCAGGAGAAAACATGAGATGGAGCGTGCAACAGGGGAGGCCTGCTTCATACTGAAAAAGTAGGACAGTTGGCTAGTTATCTTAGGTGCCTGTACATGAACATAAGAAGCCTAGGAAACAAAAATTGGAAGTCTTGGCATAGTCAAGGAACTATGATGTGACTGGAATAAGACTTGGAGTAATTCACATGACTGGAGTACTGTCATAGATGAGTATAAACTTTTGAGGAAGGAGAGATGGGGGAGAAGAGATAAAGGAGTCGCAGTATGATTGCTCAGAGCGCCAATATGCAAATAGAGAAAAGCCTTCTTTGAAAGTCTTTGGGTTAAGACTAGAAGTGAGAGCAACAGGAGTGATGTCATGGTCGGTGTCTGCTGTAGACCACAAGGTTAAGGTAGAAGAGGATTTCTTTGGTCAATTAAAAAGTTTCCAGATCACAGGTCCTGGTTCTCAGGGACTTCAATCAACCAGACATCTGGGAGAGCAATGCAGCAGTGCATGGACAATCCAGGAAGTTTTTGGAAAGTGAGGACTACTTCCTGGTGCGAGTGTTGAAGAAACCAGCTAAAGGTCATGATCCTCATGATCGGCTGCTTACAAACAGGGAAGAATTGGTAGGGGAAGTATAAGTAGGTGGTAACCTGGGCTACGTCTAGACTGCAGGCTTCTTTTGGAAGAAGCTTTTCCAGAAGAGATCTTCTGAAAAACTACTTTCAGAAGAGAGCATCCACCCATCAAAAGCACATTGAAAAAGTGATCTGCTTTTTTGAAAGATAGCGTCCAATCAGTGTGGACACTATCTTGCATTTAAGTTGTGATTACTATGGACGAAGTGGCCACTAGGGCACCTGTGCTTTTTCCTGGAGGCCTCTTTAAAAAAAAAAAAAACAAAAACAAAAAAACCCCACAAAACCCTCTTCCGCGACCACACATGCCTTCTACCTCATAGAAAGAGGTTTACCGCTGTCAATAAAACCCCTGTATTCTTTCGACTAAATAACACAATTGCCGTGTGGATGTAAATGTAGTATTTCTGGAAAAATGCATGTTTTTCTGGAAAAACTCTGCAGCGTAGATATATCCCTGGATAGCAATGATCATGAGATTATAGAGTTCAGGATCCTGGCAAAAGGAAGAAAAGAGAGCAACTGAATATGAACCCTGGACTTCAGAAAAGCAGAGTTTGACTCCCTCCGTGCAGGATTCCCTGGGAGGCTAATATGAGAGGGAAAGGAGTCCAGGAGAGCTGGCTGTATTTTAAAGAAGCCTTATTGAGGGCAAACCAAATGTGCAGAAAGAATAGCAAATATGGTAGGCAACCTGCTTGGCTTAACAGAGGGAGGCATACAAAAAAACCATTACTCAAGCATGCAGAGGTGTATCAGGAAGGCCAAAATGCAACTGGAGTTGCAGCTAGCAAAGGTTTCTACAGGTAAATTAGCAACAAGAAGGTGATCAGGGTAAGTGTGGGACCTTTACTGGAAACCTAGTGATAGAAAATGTGGAAAAAGCTCAAAAGTTAAAGAAGGGACAAGGCGTGCTCTGGGAAGGGGGGCAGGGGATTGGCACAGTGTTTGAGGGAAGGGCTGGGGCCTGCAGTGCAGGGGAGGGTCAAACATCCCTTGGTAAAATGGGGTGCAAGTGTAACCCACACACCTACTGGGTGTGTGTGGTTCCCTGTCCCATGTAGTGTCAGAGGCAGCTTTGCAGGACCCCAAGGCAGGCTCGCTGCCTGCCAGCAGTCCCAGACAACTCAAAGTGGCTGGCTGCTTGCTATCACTGGCTGCTCTGGGTGCTCCAGCCAGCAAGAGTTGAGAAATTTTGTTGGGGGTGGGGGCAGCATGTGAAGACTTGCCCCCAACCCCTGGCCTGAAGCAGAGCCATTAAAGTGGTGCGGGGCTGCTCTGTGCTTGAGGCTCCTAGCAGGGCAGCCCACAAGCCAGATCTGGCAGCCTGGTGGGCTAGATCTTACCCACCCCTAATCTAAATGAAACTTAAAATAGATTTTTTTTTAAAAAACTCATCAGTAAGAAATATCACTGGCAATTTTCAAACAAACATTTATCTGTGTTCTAAGTTAAAATATATAATCTCATGTACTTGTATTGCATCCTCCTGGTTATACAAAATCTAGTTTTAAAGGTATATTTAGTTTCAAACTAACAGTTTTAGTGGTTAAACCAACCATATAAAAAGAACCTTTGTTTAGGAAAGTAAAAAATACAAATGCAAAACAAGGTTCAACTTGATGACGTAAATCAAGGTTTCTTGCTTGCAGACTTAAATCTTGAGTAAAACTGGTGATTTTTAAATGTATCCACCATGGCCTTGGTACATGTTGTCTAGTGAGGGATAAAGCCTGTGCATTTGAAAGGTACATCTGCACAAAAGTTGGGAGCAGTGTTCCCTCTAAGCTGCAAGGCAGCACAGCTTCACAGGTGATTAATCAGCCCCACCCAGTAAACCAGCCAGCTCCTGCATGGAGCCCTGACTGGGTGGGGCTAATTAATCACCTGTGAAACTGTACTGTAGCACAGCTTAGAGCGAACACTGGTTGGGAGGTGTAACTCTTGCTACATATACTTTCTCTTCTAAGCCAGTGCACTAAAATTAGCAATGTAACTTTAGGTAAAGGGTGGTGGCTAGGTCAGCCTGCTGCCTATGTAGCCAAGGTATCACTGTGAATTATCACACTAGTTTGAGCATGTCTACCTAACGTGAGAATTACTCGTCTGTCACATTATTGGATTCTAAAGGTCATTGCTGCACCTATTGGGGGGGGGGGTTCCCCCAAAAGTTGGTACAAAGGTGGTCATGTGAAGTATCAAATGAAAGCTTATGTTCTACTGATTCTGTATATGCTATTTATGTACTTGTATAATATCTGTACGTGGAGTTATAAATATGTACTCTGGGTTGATGCTGGAAAATTGCTCTGCCTCAAACAGAGAATGTGCCAGGAATGTTCGTTCAATGGCTGTGCTAATTAGTGAGGCTCCATGGACAATAGATCTAAGTGCCAGAGACACACCTGAAGGAATGTGTCTGCCTACCTGCAAACTAGCCAGGGCATAATGGCTGCAAGCATGTGAAACAAGGATAGATACCTGAACCATCTGACCTGCTCTGGCCAGGAAGAGGCCAGGAGGGGTATATAAGTGCCATATGGCAATCTCCATCTTGTCTTGAGTTCAGCTCCTCATCCCAGATGCAGCGTTGCAGGGAACAACGAGCCAGGAAGAATCATGGACCCATCCTGACATAGGATGTACACCAGAGACTTTTAAGATAGCAGTTTATAACATCTCTGCTAAGAGCCTGTATTAAGAACTGGGTTATTCGATGAATGTAATGTATTCTCCTTAACCTTACTCGTGGTTTTTCTTTCTTTTAGTAATAAACCTTTAGATTGTAGATTCTAAAGGATTGGCTCAGCATGATCTTGTGGGTAAGATCCAGAGTGTAAATTGACTGGGACCTGTGGCTGGTTTCTTGGGACCGGAAGAACCCGTTCAGGGTAGGTGAGATTGGGTTCTATAACCCTTCACCTGTGTGTTAGGCCTGGGGCTGATTGGGGCACAGGAAGAGCTGGGGTGTCTGAGGGGTTTTGCTCTTGAGGCTTCTGGCTGGCCAGATTGGCAGCTGAAGTGCTCTGTGTGACTGGTTTGTGGCCTATTTGGGAAGGTCCCTGGTCTGGGGCTGTAAGGAGCCCCGAGTCTGAGCAATTCGCCCTGAGCGGACTCTCTCAGCTGTGCCCAGACCTGGCCTGGTCTGTCACAGCCTCCCACAGCAACTTCTGGCCAGGATCCATGTCCGCAGGACCTGCCAACTAAGAAACTCTAAACAATAAGGGCTGTCATTGCCTGGGAAGGATTTCCCTTCAAAAAAGAGCTTACTGGCACCATCCTCATTTGACTGACAGGTGCCAGACTTGTCTGTACTGGAGGTGTCCCGAGGAGGTAAGGCATCTATGCAGCTATGCCCTCCATCTGCTCAAAAGATAACAGCAAGATGGCCGTCCTAACATCAAAGGAACTGGCAGCACTGCAGGAGCTTGCACCACTGGTGCCCACATCGCCAGCACCGAAGGAGCCTTCCGTGCAGACTCCATGCTGCCAGCACCATAGGTACATACAGTCACTGATCTGGTACTGACAATGGCACTGAGTTGCTCCATACTGAGGTCACTTACTTCCCACATGGGCTTGGCCATATCTTCGGTACTGGACACTCTCATTTTCAGTAATAATGGTGTTCCTATGCACTGGGGCCTACCAAATCAATAAAAACAACACTGTGACCCTCCCTTTTCAAATGATGATGTGATCGGTCTCACCCCTTATTCATCTCCCAAACCTACTACACAGCCTCAACCACCTCGGATTCCAGGACAAGTCTGGCAACCATTTCCACCTGTTCCCCTTCCTACTGCTTGGCCAGGCTGGAACCCATAGGCCCTCTCTAGAACACAACAATCTGCTCCTTTGCAGGCAGTGATCCACAGATGCAAGAACTCTTCTCTCAGCCCCATCTGGACACATCCCAACAGGATATAGAGGGGTTGGAAGATGTACAAGAGGATGACACCATGCCTCTTACACCTCTGTCATCATCATCACCAGATGAGACTATTGTGCCCCCAACCCCTATTATGGGAGATGACTTAATCCTTGTAAGACCTCTTTAAAAGGGCAGCAGATTCATTGGACATCTCAGAGTTACTTAAAACACAGCATAAACTGAATCTAGCAAACCCCTGCATCCATCCTGCCGCCTTCTAAGTGAGCAGACTGAAAGTATTACGTGCTGGCCAAAGGAGCTGAATTCCTCTTTTCTCATCCTGCACCAAATTCTCTAATCATAGAGGTGGTACACCATATGGGTAAGCAGGCTCAGTTTAAAACAATCCCCTATGACAAGGATTGGAAGAGGTTAGATATTTTCGGTAGAAAAGCATACTTTGTCTGCTTCCCTGAAGTTCCACATTGTGAACTACTAGTCTGTGTTGGCAAAATAAACCTAAAGCTTGTTTGAGAAAATGAGGCTGTTTATTGTCTGGTAATTTTATCAATAGATACGTACAAAGCAAACATAGCAGAGGGATCACTGATAGTGAAGACAGTGCTGCAGGCATCTCTAGACTCTGCCCTTTGTCTGTCTGTTTGCTGGAATCTTCCGCTCTCTAGCAATTCTTCTGTAGTCACTATATAGTAATTAGCAGAAGCCATATCTAAAGACACTTAAAGCTAGAGTAGGCAGACCCCTAGAAAATATTCGACAGCAGGAAAAATCTTAAGGCTTCATCCTGCAGCTTTGGTCACATGAGTGCAGATTCCAGGATCAGTCCCATACATTGTGTATCTCACAAAAGTAAGGCCTAACTCATTCATGAAGTACTTTGAAATCTTTATAGAAGGGCCCAATACTATTTCAGGAGGATGGGACTTTGACTAAGACTGAAGTCTTATTCCATTTTATAGTAAGATTTTATCAATTTGCCTGGTTTTGATTTGTCTTTTTTTTTTTTTTTTTTTGTCTTCTGATATATTGTAAATCTTTGCTAAAAGTATGTTTAAAATATCCTTAAGATAGGAAGACTTCTGACATGAGATCAAAACCAATCACATTCAATGGGTTCAGTCTTGGAAAGAATTGTTTCTTTCTCCCTCTCCACTTTCAAAGTGAAATTGGCTAAGTTGACCTTGGGTGAAAATGTCAGATGTCGGAAAACACTTGTGACTGTTTCTGGAGTGAGAACTTAGTAGAAGTCTCCTGTGCTCTACTTTATTTACAACATGCTTGAAAAGAAGATGAAATATGACTGATTCTTAACACTGCTCCTTACTTTAACACACACAGTCCCTTTTAAGCAATTTTAACATTTAGGGAAAAATAACTTGCTGGAGTCTTGTAAAACTCAGTTTTATAAAACCGGTCAGATATTAGTTTTTTTGCTACTAATTTGTCTATAAATAATCTTATCTACTGACATTTTGAAAACTCTTGAGGTTGGAGTCTTTGTATGTTGTTGGAGCTGCATTCTGCAGACCCAGGCTTTGTTAGGCTCTGGGGCAACTATCCCTTTTGTCCTCCCTTGGTGGCCCTGTGCTTTCATGTGTTTGTATCACTTGAGAGAGTCTGAAACTTGTTGATGAACAGGAAGTTGGGATGTAGGGATGTCTGATTCTTGTTTTTCAACATATAGCTCTAGCATGTAATGTGATGACACTGGCTATATTTTATTTATTCACTTTCTGTTGTGTCTGCTGCCCTCCAGATTTAAACTTCATAAGCAAAGAAAAATACTTTTAAACCTCAGACTGTTGGATGGAGAGGAAAGTAGGCCAAAGTTTAAAACTGCAGGAAAGAGCTTGAGTAACTTTTTTTTTCCCCCAACTTCTCTACCTAAACTTGTTAATTTTTTTCCTCAAAGTAAATCTGAGGTAAAAGTATCAATGCTATTACATAATATAGTAACTTAAGTTAGTCTGACACTTATTCTTGTATAGGTTGCACCTCCCTAAACTGGGATGCTCTGGTTCAGCAACATCTGTGTTTCAGCAGGAGGGCCAACAGCTGGGAGCCTGGCATAGCCCAGGGTTGTGATGGTAGGATAGGTGTTGATTGGCCTGCTGCCTGGAAGTGGGGCTGGCGCTGCCTGGGAGTGGGGCTGGCCAGCAGGCAGCCTGGACTAGGCCAAAGGAGCCGCTGGAAGGAGGGGTGGCAGACTGAGGGGCTAATGACAGAGGACCTCCCTTGATTTGGCAAATTCTCTCATCTGTGACAAGTCAGGTCCCAAGGGTGCCAGACCAGGGAGGTCCAACCTGTATTACTTTACATACATCTATACCAAAGTTTCCTGTCTCTTCTATTTCAGGAATCTTATCCCTCTTCATCACCAATATGGTTTGTGGAATCAGATGATCCAAACCTGACCTCAGTGTTGGAGCGATTAGAAGATATTAAGAAGAGCAATACTCTGGTGAGGAACTAAGAGTTTTTAACTTTTTCATTAATTGCAGGTCAGATTAAATAAAAAGTGGTTTCACATGGTAAGGCTGCGCTCCCACCCCCTAATACTTCTGGCTGTTGGCTTAAACTTTCACATCATGAGGGAGGCAGCTCTTAAAAAAAAAAAAAATTCTGAATCATAGGGTTGGAAGAGACCTGAGAGGTCACTGAGTGCAACCTCCTGCCCAAAGCAGGACAGACCCCCAACTAAATCATCCCAGCCAGGGCTTTGTCAGGCCAGGATTTAAAAACCTCTAGGCTACGTCTACACTACAGGCTTTTTGCGCAAGAATGGCCGTTCTTGCGCAAAAACTTGCGTAGTGACTTCACTGCACATGCGTTCTTGTGCAAGTAAATTTACAGTAAGACGTTGGAACAGAGGGCTTCTTCCGCAAGAGTTATTCCTTTCCCCACGAGGAATAATCCCTCTTGCGCAAGAAGGCAGTGTGGATGGGCAACGGGTTTCTTGCGCAAGAAACCCCTATGGCTAAAATGGCCATCAGAGCTTTCTTGCGCAAGAGAGTGTCCACACTGCCATGGACGCTGTTGCGCAAAAGCACATGGCAGTGTGGACACGCTCTTGCGCAAGACCTTTTATGAAAGAACTCTTGCGCAAAACAGTTCTTGTGCAAAAAGCCTGCAGTGTAGACATGGCCCATGGGTTGGAGATTCCACCACCTCCCTAGACAATCTATTCCAGTGCTTTACCACCCTTCTAGGTAAAATAGTTTTTCCTAGTATCCAACCTAGACCTCCCCCACCGTAACTTGAGACCACTGCTCCTCATTCTGTCCTCTCACTATTGAGAACAGCCTCTCTCCATCCTCTTTAGAACCCCCCTGCTTTCAGGTAGTTAAAGGCTGCTATCAAATCCCCCCTCACTCTTCTCTTCTGTAGACTAAATAAGCCCAAATCCCTCAGACGCTCCTCATAAGTCATGTGCTCCTACACCCTAATCATCAGTGTTGCCCTGAGCTGAACCCTCTCCAATGTGTCCACATCCTTTCTGTAATGGGGGGGCAGGGGGCAGAATTGGACTCAATATGCCAGATGTGGCCTTACTAGTGCCAAATAAAGGGGAATAGCCACTTCTCTAGATCTGCTGACAGTGCTCTTCCTAAAGCACCTTAATATGCCGTTAGCCTTCTTGGCTACAAGGGCACACTGTTGACTCATATCCAGCTTCTCATCCCCTATAATCCCCAGGTTCTTTTCTGCCAAACTGCTACTTAGTCAATCTGTCCACAGCCATGAACAGTGCTTGGGATTCTTCCATCCCAAATACAGGATTCTGCACGTGTCCTTGTTGAACCTCATCAGATTTCTTTTGGCCCAATCCTCCAGTGTGTCTGTCACCCTGGACCCTATCCCTACCCTCCAATGTATCTACCTCTCCCCCTAGCTTAGTGTCATCCGCAAACTTGCTCAGGATGCAATCCGTCCCCTCATTCATGTAATTAATAAAGATGTTGAACAAAACTGGCCCTAGAATCAATCCATGGGGCACTCCCCTAGAAACCAACCGCCAACCTGACATCTAGCCATTGATCGCTACCCATTGGGCCTGACAATCTAGCCAGCTTTTTATACACCTGATAGTCCATATATTCAATCCATACTTCCTTAATTTGCTGGCAAAAATATTGTGGGAGACCATATCAAAAGCTTTGCTAAATTCAAGGGGTATCACATCCACTGACTTTCCCGTGTCCACAGAGTCAGTTACCTCACTGTAGAAGCTAATCAGATTGTTTAGGCACGGCTTACCCTTGGTGAATCCATGTTGACTATTCCTGATCACTTTCCCCTCTTCCAAGTGCTTCAAAATGGATTCCTTGAGGATCCCCTCCATGATTTTTCTGGGGACTGAGGTAAGGCTGACCGGTCTGTAGTTCCCTGGATTGTCCTCCTTCCCTTTTTTAAAGATGGGTACTACATTTGCCTTTGTTCGGTCATCTGGGACCTCTCCCGATCTCCACGGGTTCTTGAAGATAAGGGCCAAAGACTCTGCAATGGTGTTTGTCAACACCCTCAGATGCATTAGATCTGGCCCCATGGAGTTGTGTATGTCCAGCTTTTCTAAATAGTTCTTAACCTGTTCTTTCCCCACCGTAGACTGCCTGCCTCTTTCCCATACTGTGTTGCCTAGTGCAGCAGTCTGGGAGCTGACCTTGTCTGTGAAGATAGAGGCAAAAAAATCATTGAGTACTTCAGCTTTTTCCACATTCTCTCTCACTAGGTTACCTCCCTCATCCAGTAAGGGTCCCACACCTTCCCTAACCACCCTCTTATTGCTAACATGTCTGTAGAAATCTTTTTTGTTACCCTTCACATCCCTTGCTAGCTGCAATTTCAATTGTGCTTTCACCTTCCTGATAACTCGCCTGTATTCTTAAGCAATATATTTATACTCCTCCCTAGTCATCTGTCCAAGTTTCCACATCCTGTAAGCTTCCTTTTTGTGTTCAAGCTCACCAAGGATTTCACTGTTAAGCCAAGCTGGTCGCCTACCATATTTGCTTTTCTTCCTGCATATCAGGATGATTTGTTCTTGTGCCTTCAGTAAGGCTTCTTTAAAATACAGCCAGCTCTCCTGGATTCCTTTCCCCTTCATGTTAGCATCCCAGGGGATCCTTCCCATCAATTGCCTGAGGGGAGAGTGAAAGTTTGCTTTTCTGAAGTCCAGGGTGTATATTTTGCTGCTCTCCTTTCTTCCTTTGGTCAGGATCCTAGAATTGACCATCTCATGATCACTGCTTTCCAGATTGCCACCCCGTACTTGATTAGTAATCCCCAAAGTCTTGAGTTTTTTGGATGATTTTAAACTGTCTGAGAGAACATTTGTTAAATTGTCAATGGTGTAACCAACGCATTCTGAAAATAATTCTATGTGCAAATCTATTTATCATTTAACTTGTAACTTATTAATCTGTACTTGGAAGCATTTAAATAGTTGGTGTTTCTATTATACAGAAATTAAAATTATTTCATTACTTTTGTGGGTGGAGTTTAATGTGTGGTTTTAGAGTAAATGTGCTCCTGAATTCAATTGGAATTGTGGTTTCTATAGCTGGAAAAAAAAGTTCTCAAACTTAAACCTAAACACTCTTTGTTTTAGTAATAAAGATGTCTGATTTTGTCCTAGATGGTTTTGCATCGCAGGTAGTAATGGCATTGGGCCCTGTAAGCTAGTCAGCTCTGGGAGGGGCACCTCCCATTCGGGGTCAGTGGGTGGCCACTCCAACTCACTACACCTGGATCAGTCTCTGGGGGCAACTAACACATCAAATAACCATTCCGGGGGTCCCCTGCTCTTACCTCAGGGCGGGGTGACAAAAGTAAACAATAACCAAGGTGGCCTGGGTTTGGGCAGGCCAGCAAATGATAGTCAGAGGCCTGGCCTTAGTTCAGGGCGGGCTGCCAAGCCTAGGATTAGGAAGGCCCAGCCCTAGTTCAGGGCAGGATAGCAGGTAAACAATTTATAAGCAGGCAAATAGTTTATAAGGCCCAACAGTTTATCAAGGCCCAGCCCTGGTTCAGGGTGGGGCCACAGGAAAGCAGTTTGTAAAGTAATCTACACAATTCAGGTCTCCTTACTCAGGAAGGTTGCAGGCAGCTCGCTGGCAGTGGCAGAGAGGGGGGAGGCTACCACCCAAGCATTGGGTGGCACGGGGGGCCCAGGCCTGCTCAGTCCACTGTGCCCCAGCCCAGGGCCCTAGAGGCAGCAGTTTACTGCTTCTGGATCAGCAGGGGCTCTAGCCTGAAACACACTGATCTGGGCATGTCTATGTCCATGCTGTCCCCTGGGCCACTTCCCTCCTCCCCCTCAGCATGTATCTGGCAGTCACATAGGTCTCCCGTGGAGTCACAGGGATTCAGGTCCATTGGCCACTCCTCATCAGCTTGCAGGGTGTTTGGGAAGTCCGGGGGAAGTCTGTTGTTCCTTTGGGCCACTGTGCAGCAGGGGCCCTGGTGGTCCATGCCAGCTCACCACCTCCCCAGGCATCTGCTCTGCTCCACGGTGTGCAGGGGAGCCCTCTGGCCTCTACTGTTCCTCTGGGCTGCTGTGCAGCAGGGGGCCCAGTAGCCTATACCATGCCTTAGCTTGCTCGCTCCCTCCCTCCCTTCCTTGAGGTATAGGGGAGTCCTCTGGCCTCTTCAGTGGTCGGCCCTCACTGGCTTGGCTGGCAGGCTTTTTACCTCTCTGGCCCTGCCCCTTGGCTTTGGCTAGGTGGCTCATTAGGGCCAGGTGTAGCCCACCAAGGCTCTGGGAGGGGCACGTCCCCTTCAGGTGCAGTGGGTGGCCACGTGGAACCCCGGAGCAGGAGCAGGAGCAGGATGCTCCTCTCCTCTCCTCTTCTCTCCCCCCCCTCCCCCCCGTTCCTGCTGCCTGCACCAGCCAGAGCTCTCCCTGCCCTACCCAGCCACCACTCGCCTGCTGAGGCTCCCAGCTGCTGGACCTGCTCCCCTGGATGATGACGATGATGCTGCTGCTCCTGTTTACCACCACCACCACTAGCTGCTGCCTGAGGGGAGGGGAGGGGCCTGCTGGCCTGACCCCTCCCCCCTCCCTCCTCCTCTCTGCCCTCGCTCCAGAGGAAGAGGACCCCACCAGCACCTACCATCCAGAGGCCTTTCCCAGCTGCCTGCCACCTGCCTGCTGCTCCTGTACCACCTGCACCCTGCCAAGGAAGAAAAGAAGAGAACCACCATTTGGACTGTGGAGGGGGTTTGTTTCCTGGAACTGAGCTTTTTCACCTGCTCTTGGGGTGGTGGTGGACTGAGGGGGGGCTGGGGGAGAGGCGCAGAGCCTTCCCCCAGTCCAGCTGCCTCCTCCCCCCCCATACCACCATCCCCACACCCCCTCCACCAACTTCCTTGCACCACCTGGACTTGTCCCTCGGCGGGGTTAGCTACTCCCCCTCCCCCTTTGCTATCTGGGACTGTTCTGCTGCATCAGTGGGCGAGGACTGAACCCCCACAGGTGCTTGTGGGCATGCTCCCCACCCACCTTTTTCCCTTGGAGTTGGCCCCCTCCCTCAGCAGTGTTTGCCCCTGTTTTCCCCACCTTGTACCCCTCTCTTCCCCCCCCCTTTTTTAGTTAGCCCCCCCCGCACATTGCACCCCCCCCTTGATGACCTCATAGCTCCCTTTTGTACCCTAGTGCATCCAGAGGAGCTGGCCCTCGCCCTGCACCTTGCCCTCTGTCCGCCCTGCCAGCGTCCGCCTCCTCTGCTTCCAGCCTCGGAAGGAGGAGTGATTGCTGGCTCCATACCTCCTCGGTTCCCTGTTTGTGTCCTGTCCCTGTTAGTGCCCTCCCTCCCTGCAAACAGTCAAGCGGGAGGGAGTGGCTGCTTTCCCCTTCCCTCTCTCTACCTAACCGCGACTCCCCTATCCTCGTGTTCTTAGCCTTCCCTCTAGTGCCCCCCTCCCCTGCAATATCCCTACAGGGAAGAGTGGTTACTAGTTCCCCTTCCTCAGTTTCCCCACAAGCCCCCTTCCTCTGCTAACGCCCCCCCCGCCAATAATACAGCGGGAGGGAGTGATTCCCCCCGCCTTGTTCCCTTGGCGCCCTCCCCACCACTCCTTGCTTTGTGCCCCCTCCTCCACCTTCAGCCGGCGAGGAGGAGGAGCAGCTGTTGCTCCCTTTCCCTGGTTTTTCCCCCCCCCCCCCCCCAGGTTTAGTGCCCTCCTCCCCAGCCTCCATTCTAGTGAGGAGGAGTGGCTGGCACTTCCCTTTGACACCCCCCCTCCCTCCCAATTGAGCACCCTCCTCTCCTGCCTCTATCTTAGCTGAGAAGAGTGTTTGTCTCACCCTCCCCAGTTCCCCTACTGGTCCCCACCCCTCCCCTGCCAGCTGATTGGCGGGGAGGAGAAGTAGATCCCCTACCCCTTCCCACAATCTCCACCTCCTTTGACACCCACCCCCCTGCACCATGATGGAGGAGGTCCTGGCCCCCTCTCCTATCCCCGTGGATCCCAAAGGTCCCCCATTGCCACCAATCCCGCAGATCGCTGTGGCTGACCCCCTGACCTGGGTTCCGCATCTGCCCTGACCGCTGCCTCCAGCTCCATCCCGGGTGGCTGGGGCCCCTTCCCCACCCTGACAAGGAGGCATGGCGACCGTTGCCTGCTGGTCGCTGCCTCGCCCCACGTTGAAACTTATGTGCGGGCGTTGGTGAGAGTGGTGGGGGCCTCAGCCGTGGTGGCGGCCTCCAAAATGTATGGCAAGGTAGTGTTCTTCCTTGCCGCGGAGGCTGCCGCCCAGGAGGTGGTGGGGGGCGTGCATGTGCCTTTCGAGCCATTGGAGGACCTGTGTGTACGGGTGGTCCTCACCTCCATCCTGCTCTTCCTCCCGAATGCCCTGCTGCCTGCCCTCTCCACCCAGGGGAGGCCAATATCAATGATTAGCCCTCTCTCGTTGGGCTGTAGGGACCCTGCCCTCTGCCATGTCCTGTCCTTCCACGGGCAGGTGCAGCTGCTGCTGGCGGTGTGTGGAGGGGTGGCATTAGAGGGGTCCTTCATGGTGCTCTACTAGGGGGCCCTCTACCTGGTCCATTATTTGACAGGGGATACCCGGTGCTTCCTCTGCTGGGCGATGGGGCACCCCTCCCGCCCCCCCCCCCCCCCCCCGAACAACAACTGTGCTCCCTGGCCTTGCTCCTGCTGACCAGCCCTCCACCTCCACCTTGGCCAATGCCGTGGTCATAGCTTCTGCTTCTCCACCTGACCCCGGCATGGGCCCCCCTTCCCGCTCCTGCCCTACCGGTCACCATTCGGGAGGCACTGCAGCCCAGTGGCACAGACCTGGGGGATCTTCCCCCTGACCCTGATGAAAGTTCTGATCCCCTCCCCTGTTCTGATCCTCTCCTTGTCTCTCCTACCCCCCCCCCCCACCGTTCACGCCCTTGGTCCTGAGTCCTCCCCCGTTCCTGACCCCTCTCCCATGGGTATTGCTTCCCCCTCTCTGTGCCTGACCCACTGCTCGGCTCTGAACCCATCCCTTCTCCTGCCCCTATCGCGATATCCGCTTCCCCGTCATCCTCCCCCCATTCCTGCCCCTATGGTGAAGCCTGCTCCCCCTCCCCCTCCAGCGTCTCCACATCCTGTTTGTCACTGCCACCCCCACGGGGGCCGTCTCATTCCCTCTAGCTGTGGGCAGCCTTCAGGGGGTGGTATTCGTGTCCCCGGTCCCTAATCCACTAGGGGCTGCCATATTCCCTCCACCGCCCCCTCCCTCACCGGGGTTGGGGACGGGCAGCACGGCGCCGTCGTTCCTGGAGCCATGCCGGAGATCAGATCCCTGTTTGTCCGTCTCCGTGGCCCGTGAGGTTTATTACGGGGCCCAGACGGAGGAAAAGTCCGGCACCCCCTCAGCGCTGGGGGCCGAGCTCCGCCAGTTCCTCGCGGACACACGTGGGGCTAAGGGAAAGGTGGAACTGGCACTTCAGCGCTGTGGGGGACTTTCATTCCATCCTGGGGGCCACAAGGGCCATTTTACAGAAAGGGAGAGGGACCAAGAGGCAGGACATCGCGGCCTACCGGTGGGCCCACAAATTCCGTGATGCTCTCTTCTCCTTCAGGTCGGGGAGCGGCCTGTTGTGGGACTTGCGGGAGGCCGACGATTACCCTGCCTGTGAGGATCCACCCCAGCCCTCAATATGAAGTACACCACCATCGCAATGCTAAATGCCCGGGGCTCTAGGGTGGGTCTCTGCAGGAGCCGGGTGCTCTCCTTCCTTCGGGTGAAGGGTACTCAGTGATTTTTTCCTGCAGGAGACCCACACGACTCCAGCCGTCGATGGTGGCTGGAGTGGGGGGGCGGGGTGTACTTTAGCCACCTCAGTGCTCGTGCGGCTGGGGTGGTCCTCCTGTTCTTCCCTGCCTTATGGCCCAAGGTTCTGAGGACTACCAAGGTTGTCCCAGGCTGCATGCTGCACATCCGGACCCACGTGGAGGGGCTGATGCTAAATCTGGTCAATGTTTACACCCCAAATGCAGGTCCGGACCGGGTCACCTTTTACCGGCAGGCGGCCACCTTCCTCGGCACCCTGGATCCTCACGAATGCTTGGTCCTGGGTGGGGATTTCAGTACTATCCTTGAGGACCGGGACCATGCAGGACTCGAACTGCCAGGCCACAGAAGGCATCCTCAGGGAGATCGTGGACCATCACTCCCCGGTGGATGTCTGGCAAGACCACCACCCAGACAACACCACCACCTTCACCTATGTCCGGGTGGGGGATGATCAGTCGAGCCACTCGTGGCTGGACCGCATTTATTTATCACGGTCCCATGTGGTGCGAAGCCACTCCTCCAGCATTCGGCTGGCCCTGTTCACAGACCACCATTTGGTGGCCATGAAAGCCTCTCTGAGTTCGGAGAGGCTGGGGCTGGCCTATTGGTATTTTAATAATAATTTGCTGGAGTACTTGGGCTTCGTGGCCTCCTTCTGAGAGTTCTGGCTGGCCTGGCGGGGACAGCGGCCTGCCTTTCCCTTGGCACGGCGATGGTGGGACGTGGGGAAGGTGCGTGCCTGGCTCTTCTGCCACGACTACTCCCGGGGTGCCAGCCAGCGGAGGGATGCAGCGATAGAGCAGTTGGAAAGGGAGGTTTTGAAGCTTGAGAGGCGCCTGGTATCCGATCCCGAGGATCCGCCTCTCCGTGAGGTATACTGGGAGAAGCTGGAGGAACTCCGGGCCCTCGAGGACCATCGGGCCCAGGGTGCCTTCGTTTGATCCCGCATCCAACCCCTCCAGGAGATGGATCGTGGCTCCCGCTTCTTCTACGCCCTGGAGAAAAAGAGGGGGGCTAAAAAGTACGTCACCTGCCTTTTGGCAGAGGACAGCACCCCCTTCACGGATCCAGAGGAGATGCGTGGAAGGGCCAGGGTCTTCTACTCCAGTTTGTTCTCCCTGGATCTGACCGAAGCCGACACCTGCAGGGTACTCTGGACCGAGCTCCCGACAGTCAGTGTGGGCAACTGGGACTGGCTAGAGCTGCCTCTCACTCTGGCCGAGTTCTCGGAAGCCCTCTGTCTGATGCCCACCAACAAAACCCCGGGCATGGATGGGCTGACCGTGGAGTTCTACCACGTGTTCTGGGACGTCCTCGGCCCAGACCTTGTCACTTTCTGGGCCAAGTCCTTGGAGAGCGTGGTCCTCCCTCTGTCGTGCAGGCGAGCCGTTCTGGCCTTATTGCCGAAGAAGGGGGACTTCCGCGACCTTCGGAATTGGCGTCCCGTCTCGCTCCTCAGCACGGACTATAAAGTCGTAGCAAAGGCCATCTCTCTGCGACTGCGGTCTATGCTGGTGGACGTGATACACCCCGACCAGTCCTACACCGTTCTGGGCCGTAGCATCTTCGATAATCTGTACCTGGTCCAGGATCTCTTGGAGCTTGGGTGTAGGGACGGTCTATTGTTCGCCCTCCTGTCCCTGGACCAGGAGAAGGTGGTCGATAGGGTGGACCACGGGTATCTCCGGGGCACTCTGCAGGCCTTCGGCTTCGGGCCCCATTTTGTGGGTTTTCCCCAGGTGCTGTATGCCCTCGCGGAGTGTTTGGTCAGGTTCAACTGGACCCTGACCGAGCCGGTCAGCTTCGGGCGGGGAGTACGTCATGGGTGTCCGCTGTCGGGCCAGTTGTATGCTCTGACGATCGAGCCCTTCCTTTGTCTCCTCTGTAGGAGGTTGATGGGGTTCGTGCTCCGAGAGCCAGAGCTGTGGCTGGTCCTGTTGGCGTATGCCGATGATGTGCTCCTCGTGGTCCAGGACCTAGGCGACCTGGCGTGGGTGGAGGCTTGCCAAGCAGTCTACTCGGTGGCCTCCTCTGCCCAGGGTCAAGAGCTCTGGCCTGGTGGTCGGGGACAGGTGTCGGGCAGGCTCCCTCCCACCCACGCTTCAGGCCATTAGGTGGGGTGCAGGTCCGCTGTTCTATCTGGGCATTTATTTATCTGTCACGCATCCCTCTCCGCTGGAGAACTGGCAAGGTTTAGAGGCCAGGGTGGGTGAGCGGCTGCGGAGATGGACAGGACTGCTCCGGTGCCCCTCCCTTCGGAGGAGGGTGCTGGTACTGAATCAGCTGGTCCTGTCCATGCTCTGGCACCAGCTCAACACCCTGTGCCCAGCCCCGGAGGTCCAGGCCAAGCTCCAGAGGACAGCTCTGGAGTTCTTTTGGCCAGGACTGCACTGGGTCTCTGCCGGGGTTCTGTCTCTTCCCCTGGAGGAGAGGGGTCAGGGCCTGATCTGCGTGCACAGTCAGGTCCGGACCTTCCATCTCTAGGCTCTGCAGAGACTCCTCTTTAGTGCAGGTAATCCGGCATGGAGCACTTTGGGGTGTGCCTTCCTCCGCCGCCTCTGAGGGCTCCGATACGACCGGCAGCTCTCTTTTTTATTCACCCTAGGGGTCTTCCGCAAGACCTCTCAGAGCTGCTGGAATTCTGTCAGGAACTCCTCCAGACCTGGAAGCTGTTCTCAGCGACCAGGTCCATTGTGGCCACTGAGGGAGCAGACCTCCTCGTGGAGCCCCTGCTCCACAATCCAGCCTTCTGTGTGCAGGTGGTGGAGTCTCCCTCGGTGTGCCGGAGGCTGATCCTGGCAGAAACCACCAAGGTTGGAGACCTCCTGGACTATGACGGGGGGGACTGGGTGGGTCCCTGAGCGCTTGCTCAGCGCTTGGGGCTCTCCGCCCCTCAAATCCCCCCGCGCCTACTCCAGGAGGTGAAGGCGGCTTTGCTGCGTCCCACTCTCGATTTCCTGTAGAGAGCCCTGCGAGAGGGTATGACCCGCTCCTCCCTTCCTGCAAAACCTCCGTCCCTTGTTATTGGGCCCCTGTTCCGCAGGCCCCCCGGCCTCCTTATCCTTGGACCCCCCCAGCCGGCTGCAAAATCTGCAGCTCATCTGCTTTTGAACCGCACCAAGAGAACATCTCTACACGCTCGTGCTCCATACGATTCACTTCCTCACCGTCGCGTCCCACCCCGATACCAAGTGGCGGGACTATCTAAGACCCGTAGAGGGTGGGGAACCCCGATGGGCCAGCATGTATTCCACCCTAGTTCTGTGGCCCATTGGGGACATTAGTTGGTGGCTCCTTCATGGAGCCGTGAGCACGGGTGTGTACCTGGCGCGGTTCACCCCCACCCCAGATGCCTGCCCCTTTTGTGGCGTGAGGGAAAACCTGGCGCACGCGTATCTGGAATGCGCCAGGTTGCAGCCCCTATTCCGGCTCCTCCAGAACCTCTTACTGAGGTTCTAGCTGCACTTCGCCCCACACCTTTTTATTTATGTGCACCCTATGCATGGCCCCTCCTTGTCAACCTCCTCCTGGCCCTGGCTAAAGCCGCCATATATAAAACCAGGAGGAAGATGCTGGACAAGGGGGTTCTCTGCGACTGTGGGGCCTACTTCCGCTCCTCCCTTGTGTCACGTATCCAGGCAGAATTCCTCTGGGCGGCGTCCACTAGCTCCATCGACAGCTTTGAGGAGCAGTGGGTGCTGTCCGGGGTTCTCTGCTCGGTGTCCCCATCTGGTTCCCTTGTTTTGAACCTGTGACCCACACCCCCTGCCCCTTTAGTCATTATTTGTCCCCCGTGACCAGTTGAGCCTGGGTCTAGTTGTCCCTCCCACAAGGGTGCGGGAGGGGCTTTGAGAAGTGGATGGGCTGCGCCCGCCTTCCCTTCCCATGGTCTCAAATTGGAACCCACTACAGGCCCTGACTTGATGGACTTGAAGGACTGCAAAGTAAAGATTGTTTAAACTAAAAACTGCTAGAGTACAAGTTCTGTAGAATTCAAGGATGTTTGATGGCATTATTTCTAGCATGAGAGCCCGTTGGTGCAGTTATTAGAATTGTATCAAATCAAAACATTACTACTTTATTGAGTGATTGCTCATGTGCATTCCAGTATGTATGTGGGCGTATCATGTGCACAATCATTGGAAGATTTTTTCCTAGAGGTATCCATGGGGTCGGCTGTACCTCCACAGCTGCTTATATATACTCCTGCAAACCTGATGCCCGCTCACTTCCTTCTTTCCATCAGTGATGATGGTTTTTGGAGCTTCTGACTTCTTGCTTTGCAAGTCATTAGTTCTTAGTATTTCTTTGTAGTGTAGATTAGCTTTGTTGGTTCTAATTGGTTAGTTTTGAGGAGCTTCCTCTTCCACTTGTTTACTTGTGTTCTTGGGTTATGCAGCAGCCTCAGGGCTTCAAACAGTGTGCTGAGTGAGGGAAATATGCCTAGAGCAGTGTTTCTCAAAGTGGGCTGGGGACCCACTCTGAGAGAGCTGCTAACAGGCCGCTCTGGTTTGTTTGTTTACCAGCTCTACAGCCACAGAGCTTCATGGATCCCGTTGGCTATGGTTCACCGTTTGTAGCCAAGGGAAGCGGAAAGCAGTAGCTCGGGCCGTGGATAGGTGGCCCTGGGGCACAGTGCAGGACTGGCCCTTGCATCTCCTGGGGAAAAAAGAAACATGGCTCTATCGCTAGCTGAAGGCCAAACCGAGCTACCAACATGCCTCTGCCTCCTCCCCACTTCCTGTGGGGTTGAGGGCTGCCATTCCCCTGCCCCCAGGCCAATTAGGGCCTGGGGGCGGGGGAATGCGTGAAGTCTCTTCCCATTCTGCCAGGAGCACATAGCGCTTTGAAGCGCCGTGTGCTGCTCCCAGGGCGGGGGCAGAGCGGAGGAGGCTGCGTGCGCTCCCCCATCCCCAGGCCGTATTTGGCCTAGGGGCAGGGGAGCGCGGGAAGTCTCCCATGCCAGGGGATGGGGGGATGGCACTTCCTCACCCCCAGACAAATCATTGTCTAGGGATGGGGAACCCAGAAGCATCTTGGCCCTGCCCCTTCTGCTTGATGCCATGCCCCTTCCTGTACAGCACGGGGCCATTGCAAAAATTTCTGAAGTGGCCCCTGTTAGAGGGGCTCATGTTGGCTGACTTGTTCAGTCCCGACTCCTTCACGCATGATACAGGGGACATAGTGTGCTCATGCTTGGTTGCCCATGCAAATGCCAGAGCACTGCGACCATAGACCCTGGTATGCTGGAAAGCTCCTGGGTGTTGTGGTGTGCCTCGTGGTGCTGTACTTTGAAAACCTATGTACATTGCTCTGTCAGGCAAAAGACAAGGAAGAAGCTTGGTGTGGCACGGAGGCTCTGTTCAGGCAAGCCTTGGTGCTCATGCTAGTGCAGCTGCCAGTCAATCCCCTGCACATAGTGCAATGCCAGTTTTGGCATTGTGAGACGAGCTCAGACTGGTGGGACCACATCATCATGCAGAGATGGGACGATCAGCAGTGTTTGCAGAACTTCTGCATGCAGAAGGCCACATTCCTTGAATTCTGCAAATGGCTCACCCCTGCCCTGAGGTGCCAGGATACCCACAGAGACCCGCTCTGACAGTGCAGAGATGTGTAGCCATAGCCTTATAGAAGCTTGCCATGCCAGACAGCTACTGCTTTTTGGGAATCAGTTTGGGGTGGGGAAATCTATGGTTGTGGCTGTTCTCATACAAGCAGCCAAGGCTTTCAACATCCTGCTGTGGAGAGGTGTAACTCTGCGGAACATGAACAACATTGTGGAGTGTTTGCCATCATGGGCTTCCCTAAGTGTGGGAGTGGGTGCCATAGATGGCACAAAACATCCCCTTCCTGCCACCCAAGTGCCTCCGAGTGCATCAACTGAAAGAGGTAGTTCTCTATGGTGCTGTAGGCACTTGTGGATTAGGTATGTTAAGAAGCGGGTAATTTGCTAATCGTGTAGTCGATAGAATTTTTATAAACTACAAGTTTAATCAATAAGGGAATGCAGTTAAAGCACTCAGTCCCAGCTCGGGCTGAGTCTGTGACCTACCCTGCCCACCCGGCTCCTAATACATTTTAAATGTTGAGTTGTAGCGGGGGTAGGCCCCGGACCCGGTGCGAGCTGGGACTGAGCTGGGCAGCTGGCCAGCCCACTAAAAAAATTACTGGTGGGGGGGAGGCGGAATTTGTGTAGTTGATAGCATTAACCAATAAGCTTTTGCTTACTGGTAAATGGCCTGTGTTATACATCCTTATTGTGGATCACAAAGGCCATTTCACTGACCTCTATGTTGGATGGTTGTGAAAGGTGCATGACACCTGCATCTTTAGGAAGTCCTGCCTCTCCCAAAAGATGCGGCCTGGTTACAGATAGAAAGTTATATTCTCTGACCTACAAAATGGCTTGACATGGCAGCCACAATAGCACAGCTGGAAAGCTGACAATGATAGTTTTGGAGACTTTCTGCATTTGTCCCACAATATACAGCTGATACAAGCAAGGGCATGCCCCATGGATACAAGAATCCAAGTGTATGCACGCTCACACAAGTGATATTTAATAATCATGCTGGCCGTATGCTGAAATAAGTTAGGTTGACATAATTTGGTAGTGTACACTGCCTTAAGTCCATGTGCTCAGAAGCTGTAAGTAGCCTTGTGAAAAATGACCAGATTCTTTAGAAGTTTATCCACAGATGTTGGGCCTTTATTTCTATATGTATGGTTTTAGCACAAAGGCTTTATTGGCATGACCTATGTTATTCTTGAGGAGTTTCAGGATGACTTGCAACTCTTACTAAGGCATAAAAAGTGTGGCATAAGTAAGATATAAAAGAGCTATTTTAAACTTTTTACTCATGTTCTGGTACTGTAATTCATAGCCTTCTGCCTGCAAGTAACATCTCCTTTTTAATGGAAATCAAACTACAAAAGGGGGGGGGGCACTTTCCTGTTCATATTTTTTTTTAATTGAAATCACAACACCTTGTCTTTAACTATATTTCTTTACATTGCCAATTTCCGGACTAGCAACCACTTTAATCATCATGGCATCTAAACACCAAAATAAATTAATTCAAGTTTGTCCTTACTGATAGTCTCTTCTGCACGCTTTATGAAGTTGTATTGCCTAAGCCTGTGGTGTCCAACACGCGAGCCACATGTGGCTAGTTGGCTTGAACATTAAAAACTCAAAAATTGTTGCATTCATAATTTTTTAAAATAAAAAACCAAAATTTTTCAGAGACAAAAAAAAAAGGTCAGAAGATCTGAATTTTAAAGCCACTTATTAATTTGTCCCATCTGCTGGATGTAGACTTCTGCCAGTTTGCAGAATAACTTTAAATATGCTGCTTAGGCCTGAAATCATCATGCATCATCATAAGCCACGTCTGGTATTTCTGGGTACTAGTTTTCCACTGGTATTTATTGTTAAAGCCTTTTTGAAAGTACTTTTGAGTTCTGTATGTGAAATTATTTATTCTTGTACGAAGCAGCTCAGTTTTCAAGTTGGCCAGTCTTCTCCTGACATTAATTTCAACCTTCAATTTAAATGCGGGTTCATTATGGGCACACTGTTAGGTTCAAATGTTAGCTGTTCAGCAGCTAAAAAATTTGTTTAAATACAGTAGTGTGTATATATACAAATTTCTTCTCAAGTTTTTATTGTTTTTTGGTAGCTGGTTATGGCCATTCTAAACAACAAAATCCAGCATACAATCACACATTTGAAGAAAACAGTTTGGATTTTATTCCTGTTTTTGAAAATTAAAAAAAAATGTTAAGAAGTTTAACACTTCCAGAGATACTGAATTTTAAAAAATACGGTACTATTTTGGCCTCCCTAACACTATTGCTTTGTGCTGAAACTGAACAATATCAATTCATTTTTCTAGAGTTGCATCCATGGATCGGTTTGTTTATTAAAAAGCGTAATTCTGAAGCAGGTGAAAGTACTAGTACAGAGTCAAACAATGCTGAAAACAATTAATTGTCTGTAGAAACTACAGCAAAGAAAAAGAGAGATTGGAAGGACGTCAAATGTAAATGTCAAGAGTAATGGGAATTGGAATATGCCATCATTGAGGTGAATGAAAAGCCAACGTGTTTGCTGTGTCGTACAACAATTCTGGCAAATAAGGCTGACAATGTAAGAAGGCATTTCCAAGGGCAGCACAGAGATTTTGATTCAGTGTATCCTATTGGAAGCAAAAAGCGAGCTCATAAAATTGTTCAGCTGAAATTGGATTTTGAAAAGCAGCAGAAAATTTTGAAGTGATTTCTATTTTCATCTGAACTGAGAAATTTGGCCTGCTATAAAGCAGCGTGGATACTTGCTTGCAGCAAAAAGCCATTCTCAGATGGAGAAATGGTGAAGGAAATTATGTTCTCTGTCATGGAAATCTTGCTTGTAAATCTTAACGGACAGCCGTGAAATAACATCTTGCAGAGCATTCGAAATTTGCAGCTGAGTCATCAAACAGTTGCATGTCGGTTAAAAGATTGGTCTGTTGATCTCAAAACCCAGTTGCATGCTGAACTGGATCAGTGTTTGGCCTACTTGTTGGTACTGGATGAGTCATGTGACATCAGTGATACTGCTCAGCTCGTCTTCAGGATTTGTTTTGTAACGAAAAATTTACAGATTCATGAAGAACTGTTATCAGTGTGTGGGTTGAGAGATTGTACTCATGGATTTGATATATTCAATGCTTTCAAAATTGTCTCAAATGATTTTGACTTGGATTTAGCAAAATTGGCTTCTGTTACAGCTGACAGTGTGCCAATTATAGGGGTGGGGGGAGATCTGGATTTGTCTGTCTTCTGAAGAGCACGTGCAGTCTCATAAAATGAACAGCAAATTGCTTTCCTGGCACTGTATTTTGCATCAAGAAAATCTGTGTGCTCACATGTCCACAACAGATACTTTGAAAGACTTAATGAATACTGTGATCAAAATCATAAATTTAATTCGCAGCAGTGCTCTGAACCGTCACCAATTTGTGGAATTTTTGAAAGAAAGCGAACCTGAGCATTTGAAATCCATCTATTTTGCCAGTGTGTGATGGCTGAGTCCTGGAAAGGTGCTTGAGTGGTTTCTTGCACTGCTTACTCCAATCAGATTTTCTTTTCGAGAGAGGAAAGCTGGATGTTTTTTCTGCTATTGAAGATAAGCAGTGAGAGTTTCATTTGTGTTTCCTGACTGATATCACCTGATGAACTCAGATTGAATGAACTCAATCTGAAACTTCAGGGAAAGGAGAAGCTGATTTGTGATATAGCCCCACACGTTTGGGAGTTTACTTCTAAGCTGCAGCTATCCTTCATTCAAATGAAGGCAGGAGAATTCACCCACTTCCCAAAATTGCTGGAGATAGTGTATTTGAGCGTGATGACCTTGATTCATTGCCAGGTTTTCAAGCCATCTCACATAACACTGACAGAGTGTTTTGCAGACTTTGAAAGCTTCATGTTGGCATTTCAATTAATAAAAAAACCCATTTTAATTTGACATTTCTAATTCTCAAGACTGTGTCAATTTGTTTGGGCTGGACAAATGTTTGTTTGAAGATAATATGCTCACATTTCAACACCAGCTCAGTCAATCCAAATGACTGTCAAAAATTGGTTTTGACAATGTGTGATGCACTTTTGGGTCAGAATCACTTTGCTATTTTGAAAAATGTGTTGCCAAAATTTCTTCCATGTTTTGTTCAACATGGCTTTGTGAAGTGTCATTTTCTGTCATGACATACATCAAGTTACTGAATGAAAATATGGAAGCCGAGTTGAGGTGTGCTGTCAGTGAAAAGGTTTAGCAGTAAAACAAAATTGTCAAGTGTCCCTATCACGGCCCACACTTGGCCCATCCATCCCCGAGCAGGACCCCCTCTCCAGTACAGCAGCCCCTTTTCGGGGCGCCCACTCCACTCTAGCGGCAGTGAGACAGCCCTTTCTCAGGGAGTCCTCTCCAGTGTGGCAACCCTTTCTTGGGGTGCCCACTCTCACCTGGGAGGTCCGCCCTTCCACCTTTCAGGGCTTTCAGCACGCCTGCCTCTGCCGTGAGCCCCTTCGGGAGGTCCACTCCCAGAAGAAATAGTGCAACCCTGTTCTCTAGACCAGAGCAACTATCAGCCAGCACAAAACAGAAGGTTTATTGAGCTTTCAACACAGCAAAGGATCTCTCAGGCCAGTAGGCCTGGGCCCTCAGCCCCGGATATCATTCTCTCCTGCAGCCAGCTGAGTCCTGCCTGCTCTGCTCTCAGTCCCCCCAAAACAGCCCCCAGTCTCCTAGCAGAGCCTCCAATAGCCCCAGCAACAGCCCCTCCCCAGTCCATTGTCTTCTCTCCAGGTAGCAGGGTTGCCTGGCCCCTCTCTTCTCCACCTCCTCTCCTCCGTCCAATGTTCTCCCCTCTCTGAGACCAGCTGGGCCAGTCGCCGGGGTCTCCCCTCTGCTGCCCCATTGTCTGTCGTCTGGACAGAACTGATCGTGTCCTCTGAGCAGGACCAGGGTCACCAGGGTACCAGACACAGTGGCTCCAATTCTGGGCTGTTCTCTGAAACAACAAACTCCCCATCATTGTCACATTAAACCAGTAACATCCTGGCACTGAGTGCCCCCCATATGTAACCACTCTTTGGACCCCCAAAGCTCTCCACTTCCTCACAGTCCCATTGATTGAATTTCTGCGAAATGTGATTTCTGTTGATTAAAACCAATGTTGAAGTGTTCTGTTGACATTAAAAGACAAGAATTGGTATGTTCGGAAAGTCTCACAAAATTATTTACATTTTCAGAATAATATGGCTAATTCACTATAACAGTAGCCATTATAGGGGCTACTGCTTCAGAACTGGTTGGACACCATGGGCCTAAGCCTTCCTCCTTAGGGGGAGATGCATAAGAGAAATGGGAACTTTCTGGCCTAAAAATAGCAGCTTTTACTGCAGGAAGACCTGTTTAATCAGATGTCTTGTTCTGCACTCTGACAGTGGCAGAAAATCTCTTCCTAATATTTTGTAAAAGGGAGAACTGCATCTGGCTGCAATTTAGTTCCTTGTTTTCAAGCTCATGCTGGCTTCATCTGTGTTATTGTGCTTAGTTCTTCTTCACATTGTAAATACGTAATCAGCAGTCCTGCTTCTTTACCTGATTTACATTGTTTGTGGGCTTGGAAAAGTGGAAAAACTGAAACATTTTTGTGATTTTTTTTTTTTTTTTCTTCTAAAGAGAGCATTTGTAAATTGCTTAGAGGTTTGGAATGTTAGTAAGCATGGAAATTAATTCATGCACATAGTTCAAGCGTAGCAGTGAGAGGAATAGTGACAAAAGATATTTTGGCCTTGGAAAGGGTTCGGAAAAGGGCAACTAAACTGATTAGGGGTTTGGAATGGGTCCCATATGAAGAGAGGCTAAAGCGACTTTTCAGTTTAGAAAAGAGGAGACGGGAGGGCGGGGGGGATATGATAGAGGTATATAAAATAATGAGTGGTATGGAGAGGGTGAATAAAGAAAAGTTATTTATTAGTTCCCATAGTAGAAGAACTAGAGGACACCAAATGAAATTAATGGGTAGCAGGTTTAAAACTAATAAAAGAAAGTTTTTCTTCACATAGCGCATAGTCAACCTGTGGAACTCCTTGCCAGAGGAGGCTGTGAAGGCTAGGACTATAACAGAGTTTAAAGAAAAGCTAGATAATTTCATGGAGGTTAGGTCCATAAAAGGCCAGGGGATAGAAATGGTGTCCCTGGCCTCTGTTTGTCAGAGGCTGGAGATGGATGGCACGAGACAAATCACTTGATCATTGTCTTCGGTCCACCCCCTCTGGGGCACCTGGTGCTGGCCACTGTTGGCAGACAGGCTACTGGGCTAGATGGACCTTTGGTCTGACCCAATACGGCCATTCTTATGTTCTTATTAATTTTGCCTCCACTGCAGATAAGTGGGATAAGTATAGATTGGGGTGGGCAATAATTTTTGCAGGGGGGCAACTTCATAAATTTTGGTACGTGGTCACAATCCAGCTTTAGGCCCCTCTGCTGTAGAAGGGATAAGGCCTTGGGCAGAAGGGAGGGGGCTGGGGCTACAGAGAGCATGAAAGAGAGTGTGAAAGAGAGACACTTTGTGAGAGACAGACTTTGTGACACAGATTGTGTGTGTGGCACAGAGACAGGAGAGTGTGTGTGGTAGTGTATATGTGACAGTGATTGTGTGTGCATGGCATAGAGACAGTGTGACATAGACTGGGTGTGTGTGACAGTGACACTGAATGTATGTGTGCTGGCTAAGTTTCTGAGAAGCAGCCATGCTCTGTTTCTTTAAGGGAAATCTGCCCTGCTCTGTTGTCTTCCTCCTCCCCTGTTCTGCTTTCCTCTGAGTCAGATGCTTCAGACTGGAGCAGCCCTGCTGACTGTGTGTCTCTCACCTATGACCCCTGCTCTGTAGAGATGGGGTACAGGGGCAGAGGAACACCTAGACTTCAGCACTTCCCTCTCCCCCTTTCTTCCCATCCCACACAACTAGCAGGAGAATCTAGAAAGCAGCAGGGCTACAAGATGGAGTAACTTGGGAGTGGGGCAGCTGAACACAAGCTGCTGGCTATAAGTATGCACCTCTGCTAATCAGCTGGGTGGGCTGAAGAGAAATGCTTGGTGGGCCCTAGTCTTCGGGCCTGAGTTTGCCTACCCCTGGTATAGATCTTCTCCTCCCTCACCCCCACCCTTACCCTCCTCATCCCCACCAAGAGTAGCCTGACGTGACCCATGAATACCCACCCTCTCTGAAATGAAAGTTGTGATCTGGTGCAAATCTGAGTGATGCAGCAATCCACGTGCCAGGGTTCAACACCAATCACTCAGTCACATCATCACTCATATTTAGCCCAGACCAAAGGTGGTCGGGCTGTGGTCAAGTTCTCTCCACCTTCTCCACAGTTCTGTATCCCATGTTGGGGATACTGTGGCTATGTGAAGACTCTTCATTTATATTCTAAACTTTATTGCAAGATACAGTAATCAATAGCACATTAACTACTACTGGAATCCAATAGTGCTAGTAATCTGGGATGAGATTGTGCCTTAGTTTAACACTGAAGGATAGTTGTGAGGAAAGGAGATTATTTTTCCTCTAACCCCTGCACAAGGGCCGATCTCTTTGCTTGTGCTGGTGCTGTGAGCTTCCACTGCTTCAGGAGTGATTTAATTCAAACTGGTTTGAGAAAAGATGTAACCATGGTCTCATGGCTGTAGGCAATGTTTATATTAAAAAGCACCCTTCTGCAACACATGGAGCTGGGAAATAGATTGTACCTTTTGAGATTGTAATCCATTTCATAGCTCTATGGATGTTGCTGTCATAAATTTGATTCTTGAGCTGTGAACCCTGAAAACTAATAGTTTCCGTGTTAACTTGCCAGGTGGTGTCCTGATCTAGGAATTTATAGGAGTGTGATCACTATAGAGAAATTAGTATCTGAACATGTTAGTGATTGGTTGAAAGTTTATTATCTTGGAAACATGTTAAACTGTGTTGAAATAAAACCTATGTTTAATTTTTATAGCTTCTTCAACAACTGAAGCGATTGATATGTGACCTCTGCAGATTATACAACCTTCCTCAGCATCCAGATGTTGAAATGTTAGATCAGCCATTACCAACAGGACAGGTAAATCCAACAGATCTAGACAACTACTGGAAATTAAAAGCCTCTTCTTTAATTCTAGTAAGATTATATACAGCAAGAAGGAAAGGAATGATCTTAAGGTAGCCAGTGTTTAGTCACAAAGCCCTACTGCTGGATTATCGAATCATAGAGATGGAAGAGACCTCAGAAGGTCATCAAGTCCAGCCCTCTTGCCCAAACCAGGACTAAATCATCCTAGCCAGCGCTTTATCAAGGCTGGATTTACAAACCTGTAGGGATGGAGATTCCACCACGTCCCTAGGCAATCTATTTCAGTGCTTCACCACCGTCCTTGGGAAATAGATTTTCTTGATATCCAACCTAGACCTCCTGCTGCAACTTTATACCAAATAGTATGCAGTATATAGTAAATAGTGTATATCGTATAAAATGGACCTCCCTAATCTGGTATCCTTGGGACAGGGCTGGTTCTGGATAAGGGATTTTACCAGACCAGGTGAGGTCATTTTTGGCCCTCCCGCTGCTGGCCCCACCCCCTGCCCTGCCCTTCCCTGCCCTCCCCCTTCCTAGCATGCTGGGGCTCTCTGATCCTGGAGAGTGCCAGACCAGAGAGTTCCAGTTTATAGAGGTGCAACCTGTATAGCAATATTATTTTTATACTCATTCTTTTACTGCATATACCGATAGGTATAGTGAACAAAGGACATTCCTTCTCCATTATCCCATGTCCTGAAGCTGATAGCAAGAGGCATGTTGACAGTGATTGCCTTTTCTCTTATTATTTTCTTCCTTCTCTCTATCTGCCATCCTTTTGGAGCTCCTCTGTCAAAATTAACTCCACCCTTCCCCTTTCATTCAGCTGTCATCTATTGTCTCATAACTCCTGACTCCCCACTCTACTTCATCTGTCATCTATTCTTATCCATGGTGTCTTTATTATATTATTATTATTATTATATTGATTGTCTCATCTGACCCATTGGCCTTCTATCTTCTCTCTCTCATCATCTCATTGAATTTTTGATCCTGACTCCTCTCTGTCACACGACAAAACTGCCGTTCCTTAGACCTAGTCTTCACTAAACACTAGTTTCTATATTAATTCTATATTTTTTGAATTTCAGATCTCAAGTCAATATGTTAACATCCCATAACTCACTCTTATGTGACTTTCAATCCACCATCTCGGAATTCCCCATTTTTGTTGTTGTTCTTTATATCCCTAGTCTGTCCTCCCTTCTGGACTCATCTGACTCTCACCTGCTGCATTACTGCCTTGGCTACCTCTCACCAGCCTTGAAATCTCATGACAGTATTGGCTCCCATAGCATTGAAATTTCTGGATTAAAATTTAGAGATCATGCAGACTTTCCCTTTATCTTTGCCATTATTGTCTAGCTCACCAAATGACTCTACTACTACTTCCTTGAATCCATTGTCTGTCTTCCATCTTCAGCTGCTTTCTCAGTCCCATCTTCTCATCTGACATGCTTCTTCATTTATAAGGAGAAAGTTGTTTTTTGTTACCTTCATTTATTTCTAACCTCTTGCTAGTCACTGATCTTTATCTCTCCCCTATTCTCCCCCAACTCCTACTCCTCTGACAGCCAGCCTCTCATTTTAAATGATAAAATTCACCTTTGTGCACAGAGTGTGGAATGGGTCAAAATGTTCTTTGGTAAACAATATCATATTAAAAACGAAAGCTTTGAGTCTAATGTATTGCCTCCCCCTTCTGCTTCATCTTTCAATGTAAACAGTCTGCCTACAATCACTGTGACAAATTCCTTGCCTCAGACAGCTGGATCTACTGTAATCTACCTCAACCTCTCCAATTCATGGAAATTTATTTCTCTTTCTGGCTGTCATAGGGGGACCTATATTTTGTCCTCTTTGATTTCTCATGTGCCTCTGATTCTGTGCCTTTCCTTGACTTTCATTACTGTTCTTTCCTGGTTCTCACCTCTCCAGCCACTTTTTCAGTATCATCTTTGGTGGCATCTCCTCTGGAAGAGAGGTCCAAGGATAGGACCCTGAGAGACTCTACTAATGTGGGCCCGAGAGACTCTCAAATGTACTTCACAGCTATGTGTCATCTAGCAGTCTTAGACAACAAGGCTATCCAAGCAGAGATGTCTAAGACTCCCCAGGGCCACAGCTGAGGATATATTTCCTTCCAGCTGCTTTGTTACAGTTAATCCCACCATTCTCTGTGTCAGCAAGGGCTATTACCTGGAATTTTCAAGTCCCTTTTCCAGCCAAATACATAAACATCCAGACTGTGCCATCCTGTTGCTGTTTTCCCCTACACTTCAAAACATTCACCCACTCTACCTTTTGGTTCCCATAGCCAAATTGCTTAGACACGCTAACTGGATCCTGCTTTAGCTGTTGTAATTTTTTGTCAAATATTTTTGATTCATTTTGTTTGGTTGCCTAACTGTTGCCCACCACAACTTGAGTCACTTTTGGTCTTACCTTGCAGAGCCTCAACCTAAATCTAACTTGTCTGTCTCCTTTTAGTTTTTCTCCCCCTCCTCCTCTGCTCTACCACTAATGTCTTAATACTACTTCCTTCTCTGTGCCCTCTTTCAGGCTTCTTTATGCTTAGTGACTGACTTAAACCTGTTTACCAATCCCCAGCTCCCATGCTTTCAAGCCTTCCCAAATGCAGTTTCTCAGAAGCTGAGGAAAAATAATTAAATTGGAAAGTGAATCAAATCAAGACGTTTACATGCCTTATTGAGTAATCAAGTGACTTGTCAACTTTATTCACACCATTCATTCCCCTTTACACAGTCATGTGAAATCAATACTGTGCTTCTCTGAGTAAAGAATATCTATAAACTAAGTTGTTTGAGGTGCCTACCCAGTTCTTGAGTACTCAATGTCTCAAGGTTAATTAAAACTTCCTCTTGTGCTGAATATGAAGCAGTATCTGGACTGAGTTTTTACTGACACAGTTGGTATGCCAACTTGTATAAGTAGGACCCTGCCAAATGCATGGTCCGTTTGGTCAAGTTCACAATCATAAGATTCTAAAATAGTAGATTTCATGATTTTAGCATTTTAAATCTGAAATTTCATGATGTGGTAACTGTAGGCATTCTGACTCAAAAAGGAGTTGGGGGGAGGGGTTGTAAAGTTAGGGTTAGGGGAGATTGCAATATTGGTACTCTCCTGTGCTGATACTGCTAATGGCAGCAATGTTTTCAGAGCTTGTCAGCTGGAGAGTGGTGGCAGCAATCTGTGTGTAGTGTAAGGTAAAAGCACACAAAAGACCAGATTTCAGGGTCTGTGATGCATTTTTTCTTGGCCCTGAATTGGTAGGGCCCTATGTATATGTAATGGGCTCTGAGAATGTTCCTTTTATTTATTTATTTATATATATATATATATATATATATATATATATATATATATAATATAAAGATAACAGCATGGCTTCTAAACTCCTGTTGAGCAGCAGATGGTTGTTATGTGGTAGCATAACTTATACTAATAAAGTAATGACTAAATTGGAAGATCAGCAAGACTATAGTTATATAGTCTATCTGTCTTCCCCAGTTACACACAAGGAAAAGGAAACTTGACTCTGGGATGGACTTGTAAATCACTAGCTCTTCATAAAAGGAAGTAGTTTCACACCAAGAAGCTCCAGGCAAATCTGAGATAATCTGCTACAGGTTACAGAAGAATTGATTCAGCTTGATGTTCCATATAATATATGACAGTGTACTAAAAATTCAGACTAAGCCATATAGTGGAGATACATTTATAATATCTTATAATAATCGTTGCACAATTAATATTTACTATTGAAATAAACAGTTTTTAGTTTACTCATTACTTAAGGCCACCATAATATCCATGTGGACCCTGAATGTTCTGAAAACATATATGACTTTCTGAGGCCATTTCAGTCATCTATTTCATTTTAGTAGTTTACCACAGTTACCACTGTCTTTAAACTGATATCCTTTTTAAGCTCCCACTTAGTTAGATTTAATATTGCCATAACTACACTAATAATGGCATGGCAGCATCTTAACATGACCTTTGCACAGAAATGTGTATCCACCACTTTTCCTAGTAACAGAGTAAATAAGAGTGAGCATGCACCACCTTTCTGTTTGAGCCTTTCTGTGTATGTAATGAAATGTAAATTTCATATATACTGCATTTCTTTCCTTCCATACCAGAGCTGCTAGTGCGATGTTAAGCCAAAAAAAACCCCAAAACAAAACCCCACAAAAACGATACAATTCATAAAACCTATTTTAAGGCTATCAGATTATTTAAAAAAAATTATTTGCACTGCTAAGCAATAGTGAAATACCATTTATTTAAATATTTTTGGATGTGTTCTGCATTTTCAAATATATAGATTTCAGTTAGAACACAGTATACAAAGTATGTAGTCCTCACTTTATATTTATTTTTTTATTACAAATATTTGGACTGTAAAAACAAAATAGTATTTTTCAGTTCGCCTAATACAAATAAAATCATAGAATACTAGAACTGGAAGGGACCTCGAGAGGTCATCAAGTCCAGTCCCCTGCCCTCACATCAGGACCAAACACTAGATCATCCCTGTTTAGTATATCTGGCATGTAAATACCTTGCAATGCCAGTTACAAAAGTGACACGTAAATGCCTGTTCTCACTTTCAAGTGACATTGTAAATAAGAGAAACTTAAAAAATAACAAATAGTCTGGTAGCACTTTAAAGACTAACAAAACATGTAGATGGTATCATGAGCTTTCGTGCGCACAGCCCACTTCTTCAGATGACTGGAGTGTTGGAAGTCCAGAACCAAGAATAAATAAGGGAAAGAGGGCGCAGGGTGGTGGGGGATAGGGGGGAAGAGGACATTGGGTAGATAAGTTTCGAAGGAATAGCCGAGCCAGTCTGTAACAGGAAAAACTTAAACAACAGATAGTCTATTAGCACCTCAAAGACTAAATAGTTAAAAGAGGCTGATAAAGAACCATTAGCTTACACTAGGAAAGGAAGAGTACTAACACCAGATTCTACACAGATTTCCCCTCCCCCCCCCCCTAATTTTTTTTCTCCCCTTCCCTTATTTATTCTTGGTTCTGGACTTCCAACACTCCAGTCATCGGAAGAAGTGGGCTGTGCGCACGAAAGCTCATGATGTTGTTTAAGTCTATAACCGGAAAAACTAACTCGGCTACCTCTCTGAAAAAATTGTAAATAAGAAGCGGGCTGATTTATTTTCTGTTTTTTAAAGGAAGTTTCTTTTAGTGATTGGCTGAACAAGAGGTAGAACTGAGTGGACTTGTAGGCTTTAAGTTTTACTTTTTTTGTATGCAGTGGGTGCAGTTGTGTAACAAATTTCTACAGTTGCACTTTTCACAATAAAGAGATTGCACCACAATGCTTAAATGAGGTGAATTGGAAAATACTATTTCTTTGTCATTTTCTAATATAAAGTGAACACTGTACATTTTGAATTCTGTGTTGTAAATGAAGTCAATATATTTGAAATGGAAAAAAAATTCCAAAAACATTCATTGGCGTTTTATTGTTTAACAATATGATTCAAGCTGTGAATAATCAAATTTTTTTAGCTAATTGCATGAGTTAACTGTAATTTATTAACAGTGCTGCTAATTTTGTATTGCAGAATGGAACGACCGAAGAAGTAACATCAGAGGAGGAGGAGGAGGAAGATATGGGTGAAGTATGTGTATATGTGAATTTGTTAGATGGTAAAACTGAGATTTGTGTTCAAGATCCTTACCTTGAATGAGAATGTAAACAAAATGCAGATGTTCCTAACAAAAAATGGTGCCACAGTATGAATGTTAACCAAAAAGTTAGAAGCTTTATCTGCAGTTTTCACATAACCCTTCATCCACAAAAATATAGTTTCTCAAAGTATTTTGCTGAGAATGAGGTACTTGGATGTACATGGATGTCTGTTTGTTGTTTACTCCAACAATATATGAAAAGCTTATGCCATATTAGCAAACTTGCATTGTAAAGCCTTATTTCAACTAGTCTACGAACTTGACATTGTTTGTTTTAAAAAGTTTTGGAAGCTGAAATTGAGGCTTTGTATTCAGAGCAAATTTATTCACTAATTCTTATAAATCAGCTGAACCTTTTTAATAAAACCTTACCTCCAAATACATTGGAGAAATGGAGCAAAGTATGAAACAGCAGAGACTAAACTTTAAGTGGGTAATATGATTGTATAGCAACATGATACTTATTTTAATAAGCTCCTTTGTATATGCAAATTCCACTTCAAATTAGTTTAATAACTTGCTAGAATGGCTCAAAGAGAAACAAATGCCTGTTTTTAAACTAGTATAAAAGTTTTATTAGAAAAGAATTGCTCAGGCTTAAAATACTTTAATAAAAAGGATATTAAAGACAACAAAGGAAATTAGTTTTGGAATAGAGAATTAGTATAACTTTTTCAAAAATATATATATGTAACTCGTGAAATGGAATTACTTTAAAGGCGTCTGCTGTGGTCAGCTACTATATAGTGCAGACTAAGCAGTGTTGGCGAATTTCTAGAAGTCTTAGAACTTGCTTTCAACCAATCCCCTATTTCTGTATAAATGAAACTGGACAAAAGGACTATCTTCAGGGAAGTGCTACGTTGCGTCTAGACAGTGAAGACAAATGAATGTTGAACACAATCCATTGAAATCTAGTCCAGTTTTTAAAACCATATAATTTGGGGCATTATACCAGAAGCACTGCTTATGATTATTTCCTTTTTAAAATGCTCCTCTCATCTGAAAGAATCTCACAAATGGGAAATGCATACAAAGTTCTATCAAATGCACTAAGTAAACAAAGACCCTTCTAAAACTTTTCTTAATTTTGAGATCATCTCTTACTACAGGTTGGACTTCTCTGGTCCGGCACCCTCAGGACCTGACTGGTCCTGAATAAGGGGATTTACCGGACCAAAGGTCCCTGCCTTCATGGCCCATGCTGTCGTTGGGCTAGGTCTCCAGCCCAGCCCTGCTGCTGCTCCAGCTGCACTGGGGCTCTCTGACTGCCGCTGGCTCCACTGCTGGAGTGCCACAACCAGAGCTCCCTGGCTGCTGTTAGGGCTGGAGCTCCACAGCCAACTGCTCTGCGGCTGGGGCCAGAGTGCCCTGACTGCAGGTGGGGCTGGAGCTCCCTGGCCACTGGAGCCAGAATGGGGGTGGGGCTGGTGCTCCCTGGCTGCTGCTCTAATTGCTGCCAGGACCAGAGCTCTGCAGCTGGGGCCAGGGCCAGAGTTCCCTGGCTGCTGCTGAGCCTGGGGCTCCTTGGCAATGGCAGGAGCTCCATCGCTGCTGGCAGGCTGGAGCTCCTCATCCACTGAGGGCATAACTCCCTGTCATGCTGCTCACCCCTCATCCTGACACAGTGCTTCCAGCTGATTCACTGGCCCCTCCTACCATGCTTTACCCCTCCACCAAACCTCCCTGTTCCTGGGCTCTATGGTCCAGAAACATCTGTAGTCCTGCTGGACCATGGATGTTGCTGGACAAGTGTCCCCATTTAGGAAGGTACAACCTGTACTTTAGGGTTTCCCAGCACATGATGTATTTTTTCAGTCTGTACTCTTGGGTACTAATGTTTCATTTCATACTGAAAGATTCCATAACATGTTACATCCTGTATACTTGCAGCATTACTGAAATTCAGACTTTTAGGGAGGAGGCTGTCATCTGGGGGGACAAATGAAGCACAACTGTGTCAGGAAGGGGAAACTTGGACAAAGATCCTATAGGAAATCCTGCTTTTTAGTAACTTATGAACTCTTATCTAAGTATTTGCACCGCTTTCCTAATCATAGTACTTCAGCAACTTACAAAATAATTACTTTAGCCTCACAACAGTTTGTGAGGCAGTGAAGTAGTATCCCCAGTTTTTAAAGGCACAGAGGCTGAAGTTTGAACCCAGATCTGTGTTGTAGTCTAGTGTCTTCAACCATGCCACACATCTCCTTTGTTTCTTTCATGCCCATGTAGTTTCTTTTATGCCCATGTAGTGCAACCATGCCACACGTCTCCTTTGTTTCTTTCATGCCCTCCGACCTTCTTCAGATGAAAGCGTCACAGAGTAAACCACATACAATTTGTTTTTTCTCTTTTGTGTTTGGCAAGCATCAAATGTGGGTTAGCAGAAGTTGCGTAACTTCTGTGTTTCTACTGTGGAATGGAAAGTTGCATTTAAGATTCTGTAAGGCATACTCCTAGAGTGGTTCATTACCAGCTTCTCTGGTCACGTTCCCTCTGCTCCCTTCAGAAGTTTTCTAGACTGCTGTTTTTCCACCTGTGTCATTGAACTGGTAAACTGCAACCTCCCTGTCATGTTCACCCGCCCGCTTTACGAAAACGAATGCTCAAAGATGCTTTAGGCAAAATGAATCCCATGACTTGAAAAATAAGTTATAATCTGCTGAATGTGTATATTCTATTTCTGTGCATGTATCATTCTTGTATGTGAAATTAGAGATATGAAGTGTAAATCTGTTTATAATTCTAACTGTGCTAAATAGCGATACTCTTGAAACATAATGGTTTGGTACTCAAACCAACCATCTGGTGAATGGCTTTATTTTTCCTGTATGCCCAAACTGTGATTGGTCCTACAAAGACATGTGACCATGCCATCTGGTGCTGGAATCCATCTTGAATCTGGTATTTTTCCATGGGGTTGGGGAATGTTAACAAAGGATTCCCTCCCCAGTGAAAATCTATTTAAGAAATGGAAAGCAGGCTTTTGTCTTCAGCTGGCTTTTGAAACTGCCTTCCCACCTAAGAGGATACAGAAGTGACTACTGTTAGACCCAAGCCAGAGAAAGATCAGCTCTGGCTTATGAAGAATTGCATCTGAGATAAGGACTAGGGTGGGAATTACAATCTGTAAAGATCTCTCTCAATGCATTAGAATTAGCTGGTATGCTTTGTTTATTTGGCAACTTACTTTGATCTGTCTGTTTTTCATTTGCAATCCCACTTTTTATACTTTTGTTTATTTTCACAAACAGTGTAAATAATTGTTACCTGGATGGGGGAGCAGCCACAGTACATATCTCTCATTGATAAAGAGGGTGAACTTATGCACTTTCTCTGTAAAACTTTTATATAGAGTAAGGCAGTTTAATTTGAGGTTTTAGTTCCTTTTGAGAGTTGTGTTCCTGGAAGCTATCAAGGCCCTAGAGCTGAGCTGTTCTCAATGTCTCTGTGCTACACTGCTGAGGGGATGCTAGTCCAACTCTGTGCCTTAGCCAGGGAAGACCAGAGTTTCTGGCCCAGCAGGACAGGTGACAGGGCATACAAAGGGCAAATAGGTGGGCTCTGTGGCACGATTAGCATGCCAGGTGACAACCCTAAGAGGACTACCTGTGATTGAACCCGTCAAACCTCCCTTCCCGGAAAGTTGCCTTTTTGCCACCAGAGTTTGCCAGCAGAAGCATAGATGAGTCTGGACCTTGTGTACAATCACACAGCCTCCCTAAATTACAAGAGAATGTCTTATTAATGGTGATAGCGAAGTCTAGGCAAAATAAAAGTAGCATTAAAAGATGACTCATTTGGTACTCTTCACAATACACTGTCTATGCTTTCAAGGCCCAGCATGGAGAACAATCTTTTGAACTAACTGGAATTTACAGTTCATATGTTTCAGTGAATTTTCCTCCATCTTGTAGGACATTGAAGACCTAGATCACTATGACATGAAGGAGGAAGAACCTATTGATGGAAAGAAATCTGAGGATGAAGGCATTGAAAAAGAGAACCTTGCAATTTTAGAAAAAATCAGAAAGAATCAAAGACAAGACCACCTAAATGTAAGCGTACCTAGGTATTGGACTTAATACACTTTTATATGTAGCACTGGGTTCAGCTGCAGTGTATATAGCAAATAAAAATTGCTACTGTAAACATGAACATTGCTGCTGACTTCTACCATATGTAGGGAAGAGAAGCCTCAAGCCCTGAAATTTAAGAGGAGATGCTAAACTCTATTAAGCTGGTTTGGACTTTTAAAACTTCAAAGTGAACTGATCACTACCCTAATGTCTTCTCAAAATCCTTCATTCTGAAGGGTTGGTTGTGGGTTTTTTTGTTTGTTTTTTGTTTTGTTTTGTTTTTTTTGGTGGAAACCTTCATCCCAGAAAGGCACAATGACAACTTCAAAGTGTTTCTTGATATGCCTCTTTCATCTGAGCTAGAAAATGCCAGTTTAAATGTAATTGGTTTTGTCAAGGCAGATTAAAGAATTTCTGGTGTTTCAAATGAAAAATTACTTTAACGTTGGTGAGAGTGAAAAAAATATGCAACTCTTATACCAAATCCATTTTTCACACTTCAAAACATTTCTTCGCTGTCTTGCCAGAGATATCTAGCTAGTTGGTTTTCCTTCTCTCTAATCTGTCTTCTGCTTGCCTTCTCTGATAAGAGAACTGTTTTTTCTCTTCAGGATCAACAGAAAGCAACTAGTGAGTGAGAGCTATTGCTCATAACTCTTCAGAACAATTAAAAGAGATACAAATAGTTAAGTACAGTAATCTGTTAATACCAGACAGTATTTGCAGTTTTACGCTTTTTAAAGTATTCTTTAGACATTTGTGTACTTTTATTTAAACATTAAAAAAATCTTTGTCATATTACCTTCTCCTCTTTGTCATTAAATATATCAAAGAAACTTGACTACAGGCAAAATATATTTGATAAGTACAGAAAGCAGGTTATGGGTTGCAGCACATTTCTTCTTTCGGAGAGCGGAAATCTCACTGTGCAATTGAGGTGCTCCAGTGTTGTAGGTATCACTTTTGGGAGGCAGAACTGGGGGCAGTTATGATCTACAGCAGCGATGGACAACTGAGAATAATGAGTGGGTCGTGTGAGTGACCCTTCTTCATCTCAGTGAGCCACTTGATTACCAGTGGTGGGCAACCTGTGGCCTATTGAGGATCCACCTGCGGGACTGCCCACTCCCTGTCTGACCTCCTCCCCCATGCACCTCTTGGGCACTGGAGCCCCACATTTCCTATCTCTCCTCCTCCCTCTCAGCACTTTTGGAACACCACAAATCACAAATCCCTCCCAGAACTTGATCAGCTGTGAACAGCTGATTCTAGGCGTTCCAATTCTGGGAGGAAAAAGGAGAAGTGGGAATGGAGTACAAATCAACAGATTTATGGTGCTCCTAAAGTGCTGGAAGGGAGGGAGAGGATTAGGAAGTACAGGGCTCTGGTGCTCCCGTGCGCAAGAGGCACGTGGGAGAGGAGGGCAGAAGGGGTCCACAGGATGCAAGTGAAGTCCTAGTGGGCCCCAGGTTACCCACCACTGATCTACAGTATCATCCTTTGGAAAGCCAGCAGAAATATCTCTGGGGGGAAAACAGTAAAAGCATCACATATTCTTGTAGCATCCGTCTTCTCAGAGGCTTGAGAACTTTATATAGCAAACCATACTGTTTGCCAAATGATCTTCCATTTACACAAGTTCATTGTGGGAGGGAATGATATGACCTGTTAATGAAATAGACAATTTTTTTATGTGGAGTTTCTTTTCTTACTAAAAATTTGCATGCCATCTCTAAGTCAAGATTTTTTTTAATTCTAAATTGAGGCAATTCAAATAAAACTGCTTTTGAAACCTTCTATTCCTAAAACTTCTAAAGAAATGGAAATGAGATTACAGATCATGGCCTGCTGGTTATAAAACAAAATACAGTTATTACAGTACAGTATCTTTATTTAATGCTTTTCTGAGTGGGATTTTTGAGGACCATCTACGTACTCCAGCTGTGTTGCCCATAAATCTTTATCAGAACTGTCCCAATCATAAAGAATTTGATTTGCCATTGGTATTTCAGTAGACTCTCAATAGCTGGGACTCAGACGCATGCAGATCTATTTAAAGCTTTTCTTGCAATTATTAGGCTGTGACACCTATGAAGCCCTAGATAGTGTAGGGCCTGGCTACTTGAGACAGCATCTTTCTGTTCAGTACCATCACAGTTCAAAGTAAATGGAGGCGCTGTAGCCAGATAGCACGCTGCTTTTCAAAATAGCATGATTCAGATTTTGTACTTCCATTTGGTGAACTTTTGTCTTTCCTCCTCTCTCTCTGGTGGAGTTGAAATAAACATTGCTGATTTTGTTTCACAACAGCAGCTTCAACTTCCATAATAGCTCTTATTTATGCATTAGCATCAACAAGCTCATCTGAGCACAGGGAATGTTGTATTCAACTGCTGCTAAGGAGCCACAGTATTTTTGTGTCGCCAGAAATGGTAGCTGTTAAGGTTAAATGCCTTAAAGGATTTTGTTTCTTTGGATTTGAAATCTAAAATCTACAGATTCATCAGTGAGCCAAAAGAGAGCTTGCATTAATTAATCTCAAAGTTACATCAGTGTTCACTGCTCCCTACTAGACAACAGAAGGTGGAGCCATAACATTAAAATGGTGGGCAATGTGCCCTATTTACTAAGAAAAAATGAACTTTGACTTTAAACTTCTTGGTGTTAGGCTTTCTTTTCTTAAAGCAGGAGATGGAGAATACTCTCAGAGCAATGAGGCACAAAGGTAAATCCCAAATTCCTGCCTTGTTTTTACAGTTACTGTTCACTTCATTTTCTTCAGAGGAAGGTAAAACAATAAAGTGCATACAGAATTAGAAAAAGGAATCACATTTTAATACCCATCTATCAAACCTTCAGATTAAAAATAATTTAATGTTAGAAGGAGCAGGCAGATGATAAATATATAACTACAGGTTGGACCTCCCTGGTCCGACACCCCCCTGGACCTGACTGGACCCAGATGAGGGATTTTGCTGGACCAAAGGAGGCCATTTCTGGTCCTCCTGCTCTGGGCCCCACTGCCTGTCCTGCTGTCCCACCAGGCTTCCCAGCTAGGTTGCACACTGGGCTTCCCAGCTACTGGCTGCGCTTCCCCCCCCATTCCCCAGAAACATGGCAGCTTCCCAGATCCTGGCCCCCCAGGCAGCCCAGCTGGGTTGCGTGCCAGGTTCCTTCCCCACTCCTGCATTGCACTGGGTTCCAGACCTGCCCACCTTCTGCCTTGTGCTGGAACACTGATCCTGGAACATCTGAAGTCCTGCCAGACCAGAGTCCTGGTTTTTAGAAGTATAACCTACAGTTTAAACTTAAAAAACAACAAATAGTCTAGTAGCACTTTACATACTAACAAAGCATGTAGGTGGTAGTATGAGCTTTTGTGGGCAAAACCCACTTCTTCAGTTGCATGAAAATTCATGATATCATCTACATGTTTTGTTAGTTTAAAGGTGCTACTAGACTATTCGTTGTTTTTTAAGTTTAAACTGTAGGTTGTACTTCTATAAGTAGTGTTGGATTCACTTTCAGAAGATCTGAAACAGTGGGTCTGCCCCACGAAAGCTCATCACCTAATAAACCATCTTAGTCTTTAAAGTGCTACATGACTGCTTTTTTTGTTTTACCATGATCAGACTAACACGGCTACCTCTCTGTTACTTTTAAGTTATTCCAGTCATTAATTACCTTCATGATTTAAAAAAAAAAATCCACACCTTATTTCCCATCAGAATTTGCCTAACCTGAATGTCCAGGCATTGGATCATGTTACAATTCCCTCTGCTAGAATGGAGAACACATTATTAAATATCTGTTCCTTAATAAATTATTATCAGTTCACTTCTTTAAGCTATAGATTGAGCTTTTTACGTCTTTCACTATGAGGCCGGTTTTCTAATCCTTCAATCTTTCTCATGGCTTTTCTCTGAAACCTCATGAATTGTGAACGCCAGAACTGTAGACAGTATTCCAGCAGCAGTCACATCAGTGCCAAATAGAGAGGTTAAATAACCTCTCCACTCTTTCTAGAATTTTCCTGTTCATGCATTCATTCAATGGCTTGCATTAGTTCTTTTGATCACAGCATCCTGTTGGGAGCTTATGTTCAGTTGTTTATCAACAGTGACCTCAAACTTTTTCAGAGTCTGCTTTCCAAGATAGTCCCTCGTTGTGTAAATATGTCCTACATACTTTGTCCCTACATGTGTATATATACACATTAAATCATATGAAAATGCATATTGGTTATATGCCCAGCATACCAAGTGATCCACATTGCTCTTTATCTGTGCCCTGTCCTCTTAATTATTTACTACTTCTCAATTTTTGTGTAAACTTTATCAGTGACTGTTTTGTTATGGGTCATCAATAAAAATGTTAAATAGTATGGGGCCAGACACCAATCCTTGGGGAAATCTATTTGAAGCACAGGTATTGTATGTTGATCCCTTGTTTATAGTTCATAGAATTATAGAATCCTAGGGTTGGAAAAGACCTCAGAAGGTCATTGTGTCAAGCCGGGTGTTAAAAACCTCTAGGGATGGAGATTCCACCACCTCCCTAGGGAATCCATTCCAGTACTTCACCACCCTCCAAGTGAAATAGTTTTCCTAATATCCAACCTAGACTTCCCCCACTGTAACTTGAGACCATTGCTCCCTGGTTCTGCCATCCATCACTACTGAGAACAGCCTCTCTCCATCCTCTTTGGAACCTCCCTTCAGGAAGTTGAAGGCTGCTATTAAATTTCCCCTCACTCTTCTCTTCTGCAGACTAAATAAGCCCAAATTCCTCACCCTCTCCTTGTAGGTCAAGTGCTGCAGTTTCGGTTACCCTCTGCTGGACCCTTGCCAGTGTGTCCACATCCTTTCTATATTGGGGGGCCCAGAACTGGATGCAATACTCCAGATGTGGCCTCACCAGTGCTGAATAAAGGGGAATAATAACATCTCTAGATCTGCTGGAAATGCCCCTCCTAATGCACCCAATAGATCATTAGCTTTCTTAGCTACAAGGACACACTATTGACTCATAATCAGCTTCTCATCCACTATAATCCCCAGGTTCTTTTCTGCCAAACTGCTACTTAGACAGTTAGTCCCCAGCTGTTACCAATGCTTGGGAGTCTTCTGTCCCAAGTGTAGGACTCTTCACTTGTTCTTGTTGAACCTCATCAGATTTCTTTTCGCCCAATCCTCCAATTTGTCTAGGTCACACTAGACCCTATCCCTGCCCTCCAATGTATGTACCTCTCCCCCTAGCTTAGTGTAATCCATAAACTTGCTGAGGGTGCAATCTATCCCCTCATTCATATCATTAATAAAGATGTTGAACAAAACTTGCCCTAGAACCGATAATTGGGGCACTCCACTTGAAACCGACTGCCAACCAGACATCAAGCCATTGATCACTACCTGTTGGGCCTGACAATCTAGCCAGCATTTTATCCGCCTGACAGTCCATATAGTCAATCCATATTTCCTTAACTTGCTGGCAAAAATATTGTGGGAGACCATATCAAAAGCTTTGCTAAATTCAACGTATATCACAGCCACTGACTCTCCCATGTCCACAGAGTCAGTTACCGCATTGTAGAAGCTAATCAGATTGTTCAGGCATGACTTGTCCTTGGTGAATCCATGTTGACTATTCCTGATCACTTTCCCCTCTTCCAAGTGCTTCAAAATGGATTCCTTGAGGATCCCCTCCATGATTTTTCTGGGGACTGAGGTAAGGCTGACTGGTCTGTAGTTCCCTGGATTGTCCTCCTTCCCTTTTTTAAAGATGGGCACTACATTTGCCTTTTTTCAATCATCCGGGACCTCTCCCGATCTCCCCGGGTTCTTAAAGATAAGGCCAAAGACTCTGCAATGATGTTTGTCAACACCCTCAGTACCCTCAGATGCATTAGATCCAGCCCCATGGATTTGTGTATGTCTAGCTTTTCTAAATAATTCTTAATCTGTTCTTTCTCTACTGAAGGCTGCCCACCTCCTTCCTATACTGTGTTGCCTAGTGCAGTAGTCTCAGAGCTGACCTTGTCCGTGAAGACAGAAGCAAAGAAAGCATTGAGTACTTCAGCTTTTCCCACATCATCTGTCACTAGGTTACCTCCCTCATCCAGTAAGGGCCCCACACTCTCTGATCACTCTCTTATTGCTAACATGCCTGTAGAAATCTTTCTTGTTACCTTTCACATCCCTTGCTAGCTGCAATTCCAATTGTGCTTTCACCTTCCTGATAACTCCCATGCATTCTCAAGCAATATATTTATACTCCTCCGTAGTCATCTGTCCAAGTTTCCACTTCTTATAAGCTTCCTTTTTTGTATTTAAGCTTGCCAAGGATTTTCCTGCAAAGCGAAGCTGGTCACCTACCATATTTGCTTTTCTTACTGCATATCGGGAGGGTTTGTTCCTGTGCCTTCAATAAGGCTTCTTTAAAATACTGCAAGCTCTTCTGGACTCCTTTCCCCTTCATGTTAGCATCCCTGGGGATCCTGCCCATCAGTTCTCTGAGGAAGTCAAAGTCTGCTTTTCTGAGGTCTTGGGTATGTATTTTGCTGCTCTCTTTTCTTCCTTTTGTCAGGATCCTGAAATCTACCATCTCATGATCACTGCTTCCCAAGTTGCCACCCACATCTACTTCCCCAACTAGTTCCTCCTTGTTTGTGAGCAGCAGGTCAAGCTGCACATGGTCCCTGGTCGGTTCCTTCAGCTCTTGTACAAGGAAGTTATCCCCAATATTCTCCAAAAACTTCCTGGATTGTCTGTGTATTGCTGTCTCCCAACAGATGCCAAGGTGATTAAAGTCCCCCATGAGAACCAAGGCCTGTGATCTGGAAGCTTCTCTTAGTTGTCTGAAGAAAGACACCTCATCCCCCTGATCTGGTTACATTTTGAAATCTTATCAGGTGCTAGCTTTTAATTCATTTAAATCTGGAGGATTTACCTGGAGTTGTGCAGGTCCTTAACTCCAAATAATTTTTGTTTTTCTTCATTTAAATCATTGCTCTGGGGTGGGGCTGGAGATGAATGGTTCAGTATGCAGGCTGCCCCAGGGAGAGAGGACAACCTCAGCCCTCTCTCACTGTACCAGCTTGGGGCCATGTGAGAAGCACCTGTCCATGTGGCCTCTGCAGCTGCAGTGGTCACAGCCAGAGGAGGGGTGCCTGTCCTCTGGGTGGAGGACAGACACACAGACAAACTCTATCAAATGTATCTTAGATAGCTGTCCCTTTCTGTACCCCTGCCCTCTGCTTCCCCGATAGGGTAAGAGTTGTCCAAGTACCCATTTTTGGCCCCTTGTCCCCCTCCCCCCCACTGTCATTATTCAGTGTAACTGTTCCTGCTACCAGACCACTCCTTTTCTGTTTTATGAGAAACAATCACATTGCAGGAATATCCCATTGTCCTGGCACAACCAAACCCTTACCTTGCTGTAAGTTAGGATAAGAAGAATCTGCATACCAAATTTGGTGGTCCTAGCTCTTCCTGTTTAGCAGTAGAGTAGAGGACTTACCAGCATCGCCAGGGTCCGAGGCTGGCCTGAGGTGGCAAGGGCCAAACAGCTTGTCTGCTGGCTTCTTCCCAGGGTCAGCCTGGTGTGTGTGTGGTGGGGGTGGGGGGCATTCAGGCCACGTGGTGGCTTCTCCCCAGGGCACTGGGGGCTATGCAGGTCACCCTTGAGCTTCTCCCTGGGGTCAGACTGGGGTGGGGGGCAGTCTCCTGGGGGGGGTACAGGCCACTTGCCAGCTTCTCACCAGGGCCACTTGGGGTGGCAGGGGCCACAGATTATGGTGGCCCAGGGGCATCCTGGGGTTGCAGAGACTGCATAGCAACTGTGTAGCAGCCGTCAGCTCCTCCCTTGGGCAGTCTGGGGTGGCAGGGGCGGTCCTGCCAGATAGCTGCTACTCCCTGAGCCTGGAGTGCTTGCTGCCCACCTGTGGCCATTCGTGAGCATAACAGTCCCTCTATTGCTCCCTTTCTGTATGATGTGTAACAATTGCAATCTCATTGCCCTGGCACAGCCAAATCCTGACCTTGTATAAACTATGATAAGAAGAAACTGCATACCAGATTTGGTGGAGAAGTGGGTTGTGCTCATGAAAGCTTGTGATGCCATCTACATTTTTGTTAGTTTCTAAGGTGCTGTAAGACTGTTGTTTTTCAAGTTTATTCAGTTAGGATTCGTCTACACTGCAACGCTATTTTGGGATACCGGAGTATCCTGAAATAGCTATCCTGCGTCTTTACAGCAAGTCTGTTATCTCAGGCTCACTATTCTAATGTCCCTGTAAACCTCATTCCACAAGGAGTAAGGGACATTTTGGAATAGGTTATTTCAAAATTTAATTACGAAATAAGCTATTTTGAAATAAAATACGCAATTTCTTAGCTCAAATTGCGTATCTTATTTCGAACTATGGTGGAGTGTAGACGTAGCCTTACAGGCTAATGTGGTTACCCCTCTGAAATTATCTATTACCATTTAGAAGCTACAGAGGGGTAGCTGTGAGAGTCTGTAACAGGAGAAACTTAAAAAACAACAAATAGTCTATTAGCACCTTTTGTTAGTAGACTAACAAAACATGTAGGTGGTATCATGAGCTTTCATGGACAAAACCCACTTCTTCAGATGACTGGAGTATTAGAAGTCCAGATACAAGAATAAATAAGGTAAGAGGGGGAGGAGGAAAATGGGGGGGGGGGGGGAGAGAGAGACAGTAAGTACATGGTTCAAGTAGTTACAAGAGGCTGATAAGAACAATTAGCACCTCCATTGGTTGGTTGGTTGGTTAAGTCATTAGGATGTGGAAGGTAGTGTGGGAGCTAGCCAATGTCTCTCTGTTCATTCCATTTACATAAGAATTAAACTTGTAATTGAAGTTAAGCTCCAGTCCTTTCCTGTGCATTTGGCTTGTGGAAGTGGCCTGAAACAACAGGGTGACTTGGAGATCCATTAATGAGTGTCCAGGAAGATTAAAGTGTTCTCCAACAGGTTTCTGGGTATTGCTTTTTTGGATATCTGATTTGTTAGTCTTTAAGGTGCTACTAGGCTATTTGTTGTTTTTTAAGTTTTTCCCTGTTACCATTTAGGACAGGGGTGGGGAACCTCAGGCCTGGGCTCAGAGCCCCCCACAGGGCTGGAACACCCAAAAAATACTAGGCTGGGCCCTCCTCCGCTCTGGTGGGTAAAGGGAATGTGGGGAGTGTCTTTCTCTTCAGTTGGGGGCTAGGTCAATGATTGATTGACTGATTGATTGATTGATTGATTTGCTTCTCACTTGTGTGCATCTCCTGACTGATTTTTCTGTAGGTCAGCGATTCCCCAACCCAAAAAAGGTTCCCCACCCTGGTTTAGGAGATCTTAAACTCACGGACAGATGTACATAGATGCACAAATTCTAAAATAAATAATAGAAGATAAAGATATACATATACACACACCATCTGTTTTGCGCTCTCTCTCTCTCTCTCTCTGTATAATAGCTCTCAGTTCTGGACTTTATTCTCTTTGCACACTATAAATATCAAGTTATAGTAACTTGTACCTGAGCTACCATTAATTTTTAGTTCTGCAGTCAGTTCTTTTTTTATCTGTCAAGATGAGCTATGATATAGAATTCCATTGTGCTGGATGCAATACTTCTTGATTTAGGAAATTGTCATATATAGTGTTTAGAAATTCAAAGAATGATTGACAACTGGCAACATGAGACTTGCATCATGTGTCACTCAAATCCAAGTCTCCCATGATTATACAACTTTTTTTCCCAGGAATGTTCATGGGGGACTTCAATTTGAGTGACATACTGAAAGTCAGTGCTTCAATTTTGAGTGATATATTTCTTTCTAAACAGGTGCATAAGGTTTCTTGTATTCCTGTTCTCTAGTGTGATTTGAGGTTTGTAGCAGACACCAATGACATTTATATTTTATCTGTTAGGACATTGAGGCTATGTCTGCACTACACTGATATATCGGAAAAAGGTACGCAAATTGTGCTCCGCAATTTGCGTACCTTTTTCCAGTAGTTTTTTCAGAAGAGGCTTTTCTGAAATTTGGCCTCTCTGCACAGAGCCAAATATCGGAAAAGTCTCCTCTTTTGGAAGAACCCTTCTTCCTCATGAGGAGGAAGACAGGGATTCTGAAAGAGCGCATCTGTTTTTCCACAAACAGAGCGGAAGAGCAGATGCATTCCCTGGACGCGGCGGAGTTTTTCCGCGATACCACCGAGTGTCCCAGAAAAACCCCATAGTGTAGACATAGCTTGATACATAAGCATTCAAGATAATTTTCTTCTGAGTTACTCAGAAACAGGTAATGCCATTTTTGACAGAATGCCACTCCCTCTGTAATTTTTAACATTTTCTAAATGTTTTTGTTTCTTCCTGAGGATAATATATATTTAAATTCATTGAGAACTTACACACTTGTTTTCACCTTCACCTTTGGACTTTAAATCAGTAAAAGAGGAGTAAAAATGTATTCCCTATGCTCCAGTATTCCCTATCTTCTAATTATGCACTCTTGAGGAGCAGACCAGAGTTGGGAGTCTGTCTTTCGTAAGGAAGCAGTTATAGACATAAATTGCAATGTGCACAGCAAGAACGCTGTCTTGGTGAGAAGCAGAGTTGCCAGATCTCACAGACTACGTCTAAACTACATCCCTCTGTCGGCAGAGGGATGTAAGTGAGGCACTTTGAAAGCGCAAATGAAGCGGGGATTTAAATATCCTGTGCTTCATTTGCTTAATCGCGTCATGGCGCTCTTTCGAACAAGCACCATTTTGAAAGTAAAACCGCGATCTAGATGCAGTTCTTTCTAAAATGGCAGGCTTTTTTGAAAGATCCTGTACTCCTCAAAAAATGAGGTTTACAGGATCTTTCGAAAAAGCCTTCCATTTTCAAAAGAACCGTGTCTAGACCGTGGTTTTACTTTCGAAATGGTGCTTGTTCGAAAGAGTGCCACAACGCGATTATGCAGATGAAGTACAGGATATTTAAATCCCTGCTTTATTTGCACTTTCAAAGTGCCTCATTTACATCCCTCTGTCAACAGAGGGATGTAGTCTAGAAGTAGCCACACTGTCTACATGCTCCCACCTACTCTGTTGCAACAGTAGCTAATTTGCAAACAGCACTGGGATATGCTACAGCACTCTTGCTTTGTACCATGTCCACCTGACCTAACTTAATTTAACTTTTGAACAAATAAAGCTTAATTAAGCAGCTCTTTAAAATATCATAGTCAACTTTCTTTGCCTATGTAAATATCAAGAAACCCATACTTCAGCAGCTACTACTTAAATATTAAATGATCAATTTTTTTTTATTCTCCTCTTCCCATTCTCATGCACATTTTAAAAATAACCCTGACAGAACTAAGATACTCTAAATCACCTTAAAGGTTATAGTTGGTTTGTATTCTTGGAAGATGACAGATAAATATGAAAAAGCTGTCTCATTCATTGTGTGGCCTATTTGTAATACATTCACTTCATGAGGCAAAGATCCTGATGATCCATCTCATTCACTATGTATTCTTCATATACCTGCAGCACATGAGGTAGTACTCCAGTGAACCCACATGAATTACATCAAACAACCCTGCAGAAAGCTATGTGACATATAATTACTGTATCATATTAATACTGATAAGATATTGTGAAAACTTAAAAAACAATGAATAGTCTAGCAGCACCTTAAAGACTAGCTAAACATGTAGATGAAGATATGAGCTTTTGTTGGCACAACCGACTTGTTCAGATGAGTGGAGTTAATAAAGGTCCAGGTCCAAAATAAATAGGGGATGGGGGGAGAAGGAAAAAGGGGGAAAGAAATAGTCAATTAGAGTGTTCATGCCACATGAAACTGATAGAGGTGGTGTAAATTGTTCTTACGCTACACCAGACAATGGGAACTTAAGTAGAGTAAGGGTGCTAGAGGGTGAGAGTTGAGGAAACATTGTTCAAGGTCAGCCATGAAGATGTTAGCATATTGAGGGGCCATGCGGCTGCTACATGCCTCAGAATCTCTCATTCCCGGTACTTTCAACTGACCTAGCAACATTGTCAACCTATCCAACTGCGCTCTTAGCCTGGCAGAGGAATCTGTCCTATCATGAGGACTCTCCTTCTGCCCCACCACCTGCACTAATATGATTTAGTTCTGTGGAGATCTGGAAGCCTATTTTCGCCACCTCCACCTAAAGGAATATTTCTAGCACACTGATGTACAACACACTGACCTTGCAGCTCCCCCCACCAATCCCTCAAGAGGAAGGCCCCCTACTGATGGTTGTAATGAGAGTCTTGACTTCTACATTGATTGCTTCTGCAGACATTGTCAGCAAACAACAACATATAACCTCAGCCATGCAGAACACATTGCTATACGCAGCCTCAAAAACAATTTTAACATCATAATTAAAGAAGATGACAAAGGGGGTGCTGTAGTCATCATGAACAGAACAGATTATGAACAGGAGGTGACCAGACAACTCATCAGTACCAGATTCTACAGGCTTCTCTCCTCTGATCCCACTAAACAATACCAAAAAACCCGAAAACAACTGCTCGTGAAGCTCCCTGATACTGCTTAGGACCAAATTTACACAAACACCCCACAGTTCCTGACCAGGAATTTTCTATCCACTATCCAAGATACACAAACCTGGAATTCCCAGATGATCCATCACTTCAAACATCGGCATGCTTACTTCAGGATTAGTATTTTTCAGCTCACCTAATACAAATAGAATCATAGAACACTAGAACTGGAAGGGACCTTGAGAGGTCATCGAGTCCAGTCCCCTGCCCTTACGGCAGGACCAAGCACTGTCTAGATCATCCCTGACAGATGTTTGTCTAACCTGCACTTAAATATCTCCCATGATGGAGATTCCACAATCTCCCTAGGCAGTTTATTCTAATGCTTTACCATTCTGACTGTTAGGAAGTTTTTCCTAATGTCCAATATAAACCTCTCTTGCTGCAATTTAAGCCCTAATGCTTCTTGCCCTATCATCAGAGATTAAGGAGACTAATTTTCCTCTCTCCTCCTTGTAACATCCTTTTAGGTACTTGAAAGCTGTTTTCATGTCCCCTCTCCATTTCTCTTTTCCAGACTAAACAAACCCAATTCTTTCAGTCTTCCCCCATTGCTCATATTTTTTAGACCTTTAATCATTTTTGTTGCTCTTCTGTGGACCTTCTCCAATTTCTCCACATCTTTCCTGAAATGTGGTGCTCATAATACTCCAGTTGAGGCATAATCAGTGCAGAGTAGAGTGGAAGACTTACTTCTTGTGTCTTGGTTACAATACTCCTGTTAATGCACCCCAGAATGATGTTTGTTTTTTTTGCAACAGTGTCACACTGTTGATTAATATTTAGTTTGTGGTCCACTATGACCCCTAGATACCTTTCTACAGTACTCCTTCCTGGACAGTCACTTCCTATTTTGTATGTGTAAAAATGATTGTTCCTTTCTAAGTAGAGTACTTTGCATTTGTCCTTATTAAACTTCATCCTATTTACCTCAGACCATTTCTCCAGTTTATCGAGATAATTTTGAATTATGACCCTGTCCTCCAAAGCACTTGCAGCCCGCCCCTCCCAGCTTGGTATCCTCCACAAAATTTATAAGTGTACTTTCTGTGCTATTATCTAAATTGTTGATGAAGATACTAAACAGAATTGGTCCCAAAACTGATCCATGCAGAACCCCTTATTTCTGCGTCCTTATTTGTACACCTTTGCATACCAAATGAAAGGAGACAAAACTTCGAAGGAGCCTTTCCTCTATTTACATGCTTAATTATTTATTATAGACCATATTTCACAAGTCCTGTATATAAAGAAAAATGAATGCAATGTAGGCAAATCCAATGGAATACTAAGATGGATGGCCCAAGAATAATATTCTTTGGCTATGTCTACACTAGGGGCTTCTGCTGACATAGCTGTGTGTATCAGGGCTGGGAAGAGCTGTGATCCCTGACTGACAGAATGGTACCAGAAAGAGCTCCCAGTATAGCTGCAATTACACCAGCAGAGCTATACTTTTGCTGGTGTAGCCTGTTCCTCATTCAGGGGAGAATTACTAGCTCTCTGCATTCATAATAGGAATGCTTTGCCACCCAGAAACTCTTTGGTTTTGGTTTTTACCTTTTTTTAAAAGTGAAATTCCTGTGTTTTACACAAGCTTATTTGGTTTCTCCTGATTTTTCACCAGAGTTTTGGAATGCTCAAGTACAGGAAAATACTGAAAGTTAAATCCAGTACTTTACAGTACGTGGCTGTGTTTTATGTTGATAATAATTACTCTTACGTGGAGTGCTAGATAAATACGATGTTACTTCTTTTCTAGGTTTTGCCTTTAATTTTGATTATCATTTAAAAGTTGAAGTTTGAGTTTTCATGTTTATCCTGACTACATTGGCATGTATTCTAACCTCTGCATATTCCTTTTAGAACTCTGAGTAAAATCAATTCAATTGAGTGACAAGAACTTGTCAGTAGGGAAAAGAGGAACGATACTTTTCTGCACAGCTTGATTGAAGCTCATGTACTCGCATATATTTATCCCATGGTATTTAAACATGTGGCCAGTTTTCCACAGGAATTTGAAAACAAGCTACATGTATAAAAAGATGGATGTTTAAAGCCAGGAGCTCTATGAGGAATCATTTATATATTTTGTTTGCCTTATAAAGCTGATAAGCATTTTGAAGATGCTGTGGCCACACAGTTCCTGAACACCACTGAATTGCTGCCACTCTTCCTGTACTATATTGATGGAACTTGAGCTTTTTCCTTAAATTTGTTGCTAGAATCTTTTGTACTTTCCTAAGGCATGGTCACATCTATATATTCGTGTATTGCTGTTTTTCTTTGTTAAATGTAAACACTCAATGTTCCATAATATTCAGTATGTGAAATGTTTCTAAGTTAGTAATGTGGGACTGACTTGGGGATTTTGACTGCACAGTTGCTTCACTTCTTGAATGCTAGATCTCTGAAATTAATTTACTCTACCATTTTGTGGTACGTTTGTAGAGTTGCACAGATTTTGCAGGTATACAGATTTTGTAAAGCATTAGTAATACAAATGAAGCTGTTTAACTATTGTCTGTTTTTTAATTTTAGGGTGCAGTGTCTGGATCAGTCCAGGCTTCAGATCGACTTATGAAAGAGCTCAGGGATATATACAGATCACAAAGTTACAAAACAGGTAAGGTGCCCTACATTTCTCTCCTTAGAAATGCAATTCAGAAGCTCTTTATCTCTTAGTAAATATGTTATGCTAATAGGTCTTTGTTTTGTACTTTAAAAAATGCACAATATGAAATAATCTTAGCTTCAGATTTTGAAGTTTAATTGAATGTTCTTTAAGCATTTCACCCAGGACCAAATTAACTCTTCTGGGGGCCTAGGTGTGACGTTATCGGATTAAAATGTGGCCATACAAAATCATAGCTGTACCCACTATTATATAGCTGCAACAGAAGTTGTGCCAAGTAGGGCACATGGCCAGAAAAGGTTAAACAATCTCAGACCAACTGACTCAGACTCAACATGTAGAGGCATGTGGGGAAAAAAAAATATGGTAACTAAGGCCATTCATTGCTAGTTAGGCTCGAACTTTTGAAATGCAAACCTGTATTAGAAACAAGAGGTCATACTAGTTAGATGTCTTATATCTATGCTAACTATATAAACTGATATTTCATGTGTATCACAATAACTATTGATTCAGAGATGTACTACTAACATTTAGATGAATATTAGGTGAGATAATGCCATTGTCAGGATGCCTTTTTAAAGTTCATGATAAACTGCTTAATGGATAAACTACCATTGTTTAATTATCATGTGGTTACATCAAAAGACTATTGCCAAAGGACTGCTGGAGAAGTGTAAAGGCCCTTGGTCCTGATCCTTTTTGTCTCACATCTGCTTGGATACTCATGGGGGGTATGTCTACACTACCACCCTAGTTCGAACTAGGGTGGTTAATGTAGGCATTCGAAGTTGCAAATGAAGCCCGGGATTTAAATATCCCGGGCTTCATTTGCATCTTGCCGGGCGGGCGCCATTTTTAAATCCCCTTAGGTCAAACTCCGTGCCCCCGGCTACTCCGTGCCGCATGTAGCCGCGGGCACGGAGTTCGACCTAAGGGGATTTAAAAATGGCGCCCGCCCGGCAAGATGCAAATGAAGCCCGGGATATTTAAATCCCGGGCTTCATTTGCAACTTCGAATGCCTACATTAACCACCCTAGTTCGAACTAGGGTGGTAGTGTAGACATACCCGGGGAAAGCAGCAAGCCACAAGAAATGAGATCCCAGGATGTCTTGGGGCCCCTTTAATAGATATTGACGTAGGGTCTCAGATATGCTTGAGAGTTCATACAGAGGAAAGCTTAGCAACAAGGATTGAGGTCCTAGTCATTGGTTGGAGTCACCCTAGGCTATGAAGATGGACTTTCTACAACCACAGGATCACTACCTCCATTATGTAACTGAACCTCAGGAATTGAACTCATGTCTGTATGTATTTATATTTTAACCAATACACTCTCTTTTTCTTTTAAAATAAATTTTAGTCTAGTTAATAAGAATTGGCTATAAGCATGTGTTTGGGATAAGGTCTGAAATACTCATTGACCTGGAAGGCAATGTGTCCAGTCCTTTGGGATTGGTAGAACGTCATTTGATTGAGTGGGGTGTCTGGGTGATGGCCTGAAGCTGGGTACTTTAAGGGAACTGCATTGTGTGGACTTCTCCTTGACCAATAAGGTAATACAGAAGCTGTTCTGTGCTGGTTTGGATGACTGTAGGTATTGAAATAATCACCAGCTCTGAGGACTGGCCATCCTATTTCTTGCAGTGCACCCTAATTGAGTGACCTCAGCTGGCTTCCCTGGAACCCTTTTATCACAGTGGTGTACAGGAGGCCCCCAACATGTGACCGCCCGAGTTTTGACCCCCCTGCACTTACAGCCATTTTTGTAAGTGCAGAAGGGGCTGGAAACCCTCGATTTACATCTTTGGCCCGCATTTACGATTGCGCCTGGCGCCTATCGTAAATGAGGGCTCGAGTTATGACGTCCCCAACTTGCGACGCTTCCCCAGGAACAGATCGCATTGCAAGTTGAGTGCCTCCTGTAATCTGGCTAGAATGCACATTACCGTTGGTTAATTAGATTTTGGATCAGAACCCTATGATTGTCAAAATTTAATTTTGATATTGGAGCGTTTAAGGATAAAAATCAGTTACAATGGGTAAGCAAGAGTCATATGAAGATCCTGATAGAAAGAGCCTTGAAGAATTGTGCTCACAGAAGAGGTTGTCTTGAGAAAAAGGCCCCAGAGCAAGGACTGAAATATCTGTTAATGACCAGTGAACAGAAGGCACGGGTACTGCCAACACAGATGCTGCAGAAGCAATTAGAATTCAAAAGGCAGGAAACAAATTGCAACATGCATATGAACAAAAATGTACAGACATTCGTTTACTAGGAAAGATAGCTAATCTGGAGAAAGAGGCCCACACAAGACATGTGGAACGTACAGCTGCTGAGCAAACATAATGCAAAAGAATCTGCCGAACTTTAGCTATGAGCATCTGAAGAACAGAGAAAGTCATCACCACCTGGAACTCCACTTCTTCACAAAAAGGAAAATTAGGAAATGATTAGTCCCATTTATAAAGATACTGATGATAGAGAGGAATTTTTGTCTACTTTTTGAAAGCCTCTGCATTGTGCCACTGTATCTGGGGGGAGCAGCAAATGCCCATTCTGCTGACCAGATTGAATGGAAAAACCAAAGAAATATTTAATGAAATGGAGGAAGAAGGAGCCTTGGATTATGTGCTGTTAAAAGATTCTTTAAGGCAATTCAAAATCACTCCTGAATCTTACAGTTTAATTTAAAATGTCCAGTGACAGTACTTTTGTGGAATGTATTCATAAGCTGATGGGTTTTGTTAAAAAGTGGGTTGTGGGGGCAAAAACAAATGGGAATTTTGAAAAACTGCTGGATTGAATAACTTTGGAGTAATTTTTTGACATTGTTCCTGATCACGTTAGAGCAGCTGTATGTGATAAGGGAGCCTGAGTCAGTCTTACTGGCTGCAGAGATTTCAGATGCATATATCCAAAACAGGGCTCAAGAAGGGTGTAAACCCCCTGGTAAAAGTAATAACTATTCCCCCCAGTCTAAAAGAAGACAAGGGTTCAGAACAGGGGTTGGCAACCTGGTGGCATGTGAGATGATTTTCATTGGCACTCAGGCGGGAGCTCAGTCCTGCCTCTCCCCCATGTCCCGCGCAGCAGTGAGCCTGCACTTCTGCATGAGCCTCACAGCTGGCCAGCCCAGTCAGGGAGTTGAGCTGATTGGCAGGGGTCAGGGCATTGTTAAGCAGCTGCTAAAGCAGCAATATAAGGAGGTGTTAATGACTTAGATTTACAAACACTTAGAGACAGGTGCCTAATGGGAATTGCATTTATTTTCATTGACTTTTAATGGGAATTAGACTTCTGGGGTTTCCTGGAGCACAAAGCAGGTTAGGCATGTATCTGCCTCTTTAGGCACCCAAATACTGCTGTATATCTGGTTCTAGATCCAAAAAACAAAGCTAAAGGCCCTGATGGGAGTTGTCAACAAAAGCATAACTCATGATTTTTCCCTGTGTTACCAGAACTGCCTGAAATATGATGACCTATTTTCACAGAGGGGAAAAACAAAGTATTAACTTATGAATTCATTTTCATTTCAAAGTGTGCCAAATGGACCCATTTTTTCATTTTCCCCCTTTTTCAAAATGTCCTGCATCTTTTCTATTTTCCCCCCCCCCCAGCCCCTCAAAGAAGTTAGTGAACTTTTTCTTTTACAAAAAGCTCCTCCAAAAACTGCCACTAACTAGTTATAAAAGACTTTAAATTTGAGTTAGTGAAAAGGTATGACATTTTTTACACAAGAGGAACCATTTTGACAATGTTGACAGTTTGGGATGAGACAGTTTTGTTTTAGAAAAGAGTCCTTTCCTGCTCCCTAAAAGAAAAAAAAAGTTAAAAATTTCAACCAGCTTAGTGTTGCATTCAGACACTCGGGTGCATCTTCAGCTCACCTTAGTGCTACCAGGAGGTGTGTGTGCTCCACACCTTACAGTAGCGAGTTTTAAACTTCAGTGTAGACCTACCCGCAGCACACTAGCTCATAGGGTTGCCAGATGGTTTAACAAAAAATACCGAACCCTTCCCCCCCAAAAAAAACAAAACAAAAAAAAGACACCGGGAAAAAATTCTGTCGAGGGGAAAAAAAAAGGGGAAGACCAAAGTTGTTGAGGAAAAAAAAAAAACCCAACAAACCAGCATGACCCCTTTAAGAAATGCTTTGCTTTTGAGGCTTTTTGGCCCTAACAGGCTGCCTGCGGCCGCCCGCCATTTTGCCTCCCTGCACCGGGCCGGACAGCTCCCCTGCGGAACCCAGTAAGCACCCAGGATTTTTGCCTCCTGGCCGGGAAAAAAAATCAGAAAATACTGGACATTTTAGGTGTCCGGTATTTTCTGAATGTTTTTTTTACCGGACAGGAGGCGAAAATATCGGACTGTCCGGTTCAGTACCGGACACCTGGCGACCCTACACCTTTGCTTATGAGCTGCTGGTGCAACACTAAACCGAGCCCTGCTCTTAGACCTGAAGAAGAGCTCTGCTTATAGCTTGGCTCTTACCAGTGCTCCCTGCCCATAGAAGGGAGCCTGGGTAACAAAGTGCCTGAGTCCAGCCCAGCTCCACTCCCCAAAGCCCGATTACACTGCTCAGAGCGGGCAGGGGTCAGGCCTGTGTGGCTACTACCAAGAGCCACCAAGCTGGGAATGACAGGGGAGGCAGCAGAGCCTGCTCTGCAAAGCAGCTGCCTGCTACCCAAAGCAGAGAGGCAGACCCCAGGGCAACGCAATGACAGGGCGGGGGGGTGGCGGGGGGAAAGAGGGGCAGCCACAGGGAACTCTGAACTCAGGCAGCAAGCATGGGTAGGAAGGTGACTCCCTCATAGCCAGGTCCTTGGGTGGCCCAGTGGGAAGAGGCAGAAATTCCACCCCAGTCAGTTTGGCTGAGAGCTCAAGGAAGGCGCCTAAACGCAACCACAAAGCACCTGTGGGCTTCTCTCCTGGACTGTGGCTGCACAACGTGCTTGAACAACGCCCAGGAGCACGGACAGGGCTCCTCCTCCTCCCCAAGGCGTCACTCCTACATCAGACGCAAGGAGACGCAATCAGCTGAGGACTCCCAGTGCCGATCGCGGCCCCGCCTCCCCAGCCACTTCCCCCTGCCAGGCTTCCGTCAGGCGCCCAGCTGGAAAAGCAGATTTTTTTTTACTGGACAGAGGGCGCAAAAAACGGACTGTCCGGTTGAATACTGGACACATGGCAACCCTACTAGCTCAGCTAAAGGTGGTGTGTGTATGTCTCCTTGAGGTGTAACTTATACCTCCAGCTGTAGTGTAGATGTGCCGTTGGGGGCTTACCTGAGCTCACTCAAGAAGTCTGTGATGGAGCCAAGAATTAAGCCAGTGTATCCCAAAGTAAGAAAGAAAAAGATTCTTTTAACAACTTCTTGGAGTGTTGCAGATATCTAAAACTCTGAACTTAATGATTTTTTTAAAAAATCCTGCGTTACTAAAATAGTAAAATCTGCATCTTTATTTATTTATTAATCAAGCTGCTATAAGTAGGATTATTATTGACTTTAAAAAGTATTGACGGCATGTAGACCTGTAAATAGAAGTGAATAAGCTAAATGTTGGCATGCCGCTTCTGAAAGGTTGCTCACCCCTCACCCCTGGTTTAGAAAATAAGAATGGCTCTACTGGGTCAAACCAAAAGTCCGTCTGGACGAGTACCGTTTCTTTTTACAATAGATCATTCCAGGTGCCCTAGAAGGAGTGAACAGAACAGATAATCAAGTGATCTATGTCCTGTCACCCATTCCCAGCTTCTGACAAGCAGAGGCTACAGACATCATTCCTGCCCATCCTGGCTAATAACCACTGATGGACCTATCCTCCATGAATTTATTTAGCTCTTTTTTGAACCCTGTTAAAGTCCTAGCCTTCACAACATCCTCTGACAAGAAGTTCCTCAGGTTGACTGTGCATTTAAAGGTGGGATCAGTCCAACCACCCATAGAAAAGCTCATGAACAGAAAACTTCTACTCTTAGAAATGACAAGTGGTATGTCATTTGTGTGTTATACCTGGACATATCAAACTAGATTATCCAAATGTAAAAAATAATCACCAAACCCAATAAATGCTAATCCTGTTATTCTAAGCACACAGCCAAGCCACACAGAGCCCAACACTGGTGCCCTATGTGCAAATGCTGATTTTGTTATTTATGAAGAGCTTGACCTTAAAATTAATATTAGAGCTAAATATGGGAATAATAATACAGAATTTATTAGTGGTGCTGAAATTAATGGAGTGAAGTGTCTGGCATGGAAAGATTATGTAGCAGGTATCACTCTGTTTAAAGCAAATTCGTGAAAGAAGAAGATTATTTGCCAGGTGAAAGTCTAACTGTTGTAGCCTTGTCTAAGTATTTTGTCAGAGTGCTTATGGCTAAAATCCATCTTAAATGGAAGGGATTTGATGGTACCATTATTGTAGAAGTGAAAAACATAATTCCTAAGGATCTAATGATTGGGAATTATATAAAAGCTTTGTTCAGCCAAGTTAGTGTCATGAACAAAGCATGGGAAAGAAATGATCCTGAACCTTTGTCAATTAGGGTCAATGACTTGCCTGTGGAGGATTTCTTAGATATTTGTCTTAGGAAGACAGCTATTTGTGCAGAAAAGTAATATATCTGCGAACCATGTTTCTGAATGTCTCAGAAATGAATCTGGAATTGGATCAAGCACAGGCAGAACTTATTGGTCAGAAAAAAGGTGTTTTTGGAGCAGATTGAAGTTGATGGTCAGGTTGGAGCCTTAATTGAGGGAGAAGGTAAAGTTTTTGAGAGTGATAGATTGTTGGGTTTTAAAGCTTATGAAAGTGACCTAGGTAAAAATGATGTATTTGCTCAGTCTGATCAGACACTGATTGTGGAGAATAGGAGTTTATCTGATGGAGGTGGGAATTTGACTGTGAAGAAAGCTGTCTCAGTTTCCAGGTTTGTGTGTCTGAAAACAACCGTGGATGCTAAACAACATCTGAAGAAGTGGGTTGTGCCCATGAATGCTCATAATACTTGTTAGTCTCTAAGGTGCCACAGGAATACTGATTGTTTCCAATTGTTTGTGTTGAACAGCAATAGTATGCCTGAAGAGGAAGTTTCTTTCCAGTTCTTTGTCTGTGGGACAGACAGAAGGTAGTATGTCTCAGCCTATGATGGTTGAAGATAGTGCAGTTGTCTCAGAGCTGGTTCTGGATACATCTGAAGCCCAGGAGGGGAGTAATCCTATGTTTGTGTCCACTAGGGAGAATGGCAATATAACTACCTTGCATCCAGTTAGTGTCATGACAGAATTCCAGAGATCAAACAACTCTGGTATTTTGCCTGTTGCAAGTGTGTTACTGGGAAAAGGGGTAACAACTTTGTCTAATCAAGTTGATACCCTAGCCAGGGCATAAGGAGAAGCATAAAGGTGATTTAATTGTGGCTCAGTAGCAGTGTTCTCTCTAAGCTGCAGAGCAGTATAGCTTCACAGGTGATTAATCAGCACATAGCCCTGAGCCTGACTGGGTGGGGCTGATTAATCACCTGTGAAGCTGTGCTGCTCTGCCACTGCTCAGTAGAGCAATGCTTCTGTAGATCCAGATGAAGGTGAATTGTTGCTTAAAGAATTCCTAAAGAAAGGAATCTTTATGGTGGTTTTTGCAAGCAGTTTGATGTAACTGAAGAGAAAATCAGAATTGAAGCAAATCAGAATTGAAGCAAATTGTCTGTAAAAGGTAAGAAGTTTATTTGTTGAGAGACTTGTTTCAGTTCCTAACAGCCAGAATTTTTCTGTTAAAAATGAATCCACTGATTTTGGTGTGGAAAGATCCAGTGTGAACAGTTTTGAGGAGGTTTCAAATGGGCTGAAATGTGTTACAGATGTAGTGGAAGTTGCCAAGAAACTTAAACAGCCCTGTGATGACCTAGTGCAGTGGTTCTCAACTTGTTTCAGTCCACGAACCACCAGGCCAATCAAAAAATTTTTGTGGACCATCTCCTTTTTGAAACATGATAAAAAAGAGCAGACTGAATATTTTGAAATTTATTTCTTACCAGCAGATTTTTGGATTCTCTTCTCACTGACAAGCTTTTCAATGTTTGGAGTGGTACTTGATAATGCACAATGAATATCGCTTTCCACTGCAAGCCGATTCCTCTGTTTGGACTTAACGTGCAACAAACAAGAAAATCCAGTCTCACACAAATAAGTTGATGCAAATGGCAAAAAAAATATGACTGCGTGTGCTGACAGATTTGGGTAACTCCCGGTCACGCTGGCTCAAAATTTCTCTATGGTAGACTGCTGGTACATGTCTTGAGCCGCAAAATCATTTTTCAGATCCAAAAATTCCTCCTGCAGATCCTCTGGAACACTATTAACATCTGTTGTAAATGGATTCCTGATGAAAGATAATCCATCCCTTGTCCTGTCCACCTCCGGAAAGTATAGTTGGAATTCGTCTCGTAGCTTCCATAAATGATCAAGAATTTGCGTCTGAATGGCTTCCTTTTCTCCGAGCATGGCATACACATATGGAAATTGAACCAAATTATTGCCTTCGACTCTTACGATCCAGAGTTCCAATTTGTCAAGAAAAGCCTTGATGATGCTTTGGTGAGAGAACAGATTTGCACCTTTCCCTTGCAGCTGAAGATTCAGTTTGTTCAAGATTCCAAAAATATCGACAAGATACGCAAGTTCTAAATTTGATTGTCAGCACATTTCGGAATTCCTCTTTCCCTTGAGCCTGGAGAAATAAATTCAACTCCTCTCTCAATTGAAAAACTCTGTTGAGTACGTTCCCTGCTGACAGCCACCATACAGAAGAGTAGAACACAGAGCCAGCCCTAGCCATTCTTGCACCCCAGGCGCGCAGCGCCGCCCACGGGAGCATGGCTCATATGCGGCCCCGCCCCCACCCGGCCCGGCAACACCGCGCGGCACCCCTTACAATCAGGCGCCCCGGGCTATCACCCGGTCAGCCCATAGCTTGGGCCGCCTCTGGTAGAACAGCAATACATCAAAGTCGGAACCCATGTCCAGGCAAAATCTTTTGAACAGCCTGGTGTTCAGAGCCAATGATTTGATGTGATTCACCACTTTCACCAATCCTTTGAAAACGGCGTTCAGTTGATCAGGCAATGTTTTTGACGCAAAAGCTTCCCTATGAATGAAGCAATGAACTCCGGTTACCATTGGAGCGCACTGTTTCACCAGCATTTGGAAGCCTGATCTTGAGCCCAGCATGGCAGGTGCACCATCAGTGGTGACACCCACAAGATTTGCCCAATCCAGACCATGTACTTCAAAGAAATTGTTAACAATTTCAATCACATCCTGAGCCTTTGTGGTGATATCAAGAGTCTTACAAAAAAGAAACTCGTCTTTGAAGTCTCCCTCAACCATGTATCATGTGAACACCAATAGTTGAGAGCACAATGCGACGTCGATTGATTCATCCAATTGTATGGCAAACAATGGAGACTTCTTTATTTCATCCACAACTTGTTCACTGATGTTCTGTGATATCTCATTTATCCGTCTCGATACTGTGTCGTTAGAGACAGATATATCATTGTTTCCTTGCTGCTTCCTCGCCAAGAACAAGCCACATCATCTCTTTTTCACAGGGGAAATGGTATGAGGCTTCTTGGCCTGTGCAACTTTGTATGCAACAATGTAGGAAGCGCGCACTGCATTGCTTGTCTTATTGTAGAATGCACTTGTTGAGTCGAGGCGCTGACGTTTCAGACCTCATAACTGCTGCTCAAAATAATCTTCATCCTTTTGCAACAAGTTGGGGTGACACTTTTTGAGATGGAGTTTCAGCTTAGCCGGCTTCATTGAGTCATTCCCCAAGACTTTGAAACAAATAACACATTGTGGCAAATCCACGCCTTCTTTTTCTTGACAAGTGAAGCCGAATTTGATGTAGTCCTCCGAATACTTGCGCTTGACATTTCTTCCTGTCATTACCATTATAAAAAAACTACACAACACCTGTAAAACAGCACATGTAGCACAGGACAAATGACACAGCAACTGCTCAGCACGACGGCGGCAGCTACACTGATGCTCAGAGCCTCAGATGGAAGTTACTGGCAACACGGTTGCGTCCTAGGTGACGTTATGGATGACGTGCCGCGTGCTTGTGAACATGGCATAAAACAGCCTAATGGCGGCGCCTGCTAATGCCGTATAACTTTGGACAATGTTCCTGTGGACCACCAAAAAAGTCACCGTGGACCACCAGTGGTCCATGTACCACCAGTTAAGAACCACAGACCTAGTGGCTGTGTTTGGGCAGTTTAGTGGGAAGACAATGTTGTTGGGACAGGACTGTCTCCATTTTGATTCTGTAAATGAGCAGTCTGTCTCTGAGGTTCAGATGAATGACTAGAGAGTAGGGATGTAAAAAAATATAGAAAAACATTACCTGTATAACCAATCAAAGTTCGGTTGGTTACACGGTTAAATGTTTTAAGGATGCAGTGGTAGGGAGGAAAGGGTTTCTGCCCCTTGCCATGGGTTCTGCCCCTCTCCCCAAGTCCGGTAGCTGCCCCCTCCCTCTCCTGGGGTCCTGGGTGCTGGTCCCACTCGTGGAAGGCTCCCAGCTGCCAGCCCCGCTAGGACAGCCAGCCCTGCTTCTGAGGGCTCCCAGCTGCCAGCAAGGTCCTGGTGAAATGGTTAAACTTTGACATCCTTATTAGATAGCAAAATCTGCAGAGCAGAACAGCTGTGCAGTTAATCTTCTGAGATTGCAGGGGATGGCAAGTAAAGTCCCATCTCTAGATACTGTGGACATGTCTTGTAGTTTCTTAGTGGACTTGACTTCTGATTCCATGTGGAAGCAGAGGTTGATGATGAAAGGCCAACAGAAATTTGAATCTAACAGGCTAGTGAAAATGGACAAATTCTAAGACAAATTCCAGCCTTGGAATCAGTTGAGTATCTGAAAACTGATGTACAAGTTAGTGTCTCGGTTGATGCAAGTTATCTGACTGATGGTGGGGGAGGGGAGAGAAAGGTTTGCTGGCATTTGTTAGCAGAGAGAACACACGCCTCCAGCCAGCTGATCCTGTTAAACAGCAAAGATCAGGATTTGATCTTACTGTACAAGGCGTGAGGAAAAATTTGATTTTGCAAAGGGAAGCCACATGTTAACCTCAAAATGCTAGAACTCCTAGGCTATGTCTACACTGCCCCCGTTTTGTGCAAAAAATATGCAAATGAAGCGAAGCATGGAATATCGCCACATCTCATTTCCATAATTAACGAGGCTCCATTTTTGTGCAAGAGGCTTTTGTGCAAGAGCCATACTTCTGCATTTTTTCAGGAAGAAGAGCTTGCGCAAGAGGGGTTTTTTGTGCAAAAAAGAGCCGTGTAGACAGCTCCTTTTTGCACAAAAGCCTCTTGTGCAAAAACGGAGCCTCATTAGTTATGCAAATGAGGCGTGGTGATATTCCACACTTCGCCTCATTTGCATATTTTTTTGTGTAAAACGGTCAGTGTAGACATAGCCCTATAGTATTAAGCCAAAGGTGTGACATGACAAACATGTTTTTAAATGTACACTTGCAATGGATTTGTTAACTTCTGTGACTAATGTGTTGCTGATACCAAAATGTTCCATGTGCATAATCTTTTCAAGAACCCCTTGAATATATTAAGAGTAGTACATGAAGGCACACTTTGTTGAAAGACCCTGCGCTACTGATATTTCACAGTTGGTGTCTGTAACTAGTCTTGGAACGTCACAGGAAAAAAGGCATTCCAGAACTAATGTGCTGTATAAAAAAGGAAAATTGAGACCCATTACCATATTGCTTGCATTGCTAGATGCCAAGATTCCTATGTTCTGCAGAGCATTAATATCTGTGTTGATTTGATGTTACATGGGTTCCAAACATTTATGAGGGTTTGTATGGATATGTTAACTATTTTCTTTAGCTCTTGGAAAGGTCACATAAGACCTACAGGAACCATGCTGCAAGAGCAGATCCAAGCCACTATTGTTCTAACCAAGTTTTACCTAGAGTTTGTAAAAGAATTCAATAATCTTGTTGTTTCTGTAGTAACCCTTACAATGAGGAAGCCTGTTTTAGACAAACATGGTTTTCATAAATCAGTTTGTTCTATTTCTAATATTGGAGTAGCACATCTAGTGATACAGAACCAAGAGTAGGAAGACCCTGGGATGCTGTCCGATATGTTTGTGTAATCCCTTCCTGCATGAGACATGTTTGTGTCATCCCTTCCTCTATCAGTTTTGCATTGGAGGTATGACGTTATCTGATTAAAAGATGACTATACAGATTGGCTGCAACCATTGTTACGTAGCTGCAACAGAACTTGTGCCAAGTAGGGCACATGGCCACTAATTATATGTGTTTACTTATATATGCTAACCATATAAACAGATATTTCCTGTCTCTCACTATAACTGTTGATTCAGAGATCAAAAGGTAATACTAACATTTAGATGAATCTTGGGTGAGATAATACCATTGTCAGGATATCAATTTAAAGTTCTTAATGGATAAACTATCTTATATTAATTACACAATGTTTAATTTCTGTGTGGTTACATCAAAAGACTATTGTGTTTCCCAAGCCAAGGTGCTGATGGAAATGTATAAAGGCCCTTGGTCCTGATCCTTTTTGCCTCAGATCTGCTTGGATGCTCAGGGGAAAGCAGCAAGCCACAAGAAATGAGATTCCAGGATATCTTGGGGCCCCTTTAATGGATATTGACTTAGGGGCTCAGATATGCTTGAGAGTTCATACAGAGGAAAGCTTAGCAACAAGGATTGAGGTCCTAGTCATTGGTTGGAGTCACCCTGGGCTATGAAGATGGACTTTCTGCAGCCACAGGATCACCACCTCTGTTATGTAACTGAACCTCAAGAATGGAACTCATGTCTGTATGTATTTTCATCTTTTAACCAATACACTCTTTTTTTTTTTTTAAATAAATTTTAGTCTTGTTAAAAAAAATTGGCTATAAGCATCTGTTTGGGATAAGATCTGAAATACTCATTGACCTGGAAGGCAATGTGTCCAGTCCTTTGGGATTGGTAGAACGTCATTTGATTGAGTGGGGTGTCTGGGTGATGGCCTGAAGCTGGGTACTTTAAGGGAACTGCATTGTTTAGACTTCTGATTGACAATATTGTCCTGGCTTGGTCACTATAAATATTGGAATAACCACCACTCTGGGAATTGGAGTGCAATGTACCTTAACTGACTGACCTCAGCTGGTTCCCTTAGGACAGTGTTTCTCAAGGCTGGGGAACACCAAACAATATTTTTTTTTTTTTTATGAGGAACACCAAGGATTTTTTGTTGATCAAAAAAAAAAAAAAGTTTGAGGGGAAGTTATTGAGGGGAAAAAAAAGGGTCGGGGAAAGTTATTGAGGAAAAAAAAGTCGCCTGCCCCTTTAAGGGTGGCCATTTTGAATTCTGTTGTTCTCCATGGCACATCTCCGACTGCCTCATGGCATATCAGTGTGCTGCCGAACACAGTTTAAGAAACACTGCCTTAGGATCTCGTTTATCACACCAGGGCTAGTAGATTTTGTGGGGCTCACCTAGTCTCTGGAGTGGGGCCAAAAATGAAGGGCTCAAGGTGTGGGAGGGACTGCCAAGGAGCAGTCTGGGGGTGGGGTTGCGGCCCCTAAAGCCCCTTTCAGAATCTGGCCCTGATTCCACTAAGGGTGTTAAGTAGCAATTAATTTGCTAGTCAAGTTGTTGATGGAATTTCCATCAACTAGTCAGTAGGAAAAGGCAGTTATAGTGCTCACTTCCGGGTCTCAGCACAACCCCCCCCTCCCACACACACATACTCTGCAAGGGACAGAGAGGAGCCGGCGCGCAAAGACGCTGGCACAATCTCTGGTCCCCCGCCAGGTCTCAGGTCAACTCCCCCCCGTTGCCACTCTGCATTCTGAAAGGGACAGAGCAGCAGCAGCCAGTCCCATGGGTCTCTCTCAGCACAAGGCCCCCCCCCACATTGCCACTCAGCACTTTAAAGGAACAGAGCAGCAGCAGCTGCTTAAGCTGTTGCTGCTCTGTCCCTTTAAAAATGCAGCGTGGTAGCCAGAGGGTGGGGGAGCTTGTTCTGAGACCCACGGGACTGGCTGCTGCTGCTCTGTCCCTTTCAGAATGTAGAGTGGCAGCGGGGGGTGAGGGTTGTCCTGAGATCCGGCAGGGGACCAGAGATTGTGCCAGCATCTCACCCCAGGCACATTAGTAAAAAAATTTCAGTGCTGTTCTGGTTACGTCAACTCCGTATTTTCATTTGAAGCAATTTAAATATTTCTCCTACCCAAGGGATTGCACTTAATTCAAAAGCCCTTTGCTATTGAAGGCAATATGTGAGATTTAGTCTTTAGATAAAAATATCAGTTCTTCTGTGATAACACTCTCTGATGGTCAGATTCTGTTTGCACACAGTACAATGTTGCACATATTGTGCCCTTGTAATTATAGAAACTATTGGAAAAACTATGGTTATATATTTACTTTGTAAACAAGTGCTTATCATTTACCCCAATATATTAATCCGCTTAGTCAGATAAATGGCTGTCAATCCTCTTTGCTCCCTATATAGAGATTTATCTGAAATAGCGCATCAGAGGGGTGAGTGGATTGTGCTGTCCGGTCACTGTCTATTGTGAATAGAAATCTGGTAATATAGTTGTTACAGTAATCTGTTATAACTTCCAGAGCTGAACATAACCATACTGGCTCAGCCTAAGGTCTTATTTCTTGCCCATGCAGGGGACGAGTATACAAGTACTGGTCAGGCTGGGTATAGCAGGAATTCCTGAACAAAAGACTTTAGATTTGCTGGTCTCACAGGAAAGTGCCAGTCCCAGCTGTTAGGATAAGAGGTCTTGTTCTCAAGTAAATTAAAAAGAATTATTGCTATTGCTGTTGTGATTTGTTTACAGACATTCTCTGCATTTTGCTTGTCTTATTTGGAATTACTGTGCCAGTTTTCTCATTCTAGTGTGCCTGACTGTCCTTCAGTGGCTCTGATATTTTAATTTATTTAGAAAGGACAAAACTGAATTAAAGGCTTACCAGCCTGAGACTGCCAGTTCCATTTCAGAATATTTATTTTAGCATTATTATGGATTTCCTAAATTTATCTGGTTTGAAATTTAGATCTGATCATACAGAATAGTGCTAGTGTAATGCTGCCTGCTGCTCATTGAGTGCTCATTTTTGACACTATCCACCACCATGTCTTGTGTGCAAATTACCCCTATAAGCTAGTAGACACTAGTCAATGGGGCTGAGCCGAATCTACAACTAGGCCATTTGCTTTTATCTGCATTATGTCATGGAATGTGTTTTGCTGTCTGGTATCTTCTGCCTGGAATTCCCATGTAATCACAGCTTGCCTTGATCCAGCCCATGAGGCTTAGGGCTCCCTGTCAGCAGTAGTGAGTCAGCTCAGTGCCCCTCTGAGTCTGGAGCACTAGCACCGGCTCATCCCACTGCAGAGAGGGGAAGCCTTAAGCCTCACAGGCCGGATCAAAGAGCCCGTAGGCCATAGGTTCACCACCCCTATTTTAGATGCAACTACTGACTGACGTGGGGGGGGGTCTGTCTCAATGCCTCTGAAGTGTTTAGCAGATTGACATAATGGGCCAATTTGCTAAAATTAAGCTACTGTGTGGAGTGAAATTATTGAAACCATATTGCTGTTGAATGCTGTAGCTTGGGAGCCTTATAAATATATTTTTTTCTCCTTATTATAGTCTTGGTATTAGAGGACTGAGAATGCAAACTTGTAGGGTCTATGCACTTGTCTATGTCTTTTCTGTCGGCAGGCTTATTTGGTTTGAATGCAGTTATACAAGAAATCTGTCAAAATAGACTGACTTCTGAGTGACTTGGTCATCAATAGCTTACAAATTTGCATGAACACTAACAACTCCAAATTACCAGTGGTAAAATCACAACCTTGGGACTCAGAGATCAGCTGGTGGAAGTGATTATTGGATTATTGTATATTCTTTTTCAAGTGCTTGATCGTGTGCATTCCAGTCAGGTATGTGCTCATGCACGTGTACGGTAGCTGGAAGATTTTTGCCTAGCAGCTGTTTGTAGGGTCAGCCTGGGATTCCCTCGGAGTGACGCTGTTATGGCGCCCAATATAGGGCCCTGACAACCCACCCCTCTTCAGTTCCTTCTTAGTGCTGCTGACAGTAGCTGGAACTTCTCTGTGTTTATACCTTGCCTTACAAGTAGATAAGGATGCTCCTTAATTCTGGTATATAGTTAGCCATGTTTGTTTTTAGTTATAGCTGTTAGTATTAGTAGTTGTTAGGTCCTGTCCTGTTAGGACCTTTTCCTGGGACATGCCTTATTCCCTAGGCTTTAAAAACTGCCAGTTGTGCACCAAGCATGCTGAAGAATGAGCCTCGATTCCTCCTGTCTGAAGTGCCTAGTGAGTGTTGTCAAAAAGACTGCTAAATCTGTTTGGCCACAAACAGTTAGAGAAAGGGAGTAGCAGCTTAAAATTTTGCTCATAGAAGTGGCGCTATGGCCACAATCTGATCTGGACACCATGGACACGGTGCCTAGTACCTCCTCAGCCGTTCAGAGCGTTCAGGCACTGATGTTAGGAGAGGTGGCATTGAACAAGGATATTGGTGATGATCAGCACCATCATGCCTGGCACTGTTCCCAGTCATAGGGTACGTCTAGACTACAGGCCTCTGTCAACAAAGAGCGTCTAGACTACATTCAGTTCTGTCGACAAAGCAAGCTGCTTTGTTGACATGACAGTGTAGATGCAAAGGACAGTGTAGATGCAATAATGCCTTCTGTCGACAGAACTCTGTCGACAAAAGGTGTTATTCCTCGTAGAATGAGGTTTACAGCCGTCGACAAAACTGCTAAATTCTGTCGACATTATGTCGACAGAACTCAGCGGCAGTGTAGACGCAGGTATAGTTTTGTCGACAAAAGTCCACTTTTGTTGACAAAACCCTGTAGTCTAGACACACCCATAGAGACAGACAAAAAAGAGATAGGGCTTTCCTGTTGCAAAGTTGGCAGATCATCTGCAATGGCACCACAGTCAGGCTGTGATGCTGAGATCTGCTCTGAAGTCATGTCGACTCCTGCTCAAGTCCCAGCCAACCATTTTTGCCGATGCCCTCTGAGCACCTACCCACGTGGCACAGAATTTGATGTGCCTTGCTGCCCTGGCATTTCGGGGACTTCAGTAGATCGCCCACCTTTGTTAGATCTGCATCAAGAGGGGGCTGCTGCTCTGGGCCTTCCACCAGGGCCCCAGGCAGGAGCCAAGGACCACATTCTGGGGCAGCATCCATTGTGTCGGTGACCTTCATCTTACCACATGCCATAGAGCAGTGGTCATAATCAGTGGCCCAGCACCGAGTTTGGCACTCTCCCAGACTCCATTGGCATCGGAGCAGGTTGTGACCACAGTTTTGCCCTTGGCTCCAGATGTTCTATCAGCTTTATCATTGGTGACGATGATGGCACCGACATCAGCCCCAGTGCCAACCCCATTGTTGGATCTGCCATCTACAATAACATGGACACCAATGGCAGACTCTGAACAAATGGACACTCGGGCAAGGCACTGTCCATGCTGACCATAGCTGCACTGTCCACCTTGCCTTCCCTGGCACCGATTCTCCTCATATGTTATCAGTGCCATCTGGTTCCAGGGACCCTGCTGGTGGAGATGGGAGGGAACAGCCTCCTCCTTTACTGGCTTCCTCCTCTTCCTCATCAGATGAGTTCCTAGCAGGGTCAACAGTGGCTCTGCCCTCTAAGACTTCTGGGTTCTGCAGCAGCTCTTATACAGGGTGGCCCAACCCAAGGGTTAGGTATTCAGGGGGAAGAGGTGGTGGATGCTGATCCGATATTAGCCCCCTCGAGTCCATCTAGGATTTCATTGCCACTCATTAAAACTGTCACAGACATGACAAAAAACTTTGTGGCAGATTGCAGCTTTGTTGCAGCCTATGGGCAAATGCAATGAGCAACAATATTTTGTCCCTTCCAAGGGGTATGAGTATCTTTACTCCTACCCACACTTGGATTCTTTGGTAGATGATGCTAACCAAAGGGAGAGACAGGGTTTATAAGGCCCCTCCCCAAAAAACAGAGAGGCCAAACACTTAGACCTCTTCAGATGAAGGGATGGGGATCTTCAATTGTGTATTGCAAACCAGCAGGCCATTGTCAGCAGGTATTCCTATGACACCTGCTTGGCAATGACCAAGTTCACAGAACTCCTCCGCTTGGACTCTTGGGATGAGTTTTCAGCTTTGGTTGAAGAAGGGAGACTTATCTCCGGAGCATCCCTCCAAATGGCCCTAAACTCAGCTGCTGCTCCTGCATCATTATGGCCACTGGAACTGCCATGTGCTGAGGGTCATGGTTACAAGTCTTGGGCCTCCATTACAAAGTACAACAAACAGTTCTGGACTTTGAAGGGGATACAATTTTTTTTTCTGAATAAAGTTTAAGAGATTCAATGATCTAAAAGACTTGAGGGCTACCTTTGGGTTGCTGGGCCTTTATACCCTTTCCCCCTCTGCAGACATTTCCACCCATAGCCTCCAATAGCACTTTTCATAGCAGAACCATCAAGACATCTCTAGGAGAAAGAACTGCAGTGGCAGAAGGAAGCCATCTCAGCCCCCTAGATAAAATTTAGGCCTCCCTTATTCGGGGGGAAGAGGTGGTAGATGCTAACTTTTTGAAGGCATGGTCGAAGACAGGATACCACACCTGCCTACAGATCCACCCCAGTTTCCCTTTTTGTCCTGACTGTGTCTGTTCTGCCATGCCATGCATGTTCCTGTTACTATGCATGTGCGTGTGCACACACCTGATTGGGATGGACATTAAATAACACATTTTGAAGACTACAGAACATCAGTAATCTTCCTGAAAACACCATCCTGGCCACCATGGATGTAGAAGCTCATTACACCAACATTCCACAGGATGATGGATTACTGGCTGTCAGGAACACTAACCCTGATGATGCCAAGGCACACATGGTTACAGGGCTCTGTGACTTTGTCCTCACCCACAACTATTTCCAGTTTGGAGTCAATTTATATCTTCAAGTCAGTGTCACAGCTGCACGGACCCACGATATGCCAACATCTTTATGGCTGACTTTGAACAACATGTCCTCAGCTCTTGCCTCCTAGCATCCTTACTCTACTTATGCTACATTGATGACATTTTCATCATATGGACCCATGAGAAGGAGACCTTTGAAGAATTCCACAGGGATTTCAACAACTTCCATCCCACCATCAACCTCAGCCTGGATCAGTCCACACGAGATCTACTTCCTTGACACAACAGTACAGTTACGTGATGGACACATTTCCAACATCTTATATCGGAAACCTACTGACCGTTACATATGCCTCTATCTTCCATCCTAGACGCATTCCCCAATCACTTGTTTACAGCCAGGCCCTAAGATACAACCGGATTTGCTCCAATCCCACAGACAGAGACAAACATCTACAGGATCTATATAAAGCACTCTTAAAACTAAAATTCCCTGCCCAGGGAAGTGAAAAAACAGATTGACAGAGCCTGATGAGTACCCAGACATCAGCTTCTTCAAAGATAGGCCCAACAAAGAAAACAGGACACCACTAGTCATCACCTACAGCCTGCTACTTAAACCCCTCCAATGCATTATCAACAATTCACAACCTATCCTGGAAAATGACCCCTCACTCTCACAGGCCTTGGGGGGAAGGCCAATCCTCGCCTACAGACCTCAAACAAATTCTTTCCAATAACCATGCAGCACATCTGCATCATACTCATCCAGGAACCCACCCCTGCAATCAACTCCAGTGCCAACTCTGTCCACACATCTATACAAGTGACATCATCACATGACCTAATCACATAAACCACATCAGAGACCCATTTAACTGCACATCTACCAATGTGATCTATGACATCAAGTGCTAGCAATGTCCCTCTGCCATGTATATTGGCCAAACTGGATGGTCTCTACAAGTGAGGATTAATGGACACAAATCAGATATTTGAAAAGGTAACACACAGAAACCTGTTGGGGAACATTTTAATTTGCCCGGGCACTCATTAATGGATCTCAAAGTTTCAATATTATTTCAAACCAATTTCGAAAACCAACTTGAACAGGAAGCAGATATTAATTTCATTTATAAGGTTAATACCTACAATAAAGGTTTAAACAAAGACCTTAACTGGAGTACCTGCTACATTCCACATCCTAATGACATAAAAAACCAAACACTGGGTCCTTAAGAGCACTTTGTACCCTCTCCCATCAGCTTCAGTTAGCATGGACACACTAATTGACAATATTTTTCCCCTTTTTCCCTTCTTTTTCCTTCTCTCTTCCCCTCCCCATCCCTCTCTTTCTCTGCTATTTATTTGGAAACTGGACCCCTAAACTCCAGTCCTCTGAAGAAGTGGGTTGTGCCCATGAAAGCTCATGATACCATCTACATTTTTGTTAGTCTCTAAGGTGCTACAAGACTATTCATTATTTTTTTTAAGTTTTAACAGTTATAAAAGGCAAGTATGGTAACTGTTTTTTCTTCAGAAAGGAGAGAGATCTGTATATTCTATAATTACCAGGCACTCCTATTGGAATTATTATTTTCAAAATATTACATATAAAATACATATTTAAAAATTTGCCAGTCTTGACTTTTATATGATAAAAAGTTAACTTTACTGCTTATATATGTATTCCCTGTACTTAATATATAAAATGTATATAAAATCATGAGTGGTGTGGAGAAAGTGAATAAGGAAAAGTTATTTATTTGTTCCCATAATATAAGAACTAGGGGCCACCAAGTGAAACTAATGGGCAGCAGGTTTAAAACAAGTAAAAGGAAGTTCTTCTTCACACAGCGCATAGTCAATCTGAGGAACTCCTTGCCTGAGGAAGTTGTGAAGGCTAGGACTATAACAGGGTTTAAAAGAGAACTAGATAGATTCATGGAGGTTAGGTCCATAAATGGCTATTAGCCAGTATGGGTAAGGAATGGTGTCCCTAGCCTCTGTTTGTCAGAGGGTGGAGATGGATGGCAGGAGAGAGATCGCTTGATTATTACCTGTTCGATTCACTCCCTCTGGGGCACCTGGCATTGGCCACTGTCGGCAGACAGGGTACTGGGTTGGATGGACCTTTGGTCTGATCCAGTATGGCCGTTCTTATGTTGTTGTGTTCTTAATATATTGACTACTTAAAATGCTGTGGTGAAGTTTAGTTATATAAAGCAACAGGCAAATTTAGAGTATAATTTGTAAATCTAATGTATACAATAAACTATCTAAACATATACAGATCAGAGTCTGAAATCATTGCTGTTTACAGGTTGCCAGAGACTGACATCCTTTGGTCTGCTATTGCTACCTCTCTGGCTGCATCTACTGGATCAGTCCCCATGTGCAAATTAGGAAGTTGTTTGTTTGGACTAGTATGCATAATACTAATCTTTGTGCATATGTACAGGAGATCAAGCCTATTCAGCGTTGAATGAGATGTAGGTATAGGTAGGAAATGTGAAGAGAACAGACGTGAAGAAATTCTAGAATGACCAATATCTATATCACAACTTTAATTTGTGTGGTATTCCTATTTGAAGCTATTAGGAGATAGTTACTGACTTTTTTGTAACCTTATTCTGAAAGTATTTCTGAGGGAAAGCATATCCTGAATTGAATTTCTTATCCCTTGTTATATCTGATAGATGAATCTTTGCTTATATCCACAGACTGGCCTGCTCAGGCACTTAAAAGCATATAGCAGATTTCATGTGCTTTTCCTTATTAAAGATGATGAAATAGTTTGTATGGGATGGTGTTACAAAAGTACATTCTGGTTTGTAAATAACTTGTCTAATACTTCCACAGGGATTTATTCAGTGGAACTTGTAAATGACAGCCTGTACGAGTGGCATGTTAAACTTCTAAAGTAAGTTTACATTTTTAAAAAAAAAAATCTCTTCTAAAGAACCCATATTAATCCTGAAGCATAGATTACAATATGGAATTGAAACTGTCTAGCTAGAATATATAATTCTAGACTGAATCTGTCCTACATTGGTGGAGCTGGCACAGAATATACCTGAGTTTACACTGCTAAACAACTGCTCTTTTATCATAACCTTTATGACTACCAAAATTCCCTCTCCAAACCCATACAAAGCAGTGAACCGGTCATACTGAACAATTTTTTAACTTGAAGAACAAATACGTTTTTATCCTATTCAAATTATACAGAAGAAGCAAACTCTTTTATTGGCTTTAGCAGCTTTTATTTTTATGGCTCAACAATCACATATGTCTAAAATGGAAAAAGAACTATGAAATGTTCACAAGATTGAAAACTTTAGGCACGGCCATAGTTTTAATGTATCTTTTACTTCAAATAATATTCCCAGAGCAGTTCCCTTGAAATCATTCCTGATTATACTGTAACATGCTAACCTACAGATTAATCTCTAAAATGGAAAATTTACCCCAAACCAAGCTAGTTATAGCTGTCCCTTAGAAGTGGTGGAGTGGATCCCATCAGACCACTATGAGGTTCTCCTAGAACTGCATGAACACTAACCCACCTCCAGTTGCCATGAGCATCAGCCTTGTTTCCCTCTCCGAGTGTGTTTTAGGCATTCAGGGCTTGTCTCCACTACATGGTGGATCGATACTGTAGTGATCAGTCCACTGGCAGTTGATTTATCATGTCTGCTCTGAGCGCTCTCCCGTTGACTCTGGTACTCCATCAGGACGAGAAGAGTAGGCAGAGTTGACGGGAGAGCATGAACTGCTGACTTTACTGCATAGAAGACACCGTGGAAAATAGGTCCAAGTATGCTGACTTCAACTATGCTTTTCGTGTTGCTGAAGTTGTGTGTCTTAGATCGATGAGGGGGCGTAATGTAGACTAGGCCTCAGAGAAATATACTGTTGGCTTCAGCAGTAATTTTGTGCAGACTTCCAATGGAATATCTATGGTCTTCAGCTAGGTATGTGACGCATTCAGTACGTACGTAACCGAACTTACAACAGATTATGTCTCTGTTCTTACTAAAAAGTTTACTGGGGTGAAGTTCTTGAGGTAGGATTAATTTTACACTGCAAGAATAGGTAACCAGTCTGCTAGCTATTCGTAATCCTGCCACCAGTGTCTGTCTACAAACAGTGTTGAAATTGCTGAAATTTTCAAACAAAAACTTTTTTTATTTTGAATGTCCACATAATAACATAAGTATGTTAAGAATATGATACATTGCAGCAAATCTTCTTATTTAATCTGCAGAAGTGAAGAGTAAGGGGGGATTTGATAGCAGCCTTCAACTTCCTGAAGGGAGGTTCCAAAGAGGATGGAGAGAGGCTGTTCTCAGTAGTGATGGATGGCAGAACCAGGGAGCAATGGTCTCAAGTTACAGTGGGGGAGGTCTAGGTTGGATATTAGGAAAAACTATTTCACCAGGAGAGTGGTGAAGTACTGGAATGGGTTACTTAGGGAGGTGGCAGAATCTCCATCCCTAGAGGTTTTTAAGTCTCGACTTGACAGAGTCCTGGCTGGGATGATTTAGTTGGGATTGGTCCTGCTTTGGGGGGCTGGAGTTGATGACCTCCTGAGGTGTCTTCCAGCCCAATGATTCTATAAAGGAATTCTTCAAGGGTAATTTCTCTTATTCAGAAAGCTGAATGATTCAGTTCATTCTGTTTGCTTTTTTCCCTGTTTGATTTCTAGAGTTGATCCTGACAGCCCATTACATAGTGATCTTCAAGTCTTAAAAGAAAAAGAAGGTGTAGAATACATTTTGCTCAACTTCTCATTTAAGGTAAATGGGCGTCAGTAGAATTTTGGGAGGAATTTTTTACTGCCTGGATGTAGAAATAATTTTACATAGTAATAATCCGGTGTTCTGTTTGAAGGATGATGGTATAGCTTTCAAAAACAGATAAGATTTTTAGTATATTACTATCACATTCCATGACTGGTGTCCTGCTAGAAGTAATATAAATGTCTACATAAATGAAAGAACATTTAACTTCTCAAAATCTATATACTATGCATTTCCCAAAGAGTAAATTGAAATATCCCTTTCTTACTGGAAACCAGTGTTGCAGCATGGCTTTTAACTCTACACTTTGTTGTGCTTTTCAGGATAATTTTCCTTTTGATCCACCTTTTGTACGAGTGGTATCTCCTGTGCTCACGGGAGGGTAAGTTTTTAATGCTGACTTGTATGAAAAGGTTTTGTAGTAGAAACTGCTGATTTCCAGGAATCCTTGATTTCTAGGGACTACAACTGGATTTCAAGGCATGACTCCACAATGTATATTGGTGAACTGCTGTAGAACAGGAGAATGACAATGCTCAGGAAATGTGAGAGACATAGAGACACAGCTCTCAGTCACTGCTATTTCAAACCAGTGAACTAAAGAAGCTTCCAATTGGCTACCCAAATGAAATGTGCTAGTTTAGTTCATTGTGACCTTGCAAAGTGTGTGTACACACTAATACTTTTTCCTAGAATTTTCTGCTATTGATATTGACTGTAGCAATGATTAGGGGTAACAGTTAAGGTAATTGCCAGTGTTACCTCTATGTGATTTAATCCGCCCTTTGTTCAGACCTGATGACGTGGTGGTTTTAAACCTGCTGGAGAATCTCTACTGGCTTTCACACAGATTGAGCTGCATTTCTGTTAATAGTGGTGAATTTTAGGGGAAATGCAAATATAGCCCTATACTAGGGGTGGGGAACGTTTTTTGGGTCGGGGGCCGCTGACCACAGAAAAGTCAGTCTGGGGCCACACAAGTGAGAAGGGAAAAAAAACCTTAAACCCTCACTGACATGGTCCCCGACTGAGGAGAGAGACACTCCCTGCACTTTCTTCCCACACCAGAGCCTTGGGGGACCCAGACTAATAGATTTTGTGTGCTCCAGCCCCATGATGGAGCGGCAGGGGGGCTGGAGCACCAGTACAGGCTCCCTAGTGCTGGTAGTGGAGAGCCCTGAGCTTTGAGGGCTGGTTGCAGGCAAACTGGAGGCTGCATCTGGCCCCTGGGTCTTACTTTCCCCACCAGTGCCCGAGAGCATTAAACTTCCTTAGAGCAGTGTTTCCCAATTTTATTTGGCCACGGAACCCTTTTAAACTTGGAAGAATTTCGAAGAACCCCTGAGGAAAATTTGTCAAGAAAAAAAAAAGAGCTGCCGGACCTGAGCACCATGACACACCGTGCTCCCTCACTCCCCCAGGAAGACAGTCTGGTATATGGAGCTGAAAAAGCAGACCACAAATAAGTAAGGATAATAATAATGAACAAATGCTAAATAAGGTCATGAGATCAACATTTAGTTTAACTGCACATATTTAAAAACAAAAATCACATTTAATGTGTACAAAAAAATAAAGCTCAAAAACTAATATGAATTATATTGGCAGTTTTAAATGTGAAGAGTGATTTTTCTTCTTTTCTTGGCAAATTCTTTTTATTTTTTTTTAATACTAAAAAGTTGGATTTGCATATCTGACACCACATTCAGTCGATTTCTGTATTTTGTTTTTGTTGCTGCATAATTCGAGAACCCAGTTTCACACAAGTATGTGCTGCTGAAGGTTAACAACTGACGAATTGCACATCTTGATAAAGCTGAATATTCTTGACATAACCTACCCCAAAATGTAATCAGAGAAACTTCTTTAAATTTTTGTATTAATTGGCCATCTGAAGTGATTTCGATTAGGTTTTCATAATCTTGCATAGACTGGCTTTCCTGTTATGGATTTCAAATCCAGTTATTGTCATTTATGGTTGGAAAATACTTCATGATATTTGTGTATAATTCACAAAGATGATCTGCAATATCCTGGCCAGGAAGAAGAGTATAGGAGAAAGCTTGGGGCAGAGTTGTCTGGCCAGGAGGGAGGATACAGAAGGGGGTCTTGGGGCAGGGTGCCTGGCCAGGAGGGAGGCTACAAGAGGGGTCTTGGGGCAGGGTGCCTGGCCAGCAGGGAGGTTACAAGAGGGGTCTTGGGGCAGGGTGTCTGGCCAGGAGGGAGGGTACAAGAGGGGACTTGGGGCAGGGTGTCTGGCCAGGAGGGAGGGTACAAGAAGGGTCTTGGGGCAGGGTGTCAGAGCAAGCTGGGAATGCAGGCTCTTGGCAGGGGCAGGGGGAGGGGAATGAAGGGGATATGCGTGTGGGTTCTGGGCATGAGGGGGGAGGCTTACCTGGCTTGGCACCCTGCTGCAGCAGGGAAAGCCTCAGGCAGCATGCTCTTGTTCCTGGGGGAGGAGGGAGGAAGCTCAGTCTCCCTCTTCCCCCGCCCATGCAGCGGGGAACCCAGCGCAGCTGCAGCACCAGGTCAGGCTTCCCGATGGCAGGAGGGGGAGGGTGTAGAAACCCTGACCTTCCCCGCCAGATCAAACTCTGCCACTTCCCCAGAAGGCAGGGGAGGGGTGCAGGGGAGAGAGAGCAGCAGCACATGTGGGGCAGCAGAGCTCGAGCGTGCCCTGGAGGGGGGGGGCAGAAGAGCCTGAGTGCACCTGGGGGGGGGGGCGAAGCAGAGCCCGAGCGTGCCCCAGGTTGGGGGGGATAGCGGGCAGCAGAGCCTGAGTGCACCCCAGGTGGAGGTGGGGCAGCAGAGCCCGAGCCACGTTCCACGCAGGCAGCAGTTTAAAAACGCCAAGGTCCAAGAGCAGCTCCTCGGCTCTGGCCACCCCTCCACCTGGGGTGCACTTGGGCTCTGCTGCCCACTCCCCCCTCTCCCAGCAGCAGCAGCAGCAGCTGCCCCCACCGCCACTGTAAAAGCTGCCGCCTGCACACTAGGAGGAGGTGGCTGCAAGGCACCGAGACAGGGCGGTCCTGCAGGGTGAGGAGGGGCCACGCCGTGCGCGGGGGTGGGGTAGCTGCAGTGTGTGGTGGGGCGGCCAAAGCCGTGCGCTCCCAGAAGCCCATCTTCACCAGCAAAGCCCCAATGGGAGCTGCCTACGGGTTCTGCAGGGGACGGGGGAGCAGAATTTTTTCGCGGAACCCCAGGTTCCATTTTGTGGAACCCCAGGGTTCCGCGGAGCACCATTTGGGAAACACTGCTTTAGAGTATTGCTGAAGTACCTTGGCTGGACTGTGTTGAGAAAACTTTTAGATACTTGTTGGGAGGGGATGGACTACAGTATCATTGTTGTAGGAAGGTAAGTGAGAGCAATTTTTTTTTTCCCTAGATTTTATGGAAGCTGATTCTAACTGTCTTAACCACTTGTCAACCGTAATTCAAGAATGCACATTCATTACCCATTTGGAAGCATACTCTCTTCTTTAAACTGATTCTTTCTTGTGCATAACTGCTGGAAAAGGAAAAGTTAATAGCTCTGAAGGTCTAGATTTTTAATGATTATTTGCAGAGGAATGTTACACAATTCCAGATTCAGAAATGTGTCCTCTCTTCCCCTTATAGTTAGGGTGAAGGAGGACATTCTGCACTTTGTGGGCTTAAAACTTCCATTACTCCATCCTAGTTTCTTTGTTGCCCAGGCATGTTGTGAATTGCTGATGTCCTTTCAAAGTGACTTTCCAGTATGTATAGTGCATTTGGGGAGTTAACTTGGTTTAGAAGTGACACAATGCTTGAGGAAGAAGTGAGCTTTTAGATAAGTAATGAATACCTCTCTTTCTTGTCTCTTCTGTGAAGAGGAAGCTGCTGCATACTTGTAAAGTGCTGAAATTGTGTTAAATTCCACAGTAGAGCCATTAAAAATAGCATTCCTCTATCACATTTTTCAGTTCTGACTGTAAACTATGCAGACTAGCTGAGTCACTGATTCTCACTAAGACATCATTCTGTTCTATATAAACTAATGTATAAGGTTAACAAATAGCAATATATTGTCCTTGAAAGTGCTCTCTAATTTGTATGTATAGCTGAGCAAACAGTATGGTAGACCCGTAACAGCCTAAGGGTATGACTGCATAGTAATCGCTTACCAGCTGGTCTTGAAAGATGCCAAATAAAAGCTATGTTGAAATCAGAATTTCTAATCTAACATTTATTTTTAGGTATGTCCTGGGTGGGGGTGCATTATGCATGGAACTTCTTACTAAACAGGTGAATATAAAATAAAAATCTTACGTATTTTCCTTGTATTTTTTTAAATTGCCAAGAGTAATAGTGGAAGGTTGCAATGTTTAGTTTAGTTAGCATCCTGACTAGAACAAAGCATACTTCTTAAGAACAGTAATAGAAATAAACAGGTATTTTTGTATAAGAGCTTAAACACTACCACAGGATCAAATCATACACTCCTGTGGAAATGCCTGCTGTGGAAGACCATGATCCAGGAAACTTGAGCTCTGTAAGGGTCCCCTTATTGAACTTGCATCAAATTTTCCTCTTCACTCTGGAGGGACTGGGGAGGTAGGATGGAAACAGGAAATGCTGCTCTTTCTCCTGCCCCCAAACTTGGTGGAATCCTCGGGTCTGAGAGAGGGAGCCCCAGGTCCAATAAAAGGTGAGATCATGTTATCTTGCTTCTTTGAACCCTCTGTTTATCTCCAACCTAAGCAGATGCCCTACAGAATTTAATATGGGGATGCAGGTGCTGGGCTTTGGTGTATGGTGCTTGAAGCAGCTTTAACTTAGGATAAACTTAAAAAAACAACAAAAGGTCTGGTAGCACTTTATAGACTAACCAAACATGTAGATTGTATCATGAGCTTTCGTGGGCACAGCCCACTAACTCGGCTACCCCCTGAAGCTTTAACTTAGGAGTATATATCTGCTGCCTAGAGCAGGGGTTCCCAAACTTTTTGACACGGGGATCAGTAAATCCATTCATGAACTTTTGGAGGACTGGTAACATGCATTTGCATTTTGCATATTCATTAATCAAATGATGAATATTCAAATAAGTTGTTTCTGGTCCTCCCAAAGCCCCCAGTGCCAGCTTTAGCAAAGCTTTTGATATGGTCACCCACAATATTCTTGCCAGCAAGTTAAGGAATATGGATTGGATAAATGGAGTGTAAGACAGACAGAAAGCTGGTTAGACCAGGGTTTCCCAAACTTTTTACTTTAGTTGGAACCCTTTTTTTTTCCGTACTGTTTTTTGCAGCCCAAAAATATAAACACATAAAAAACAAACTGAGAAAATACCAGACATATAACATGTCTGCTATTTTCTCATTAGGTAAGTTTTATTATTACTAGATGTATCAGTTTGTAGTTTCGAACTGCCTGGCTGGTAAATGTGCTCAGACTGCATGAGTGTGTCTACCAGCCAGACAGTTCGCAACTACTTGAGGGGGGGCGGGGGGGCACAATAGAATCCCCGGGCCGGACTCACTCATGCTTTGCGGGGGGGGACAGTGCCCCGAGATCCGCATATGGCCGGGTCAGTCCCGCTCCCCGCCAGCTGATTCGCTCCCCCCGCTGCACCTCCAGCCAGCCCCACTTCCCACAACCCTCTCCCGGACAGCCAGTTCTCCCCCGCTTCTCCTCCCAATCTCCCTTGGCCAGCCCTGCTGCCCGTGGCCAGCCCTGCTTCCGGCGGCCGCTTCTCCCCCCCCCCCCACCCCGGCCATCTTCCCCAGCCAGCTCCCTACCCCCCGACCTCGCTCCCCCCGGCAGCCCAGCTTCCGCCAGCCCCCCAATCTCTCCTGGACAGTCCCGATGCCCCAGGCAAGCCCTGCTTCTAACGGCCGCTTCTCGCCTACTCCTCCTCCCGATCTCCCGGCCAGCCGCCTGCCCCCCGGCCAGCTCTGCTTCCGCTGGCTGCCCCTCCCCCAATCTCCCTGGCCTGCCCCGATTCCCCCGTCCAGTGCTGCTTCCGATGGCCGGCTTTCGCCTCCCCCTCCAACCTCCCCCCCTCCCCTCCAACCTCCCCTAGCTACGCCTCTGCCAGGAGCCGGAAGATCCAGCTGCAGACTCTGCCAAGGCCAGCCAAGGGCTTGGGGGACCCGGCGCCACACAGGCACTCCAGGAACCCGGAACATCCCAGCAACCACGCTGAGGCCTGGTATTTTTTTCCTGCGGCCCGATATCGGGCCGTGGCCCATAGTTTGGGAAACGCTGGCCTAGAGTGTATATCTGCTGCCTAGAGAAGGAAGATTGCAAGGGGCCAGCATCTCCCCTACAAAAATAGCTCCGAAAGCTTTTTTTGCTCACTTGAATCATTAAAAGCGATCTCTTAAAGTTGTAATTACTATTGTAAAGCCAGCTTAAAATGATTAGAAAACTATAATGTAGTTTGTTTGTTTTTTCTTTGTCTTTTGTCTTACCAGATTCTGGAAATATGTGCAACTTGGCTTTTTCCTTTTTACTACACATTCTTTATGCTAACATAGTTTACTTTTGTTTCTTGTGTTTTTCTTGGGAATAACTTAATTGTTTTATAATTTAAAAATCTACTAACCAAGAATACCATCGTTTGCTAGAGTTTAGCAGAAAGAAATGTACTTTCCAGAGTGGATTTGCAGGGTGAGCATAAGAATAAGGTCCAGAGAAGAGCAACAAGAATGATTAAAGACCTATGAAGGAAAACTGAAAGAATTGGGCTTGTTTAGTTTGGAAAGGAGAAGACTGAGAGGGGACATGATAGCAGTTTTCAGGTATCTAAAAGGGTGTCACGAGGAGGGAGAAAAATTGTTTTCCTTGGCCTCCGAGGATAGGACAAGAAGCAGTGGGGTTAAACTGCAGCAAGAGAGGTTTAGGTTGGACATTAGGAAAAACTTCCTAACTGTCAGGGTGGTTAGCCACTGGAATAAGTTGCCTAGGGAGGTTGTGGAATCTTCATCTCTGGAGATATTTAAGAGCAAGTTAGATAGACATCTATCAGGGATGTTCTAAATGGTACTGGGTCCTGCTGTAAGGGCAGAGGACTGGACTCGATGACCTCTCGAGGTCCCTTCCAGTTCTAGTGTTCTATGATTCTAATACAAGCACATATTCTGTAGAAGTATTTCCTTCTTCCTTTAGGGCTGGAGTAGTGCCTATTCAATAGAATCAGTCATCATGCAGATCAATGCCACTTTAGTCAAAGGAAAAGCCAGAGTACAGTTTGGAGCCAATAAGGTAAATATATTACGTATAATTATTGAAGTGTTATGGGTAGTTACTTTTTTATTTCCCATTTTATGTTGACTTTTACAGAAAGCTCAAATATAAAGCAATTGTTTAAATTAATGCCCGTATAAACTTTTAATTCACTTTTGTGTGCTGAAACATATTGGTGTATGTGTGGCTAGTTCGATGGAAATGAATGATGTAGGTTTGTTAGGAAACAATGTGTATGGGGGCTGGAGGACAAATATTTTTTACATGGAAGGATCCACAAGCAGATAATGCTTGTGGCTTCTATTTGTGATTTAATGCAATATACACTTCAGCCTAAACTTTCTCCCAAGATTGACTCTTCTTAAAGCTTTCTCTGCCAGTGCTTTGTATTTCTATCCCCAGTTCTCTGTGCTCCTGAGAAGAGGCTCTAACCCTTTTTAAATTCTGATTGGTGATAACTGAATCCTTGTTGTATTTTTATGGAAGGATGAGCGAGGCACTCTGCATCCCTGTACAGGATTTGGAAGCATGTCACTCTGGTACAGGGGGATTGTTGTATCCAAGATAACTTTAAACAACTTTTGCCAGTTTAGAAAAGGTATCTGGGAAATGCTTTTTAGTAAACACAAACTAGTATTTTAATAAAGGCTGAAAAGAAATAACTGTCCCAGATATTTTTGAGTGTTACTCTAAACGTTGTCTGATCTTACCACTGTTAAGGGGAAATCTGATCTGTGCTTTAAAAATATATTATTCAAATTTGTATGCATACAAACAGATTAGTGATTCACCACAACACAAAAGGGACAGGGACATGTCACATTGATGGGTAAACATGTTTAAGAGTATGTAAGTCCCACTTGCAAAATGGCTTTGACACTTAAGTCCTTACAAAAGGTCTATGAGAGTTAGAATTATGAATGAATTAGGAGTCTAGAACAGTTACAATACATTTTATCCATTGCTGCTACTTACCCTGTGGCAGGAGACTGCTTTATTGTTGGTCCAGTGTATTGACTGTTAAGAGTTCAACAGTTTTGCTATTCTTATGAGAGTCTGCTGATGTTAGAGGTCTTTCTCATATTGAGTGCATGGAAAATATGCCATCTCTGCTTCTTGCCATTTTATGTTTTTATAAAGAATTTCTTCCCCTGAGAGCAGGTATTTAATTTCTTAAGGAATTTCTTACCCTGAGAGCAGCATTGTGTAGAAGATTGCTAATTTGTTTGACAGTAAGAATCTTTTTAAACAATGTATTTTAGGTAGAGTGACTTGTTTTGAAGTCTATTCACTTGGAATATCCCGTACCCTAAAAGTAATTCATCTGTGCAATGTTCTGTCTATATTGCAGTAAAACACCTTTGGCTGGCCTTTGTCAGTTGTCTGGGTTGTGGCTGCAGAAATGTGAAATTTCAGGGTAGATGTCTGGGCTCAGGCCAGTGTTCCCTCTAAGATTTCCATCCACGAGCGGAGTGAGTTTTGTCTTGTGCACCAATATTGAGGTCATGTGCGCTTGTTCGGATTTGTGCCACTGTGGTACCCAAGTTATAAACCTCTCCCTTTTCCCCTCTGCTGCCATGTCTCCCATTCTCCCCTTGCTCCATCCCTGGTGCCTGCTGCTGCCCCTCCACCTCTCACCCTCCTCTGCTGTCCTGGCTCCTGCCCTTTTCACCCCCATCAGCCCTCCTGGGACTTGCCCCACCACCCCATCCTCTCTGACCCTAAAACTGCCCTTCCCCCCCTGTGCTCAACCTTCCTCTAGCCTCCCTCCCCATCCTCTTTCCTAACACCTCCCTCTACCCACCTGCCCTGCCTCTTCCTCTGGTGCCCCTCCTTCCCCTGCCCTCCCCTCCATTCCCCTCCCCATGTCTGCCCTTCTACTTCACCCCCACAGTCCCCCTAGCACCTGTACCTTCCCTTACCCCCTGCACCCTCCTCCTTCCCTCATGGTCCCTGCCCTCCCAACACCTGACCCCCTTGCCTTCTTTCTCCCTGGTGCCCACCCCCTCACTACCCTTTGCTCCAGTTCTCATGCCCTTCTGTGCCCTGAAACATGACTTGCTCCAACCCCTGCCTTCCTCATGTCCACCCCTCCTTTCAACCCCTCTTCCCCTGGCACCCACTCTTCCCCCTCCTCTTGCCCCTATCGCCCTTTCCCTCTCCTCTCTCAGCATCACACTGTCCCCTCCCCTATTCCACTCTCACTGACACCTTCCCATTCCTCCCCACCCCCGCTCCTCCTGCCCTTTTCCCTCATTGTCTCCTCTAGGCCCCCTAGCATTTGCCTCTCCTCCACCCTGCCTGTTGGTGCCTTCCCTTTACTTCTCCTGCTCTGGCCCCATTCTCTCCCCTCAGCACAAGCCCCGTCCTCTCCTCACCCCCACCTTCCCCTTAGTTATCTCCCTGCCCCTTCCCTCACGTTCTGCCTTCCTGACATCTGCACCTGCCAGGCAGGGCAGCATGGTGGGCGGCTGTCTTGTGTGCCGGGGCTGGAGCCGGGCCATGGTGCTGTTTTTAGTACTGCGTGGTACACAGGCTGCGTGGTAGCTGCCCAACTGCTCACGTGGCCTCGCCCCTGGGAGCAGCTGGGGCTGAAGCTGTGTGGCTCTGCTAAGAGGGTGGGTGGGAATGAAATTCTTGGTGTGCACCCGTGCAGGTACACACCTTTCAGGGAACCCTTGCTCAGGCTAAAACCAGGCTCTGGGGTCCTTCCTTCTTTCAGAGTCCCAGAATTCAGGCTCCAGCCTGAGCCCAGAGATCTGCACTGCAATTTTTTATAGCCCAGCAACCTGAGCCCCTCAACCACAAGTCAGCTAACATAGGCCAGTTGGCTGTGTATTGTGGGGGTTCTTTTATTGCAATGTAGCCATACCATTATTGTCCTAATATTTGCCTGTATTGGCACTATGGAAAAAATATCTTAACTTGTACATGATTCAGAATGCACGGTCTTAAGATCCATCTTTTTAAGTGGAAGAACAATTTGATTAGAGTGCACTTTGAAACTTGATGTCTTGGCTTTTTAATATGAGATCCAAACTCTTCAGTCCCAAATTGCAGGCTTGGATTTTGCAAGTTAAGACTGCAGCTGCTTAGTTGCATGACAGCTCTTAATAGACATTTTTTGTACTATTTATAGCACTGTCTAACTTTTAAAAGTTACTTTTTTTCTGGTATTTTGCTACATTATCAGTTCATTATTTTTTATATCCTGCACATCTTGATGTCACTGCTTGATGGTATCATTTAAACAATGTTTTTTTTCTTTCAGAACCAATATAATCTAGCAAGAGCACAGCAGTCCTATAAGTCTCTAGTACAAATACATGAGAAAAATGGTATGTAAATATTTACATTTTGCAATTTTGTATGGGCATGGGAAAGATAATAATGCTTGAAACTAACATAATTGCCATACAATACGAAGTTTTACATAGTTTGTTTTGGATATAGCAGGAACAGATTGTTCTCCTTCCATGCATTGAATGGTCTTTGTTTTCCATTTTGTTTCCACCTGATTAGCTTGAATTTTTTGTTGTGCCTGAAGTGTTAGATGCTTCACTAGCAAATAAGGCATCTTTTCTCTTCCACAATGAGCTTATCTAGAGCAAAACAAGTGAAAGCTATAATCAATGAGAGAACGAAGTTAAAGTTAAAAATTTGTGGGAAGTTCAAATTTAAATGATTTATTAATTACCTGGATGAGGGGATGGATTGCACCTTCAGCATGTTTGTGGACAACACTAAGCTAGGGGGAGAGGTAGATATACTGTAGTGTAGGGATAGGGTCTAGAGTGACCAGCTGGAGCACGGGGCCAAAAGAAGTCTGATGAGGTTCAACAAGGACAAGTGCAAAGTCCTGCACCTGGGACAGAAGAATCAGCTACAGGCTGAGGACTTACTGGATAAGCAACAATTCTGCAGAAAAGGACCTGGGAATCATATCAGATGAGAACCTAGATATGAGTCAACAGTTTGCCTTTTTAGCCAAGAAGTCTAATGGTATATTGGGGTGCATTAGTAGGAACATGAGTAGCAGATCTAGAGAAGAGATTATTCCCCTTTATTCAGCACTGTTGGGGCCATACCTGGAGCATCGTGTCCAATTCTGGGTCCTCGGTTACAGAAAAGATGTGGACACATTGGAGAGAGTGTGCAGCGGAAGGCAATACAAATGATGAGGGGGCTGGAGCACATAACTTAGGAGGTAAGGCTGAGAGATTTGGGCTTATTTAGTCTATAGAAGAGAAGAGTGAGGGGGGATTTGATAGCAGCCTTCAACTATCTGAAGGGGGGTTCCAAAGAGGATGGAGAGAAGCTGTTCTCACTAGGGACGGATGACAAAATGAGGAGCAATGGTTTCAAATTGCAGTGGGGGATGTCTAGATTGGATATTATGAAAAACTGTTTCACTAAGAGGTTGGTGAAGCACTGGAATGGGTTACATAGGCTTAACAATGGGTTACCTAAGCTTGACAAAGCCCTGGCTAGGATGATTTAGATGGAATTGGTCCTGCTTTTAGCAGGGGGTTGGACTCAATGACCTCCTGAGGTCTCTTCCAACTGTATAATTCTATGTTTAGGTTGAAAACTGTTCAGGCTAGTTCTGGAGGTGGGCAGGTATTCTTTCCCTCATACAAAGCCGGTTACCACCAGCTGATGCTGCTATTTACCTGTTCTGTGATAAGGTGGACTTGGCTCCTCCTAGAAATGAGTATTACTACTTTCCAGCTTGAGTGAGCCACCTGGGTAGGAGATAACTGATCTAACATCCCACATTATGATTTGGCATTGTTTTGCAACTAGACAATTCACTTAGCCTTATCAACTACTTTTAAAGCACGTCTTCACTGTTTAAAAATTAATTCTCTTTTGAAGTATCATCTATATTTGCTTGCCTTGCTGATTTAGCAAAGAATCTTCATCTAGGTACAACATGTGATCCAGTGGTTAAAACCTGGTACTTGTGAGCCAGGAAAGCTCTGTTGCAGTTGGACCTTGGATATATTTATCAGGGAAACTGAGGCTCACATCTGTACGATAAGCATGTCTTCTGTACCCATGGGGGAGAGATGTTTTGGAAATAGCTGAGTCTAAACCACTTTGAAATGTGATTAGCTGCTCTTGCTGGAGCTTTTTGGTTGCTTTTGTTCTTCTAAAAAAAGTCAGCATGGCTCTATGTTTTAGTTCTAACTATACACTACCATGATTACACTGATAAACAATAAACAAAGCATCCACGATATTAAAGATGTTTATAAGCTTTTTTGTTAACTTATGGCTACTGTAGATCCTCAGGAACAGCTGAAGTAGGCACTGTACTAATCATATAAAATTCAGTGCCGCTCTCTTAAATCTTTTGCTAGAGGGGTGGGTAGAATTAAATACGTATTTTGATTTGGCAGTGTCCATTAAAAACAGTCCCTGCACATGGCCTCGTACTTTATTACTGGTCATGCCTGCCCAGACAACATGTCCTACCTGAAGTGTGTTCCAAAGTTGCAGGCTGCGCATGGCAGTGAAAGGCCCCCCTCCATCCAGTGGGGCCCCTAGCCCAAGGGAGAGAGGAGGAGTCTGCTGCAGATCCTGGTGGTGGATCCTGCAGATCCTCTTCGTGCCCGGGGCCCAGTGTGCAGCTGCCGCCAGCCTAGGCTGTAGCATTCCATTTGAACTAGACCCCACGAATAATCATGCCTGCCCTGATTAAAAATACCATGCAGACTTTCTCTCAGAATAAACCTTCACAGAATTGGAAGTTATTCTGAGTTTGTAGCAATATTGAAATATAGTGAAAGATAAACTGCTTAGTTAGCATTTCTGAACTTACTGTTCTAGTTCATCATTTCAGTTCGCTCCTCAGGAGGATGGAAAAGACTTGTAACACCAAGAACATCTTAGTATAGGTTTTCAAACACTTGTGCAAAAGTTGAGTATGAAAATGGATTTTTTTATATTCATATACCAATATAATCAAACATATAACTATATGCATGTCTTGCAGGATTGAAAATCTCAGAAATGTAGGACAGGAAGAAATCTCAGTAGGACATCTAGTCCAGCCCCCTGCAGTGAAACAGGACTAAGTATTATCTAAACCAGGGCTGGGCAAGATGCGGCCTGGGAGCCAGAGTCGGCCCACCTAACACTTTGATGTGACCTGCAGACTGCATCTGGCCACTTTCTCTCTATATCCTGCTGCCTGTGCCACCGAATTTCAAGGTGGTGGCTCAAGCAGGAGGATCCTATTTAAATGGCTCGTGGCTCCCAGTCGCAGTACTACCCCTTCAGGGACCGGAGCCATGAGCCCTTTAAATAGGCGCACGAGCCCTTTGCTGTGTTTTTAATTCAAAGCCTCCGGCCCCAGACAACTCTGGGAGGAGGCTAGTCCCAAGCCCTGCCCTTTACAGGGTGGAGCTGGCCTGTGACCAAATACCAAAATTAATTAAATGGCCCCCCTGTGAAAATGATTGCCCACCCCTGATCTGCACCATCCCTGACAGCTGTTTGTCTAGCCCAGTGGTTCCCAACCTTTTCCAGATGGGGACCCATTTTGACAATTCAGGAAGACTTGGTGACCCCAGGGCAATTCAAAAAATGTGTGAATGACTCCTTAAAAGACATCTGGCAACCCTCTTGAAATGTAATGGTGACCCATATTTGGGTCCCGACCCATAGGCTGGGAAAGCCTGGTCTAGCCTGTTCTTAAAAACCAGCAATGACCAAGATTACACAACCTCCCTAGGTAACATATTCCTGTGCTTAACTACCTTTAGAACTGGAGAATTTTTCCTAATGCCTAACCTAAATGTCTCTTGCTGCAATTTAAGACATTACTTTTTGTCCTTTCTCCAGTGATTAAACAGAATAATTTATCACCATCCTCTTTATAACAACTTGTTACATACTTGAAAATTATCATGTGCCCCTCTGTCATCTCTTCTTCAAACTAAAACTCAGTTTTTCAGTCTTTCCTAGTAGTCATGTTTCTAGACCTAATCATGTTTGTTGCTCTCTTTTGGACTTTCTCCAGTTTGTCCATCTTTCCTGAAGTATGGTGTCAGAACTGGTCACATCAGTCCAGTTTTGAGGCCTTGTAAGTGCTGAGTAGAGTGGAAGAATTTACTACTTGTGTCTTGTTTACAACACTCCTAGCTAATACATCCCAGAACCCAGGCCTTTGTTTTAACAAAAGCAGAAGGAAACTAGATCACATTCCTCTTTGCTTTCTATGTTGGTGTCTTAAGTTTGTTTAATTTAGCAGGATGGCTGTGGCTAACAGGAGCTCAATGCTTTATATTCAAATATAAAACCTGGGTCTGATCTTGCAAAGCGATGAGTGCTTTAACTCCCATTGAAAGTGTAAGGTCTATTGTGAATTGGTCTGCTTTTCAAATACAATTAAGTTTCAATTACACATCAGAAGAGATCTTAAAGCCATCTCGCGCTAAAATTAAGAGTGCCTAATGTGTTTGTTCTTCTGTAGGATGGTACACTCCTCCAAAAGAAGATGGTTAATATTGTGGACTGTGGACACCTGGACCAATGTCAAACAGCTCTTTTTTATTTCTTTCCAGCACACACACACACACATGCGCGCACACACAGACTCAAGCTATGAGTGCCCCTATAACAGCTGTACTGAAGACTTTAGCTATTAGGTAAATTAGTGGATTATCATCTGTCAACTGATAAATCCAATATAATTTACAGCCTTACCATTTCACTCTTATTAGATATCTTGGACTGAGCAGTTTTGGCCTTTACTGTATTTGTCCTTATGGATTAAGCATATTTGGGCCACTCCCTCTCTTCTCCTTCTTGTTTAAAAGTGCAAATTTTTTAAAGCTGGTTATTGAGTTACTAGAAGTTCATTCCATAGTAGTCACTCACTATTTCTTACCTTTTGCAGAATGTGGACTGCAGAGACTTGCATTGTAATGCTTCGTTTAAAGCCAACAAAGTTTAATACATTGTTTAATACTGTTTTAGGAAATTTCAGGTCTTGTAAATCACAGTACTTTTTCTGGTCTAAAATGAAAATATTTGTAGTATTGCCAAATTAATGATATAGGAAAACAACATGTAAAGTCATTAAACTTTTTCATGACTGTGTGAGGATATGAACTGTTTCTTGGAAGAGATGCTCTTAATTAGATTGTTGCATTTTTAAGCAGAACAAGGCTGTGCCAATAAAACATGTAACTAGTCACTTCCACTGGGGCATCAGAATCTTGCTGGGCTGTTCCTGCTACTTGTTGGCTCAAGCTACTTTAAAAAAATGGAGCCAGAGTATGAAGCTTGAAGTTATTTAAGATACTAAAAATCTTTTTAGGTGTTCCATTTTATTAACGGGTTGTTGCAATCATTTGTAAACTAATAAACTTAAAAGTGATTGGCACAAATCAAAATGAAAATCCTTGAACAAAAGTTTTTATATAAAAGCTACAATAAAATACAAAAAAGACATCACCTGATTAAGATTTGTAGAAATAATGTTGAAATAATCATGACAGTACTTTTTGTTATTGAAAGACTAACAGGAACTATTATTTCATTATTTGGAAATGAATCTGGGTCTGTGTAATTACTATATTTCATTGCCTTACCTAAATCAATTCTATTTTGGTTGTAGTATTAGTGATTAGACCTTTGTACTGCCAGGGATTGATATAAGGGTGTGTGCCATGGATTAAGCACTTTTTTTTTTGCCCAGAAGCATGTGGGTTTTTTAAGTTACAACTATCAAATTTGTGCTGTTCTTTTCTCTATCAGACACACATGAGGCCTTGTGCATTTGCTTCTAGATCCAGTTTTTAGCTTGAAAGAACAGATGAAGGAATTTGGCACTACTCCTGATAAGTACTCTTTGTTTCAAATAGTTTTCTAGGGAGTATAGTGGATGACTTGCCAGCCTTTCTGCTTACTTGGTTGTACATATATTCATATGCAATCTTGGTAGCCAGTTGCTCAGACAGCAACCTTAAGAGAAAGGCAGAACACTTTAAGCATTAAAGTTCCTTAAAACCTGAGGCTAAAATCTTTGAATACATTATTAAATTCTTTAATATTCTAATGGGCTAGCAGGTTGACAGATGCACATTTGGCATGCTTTGTTTTGGATTTCATTTTTCATTGCAGAATTATTTGGCAATGTACAGTAATTTGTAAACTTGCATCAAGTTTATGAATAAAGAACCATTTTAAGAATTATTCTGTTTGTGGTTAGTCTTCAAATATAGACAGCTTTCTGTTCATAAACATACATGTGTGTGTTCCCAACCAGTGCAATTTATAAAAAGGAAAAACTGGTCAACAGGTCAAAACCACTTTGAATTTCAGGCTCATGAGCACAGGTGTTAAATAATCCTGTGAAAAGCTCCATTAAGTGCATAGACCAGGGCATTCTGCACTAGATAATGTTCCTAAGTTGTCTTTAGGTTAAGGATGTTAAGTAACTACTCGACTAGTTCATAGGCAGGGGCTCTTGTGTATTTCAAAGTGACAATGCAGCATGGAGCCCGGGTTCAGCGGGGGACTCAAGAGTCCCCCGCTGACCCCAGGCTCCATGCTGTGCTGCCAATTTGAAATGCCACGTGAAGCCGGGGTCAGCTGGGGACTGGGCATTTGCTTATTGGATAGTCAACTAGTCTTTAACATCCCTACTTTAGGTATGGCCCCATAAAATGCATTATAGTCTATGGGTGGGGAACCTATGAGCCAAGGGGCCAGATGCAGTCCCTAGCTTGCCAGGATCCAGCCCCGAGGTTCAGGACTTCTTCCCTCCCCCAGCAGTGGGGAGCCTCTGCTGGCACTTCAGCCCCTGATGCCCCCTGCCTGCCTGATTTTTCTATGCGTCAGCAGCTCCCAACCCAAAAGGGTTCTCCACCTCTGGTCTAAATATAAAAATCACATGGATCACTGGTAATAAGGCCTATAAGGAACCAGGGGCGGGGGGAGAGATTGACTTGCCCAGCCACAGATGAGAAGTATTCCACTGCTGCTGCTTTATCCTCTAACGTCAAAGGGACATTCAAACTTCATGTCTCATTAACCAACAAGACTACATCTACACTGCAAGGTTTTTGCACAAAAGCAGCTGTTTTTGCACAAAAACCCGTGGAGCAGCCACACCTCAAATGCGCTTTTGCGCAAGTAAATCAACAGTAAAATTGCAGAAGGGAGGGCTTTTTCCGGCATAGGTAAACCTCCTTTTACGAGGCATAACTCCTTTTTGCGCTACAGCTATTGCGCAAAAAGGCAAGTGTGGATGCACAAGAAACCCCTGTGGGAAAAAGCACAGGTACTCTGATGGCCTTTCTGTGAATGGCCATCAGAGCTTCCTTGCGCAAGAGCGTCTATGCAGTGTGGACGCTCTCTTGCGCAAAACCACATCACTTTTGCAATGTGCTTTGAGGTGTGGATGTGCTCTTGCATAAGAAGTTTTTGTGCAAAAACTCTTGTGCAAAAGGCTTCTTGTGCAAGAAGCCTGCAGTGTAGACATAGCCCAAGTGAGCAAATGGAAGGAAAGCAATCAGATTCAATCTTTCACCTCTCTCATTTCACTTTCCTCCCCATCCAGACACCTTAAACTTTCTTGAAATCAAGCCTCCCATTGCAGCCTTTATCTAATTCCTCTAATCTTGGGTGGATGCTAGGAAAACCAGAAACCTACTCAATCACAGACAGAGCTGAAAATCATTAGCACAGTAGCCAAATTACCTCATTTGATAAGTGGAAGCAAACAGTACTGTGCTGCCTCACACTTGCCCTTTGTCAAAAAATCCTTGTGTTGAGTTCACAATCTAAATCAGAAACAGGAAACAAAATAATTGTTTTGCAGTAAGATCATATTTGAGTTTGACCCCCATTCACCTTGAAAAAATGGAAAATCTTCCTAAACCTAAAAATTAAAAATGCAGTGAGTGCATCTCAACTCTTATTATGGCAATGTTCTATGGGAATATAGGGCAAAAATGTTTTGAGCTGCATGGGCATGGGAAATGTCACTTTCAATACAGATGTTGATACTAAAGTAACTTTCAAGTTTTACTCTATATAGCAATCTGCATTAAAGGAACATTAACATAGAAACTGCTGACCATTTCTGAAAGTTGTTTGCACTATTGTTTTAGTTGTACTGGATCCCAGGATTATGAGAAAAGGTGGGTGAGATCTTGGAACATCTTTTGTTGGTAGACGAGATAGATAAGCTTTTGAGCTAAACAACTAAACAACGAGATAGATAAGGTTTTGAGCTTCTTGGGTTTCTAAAATGACACTTAAAAAGCATTGTTGGGTGCTACAGCTACCCATATCTGCTCCGTCTGCTTTTTTTGTACGTGGTTTTAAAATTAGTTTATTTTTCACCTCTTTCCTAATGAGGAACTATGCAGTTAGCTTAATCAGTACTTCTCTATAAAGTAAAATGTTGTGTGGGGTGGAGACCATTTTAATTTAAAATATGCTGCTGGATGTTTCTGTACCTTTTTTCTTATGCACTTAATCAGTGCATAAGAAAAAAGTGTTGATTAGTGTTGATAAGCTCTAATCCAGCTAGAGCCCGTGCCTTAAAAATCACTCATCTATATATGCAACTAAGGTGACCAGGCATCCTATTTTGGACAGGGATACCTGGTTGCTCCAGTCAGCAATGCACCATAGGATGGCAGGCTTCCTGCTTCACCATGCTGTGTAGTTCCTGATTGTTCCCAGACTATAGGGCTACAGCCATGGTGTCTGGTGTCCTGCCTCTCAGTCCCTGAAGCAGGGCTGAGACAGAGGAAGCTCCTGCCAACTAGCGAGAAGTTACACAGTACTCCTGACATGCAGTAGGCACCAGGAGATGAGGCAAGGGCAGAATGGGAGACATGACAACAGAGGGGAAAAGGGAGAGGTTTATAACTTGGGTGCCACAGTGGCACACATCTGAACAAGTGCACATGACCTCAATACTGGTACACAAGACAAAACTCGCTCCTCATGAATGGACAATCTTAGTGGGAACACTGCTTTGCACCCATGGGGACTCAGTCTTGGGGGAGGAGTCAAGCAATGGCTCGGCCCTTGAGGATGCCATGGACTGGACCCCTGCAGGACTGGATACCCTGGGTCACCTACCCACCCACCCGGGCCATACCCAGCCTCCCTGCCCCTCCATTTCACTGAACCCCACCCCAGGCCTATTCCCAGGGGCACCATGCTCCCCATCTCCCTGAACCCTCTCAGCCATTCTGCCCCCCCAGCTTTAGCCCCAGGCATGTCCTACCCCTGGCCAGACACCCTGCCCCTGAACTGCTCATATATTCTCCCTCCTAGCCAGACACCCTACCCTCAGTCTGCTTCTGCACCCTCTCTCCTGGCCAAACACCCTACCCCCAGCCTGCTCTTGCACCCTCTCTTGCTCCTGCACCTTCCCCCTGGACAGTCTTCCTATTCCAGCATGCTTTTGCACCCCACCTCCCTCCCAGATTCTTCATCCCTTCCCTAGCCCATTCACTGGCTGCCCTGTCCTGCATACTGAACCCCTCATTTTTTCCCCCACCCCAGAGCCCAAGGGGGTCCATAAAATCCACTAACTCTGGAACCCCAGGAAAGTAAATCTGGCCTCTGAGAAGCCCTGAACCTCAGTCTTCCCTGCCCCTTCTCTTCCCCTTGCCCTGTAGGGCTTGAATGCCAGAGGAGTGAGGTGTCTCAGTTGGGGACCACATCAGTGAGGGTTTTGGGAGGAGCTTTTTTGCTTCTCACTTATGTAGCCCCCACCTGATTTCTCTGTGGGTCAGTGGTCCCTGACACAAAAATGGTTCCCCATAACCGCCATAATAAAGAAAACATTGCAACCTTTTGTGTTGGACATACATAAATATTTTATTTTATTTAAAATGAAGTTTGATAAACAAACATGAAAGTTAAATTAAATCAGTCTCCCTAGTTGCAGCACTAGCAAAATGGCTTGGGCACAATTATGTAATTAATGGTGAGTTTCCATTAGCAGCTGGTGGTACATAGAAAGGTTTCCATTGAGCCAGGTGGTCCATGGGCCAAAAAGTTTGAGAAACATTGGCCAAATGATTACACACAGCCCCTTTCATTCTCCCCCCCCCCCCATTCCCGCTACCTCAGGATTAAAGGCAGCAATGCGCACAGGGGTGGGGAAGGCAAGAGCTGGTGCTCATGGGCAGCCTTACTTAAAAGCTGGCTCCCTATGCGTAAAGATGTAGCCATTGTAAATTTAAGTGGCTTATAAAATAATGAATTTTTAACATCCCTCATAGAAGGGGGTGCAAGGTTTGGGAGGGAATGGTTACAGGGGGGGGGGGCGGGAGGGGGAAATGCGTGCAGAGGGTTCAGGTGGTGACCAAGGGCAGGAGTTGGGGTTTAGGAGAAGATGGAGTTCCAGGTGCAGGCTCGGGCTGAAAGGCATTTACTTGGAAGTGGCTGGCAGCTACATATGGCTCTCTACACGACACAGGGGAAGACATCAACACGCTGCCCCTGCTCCACAATCTCTTAGCTCCCACTGGCTGGTTCCCCTCCCCCCAGAGAGTCACAGGCCAGATTAAAAAGCTTAGTGGGCTGGATCCAACCTACAGGCTGTATCTATTCCACTCCTGATGTAAAAGGTGAGCATCCTGGAACGGGTGGGGTTCGGCTACTCCAAAGCTGCCTCCATCCAGAACCATTCCCCAGCCGTCTCTCCCTGCTCCACCCCAGGCACCGTTAGCGAAAAATCAGGCCCTGTGGAGCTGGGCAGGGGCCGCGGCTACGCTAACAGACCTCAAGCTAGGACACGAGGGCCACGGCGGAGCAGGGAACCGAACCCAACACTCCACGTGCTAGACTAGCCACACTCCCTAGCCCCCGTTGCTGGGATCCTTAAGTCACTCTTCCGGCGTCATTCATCAGGTCACGTGGTCACTTCTCAGCCGCTAGCCGCCGGATCCCACGCGAACAGATGACGTGCTTTAGAGGCGGACCGGAAGTGGGCGCCGTACGGATGACGTGATCGGAGTGCGCCAGCTGGTTTGCGAGGAAGGCCTTGGGAGTTGAAGTGTGGGCGCAGTTGCCATGGAGTTGGACAGCAAACGCGCTTACGTGCTGAGTAATCTGTGTGTGGTGGTGGAGCGGATCCTGAGCTTCTTGCCCACCAAGGCGTTACTGCGGGCAGCCTGGTGAGGACCGGGCGTGGGTTTCCTCTTGATCCGCATTGGGCTGGTGGGGTTCTTCCTCCGCGGGCTTGGGCCCTCGCGTCCCAGCTCCTACCCTCAGACAGCCCTGGTGTCTCCCCTGAGCTGCCTGGGCCATCATCGTTACCCCAGAATCTGGCGCCCGGTTCCCCTCCCCCCCCCCCGCCCCCCCCCCCCCGTGTGTAGGTCGGAGCTCCGGGCCTGCCAGGCCTCGTTTTTTGTGTAGGGAAGTGAGCAGGAGATGAATGGTTTCAAAGCATTTATCTTAGCAGAGGAGCAACTAAGTCAGCTCTTTGCTGCTGTCCCACGCAACCGCCCAGCTGTGGGAGAAGCTTGTGATAATGCTTGTCACGTGTGTTAATGTTGACAAATTATTTGTACTCATAAGAACATAAGAATGGCCGTACTGGGTCAGACCAAAGGTCCATCTAGCCCAGTAGCCTGTCTGCCGACAGTGGCCACCACCAGGTGCCCCAGAGAGGGTGGACCGAAGACAATGATCAAGCGATTTCTCTCCTGCCATCCCATCCCTCTCCAGCCTCTGACAAACAGAGGCCAAGGACACCATTTTATCCCCTGGCTAATAGCCTTTTATGGACCTAACCTCCATGAAATGATCTAGCTTCTCTTTAAACTCTATTATAGTCCTAGCCTTCACAGCCTCCTCTGGCAAGGAGTTCCACAGGCTGACTACACGCTGTGTGAAGAAGAACTTTCTTTTATTAGTTTTAAACCTGCTACCCATTAATTTCATTTGGTGTCCTCTAGTTCTTCTATTTAGGGAACTAATAAATAACTTTTCTCTATTCACCCTCTCCACACCACTCATGATTTTATATACCTCTATCATATCCCCCCTCAGTCTCCTCTTTTCTAAACTGAAAAGTCCCAGTCGCTTTAACCTCTTCTCATATGGGACTCGTTCCAAACCTCTAATCATTTTAGTTGCCCTTTTCTGAACCCTTTCCAAGGCCAGAATATCTTTTTTGAGGTGAGGAGACCACATCTGTACACAGTATTCAAGATGTGGGCGTACCATAGTTTTATACAGGGGCAGTAAGATATTCTGGGTCTTATTTTCTATTCCTTTCTTAATAATTCCTAGCATCCTATTTGCCTTTTTGACCGCCGCTGCACACTGCGTGGAAGTTTTCAGAGAACTGTCCACGATAACTCCAAGATCTCTTTCCTGATTTGTCGTAGCCAGATTAGCCCCCATCATACTGTACGTATAGTTGGGGTTATTTTTCCCAATGTGCATTACTTTACACTTATCCGCATTAAATTTCATTTGCCATTTTGTTGCCCAATCACTCAGTTTGGTGAGATCTTTTTGGAGTCCCTCACAGTCTGCTTCTGTCTTGACTATCCTAAACAGTTTGGTATCATCTGCAAACTTTACCACCTCACTGCTTACCCCTTTCTCCAGCTCATTTATGAATAAGTTGAATAGGATTGGTCCTAGGACCGACCCTTGAGGGACACCACTAGTTACCCCTCTCCATTCTGAAAATTTACCATTTATTCCTGCCCTTTGTTTCCTGTCTTTTAACCAGTTCTCTATCCAAGAAAGAACCTTCCCTCTTATCCCATGGCCATGTAATTTACACAAGAGCCTTTGGTGAGGGACCTTGTCAAAGGATTTCTGAAAATCTAAGTATTTTCTGATGAAAAGTGTGTTTTACCCACAAAAGCTCATGATCCTATATATATATTTATATTTGTTAGTCTCTAGGGTGCCACAGGACTGTTCCGTTGTTTTTAAAGTTACAGACTAACATGGTTACCCCCTGAAAGCATTTTGAGTTCATCAATTAAATGCACTTCTCTAGCAACACGTTCTCTAGCAGCACAGCTGTTTTGGTTAGTAGAGCTGTAACACAAACCATGGAAGCAGGAGTTTTGTGGTTGCTTGACAAATTTCTTTTAAAAATTAACTATGTTAAATGAGCCAAGGGCTTTTGAATGTTTCAAATTAACATTTTTCTTTTTTGAAGAAAAACATCACTGTGTTCTTTACATACGTTGAGTTTTGTTGGCACTGAATTCTTATAAGGAGTCAGAAGTATAGCCTTTGTGACCAAATCTGATGATACAAGGAAAAAATATTTTTTTGAGAATACAAGGAGTATGCTGTCCTTAGACACTTTCAATATTAAAAAAAAGTTACGTTTTCTGGACTTTAACACCATTTTGTTTTACTGATTTATATATTTGTGCTGAAGAGAGGAGCTGAGAATGAATTATTCAATATGCTCTTTTGACCAACACCACCATTAATTTGTTCTGAATGGGACTGAATTAGATAGTCAAAACTGACAGCATTTTTTTAAAAATCAGAAACAACTCTTAGGACAATACCCATACAAATAATACAGTCAGTTTGTGCTTTAATAAAAGTTAGTAGAAAACTAATAAACTGTTTACACCAGGGCTACTCAACTTTAGAAGCCCCGGCGGCCATAATGATACAGCACATGCTGAGGGCTGCAACTCAAGAGTGGTTGCATGTACATGCAAATATATATGCAAATACATGCAAATAGCTTCTTTCACACTGATGGGCATGAATACAAAGATTTAGGCAAGACTGCACAACATGCAGGCCCTATTTAAGTCAGTTTTGCTGATATTAATAAAATGCAATATTTACCCGCTTTCCACCCATATGACAACACTTTTAATGAGCAATGACAGTCCAGGAATTTAACTACTAAAATGCATATCAACAGAAGATTATTATATTGGTTCGCTATTACGGAGTGTGTTCCCAGTGCAGGCCATATTCAAAGGATCCCACCCACGGGCCGCATGGTGAGCCCCACGTAAACCCAAACTGCACTCAAGGTGTTGAGTCGCCTTGGTTTACACTCTGTTTTAAACTTAAACTTTTTTTTTTTTTAAGTGTAAGAGTTTCTCAAGAATGTGGGTAGACACTTAGAAGTCAACAAGAAAAAAATGGTTGATAGCTGCTAAGGTTTTGTTTTGTGTATTGTATTAAATCTTTTTATTTCAGCGTTTGCCGTTTGTGGAGAGAATGTGCCCGTAGATTACTGAGAACACAGCAGAGCATAGAGTGGGTCTCTGCACTTGAGCCTGGTCCATCTGATAGTCATTCACTGGTCCGTGCATTAGCTGAAGAACTTGAGGTAGGTAAAATACCGTTGTTAACTATATACATTGCAATGACCAATGTGAATTTCTAGCTACTGTGGTACAACAGGGATGTTAGATAGCAGGTAATAAAATAGTCAATTAACCGCATGAATTCTTAGTGATTAGTCGACTATTCTGTAGTCCTTATGGGGCGGGGCTGGCAGTCAGTGCAATCCGGACCCACTATCTGGGATCCCCCGCCATCCCGCATTGCTGGACTGGAAGGTGAGTGGTGTGGCTGCTCTGGTGGATGGGGACAGGGATGTGGCAGTGGCCACAGCCGCATCTTAGGTGGCTGTTAGGGTGGCCAGGGCCACATGGGAAGCAGCTGCTCTGCTCTGGAGGCTGGAGCCACCTGGGAAGTGACTCCCTCTGGCCACTCAGTCGGCTGGGGTGGAGGCCGGGACTGTGTGGGAAGCATTTCCTCTGGCTGCTTGGGCGACTGGGGCCAAGTGGGGAGCAGCTGCGCTGGTGGCTGGGATCTTTCCATTTAAATCTCTGCCATCTTAATTGTACATACTAAGGGAAAGAAGTAGCTTTGAATAAATCCATTTTTTAGCCCCACATTATTTTGTTGTTTCTGGCTTAACAAATACTTGTTTTTAAAAGTGGGAATGTTTTGTATTTATACATATTAAAGAGCATTTAATTGTATGTAAATTGAAGAAAGTATTTTAAAATCTGCTTCCCAGGCAGTATGATACAGTGAAAAATGCTACTCTAACTCTGATATTACTGTCCTGAATCGACTACCCTCAGTAATCTAAATCCTGAAACCTTTTCTTAAAAAAATGGGGGGCTGACATTCTGTGCTGAGCCACCAGGAGGCTTGCACCTGGTATAGGTGGTAGAAATCCCCGGCTTCCTTTCATTAAATTTTCTTTCCTGCTGTTTCCATGCTTAGTTCAGCATCTTGTAAGCAATTTGTGCTTGTGTAGTAAAGCAAACTGCCAGCACATGACAACTTCTCAATAGCCATCTCTTTAGGCATCTATCTGTTGTCTTATTATGTGCAATAATGTGGCATCTGTTGCTCTGAAAAAAAATACTGTCCTCACTGATGAAGTCAATAGCAAAACTCCCATTAAGTTCATTGTGATGTAGGTTTCATATCTGAGATAAAATGGCCTGAAGATGGATGTGGTTTTGGGGATAGAGTAAGTTTTTATTGAAAATGGCTATTTCTACATGTTTCATTATTATTCCTAAATACCTGGTTCTAATGTCAGGATTTTACATTTGTAGGGCGCTGCATCTATCTTTAGATGTTGACTCCCACAGTGGTGTGCCACAGGCTCCTGGCACCACTGCATAGGGTGGGGAAAGACATGCCCTTACCCGGATGCCGCCTGGCTGTGCCAGTGGGTGTCCATGCTGTTTGTGCAGCATTATGCAGTACCAGGTGGCCATGTGAAGAAGAAGGCTGGGCAAGGTACTTCCTGTACAAGGAGAACCCAGCAGCTCCAGATCAGATGCAGTGGCATGGAGGTGGTTCTGGAGACATAGGGCATCCTCTCACCTGCTAGCTAGGAGTTACCATTGGATGCCCTAGAACAGGGGTCGGCAACCTATGGCTTGCAAGCCAAATATGGCTCTCTAGGGAGTCAAATATGGCTCTTTTGGAGCCCCAGCTGAGCGCCCTTCTCTTCTCCCCCCCCCCCCCGGTTTCCCCTGCAGCATGGAGCCCGCGTTGACGCTACAGCCTTATGGCCCCTGCAAGACTCAAACACCAGCACAGCTTCCTGCGGGGAGGGATGGGGGGGAGAAAGCCCCCTCCCTGCTGGATCTGGCATGCAGGGAACAAATAGGCTAGACATGGCTTGGTGTGACAGCATTTTCCTTCCCCCTCCCCCCCACATCAGGGAAACCAGGAACCAGAGATGGCTCCCTGCCTACTGATGTTTCCTTCCCTCGGGACACTCTTCCTGCAGTTTTCCCTGCAGTCCTTCTCAGAGGCTTCCGGGGAATGGGTGCAGTGCGAGGTGTGTTACATGGTGCTTGCACTATGGCATGAAAACGAGTGCCCTCCACCCCCTCATGCCGACACACACTCCCTCACCCTTCTGACCAGACAGCCCTACCTCCTGTCCAGACACCCCTTGTCCCCATCCCACTGTCCAAAATCTCCCCTGCTCTATGGCCAGACACTCCTTGCCTGCAGCCCCCTGGCCAAAATCTCCTCTGTCCCCAAGTGAGCTGCCCCCTGGCCAACATCCCCTCAGCCCCCTAGTCAAAATCCCCCCCTAGAGCAAAATCCTCTGCTCCCTGGCTAGACATCCTCTGCCCCCAGACCAGACAGCCCCTGCTCCCATCCCGCTGGCCAACATCCCCCCTGCTTGGCCAACATCCTCTTTGCCCCCAACCTCCTGGCCAGGTAGCCAGCGTGCTCCTTCCCCTTGGCCAGGCAGTTTGCCCCCTGGCCAGACCTTGCACCCTCTCCCCCTCCTACATCCCACCTTCCGCTCATATCCTGCTCTCCCATCCCTAACCCATTCACTGGCAGCCCTGTCCCACAGACTTAATGCCTAATTTTTGGCCCCAACCCAGAGACTGGAAGGGCCCCACAAAATGCACTAACCCTGGAACCCCAGAAAAGTAAATCTGGCCTGAGGCCTTGAACCTCAGTCCTCCCTGCCCCTCCCTTCACTATGGGACTGGAGCACCAGAGGAATGAGGTGTGTTAGTTAGGGGTCACATCAGTGAGTATTGAGGGGTTTTGGGGGGGTTTTTTGTTTTTGCTTCTCACTTGTATGGTCCCCGACTGATTTTTCTGTTGATCAGTGGTCCCCAACCCTAAAAAGGTTCCCCACTCCTGCCATAAATAACGACAGGGTTGAAACCTTTTGTGTTGGACATAATATTTTACTTTATTTAAAAATGAAGCCTGGCCAACAAGCCCCCAATTTAGCCCCAGTCCCCATCTGGCTGCAGCGTCATAACACTCCTGCACCCCCACACACGCCAACCCTGAGCCCATCATACACCTGAACCCCCTGCCCATAGCCCCTCATACCCCCATATTCCCAGACTCCTGCACCCCCACATTCTCAGTCCCCTGCCATAACACTCCTGCACCCCCCACACATCCCAGCCTTGTGGCCTGAGCCCCTCATACACTTCAACCCAGACTCTTGCACCTGCACATCACCGGCCCCCTGCCATAAGATTGGCAGAAAACATCCTGAATGCTTGCATGACATCCTGAATGCTTAAACTTCAAAGAACTGTACAAAAAGATGCAGCAGGAGAAGTCCCATTAAATAAAGTCTGTGAGTACGTTACATTTTATGTTGTTGTTAATCATTATGTCAGTTATCAATAATATTAAGTTGTATATTTTTAGTCATGCAAATGGTCATTCTGATACTGGCTCTTTGTTGACCGCTTGTTCTGAATTTTGATATAGTTTGGTTCTTTGGTTTGAAAAGGTTGCCGACCCCTGCCCTAGAACCATTTTGCACTCCAGTGGCACAAAGGTACCCTAAAGGCAGTGGTCTCACTTCCCTACTTGGGGCTTACCCCCAGTGTAGATAAGGGACACCCTAGTTTGGTTAGAGCCTGTAATGGATAAGGAGGAGTCCTGACCAGCACCTGGGTTTAAGGGGTTAAACTCAGGTGGCTAGCAAAGGTGTTGGCCAGGTTGGCCAGGAAAACAAATTGAGATAGAGGGTTAAAATTGGAATTGGATAGATTTCTTTCCCACTTTCTTTGTGCGGGAGAGATAAACCAGGAGTTGATACACAGAGAATGATTTAAACCCAGGCAGAACTACCATGTCTCCAAGCAATTTGGGGCACAAGAGTGGACTGAACAGAGGAAAAAATTGGAAGTAAGGAAAAGTGAATCCAGTCGTGTTCAGGCTAATTTTTTTCTTTATTTTGTGGTTTGGTTTGAACTGCTCTGTGTGAATCTATGCCTCCCTTTCCCATCTACTACCTTGCATTGTGCCCTGAGACTTTTCTCTGTGTTTTAATTTGTTTTCTTTAGTTGCTATGTAACATTTAGCAACCAAGTATGCTTTATTAAGTTTGTCTTTTGTTTTGTAATACAAAAATCACTTTTTTTAAGGTGGTGATTTGATTCCTGTGTCCTAGGAGGTCTGTCTGTCTGTATATATCTGCATGCCTCAGACTGAGGGATCAATTACCAAATGGTAATTGATCCCTCAGTCTGAGGCATGCAGATATATACAGACTGCAGCTTGTTTTTCTCTTTTCTTTTTTCAAGCTCTTTTGGGGCAAAAGAGCTTGAGGGGTACCCCTGGGGGTGGTTTCAAGTGTTCACCCCCGATTTTTAGAGATAAAGACGATTCCCCAAAATCTGTGTATTATGACTCTGTGGTGAAGTTTCTTGTAACCAGTGCCCGTAGAGGCAAGGTTTTGAAGCTCTCTTGTGGGCCCTCACTTTCTGAACTCAGAGTGCCAGAGTGGGCAACTGCCTTGACAAAGCCAGTGAAATGGCTGTGTGGTGCCCCCTGCCCCAAGCTCACGGCATAGGGGAAAAACTAGAGCAGTGCTGCTTTGTGCTTTTTTTGGCCTCTTCTGACTTCTATGGAATTGTGGGCAGTACAGACTTAGAGCAGCCTTGAGGCTAATCTAACATACTACAGCAGCTGGACTTGCTTCTGGCAAGGTGGAAAATGGAGAAAGTGCAAAGGGAGCTTATATACATCTTTCATTCTTTCAGCATTCCTGCATTCATGCACTGTGGACATGTCTTGGTATCCTAATAAAAGTTGAGATGCAATAGTTCAAATTGTTCTGCTGGATCTCATACTCTTGATATTGCTAGCAAACCCTGCAACTTCCTTTTGGTGGTTTCAGTTTCGACAGTAATCATAGGACTGGAAAGCAGCCCGAGAGATTCTAGTCCATCTGGAGGAGGATCTGGGAGAAGGTTCTAAACAGAGGAAGTTATCTACTTAAAATTTTACTCCATATTAAATAAACACTTAAAGTCATGCACCTTGTTAATTATCTCTTGTTTTAATATTCTTAACACTTTAAATTTTATTTTTATACATATTGTATTTTATATATACTTATAAAAAATTAAAAACAACAAATGGTCTGGTAGCACTTTATAGACTAACAAAACCTATAGATAGTATCGTGAGCTTGTGTGGGCACAACCCACTTCTTCAGGTGACCGGAGTTTTGAGTTTAGGATGTGCAGACCCAAAATAAATAGGGGAGAACGGGGAGGGGGAGAAGGAAAAAAGGGTCTTTGTCTGTGTAGATTCATTTAGTGAAGGTGCAAACAGCGCTTTCTGTGTAGATTCTTGCTTTAGTATCCTTCCTATCTATTGCTATCCTTTGATCCTTATCTGCTTCTTTTCAACTATCCAATCTTCAGGTGCTTATATATTGCCAGTTCTGCCTACTTATTTTTCCCTTTGATATTTTCATACCCTCTGCTCCTTGTTTCCCCTCCCCCCCACCCATTCTCCCCTATTTATTTTGGGTCTGCACATCCTAAACTCAAAACTCCGGTCATCTGAAGAAGTGGGCTGTGCCCACGAAAGCTCATGACACCATCTATATGTTTTGTTAGTTTATAAGGTGCTCTCAGACCATTTGTTGTTTTTTAAGTTTATCCTGTACAGACTAACTCGGCTACCCCCGAAGCTATAAAAATGTGTTAATAACTTGGGTTCCATGGTGGCACATGACCTCAGTATTGGTACACAAGACACAACTCACTCTGCTCATGGATGGAAAAATCTTAGAGAACATAAGAACGGCCCTACTGGGTCAGACCAAAGGTCCATCTAGCCCAGAATCCTGTCTTCTGACAGTGGCCAATACCAGATGCCTCAGAGGGAGGGAACACAACAGGTAATCCTTACGTGATCCCTTCCCTGTCACCCACTTCCAGAGAAACAGAGGCTGGAACACCATTCCTTCCCATCCCGGCATATAGCCATTGATGGACCTAACCTCCATGAATCTGTCTAGCTCTTTTTTGAAGTCTGTTAAAGTTTTAGCCTTCACCACAGGTGAGGGAACACTGCCAGGCAGGGCAATCAAACCTAAAAACACTGTCCAAAGCCCAAACTCTCAGAAGGAAAGAGATCAGATTTGGGGCAGGGGAGCTTGTGTTCAGGGTTTTGTAGTTTTTTTGCATGTGTCTTTGTTAATGCTTTTTAAGACAAAAATTCATTAAGAAGTTTCTTCACTAAGTCTGTGTTGTTTGTTTCTCTGCCACATTGTTCCCAAAGGCTTAAACTAGAAGCCAGAGCTCCCACAGTCAGACTGATGGTATATCTACTAGGGATGTAAACGACTAGTTGACTATTCGATAAGCAAATGCTTGTAGGATAGTCGACTAGTGAGTCAGGTTTCCCTGCGCCGCGGGGGGGGCCCGGAGGAGGCATGTGCTGGCTTCCCTCGGGGGGGGGGAGAGAATCCTGGGAGGAGGCAGATGCAGGGGACTCTGCTGCCACTGGCACCCTGTCCCCGCTCCCCTGACTCCACTCCCCTGTCCCCAGCTATAGAATTCTGTCCCCACTCCCCGAACTCTGTCCCCACTTCCCTGTCCCCAGCTACAGAGCTCTGTCCCCACTTCCCTGTCCCCAGCTACAGAGCTCTGTCCCCACTTCCCTGTCCCCAGCTACAGAGCTCTGTCCCCACTTCCCTGTCCTCACTCCCCGAACTCTGTCCCCATTCCCGTCCTCACTCCCCGAACTCTGTCCCCATTCCCGTCCCCACTCCCCGACCTCTGTCCCCACTGGCACCCTGTCCCCTGCTGCAGAACCCTGTCCTCTGCCCTCCCAGCACCCTGTTCCCTCTCCCCTGCCCCCAGCCGCAGAACTCTGTCCCCACAAAATGTATAATTATAAATGCTTCATTTTAGATTTAAATAGCATGAATAAAAAACAGACCATTTATTTCATAACTATAAACACGTGATTTTAATTTTATATATTGCATAATTTAAAAATAAAGTGTTTATCAGAGTGTGTAAGTAAGGGCTGGGGATAGCAAGTGATGGACAGGAGGAGAATAGAAAGGGGCGGGGCTTCAAGAAAGGGGCGGGGCGGTAGATCTTCGCCTGTTCTGAGATTTAAAAAGTGATCTTCGGTGTAAAAAGGTTGGAGACCACTGCTGTAACTCATGATAAGGTCCCCAATTACTGCTCCCCACCTGGGGTTGTGCTGTCTTAGCTTGTTTATGGCTGGTTAAACAAATATGTCTGATTCTTGCTTATCTTAACCTTTCTTTAGCCATGTATTGTCCATTGTTAACTAGGCCTCAGACCAGGCCCGTGGAGTTTGGGCATACGTGAAAGATTCTTAACAGAGACTGTGGTCAAGATCTTACATATATATTATTGGGATTTTGGCCCTTCAGGAGCAATTGGCATATGCTGGCAACAGTCAGTCCTGTTCACACTGTGGAATGCTGATTCTGGTCCTGTGAAACAAGCACAGACCGGTAGGACTGCATAGTTATGCAGCTATGGGACCAGTGGCTGCAAAACTTTCACATGTGTAAGGCCACTTTCATTGATCTTTGCAAGTTGTTTTCCCTTGCACTGAAGTTCAGCAGTACCAGAATGAGACCTGCTCTGACAGTTGATAAGCGAGTGACAGCATACCTGTGGACGCTTGCAATGCCAGACTGTACTGGTTAGTTAGAAATCAATTTGGAGTGGGTTAATCTGCTGTGGGGGTGGCTGTGATTCAATAACCAGGGCAATCAATAATCTTCTGCTAGGTAGGATAGTGACTCTGGGAAACATGCAGGACATAGTGGATGGCTTTGCTGTGATGGAGTTCCCTAAATGTCGTGGGGCAAGAGATGGAATGCATAACCGTATCTTGGTAGAAGACCGTCTTGCCAAAGAGTACATAAACTGCAAGGGATACTCTCAGTGGTGTTGCAGGCCCTGGTGGATCACAAGGGTTGTATCACTGACGTAAATATGGAATGGTAGGGAAAGGTTCATGACGTGTATCTTTAGGAACTCTGATCTCTTCAGAAAGCGTCAAGATAGAACTTTCTTCCCAGACTAGAAAATTACCATTGGAGATGTTGAAATGTCAGTAGTTAGTTTTGGAGACTACCCAGCCTACGCCTTGTACCCGTGGCTCATGAAGCCATACACAGGCATCCTGGACAGCAGTATGGACCAGTTCAACTACGGGCTGAGCAAGTGCAGAATGGTGGTAGAATGTGCTTTTGGATGTTAAAAGACAAGGTTTTGCAGTTTATTGACTAGGTTAGACCTCAGCGAAAGCAACATTCCTTATGGGTGTGTCTAGACTACAGGGTTTTGTCAACAAAAGTTGACTTTTGTCAACAAAACTATACCTGCGTCTACACTACCACCAAGTTCTGTCAACATAACATTGACAGAACTCGGCAGTTTTGTTGACGGCGGTAAACCTCATTCTACGAGGAATAATGCCTTTTGTCGACAGAGTTCTGTCGACAGAAGGCGTTATTGCATCTACACTGTCCTTTGTGTCTACACTCTCATGTCGACAAAGCGGCTTGCTTTGTCGACAGAACTGGATGTAGTCTAGATGCTCATTGTCGACAGAAGCTTTGTTGACAGTATCTGTCAACAAAGCCTCTGTTGACAAAAGCCTGTAGTCTAGACGTACCCATAGTTATGACTGTTTTCTGTGTACTACATAATATCTGTGAAAGTAGGGGGGGGGAGGGGATTTTGAGTGTGTGTGTGTGGATGGGGGCAAGGCAGATTGTCTAGCCACTAATTATGAGTATCCAGACACCAGGACAATAAGGAGAGCACATTGAGGGGCACTGCAAATCAGAGAGGCTTTGAAAACCAGTTTAGTGAATAACCAGACAATATGGCAGTTATATATGTTGCTCTTAACTAGGTGCCTCCAGCATTAAGTGTGCTAGCCTATAGACCATCCCCCTCATATATGAGTTAAGCAATAAGGATCCTGTTTTTCAGAAATCAGTCATTTTTATTTAAGAAACACAGGGAACAGTGAAAGAAAGGGAGTTCAGGATATGAGCTCAGGGTTGGGGGTGCCATGCAAGGGCAAATGGTGTTATACAATCCCTCTGTTCAACAATTACAGTTGTGGGAATGACAGCCTTTTGTTCCAGGAGACACCCCTGGGAATAGAGTGCAAGGCTGCCCTTGACTTCTCCTCCTGGTTTCTAAAGTGTCTGGGAGAGGAGGCTATGGAACTTGGTGAGGAGGACAGGTGGTTCAGTTTGGGTGCAAGGGTACTCTGTGCTCCAAGTGCTTTTCTTGCACCTTTACCAGGTGCCACAGTAGCTCTGTTTGCTGCTTTATGAGCCTCAAGATCTCATCCTGAATCTTGCATTCGTGTTCCTTGCATGGTCTGCTCTCCTCATTCTCCTTTTCATATCACCTGCAATATCATTATCCTCCATGCATTTAATTGTGCCTTGTCAGTGTGGGCAGATTTCATTTGCTCATTAAAGATGCCATCCTACATACATTTTTTTATCTTCTGATCTGTGATAACTGAAGCACTGGAGGAGCTGAAGGAGTGGGGAACAGATTCACTGTTGCACCCACTACAGTGAAAAAAGTGAAGGGCAAACTTTAAAGAAGATACATGGTAGATTGCAGAAGCTAATCTTTTACCATGAAAGAACCTCTGTCCTAAGCAATAGGCATGTGTTATGTACAAGGCCAAAGTTATGTTTTTACATGCCTATTAGGCAGGTACATTTGGCACTGTGGGACACCTCCTGGAGTCCAAGAACATCAACTTTCACAGCGCTGTGTCTGCACTACCCAAAAGTCGACCACACAGGGTTGAATTTAGTGTTACTCCTCTCATCAAGGAGGAGTGCAGAAATTGGCATGAACCACTTTTCAAGTCGGTGGAAAGAGGGTTGGTGGTGTAGACTCACTTTTTATAAAATTGACCTAGTGCAGCTAAGTTCAACCTAATCTCATAGGGAAGGCAGTGGCACCAATTTCCAAGTCTAGGCATGCTAGGTCCCACTGCCCAAGAAGAGTGTCATATGTGGTCTTGACTTGGGAGTGTTTCTGAGAGACACCCCTCCTCCCCAAGCTAGGAATGCTCACTGCTGAGACTCAGCCGAGTTAGAAGCTCATTGGATCCAGTGGGCTTGGTCCACTCCAAACTGGTGACTGTTCAGAAAGTGGGACTGGACCAGGTTATAATATGCAGGATTTTTGTTTTTAAACTGGATTGTTAAATTAAGATTGTGATAACATTTGTAAGAAGAATATGTTTAAAATGAACTTTCATATAGACATCCTTAATTTCAGAGAATTTTAAGCAACTTTGTTTAACCAGGCAGACAGCAGTGCAACTAAAGAGGACATGGAAACCGTTTACCAGTGGCAGATAGTAAGTTATCTGTGGCAAGTACAGAGTCCCATTTTTTTCAGCATTCTGGGGAATGAGAATATGAATCCACAGAATTCGTTTATTATATATTTGAGAGAGTTTGTCCATCTGTCTGTCCAAGAACTCCTAAACAGTAAAAGCGAGGACCACTAAATTCAGTATACAGCTACCTCTTATCATAACTTAAAGGAGGGCAAGGGTTTGGTTGTGCTAGGAAAATGGGATTGCTTCTCATAAAATCATACGAAGAGACACAATCACCAGACACGTGAAAAGGGCTTTTGGCTCAGGGTCCCCCTCCACCCCCCTTTCCTTGTCTGGGACTGACGCAGTCCCGAGCCTCCCACTCCCCAGGTGCTATTTAGGGAGGATGGCAAGTTTCCTTATTAGCTGTACTTAATGAGCTCCACCCATGGGCTCAGGGCTGATACGCACGTAACTACCCATTTTGAGGAAGAGCACTTCTCTCTCAGCTGCAGAAGCTTCCTGCTGTGGATGGAGGGAGGGGACATAAGGAGTGATTGAATAAGTGGCTGTGGGGGGGGATGAAATGGAGTGGTGGGGAGTTTGGGGCATTCCCTTCTCCTGGCTGGGCAGCCAATGGAGGAGAGAGAAATGGCTGTAGAAACCCAGCACTCTCCCCTAGCCTCCTGGCTCTGGCCATCTGAACTGCAGCAAGAGTCATTCCCTCTCTCTTTCAACACAGCAGCCCTAGATGGGCTGTGGACACAAGACTCTCTCTGGAGATGGGGGAGCATGCTACATGGGAGAGCCAAAATGTCAGGTGGGTTATGCTGGTATGTTGGGGCATGGGGGCATTTGGTTACATGAGAGATGGGGTACTGCTCTGGAAACTCTGTTGCCTCATTAATGTATCAGAAGGAGCTCAGTCAAAGTATATCTTTCCTTTTCTGGAAAGTGAGGAGGAGTTGGTATTAATTACCAACTGGTGACATAATTACAAGATGTGAAATATGCCAGGAAACAATATGAGGGAAAGAATAATGTAGCACCCTGCTATTTTCCACTGTTAGACTTGCAGAGCAAACACAAAATGGTGAATCCTCTGCAGTTCTAGACCAAAATATTTTTATCTAGGCTATTTGTACATTTGCAAGGTTTGGTGAGAAAAGTGCTGTCAACAGGCAAAAGTCGCCAAAACTGGAAACTTGCCAAACTGTTTTTTCTGGTACGTGCTGGCTACAACTCATGGCCGCATCTGCAGCTCCCTCATAGACAAAATGAATAAAGCACTGTGAGTATACATCCCACAATGCCTTGCATCACCTTAACTAGCTAAGCCCTGTGGGAAAGCACAACATAGCACTAGGCATGTTGGGAACATGGGAAAATGTCCCATCAGCTGTCTACTTTCTTTTTAGACAGCCCTGGATTTTCAGCTTGCTTTTGTGCCAACTCAAGCATGCACAGCAAGAACACACGGATCCCAGATTTCTGGATTTTATTGTGAGCAGTTTGCAGAAGATATCACACATTGCAGCATATTTACTTATGGATCTACTAGCGGATGACAATGACTTGTCAGATTCGTATTTGGGTTCAGATTCAGAGGATGAATTGATCTATCATTGGGCTATGACAGACCTGATATACACAGTGGATCATTGCTTTTGAGCTAGGGAAACCAGCCCTGAGTGGTGGGGCCACAATGTCATGCAGGTGTGGGATGAAGAGCAGTGGCTACAAAATTTTTGAATGCATAAAGCAGCCTTTCTGGAGCTGTGGGCTGAGCTGGCCCCTAATTGCAGCACAAAGACATCCGAATGAGAGCTTCTCCCTAGAGAAGCAGCATGTGGCCATTGCTTTGTGGAAGCTGGCCACTCCAGATTGCTACTGTTCTGTTGTGAATCATTTTGGAGTGGATAAGTCAATCATCTGTCCAGTTCTTCTGCATGGCAGTAAATCACATTTTGATGTACAGGACTGTGACTCTGGGAAAAGTGAATGATATAGTGCTTGGCTTTGCCGAAAAGGGATTTCCTAACTCTGGCAGGGTAATAGATGGAACACACATCCCCATTATACCGCCATCCCACCTTGCGTCAGAGTACATCAATTGTAAGGGGTACTTCTCCATGCTGCTTCAGGCACTTGTGGATCACCAAAGGCATTGCACAGAAATAAATGTGGTGTGGTCTGGATAGGTGTATGATGCACTCATCTCTCATAGTGATCCTAGATGACGCAGCCTACCACTTGCAGCCCTGGTTCATAAAGCCTTACATGGGGCACCTGGACACCAATAAGGAGCAGTTCAACAACAGGTTAAGCTGCTGCCAAATGGCTGTTGAATGTGCTTTTGGCAGATTGAAAGAGAGCTGGAGGTGTCTCTGTGGCAGGCTGGACCTTTTGGAGGATCATATCCCCAAGATAGTGACCACATTCTGTTGCTTACCTAATTTCTGTGAGAGTAAGGGTGAAGTGTTTTCCTGTGGATGGAGCAGAGGCACAGTGCTTGGGCACACATTTTGAACAGCCAGACACTTGAACTGTCAGAGGCGCGCATAGGTTGGCAGTCCACATCAGGGTGGCTCTGAGGAACTACATTGAGAATGAGGAGGCCTGAGATTTCTGTGTGTTGGGGTTGTAAGCAAGGTATTCCCAAGGCACCAAATATTTCAGGCCAGAATGTTTGGTATAGGTTTTTTAACACAAAATAAAAACTCACGGAAACATGTATGACATTTGTCTTTATGTATCTTTGACAACCTCACAAGTGTGCTAATGTCCAGCTGTCACTGTTGCTTTCACAGGGAGTGGAGTGCAAGGGGAAGAAACCATTACTGGATTGTGATGACTGTGTGGGTGTAAAGGAAGGGATGCTGGATGCAGAATTGCGCCATACATGGTGAGGTGGGGGGTAAAGGCATGGCTGCTGGGAAAAGATTTCTGCATTGGAGGTCTCTCCAGTGGTCTTTGGTTATGGTCTCTATTACTCATCAGCATTATACTCCACAGGATGTCATTTTGGTCCTGCATGATCTGTAGCATGCGTTCTTCTTTGAGTGGTGTCCTTGTGGGTGCTCCACTGTTGGTGTCAGGCTCGTCCCAGCACCGCAGCTCGGAGTTCTGTCGAGCAATCATCAGCTGGACCATGCATGCACGGCTCGCCGCCACAGGCCATTCGCACCTTTTGATCTCTCGTGCAGTCCGGCTCCCGCCAGTTCCTTCTTTGCCGCCCGGGGTCACAGACAGAGCGAGCTCAACTTCCTCACAGATCTCTGTCAGGAGACAGAAGAAAAGTTAACTTAGGCACAGTTTCCTTGTTAGTTAGTAGTTAGTTCATAGTTAGTTAACAGTTCGTTTAAAAATAAATTTTCCTGTAGTTCTAGTTAGTTAGACTTAGTAGTAAGAATGCCCGGTTCTCCAGGTTTTAAGAAGTGCGTCACTTGTAGAGAATGCCTCAGACAGCCATGAGGAGTGTATCAAGTGCCTCGGTGAGGCGCATATCCTGCAGACGTGCACCCATTGTACCAAACTCACTGTGAAGATGCAGCGGGATAGGGAGATGAGGCTTAAAATGATATTATTTGACAAAGCCTTACAACCGGTGGAAATGTCAAAACCAGCCTCAACACAACAGTCTCCTTCACCGCAGAAAAGAAGAGCTGCATCACCGCTTTCTGGCCCAGCCTGAAAACGGCCATCTCCGGCTCAGTCCCTATCTTCGCATAGAGTGAGCGTAGGCAGCAAACCAGGCACCTCGGGCATTACTTTGCAGAGGCAAAAATTGGCTTCAGAGCCGAAATCGCAGCAGAAACCAATCTCAGTGCCACCAATCGCCGTAATGGTCCGTCGCTCAGCACCGCCGGTGACTGTGCCAAATACATTGGTGCCGTCACTATCGACAACATCAGGACCTGCGCAGAAGCGCCTACGGGCACTGACTGCCTCAGTACCGGTAGAGCAGGCACCGCCTGTGACAGTGTCACATCGGCACTGGCATCAGCGGTGCGGGCACACCTGGCACCGACCACATCGGCACTGGCTGTAACCGCACGATCAGACTCAACACCTTCACCATCGGCACGGAGTGCTCAGTGCCGCTTTCATTCCCCACAAGATCAACGGGCCATTTGTTGCCTCCATACAGCCCTCCAACACCTCCAGTCCTAAAGAAAGCATCTCACAAGTCTGACCCCAAGGTACAATTAAGTCTAGAGCCTTTATCTTTCTCTGCAGCACCATCTTCTCCACCACACTCACCATACTTAACCAGAGAAGATAGACAGGGCATATCGACGTGGCAGATATAGATCTAGATGACCCTTCCCCTTCACCATATAGGGTATATGCATCGTACTCCCCTCCACCTTCACCTAAAGACACCAACAAATATATTATAGATACAGAGTCTCTTCTAGACACTCTACCCCATAGTCGATACAGCCCAGTTCACCACTGACGTTATTTGCGGCAAGACTCCGTTCAAAGCCATCATCACCAAAAGGATCACTATATGCATAGCCAAAGCTATCCCAGATGTCGAGTACCTTCGGCTTCTCCCAAACAGACCAAGCTCAACAATTGCCACCTGCATCCCTGGGACCCCAGTCCACAACGCACTATTCAGAACCGGAGGGGAGACACCTCTTAGAAATAGATGAACAACCACCTGATGTTTCTCTGATGGATCAGTCCTCATCATCCCCTGATGAGGCTGTTATACCTGAGGACCAGTCTCCACCTGACAATCTCAGGCAATTCCAGGACTTATTCAAGAGAGTTGCTGCATCACAGGATATTCAATTATCGGAGATGCACAAAAACAACACAGGCTCCTTAAAAACTTGCAGTCCTTCCAGAGGGGTAGGATGACTATATAGGATCACTATAGGCTATTATGGAGTCAGCGGACGAGATATGGCAGACTCCTGCTTCTGTGCCCCCCAATAATAAGAGGGCTGTGTGACGGCGCGTTGGGGTTTTCCCGTCTCCTGCACCCCCGTAATGGCACGGACAGACTCCACCAGCCAGTAGAATAGAGGGAGTTTATTGCTTCTCCAGGATACAGCCCAGCACAGATGTCATCTGGTTACAGGAACCGGGCCTAGGATACCTCAGCCCCCCTTGAGATGGGGGAGACTGGGCCCCTAAATTCCAGCTCCTTTCCCTAGGCTGTCTCCTCCATGATCCCAGACAGAAACTAACCCACTCACTTCCAGCCCTGCCCCCCAGCCAGGGCTCCACTCTCCTTCTTCCCATTGTTCCGCTCCACATGGGAGATACCTGTCTGATGAGTTTCGAAGCCCCTTGCATAATGAGTCATCCCCTGCCCTGCTGGGCCGTGCTACAAACAGCCGCCAGCGGGGGCCACTCACAGCCCACTGCCCAGCGTAGCAACCAGCAAGGTACCAGCACTACATCACACCTGTGTCGTGTCCCCCCCCCCCCCCCCCCCCCCGAGAGCAAACTGAGCGGGGCCACTCTGCCGGTGGCCTGGGGAAGTTCGGGCCCCTCGCTACGGGACAGCGCGTCGGCGATGATGTTGGCGTTCCCCTTGACGTGGATCACTTCCATGTCGTAGTCCTGCAGGAGCAGGCTCCACCTCAGCAGCTTGGCGTTGGTCCCCTTCATCTGGTGCAGCCAGGTCAGGGGGCAGTGGTCGGTGTACACCGTGAAACGCCGGCCAAACAGGTACGGCTGCAGCTTTTGCAGGGCCCACACCATTGCTAGGCATTCCCTCTCTACGGTCACGTAGCTCCGCTCCTGGGGCAGCAGTTTCCTGCTCAGGTACACGATGGGGTGGCGTTCTCCCTTTTCGTCCACCTGCATCAGCACCGCCCCCAGCCTGGTGTCCGAGGCATCGGTAAACATGATAAAGGGCTTGTCAAAGTCCGGGTTTACCAACACTGGGGCCTTGACCAGGGCTTCCTTCAGTACACAGAGAGCCCTCTGGCACTGCTCTGTCCAGACCAACCTCTCTGGCCTCCCCTTCCTGCACAGCTCTGTGATCGGGACAGGATGGAGCTGAAGTTGGGCACAAACCTCCGGTAATATCCCGCCATCTCAATGAACGCCTGGACCTGCTTCTTGGTCTGGGGTACAGGCCAGTCTCTGATGGCCTCCACTTTGGCTGGCTCTGGCTTCAAGCAGCCGCTCCCCACCTTATGGCTCAGGTAGGACACTTCGGCCATTCCAACCTTGCACTTCCCAGCCTTTACGGTCAGCCCAGCTTCCCTCAGCCGATCCAGTACCTGGCTGACCTGGGCCACGTGGTCCTCCCAGGACTGGCTGAAGATACAGCTATCATCTATGTATGCTAGGGCACAGTTCTCCATTCCCCGCAGCAGCTGGTCCACCAGATGCCGGAAGGTGGCCGGCGCCCCTTTGAGGCCGAAGGGCAGGACCAGGAACTCATAGAGCCCCAGCGGGGTGATGAAAGCCGATTTCAGTCTGGCCTCCTGGTCTAGCGGCACCTGCCAGTAGCCCTTGGTGAGGTCTAGGGTGGTGAGGTAGTGAGCTCCCCGCAGCTAGTCCAGGAGATCGTTGGGCCTTGGCATCGGGTAGGCGTCGGACACCGTGATGGCGTTGAGCTTCCGGTAGTCCACGTAGAACCGGATCGACCCGTCCTTCCTGGGAACCAGCACCACGGGAGAGGCCCAGGGGCTGGAGGACGGCTGGATCAGCCCCCGGGGCAACATGTCCTGGACCTCTCTCTCCAGGTCCTGGGCTGTTTTCCCCGTGACCCTGAACGGGGAGCAGCGCACCGGGCGGTGAGTGCCCGTCTCCACCCGGTGGACAGCCAGCTTGGTGAGACCAGGCTTGTCGGAGAACAGGTGCTGGCGGGAGCCCAGCACCTCTCGGATCTCGGCCTGCTGGGCCGGGGTGAGCTGGTCCGAGAGGGAAATTTGACTCCAGTGAAGAGTCCTCTCCGGTCCCAGGGAACAGGCCTACCAGGGGATCCTCCCCCTGCTCCTCCCAGGGCTTACACACGGCCAGCACCAAGTTCTCCCTGTCCCAGTACGGCTTCATCATGTTAACATGATACACCCGCTGGCCGCGTGTCTGGCCCGTTAGCTCCACCACGTAGTTCACCTCGTTCAGCTGCTTAACAACCTTGAAGGGGCCGTCCCAGGCGGCTTGCAGCTTATTCTTCCGCACGGGGATTAGGACCATCACCTGGTCCCCAGTAGCGTAGACGTGGGCCCGTACATTGCAGTCGTACCAGACCTTCTGCTTCCTCTGGGCCCTGCTCAGGTTCTCTCTGGCCAGGCCCATGAGTTCAGCAAGTCTTTCCCGGAACGTCAGGACGTACTCCAAGACCGGCTCCCCCTCTGGGGAGACCTTCCCCTCCCACTCATCTCTCAGTAAGTCTACGGGGCCCCTCACTCGCCTCCCATATAACAGCTCGAATGGTGAGAACCCCGGGGACTCGTGGGGCACCTCCCTGTACGTGAACAGCAGGTGGGGTAGGTACTTGTCCCAGTCCTGCGGGTGTTTGTGCATAAAGGTCCTTAGCATCTGCTTCAGAGTCCCATTGAACCTCTCCACCAACCCGTTGGTCTGGGGGTGATACGCCGAGGCCCAGGTGTGCTGGACCCCACACTTCTCCCACAAGCACCGGAGCAGGGCCGACATGAAGTTGGATCCCTGGTCCTCGAGAACCTCCTGGGGGAACCCCACCCTGCTGAAAATGGTCAGCAGTGCATCTGCCACCGTGTCTGCCTCAATAGAGGGTAGGGCCACGGCCTCGGGGTAGCGGGTGGCAAAGTCCACCACCACCAGGATGTATTTCTTCCCCGTCCGGGTCACTCTGTTGAAGGGCCCCACAATATCCATCGCCACCTTCTGGAAAGGCTCCTCTATGATGGGCAGGAGTCTCAACGCAGCTTTCTTCCTATCTTGGGCCTTCCCCACCCGCCGGCAGGAGTCGCAGGACCGGCAGTACCGCTGCACAGCCGCAAATATCCCCGGCCAGTAGAAGTTTTGGAGCAGCCTCAGCCACATGCGCCGGATCCCCTGGTGTCCCGAGAACGGGATGTCATGGGCCAGGTATAGCAGCTTGTGGCAATACCGTTGGGTTACCACCAGCTGCCGCTGGAGCCCCCAGTCCCCTACCTTCCCGGGGGGAAGCCATTGCTGGTACAGAAATCCCCTCTCCCACCAGAACTTCTCCTGGCAATCTCCCCCGAGGGGTTGAGCTGCGCCCAGGTCGGTCCAGTCCCTCAGGGCCTGCAAGGAGGGATCCGCCCGCACCTCCGCCTGGAATTCAGCGGCTGGGGCTGGGACAGGGGCGTGTTCCCCCTCCCCCCCCCCCACTGCCTAGGTCCGACTCCATGTCTGCTGGGACGGGGCCCTGGAACCTCCTTGAGTTCCGGGTTGCCAGCCCCTTGCTGGCTCTGGCTACGGGTGGTGACCAGGGTCCTGTGGGATCCGTCTGGCCACTCCTCTAGGTCAACCCCATCAGCACCTCCGTGGGCAAGTACGGGTGTACCCCCACTTCCTCGGGACCCTCCTTGGACTCCCATTTCAGATGCACCCTGGCTACAGGTACCTTAAATGGGGTCCTGTCTATGCCCCTCAGAGTCATCTGAGTGTTGGGTAGCATACGGTCTGGGGCCACTATGTTGGGTCGGGCCAGCATCACTTCCGCCCCCGTGTCCCAGAAACCTGTCACCTTCCTACCATCCACCTCCAGGGGTACGAGGCAGTTGCTCCGCAGGGGCCGCCCTGCCCCCACCCGGTACACAGAGAAATCCGCTTCCCGAGGGTTAGGTCTCCCATGGGAGGTGCACTGAGCGTCCTTCCCCCCACTCTGAGCTGAGGTTTGCCTGCCAGCCCCTGCCTCTGGGGCAGCCTGCTCTTCCTCGAGCCCCAGCCAGTTAACCCTGGAAAGTCCCAGGTCATGGGACCTGTTCTTGTGCCTGGTGCACTGAGCTCTCTTGTGGCCTTGTTGCCCACAGCGATGGCAGGTTAGGTTCTCTGGGCCCTTTTGGGTCGGCTCTGCCTGGGCCCTGGCTGGTTTTCTGGGGCACCGTTGACTGGTCCTGGTCCCTGGGGCTTGCCTCGGAGGTGCCTCTCTCCGTCGCTCAGCCGAGAACCGGTCTCTGCGCGATTCCCTTTCTCTCTGGGACTCCCGTTCACACCCGGACCGGCTCTCCGTGAACTCGTCTGCCAGCCTCCCAGCTTCCTGGGGGTTCTCCGGACTTCGGTCCTTGAGCCACAGCCTCAGGCTGGGTGTGCATGCTTCATAGAAGTGCTCCAGCTTGAGCAGGTCCTCTGCGGTCTGGGCTCCGACTCCAGACACCCACTTGCGGCAGTATTGCACCAGGTGGGAGGCCAGATCCACATAGGTCTCCCGTGACCCCTTCTGCACCCCCCGGCACTTCTTCCTGTACATCTCGGGGGTCAGCCCGAACTTGTGCAGCAGGGCCTCCAGCTGATTGAGCACCCCGGCAGCCTCCTGGTTCAGTGCGGGGATGAGCTCCTGTAGCCAGTCAGCTGGGGGGACCCGTTGCAGTCCACAGGCCCTCTCAAAGGAGCTGAGGAACCCATCTGTGTTGCCCATGTCCTTCAATTGGGCCACCACGAGCTTCTCCAAGTGTCTGGCAGCCGGGGGCCCTTAGGTCCCGTCTGCACTCGGCGCAGCCGGGGCCCTAACGCTTCTCCACTCTGCCATGGCCAGCTCATGCTGTCGCTGCTCTCTACGGTCCTGGACTTCCAATTCCTTCATCTGCAGCTAGATTTCCAGCTGCCGCAGCTCTGCTGAGTTGGACCCTCCCCTGGGCGGACTACGGCTTGCAGGGCTCCCCTGGGAGGCTGTCCCGTCTCTCCGGTGGGTTCCAGTGATCCGCCCACCCTCAGAGCCTGACATGCTCCCGGGAGGGGTCTGGCTGCTCCCCACTGGGACAGGATCCCAGCCCTGTGGCTGGTCATTCTCTTCCAGCCGGGCAATCAGCTGTGCCTTGGTTGCGTTCCGCACAGGCAAGCCCCTCTCTCTGCACAGCTTCACCAGCTCTGCCTTCAGGAGTCGGGTGTAGGCCATCTCCCCACTGGTCCCCTCGGTGCAGACTCACCAGTCTAGTGCTGCTGCGCCCCACGATTCTCAGGAACCACTTTGCTCTGTCTCCAGCCCGCCTGGCTCTAAGGCCCTTGCTTGTACTGTGCCTTGTCACTTGCTGCTGGGAGCTCCATCCGCGGGGTGCAGTGGATCCTACTTCTGACACCAGTGTGACGGTGCATTGGGTTTTCCCGTCTCCTGCACCCCCATAATGGCACGGACAGACTCCACCAACCAGTAGAATAGAGGGAGTTTATTGCTTCTCCCAGGATACCGCCTAGCACAGATGTCATCTGGTTACAGGAACCGGGCCTAGGATGCCTCAGCCCCCCTTGAGATGGGGGAGACTGGGCCCCTAAATTCCAGCCCCTTTCCCTAGGCTGTCTCCTCCATGATCCCAGATAGAAACTAACCCATTCACATACAGCCCTGCCCCCGAGCCAGGGCTCCACTCCCCTTCTTCCCATTGTTCTGCTCCACATAGGAGATACCTGTCTGATGAGTTTCGAAGCCCCTTGCATAATGAGTCATCTCCTGCCCTGCTGGGCCGTGCTACAAACAGCCGCCAACGGGGGCCACTCACAGCCCACCACCCAGCATGGCAACCAGCAAGGTACCAGCACTACATCACAAGCTGACAAGAGGTACTTTGTCCCCCAGAAAGGTGCTGACTTCCTATTTGCATATCCACAACCCAATTTGTTGGTTGTCGATGCTGCTCAGCACCGATCTAAACTCCCTCAACATAAAAACATCAATAACAAAGACAACAAATGCATGGACCTCTTTGGTAGAAAACTCTATTCTTCCGCGACAGTCCTTCTCAGAATAGCTAATTACACAGCGATTTTTGTCTAATCATAACTTTGACAATTATTCAAAATTATCCGCCCTCATGGAACGTCTGCCAGATGCAAAAAGACCAATACTGAAGTCGATTGTCCAGGAGGGCTATGCTTTTTCTAGAACATCACTACAAATAGCCCTGGACGTGGCCTATACAGCAGCTAGAGCCACGGCCACATCTGTAGTAATGAGAAGAGCATCATGGCTACAATCGGCCGGAGTCCTTAAGGAGCTACAGTCAAAGGTAGAGGACCTCCCCTTTGACAAATTACAGCTTTTTGCTGAAAAGACTGATGATGTGCTGCATTCCAGTAAGGACTCAAGGACAACTTTACGGACATTAGGAATGTATACACCTCGCTATCGTCGCAAACGCTACACCCCATACCAAAAGAACAAGGACTTCCAGTACCGAAAATACCACCAACAAGGCTTTGACCAGCCCAGAACCAGAGACCACAACGAAAGTGTCAACAGAACAGCCGCAACAAAAACAGTCAGAATGGCAAGCAGCAGGTTTTACTTGTTGGTCGAGGGCCCACAAAAATCTTCCCATCTCTTACCAGTCATTACACGTCGGTGCGCTCTTCCATCACCGCCTGAAACCCTTTCAACACCATTGGAAGGCTATCACCTCAGACCAATGTGTCATCAAGATAGTCATTGCAGGGTATACCATCCCCTTTACCAAACTACCTCCAACTTCCCCATCTTCCCTGTCCCTTTTCACGGACCCCTCTCACGAGAACCTTCTCAGGCAAGAGGTTCAACACCTCCTCGACCTTGGGACAATAGAGACCATCCCCAAGGAATTTCAGGGCAGAGGATTTTACTCGCACTACTTCCTTACCCCAAAGACGACAGGAGGATGGAGGCCTATCTTAGACCTACGCAGATTGAACCATTATCTTCGCAAGCAAAGATTCAAAATGGTTACCCTGGCGACTATAATTCCGGCATTAGACAAGGGAGACTGGTTTGCGGTCCTCAACCTGCAAGATGCATGTTTCCACATAACGATTCACCCAGCACACAGATGCTTCCTCCGTTTTACAGTGGCACTAGAACATTACCAATATCGAGTACTTCCGTTCGGTCTTTGTTCTGCACCCAGGGTCTCCTCAAAGACCCTGGCTGTTGTGGCAGTGTATCTATGTAGACACCACATCATTATATTTCCTTACCTGGACTGCCTTGTCAAAGGCACATCGGAAAAGGAAACACTTCGTATGATTTCTACAACAAAACAGGTATTCGATCTTCTAGGCCTGTTACTAAATATACAGAAGTCAATTTTGACACCTACACAAAATATAGAATTTATAGGTGCTTGACTAGACGCTGTGGCAGAAAGAGCGTACTTACCCTCCCAGAGATTTCAAGCAGGACCTTATTACCACTATCACCGGGAGTCCTACAGTCCCTATTCTCACATGCCTTCAGCTAATGGGTCATATGGCCACTACAACATATGTAGTCACTCACGCACGCCTATGCTTTCAATGCCTACAACACTGGATTGCCACAGTTTACTCCCATCAAAAAGGATAAGTGCACAAGCGGGTAGCTCCTCCTCCACACATACTCCAATTCCTCATATGGTGGAGAAACCATGCAATCTTCTGGCAGGCGTACCTTTCTATCAAGACCAACCTTCTATACATATAACTACAGATGCATCCCTCAATGGATGGGGAGCACACATGGGCACAATGTCAGCCCAACGCAGATGGTCCACCCAACAGACAACCTACCATATCAACCTCTTAGGGCTCAAAGCGGTTTTCAGTACATGCAAACGTTTCGAAACATGCATCCGCGGCAGAGTAGTCTGAATACTGACTGTCAACATCATAACAATGTACTATATCAATCGCCGGGGGGCGCTCAATCACACTCCCTGTGTACCGAGGCAGTTCGCTTATGGAATTGGTGCATACAAAATGGCGTCACCCTAGTAGCTTCATACCTACCAGGAGTAGACAACATGATGGCAGACCAGTTGAGCAGGTACTTTGCACCAGATCACGAATGGGATATACACTCCAGATATCTTCGCCCCATTTTCCACTTATGGGGCTTACTAGAAATAGACCTTTTTGCCTCGAGCAAAACCAGAAAATGTCATCAGTATTGCTCCAGAGCGGGCATCGGGCATGGCTCCTTGGGGGATGCCTTTCTCCAATCCTGGAGGGGGCCTCTTCTATATGCATTTCCTCCAATTCCTCTCATCGTCAGAGTCCTGGAGAAGATCCGCAAAGACAGAGCCACGGTAATACTCATAGCACCATTCTGGCCACGACAGGCATGGTTTCCCTACCTTTATCAAATGTCTCCTCGGCCTCCCTACCATTTTCCATTACACTACGATCTTCTGATTCAGAGATCAGGAACCCTACTCCACCCTCGGCCACACATACTGAAGCTGACGGTGTGGTTCCTTCTTGGTTCTGCCAAGGAGCATTACTATGTTCACAGCGTGAAAAGGAGATTCTCTTACACAGCAGGAAGCAGTCTACCCGGGTCACTTACCTGCACAAATGGCGTAGATTCCGACATTGGTGTTCTGATCATAATCTAGAACCAACTTCGGCATCCTTGGAAAATGTCCTGGACTACACTTTATCTCTTAGAGACTCTGGCCTTGCCCTCGCATCAATAAAGGTGCACTTGGCTGCTATCACCCCCTTTCATCAACCTATACAAGGACACTCGGTCTTTGCGCACCCCACTACAAGGAGGTTCTTAAAGGGTCTTGCTAACCTATACCCACCACACAGACCACCATCGCCTCTGTGGAACTTGGAAATGGTGTTGGCTACTTTAATCCATATCTCCTTTGAATCCCTTGCTACCTGTTCTTTGCATATGATGCCACTGAAGGTGGTTTTTCTACTAGCAATCACTTCCGCCCGCAGGGTAAGCGAGTTGGTGGCTCTAATGGCAATTCCACCGTACACCATCTTCAGTAAACACAGGGTTGTGTTACGTCCTCACTCATCCTTCATTCCCAAATAATGTTCTGAATTTCACCTTAATGAACCAGTTGTGCTTCCCATCTTCTACCCAAAACCGCACCAAACGACAGCCAAGGCTAAGTTTAATCTCCTCGATGTGCCAGAGTGCTAGCATTTTACATAGACAGAACCAAACCCTTTCATAAATCGGATCATCTATTTGTTTCCATTTCTGAGCGTACAAAAGGGAAACCCCTCTCATTGCAGAGGATTTCCAACCTCATGGTAGCATGCATTAAGCAATGTTATGCCCTAACAAACAAACCTCTGCCTCAGACCCCAAGAGCACATTCTACCAGGGCTATGGCGACATCAGCAGCAGTTCTGCGTGGGGTTCCCCTTAAATACATTTGTAAGATGGCGATATGGTCCACCAGCGATCCCTTTGAGACATTACACAATTTTGCACTCAGGCACAAGATACAACTGTGGCCTCCACAGTCCTATCTACTGTAGTCAGACCATGAATCCGAGACCCACCTTCCTTTGGTCTCAAATACTGCTACACATTTACCAACAGTGGAGCACCCACGGGGACACCACTCGAAGAAGAGGAAGTTACTCATCTTCGTGCAGTAACGATGGTTCTTCAAGATGTGTCCCCCCATGGGTGCTCCATTGCCCGCCCTCCTCCCTGCTTCGGATTCTCTATTATTGTATCTTTCAGATACCAGGGCGGACTCGAGGAACTGATGGGAGCTGGACCGTGTGAGAGATCAAAAGGCGCGAACGGTCTGAGGTGCGAGCTGCGCATGCACGGTCCGGCTGATGACTGCTCATCAAAACTCCGAGCTGCGGCGCCGGGACAAGCCCGACACCAACAGTGGAGCACCCACGAGGACGTGCATCTCGAAGAACCATTGTTACTGCACAAAGGTGAGTAACTTCCTCTTCAGTGGTCCCCTATCTCTGTTGATTGGCCTTAGCTTATCTCTGCTCCATTTCCTTGTCTTGTATGCACTTTCTGTGCTTCCAGTCCCTCTCTGTTTGCTCCCTCTCAGTAGCTCATTTCTGCTCTCTGCTCTTTGTTTCTCTTTTTTTTCTCTGACTAGTTGAGTGACCAAACAAATCCTTCACCAGATCATCACATCCTTGATTTCTTTTTCCTCAGTTTCCTTATTCTGTCTGATGATGCACAAGATGGCTGAGTTCTCAAGCCTGTTCTACAATACTAACCATTAACAATAGACTGTACTTTTCATGATAACGATTGTTACATTTCACTAACATGCATGCTGCTGAAGAAACTTTCCCACTTTGTTGGATTAGCTTTGAGGCAAGCACAGCTCTCTGCAGATACTGTGATCATGGTGAGTTTTAAAAGTGGGGGGGGAAGGAGGGTTGCTTATGACTCCCCAAGAAAGTACAGGCTGTTATGCAGCAGTTGTACAAGGAAACCATTCTTGATAATCCTCTACTTGTCCACAGGCTGCAGTCACTGTTGCTGACGTATTCCTGCTGAAGGTTAAGCAGCAAACCCAGGCTGAGCTTTTGGAGTGGACATCCTTATGCAGCCAAACTGTGTGCTGTCTTCATTCTGGCAGCATACACTGCCACTGTCACACTTTTGGGCACCCGTGGGCCAGCCTCGAGCCCCCTGCCCATCCCAGGGAGCATGCAGAGGGCTCCCAAGAGCCTGCCAGGGGCAGGAAAAGACGTGCGCCATTCTGGTCTGGGGCAGAGATCCTGGCCCTCCTGGAGGTATGGGGTATCTCCGCTCCAGACGCAGGAACACGGACATATGTGGCCAGATGGCCGAGACTTTGTCCATGAGGGGCCACCACACCAGGACTCTAGAACAGGTCTAGAGTAAGGTGAAGGAGCTCCAGCAGGGCCATGACAGGACTAGGGAATGCAGCTCTTGCTCCAGGGCAGAATGCCACTCCTGCCCCTATTAGAATGAAATACACTGCATCTTGGGGGACGGTGCAGCCCCTTCCCCACCCCTGGTCATGGACTCAGGGCTGGAGATGCCCGTCGTCGCCCAACCAGGGGTCCCAGCCCAGGAGGAGGAGGAGAACGAGTTGGAGGAGGAGGAAGAGATGGCTGGCACTGTGACCATCACCCTGGAGCTGGTACCTCAGGGCCTGGATGTCTCCCAGGCATCCTCCGAGACCAGGGAGGGATCAGCAGGTGAGTGCTCTTAGTTTTTCCACGCACACCGGGTGGGGATGGCAGGCACTATGGGGCTGTGGTGTTATCGTCATTCAGTCTTCTCAGCCTGGCCCTCATGCTGCAGTCTGTGCACCTGGATGCATGTGCAGTGCCAGTCTGCGCCACTCAGCTGCAGGAGGCAGCCCCCAAGCACCTCCAGGCTCCTGCTCACAGACTCTGGGGAGGCCGGACACACTTCTGGGGGGGGACGCCCTCCCACCACCAGCCACTTCTGGAAGGAGGCTGTGGACAAGGGCACATGCAGGCCCACACGCATTCTGGAGTGCTGCACAAGGCTCGCAGGCATGCCTGCATGCTTGAGGTACCACTTGGTCGTGGGGACAGCGCTGCCAGGCGCAGGTATGTTTGCGGCCCCGATGGAAGCCCAGGCTGCTCCATGCGCCTCTCCCAGCCATGGGATCCTAGTGTGGCTGGACACTTCCCTTGTCTACTTGTCCGTGGGCCGGGAGAGTGGGTACCCTGGGCACCTCTGGGCCCCTGTGCGGCAGGGCCCGCTGACTAGGCCACACATCACAGTCCTCTCACTCGAGAACTGTTGCTCTCAGCTTGCTGATGAGGGCAAGGCCTCAGGCACAGTGTTTCCAGGGATGACTGACCATCACTCTTTATTCTTTCCAGCCAGACCAGCTGTGACTGTGGATTGATCACCACCGGCACAGCCAGCCACCCGATCCCCAGGGAGCCACAGATGTCAGAGGGTCCATGAGGACCTCATGAGGGAACATATGGCCGTCCTCCAGGACATGCATGAAATGCTAGCCCAGGAGGTCTGCGATGACACTCAAGAGTGGGCCCAAATGTGGACTGAGCTGGTGCAGCAGGGCTGCAACATCTGTGCCACTGTCCAGGAGATGATGGTGTACCCAGCATCAGTCCCAGTCCCTGTTCCAGCCACTGCTCTCCCTTCCATGACTGCCCCCACTCCTTCTGCCATGCTAGCCCCCCTGCCATGCCTGACCTCGCTCTAGCGCACCCCCCCCCCCGGACTATCCCCCTGTTCTCCCTGGACCCTCCCACCACCGAGGTCCCCAGACCTGAGGTGGAACTTCCAGCTGCATCACGTGCCACTGTCAGCCTGTTCTCCCTCCCCATATCCAGATTCTCAAACCCCCCCCCCCCCAAGTTATTTTTATTGAAAACACACACACAATTTTTTTAAAAACCACACAAACTATTGTTTTTATTAAGTGTACAGGGAAGGAAGGGATTGTTGTGGGAAAGGCAGAGCGGGGCAAGGAACAGGTCTCTAGTGGGGAGGCCCTGGGGGGAGTTACTGGGGTCCTTCAGAGAATCTCTCCCTCAGGTCTCCCGGATGTGTGCCCCCACCTGCTGGGTCTGCCCGATGGCAGCTGTGCATAGCTGCTGGAAGGCCTGTCCCTCCCATCCAGCCTCTGCCCCCCCACCCTGGAAGGAGGTCCTCCCCACTGCTCTCCACAATGTTGTGGAGAATACAACAGGCCAAGACCATATGGGGGATGTTGTACTCCCCCGCATTGAGGCAGGTCAGGAGGCACCTGAACTTTGCTTTCAAGTGGCCGAAGGTGCATTTGGCCTGGATGCAGGCCCTGCCCAGGCAGCCATTGAAGGAGGCCCTGCTCGGGTCCAGGTGGCCGGTGTACGGCTTCATCAGCCATGGGATAGGGGGGTAGGCCGTGTCCCCCACAATGCACAGTGGCATCTCCACATCCCTGACCCTGAAGTCACGCTGGGGGAAGAATATGGCAGCCTCCAGCTTTTGGTAGAGGCTGGAGTTTCTAAACACACAAGTGTCGTCTGCCCTCCCCCACCACCCAACAAAAATTTCTGTAAACTGTCCATGGTGATCGACCAGGGCTTGCAGGACCATTTAAAAATAGCACTTGTGGTTAATGTACTGGGCAGTTTGATGTTCTGAGGCCCGGGGGGAGGGGGGCAATGTGGGTTCCATCTGTGGCCCCCCTGCAGTTGGGGAAGCCCAGGGCGGCAAATCTGGTCACAATGGGGTCCAGGTCACCCAGGCGGATGACCCTCACCACTTGCAGAAGGAGACAAACAAACACACAAAACAGAGAATCAAAGGGGGTGCCTGAGCCCTTGGGCGGTCCCTCCGGTTCCTGCCCTCCCACAAATATCCCAGGAGCCACCCCCTATGAAGCCCCTTGCCCCCCCAGGGTTGTGTGAGGGCAGGACTATAGAACCCTCTGGGGCTGGGGCTTCCCTCCCAGCCCCCCCCCCCCGAACCTCCAACCCCCATTTCCTGAGGGTCCCCCTTTCCAGTACTCCCCCGGGACTGGAGCCCAAGAGTGCCTTATCTCCATGAGGAGGGCCCCAATGGAGGACTTTCCCACACCACACTGGTTGCCCACAAACCAGTAACTGGGGTGGTGAGCTTCCAAGTGGCGATGGTGACCAGCTTCTCTAAGGGGATGGCGGGTTGCATCTGCGTGTCCCGTTGATGGAGGGCAGCGGTGAGCCAGGCACACAGCTCCATGAAGGTCCTCTTCCTTATATGGAAGTTATGGAGCTACTGCTGGTCATCCCACTGCTCCATTACCAGCCAGTCCCACCAGTTGGAACTGGTGTCCAGCCTCCAGGGCCTTCTCTCCATCATGGGGTACAGTTGCAAGGGCCTTGCTCCCACAATACAGGCAGAGGGTCTCGATGATGAGCTTGGAGTCGAGCTCCTTCAGGACCATCAAAGCAGCCTGCAGAAACTGTTGCAGAAACTGCATGGCTATGTGGGGCCATTGAGTGCCTAGAGGCAGCTCTGGCTCCATTGCAAGAAGTGTGCTGTGGTGTCCAAAAGCTGAGCAAACAGAGCACACACTGCAAATGCTTTGCTGCCCCTTGGAGAGGTAGGCAATCAAGTAGAAGAAGCTGAGAAATGGCTGTCCGGGGGGTGGTCCCTTTAAGCATGCGTCTCAGCCTCAGGCAACAGCACCTGGCAGCAACTGCTGACCTAATGCTCTACCTGAACTGGATCCGGGTGGCCTTAAATGTGAGATAGTATCCGCACTGATTGGATGCTATCTTTTGAAATACCAAATCGCTATTTCGTTGCTGTTTTTGTGTGTGGGTGCGCTCTTTTGAAATAAGCTTTTCCGGAAGATCCCTTCTGGAAAAGCTTATTCCGAAAGAAGCTTGCAGTCTACACATAGCGTATGTTTCAAGGCATTTGCAACAATGAAGTTGATGATTTTTGTGACACTATCCATTGTGCTCTTGGGAAATCCTCTCTTGTTTGCTGCATAACTGTTCTTGATGCAGAATGCAATGATATGAAAAGAAATCTGGAAACTGGATTTTTCGTCAGCAAAGAAATTAGCCCCTTCTCTTTTCCAACCATGGAAGGAGCACCATCAGTTGTTACCAAAGTAAGCTTCTTCAAATGAATGCATTTTCCTGGTCTTTCAAAAAATGCTATCAGCGCAGAATAAACATCCTCTCCCCTAATTTGACCTGTCAAAGGTAGCAGAGTAAGCATTTCTTCAACATACTTTTTGCCATTAAAAAAATGCACCCAGATTATGAGCTGAGATATGTCTGAATGGTCAGTAGATTTTTCCATTGCCAGACTGAAATAAGCTTCATGGGGTAGCCAAGTTAGTCTGTACAGGATAAACTTAAAAAACAACAAATGGTCTGGTAGCACTTTATAGACTAACAAAACATGTTGATGGTATCTTGAGCTTTCGTGGGCTGTGTCCACAAAAGCTCATGATACCATCTACATGTTTTGGTAGTCTGTGAAGTGCTACCAGACCATTTGTAGTTTTTTAAGTTTGTTCAAACTGAAATACTCAGTGTTTTCAATGTCTTTTAGCAATTTAGAAAACAGATCACCTGAAATGCTTTCAATTTCTCTTACTACAGTTGAATCAGACATTTGCAGTTTTGATATTTAACTATATCCTCGTCTTAAATTCTGCAAAAAGTGATTTGCTGCAGTCGAAGAAGCACTGCTTCATCAGTTCACCTTCGGTAAAAGGTCTTTTTGATTTAGCTATTTGCCAAGCCATTTTGAAGGAGGCTTCTGTAACGGCATCATTGTCTTACATTCCATTCTCAAATTAATCTTTTGAGTATGGAAACCTTCCAGTAAGGAACATATCTTAGTTTTTCTTAAATTGCTGCAAGGTGGATACAAGTCTTTGAACTCAGAGTGAGAAGATTCATGGTGCCTCTGCAGGTTTGTTTTCTTTAATGCAGGGATAGTCTTTTAACAAAGAAGACACATTGATTTTCCATTTATCTCTGCAAAAGCAAATTCCGTCTCTCAAACAGGGTTGAAAATCCTGTGTTCATCCAACAAGCATCTCTTCTTTGTTTACATTTTAATGCTTCTTATTAAAAAGAAAATTGTATACCAATGTTTTGGGTGTTTAGCTTGAAGCTTCAAGTTGTGCATTTCTTGGAGTGATTCTGCTGTAAAAAGAAAAGTTTCCAAGCCAGAGTGCTCCAACCTGCAGCAGGTAGGGAGCTGGGCAAGTCAGGCCGGACATAAGAGGCAAAAAAGGACAGGTGCCTGGGAGCTCCGTCCTGGATTCCCAGCAGGGCTGACGTCCCCATGCGGGAGTCCATCTCTCTGTGTGGGACAGAGGCAGGGCTGCCCGGCCATGGTGCCGGATCCAAATGTGGCCAGTGTGAGCCAGTCAGTAGCTCTCAGGCTCTGGCCACAGGCTAAGCAGCCAGCATTTCCCACAATGCCCTGGGACTTCTGGCACCTGCTCCCTGTGAGCTAGAAACACTGATACCCTGTATCTGTTTGTTCCAGCCAGCCCGTCTGCTTGCATCTTTCAGTACTCACCCCATCTGGGAGATGCCTCGCTGTTGTGGAGCATGTTCCCAGTGGAGGCCATGTTCAAAGGATCCCACCTGCATGCCACATGTTGAGCCCCGTGTAAACCCAAATCACATTGCAGGCCAAAAACAAACGGGCCGCGGGCTGCATGAAGTCTATGGGCTGCGTGTTGAGTAACCCTGGCATAGAGCAACTTACTACCCTGCATAGCTGCAACCTACTCAACCCTCAACCGCAGGTGCCTGCATACCAACATACCTTACGTCCCTTCCATTACTTCAACATACACGTCTCTTCCATGATGAGTTGCTGAGCATCCTCACAAACATCAGTTGAGAACAATTCCTCACTGCTGGGTGCACAGGTTGTCACCAGATTGATCCTCACTTCCTCACCCTCTTCAGTCTCTTCATCAGCTTGTATCTGTGTATCCAGGACAAGTATTTCGGACTCTTCTCTTTTGAGAACTATCCACAGTGTCCTAGGGTTTGGTTGCGGGGTCCCCACCCAGGATTCCATCTAGTTCTTTATAAAACAGGCATGTTTTCAGTGCAGAACCAGACTGGCTGTTTGCCACCTTTGCCTTGTGGTAGGTTTGCTGGAGTTTCTTGATATTGGCTCTGTATTGTAGGGTGTCTTACTAATATCCCTGGTCACACAGAGCTCGAGAAATGCAACTGTACATGTCCCAGTTCTTATGGGTCACTTGCAGCTCTGACTGTACCAAATTTTCACACACACCCAACCTAGTAGATCCAATAGCTTGACATTATTCCAAGCAGGAGAGTGTTTGGATTGATGGCTACCACCCTTGTTTCCTTGAGAAGATGCCATGAGGAACACTACACAATGTGCCACAGACACTGGAAATGGATTTAAATTTCCCAGGGTTTGTAATGAGAGGGGAGCAACTCTTTACCTGTAGATATTACATGGTTGAGAGGCAGCCGTATTCAAGGTAATGTCCAGACTGGCTAAATGGGGCCTTGTGGCATACATGCCAGAGTCCAATAAACTTGAAAAAACCCTATCTAATACACACTGTATCCTTGTTGACAGCACAGAGACAAAAGTCCCTGAAAGTTTTTTGTTGCCAAAAAATGGCCATATGTTGTAACATTTGTTGCACTGTAATGTGGACGCTTAAAGGTTTTTGTCATTAGAAGGCTGCCTTTTGGCAATAAAACATGCCACAATATTTGTAGACCACAAGGCCCTAGTATCAGGAGGGAAAGATATAGAGCTTGTTGAGTTTTTTAACAGTGGCCATATGCCCAGAGATATTAGAAAGCCTGGGCTAAAATTTAGTTTGTTTGGAGGAAGATAGATCCAGAGCAGAGAAGTACAGGGCAAGATTAGCAGATCTTAATGTGGGATCTGACTTCCCTTGGATTGGTGTCTTTCTATTGTAAAACATTTTGGCAGGTTTTGTAGATAAGATTCAGGCTGTGGGTAGGCCTAGGTCATAACATTTGCATGATTATGTTTTAAAACAAAGTTTACATAGGCGTTAATGGCTTTAAGGCAAGAAAGATAAGGACTCTTTTAACAGAATTTTTGGAGTGTTGTAAAAGCCACCTCTCTCCAAGCACCAGCTCCACGGAGCTGCTTGCCCACCATCCTGCGCTGCTGCCTCTTATCAGAGGAAGCAGCATGGGAGGGCCAGGGAGGCTGCCACGGAACACTCTTTCTCTGTGGCAGGTCCAGGCTTGCCACAGATAGAGGCTGCTCCATAGAATGCCAAAGCAGCTTCTGTCTGTGGGGCATTTACCCACCCCTCCCCCACCCCCCACACCCCGCAGACAGGGGCTGCTGCTGTTGTGGAGCATTCTTTGTCTTTGGCAGGTGCAGCTCCTGTACATAGGGAGCTCAGCTCCTCCACAGATAGGGGCTGTGCTGGCATCCCACGAACCGCTGTAGACAGAGACTGCTCCTGCCTGCCACCCTGCGCTACTGCCTCTGATACGGAGGCAATAGAATGGGGTGGCAAGGGACTCCCCAGAAGTGCGGCCAGGAGTGCAATGGCTGCCACCACACCCGCCCCCCACCCCAGAACTATTGAATAGTTGTGTAACCACTAAAATTTGATGCAATTACACAACTATTCAATCAGTTGCTATCTAACAGCCCTAATTTAAATGAATCATTTAAAAAACAAATTGAATTAAGTACCCAAGCAATACTGGGTAAATCTTCTACTTTATAATATTTGAAAGTTGTAACCCTTAAATATACAGAGGAAGAATGATCAATACATGGTTTACAGCACTTCAAAATGAGCCAAGCTGAAGCGGATAACAGTCACTGCTAGTGTTACAAACTTTAGAGAACTTGAACCACAGAATATCAAAAGAGAAAAGTATTTCTAGTGCCAAACAGTAATGAATAGTATATTTCTCTGGAAACATAGGTATACAAATCCCTGCTGTTCGCTTTATTGTTGATTTTAAAAAAATCAGCTCTTGAAGTGGGAACTGGATAGCTCTAGGAATTTACAACTGGACATGGGGCTACAAATGTGAGCTATGTCAGTAGTGTCAGAGTTGTTAGCATCTGACATCTGTTTGACTAGTAATGAGAATGTCAGTAAAGTGCACTGAGGGCCTTTAATAAAAGGCTCTAGAGAAGTATCGAAATTTATCATAGCTAGATCTTTCCTATCTCTAACTTCGATGAATCTCCTTTTTGCGTCATTTTCTTTATAGAGTAAAGGTGTGACAACCTGCAGTTAAGTAGCAAAGTATGCTTTTTTTACACTGTTTTCATTTATCTTTTTGTATTTTACAGAATGTGCATGTGCTACCACAAACAGTGCTCTACATAGCAGATGCAGAGACTTTCAGTGGACATGAAGAATGTCATGGACAAAAGAGAGGTAAGTATAAATCCTACTTCAAGAAAATCTTATAGACGATTGTAATGAAGTGGGTTTGCATTAAGAGATGGGATTCATGTAGGCTATTCTATATATAGGACCCTGCTAAAATCACAGCTGTGAAAAACATGACAGATTGCAAAATCCGGTCTCCCCCATGAGCTCTAGCATTGTACTGGGCTGCAGCTGCTAATCCCAGCTGGACTGGGGAGGGATGGGATTTCTTCTTGTTCATCACAGGCTGCTCCTAGGACTGGGGCAGACCTACTTCTGGGAACTTCCCATGGCTGCAGGAAGCTTCATGGATGTTGGCTGGGAGCCCAGCTCTGAAGGCAGCACCGCCACTAGCAGCAATGCAAAAGTAAGGGTAGCAATATCAAGTAGGTCCCACATCCAGCATGAGAGGCTGCTTTGCAGCCTCTCTCTGCCCCCTCACACGCAGCAGGGGCAGGCAGCACCGTGGGAACAGTTCTAGAGGGAACCGGCTTTTAAGCTGGCTCCCCCCCAGCACCGACTCCTGCTTTCCTTCCTCCCCCATGCTGCCTCTGATACAGAGATAGCAAGGGGACGAATGCGAGTAGTAGAATAGTCAGCTTGACTAACCAATAAGCCTAGGCTTATCTGTTAGTCAACTATTTGCTCACGTCCGTAATCCCAACTACAGTAGCCTTTACAGTACGCTGCCACAATCCCCTTTTGGGTCAGGATCCCCACAGTTACAACACTGAAATTTCAGATTTAAATACCTGAAATGGTGAAATTTAAGATTTTAAATAATATTATGATTATGGAATTTACCAAAATGAACCTTCAGGGCCCTACCAAATTATCTATTCTAAATAGGTTCATATAATTATTATATAACATGTGCACTACAACCTCATTCTACTGAAGATATTTAATTCTTCATACTCTGTATAGTATAGCTCTGTAATGTGCATTATCTGTATGTAATATGTCATGTGCTGACTGAAGTGTGTAGTGGGGCAGAGTGGCTGCCCACTGACCCCAAGAGGGTGGAGCCCCTCCCTGAGCCCTGGTGGACAGCACCTGACCCCAGCAACCCACCTGACCAGAAGCAAGGAGGTCGGGCTAGTGATATAAAAGGCCTGCCGGAGAGACCAGTCAGAGGCAAACAGCCAGAGGAACCAGAAGCCTCCCATGCACATCCAAGTGAGGAGCTGGGCCTGGGAGAAGCTGATACTGGCCTGGGCTATTGGGGCCCCAGCTGGACAATGGACTGGAAGGACTGCTTACCTAGATGGGGGTTCCAGAGGACCTGCACAGGACACAGATACTGCCCAGGGGTAGCTGACCACCGTTTGGCTGAGCCAGAACCGGGTCAGTGTGTTGCAGTTGGGATTCCCGCTGACCCAGCAGCAGACTGCCCTGCTGCTGTTAGGGTCTTGGGCTGGGACGCAGTGAAGTGGGTGGGCCTGGGTCCCCCTGCCAATCCATTCTCGGGTGGCAGTCTCCTCCCTTGACTGTTCCTGAACAGCAGCCTGAACCTGCCGAACCCCCTCCTGAGCAAGGAGACACAACTGGGTTGGTTGCGACCAAGACTTGAGAACTGTTTCTGAACTGTTTGTTTGCCACCCCGCCTTGAATAAGGACTTGGGCTCTGAACTGTTATTTGTTTGCAGACCCGCCCTGAACCAGGGCCTGGGGTCTGAACTATTTATTTGCCTACTGCCCCGCCGTGAATCAGGATCAGGCCTGAGAACTGTTTGCCACTGACCGTTATCTGAGACAGTGGACTGCCCCAGAGCTGAAAAGCCACAGCTAATTCCCCAAAGAGACTAAGCAGATGTAGTGGAGCTGAGCCAAGGGAGGGGGGAATCCCCTCCCTGAGCCCCACTGGACTACATATGGTGGAGAATGTGGGCAGGACCCGACCCCTGACAAAAAGGGGTTTAGTTGCTACCAGTTAAGGAGGAAAAAAAAGAGAGAGAGAGAGAAATGGATCTCGAAAAAATTTTTAAGTACTGGTCTGGGAGCCAACAGCAACAACACCCGCAATTGATATAGCAATTGGGCGCACAGCATAAGCAGTAGCAGCAATTCATGCAGGGGATGGTCACCCAGCAGCAGCAGTTCCTCCGAAGTCTGGCCACCCAATAACAAGAACTCCAGCTACAAGGTTTCCAGCAGCTGGCCTCCCTCACATACCAACCTGACTGATAGCCGCCTGCAGCAGAGGGAGACACTCCGATATCTGCTGCACCAGTACGACTCTCCAAGATGGGGCCTGATGATGACCTCAAAGCCTTTCTGGAGACATTTGAGCGGGTGGCTGTGTTGGCGGGTTGGCCGTGGGAGCAGTGGGCTGCTCTCCTGGCTCCTATCTATCTGGGTCTGCCCAGATGGCCTATCGAGGACTACTTATTTAAGTGGCACAACATTATAGATATGTGAAGGCTGCAATCCTGGACACCCTGGATATCACTCCAGAGACTTTCCGGCACCGGCTCCAGAGTATAACTTATCCAACTGGGACCCGACCCTGAGTGATAGATCAGGAAACTAAGAGTCTCGCTCGGCGGTGACTGTGCCCAGAATGAAATTCAGCTGAAACAATTGTTGAACAGATTGCCCTGGAGCAATTCATTGAGGTCCTCCCATTGTGGGGCTGGGCGCGGGTCCTTCGGCACTATCCAGCGACACTCCATGCTGCCATCGCCCTCATGGAGGACTACCTGGCAGCAGATGGATCCGTTGGGATAGGGCCCATGCCCCACTTTCCCCAGTCAGGCCAGCAGTCTCTGCACCCCTCCAGAGGCCCCAAGGGAAGCCTGACCCTTGTTCTGGCGCTCAGGAGCCCCAGGTCCCAGCTCAAGAGAGGGGTCAGCTGACCAGCCCCCGGAAACAGGAAGCTAGGGAGACGCCCCGACTCGGAAACGGGATGGACTGCGTAACTGACCTCCAGATGCCCCTACCTGACCAGCCCGTTTGAAACTTGGACCCTGCTTTTCCTGTGGCCACTTGGGATACCTGAAGCGAGATTGTCCAGATATGGACTGCAACTTTGGATGGGTGTGCACTGTGGAATCTCAGGCCCACTGTGGAATCTCAGGCGCTCAAGCTGACAGTGCCTGTGAAAGTGGAGCCACGGGAAGTAGTTGCCCTTTTAGACTCCGGCTGTGGACAAATCCTTGTCCACAAGGACATTATCCCTCACCCAGTAGTGACCTATGGGAAGCTCCAGCTCCAGTGCATTTATGGGGGTGTCAAGGGATACCCCCAAGCCTGAGTGGCCCTGACCATAAACTATTTATCAGAGGAAGTGGGGGTGGGCCCCACTGTAGACTACCCAGTCATCCTTGGTCAAGACTTGCCGGTGTTTTTAGACCTCCTCCGTGGATCCAGTCTCAGGGCCCCCGTCACAGAGGATGCCCTTGCGGAAAGTCTGGCGATAGCAGTAGGCCATCTGCAGTCCAGGGTGGGGGCTCGCCACAGAAGGGGAAGAAGAAAGGGGGGGAACGGAAGGACCTGAGGGGTCGAACCAAACTGGTTTTTACCAGGAGTGGAAGATGGGAGGGATAAGTAAAGAAAGTTACCTTATTGAGGTTAGAGCATGTAGGGACAAAGTGAGAGAGGCTAAAAGGCAGGTAGAGTTGGACCTTGCAAAGGGAATTAAAACCAATAGTAAAAGGTTTTATAGCCATATAAATAGGAAAAAAACAAAAAAAGAAGAAGTAGGACCGCTAATTACTAAGGATGGAGTGGAGGTTAAGGATAATTTAGGAATGGCCCAATATCTAAACAAATACTTTGCTTCAGTCTTTAATGAGGCTAGTGAAGAGCTTAGGGATAATGGTAACATAACAAATGGGACTAAGGATATAGAGGTAGATATTACCATATCTGAGGTAAAAGCCAAACTTGAACAGCTTAATGGGAGTAAATCGGGGGGCCCAGATAATCTTCATCCAAGAATATTAAAGGAACTGGCACATGAAATTGCAGGTCCATTAGCAAAAATTTTTAATAAATCTCTAAACTTAGGGGTTGTACCATTTGATTGGAGAATTGCTAATATAGTTCCTATTTTTAAGAGAGGAAAAAAAAGTGACCCGGGTAACTATAGGCCTGTTAGTTTGACATCTGTAGCATGTAAGATCTTGGAAAAAATTTTGAAGGAGAAAGTAGTTAGAGACATTGAGGTTAATGGCAATTGGGATAAGTTGCAACATGGTTTTACAAAAGGTAGATCGTGCCAAACCAATTTGATCTCTTTTTTTGAGAAAGTAACAGATTTTTTAGATAAAGGAAATGCAGTGGATTTAATTTACCTCGATTTTAGTAAGGCATTTGATACAGTACCACATGGGGAATTATTGGTTAAATTGGAAAAAATAGGGATTAATATGAAAGTTGAGAGGTGGATAAGCAACTGGTTAAAGGGGAGACTACAGCGGGTCATATTGAAAGGGGAACTGTCAGGTTGGAGGAAGGTTACTAGCGGAGTTCCTCAGGGATCAGTTTTGGGGCCAATTTTATTTAATCTTTTTATTGCTGACCTTGGCACCAAAAGTGGAAGTGTCCTGATAAAATTTGCAGATGACACAAAGTTGGGAGGTATTGCTAATTCAGAAAAGGATCGGGATATCATACAGAAAGATTTGGATGACCTTGTAAATTGGAGTGATAGCAATAGGATGAAATTTAACAGTGAGAAGTGTAAGGTTATGCATTTAGGCATTAATAACAAGAATTTTAGTTATGAGCTGGGGACACATCAGTTGGAAGTAACGGAGGAGGAGAAGGACCTCGGAGTCCTGGTTGATTATAGGATGACTATGAGCCGCCACTGTGACATGGCTGTGAAAAAGGCTAATATGGTCTTGGGATGTATTAGGCGAGGTATTTCCAGTAGGGATAAGGAGGTGTTAGTGCCATTATACAAGGCATTGGTGAGACCTCATTTGGAATACTGTGTGCAGTTCTGGTCTCCCATGTTTAAGAAGGATGAATTCAAATTAGAACAGGTACAAAGAAGGGCCACTAGGATGATTCGAGGAATGGAGAACCTGTCTTATGAAAGGAGACTCAGGGAGCTTGGCTTGTTTACCTTAACCAAAAGAAGGCTGAGGGGGGATATGATTGCACTCTTTAAATATATTAGAGGGATAAATACTAGGGAGGGAGAGGAATTATTTAAGTTTAATACTAATGTGGACACAAGAACAAATGGATATAAGCTGGCTAGTAGGAAGTTTAGACTTGAGATTAGACGAAGGTTTCTAACCATTAGAGGAGTGAGGTTCTGGAATGGCCTTCCAAGGGAAGTAGTGGGGGCAAAAGATCTACCTGGCTTCAAAATTAAACTAGATGGGTTTATGAAGGGGATGGTTTGACAAGACAACATGGTCTTGGTAACTAATTGACTAGTTATTATCAGTGGTAAATAGGTCAATGGAGGGATGATAGGGGTTACTATAAAGAACTTTCTGGGTGTCTGGCTGGGGAGTCTTGCCCACATGCTCAGGGTTTAGCTGATCGCCATATTTGGGGTCGGGAAGGAATTTTCCTCCAGGGTAGATTGGCAGAGGCCCTGGAGGTTTTTCGCCTTCCTCTGTAGCATGGGGTACAGATCACAGCTGGAGGATTCTCAGCATCTTGGGGTCTTCAAACTATTTGAGGGCTTCAATATCTGAGATATAGGGGTGAGGATTATTCTAGGAGTGGGTGGGTGAGATTATGCGGCCTGCATTGTGCGGGGGGTCAGACTAGATGATCATAATGGTCCCTTCTGACCTTAAAGTCTATGAGTCTATGAGTCTATGGTTGCTCCTCTGGAGAAGACTTGGTGACCACCCGCCTGGTGGACTTCTCCCAAGATCAGCGAGAAGATCCGTCTTTGTGGTTTGTCTACGGGGCTGTCACTGACCCACAGGCAGCCAAGCAGTGGCCGCATTTCAAGATGGTATTTGACTGTCTGTATCGAGTGGACTGGGACGCACAGACACAAAAAGTCCGGTCCCAGTTAGTAGTCCCTCACTGCCACCGGATAGCCATTCTGAGACTCGCGCATGACATCCCTGCCTCTGGACACCTGGGCCAACACAAGACCCTGTCATGGGTCCTGTCACTGTTTTTCTGTCCAGGTGTTTACCTTTACCAAGAAGTAAAGGACTACTGTCAGTCATGTCCTGCATGCCAGTTAGCTGCTAACCAAGGGCTTCTGCAAGCCCCCTGGTACTCATGCCAGTGGTTGGTACTCCATTTGAATGCATTGCTTTGGACCTGGTAGGCCCACTGCAGAGGAGCAAAGCTGGGTTCAAATGCATCTTGGTTCTGATAGACTATGCAACCTGCTTCCTAGAGGCTATCCCTCTGCAGAATACCATGGCCTGTACCATTGTCTCTGAATTAGTGAAAGTCTTCACTAGGATGGGCCTTCCCTGGGAGTTGCTCATGGACCAAGAAACTAATTTTACCTCCCGATTACTTCGGCAGGTCTGTGCACTCCTGGGCATTCGCAAGCTCCAAACTTCGTTGTACCACCCTCAGACTGATGGCTTAGTGGAGCATGTTAATCGAAGTCTACAGGGGATGTTGAGGAAGTTTTCCCCATCTGAACTACAGCAGTGGGACCAATTACATACCCTCTTGTTGTTAGCCATCCGGGAGGTGCCCCAGTTGTCAACCCAGTTCTCCCCACTTGAGCTCCTCTATGGTCACCAGCCTTGTGAGATGTTGGACTTAATGATGGAGACTGGGAAAGCACCCCGTCAGCATCCCAGGGGCTTCTCCAGTATGTTTTACAATTACAGGAGCGTCTTGCCAGGGCAGGGACTTTAGCTCGAGAGAACCCCCAGGCTGCTCAAACAACCCATGAGCAATATTATAACCAGGGATCCTAAGAGAAGACATTTGAGCCAGGAGACCGAGTACTCATTCTCCTCCCGTCAGAGGAAGCTTAACTCCTCGCTCAATGGCAGGGTCCCTATGAGATCACACACCGAGCGGATCCAGTGACGTATGAAGTACACCAGCCAGACCAGAAAAAAAAGTGAATTTGCCATGTGAACTTCCTAAAGCCATAGAGAGAGCACAAGTGGAAGCCATAGAGAGAGCACAAGTGGCTAATGATCACTCCATCCCCACCGGAACCCACTCTAGGGCCCCAGGTGCCTAACCCAGAGGGGGAAGAAAAACCTCAGTTGGGAGATACACTGACCAAGATTCAGCAAAAGCAAAGCGCGTCGGCCTTTTGGAAGACCTTTACCATGCTTCCTGGACAAACCACGTTGGTGTCACATACAATTCAGACAACCCCAGGCCAGGTAGTCCGAGAGATTAACTGCCTCTGCCCCGACAGATGAGGGGAGTGGTAGAAGAAGAGGTCCAAGTGATGTTAAAACTCAGGAGTTATCGAACGATCAAAAAGTGAGTGGTGAAGTCCTATAGTGCTTGTGCCGAAACCAGACGGGAGCATGTGAGTCTGCATCGATTTCAGGAAGATAAGTGCCATATCCAAGTTCGATGCCTACCTGATGCCCCAAACCGAAGAACTCCTGGACCTCCTGAGAACAGCTAACTACATTACAACCCTCGATTTGACAAAGGGGTATTGGCAAATCCCGTTAGATCCGAATTCCCAGGAGAAGACTGCATTCACCATCCCAGCCAGACTATTCCATTTTGTCCGGATGCCCTTTGGCCTTCATGATGCTCCTGTGACATTCCAGCGCATGATGGACTGCCTACTGAGACCCCATGTGGATTACGACAACACCTACCTAGATGATACTGTCATTTATAGCCAGCACTGGGAAGAACACCTCCTCTAAATGGCAGCCATTGTTCGGACTCTTCGAGACGCAGGGCTCACTACCAATACAAAGTGCCGGGTCGGCTGGCAAGAGACCATCTACCTCAGATACTGGCAGGGACGTGGCCTTGTGTGCCCCCTTATAGAGAAAGTCCACACCATACAAAGCTCTCTCGCACCCACGACAAAGTGAAAGGTGCATCAGTTCCTGGGCCTGGCTGTATATTATCAACGCTTTGTTCCCCAGTTTGCGGCCATCGCCTCCCCACCTCCCAACCCCACTGCCCTCTTAACCAAAGACAGCCCACAACGCATATGCCGGTCACCGGAGTGTGAAGTGGCGTTCCAGGCTCTCAAAGATTGCCTGTGACAAGAACCTGTGCTGTTTAGCCCTAACTTCAACCACCCCTTTGTGGTACAAATGCCTCAGAAGTGGGGCTAGGAGCCATGCTGTCCTACAACATAGATGGAGAGGAACATCCAATCCTCTGTATCAGTAGGAAGCTATTTTCTAGAGAAAGTAACTACTCAGTTATTGAAAAGGAGGTCCTGGCCCTTAAATGGGCAATTGAGACTTTGAGGTACTACCTTTTAGGCAGCCCTTTTGTATTGGTAACAGACCGTGCACCACTTAATTGGTGGCATACCATGAGGGATACTAACGCCTAATAAAGAGGTGGTACCTCACTTTACAACAATATGCATTTACTATTCAACACCGCCCCGAGGAAGAGAATGCCAATGCGTGGACTGTTTGTCATGCATAGAGGAGGGTCAAGAGTCCAGCCCTGATAACTGGGAGCTGGAGTTGAGATGGAGGGTGTGGAGTGGGGCGGAGTGGCCCCCGATTGGGAGGAGCCCCTCCCTGAGCCCTTGTGGGCAGCACCTGACCCCAGCAACCCACCTGACCAGAAGCAAGGAGGCAGGGCTAGGGATATAAAAGGCCAGTCAGTAACCAGAGGAGCCAGAAGCCTCCCCCATACACCCAAGTGAGGAGTTGGGCTTGGGAGAAGCTGAGGACTGGCCTGGGCTGCCAGGGCCCCAGCTGGATGATGGACTGGAAGGACTGCTTATGTGGCTGGGAGTTCCAGAGCACCAAATCCCAGAGGACCTGCACAGGACACAGGTTCCACCTGAGGTGGAGAATGGAAAAAGCCCGGGGTAGCCGACCACCGTTTGGCTGAGCCAGAACGACGTCAGTGTGTTGCAATCTGGATCTCTCTGAACCAGTAGCAGACTGCTCTGCTGCTATTAGGGCTCTGGGCTGGGACGTAGTGAAGTGAGTGGGCCTGGGTCCCCCATGCCACCCCACTCTTGGGTGGCAGTCTCTCCCCTCAGCTGTTCCTGAACAGCAGCCTGAACCTGCCAGACCCCTACCTGAGCAAGGGGACCCAACTGGATTTGTTGTGACCAGGACTTAAGAACTGTTTCTGAACTGTTTATTTATTTGCCGCCCCACCCTGAACCAGGGCCTGGGCCCTGAATTGTTTATTTGCCTACTGCCCCGCCCTGAATCAGGGTTGGGCCTGAGAACTGTTTGCCACTGACAGCTGTCTGAGACTGTGGACTGCCCCAGAGCTGAAAAGCCACAGCTAATTCCCCAAAAAGACTAAGCAGGGAGTAGTGGGGTGGAGTGACTGTTCCAGAGGGGAGGAGCCCCTCCCTGAGCCCCACTGGGCTAAAAGGTGGCTAATGAGCTGCATTGTTTCATAGCATGGGTTAGATGGTAAGGCATTATTTAAGCCACATGCAAAGTCAGTTCTATTGCTGCTTAGACTAGAGGTTTTTGAGTACAGACAGAGGCTCTGTGTAATCTGTGGCCAATCATGTTAACCTTTCTGTGCCTTAGTTTTTTTCCTCCTCTTTTGTTACAGCAAGGAAAAGAAATAGTAAAGAAACAGCAGTTGCACTAGAAAAGCTGTTGCCAAAACGATGCCAAGTTCTGGGAATGGTCGCTCCTGGAATTGTAGGTAAGAGGAGCAATGTATGGTCATGTAACAACCTGATTTCAAGATGACTCAGACTCCCAGTGTGTGTCTAAACTATACCCCTCTGCCGACAGAGGGATGTAGATTAGGCACTTCGAAAGTGCAAATGAGCCTGCGATTTAAATATCCCGGGCTTCATTTTCATACTCACGTTCGACTGCTGTGCCGATCAAACACCCTTTCAAAAGTGAAAGTAAAGTCTAGCCATGGCTCTGCCGACAGCGGGGAGCTTTTTTGGCAGATTTTGTACTTTACTTTCATTTTCAAACGGGCGTTTGATCAGCACAGCAGCCAAACGTGAGTATGCAAATGAAGCCAGGGATATTTAAATCCCGGGCTCATTTGCACTTTCGAAGTGCCTAATCTACATCCCTCTGTCGGCAGAGGGATGCAGTCTGGAGGTAGCCCCAGATGCTCTCAAATGAGGCATAGACCTACTGTCTCATTGTCTACTAGTTCCAAATTGAGCAAGGTATACCACAGTTTAAAGAATTCATGACAGTGCTGTTGAATTACATGGGGTGATTTGAATTTTATTCACTCACATTTTTCAGTCTCCATAGAAAAGATTGACTTTGGGAAAAACTGGAGGCGCTAAAGCAGAGGTGGGCAATAATTTTTAATGGGGGGCACTCCAAATTTTTGGTAAGTGGTCAAGGGCCATACTTTTCTTTGGATGGGGTGCAGGGGCTGGGTGCAGAAGGAAGCTTGGGGTAGTGTAGAAGAGAGGAGAATATTGGGATCTGAGAGGGAGTGAAGGAGGGGGTTGTGAAATGGGGCAGGGGATTGTGGTGCAGGGTCTGGGAGGGATATGGGTGCAGAAGAGCATTCTGGCCTTGGGGAGGAGGTACAGAGTTTCAGAGGGAGTTGTGACCTATGGTGGGGTGTGTGCAGAGGGTTTGGCTGGTGACCTGGGGCAAGAGGCAGTGGTGACCTGGGTCAGGAAGTTGGGGTGCAAGAGGAGATGGGGGGGCAGGTTTTAACTAGGGGCACTTACCTAGGCGGCTCCCGGGCAGCAGCCCAGTGGGACCCTCAGGTAGGCTCCCTGCCTACCAGCAGCTCCAGATGGCGCAAAGTGGCTGGCAGCTTCATGTAAGACTCTACACCATGCCGTGCAGGGGGAGGCTTCAGCACGCTGCCCCCAACCCCAGCACAATGTCTCAGCTGCCATTGAACAGTTTTGGACTATTAAGAGTTGAGAGATTGTGCTGTGGCAGGGACAGAGTATGAAGCTTTCCCCCTCTCCAGCGGGCAGCACAAAGAGCCACACTGAGCAGCGTGGATCTACTCTGTGGTCCCAGCAGATCAGGCTGGATTAAAAAGTTTGGTGGACCAGATCTGGCCCACGGGCCATTTCTTGCCAAAGGCTTCAGTATCAATTGATGGCCAGTGTGGAATTTCTTCTGGAGAAAGCTGCTGAGCAGTCAAATATAAAGGTCGATGATATAACAGACTTCACTGACTCGAACATGATGTCTAGACTTTCAGACACAAACTTTGGAAAGCACTGTAATATCTATCAGAGTTGTGATAACACATCCAATTTTTATGGTGTTTTTATTGTTTTAAGATCCAAATGGTACTTTTTATCCAAGCTAGAGCCATGTCTACAGTACAAGATAAGGTCGAATTTATTAAGGTTGACTTTCAGTACCCAATTTTATAAAGTCAAAGGTGCGTGTTCCCACTGTGTGCAAGAATTTGACATAATTTGAAATAATGCCCCCCTAGTATTAGGGATGTTAGATACTGTGTAACTGAATAATTATGTAACTGCACCAAATATTATCAGTTACATGATTATTTTATAGTCCCTGTGGGTGGAGCCAGTGCACTCCCAGCCCCACTCCTGGAGAGCCCCCTGCCACCTGTGCGTGAGCCGATACAGCAGTGTGAGGTTGGGGGTCACACACCTCTGCGGGATCCAGCACTCATGGAGAGCCAACTTAAAAGCCAGCTCCCCGTGCACAGGCTCTTGCCTCCCTCTCCCCCCCCACTCCTTCTGATAAGGGCTGTGTGTTGCGTGTAGTCAACAAGATAAACCAGTAAACCCAGGCTTATCGGTTAATAATGTACTCAACTAAGGTTGACATCCCTACCCAGAATAGTTGACTTGGAGAGCAATGCACTTGGGTAGCTGTCCCACACTTTCTGTTCCCCTTTGCATTCTGGGTTATGCTCCCCGGGCACACTGGGACCAAAACTGCAGCAGGTGGTTCTGGGTATGTGTCATCAGAGGCTTATAGTGCATTAGTTTCCTCCCTCCCCACTGCAATGACAAACAGTCCATTTGCACCCTTTTTTCTCTTGCTCATTGCATGAGCATGGACCTCATTGTGCATCTTGTTCATCATAAAGCTTTATGATCCTGACTTTGATCTTGGTGTGCCTAATGCTGGATTATATCCAGAGCATATTCAGAGTCTGCCAGAACAAGGAAGACTCTCAGGAGACCATGAACATTCTGTTCTTTGAAACATTTGACTTAAGCGAGCTGCAAATGCTACCACTATTCGATCCTCTGGACACAATTAATTCTGGTGCTGAGAGAGAAGCACAGACTGGTGGGACTGTATTGTTATGCAGGTATGGGACAATCAGCAGTGGCTGCAAAACTTTGCATTAACAAGGCCATTTTCATGTTATAATGGGAGAGGTCTAGGTTGGCTATTAGGAAAAACTATTTCACTAGGAGGGGTGGTGAAGCACTGGCATGGGTTACCTAGGGAGGTGATGGAATCTCCATCCCTAGAGATTTTTAAGTCTTGGCTTGACAAAGCCCTGGCTGGGATGATTTAGTTGGGATTGGTCCTGCTTTGGGCAGGGGTCTGGACTTGATGACCTCCTGAGGTCTCTTCCAGCTCTATGATTCTATGGAACTTTGCAAAATTGCTTTCCCTCACCCTGAAGCTCAAGAATACCAGAAATAGACTCGCTCTGACAGTGAAGAAGCAAGTGACAATAACCCCATATAAGCTTGCAACACCAGAGAGCTACTGGTCAGTTGGAAATCAGTTTGGAGTGGGGCAATCAATACGTTTCTGCTACAGAGGATAGTGACTCTGGGACATGTGGAGGATATAGTGGAGGGCTTTGCCAAGCTGGGGTTCCCTAACTATGGTGGGGCAATAGATGGAACACACATCCCTGTCTTTGCACCCAACCACCTTGCAAAGGAGTACATAAACTGTGAAAGATACTACTTCTTCGAGAGATATCCCTGTGGATGCTCCACATTAGGGTTGGTGCACCGCTGCCGAGCCTCAGGGCAGAGATTTCATAGTGGTGTCCTTGGGGCCACACAGGTGCACACCAGCAGCCACATACTGTTAGGCTGCAGGCATCGTGCATGCACGAGGCCCCCCCCCCCCCGTTCTTTCTCTATTGCCTTCGGCTACAGATGGACTCAGCAGTACTCCCTAGCTTCTTTGTGTCTACGTGATTATACTTTTTAAAACCAGTTAAATTCATTATAATAGTTAATTAATTATTTTGTTAGTTTTAAAAAAAAGAGAAGAAAGGAAAGAAAGAAATCTTAATTAGTATAAGGGGCTTTCTTCTTTTCTCCCAGTTAATCCCTCCCTGCAGTCTCTGACTGCTTACACATCCGTGCCTGGATCACCTGGCTTTAAACGCTGCACCTCATGTAAAGAGCATATTCTGCTTTCAGAGGGTCACTCACAATGCGTCCGCTGTCCTGGAGAGCAGCATATCTCTCAGAAATGCCCTCATTGTGCAAAGCTAACATCGCAGGCGTAGAAAGACACACCTCCGACTCAAATTATTTTTATTAGAAAACTTGCTTAGACCAGCCTCTGATCTGGGCCCAACAGCCTTACGAATTCAAGCAGCAGGGATCCAAAAAGCTCCACCAAAAAGCAAGTCTTTTCAGCACTTCAAGGGGCTACGGCACTGAAACGGCCATCCCCCTCACAGCTGGTGCCAAGAGCAGTGGCGGCACCACATCTCAGTACCTATGATGCCGCTGGGGTCGCTGGAGCCCTCAGCGGAAACAAACAGCGCGTATGCACTAAATCGCACTCTGAGGCGACAGGCTTCAAGTTGCCTACCTCACTGGCTGCAGCACCATCTGGCAATGATACGATCTTGCTGACGCAGCATGAGAGTGCAGCGCCGACTATGTTCACCGGCGCCTCAGCTTCCACCGCAGAGGCGCCCAATGCACCCGGTGCGCCTCCATGCCCCCCACCATGGCACCAGCAACACTGGTTGGGCACTGCACTTAGCACAGAGACTTAGTCTCATCCACTTCTAACTCACCATTTTTACAACCTGAGTGCTCTCCCACTATGTTAACATCACAGAGATCACTCTCTCAGGAAAAATTTTCATACACATCTGCCGATGACTTCTCTAAAGGGTTTTCACCAGAGGAGTCTCCTTACACAGCTCAGAATATTTACTCTCCCAGATTTGGGAAGATGCCTCCATATTATGGCTGTCCACCTGAGCCTTACCCATATTGACAATACTGGGACAAATGGCAATATTACCGGAAACACCAGGAGAGCCAGAAGTGACACAGAGTGCAATACTCCCCCTCCAAAAAAATACAGGATGGGGAACCACTCTCACAGGAGGCTGTGGCTCCTTCTGACCCAAAGGACCCCCCCCCCCCCCCGGTGGAGGGAGGGTCTCTGGCCCCAGCTTCAATGACTTCAGATGACACTGCACATTTCAAAGACCTTTTTAAACGTGTAGCTGCGGAATTAAACATTTCTCTCCAGGAGGTTGTGGAAAATCAACACGACTTAACAGATATACTGCATTCAGTAACACCATCAAATACAGTATTGCAAATTAATCCAGCAATAATGGAACCAGCAAGGACGTTGTGGCAAACTCCGGCGTCAATCTCGTCTATGGCTAAGAGAACTGATAAAAAATATGATGTCCCACCCAAGGGTTCAGAATTCCTTTTTTTCTCACCCACCACCTAATTCTTTCATGGTAGAGTCTGCACAACAAAAATACAAGCAGCAACAATATTGGTCTACTCCGTGGTAGCAAAAGGCTCGACGCATTCAGGCGCAAAATATATATGTCTTCTACTTCACAATTTCACATTTCGAATTACACAGCTTTATTGAGCAAATACGATTGCAGAAATTACACCAAACTGAATGACTCACCAAACAATACATGGCATTGATTTCTGAAGGTCACACAATTTCAAGACCAGCATTACAGGCTGCCTTAGATGCTGCGGACACTGCCACACATTCCACAGAAACATCGGTAGTAATGAGAGGGGCATCGTGGTTTAGCTCCACTCCATTACCCAGGGAGATTTAATCTACATAGAAGATCTGCCCTTGGACGGCCAGAAGCTGTTTCAAAATTCTCCACTCCATGAAGGACTCCAGAGTAATGCTGCAATCTCTGGGAATCTACAACCAAGCACCTAGAAAAAGGCAATATAGTTCTTCTTCGAGGAGTGTCCCTGTAGATGCTCCACCTCAATTGTTTTGGTGCCTCAGCACGCCTGGCCGGAACGTTTTTGGTAGTAGTGACTTTGACAGCTAGCTTTCACATGTGCAGAAGCGCTACAGCGCTAGGTGGCTAATGCGTATGCGCGAGATGCGATCCATTCAGTTCCTTCTTTGCCGCCGCCGGCGTCAGTCAGAACCTGCAGTGTGCTCTGCAGTTCTCCTCAGAGAGACAACTAGCCTTATTTTTTCTTTATTTTCTTTATCTTATCTTTTCATATTTAGTTTTTCTTTACTACTACAGCGTGAATCATCATATCATCTGATGTCTCCCTCAGGAAGACAAGCGCAAACTCCACGCCCCTTAGAGCCCTCCTATATTCTGAGGAGATTTTTCTTTTTCCTCAGCTTTTTCCTCAGCCTTCTCTCACACAGCTGACAAATACCGCTTTTCATATATTTAAAAAATATATTTTTTTTGCGCAGCGTCTCCCAAGCAGGACCGCTGTTGTTTCGAACAGGGGGCTTATCTACTGCCATGAACCCTGTCACCAGGCAGTGATTTTTATAATCATACCGTATTTTTACTTTGTTTTTACTTTGTTTTTCACTGTCATCAGTGAAAATTGACACATTGGATCAGCCGAGTGCAAGGGTTTTTCAGTCTTGATTGGACCCCCCTCGAACGCTCTCACAGACCAGCATCTGACCCTGGTCACCAGTGGCAATGTCTGATAAGGCAGTACCACCTGCCACAGCTGCTAGCTCTACTCCTTCTAAACATAAGAGAGCACACGCAGCAGCAAACAGGGAATTCTCATCCCCTGTGGTGGCTCCGGACAAGCGCTTACCGGGGCAGCATTCTCCTACCACGCCCTGAGGATCTAAGGACCTGGCCAAGGTGCCCAAGCATTCTGACAAACTCAAGCCTGGCACATCAGAACAGCACAAAGCTGCAACCGTGCCATCAATCCCACCTGCATGTTGCAGTACTGGGCATAAGGACACGCAGGCATTAGAGCACCATTACCTCTCCCAGCACCTGCGCCTTCCCCTCTCAGGGCGAAGCCAAAACATATGCACACACAAGGTTCTCTACCACCTGTGTCACCATTTTGCCCTTATACATCGACTGACAACTCTATGGTTTCCTCAGTGGCCCAGACACTTTTATTAGGCACTGATTCCTACCCCCATTCAGAGGGGCTTTCCATATCTCTGTCAGACAAAGCTATACCTTCATTCTATGGTGAGGAGGATCAGGCTTCCATAATGACTGTAACCCCTCCCAGACATTCCACGCTCACGCGAAAACTCCCTCGCTCTTAGCCAACCTTAGCACACTGGCAACCTACACAGTGGCTACCACCGCCTATGCCAATGCATCCCACGTGGCCCTACTGGGACCCCTGAGCATCTTACAGGGCTCAGCAGCAACAACATCAACATGCTGCTCAGCTCCACTCAAGACCTGCATCCACTGTGTCCCTTAATACCTCAAGGGACCGGAATGATTTTGATCAATCAATAAGTGGTGAGTCCACTACCTCCTCTCACCCACTCACACACGTGCCTCCCCCCTCTCCAGGAGGTACACTCATGCCTACACAATCCCCATCTGGGAACGACTTCAAGGCCTTTCAAGACTTTTTCAAAAGGGTAGCTGAACACCTGGAGATCTCTTTAACGACCGCGCCAGAGACCCAACACAAACTTACCAGCATCCTCCATACCTCTCCATCCACAAGGCTTGCGCTCCCCATGGATCCCACCCTTATGGACTCAGCCAAACAACTTTGGCAAACACCTGCCACCATTCAACCTGTAGGCAAGAAGGTGGACAGGAAATACTATGTAACTCCTCAAGGGGCTGAGTTGCTAGTCTCACAGCCTGACCCTAATTGCATAGTGATTGAGGCAGAGAACCAGAGGAGCAAGCAAAACATTGCGAAATCCACTCCCCCAGACAAGGAATGGAAACGGCTAGATGCAATGGGCAGATGATCATATTCCTCCGTCTCCTTACCACTACGCATAGCTAACTAATTACACTGCAATGCTAGCTAAATACACTCACCACATATTTGAACAAATCACAGACTTTATTCAGTTCCTTCCAGATGACAAAATAGAACTAATGAGAGCAAACACCATAGAACCAGAGCTGGAAGAGAACTCAGGAGGTCATCAAGTCAAGCCCCCTGCCCAAGGCAGGGCCAATCCCAACTAAATCAACCCAGCCAGGGCTTTGTCAAGCTGAGACTTAAAAACCTCTAGGGATAGAGATTCCACCACCTCCTTAGGTAACCCATTCCAGTGCATTCCCACCCTCCTAGTGAAATAGTTTTTCCTAATACCAACCTAGACCTCCCCCACTGTAACTTGAGACCATTGCTCCTTGTTCTGCCATCCATCACTAATGTGAACAGCCTTTCTCCATCCTCTTTGGAACCTCCCTTCAGGAAGTTGAAGGCTGCTATCAAATTCCCCCTCACTCTTCTCTTCTACAGAGTAAACAAACCCAAATCCTTAGTCTCTGCTTGTAGGTCATGTACTCCAGCCCCCTAATCATTTTGGTTGCCCTCTGCTGGACCCTCACCAATGCGTCCACATACTTTCTACAGAGGGGGGCCCAGAACTGGACACAATACTGATAGAGAATTTTAATCCGAGGGTTCGGATGGGGGCCCAAAACCCCTACCAAATCAATTCCAGACACCCTTCTTAAGCAACCAGCTTTATTCAGGAATGCATTCCAGGGCAAAAATCTCCAGGATACTCTCAGGAAAAGTTTTTGCAACTTTCCAAACAAAAGGCATTGTCTTTTCTACTATCTTACATGGTAATCACCCCTTTCCCAGTGACCACTTACAGTTGCATGCATACACAGGTCATGCCCCTTTGCACCAAATTCCCTCCAATCATTACCTGCCCCCTCACAGTCGCTTTTCAGGCCTTACAACAGGTTCAAACCAGTTTCATCTATCCCCTCCTGGTTGTATACCTGTGTCCAAGCACGTACCTCTTTACAAAGACCAGACTTAACATCCAGGTCACACAGAGGTCATACTGACAACAAATTAATTTTATCCTTCAATACTCCAGATGTGGCCTCACCACAGCCAAATAAAGGGGAATAATCACTTCTCTAGATCTGCTGGCAATGCTTCTCCTAATGCAACCTAATATGCCATTAGCCTTCTTGGCCTGTAATAATGCTTGGGATTCTTCCATCCCAAGTGCAGGACTCTGCACTTGTCCTTGTTGAGCCTCATCAGATTTCTTTTGGCCCAATCCTCTAATCTGTCTAGGTCACTCTGGACTCTGTCCCTGCCCTCCAGCGTATCTACCTCTTCCCCTAACTTAGTGTAATCTGTGAACTTTGCTGAGGGTGCAATCTATCCCCTCATCCAGGTCATTAATAAAATTGTTGAATAAAACCAGTCCGAGAACCAGTTCTTGGGGCACTCCGCTAGAAACCGACCGCCAACCCGACATTGAGCCATTGATCACTACCCATCGGGCCTGACAGTCTAGCCAGCTTTCTATCCATCTTACAGTCCATTTATCCAATCCATACTTCCTTAATTTGCTGGCAAGAATATTGTGGGAGACCGTATCAAAAGCTTTGCTAAAGTCAAGGTATATCACATCTACTGACTTTCCCATATCCACAGAGCCAGTTACCTCATCATAGAAGCTAATCAGATTGGTCAGGCAAGACTTGCCCTTGGTGAATCCATGTTGACTATTCCTGATCACTTTCCCATCTTCCAAGTGCTTCAAAGTGGATTCCTTGAGGATCCCCTCCATGATTTTTCCGGGGACTTAGGTAAGGCTGACTCGTTTGTAGTTCCCTGGATTGTCCTTCTTCCCTGTTTTAAAGATGGGCACTACATTTGCCTTTTTCCAATCATCCGGGATCTCTCCCAATCGCCACGAGTTTTCAAAGATAATGGCCAAAGGCTCTGCAATGACATTTGCCAACTCCCTCAGAACCCTCAGATGGATTAAATCCGGACCCATGGATTCGTGTGTGTTTAGCTTTTCTAAGTAGTTCCTAACCTGTTCTTTCCCCACCAAGGGCTGTCCACCTCCTTCCCATACTGCGTTGCCTAGTGCTGTAGTCTGGGAGCTGACCTTGTCTGTGAAGACAGAGGCAAAGAAACATTGAGTACTTCAGCTTTTCCCACATCATCTGTCACTAAGTTACCTCCCTCATCCAATAAGGGCCGCACACCCTCTCTGATCACCCTCTTATTGCTGACATGCCTGTAGAAACCTTTCTTGTTACCCTTCACATCCCTTGCTAGCTGCAATTCCAATTGTGCTTTTGCCTTCCTGGTAACTCCCCTGCATTCTCGAGCAATATATTTATACTCCTCCCTAGTCACCTGTCCAAGTTTCCACTTCTTGTAAGCTTCCTTTTTGTGTTTAAGCTCACCAAGGATTTCCCTGGTAAGCCAATCTGATCGCCTACCATATTTGCTTTTAATATGGCACATCGGGATGGTTTCTTCCTGTGCCTTCAATAAGGCTTCTTTAAAATACTGCCAGCTCTCCTGGACTCCTTTCCCCTTCATGTAAGCATCCCAGGGAATCCTGCCCATCAGTTCTCTGAGGGAGTCAAAGTCTGCTTTTCTGAAGTCCAGGGTGTATATTTTGCTACTCTCCTTTCTTCCTTTGGTCAGGATCCTGAAATCTACCATCTCATGATCACTGCTTCTCAGCTTGTCACCCACCTCTGTTTCCCCTACTAGTTCCTCCCTGTTTGTGAGCAGCAGGTCAAGCTGCACATGGCCTCTGGTTGGTTCCTTCAGCACTTGTACCAAGAAGTTATTCCCAACATTCTTCAAAAACTTCCTGGATTGTCTATGTACTGCTGTATTGGTCTCCCAACAGATGTCAGGGTGATTAAAGTCTCCCATGATAACCAGAGCCTGTGATCTGGAAGCTTCTCTTAGTTGTCTGAAGAAAGCCTCGTCTACCTCATCCACGTAATCCGGTGGTCTATAGCACACACCAACCACAACATCACCCCTGTTGCTTCCACCTCTAAACTTAACGCATATACGCTCAACAGGCTTTTCTCCCTGTATATCCTGGAGCTCTGAGCAATCATACTGCTCTTTTACATACACTGCAGCTCCTCCTCCTTTTCTCCCCTGCCTGTTCTTCCCTAACAGTTTATACCCTTCCATGACAGTGCTCCCGTCATGCGAGTCATCCCACCAAGTCTCCGTTATTCTAATCAAATCATAGTTCTTTGACTGGGCCAGGGCTTCTAATTCTTCCTGTTTGAAGGGCTAGTAATAGCTAGAACAGCCCTCCAAGCCGCATTGGATTTGGCGGACACAGCTTCACGGGCCCTGGCCACATCAGTGGTAATGAGAAGGGCCTCCTGGCTTCCCCTCTCTGACTTCCCAAAGGAGGTCCATACAATGGTGGAAGACCTCCCTTTTGAATGTCCAAAGCTCTTTACAGATGGCACCGATGCTTCCTTACACTCCCTCAAAGACTCCAGGGCCACACTCAAAATGTTGGGCATCCAGGCTCCTGCACCAAAAAGAAAGCAAAATAAACCTTACACTCAGAGGTACAGACCTCCTTTTTTTGGTCACACTCAGAGACAATTTAAGTCTAGAAAGCGGCAGCAGCAGGGGAGGAGGTGATAGTCAACTGACCAACCCACCCCATCCCAGTCCTCTAGTTCAACACAAACTTTTTGAAGGTCTGGTCAAGAGCCGTCATTCATCTTCCCTCACCCGAGCCACCTACCATCATATTATCCAACCACAGATTAGCACCATTCTACCAACAGTGGTGCCTCATAACCACAGACAAATGGGTTCTGGATGTGATAAAACTCGGGTATTCATCCCATTCCTATCCCTTCCCAAAACCCAGCCACCCACCCCATCCCTCTTCAGGGACCCATCTCATGAGGCTATTCTGTGCCAAGAGATCAATCACCTGCTCTATATCAATGCATTAGAAAGGGTCCCACACCAACACCTAAATACCGGCTTCTACTCCCGATACTTTCTCACAGAGAATGAGTCAGGGGGCTGGAGACCCATCCTCGATCTCAGAGCTCTCAACAAGCATGTGCAGTATCAACGCTTCAAGATGGTCATCCTCTCCACCATTATCCCTCAACAAAGACGACTGGCTGGCTACTCTCGACCTCCAAGATGCGTATTTCCATGTCCCCATTCACCCAGCTCACAGAAGGTATTTAAGGTTCATAGCAGTAGAGCAACATTTCCAATACACAGTCCTACCTTTCAACCTTTCCACGGCCCCAAAGGTCTTTTCCAAGGTCCTGGCGATAGTGGCGGCCCATCTGAGAAAACAGAACGTACTGATCTATCCGTACCTAGCGACTGTCTCATAAGAGGCAACTTGTTCCAAGAGACTCAGGACTCAGTGACCACTACTATGTCCCTGTTCAGGTCACTTGGCCTTCAAATCAACATATCCAAATGTCAGCTCCAGCCAACCCAAGTACTGGAGTTCATCGGAGCTCATCTCGATTGCACACATGCGATTGCATCTTTACCCCACCAGAGGTTCCTCGCTATATCACAACTAGTACAACTTCACACCACTGTGCCACAACTACCAGCCTGGGCGTGTCTCCAACTACCAGGACACATGGCAGCAGCAATTGTAGTCGTCCCACATGCCAGACTACACATGAGGCCTCTACAACACTGGCTGAGATCAGTGTACAGACCTCATATACACAGCCTGCACAATCTGGTCTCGCCACCAAATGCAGTCAGGCGTGCCCTTCAGTGGTGGTCTCAGGAATGAAACGTGTGCGATGGGGTCCCCTTCCACAGACAAGCCCCGTTGTTCACTATCACCACAGATGCATCACATCAGGGCTGGGGAGCCCACCTGGGTGCACTTACCACACAAGCACAGTGGACTCACACAGAGAGCATGATGCACATCAATGTGTTCAAACTCTGAGCAGTATACTACGCCTGCCGACATTTTGTAAACCATATCTCCAACTCCACGTGCAGATCTTTACGTACAGCCAAGCTGCGATGTTTTACATAAACCGGCAGGGAGGGGTGAGATCCTACCCCCTCTTCAGGGAGTCAGTCCGGTTATGGACATGGTGCATTGAGCACAACATAACGTTAATTGCTTCATGTCTCCCTGGCAAAGACAACACAACCACAGACAGTCTCAGCAGGAACTTCCCTGCGGGCCATGGCTTCCCTCAGATTGACTTGTTTGCCACCAGTGCCAACAAGAGGTGTCCACGTTATTTTTCACATGTGGGCATTGGAGCACAATCCCTAGGGGATGTATTCACAATACACTGGGGGACAGCTCTATTATGCTTTTCCCCCCATACCGTTGCTCCACCAAGTAGTCACCAAGGTGCGCTTGGATAATGCCGTTATACTGATAGCGCCAGACTGGCCCAGACAGACCTGGTATGCCTGCTCCAGATGTCAGTCGATCATCCACAGCGTCTCCCACGGCTCCCACACCTCCTCACTCAGGCTCGTGGTCACCTTCAATATCCTCATCTCCGCACCCTGAATCTCCAGGCCTGGTTCCTTGATGGCTCACTTCACTAGAAACGGAATGCACAGAGGAAGTCCAACAGATCCTCCTTAGTAGTCAGAGAACATCCATATGCAAAACTTACCTGTACAAGTGGCATTGATTCTCCACCTGGGCTCACCTCCACAACCTCAGTCCATCTTCTGCTCCATTACCTGCGGTCCTACAATACATAACTGAGCTAAAAAACTCAGGACTTTCACTTAGTTCCCTAAAGGTTCACTTCTCCGCTATTACCGCCTTGCATCAACCAATAGACACCAAGTCGCTGTTTGCACATCCCACTTCCAAAAAGTTTCTCAAAGGATTGCAGAACATTTACCCACCCATCAAAACCCCGGCTCCAACCTGGGACCTCAGTTTGGTCCTGAGAGCCTTAACAAGGAAGCCGTTTGAGCCTATGGCGACTTGTTCCTTGCTTCACCTTTCCATGAAGGTGACTCTATTAGTGGCAATAACATCCGCCCCGAGAGTCAGTGAGGTTGCAGCGCTTATGGCAGACCCTTCCTTCACTATCTTCCATAAAGACAAGGTAGTCCTCCAACCTCATCCTAAGTTCTTGCCTAAAGTGCTCTCCCCGTTTCACTGCAATGAGCCTATTAACTTACCACTCTTCTTTCCAAAACCTCACGCCAACCAGACAGAAGCCACACTCCACACACTTGATTTACAGAGGGCCATTGCCTTCTACCTGGGAAAAACTAAGCAAACCCAGAAAACCAAGAGGTTATTTGTGTCAACCGCCAAACAATCCCAGGGACTCCCCATCTCCTCCCAGAGGATCTCCAAATGGATCATAGAATGCATCAGACTAGCATACTCAACTTTTGGCAAAGACCCACCTGCACAACTTCATGCACATTCCATCAGGTCCATGGCGACATCTACGGCTTATACACAAGGCATCTCATTGTCTGATATATGCAATCGGCACCTGGTCCTCCACTCGCACATTTGCTGTTCACTATGCCCTGGACTCTTACGTGTCCAGAGAAACCGCATTCGGACACACAGTCCTGACCAGAAGGGCATTACACTGTCCGAAGCTCCCACCTCCAGTGGATAAACTGCTTGGAGTTACCTAAGGTGGAACACCCACAGGGACACTCCTCCAAGAAGAAGAGAGGGTTACTCACCCTCTGCAGTAACTGACATTCTTCAAGATGGGTGTCCCTGTGGGTGCTTCACCACCCACCCTTCCTCCCCTCTGCTTCGGTACTATCTCCTTATTTCTTCAGGGCAGAAAAGGAACTGGGGATGGCATCTCGCGCAAGTGCATTAACCACCTAGCGCTGTAGCGCTTCTGCGCATTTGCGAGCTAGCTGTCAAAGCCACTGCTATCAAAAACCTTCCGGCCAGTTGCGCTGTGGCACCAAAACTCCTAAGGTGGCGCACCCACAGGGACTCCCATCTCGAAGGATGTCAGTTACTGCAGAGGATGAGTAAACCTCTCATATCAGCCCTATCTGAGACCTCGATACTCTCCATTTACACAACACTACAATAGACAAGGACACCAGCAGCAGAACAGAGGCAGAGGCAGAAACCAATGACGTTGCCCTTCCTCTACCAATTCTCAACCGTCACAGCAGTCCAACAAGCAAATTTGATCATCACATCAAGGGTCTGGAGAGCCTCTCACCTATTGCAACGCTGTCGATGCAAACAAATCTCTTCCATCACCGATTGTTGCCTTTCTTCAATAACTGGCAACGTATAACCTCTAATAGATGGGTCCTGCAGATAATTGAAAAAGGCTACCTTATTCCCTTTGTGTCCATACCCGCTTTCCACCCCCCTTCCCTGTCCCTCTTCAGGGACCACTCTCACAAGATCTTCCTTCAACAAGAAGTAGAGCTCCTCTTACACATTGGGGCAATTGAACGAGTCCCCACAAAGTTTAGAGGCAAGGGATTCTACTCCCATTAGTTCTTGACAGAAAAAAGATTGGGGGGTTGGAGGCCTGTACTGGACCTTCAAGTACTCAGTAAATTTGTACAGAAACAAAAATTCAAGATGGTAACACTTGCTACAATATTACTGGCATTGGAAAAGGATGACTGGTTCTCGTCCCTCGACTTGTAAGATGAATACTTTCACATTGCCATCCACCCTGCTTTCAGGCATTTTCTTCATTTTGTTATAGATTCTCAACCCTACCAATACAAAGTGCTTCCTTTCGGACTCTGCGGCCCTGAGGGTCTTCTCAAAGGTGCTGGCGGTTGTCACAGCATACCTGAGAAAACAAAGTGTTATCATATTTCCTTACCTAGACAACTGCCTCCTCAAGTCGCGCTCACACAGCGATTCCTGCCTCTCTCTGACACCTAATCCAACACCTGGGCTTTCAGGTGAATGAAGCCAAATCGACACTCTATCTTACACGAAAGATAGAGTTTATAGGAGCATGCCTCGATTCGACAATGGCCACCGCATCCCTACCTACAGACTGTTTTCAAAAAATTGTGGCCTCGGGAAATACCTTACGATCCAGCCCCCGCACAACAGCACTTGAATGCCTTCAGCTGTTGAGGCACATGGCAGCATACAACTTCGTAGTCGGCAATGCCTGTCTGCACATGAGATGCCTACAGAGCTGGCAGGGATGGGTGTACAAACCCAATGTCCATCCGCTATCCAAATCCCTTGCTCTTCCAGGCGTGATAAAGGAATCCTTACACTGGTGGCTGAGCCCAAAGAACCTGTGTTCCCGAGTCTCCTTCCACCCACCAGAACCATCTGTCTCCATGACGGCAGATGCATCTCATACAGGATGGGGCGCTCATCTGCGTCATCATACCTGTGGTCCAGCTCTGACAAGAATTTGCACATAAACATCTTGGAACCGCGAGCAGTCAGGAATGCGCGCATCAAATTCCTCCAATTCATCGCCAACAGGCACGCTAGACTATACGTAGACAACGTCGCAGCAATGTTTTACATAAATCGTCAGGGCAGAGCCCGATCTCGAGTACTCTGCACAGAGTCCATAGCACTTTGGAACTGGTGCCTGAAACACAACACAATTATCACCACAGTGCAACTTCCAGGAACGAGTGGCAAATGAACTTGCACATATTGGCGGACATCTTCCGCCTATGGGATCATCCTACAATAGATGTGTTTGCCACGTAGTCCAACAATCAGTGACCCCTTTTTTGTATCAGGACAGGAACAGACAAGGGATCAATGGGGGGGGTGCCTTTCTCATCACATGGATGTCTCATTTATTCTATGTGTTTCCTCCGATTCCCTTATTGAACAGGGTAGTTCACAAGATAAGGAGGGACAGGGCCTGTCTCATAATTATAGCACCAGCATGGCCATACTAGCCATGGTTTCCCTTCCTAGTGGTGATGTCCCATGCCCCACCTATCCACTTACCTTGCATCAGAGATCTCCTTCTTCACCCGGGCTCCCACGACGCCCATCCAAACCTCCACTCACTACACCTAAAGGTGTGGCTCCTCAATGGTTCTCTGACCTACAGTTGAACTGCTCACAGCAGTTACAAATGGTCCTTCTACACAGTAGGACACAGAGCACCCGCAAGACTTACCTTCAGAAATGGAAAAGATTCTCGACGTGGTGTGCTCGTAACCCGTTGGTTCCTTCAACATCCCCTTTACCTACCATTTTTGACTGTCTTCTGCACCTTAAACAAGTGGGCCTCACAATAAGCTCCATTAAAGTTCACTTTGCAGCCATTACTACATTCCACTCCAGGATAGACGACTCATCCATATTTGCTCATCCACTCACCAAGAGGTTCCTAAAGGGACTGCGGGCACTTTATCCAGATATCAATCCACCAGTGCAACCGTGGGACCTGCATTTAGTATTGAATGCTCTAACTAAGCCTCCCTTCAAATCAATGGCGACCACCTCATTATTACAGTTGGCCATGAAAATGGTTTTCCTGGTAGCAGTTACCTTGGCCAGATGAGTAGGAGAGATTGTGGCCCTAATGGCGGATCCCCCATAAACCACCTTTTTAAAAGACAATGTCACTTTATGTACCTATCCCAAATTCCTCCCCAAAGTACAACTCATCCTTCCATATCAACCAGACAGTAGATCTTCCCAGCTTCTTCCCCAAACCACATGCCAACTCTTTTGAGATGAAAATGACCTGCGCAGAGCACTCTCCTTTTACCTGCAGTGAACGAGACCATTTCGAGCATCTCCCAGACTATTTGTTTCAATAGCAAACCACAACAGGGGCCAGACCATCTGGATTGCATCAAGCTTTGCTATGCACAGTCAGATGTGCTCCCTCCAGAGAACATAAGGGCACACTCTAGCAGAGCCATGGCTACCTCAATAGTTTTCCTCCATAAAGTCCCATAAGAGACATCTGTGCAGCTGCCACGTGGTCCTCCTACCACACATTTGCAAAGCACTATGCACTTATGCAGGAACCTCTTTCCAACCTGAAACTAGCTAAGGCAGTTCTTTCCACCGTTTTTCTGCCAGATCCGAAATCCCCACTTCCCTAAAGGGAAATTGCTTTCTAGTCACCTAATGTGGAGCACCCACAGGGACATCTCTCGAAGTAGAAGGGGAGGTTACTCTCCTTGATAGTAACTGATGTTCTTCAAGATGTGTCCCCGGGGGTACTCCACAACCCTCCCCTTTTCCCCTCTACTTCGGGATCCTGGCCTTTCTAAGCCATGGTTTCAGGGTAGAGAAGGAACTGAGGAGTGGTAGGAGAGGGCTTGCGGATGTGCGATGCCTGCAGCCTAACAGCGCATGGCTGCTGGCGTGCACCTGCGCAGCCCCAGGGACACTTCCATGAAATCTCTGCTCTGAGGCTCAGCGGCGGTGCACTGACCCTAATGTGAAGCACCCACAGGGACACTCATCTTGAAGAATGTCAGTTATCGAGGTGAGTAACCTCCTCGTCTCGATGGTTCTGCAGGGATCACAAGGACCATTTCACAAACTTCAACGTGGAATGGTCAGGAAAGGTGCATGATGTGCACATGTTTAGGAACTCCTGCCTGTTCAGCAAGCTGTAAGTTCTCCAGCTTTTTTCTCTGACTGGAAAATTTCAATCTGAGACATTGAAATGCCAATAGTGATCCTTGAAGACCCAGCCTACCCTTTGCTTCCGTGGCTCATGACGATGTTCACAGGCAGCCTAGACTGTAGCACAGAGCAGTTCAACTTTAGGTTGAGCAAGTGAAGATTGGAAGTAGAATGTGTTTTGGGCAATTAAAGGGAAAGCTCTGCAGTCTGCTGACTAGGTTAGACCTCAGTGAAAATGACATTGCCATTGTGGTGTCAGAGTGCTGTGTCCTCCATAATATTTGTGAGAGTAAGTGGGAAATGCATCTGTCCGGGTGGAATGCTGGGCACAGCATCTAGCCATGGATTTTGAGCAGCCAGACATCAGGGCAGTAAGGAGAACACAGTGAGGGGCAGCTATAATCAGAGATGCTTTGAAAGACTGTTTTATGAATGGCCAATTTTGAGAGTCATGGATGTTAATCTCAATGAGGTGTCCCTGCATTCAGTGTGTTTGCCTGTAAGCACCCACCCCCACAAGCAATAAGAGATTGTCGTTCACAAGTCAGCGTTCTTACTAAGGGAACACAGAGCAGTGACAGAAAAGGAGTCCAGGGCAGGAGAATGGGGAGTGTTTGTGTGCTCACAATGGACCCACGGAAAAGAGACTCTTGAAGAATTTCACAAGATTTCAACAACTTCCACCCCACCATAAAACTCAGCCTGGACTACTCCACACAAGAAATCCACTTCCTGGAGTCTACAGTACAATTAAATAATGGACAAATTTCCACCACCCTATACCGGAAACCCACCGACTGCTACACTTACCTTCATGCCTCCAGCTTCTATCCCAGATACATTTTTCAATCTATTGTATACAGCCAAGCTCTAAGATACAACCGGATTTGCTCCAGTCCACGGACAGAGACAAACACCTACAGGATCTTTATAGAGCATTCCTAAAACTGAAATACCCACCTGGAAAAGTGAAAAAACAGATTGACAGAGCCAAAAAATTACCCAGATATGAACTATTTCAATTCAGACCCAAAAGGGAGAATAACAGAATCCCACTTGTTATCACCTACAGTCCACAACTCAAACACCTCCAACACATTATACACAATCTGCAACCCATCTTGGAAAATGATCTCTCACTCTCAGAGGCCTTTGGGGAAAAGCCCATTCTCACTTACAGACAACCCCCCAACCTGAAACGAATTCTTTCCAGTAACCATGCTACACAACCACATCATAAACATCCAGGAACCCAGCCCTGCAATCAGCCACGGTGCCAACTCTGCCCACATATCTGTACAAGCGAATTCATTACTGGAGCCAACAACATAAGCTATCAAATCAGAGGATCATAGATCCAGCAATTTGATCTATTCCATCAAAGGCCAGCAATGCCCCACTACTATATGTATTGGACAAACTGGACGGTCCCTACAGAAAGAATCAGTGGACACACATCAGATATACATAAAGGGGACATACAGAAACCTGTTGGGGAACACTTCAATCTAAATAGTCACTCTTTAAAAGATCTCCAGGTGGCTGTCTTATCACAAACCAATTCTACAACTCAAATACACAGAGAGGTGTTGGAATTACTGTTCATCCACAAGTTCAATTCTCATGCTAATGGCCTCAATCGAGATGAGGGATGGCTGGGACATTATCAACCTAACATTCAGTGAAGGTGCAAACAGCTTTTTGTCTGTGTAGATTCTCGCTATTGCTATCCTTTGATCCTCATCCGCTTCTTTTCAACTATCCAATCTTCAGGTATTTATAGATGCCGGTTCTGCCTACTTGTTTTTCCCTTTGATATTTTTATACCCTCTGTTCCTTGTTTCCCACCTCCCTCCACTTTTTTTTCCTCCTTCCCCCATCTTGCTTCTCCCCTATTTATTTTGGGTCTGCACATCCTAAACTCCGGTCATCTGAAGAAGTGGGCTGCACCCACAAAAGCTCATGATACCATCTATATGTTTTGTTAGTCTATAAAGTGCTACCAGACCATTTGTTGTTTTTTTATAATTGTGAGGACAGCCTTTTGGTTTGTGATGCATCCCTTGGGGGTTGAATGTGAGGCTGCCCTTGACTCTTCCCTTCTCCCACCCCCATGTTCCAGGGTCCCTCCTAAAGGAGGCTGTAGAACTTTGGGAGGAGGGACCGTTGATCCACAAGAGCCGGGGAGTTGCCTGTCCAGGAAGGAACCCTGGAGTGTTGCCATGCAGTCCATCACATTCAGTATGGATGACAGGCAACACACTCTCCTGGTGCTTTTGCTTCCTGTTCTCTGCATGCTCTCCTTTCCTGACACTTTGCACACATCTCCTCCAGCAATGTATTCCTCCACTCACTTACCCGTTCCCTATCCAAGTTGGTGAATTGAATTTGCTCCTTGAATATCTCTTCCCTAGTCTGTTTTCACCTGAGGATTTGTGCCAGGCACACAGCTGGTAGGGCTAGGGGAATGCACAGCAGCTGACTGCTGTTTCCACCATAATGAAAAGTGAAGGATACAGTGCAGAGTGTAAAGCCTAGTTTCTTAGAACAAAATGAAGGTCTCTCTGAAGATAATAGGAATGTGTTCTATACAGGGCCACAGTTATACTTTTAGGCTGTCATTTTGCAACAGGTATACGTCAGAGTTCTTAGGGAAGCAGCTGGTCTTGTTGTAGTGGCTAGCATGGTAAGAAACAGGCCGGGCCATGGGTGGGCAAAAATGGCTCCAGTTGTGGTGGAAGGGCAGAGGCTTGTGCAGTGCCCATGTATTTCACGCTCTCCCAGCAAATGAGAGGTGCCACTTTCCCTTGCTTCAGGAGGAAGCTAGTGGGAAGACGGAGAGGGTCTGGGCATGGTGTCAGGGCAGGGGCTCAAACCATGGTTCACTGAAGATGAGCAATGGAAGTTTGCTGCAGAGGCATCAGCTAATAGCTTCTGCTGCTTAATCCAGGTTGTGAGATATCATTCTTCTCTGAATAACACAGTGATAAGGAATGTATGCTGACTGAATGTGGCCAGAAGTCTGGGCCCTATGCTGCAATGGTTTGTGCTGCAATGATGCCAGATCGCTTACTCCTGGCTTGGCATGGAAAGGTGCCCTACTTTTGAAGAGCATAGGCTCATTGGTGAATCCTCATGGTTACAAGCATCTCCCTCCCCTGCTGTCTCTGTATCAGAGGCAGTGGGGGGGAGGGAAGTAGGAGTGGGTACACATTGGAAAAAGACTTAAAAGCTGGCTCCCTGCGATCACCAGCTCCTACCTGCTCCCCTTTTCTCCTGCATGTAAACATGTAACTGCTGAAAATTTCAGCAGTTACACATGTACAAAAATAATAGCATTTGAACATCCCTAGTTGAAGACAGAATAAGGCAGGCCTCCACAGAAACTTTGTGAGAAGAATTAGAGTTCCTGTATGAGAGTTTTATGGAAAGGTGCAGGGAGGATTCATGCTTTGTCTCCAACCATGTTAACATACTTCTGGGGACCCCCCACTATATAAGCATAGTGGCCACCACAGATCACACCAGATTACTAAAAGTGGGTTCCAGCAAGATAAAAAAATGTAAACTCATCAGAAGTGCCCACCCCATGAAACGAGGCTTACAGGATCTGGCTTACAGGATCGCCACTTCATTTTGCTATGTCTAGTAAACTCATCTACATGGCTCCGTCGACGGAGCCATGTAGTCTAGACACACCCTGAGATTTTCTGGGAAGAGGGGAATGACTCAAAAGTTATAAAAGGTTTTTGGCTCTCGGTGACCTCGTTTGCCCTGCTCGCCTGCTGACCATTTTCCTCCTCCTCCTCTTCCTCCACCACGCTGTCCTGCCTGCTGCTGCCTGGGTATCTTGGGAGGAATCCATGGTCTGCCTACAGAAGCTGATCGGGACTCCCCCACAACAAAGATCACATGCAGCTGCTCATAGAAGTGACATGTTTGCGGTGATGCTCCAGACCATCCATTTGCCCCCTTTGTCTTTTGATACAACTGTCTCAGCTCCTTTATTTTCATGTGGCACTGCTAGGTGTCCATGGCATATCCTTTCTCCTCCATGCCCCTGGCAATCTTAGCATAGATATCTGTGTTTCTTTTGCTGGTTCATAGTTCTGGCAGAATGGATTCCTCTCCCCAAACAGCAATGAGTTCCAGGACCTCCTGCATGCTCCATGCTGGTGTTGTCTATGACCTGGGGAACTCCTGGAGCTCATGGAACTTGAACTCATGATCAGATGTGCTGCCTGCCCTGAGGTCTGCTTGCCACACCTGCCACACAGAAAATGAAATTCAAATTTTTCTGGGGCTTTTCCTGTTCACCTAGAAAGCAGTAGAGTTGAAAGTCATGGCCATTTGGTCATTGTGGGTCACTGTGGGACACCTCCTGGATTGATTGATTTTCACAGTGCTGCATTTGCACTACTGGAAAGTTGACCAAGTGAGATCGAATTTAGTGGTTACTCCTTGTGAAAGCAGTACAGAAATTTACTTTAATGGCCCTTTGAGTCGATAGAACTGGTTTGGTAGTGTGTTTAGAAAATTGACCTAAACTCCCAGTGTAGACCAGGTCGCAGTATTCACATTTCTAAATCTTTGCGTCTGCAAAATAAGAAGTTGCTATGCAGAGAGTTCATAGACTGTACTCTCTGTATCTCTTAGGCAGAAGAGGACATGAAGCACACATCACATTTTTTAGTTGGGGGTCATATTTCTGATCAGTCCTATAGGTGTATGTTAAGAAAATCTCCCATATTTGAGGAGTCTATCTCTAATAAATTCATCAGTCCAAATTATTCCGCCAAACATTTTTGGATCTGCTTGTTTGTTTGTTTGTTTTCACTTTCTGCATTACAAATAAAGTGCAATGGCTATAACTGAAAAAACATTAAGGTGAATTTTCCTTTATTTTGAGTTTACTTGTGTACTTGACACTTTGTATAGTTACTGTCCCCGTTTGAGTGAATCACCACATATTAAAAGTATAAACACAAGATTGTAAACTCATAGAAATTGGCAAGGAAACTTGGGGTCTGCTGTACCAAATAAGACTTTGTTTTTTAATTGACCAGCTTTCAACTTGACTGTGGGTAATGTTTTCAAAAGCACCTGCATCTCATTTTTTTAATTCAGTTTCTCTTTAAGTATGTCATAAGGTATGCAAAAGTATCTTAATCACAATAAAATATTCACATTACACATCTTTATCAGTTACTCCTATGGGCTCAAGCAGCAATCAACCTCAAGAAATTGAAGATGGTGAAGCTGGCTTTGCTTTATTGTTCCCTAAAATTGATGGTGTGAAAATCCATACCTTCCACTTTTTTAAAGACTTGAAGAATAGGGTCTTTGATGAAAGCAAATTCACTGAAGCAGGCAAGTAATTTAATTTTATATCAAATACTTTGTGTGCTGTAGCCTCAGTTTTACTGGGGCTTTGTGTGAAGTGAGTTGCTGTATTTGTAACTGTCAAATTCAAGTAATTCTCTGGCTGTGTCGGTGGGCATAAACCACCATGTGAAGCATGAACCACCATACAAATGCAAAAATACGAGGGTGTGAGGTATTAACAACTTCGTTTCCCCAGCAGGGTATTAAAGTACAAAGTGTAATCTTGAAATGTGAATTTGAATCTTTTCAGTCAAATTTTTTAGCAGTGCTGTTGTTCCTGCTCAATGCAAGAGCAGGGATGTAACAATCCCTGTACAATCATTTTCTTTTGGTAGCTGCTTGCTTTATTGAATAGTCAACACAAGATCAGGACTGTGCAACTGAAAATGTTTGATTGTCTTTGAAACCTCCAAACCCTTTTAAACTTTAACAACTCTAGTCCCCACATTGTATGCTATGGTTAGGAGCAGTAGAGTGTGGAAGTGAGCAAGAGTCCTCTGGTGAATATAAAATAATGTACAGTCAATATAATATGTACTTAGCAAAATGTCTTGTTTGTGAAGAATAATTTGGCCAGTTTCTTTTCATGATCCTGCTGACTTCTGGGAATTGACAGGTACTTTTTCTGTGACTGGAAAAACCCAAAACAGTAATTATTGAGGGAGTCAATGAGAGCTGGAGGGGATTTGTACAGTCTGGCTAACAAAGGACACTTTGGGGCACTATGGAGGAGAATCTCCACGTGTGTGTGTGTGTGTGTGTGTGTGTGTGAATAAATATATATTTGAAAATGCAAACTATCTAGCCCACCACTTGAGGGCCCAGGGTGAGTTGCTTCTTCATAGTGATGCAACAGCAGTGAACTAGGCAGTATTATTGAAAGTGCTTGAGTGTAGGTGTAAAATAAACATGAGAATAATTAAAATGTTTGGATTTCAGAGACTGAGACCCTGTCTTAAAGATTAAAGTGTGTTTTGTTTGCTTGTTTGTTTTTTGGCATTCCCAGGTCTTAAGAATAATCCAGAGCTCCGTGTGGTTCTTCTATTTGTCTACAATTCCTGGAAGCCTGGAGCTAATCGGTTTCTTCATCAGATAATCAATTGTTTAAATGAAAAAAGTATCATCTTGGCTGGGGGGCATGTAGAGAGCTTGACGTCACTGATCTCTGAGAAGTGGGTATCTCAAGTTAATTTGAGACGGGTACAGAACTGTGAGTGAGAGATCCCTCTAGTCCCCCAACACCAATGCCTCCCACCCTGCCCACAGGTGTGCAATTAATGTGTTAATTGCAGGCGTTAACTGTGATTGACAGTCCTAGTAGCCATAGTATTGGATCCTCAGACAATGTTATGATTGCAGTACTCCTTAAACCCCATTGTGCATAGGTATTGCAAGTTCGAGACTGCTGTGATATAGTATGCTTAGCAAGGGAAGGATCCAACGAAGGCAAATATCAAAATATGTTCATTATGGCTAATAGGTCACAATTTAAGATAACTCTAAAAGCCAGCATGTCCTGGCAACCAAGAAAAAGGGAGAAGCAACAGAGTCACAAGCTTTTACTATCTGTCTTCTTCCTACTGCTGCTCTGTTTTGTTACTTGAATTCTGAGTACTAATTTGTCCAGAGGGTAGCAGGCCTATACACAGAAATAAATGGATATAGAGTCCCTGGCAAACTACTGAACTATCTAGTTTGGCGATCCCACAGATCAAATCGGTATTGGCATGTAGAACTGTGTTAATGCCCAAGGAGGACAGCTTCTTGTTGCTGAGGCATAGGAAAAGTTTGCCATTAGCTAGTGTATACTGTGATACTCTCTGGTATTTGACTAGACTTACTGGAGCATCTTTTTTGTTTAGTGGGTGAATGTAAAGAAAATCCAACTCTTTAGAAGATTGTCATCTATATTAGATGTTCAGTTTACATATTGTTCTAGTGCAGCCTGTTTAAATCTAGAGTGGTTTCGTTGGAATCCTTTCTAATTTGGTGTATGTTGTCTTTCAGTAATGCTGAGGCTGGTAATTCCTGTGGTGTGGTTGGATTGGCTTTCAGTGGACCCCAGCTACAGAGTGCTACGGTTTTGTTAGACCAGGATGTGATTGACGAGAGGACTGTAGAAGCAGCAATGCAGCGTCTCAAAGCAGCAAACATTCCTGAGCAGAACACCATTGGGTTCATGTTTGCATGTGTTGGCAGGGGATATCAATATTATAAAACCAAAAGGAATCTTGAAGCAGATGCATTTAGGAAGTTTTTCCCTAATGTCCCCCTATTTGGCTTTTTTGGTCATGGAGAAATAGGATGTGATCGAATAGTCACTGGGAATTTCATACTTAGAGAATGCAATGACATAAAGGATGATCTGCTTCATGGTTATACTACAGTTATGACTCTTATTCATCTTGGTTCAACTAAAGCAAACCAAGTTTAAACATGTTTTTTTTAAATACACCAGCTAAGGTAAATGGGTGTTTCTGTTCCAGAAAACTGAAAAACTTGGGATGTACGTACATATATCAACAGCACTTTCCAAAATCTAAAGTTGTCATTTTTGTAATTTTATAAAATCATGTTGTCAGGACAGAGTTTAACAGAATATGTATAGGGAAGCTTTGCATTTTGTGTAATACTGTGTGGAGGCCAGAACGGCAAGTAAATGTAAATGTGTTCAAATTTTACAATACAAGGATGCTTTTCTTTCTCTTAAGGCTAAAAGAGTGAATAAATGGCAGTGCAGACTAGCATCAACACTCAACAGTATATGGAGACGTGAAGCATCAGTGATGTCTTATACATAAAAAAGTCTTTAAAAGCTGCTTATTTGTATGGTTCCATCTTTACCTGAATCTTCTCTCAACAGATCTGTACATTCCATCTATATTCAGAACTGGGCCCTACCTACAAACAATAACATCTCTTTATTAGGCCAAATGAGTGAGAATATTTGGGCAATAATCATGAAATGTTCATTGAATAAAATCTATGCATATATTTTAGAGAGCATTTGTTTGTGTCTGTCTGCGAGTCCACTTGTTCAAGAACTCCTCCTAAACAGTAATAGAGAGAGCTACCAAATTTGGTGTGCAGCATCATAGAATGATAAGGTTGGAAGAGATCTCAGGAGATCAAGGCCAACCCCCTTCTAAAAGCAGAACTAATCCCAACTAAATCATCCCAGCCAGTTAAAAACCTCTATAGATGGAGGATTCCACCACCTTCCTAGGTAACCCATTCCAGTGCTTTACCACTCTCCTAGTGAAATAGTTTTTCCTAATATCCATCCAAGATCTCCCCCGCTGCAACTTGAGACCATTGCTCCTTGTTCTGTCATCTGTCACCACTGAGAACAGTTTCTCTAGATACTCTTTGGAACCCTCTTTCAGGTAGTTGAAGGCTATTATCAGATCTCTCCTCCCCCCTGCCCCTCTCCCCCCCCCCCCGTAAACTAAATAAGCCTAAATCCCTCAGCCTCTCCTCATAAGTCATGTGTTCCAGACCCCTAATAATTTTTGTTGCCTTCTGCTGGGCTTTTTCCAATGCATCCACATCCTTTCTGTAACAGGGGCCCTAGAATTGGACACAGGGCTCCAGATGTGACCTCACCAGTGCCAAATAAATGGGAATAATCACTTCCCTAGATCTGCTAGCCGTGCACCTACTAATGCATCACAATATGCTGTTAGCCTTCTTGGTGACAAGGGCACACTACTGAACAAAATTGGCCCCAAAACTGACCTTTGGGGCATTCCACTTGATACAGATGACCAATCATTGAGCCATTGATTACTACCCGTTGAGCCCAACGATTTAGTCAGCTGTCCCTGCTTGCTTGCCTACCTCGATGAGGGACAGCAAAGCATTTTGTCTCTGCGTGCTCTGGTTGCCCTCACTCGGGACACCACAGCACTCTGCAACATGGAGCCAGAGCTGCCCCTGGGCATTCTGGTGCTTCTCGTGGACACGTTGCTGCAAGCCTGGCTGCACTTTCTGCAGGCTGCTATCCAGGAGGTCCATCTGGGGGCTGTCAGTATCCAGGAGGCCCTGCGGGAGAGCTTCCACCCTGAGGAGCACAGAGCCTCCCTGGTCTGCCCCACTGGGAGCTTGTGCTTCATTCCTCCCTCACGTCCTTCCACTTACCCCTCCCTAACCCCCATACCTGATGTCAAATAAAATACATGTATTTTCATGAACACAAACTCTCTTTATTTAACAAAACTGGGGGGGGGGGGCGGGAATGAAACTCTGGTGAGACTGGGGAAAGGAGGTGGGAGAGGGGAGAGGGAAACCTGGGAGGAGGGAGCTGGAAGGGGGAAGCAAGAGGAAGAAGGGGGAGGGGATGCTCAGGGCTCAGGGTTGGGGGTCTCGCTGGACCAACTTGATTTTCATGCAGACCTGCTCATGGGTTCGCATGTGGCTTTTGGTGGCTAGGCTGGCAGCTATCCAGCCATAGACAGCCGCGTTCCTCCATCTAGTGCGGAGATCATGGCTGTTGGGGACATCCCCCCGAAACCTGAATAAGGTCCATGATCTCCACCCTGGACCAGGAAGGCGCCCGCCTTCTCTGGGCCCTGGCAGGCTCCTGGGAGCTGGCAGACTGCTTTTGGGGAGCGATGGAGGGCTGGCTGCCAGTGGCTTGCTGGCTCATGTTTTGGGGCCACTGAGTCAGGGCAGTGACTGCTGGCTCTGGGCTGGCAGGCTTGGAGCTGGCACAGGCACTGTGGCCAGAGTCAACCCCTTTAAGGGCTCTGGGGAGGGGGGAGGGAGAGGAGTGTTCTTGGTTGAGGCTGGAGGGCACCCTGGGAAGGCTGGAGGCCCCCTATTTCGAAATAAGTGTCTACACAGCGCTTATTTCGAAATAGCTATTTCGAATTTGGCGTTATTCCTCGTGGAATGAGGTTTACCAAATTCGAAATAAGCGCTCTGCTATTTTGAATTAATTTCAAAATAGCAGTTTGGCTGTGTAGATGTTAGTAAAGTTATTTTGAAATAACGGCTGTTATTTCGAAATAACTTTGCTGTGTAGACATACCCTAAGGTGCTATAGGACCATTCAATGTTTAAGTTTTTTTAGTTACAGACAAACATGGCTACTCCGCTGAGACTTACAATGAACAGAGAATTTTTCCCAGGCTTTTTTGGGCTGAAGTTTTTAAATGTAGTTTTTCTCTTATTACTTCCTCTGAGCAATACCACTGAATTGATAAAATATTAACTTTACTAGATACTGAATTTATAAAGCCTGAAAGAGTAAATTTAGAAATTGCTGTGTTTTATATTATAGTTTTATTATAATTCAAATATTTTGGTAGTATTTCATGTATCGCTAAACTACAAATCATATAACTGACATATCCTTATAGGAACTGTCACAGAAACTCTAAAATGGGAGGAAAATTCTGATTTATTATGGTTATTTGATCTTCAGTAGGAAATAGATTTTTTTTGTTCTTGAATATATTGCTTGCTTGCTTTTCTGTAAACTGTTGAAAATAACTATCCGTAGAACACACTGCAAATTTTTGGTAATATGACATGTCAAGGGGAAAACTATCATTGAAATTTAGCCTCATAGTTGTATCAGGCCTACCTTGTTTCTCCTTAAGGGAGAAATCAGAAGGTCATTTAATTCTCTACCACGTTACCTTGCCATTTAGGTTAAATACCTAACCATCAGGTTATTGCATTTTTTTCTACCCTCCCTTTGGTAAAGCCTGTTTGATGTGACAATATTTAACTGTGGATATGTATGTTGTATTTCTTCATCCTCAGTTATTTGAACCTTTTTTGCTCAGCAGCTCTTGTGAAGAGGCCCCATATCTGAAATACGTGCCCTTTTAAAAGGTCTTACACAAGCTTTGCTTCAGCTGCTGCTGAATTAGACTGCCACTAATTCTGCAAGAATTTGAGCATTGGTGACTAGGGAGCATTTCAGCATCGTTGACTATGAAATCCCGCATAGACATTTGTCACAAGTTTCTTCAAAAACTTTATGGTGTAAAATTATATACCTCTCCCTACTTACCAATGCTCAAATTATTGCTGAATTAACAGCAGTGTAATTCAGCAGCAGATGAAGGAAAGCTTGTGTAAAAACTTTTTTTTAAAAAGGCACATATTTCAGATATGGCGCCTTTTCACAAGAACTGCTGAGTATGTGCAGCTTTTGTTCTCTCATGAGATAAATTTGGTGAAAGGAAAAAGTGAACACTTCAAAGGCACGAGACCTGCATGCCAAAAATGGTATTTAAGATTGTTCTGGTTTATAGGAAACAAATATCTTGCTTTTACATGTATGTTGAATATGATCAGAACATTCTTAAATGTTTTACTCTATGGTAAAATGAATAGCCCGTATCTTATAGAGGGGGCAGCTGTTTTAGTCTGTAACTTTAAAAATGAGTAGTCCTGTGGCACTTCAGAGACTTCACAGAACCCACCCAAAAAAGCATGAAAATGACTAAATCTGTTTATAGAGCAAGCCAAGGTTTTCAAACTTCCGTAATTGATTGGCTCTGATGTCCCTCTGCATAGCTGCTATTTGACTGACACTTTCTAGAATCTGACAGAATGTACTTAAACAGAGGAAATGTGGCTTCAGAATATCAGATGTATGGGAAAAGTAGGAGACTTTCAAAGTTACTGCAAAACTCATTATATGATTTGCTACAAAAATAAGTTCTGCTTTGCTTTCAAACCCCAATTCAAGGAAAGTATTTAAGCAAAGTCTGTGCCTATTCAGGACAGTTCTTAAATTTTATTTAGTTGAACTTCAGTACCTGCTTAAGTGTAATCCTGAATAAGAATGTTTTCTAGAATTGGGGACTCAAATATTATGGTGCATTTTCCTGCCCTTCAATTGCAATGGTAATGTCCTGTTTACATTATATTTGAAACTTAAAAAAAAAATAGTGTTGCATATAGTGAATGGAACTTTCATGTTATGTAAGTTTTTTCTCAAAAAGCCCAGCTGGCACAAAGTTTAACTGGGGACTAAGAATTTTCTCTTTATGCCATATGTGTTCTTAGTGGATCTTTGGAAGAAAACAAGAATAACCTGCTGAGGATAGGAGCGCACAAATTGTATGATACCAAATCTTCACAACTGTGTCATCTAAAAGGGATTTCAATTAAAACCTGCAGGAATGATAAGTCTGTGCTGCTATGTTTTGCCATTTTCTGTGCCTGCAGATTTCTTTGGTCCTGGTTAATACTGAAATAAGCTTTATTTTAACAGATTAAGACTCTGTGCCTGGTAAGTCATATGGTATTTGCAAGGAACAATATATTAGGATCTGTAATTGATTAAACCACAGTCTGACTTTTAGGTAAAGCAGAGTTGTGCCTAGTGAGGACTATGAACCTCAGCTATGAAGTCAGGAAAATCAAGTGGTTAAAAGTGTTTATTTTTTTCCAGCTCTACTATATATCAAGTGGTATATTGGAATTCATTTGTTGCACCTAAAGAATTGCACGGGATCTTTTTTAGGGGGATATGGCAAAATGTCACATTTATTGGTAATACATATATCAATCTGCACGATATCATATGCATATGATATATTTACACTCATGCACTCACACAAGCAAGCTCACTCCAACTTGTTACCAACTAGTTGCTCCCCTTAACTTCACTGGCCAGGTAAGTTAGATGGGGATGGGGAGGAGCCGGGCTTCTGCCAATCTGGATTGATTCTCCAATGTTGACAAGATGAAACCCAGGGTGCTCCTGCAAGATACTCTTAATTTATAATGACTTCCTCTCATGCAAAGCTGCGTCAGTTAGTCATCTTATGCAAATCTATGCACTCTAGCTGTGTTAGTCAGTCATTTGTGGCACCTTCTTCTGGGTGTTGTCCTCAATGCTGCTACATTCATCTTCAAAGAGGGTTTTTGAATTTACTTCTGAAGAAGGTGCTTCCCAAGGCTGTCAATATGTGTCTGATTTTTTTTCTCAATGAGCCCACTTGTCAGGTCTTAGGGTACGTCTACACTGCAGGCTTCTTTTGGAATAAGCTTTTCCAGAAGTTATCTTCTGGAAAAGCTTATTTTGAAATAGCGCGTCTACACATAAAAAGCGCAACAAAATAGCAATGTGCTATTTCAAAAGATAGCATCCACACTGATTTTAAGGCCACCTGGAAACCAGTCCAGGCAGGGCATTAGGTCAGCAGTTGCTTCCAGGACCTACTGCTTAAGGCTATCTGAGACATGAGCTTAAAGGCACCCCCAGACAGCTGTTTCTCAGGTTCTGCTTGCTTGCCTACCTCTCTGAGGGACAGCAAAGCATTTCCACTGCATGCTCTGGTTGCCCTGCTTCAGGACACCGCAGCTCTCCTTGCCATGGAGCTGGAGCTGGCTCTGGGCACGTGACGGCCCCACACTGCCATGCTGCAGTTTTTGCAGGCTGTCCTCATGACCCTGCATGAACTCAACCCACAGCTGATCATGGAGAACCTCTGCATGTGTGCGGGAGTGCTGTGCTTGCAACTGAACCCCACTATGGAGCTTCTGGCGGCTGGACACCAGTTTTGACTGGTGGGACCGGCCAGTGATGGAGCAGTGGGATGACCAGCAGTGGTTCCAAAACTTCTGAAGGAGGAAGGAGACATTCTTGGAGCTATGTGCCTGGCTTGCACCTGCCCTCTGATGATAGGACACCCAGATGCAACCCGCCATCCTCCTGGAGAAGTAGGTCGCCATCACCATCTGAAAGCAGTTCATGCTAGACAGTTACTGGTCCATGGGCAACCAGTTCGGTGTGGGAAAGTCGACTGTCAGGACCCTTCTCACGCTTTTGGGCTGCAGTCCCTGGAAGTGGGGGGGGGAGTACTGGAAACGGGGACCCTAGGGAAAGGGGTGGGTTGAGGGTGCGGGGAGGGTGGGCTAGGGGTGGTGGTGAGGAAGCCCCATCCCCGGGTGCTTCTGCAGTCCTACCCTCACACAGTCTTGCGAGGGGGGGCTTCATAAGGGATGTCGCCTGGAGTGTTTGTGAGAGGGAGCAGGGGGGAAGGCTTGGGGACCTCCCAAGGGCTCAGGCACCCCCTTTAATTCTCTGTTTCGGTTTTTTTGTCTCTTGCAGGTGGTGAGGGCCATAAACACTGTCCTGCTGTGCAGGGTCATCCACCTGGGAGACCTGAGCCCCATCCTCGCTGGATTTGCTGCCTGGGCTTCCCCAACTGCGGGGGGCTATTGATGGAACCCACATCCCCATCTGGGCCCCTGACAACCGTGCAGTGCAGTACATAAATAGAAAGAGATACTCTGGTCAACCACTGCGGCCAATTTACACACATCTTTGTAGGCTGGTCTGGGAAAGCACTCAACACCCACATCTTCCATAACTTCAGCCTCTACCAGAAGCTGAAGGCTGGAACCTTCTTCCCCGAGTGCAACATCAGGCTTGGGGATGTTAAAGTGGCACTGTGCATTGTGAGGGGACACAGCCTACCCCCTCATGCCATGGCTGATGAAGCCATACGCTAGACACCTGGGCCCAAGCAAGGACTGGTTTAATGGCTGCCTCTCCAGGGCCCGCATGCAGGTCGAGTGCGCCTTCCAGCACTTGAAGGTGCAGTTCAGGTGCCTACTGACCTGCCTAGATGTGGGGAAGTACATCATCTCCTAGGTGATATCTGCATGTTGTGTGCTCCACAACATCATGGAGAGGAAGGGGGAGGCCTTCCTTCTAGGCTAGGGGGCAGAGGCTGGCCGGGAGGGAGGGATGGGCCTTGTATGGCAGCTGTGTGCAGCTGCTCAGCCAGGCCTGTCAGGTGCCGTTGTGCATCCGGGAGGCCCTGAGGGAAAGTTTCTCTCAAGGACCCCAGTAACTCTTCCCCAGGGCCTCCCTACTAGGGGCCTGTGCCTTGCCCCTCTCTGCCTTTCCTCCAACAACCCCTCCATCCCCCTCCCCTCCACCCCTCTTCCCTGCAGGCACAATAAAAAAATGTTTTGTTTTGAAAACAAATTTTTGTTTATTTATTTAGTATAGAAGTAACTGGGAAGGAGGGGGCCTGAGAACCTGGAAATGGGAAGGGGGGCTGAGAACCTTGGAGGGGGAAGGAGAGGCTCAAGGCTGGGGCTGGGAGTGGCGTATGGCTTGGGTTCTTCCACGTTGTGTGTGGGGATTTCGGGGGTGGAGAGGTCATGGGAGGATAGAGGGATAGGCAGGAGGGGGCCTGGAGCGGGGACTGGAGCAGGGACTGGGACTGGTGCCGGGTAGGTCAGGAGCTCCTGGATAGTCACACACATGTTGCAGACCTGCAGCAGCTCAGTCCACATCTGGGCCCTCCACTGCATGTCATCCTGGACCTTCTGTGCCAGCATTTGCTACATGTCCCAGAGGATGGAGATGTGCTCCCTCATGAGGTCCTCCTTGACCCTCCTGACACCTAGAGCTCCTCCGGGGTTGGGCAGCTGGCTCAGGTGGTGTCGATCACCCCACAGTCACAGCTGGGGAGAAAAACGAGGTCGTCAGTCATCCCTGGAGACATTCTCCCTGAGGCCTTGCCCTCATCAGTGAACTGAGAGCAACAGTTCTCGGGTCAGAGGAAGGTGATGTCCTGGGAGCGAGGCCATGATTGGCTTGGACAGCGGGCCCTGCCTTACAGGTGCCCAGAGGTACCCAGGGGACCATGCTCCCAGCCCCACCCCCTGTCCCACCAACAAGTAGGGAAGGGAAATAGCCAGCCACACTGGATTCAATGGCTGGGATAGGGGCCTCAAGCTGCCTGGGCTTCATCGGGGCTGCATACACACCTGTGCCTGGCAGCTGTGTCCCTGTGAGCAGGTGCTGCCTTGAGCATGCAGGCATGCCCGTGTGCCATGTGCAGCACTCCATATTCTGTGTGCATGTGCACGTGTGCACTTGTCCCCAGCTTCCTTCCAGCAGTGGTTCATGGTGGGAGAGCATCCCCCGGGGGTGAGAAGTGTGGCTTGCCTCCCCAGAGCCTGTGAGCAGGAGCCCGGGGTGCCCTGGTGCTGCCTCCTGGGGCTGCATGGCACAAACTGGTGCTGCATGTGCATCCACGTGCACAGGATGCAGCACGATGGCCAGGCTGAGAAAGCCAAGCGACGATCACACCACAGCCCCTCAGTGCCCCACAGCCCCACCGCATGTGTGAAAAACTAAGAGCACTCACCTGATGATCACTTCCCGGCCTTGAATGGTGCCTGGGACACATCCAGACTGTGGGATACTGGCTCCAGCATGATGGTTGTCATGGTGCTGGCTGCGTCCTCCTCCTCCTGGGCTCGGACCCCCAGGCAGGTGATGATGGGCGTCTTCAGCCCTGAGTCCACCACCTTGGGTGAGGAAGGAGCTGCACTGCCCCCCAGGATGTGGTTCAGGTCATCAAAATAAGGACAGGAGTGTGGTCCTGCCCCAGAGCGTGAGCTGCGTGCCCTCACTTTGGCATAGCCCTGCTAGAGCTCTTTCACCATGCTCCAAGCCTACTTCAGAGTCCTGATGTGGCCCTTCATGGCCAGGGTTTTGGTCATCCAGCCATATATGTCCACATTCCTGCATCTGGAGCGGAAATCCTGGAGGTTCTCCTTGTCACCCCACATCTTGAGGAAGGCCAGGATCTCTTCCCCAGATCAGGATGGCGCACACCTTTTGTGACCTCTGACAGGCTCCTGGGAGCCCTGTGTGTGCTGCGACATGGTGCCCAGACATCAGGCACTGGCAGCTGCACTGAGGCTGGAAACTCTGAAGGCCTGCTTCCTGCCACAAGCCTTTGTCCCCTGTGTCTGCAGCTTTAAGAGTTGCTGGGGAACAGGAACTATAGCGTTGTGATGAGTGTGGATGGAGAGGCCAGCAGGGCACCTGTGGGATTTCCTGAAGGCCTCTTTTTTCGACAAAACTCCCTATTCTGCATCCACACACACCCTTTTCTGAAAAAGTTTTTTCGGAACAGGGCTTATTCCTTGTGGAATGAGGTTTACCACCATCGGAAAAAGCCGACCATTATGTCAACTTTCCATCGAAATAACACAATTGCAGTGGGGACGCTAGTATTGTTTTTCCAGAATAACAGCCATTATTAGGCTATGTCTACACTGCAGGCTTCTTGCGCAAGAACTGTTTTGCACAAGAATTCTTGTGCAAAAGTTCTTGCACAAGAGGGCATCCACACTGCCATGGGCTTTTGCGCAAGAGCAATGTGGCCACTCTCTTGTGCAAGAAAACCCTGATGGATATTTTAGCCATAGGGGCTTCTTGCGCAAGAAACCCCTGTTGCCCATCCACACTGCCTTCTTGCGCAAGAGCTCGTGGGGAGAGGAATAACTCTTGCGCAAGAAGCCCTCTATTCCGATGCTTTACTGTAAATTTACTTGCGCAAGAATGCACGTGCAATGTAGCTACTCTGCAAGTTTTTGTGCAAGAACAGCCATTCTTGCGCAAGAAGCCTGCAGTGTAGATGTAGCCTCAGTGTCCTTGGATTTAGCTCCTATTTCCCTCTCCAACCTCTCGGAGCTGCTTGCCTTCCACACTTTGTTCATTTATACCTCATTCATTCAACAGGGCCACATTCAAGTCAAAGTCAAAGGGGAGAGATCTATTGTACTCCCAGTAAAAAGACATTTTCTTTACCTTAATTTACCTTTACCTTAATTATTCTTGGGGACTATATAACTTTATACCGAAACTGAATACAAAGTTTCTATATAAAAAAGACTTACTATAGGGGTATATATGGAAAGACTTAATACAAGGTTATATGAAAAGGCTTACTACAAAGATATATGAAAATGATACAAAGTTATATGAAAATGCTTAATACAGAGATTTAGCTACACACTGACACCCTGCCAAGAAAAAAAGGTTAATATTCTCAGTTTATGTATTGGTTTATGTATTCATTATATTTTATCTCCACTTTTGGAAGAGACAGAAGTTTGTATTACTACCATAACTCAATAAACCGCTTTTAGTCTTTTATCTCAGAAGGGCTATTTCTGACACATCTTCAAACTCCTCCAAACATGACGCATGCTCAAGTCAGCTTTTTTTTTTTTATTTTGCCAAAACATATATGTCTTCCCATTTAAGTCACTGGGCCTACTCAGATGAGTAAATTTACAAATATGCAGATAATTTAGATAAGGAAAATATTTCATTCATTTTAGTATCAAAAGAATGTGGCACTTCTTTCAAAATTGGTAAACCTCATTTTACAAGGAAGAATGCCTTTTTTGAAAGAGCTCTTTCGAAAAAAGGCATGTGTGGATGCAGGGGAGGCAGTTCTTGCGAAAAAAGAGGCCTCCAGGAAAAACCCTTGTGGACAATCCGTCTACACTAATCACAGCTCTATTATTCCTGTCTGCAGCCATGTCTTAAAGGCACAAGCACCTGGGGCAGCCATTGTGTCAGGAAGGCAGCGTAGAGTAGGACCCTGATTGCACGACTCTCCCTGTAACAGCAAGAATCTGCCATGTAACAGCCACAAGCCCCCCCGAGACCTCTCTGGCCCTTCCAGGGAGCCATCCCAGGACCCATCCAGGGGTACTAAATGCCGGGCTCCATCGTGGTCAGGGGCAGAGATCCAGGCCCTTTTGGACTTATGTTCGGAGGAGGAGTCTCTGCAATCAAGGCTCAGGAATGCAGAAATTTATGGGCGCCTGGCTGACGGTCCGGCCAAGAAAGGCCACCACCCCCACACCCTGGACCAAATGCGCTTGAAGGTCAAAGAACTGTGGCAGAGTTATACCAGGGTCCATGAGCGCAGCTCCTGCTCTGGGGAAGCTCCCCACTACTGCCCGTACTTTGAGGAGCTGGACCGAATACTGTGGGGTGGGGAACCCCTGTCTCCACTGGTGTTGGTGGCGTCAGGCATGGAGAAACCCATGCAGCACCCGGAGCTGCAGGCAGAGGAAGCTGTGGAAGCGCAGAAGCTGCAGGAGGAGGAGGAGAAAACGGAGACTGCAGTGACCCTCAGGCTGGAGCCAGGCCTCCTGACCCAGGAGGCCTCCCAGGCATCTTCACACCCCGGGGTGGGAACATTAGGTGAGTGCTGTGAGGTTGCCACACACAGAGGACGGGGGAGGTGGGAGCAAAGGGGATGGGGCACGATCATCACGCATCATGCGCAGCCTGGACAGCTTGCATCTGGCTGTGCACGTGCAAGCATGTGCAGCGGCAGGTGCGACACGTGGTACCAGGAGCCAGTTCCAGAGTACACGCGGGCTGCTGCTCTCAGCCTGGGGAGGGCCCCACACATGTGCGAGCCCAGGGAGGGCCATCCTTCCCCTGCCAGACACTGTGGGAAGCAGGCTGGGCACAAGGATGCATGCATGACCCCACACGGATCTACGAGTGTCGCACATAGCACTCGGCCATGTGTGCACGCGCGAGGCACCACCCACTCCTGCAGACAGTGCTGACACGTTTAGGTGGAGGGAGGGGCAGGGAGGGGCAGGCCACTGCAGGCCTCTCTCTAACACCTGGGACCCCACTATGGGCGGACACTTCCCTGGGCTGCTTGGCCAAGGCGGGGGGGGGGGGGCAGGATGGTCCCATTGGCACCTCGGGGCCCCTGTGAGGCCGGGGCTGCTGGCCAAGCCACACATGGGCTTGCTATCAGAACATGCATTCCCTTTCAAGGACAGTTACTCATAAGGACGGCATGTCCTCCAGGACAGTGTGTGCACGCATGACTGGCTGCCTCGCCCTCTTGTCCTCCGCAGCTGGACCAGCCGTGCCTGAGGGTTGAGCTACACCAGCCCCCCCACCACGCTGGGTCCATGGCAGCCGCAGACACTGACGCGTCTACCAGGAATTGATGCTGAAACACATTGGCGTCCTCCAGGAAATGAAGGAGACCATCGCAGAGAGGACACAGGCAGATGCTGTGTGGCACAACTGCTTGTTGGACGAGCTCATCCAGCAGCGGACTACCATCTGTGCCACAGTATGGGAGGTCATGGCCTTCCCAGCTCCTGTTCCCATTGCCACCCCTCCTGCATGCCATGCTCCTGCTCCCCCTCCCCCATCCCCCCATCCTTTTCCCCCTCAGCATCTGCACATCGGCATCTGCACATTCCCGACTGCAAAGTTCCACTGCGGGAAGAATGTTCCAGCCTGCAGCCTGTAGTAGAGGTAGGAGTTCCTAAATATGTGGGCATCATGTGCCCGGCCCGTCCACCCGACACAAATGTCTGTAAACTTTCCCCAGGGGTCGACCAGGGCCTGCAGCACCATTGAGAAGTAGCCCTTCCTGTTGATATACTGGGCCGCTCGATGGGGTGGCACGCTGATTGGGATGTGTGTCCCATTGAGCGCTCCTCCACTGTTTGGGAATCCTAGACCAGCAAAGCCGGCCACGATGGTGTCCAGGTCTCCGAGGCGGACGATCCTGTGCAGCAGCTCCGAGTTGATGGCCCTCACCGCCTGCAGAAAAAGACAAATAGAAACACACAACACAGGGAATTAGAGGGGGTACCTGAGCCCTTGGATGGTGCCCCCCACCCACTCCCTCTCCCCAAAGGATCCAGGAGCCACTCCCCTTCAGGCCAATCCCCCAGCAGAAGGGCTGGGTGAGGCCAGGAGCCCCCCCCCCCCCACACACTCCCACTTCATCCCCCACTCCCTCTGCCCTTTTCTGACAGTCCCCCTTTTCCAGCCTCCCCCCCCCCACAGGGACTGTCCCCTGAGAGTGACTTACCTCCATCAAGACGGCCCCGATGGTGGAACTCGCCATGCCAAACTAGTGTCCCACCAAGCAGTAGCTGTTGGGTGTGGTGAGCTTCCACAGGGTAATAGCCACCCGCTTCTCCAGGGGGGTGGCAGGCCACAGGGGGGTGGCAGGCCACAAGTGGGTGTCCTGTCATTGGAGGGCAGGAGCAAGCCAGGTACATAGCTCCAGGAATGTGGCCTGCTGCATGCAGAAGTTTCGGAGCCACTGCTGGTTGTCCCACCACCCCAAGACAAGGTGGTCCCACCAGTCAGAACAGTGTCCAGTCTCCAAAATTGCCTCTCCACTAAGATGTTCGGAGGCAAGGACATTGGTCCTGCACCCAGGGCGAGGAGCTCAAGACCAAGGGCTGAGTCCAGATGGGGCAGGACTGGCATGATGGTATCATGGAAGTGCTGCAGAAGCTATAGCACAAGAGTATGGGGCCATTGCCTGCCCAGTGCCAGCTCCGGCTCCATGGCAAAAATTAAAAAATTTAAAAAATTTAAAAAAAAATAAAAAACAAACCAGAAAAACCAACACAAAACCAAACTGCTATGGCATCCAAGAAAGATGGGCAACCAGAGCACACACTGCAAAAGCTATGCTATCCCTCTGAGAGGTAGCAAGCACACAGCAGAAGCAGAGAAACAGCTGTCCAGGGAGGTCCCTCTAAGCACAGGTCTCTGCTAGCCTTATGCAGTAGCATCCAGAACTAAATGCTGCCCTCATGTCCTGCCAGAAATGGTTCCGGGTGCCCTTTTTGTGAGAGCATATCCTAGCAGTCTGGACGCTCTCTTTCAAAAAAGCAGATCGCTTTTTCGATCCGCTTTCGAGGTCTAGACGCTCTCTTTCAAAAGAAGCTTTTTCGAAAAATCTCTTTCGAAAAAAGCTTGTAGTCTAGACATACCCACTGAGTGGAGCCAAAAAAAATCTGTTCAAAACATAGTAAGCAGCCAGTGTTTGAGTTCTGTGTAAATTTAGTATGGAATGTACAGCATCTGGACCAATCTGTAGCTCTTCAGAAGCAATGAATGTGTGTAAATACATGCTTTATAAAACTCTACTGCTGTAGCACCATTTATCAGAGAATCTCCAAATGCTTTCCAATCTAAATAAATGTGATCAATGTCCTTGTCAGCTGATTGTTTTTCATGAGGATGTTTCAGGGGAAGAAAATTTCGGCTGGCATATTCATAGTGCATCTATAGTTGGAAAAAAGGTGGGGGATTTTACTTTGTTAGTGAACACATGATAAATCTTAGGGTATGTCTACTTTACATACCTCTTTCAAAAGAGGGTTGTAAATTAGACAGATCAAAATTGCAAATGAAGCCGGGGTTTGAATTTCTCGTGCTTCATTTGCATAACGGCAGCCACGCGGTCTTTCAAAAAAGGACTTTTTGAAAGTAAAACCACCGTCTAGACGCAGTTCTTTTGGAAAAAAACCCCCCGAGGAGTAGGATCTTTCTAAAAAGGGTTTTTTTTTCAAAAGAACCGCGTCTAGATGGTGGTTTTACTTTTGAAAAGCCCTTTTTCAAAAGACTGCGTGGCCACCATTATGCAAATGAAGCACGGGAAATTCAAATCCCGGCTTCATTTGCAATTTCGATCTGTCTAATTTACATCCCTCTTTCGAAAGAGGGATGTAGTTTAGAGATACCTTTTGTGTAGACAAGGCAGGTGTAGTTTTTGCAAGTGCTGGTGTAACCCACACACCGAGGCTATGTCCACACTGGCGGCTTCTTGCGCAAGAACATCTTGCACAAGGGTTCTTGTGCAAGAAGTCTTGCGCAAGAAAACGTCCACAGTGCCATGTGCGAGCTGTGCTTTTGTGCAAGAGCTCCCATGGCAGTGTGGACGCTCTCTTGTGCAAGAAAGCTCTGATGGCCATTTTAGCCATAGGGCTTTCTTGCGCAAGAAATCCCTGCTGAGCGTCCACACTGCCCTCTTGCGCAAGAGCTCCTGCGCAAGAGGGCTTACACCTGATAAAAAAGAGCGTAGCTCTTGCACAAGAAGCCCTCTCCTACCACACGTACTGTAAATTTCCTTGCGCAAGAACGGGCGGGCAGCGTGGACACTCTGCAGATTCTTGCGCAAGAAGGGCCGTACTTGCGCAAGAAGCCGCGAGTGTAGACATAGCCCTAGTGTGGTTCACTGACCCATGCAGTGGCACCTAAAACCACAGCAACAGATAAGACCAAGAGACCGCTACAGCATGGCTTGGGAGGCACCTGGCTTTTAGCTCAGAGGGTAGAGTCTCCTGTACTAAGCTCCAGAGGTCCCACGTTCAAATCTGTCTGGTGGTGGTTACATTAGCAGATCCAGGTAAACTGTAGCTCATGACTTCCATGAGTATGTTTGTTCAAAATTATTTACTGACTGTTTTACATGAGTGTGGTTCAGTCAGTGGGTAGCTCACAAATATAAGTGGAACTATGAAATTTTGAGCTGTTTTGTTTGGATGTAGGCCGTGTGCTATGTTACTGTCCCGAGCACAAATGTCAGATAAACTCAATCTGCATTTGATAAATGATGCTGTTTAGGTACACTTCGGATCAGCTTTGAACATCCCCCGTTTCTGACTAGTCAGTAGAAGTATACTCCCCAAGTGGCTGCTAAGAGGTGTGCCTATTATACAGCAGGCCAAGCTGGATCTAAATTTTGTGACTCTTGGATTCTGTAGCACAACAGACATTTCTATTGGCCATTTAAATAATCAAGGTTTGTAATGAAATAAAAATAAGCCGAATTAGTACAGGAACCCTCATGTTTATTTTTATATTGAATTTTATTTTATATGCTATCCCTACATTTTCAGCTTTTAGTAAATAGTGGACTTTAGTATTCACAACACGAAACTGCAATGTAGAAACTGGAGGTTTTGGAAGTTGCATGAGGGGATCATTGGCGGCTTTTGTTTTTTGAGGAGGAAGTAGAAGTCAGTTTTAGATTATGAGAAAGTAAATTAGCTGGATATTTCTGCTAGAATTTTCAATAGTAAGTTGACCCAGGGGTTGGGGTTTTTCAAAAACACTGCAGTGATTTAGAAACATACATTCCATTCCTAAATGACTTAAGGCTTAAGCACTTTTGCAAATCCCAACCTAAGAGTGCTATAATTTGGGTGTTAACTGTGAAACCTATTAAGATGAAAGAGCAGTTCACACTTCTTGGTGTGATTGTTTCAGGATGGCTGCAAGCTCTGGCAGACATCACTGAATTGTTAGTTTACTTCACCTTTTCCAAGGCATTTTAGAAATTATAAAGTTATAAATGCAGGGGCAGCTAGCATGTTCTGGGGGCGGGGGAAGAAGAGGAACTCTTACAAACTGGTTCCAAGGCTGGCCAAAGTAACAGCTGACGTGAATGCTGTGATGGAGAAAAAAATGGTCAGTATAACATGTATTTACAGAATCCTAGGGTTGGCAGAAGCTTCAGAAGGTCATCGAGTCCAGCCCCCTGCCCAAAGCAGGCCCAACCCCAACTAAATCATCCCAGCCAGGGCTTTGTCAAGCTGAGACTTAAAAACCCCAAGGCTACGTCTGCACTGGCCTCTCTTGTGCAAAAAAAATACGCAAATGAGGTGAAGCATGGAATATTGCCGCACCTCATTTGCATAATTAATGAGGCTCCGGTTTTGCGCAAGAGGCTTTTGCACAAAAAGGAGCCATCTACACAGCTCCTTTTTGCACAAAAACCCCCTCTTGCGCAAGAGTCGTTCTGCTTTTTTTCAGAAAAAACAGCTCTTGTGCAAGAGTGGGTTTTGGAGATTCCACCCCCTTCCCTAGGTAACCCATTCCAGTGCTTCACCACCTTCCTAGGCTACGTCTACACTACGGGTTTTGCTGGAAGAGGCAATGCAAATGAAGCTCTGATTAGCATTTTCTCATGCTTCGTTTGCATAATCTCTTCCAATCTGTTTTTGCACAAGGGGTTTTTGCACAAAAACAAGCAATGTGGCTGTTTCTGTTTTGTGCAAAAACCCGTTTTTGCGCAAGATCCTTATGCCTCTCCAACGAAAACAGCCACACTGCTTGTTTTTGTGCAAAAACCCCTTAGAATCATAGAACCTCAGGAGGTCATCAAGTCCAGCCCCCTGCCCAAGGCAGGACCAACCCCAACTAAATCAACCCATCCAGGGCTTTGTCAAGCCAAGACTTAAAAACCTCTAGGGATGGAGATTCCACCACCTCCCTAGGTAACCCATTCCAGTGCTTCACTACCCTCCTAGTGAAGAGATTATGCAAAGGAAGCATGAGGAAATGCTAATCAGCGCTTCATTTTCATTGCCTCTTCCGGCAAAACCCGTAGTGTAGACGTAGCCCTAGTGAAATAGTTTTTCCTAATAACCAACCTAGCCCTTCCCCACTGCAGCTTGAGACCATTGCTCCTTGTTCTGCCATCTGTCACTACTGAAGACAGCCTCTCTCCATCCTCTTTTGAATCTCATTTCAGGAAGTTGAAGGCTGCTATCAAATCCCCCCCTCACTCTTCGCTTCCACAGACTAAACAAGCCCAAATCCTCGTAGGTCATGTGCTCCAGCCCCCTAATCATTTTCATTGCCCTCTGCTAGACCCTCTCCAATGCACCCACATCTTTTCTGTAATGAGGTGCCCGGAATTTGACACAATATTCCCAATGTGGCCTCACCAGTGTCAAATAAAGGGGAATAATCACTTCTCTAGATCTGCTGGAAATGCTCCTCCTAATGCACCCTAAAATGCACCTTTCTTGGCTACAAGGTTGTTGACTCATATCCAGCTTCTCATCTACTGTAATCCCCAGGCCCTTTTCTGCTGAAGAGGAGGTTACTCACCTGCTGTAACTGACGTTCTTCGAGATGAGCATCCCTGGGTGTGCTCCACAGCAGGTGTTGAGTGTCCCAGCGATGGATGGAGTTTTGTGTAGCAGTGTTTCAGGGAGGTCACGCACGAGTGCATGGGCTTCCCCTGGTAGCTATGCACACGTACGGCCCCTCCGCCCTTCAGTTCCTTCTCTATCCAGAACCCGGCGGCGGAGTGTAATTTACGTGTTTATGGGGTTTTTTTTTTTTGAGATTCCAAGTAGTGGGGAGGAAGAGAGGGTAGTGGAGCACCCCCAGGGACATTCATCTCGAAGAACGTCAGTTACAGGAGGTGAGTAACCTCCTCTTCTTCTTCAAGAGGCATCCCTGGGGGTGCTCCACAGCAGGTGACTACAAGCAGTCTATATTATGGAGGTAGGGACTTCAGATCAGGTAAGTATGCTGTCTGCAGAACAGCTTTTGCTAATTTAGTGTGTAGTAAAGGACCCGAAGCAAGCGAGTAATGTTTTGCCAAAGTGTGATTCAAGGACCATGTTGCTGCTGTGCATATGTCCTGCAGTGGGACTTTCCTGAGGTATGGGACCAAGGTTGCTCTTGTAGGTGTGCTCAGATTGGAGCAGGTGGAGGTAAGTTATTAAGCAAAGAACATATGGCGATGCATTCCAAGATCCAATGGGATAGTCTCTGTGATGATATTGTCTTCCCCATGGTGTGGTTTGCAATGGAAACGAACAGGTGTGGGGAGGATCTGAATGGCTTTGTTCTGTCGATGTAGAAGGAGAGCGCTCTTTTGACATCCAGAGTGTGCATCTGAGCTTCAAAGGCGTTGGCATGAGGTTTTGGGAAAACACAGGTAAGTGTATTGTCTGGTTGATGTGAAAGGCTGTACGAACCTTAGGTAAGAATTTGGGGTGTGGCTGCATAGATACTCTGTCTTTAAGAAAGATGGTAAAGGGTGGACTGGACATGAGCGCGGCCAGTTCATTTACTCTCCGTGCTGAGGTAATAGCCACTAGGAAGGCCGTTTTCAGCATTAAGTGGCACAAGGAACATGTGGCCATAGATTCAAAAGGTGGTTTTGTTAGTGTTGTCAATACTAAGCTTCTTGTGGAGGTGACGCGTCAGGGTATAGGGCTTGTAGACCCTTCAGGAAGTGTTTAGTTGTGGGGTGCACAAATAAAGTGGTGTCATCTAGTGATGCGTGGAAAGTTGTTATTGCTGCTAAGTCCACTCTAATTGAGGCTAACGAGAGATGAGACCGTTTTAGGTGTAGTAAGTATTCCAGAATTACAGGGAGTGGGGCATTGTGCGGCAATATATTGTGGTCGCTTCCCCACTGTGTAAAATGTGTCCATTTACTGATGTATGTTTTCCTTGTTGCAGGAGTTCTGCTGTGCAGGAGGACCTCATGGACTTGGTGGGAACACTGGGGTTCTATGCTAGTGAACCATTGAGGTGCCACGCTTTCAGAGGGAGCATCAGGAATCGAGGGTGAGGTGTCCTGATTTGTGGGTGACGGAGGATGTGTGGGACTCACGGTAGTGTGATTGGATGGTTTTGTGTCATCCTGAGTAATAGTGGAAACCAAAGTTGGTGCAGCCAACATGGCACGATAAGGATGATCTTTGCTTTGTCCCTCCGTATCTTTATAATGACACTGTTGAGGAGGGGAAATGGGGGAATGCATATAGCAGGGGAGCATTCCATGTTAAAATCAAAGCATCCCCTAAGGACTGCTTCCCTATGCCCGCTCTGGATCAATACATCATGCATTTCCTGTTGGATCTGGTGGCAAATGGATCTATGTAGGGTGATCTCATTGATTGAATATTTTAATCAGGATGGTGTGATGCCATATTCTCTGTGTAAACATGGAAGTGTATCCCTTTGACTTGAGGGAGCAATTTTTGGCATGCGAAGCCAAAAATTTTTGGCATGCGAAGCTCTGAGTTCTAAAATATTGATATGTAGAGCATGCTCCGCAGCAGACCTTGAGCTGTTCTTCCTTCCATGTAAGTGTCCCAGCCAGTGAGTGAAGCATCCGTGGTGATGACCACTGTGGGTTCTGCAGATTGGAAGGGTGTGCCATGGTTAGGTTGGACATTTTTGTCCACCATTTTAATGATGCCTTGACTGAGCATGGCATTGTTAGTCTTTTGGTCATCGAATGGATATTTGGTTTGTATTGGGTTAGGAGCCAACCCTGAAGACACCTCATCAAGAGTCGTGCGTTGGGCACCTCCAGGTTGCAGGAAGCCATATCCCCCAGAAGTCGGAGGCAGTCGAGAATGGTGACTGTAGGCATGTCCTGGAGGGATAGTGCCAGGTGGCTGATGTGAGTGGATCTGTCGGCAGGGAGGGAGGCTCTGGCTGTGGCAGAGTTGAGATGTGCCCCACCTCTGGATGGACTGCGAGGGCGTAAGCATTGATTTGGATTGGTTCACTAGGAGTCCGAGAGAGTGAAAGCAGTTTAGCACCATGTGAGTGTGGTGGCGGCACTGGTGTCTGGACCTCGCTTTGACTAGGCAGTCGTCCAGGTAGGGATATATGGTGACTCCTTGTCTCCTGAGGTGGGCAGTGACTGCTACTAACATCTTGGAAAATACTCTCAGAGCTGTAGAGAGTCCGAAGGGCAGGACCGTATACTGAAAATGGTATGGACCTAAAGTGAAATGGAGAAAATGCCTGTGAGATGGTCTGATGGATATATGGAAGTACATATCCTGTAAGTTGAAACAGGAAAACCAGTCGCCCGTCTCTAGAGCTGGGATAATTGTGTTTAGGGTAACCATTCTAAATCTCTGTTTCTGTATGTATCTGTTCAGGGATCTGAGGTCTAGGATGGGTCTCCACCCACCAGTCCTCTTTTCTATGAGGAAATAATGGGAATAAAATCCTGTTCTGTGAAATTGTGATGGAACCGGCTCTATGGCCCTTAGTTGTAACAGGTGGTCTACCTCCTGTTGTAAAATGACCTCGTGAGATGGGTTCCTGAAGAGGGACGGGGTAGGAGGGTGGGGAGGGGTAAGGGAGAGAAAGGGGATGGTGTACCCTAATGAGATGGTTTGCAGTATCCATTTATCTGAGGTAATTACTTCCCATTGATGTAAGAAAGGGGAGTAAACAAAAATGAAAAAGTTTGGAAATATTCTGGGGTTCTGGAGAGGGTGATCTGGTTTTCAGTCTTTCAACTGTATTTTCAAATTTGCTTATTCAAGTGTGATGGACGGTTGGAGTTGTTACTCTGGGACCATTGCCTCCGCTGCCTATTTTGACACCGTTGTTTGTAAGGGGGTTGTTCTTATCTGTGATACTGGAATGGGGGTTGTGGGTACCTGGATCTGTGATATGGTTGATACCTATATTGCCTCACTCTTGTTGCAGGTGTTTGGATCCCTAAAGATAGGAGAATGGCTCTAGAGTCCTTCATGGATTGAAGGACTTCATTAGTCTTTGTGGAGAAGAGGTTTTTCCCTTTCAAAGGGCAAGTCTTCTACCGCTGGCTGAAGCTGTCGAGGGAAGGCCGAGGAGTTATACCAAGAGGCTCGCCTCATAGTGACAGCTGTGGCTGTAGTCCTTGTGGCCGTGTCTGAAGCTTCGAGAGCTGCTTGCAGCACTATATGAGAACTTGTCTGTCCCTCAGAGACAATCGCTTTGAAATGTGATTTTTTGCTTTCAGGGACATCCTCAATAAATGTGTTCAGTCTCATATAATTGTTGTAATCGTATTTACTGAGCAGGGCTGAATAATTTGCTGAGGCAGACTCCTTTTTGCCAAACGAGACTAATCTTTTGTTCTCGTTGTCTGATGGGCAATTTTGCTGCGTGTTTCTTTGTTGTGCAGCATCCACCACCAGGGAGTTAAGAAGGGGATGTGTAAAGAGAAATTAGGCTCTCCCGGGAGGTATGTAGTACTTTCGATCGGCCTGTTTGCTCATGGGGGGAATCGAGGCAGGTGTTTGCCTTAAAGTTTTTGCTGGATTGATAGGAAGAGCGATCTTTGCCAATGTGCTTGCTTGAAGGATGTTAGTAAGCTAGTTGGAGTATCCTGTACTTCTTCTACAGGGATATTTAGAACTTGTGCGACACTTTTAAATAAGTCTTGGAAAGAGGAGACATCCTTTGAGGTGTTAGAGGACGGAGGTAGAACTGCCTCCCCCATCTCAGATAATGATGTTGTTTGGTCCAAAGATTCCGCCGATGACATTGGGGAAAATTGGCTCTCATTAGCACTCCTCTTAACGTATCTGTAAGAGATTCGGTGGAACATGAAGGAGGCTTATTGGTATGTTTAATTTTAAATGGTCTCTTTCTGTGCTATTGTGGGGGTTGGTTCCACATTTGCCACTGTGGGAGGTACACTATGGGTGGGGGCATCCACACCCAGGGAGTCATTTGCCGTCTGATGAGATCTGAGGGTGTGTCTAGACTACAGGGTTTTGTTGACAAAACTGGACTTTTGTTGACAAAACTATACCTGCGTCTACGCTACCACCGCATTCTGTCAACAGTAAGTTGACAGAACGCGACAGTTTTGTCAACAGCGGTAAACCTCGTTTTACGAGGACTAACGCTTTTGTCGACAAAGGCTTCCCTTGTCGATCGTGCTGCGTTTAGACTGCCGCATTGTGCCGGATCAGCTGATTGTCGGCACAGCGTGGCGGCCATTTTTATTTTAATGAAGCGGGGATTATTAAATCCCTGCTTCATTAACTATGTCGAGTAAACTACTTTACATGGCTCCGTCGACAGAGCCATGTAGTCTAGACGAACCCTGAGAGTGAGAGTTCCCCAGGCATTTGAGACAGGCATCATGCCTGACAGAGGCAGACAAGTTTGAAGCCACACAGTGTTTGAAGCCAGGTGAGCCCATGCCAGCTTATAGCTGTGGTGGTGGTTTAAAACCCGCGCCGCTTTTTTTTTTTTTTAAACTAACACTAATCTAAGGCTAACTAACAATAACAAAGGACTAACTATTAATGACTAACTAACTATAATTTGAACAATTAATTTCTGAGGAGAGGAGAGCACTGCCAAGTTCCGTCCGCAGCCGGGGACAGTAGAAAGGAACTGAAGGGGCGGGGGCTGCACATGCACATAGCTACTGGGGGAAGCCTGTGCACTCGGTGCACCGCGCATGCACAGCCCCCTGAGACACTGCTGCACAAAACTCTGTCCAGAGGCGCTGGGATGCTCAACACCTGCTGTGGAGCACCCCCAGGGATGCCTCTTGAAGAAGAACTGCTGGTTAGACAGTCAGTACCCAGCCTGTAATAGTGCTTGGGATTCTTCCATCCCAAGTGTAAGACTCTTCATATAGTAGGCTCTTTCAAAAATCCCATGACTGGCTGTCCAGCCACATTTTTTAAGGCTCATGAACTATTATAAAAATTGCCAAATGTTTCTTGGAAAAATACTGGTTCCAAATACAAAAAGAGCATTACTTACATTAAGTATTTTATTAACCTTTTATTTTGTGCTTTGCAGTTGAGATATGGATACATACATAATCTTACACTGCCTATGATCACAAACAAAAAGGAATAAAAAACCAGGTGTATATACTTTTGGAATACATGAGAAATGGGTAACTTTAGATCTAATAAAGAAAAACAATATTTTTCTGTGTCCTTTTGATGTCTGATCTTTTTGTTCAAAGTATAAGACAAGCTGATATTGTAACCCACACACCTAGGCTACGTCTATACTGCACCTCTTTTCCACAAAATCTTGTGCAAATGAAGCATGATTAGTATATTGTCAAACTTCATTTGCATAATTAATTAGGGACCGTTTTTGGACAAGAGGCTTTTTTGCACAAAAAGGAGCCATCTACACAAAAGCCTCTTACGCAAAAACGGCCCCTAATTAATTATGCAAATGAAGCGTGGCAATATTCTTCTCTGCGCTTCATTTGCATAAGCTTTTGTGGAAGAGAGGTGCAGTATAGACGTAGCCCGAGTGTGGTGCAGTGGCACCTAGACCACAACAACAGATAAGAACAAGAGACCGCTACAGCATGGGCTGAGAACCACCTGGCTTTATAGCTCAAGCTGTAGATGCTCCTGCACTAAGCTTCAGAGGGCCCAGGTTTAAATCTGCCTGGTGGTGGTTTTGCTATTACAAGGGATTTCATACTTTCTGGCATTACTCTTAATGGGAAAAAATGACAAATGATTTGTCCTACATTCTTTTGACATATCCAGTGTTCTGGGGGGAAGGGGTAAAGGAGTTCTTATTTTTCCATAGGTATAATAAGTGTATTAAGAATTTTGTGGCCTAAATAGGTGCATTACTGGTATCATGATCAGATGGAGTGCTGAGCAGCACCCGGTAACTAAGGGGTTAACTCAGGTACCTAGCAAAGGTGTCAGCTTTGGGCAATCAGCCAATAATAATGCAGGTAGGAATTTCAAACTGGAAAAGAGGGGTTTTTCTCTCTCTCTTCTTTGTTTGAGATCAGAGCAGTTTCTCAAGTAGGGAAAAGTTGAGATAGTCCATCAGGGTTTATTGTTTTCCTTGTTTGGGGGTTTGAAAATCATAGCCGAGCTGGCTAATTGTTTTTCTCTTTTGTAACTAAGGTTTATAGCCCAGTGACTTTCCCTGAGTATATATCAAATTGTAGCTATTTACCATCTAGCCAGATTACTATGCTTGCAACAGTAGTTTTGGTTTGATAATAAAAGAGTTTTCTTTTAATTCTAATTCACCGGTATTGGTTGGTTGCTGTGTCCTTAGGACTAAGTGCCTAGTTATAAGGGCAGAGTCCATTGTGGTCTGGAGTCCCTCTGTTTTTCCCAACTCCAAGAAAAATGGTGCTTGGGGCATAGGGGAGAGCTTTACAAACACAAATACAAACACACATAATAGGACAAAACTCCTCCTCAGAGTTATTGGGCTTTGGGCAGAAGACTGTCAGAAATATGTCCTGGTTCATGTGAAACTGCAAAACCATCTTGGTCAGAAGAGCCAGATGTGGTCACAATTGGACCTTGTCCTTAAAAACACTGTATAGCTCAGATGTAAGTGCCCTCATCTTGGAGACTCTTTGGGAAGAAATCATGGCAGCCAGGAACATCTTCTTCCAGGGGAGCAGGAGAAGGGAACAGGATGCCAAGTTTTCAAAGGGGGCCTTCATGATCAGCGCAAACACCAGATTCAGGACCCACAAAGGGACTGGTTCCTGTACTTGAGGGTAGAGCTACTCCAGGCCTTTCAAGAATGGGGCACCATGCTGGAAGACTAATGGGCTCTGGAATGGAAGGTGAAAGGCTGATATAGTGGCCAGGTGGACTTAATTGAAGAATGAGACAAAACTTGGAGCTTGAGATGTGTAAAGTAATACAGGATCAGCCACTGTGAGGCCTGCTCAGGCCTAATATTACAGACTGAAACTCAGCACATAAAATGTTTCCATTTTATTTTGTTTGGGGGGGGGGGGGGGGTTGTGTGAATCTCAGAGGGACTGAGATAGAATAAGTTTGTCTCTGGGAATCATAGAGACAGGTTTTGCAGAGTTTATTTGGTTAGCCGGCCTACCCATCTCTTCACACAGTGTCAGGTTGGGGGATTGAGCCATGATAACTGGTAACACCAGCAAAGTTGCAGGGAAGGATAATACTTCCACACTTAGTATGCCTGGATTTAATGCTAGAAAGAGATTTCCTGTTAATTTTAGCCACTTTGTTGCTCCAGATGAGCTGAAGGATTTCTGACATTTTATGGAAAACCTTTACTGGGAGATTTTAGAAGAGGAAGGTGATCCTTATGGCATTAAAGTTGCCAAACCACACTATAATCATCTCTCGCCTTTCAATGTTTTTCAGCGAGTATAGATAGTTGGCTTCATATAAAGTTATTAAAGGAAAATAGCACTGAACACCATGTACTTTATATGTAATGTTTGGCTAATTTAAAGTTAATTTGTAGTCTCATCTGGCATTGCTCTTTAAGGCCAATTAACAAGACTTTCAAGTTTTCATAATTAATTTTAAAACTTACAATTTTCCTAAAATACATTCCTTTGAAGGATTCTGCAATCATGAATAGGACTTCATCCATAGAGAATGCTATTTTATGGATCAACATCTTTACATTTAAATCCTCTCTATGAATTTTTTTTCATTTTCTGTGCAAATGGTTTCTTGGTTAATATAAGCAAGGTGGAGAACAGTGGACAACCTTGCCATATGCTGCAAAAAAATGAGAGAGGCTCTGAATACTTATTACTGACTCTTACTTTAGCTTTTATAGATTGATATAAGACTTCAGTCATTTTTTTAATTTTACTTTCTAGAGCTAGTGCCTTCATAAACTTCCATTCATCTTGCTCATAGACCTTTTCCACGTCTAGTGACAGTAACATACGCGATCGCCTTACTTTTGATAGGCTTGACTGGATTACAGCTTGTAACCTATAAATGTTATCTAATAACTGTCTTTCCTGATTAAATCCCATTTGATATATACTAGTTATTTTAAGCGCAAATGATTCTGTCAACACCTTTGTAAAACTCTTAAATTCTATATTTGACCTTGAGGCATGCATATGTGAAGTACATTCAATCTTATGTCTTTGGGCTTTTACAGCAATATTGACTTCTTTCTTAATATATGCTAATGTTTTGAAGTCCTGAAAATTACTTACAAGTCTGTGGGGGGGATGGCAAGTCAAAGATTTGTACAATTTAACTGAGAACCTTTCCATACTAGGTATTTTAATGATTGATCTGACTTCCTCAAATCCTTTCTGCAGATGTTGAGGTATAACTGGGAGCCCAGCTTCTCCAGTGTAAGAACTTGTATGACAGTGCATCTCGCTATTGCGTTCTCTGCTACCAAACATGGTATTTTTTTCTTTTTCCTGGCTTAACGTATATGCTGAATTGTTATGGCCCTTATTTTTCATCCCTTTATACTTTTGTTTAAATTGATATACAACACATTCTCTTTTAGCTAGCACTAGAACAAAACATTGTTCTCTAAGGGAGGTAGGTATAGCCAACTTTTTCCTTGCATCTGTCTTTTTATGCAACTTCTTTAATATTTTTATCTCAGGGAGACGAACCTTGTCTTCTGTATTTTTTCCCCTGTTAATTCTACAGACTACCTCAATTAATTGCTCCCTCAGTACTGCCTTATAAACCTTCCATAGTGTATTGGTATGGAAGTTTCCATTTTTGTCATTATTGAAAGAAATTTTGGTTTTGCTAATTACAGTATTCAATACTATAGGGTTTTTAAATACTGAATTATTCAATTCCCAGTTACTGAGCCTTTTATAACCAAACAAATCTCTAAATGTTGTCATGATAGGAATAGGGACTGAGCACGTAAGCTGACCTCTCTTTACCTCAGTCAGAAAATCCTTTAAGCAAGAAAGTAGAGATGTATAATCTATTTGCATGAATAGCAAATGGGGATATGAATAAAACAAATAATTCCTCAGTAATGGCTTCACATTCTTCCATGAATCTAGTAGACTCAGCCGGAAACTATTTTGTTTCAAATATGAGCAAAGGGAATTGTGTTCCTCTTTTCTACTGTCTGATCTATCAACTGTAGGATTTGAGGTGAGCTTTAAATTTCTCTCAGCAATGAGATTCCCAGGAGAAAATGTCAGGAAAGGAAGAATAGCACAAAGAAATACTCTTTGTCCAATGTTAGGGACATATACCAAGCACAAGGTAATAATTCTGCCCAGTACATTTCCTTTAACTGTTATGAATTTCTTCATCTTAACACCATTTTACTTCAAGTTGAAATCCTTTAGCTAGGAGGCTGGCCAAAAAGGTGGTGTTTCAATGGAACACCACACTTTCTTGTATCATTATTTAAAACAAAAATGTCATTCTTATGTCAGCTGGAAAGAAAGTGGGTGGAGAGGCCTTTTTATCCTTTTCTGGTATGCCTGAAGTCAGACAAATTCTATACATATGTCCCCGATATGTTTGGAAACCACTTGATCACGACAGTCCCTTGACCTCTTTTTGCTACTTATAGGCTTTCCAGTGAGAAGGGGATGATCTGGTGAAAATCTCTTATGATTTTCATACTCTTTATATGATGAAATACCTCAAAAATATGTTTTCTAATGTTTGCATTAGAAAAAGAAAGAACTCCCAGATAGAACTACTCGGTTGCAGAGTTTGAAATACATTTGACAGGGGAATCTCACAGAAGATTCAAAAATGGTTCTAAGAATTTCTCTACAATGTGACTTCCCTTCTTTGAAAATAATCAGGCACTCTGATAAATGTAACTGTTTTTCCTTATTATAATCTATGTATCATCTTCACCCAATACATTAGTAAATGTAATTGTTTCTCATTTCTTTGTTCATCCTGATTACCAGACCTCCCCAACACTTATTATGTAGTTAAGGTTGCTCTGCATGTTGCTCTCCCATGGTTCCTGTTTTATTGCTTTACTCTGAAGTTATCTCTGAAAAGTTAAAAAAAAGATATTAATACAATTATCACTGTCTTCCTCGCCCAAGAATAATCTTGCCATTTAATTTCAAATGTACTCACTGTTGCAGCCATCACTGCTGCTAGTCTCAGCCAGGCCGGCACCATGCTCTGTTGAGATGGCTCTTGGAATTTGGGCCTTCCTGACGATGAATAAATGACCAAAAAAGGGGGCAAAAGAGTGATAAAGAAACACAGAATGAGAAAATATTGGTCAGAAAAGACAGTCAACATATGAATGATGGTTTCACTAACAATTTCACAACACTTTGCAACTTCAAAATACTTGACAAACTTTAATATTCAATCCCTTAGGTACCATCTACACAGGAGTGTTATTTCAGAATAACTGACATCTATACTAAAAGCAGTTATTTCAACATAATGTCAAAATAATGTTGAGCTGGAGGACTTCTTACTCCAACTCCTGTAACCCTCATTTTATGAGGAGTAAGGGAAGTCAGAGGAAGAGTGCCATCTCACACTTCCTGCTGTGTAGATAACATCAAAAGCCAAAAATAAGCTATTTCGACTTATGCTGTGCAATTGACGTAGCTCAAGTTGCATAGCTTATTTTGGCTTTAGCCCTGTTGTGTAGATGTGCCCATTTTTTTGTGAGAACCGTAAAGTATTAGCAACATTTTAGAGGAGGAAGGGGGAAGCGACAGAAGAAATTTGCTCACCCCCCCCAGAATGCTTGTAGCTGCACCTGGATTAGACTTCACAATGTTTGAATCCCAGCTAATGTCAGTGCTCAGGGCTGCCTCTAAGGGTTTTATCATGTAATTGGTCATTATAATACAATTGTTACTAATTAGTAATTTAATTTGCTAACAAGCCCTTTCAAAATGCTGAGGAAAGGGATGATTTTTGCTGTTTTAAGCATAGCTAATTTTTGAAGAATTCAGTGGAGCTTGAAAGCTTGTGTCTTTCACCAACCGAAGTTGATCCAACAAAATACATTACCTCACCATATTGTCTTTTTTTTTTTTTTTTTTTTTTTTAAACAAGACAGCTTTTCTCAAGGGAGAAATTTTCCTCCTTTCTGTCAAGTTTTTGTCCTCTGTTAACATTGATTATTTCACACAATGTGTTGCCTTGATGGCTGTATTTCTAGATCTCGATGATTTAGATGGATGGTTCTGATCTTTTTGTTAATATACTCTTCTCACAATGGTAATTTAACCAGTCAACATGGGTTTATAGTGTAATATGTCAATGATTCACAAATCTATTGCCCCCTCTCTGCTGTATTTTTCCCCTTTAAATTCTGTTGGGGGAATTCAAGTAGTAACATTCTATAAATTAACACAATGAAAAAAACCCTTGCCTTGGGGGGATTAGATTCACCTCTTTTCTTGTATCTCTAGTACAGTTTTCTCCTGGGCTACGTCTAGACTGGCATGATTTTGTGCGAATGCTTTTAACGGAAAAGTTTTCCGTTAAAAGTATTTGCACAAGAGAGCATCTAGATTGGCACGGACGCTTTTGCGCAAAAGCACTTTTTGCGCAAAAGCGTCCATGGCCAATCTAGACGCGCTTTTGCGCAAGAAAGCCCCGGTAGCCATTTTAGCCATCGGGGCTTTTTTGCTCAAAACAAAACTGAGCTGTCTACACTGGCCCTTTTGCGCAAAAGGACTTTTGCCCGAACGGGAGTGTCAAAATATTTGCGCAAGAAGCACTGATTTCTTACATTAGAATGTCAGTGCTCTTGCGCAAATTCAAGCAGCCAGTGTAGACAGCTGGCTAGTTTTTGTGCAAAAGCAGCCGCTTTTGCGGAAAAACTGGCCAGTCTAGACACAGCCCCGGAGTTAAGAAAGACTCCCAGGGGACTTGCACAGATATTTGAATAGCTCTTAGTGAAATCTTCCTTTTGCTCTCTTAGGGTACGTCTACACTGCATAGCTATTTCGGGTACCTCCAGTATCCCGAAATAGCCATCTCACGTCTACACAAGCCACCTGTTATTTCTAAATATTTTTTGCCATCCCAGTAAACCTTGTTTTATGAAGGTTAAGGAATGGCTTGAAATAGCACATTATTTCAAAATTTTGCACTGTGTAGACGCACCACATTTCAAAATAAGCTATTTCAAAATAGATTCGAAATAAGATACGCAATTTGCATAGCACAAACTCTGTATCTTATTTCAAGTTTAGGGTGCTGAGTAGATGCACCCTTAGGCCTGGTCTACACTAGGGATGTGAAAGTGTAACTGTACACAACCCATGAGCCTGGGCTCATCAGTTAACCTTCACAGTTACACACAGGCTCCTGATACATGCACTGGCTCCTGGGGAGCTGCTTCCCTCCCCCTGCCCCCTGCTGCTGCCTCTGTATCAGAGGCAGCAGCATGGGGGGGGGGAGACAGGTGAGAGATGGTGCATGTGGGGAGCTGGTTTAAAAGCTGGCTCCCCACACTCTTTGGCTCCCGGTGAGTCAACTGTCCTCCACATGTAACTGCTGAAAATTTCACTGGTTACATGTTTACTTAATTAAACACATCTTAACATTGAATTATAGAATCATAGAACACTAGAACTGGATGGGGCTTCGAGAGGTCGTCGAGTCCAATCCCCTGACCTCATGGCAGGACCCAGTACCATCTAGACCATCCCTGATAGATGTCTAGCTACCCTGCTCTTAAATATCTCTAGAGATGGAGATTCCATAACCTCCCTAGGCAAATTATTCCAGTGTTTAACCACCCTGACAGTTAGGAAGTTTTTCCTAATGTCCATCCTAAACCTCCCTTGCTGCAATTTAGGCCCATTGCTTCTTGTCCTATCCTCAGACGCTAAGGAGAACAATTTTTCTCCCTCCTCCTTGTGACACCCATTTAGATACCTGAAAACTGCTATCATGTCCCCTCTCAGTCTTCTCCTTTCCAAACTAAACAAGTCCAATTCTTTCAGTCTTCCTTCATAGGTCATGTTCTCTAGACCTTTAATCATTCTTGTTGCTCTTCTCTGGACCCTCTCCAATTTCTCCACATCTTTCTTGAAATGTGGTGCCCAGAACTGGACACATTACTCCAACTGAGGCCTAATCAGTGCAGAGTAGAGTAGAAGAATGACTTCTCGTGTCTTGCTCACAAACACACCTGTTAATGCATCCCAGAATCATGTTTGCTTTTTTGCAACAGCGTCACTCTGTTGACCCATATTTAGCTTGTGGTCCACTATGACCCCTAGATCCCTTTCTGCAGTACTCCTTCCTAGACAGTCGCTTCCCATTCTGTATGTGTGAGACTGATTGTTCCTTCCTAAGTGGAGTACTTTGCATTTGTCCTTATTAAATGTCATCCTATTTACCTCAGACCATTTCTCCAGCTTGTCCAGATCATTCTGAATTATGACCCTAGCCTCCAAACCAGTTGCAACCCCTCCCAGCTTCATGTCATCTGCAAACTTAATAAGCCAATATCTAAGTAGTTGAAGATATTGAACAGAACCTGTCCCTGAGGAACCCCACTTGTTATGCCTTTCCAGGCAGGATTGCAAACCATTAATAAGTACTCTCTGAGAATGGTTATCCAGCCAGTTATGCACCCACCTTATAGTAGCCCCATCTAAGTTGTATTTGCCTAGTTTATTGATAAGAATATCATGCGAGACCATATCAAATGCCTTACTAAAGTCTAGGTATACCACGTCCACCGCTTCTCCCTTATTCACAAGACTCGTTATCCTATCAAAGAAAGCTATCAGATTGGTTTGACATGATATGTTCTTTACAAATCCATGCTGGCTGTTACCTATCACCTTATTATTTTCCAGGTGTTTGCAGATGAATTCCTTAAGTACTTTCTCCATTATCTTTCCTAGAACAGAAGTTAAACTGACTGGTCTGTAATTTCCTGGGTTGTTTTTATTTCCTTTTTTATAGATGGGCACTATATTTTCCCTTTTCCAGTCTTCTGGACTCTCTCCCATCTTCCATGATTTTTCAAAGATGATAGTTAAAGGCTCAGATACCGCCTCTATCAGCTTCTTGAGTATTCTAGGATGCATTTCATCCGGCCCTGGTGACTTGCAGACATCTAACTTTTCTAAGTGATTTTTAACTTGTTCTTTTTGTATTTTATCTTCTAAACCTACGCCCTTCCCACTAGCATTCACTATGTTAGGCATTCCTTCATCAGACTTCTCGGTGAAGACCGAAACAAAGAAGTCATTAAGCATCATTTCCATTTTCATTTCCAAGTTTTCTGTCTCCTCACTGAGCAGTGGGCCTACCCTGTCCTTGGTCTTCCTTTTGCTTCTAATATATTTATAGAATGTCTTCTTGTTTCCCTTTATGTCTGTAGCTAGTTTGAGCTCGTTTTGTGCCTTTGTCTTTCTAATCTTGCCCCTAAAATACCTGTATTGTTTGCTTATATTCATCCTTTGTAACTTGTCTTTCCACTTTTTATATGACTCCTTTTTTATTTTTAGCTCATGCAAGATCTCCTAGTTAAGCCAAGGCAGTCTTTTGCCATACTTTCTATCTTTCCTATGCAGTGGAATAGCTTGCTTTTGGGCCCTTAATAATGTCACTTTGAAAAACTGCCAATTCTCTTCAGTTGTTTTTCCCATGGGACCTTACCTACCAGCTCTCCGAGCTTTCCAAAATCTGCCTTCCTGAAATCCATTGTCTCTGTTTTGCTGTTCTCCCTTCTACCATTCCTTAGAATCATGAACTCTATGATTTCATGATCACTTTCACCCAAGCTGCCTTCCACGTTCAAATTCTTAATCAGTTCCTCCCTATTTGTTAAAATCAAATCTAGAACAGCTTCCCCCCAGTAGCTTTTTCAACTTTCTGAAATAAAAAGTTGTCTTTAATGCAGTCCAAGAGCTTATTGTGTCCTGCTGTGCCTTGCTGTGTTAGTTAGTCTGTCCCCTGCTGTGTTAGTTTCCTAACATATGTCTGGATAGTTGAAGTCCCCCATAACCACCAAATCCTGCACTTTGGATGATTTTGTTAGTTGTTTTAAAAAAGCCTCATCTACATCTTCCACCTGGGTAGGTAGCCAGTAGTAGACCCTTGTTTTTTAGCCTAACTCAGAGACTCTCAACACATCTGTCTCCTATCTCCACCTCAGTCCAAGTGTATACATTTTTAATATATAAGGCAACACCTCCATCCTTTTTTTCCCACCTATCCTTCCTGAGTAAGCTGTACTCTTGTATACCAATATACCAATCATGTGTATTATCCCACCAAGTCTCTGTGATACCAACGCTGTCATAGTTGTGTTTAGTTATTAGCACTTCAAGTTCTTCCTGCTTATTACCCGCATCATATATATATAGTAGCCCAATGTCTGTGACTCTGTAACGCTGAAACGCTGGCTGTTCCCTCTGGGGGGCACTGTTGCCTCCTGCCATGGTGCTTGGCTGACTTCTGCGCCGCTCAGCCAGGCCGCCGCACGGGAGCAAGCGGCCGTTTGCGCCCCGTGCTCCCCATGCAGCATGGGGGTGCTGCATGCGGAGCACGGACCCCAAACGGCCGCTTGCACTGCTTGCTCCCATGCAGTGGCCCGGCTGAGCAGCGCAGAAGTCAGCCGAGCGCCATGGCGGGAGGCGAAGGGGGGGGCGGGGCGGTGAGGTGCGGCAACGTGCGGCACGACAGCGGCTCCAGGCCCTGCCCCCTAGCCGTGAACGTCACCGCCCCACCCCCCTTCACCTCCCGCCGTGGCGCTCAGCTCACTTCTGCACCGCTCAGCCGGGCCGCCGTGGGGGAGCCCAAACGGCCGCTTGCTCCGCTTGCTCCCCTGAGGCGGCCCGGCTGAGCAGTGCAGAAGTTAGCCGAGCACCATGGCAGGAGGCAAAGGGGGGGGCGGGGCAGTGACGTGCGGCATGACAGTGGCTCCAGGCCCCGCCCCCTGGCCATCAACATCACCGCCCCACGCCCCCCTTTGCTTCCCACTGTGGTGCTTGGCTCACTTCTGCACCGCTCAGCCAGGCTGCCATGGGGGAGCCCAAACAGCCACTTGCTCCGCTTGCTCCGCTGTGGCGGCCTGGCTGAGCGGCACAGAAGCCAGCCAAGTGCCACGGCAAGAGGTGAAGGGGGGCGGGGTGGTGACGTGAGGTGTGACAGCTGCTCCAGGCCCCGCCCCCTGGCCGTGAACAGACCCTGGCTGGCGGGAGGGCGGGGGAACGAGGGGGAGGTGGAGGACAACTGGGAGGCTGCAGGATCAGTGCTGGGGTGAAGGGAAACGGTGCAGGGGGGGGCAGCTGGAGCTCATAGGTAGCCACTCAGCCGGGCTGCCGCACGGGAGCAAGCGGCACAAACAGCCATTTGGGCTCCGCGCTCCCCATGCAGGAGGAGGAGGAGAAGAGAGAGAGAGTGAGAGGCAGGAGGGGGAGAAGAGAAAGAGAGATGGAGAGAGAGGCAGGAGATGGAGGAGAGCTGAGAGAGAAAGAGAGGAGGAGGCAGTAGGAGGAGGGGAGAGAGAGGGAGAGACGGAGCGAGAGACTGGAGGCTCAGGAGAGAAGACCGAGATAGAAAGGGAATAGGACTTGAAAATCCCGTTTTATGATGAGCTAATTGGCTAATTTGTATATAGGCATCTAAGGGTATGTCTAGACTACATGCATCCGCCGGCAGAGGCATCTAAATTAGACTATCCGACATAGTCAATGAAGCGGGGCTTTAAATATCCCCCACTTCATTAAAATAAAAATGGCCACCGCGTTGTGCCGGCTCAGCTGATCATCGGCACAACGCGGCAGTCAAGACGCGGATCGGTCGGCAAGGAAAGCCTTTGCCGACTGATCCCTTATGCCTCCTGAAACGAGGTTTACAGGATCGGTCGGCAAAGGCTTTCCTTGCCGACCGATCCGCGTCTTGACTGCCACATTGTGCCGATGATCAGCTGAGCTGGCACAACGCAGCGGCCATTTTTATTTTAATGAAGCGGGGGATATTTAAATCCCTGCTTCGTTGACTATGTCGGGTAGTCTAATTTACATGCCTCTGCCGGCGGAGGCATGTAGGCTAGACATACCCTAAGATACTGATTTGATCTTGCCTCCCAGTTCTGCCTTGTTCCTCCTTTTTCTCTATTATAGCCCACACTCCCTCTCATTTCCAAGGTCTTTTGGGAAACTTTTGGGAAAGGGGGAGCCTACACAGGAAGGATGGGCTGCACCTAAACCAAAATGGAACCAGATTGCTGGCACTTAACATTAAAAAGGTCGTAGAGGAGTTTTTAAACTAAGAGCTGAGGGAAAGCCAATGGGTGCAGAGGAGCACATGGATTGGAAGGAGACATCTCTGAGAGGAGGGTCTATTAACAGAGATTCTCTACCTTCTAGTAAGGAGGAGTGGATGGAAGATGATAAAATAATGGGTAAAATCAGATGAGAAACAGTCTAATGAAAAAGGGTGCTATTCAAACACATCAGGAAATGGCAAACAGCTAAATAGTGACAAATTTTTAAAGTGCTTATACACAAATGCTAGAAGTCTAAATAATAAGATGGGTGAACTAGAGTGCCTTGTATTTAAGGGGGTTATCGATAGGCATCAAAGAAACTTGGTGGAATGAGGAAAATCAATGAGATGCAGTCATACCAGGGTACAAAATATATTGGATGGACAGAACAGGTCTTGCTGGTGCAGGAGTGGCACTGTATGCGAAAGAAAATGTAGAATCAAATGAAGTAAAAATCTTAAAAGAACCAAAATGTTCCATAGAATTCCATGCTCTAATAATATGAATATAGCAGTAGGGATATATTACCAACACCTGACCAGGATAGTGATAGTGACTATGAAATGCTAAGGGAGCGTAAAGAGGCTATAAAAATTTAAAAACTCAATAATAGTGGGTGTGCATGTTGCCTCAGGACAGGATGCAAAGAGAAAGTTTCTTGACATCTTACATGACTGCTTCTTGGAGCAGCTGGTTCTAGAACCCACAAGGGGAGAGGCAATTCTTGATTTAGTCCTAAGTGACACACAGGATTTGGTCCAAGAGGTGAATATAACTGGACTGCTTGGAAATAGTGACCATGATGTAATAACATTTAATGTCTCTGTGGTGAGAAAAACACCTCAGCAGCCCAACATTGTGGCATTGAATTTCAGAAAGTGGAACTACACAAAAATGAGGCAGTTTAGTTAAACAGACATTAAAAGTCTGCCAAAAGTAAAATCCCTGAAAGCTGCACAGAATCTTTTCAAAGACACCATAATAGAGGCCCAATGTATACCCCAAATTAAAAAACACAGCAAGAAAGTGGTCACCAATCAGTCGATCCCCTAGGAATCGATTGCTGCAGCCAGCTGGGTGGGCGGCTACTTCGCTTTGATTCAGCCCAACTGGAGCGTGGCACAACCTCAGCGGGCTGAAAGCTGCGGCCAGCTGGTCTGGGGCAAAGAGGGGTAGCTGGTTAGGAGGTGCTGGGGACCAGTCTACACCGCGCTCTTCCCCGTGGGCTGTGTGTGGGCTTCAGGGAGCCCCTTCCCCAGTGCCCCGCTCAACCAGCTGGGCTGGAGCCATACCTTGGCAGCCTTTGGCTCTGTCTACCCCAATCCCAGCCCCAGAGCCACCACCTGCAGGCAAAGGGCTGGGCTGGGCAGGGAAGAGACCCTGCTCCACCCTAGCCCCAGCACTACTCCTGGGGGGCTGCAAGTCCCAGTGCTGCTGCCCTGCCGATGAGGGATGTGGGGGCAAGAGGGGAGGCGAAGGAGGATTTTGCGGGGCAGGATGGGAGGGGGCAGGGGTTGCACTGAGGGGCATGGGGCGATGCAGGGGATCAGGCTGGGAGGGATCATGGGGCTGAGGGGAGTGAGGCTGGAGCAGAGGGAAGATGTGAGGGGGATACAATTTTACTTTGCAGAAGCTGCACTTCCCTTTACTCCCCACTTCTTTGCCTCCCTCCCCAGCTAGCTATTTAGTTGCATTCTCACCCATTCAGCTTTTCTTCGTTACTCCCCCAACTCCCTCCCATCCCAAACTCCCTCTCATACCCCCCCCTTCTGCCGCCAAACTCTCTTCCAGACCCTGCCCTCCACCCCACCTCCCACCCAGATAGATCCTGCATCCCTATCCCACTCAACGGTAGTGCTGTCCCACACACTGAGCCCCTCATTTTTGTTCCCACCCCAGAGCCTGAGAGGGTCCACAAAATCCACTAACTCTGGAACCCCAGAAGAGTAAATCTGGCCTATGGGAAGCCTTGACCCTCAGTCCTCCCTGTCCCTTCCCCTCACCCTGAGAGGGCTGTAGTGCCAGAAGAGTGAGGGGTCTTAGTTGGGGGGGGGGCCACGTCAGTGAGGGTTGGGGGTTTTAGGAGGAGATTTTTTTGCTTCTCACTTGTGTGGTCCCCAGCTGATTTTTCTGTGGGTCAGTGGCCCCCCAACCCGAAAAAAATTCCCCACCCCTGCCATAAATAAAGAAAACATCGAACCCTTTTGTGTTGGACATAATATTTTACTTTATTTAAAATGACATTTGATACTAAGATGAGAAAGTTAAAACACTTAGTCTGTTTAATATTTTAAATTAAACCGTTCTCCCCAGCTGCAACACTAGCAAAATGGCTTGGGAATAATTATGTAATTAATTGTGAGTTTCCATTAGCAACGGGTAGTCCGTGGAAAGGTTTGGAGAGGGTGGGGCCTCAAGAAAGGGGTGGGGTTTCGGGGAAGGTGTTAGGTAGATCCTGGCTTGCCCTGACATTTAAAATGTGATCTTTGGTGTAAAAAGGTTGAAGACCACTGCAATATGAGAGCCAAAAAATTGCAACCATGGCAACCAAGTAAAAAAAGCAGAGAGATATAAAAAAGGTATAATTTAAAAAGACAATAAGGTCATTGTGGAGAAACTAAATGAATTCTTTGCTTTGGTGTTCAGGGCTGAGGATGTTAGGGAGATTCCCATAAGAATGGCCATACTGGGTCATACCAAAGGTCCATCTAGCCCAATATCCTGTCTGGGAACAGTGGTCAATACCAGATGTCCCAGAGGGAGGGAACACAACAGGGAATCATCACGTGATCCCTCTCCTGTCATGAATTTCCAGACAAACAGAGAGTAGGGACACTATTTCTACCCATCTTGGCTAATAGCCATTGATGGACCTAACCTCCATGAATCTATCTAGCTCTTTTTTGAACACTGTTAAAGTCCTAGTCTTCACAACATCCTCTGGTAAGGAGTTCCAGAGGTTGACTGTGCAGTGCATGAAGAAAAACTTCCTTTTGTTTGTTTTAAACCTGTTACCTATTAATTTCATTTGATGACCCCCTACTTCTTATATTGTGGGAATAAATAAATAACTTTTCCTTATTTACTTTCTCCACACCAGTCATGATTTTTATAGACCTCTATCATATCCCCGCTTGGTCTTTTTTTCTAAGATGAAAAGTCCCAGGGGCTTTTTATTCTGTCTTCATATGGGATCCGTTCCACACCCCTAATCATTTTTGTTGCCCTTCTCTGAACCTTTTCCAATGCCAATATATCTTTTTTGAGATGAGGCGACCAGACTAGCGCACTGAGCTGACGAACAGCTGATCAGCTCAGCGCGGCAGCCATTTTAATTTAAATGAAACGGCGATTATTTAAATCGCTGCTTCATTTTCCTATGCTGGGTAGCCTAATCTACATGCCTCTGTCGCCAGAGGCATGTAGTCTAGACATACCCTTAGTGTGTGATACTCTCTGATCTTGGATATGCTTTTAACTATGATAGGAAACTAACTGTGTCATAACAAGCTTTTGTAAAGTGACTATAGCTGACAAAGCTGAAAAAGGCATTCCAGAGAACTACAAACTAGAAAATAAAAGCAAAAAGCTAGAAACTAAGAGCAAGAAGGTCCATTAATTTTGCTGAATAATCAAGCATATCTAATTTATAATTCATTACATAATAATTTTAAATTAAAATAATTAGTATATGATTATCTGAAAATACATTTCTATTTGATTGACTAGCTTCAGTACTCTGAAGCCATTTTACCTGCAAAGGAAGTAGAATGCTCCAATTACAAGAATTCCTAGAACAACAACGGAAGCCAAAAAAGCTGCAAACGGTTCACTTTTAATTTGGGTCTTGAAACTAGGAAGCAAAACTTCTTCACAACGGGCTCCTGTATAGTTTTCAATACACCTGTGAAACCAAGTTTTATATAATTAGATTTTATAGATTTTTGGGGGGGCCAGGAGGGGAAGTCATTTCTGACTCACTACAATTAATTTATATTTATTTCTATAGTGCATATTCATATAAATCCCATTTTTAGAGTGACGGGAATTTCTGACATCATCCCCTTTGATTTTTGTAACATGACTGGAATGTGATAAAGAAACATCATTCTCCCCTAAAGTACACTTACGCATTGTGATTCCATTAACTACATTATGCTGTCGTGCAGACAAACCTGGGGAAGAGGCAGATTTACTCAGGGGGAAAAAAACCCAGTAAATTGCAGTTTGTTTAGTTCCCAGCATGTTATCTCAGGTGAGGGCATGAAGTTTTCCTGGTCACATAGGGAGAAGAAAGCATGACCTCCTAAATGTACAGAGCAAAAGCAGCGGAGAGGAGCCATGATGCCTTTGCCTCACATCCTGCATCTTTTGTAGATTTACCTTTTTCTCTGTGTTCAAGAGCTGCTACTGTTATGGCAGATCAAGAAATGGGCATATATTGTGACATGGAGCACATGAAACACTTGACAAATTGCAATGACAGTTACATCTGTAGTATATGCAGTGGAATAGTAGGAATGCCAAAACACACTGGCTACGTCTAGATTGGCATGATTTTCCGGAAATGCTTTTAACGGAAAAGTTTTCTGTTAAAAGCATTTTCGGAACAGAGCGTCTAGATTGGCACGGACGCTTTTCCGCAAAAGCACTTTTTGCGGAAAAGCGTCCCTGGCCAATCTAGACGCGCTTTTGCGCAAGAAAGCCCCGATGGCCATTTTAGCCATCGGGGCTTTTTTGCACAAAACAATACCATGTTGTCTACACTGGCCCTCTTGCGCAAAAGCATTTGCGCAAGAGGGCTTTTGCCCGAACGGGAGCAGCATAGTATTTCCGCAAGAACACTGACGATCATACATGAGATCGTCAGTGTTCTTGCGGAAATTCAAGCGGCCAGTCTAGACAGCTGGCAAGTTTTTCTGGAAAAGCGGCTGATTTTCCGGAAAAACTGGCCAGTCTAGACACAGCCCTCATGTTTTTAAAAAGCAGGTGTACTCACAGAGGGACCTAGTTAAAAGACTTCACTGCTACTCTTACTTAATTGGTCAGGCAACTTTTCCAAAACTTAGGAGATGCAACTTCTTGACTTCTGACACAATGTAATAAAATTCCTGCTGTTCCTCTGTTAGTGTCAGGAATCCGGGCCTGTCCCAGATCTAGTCTGGAAGCAAGACCTTCAGAATTGCTGGGCTCTGGCAACCTATTGAACAAGCTGGTATGTAGTACACTGCTTGATTGGCTTAAAGACCCAGCAGACCTACTCTTAAAACCAGCAGCAGCTCCCATTCAGTGGCTGGTCAAAGCATTTGTCCACAGCTGTAATAGCAGCTCTTGCCTTGCCTCCAAGATCACCCAGCTGTGACACTGTAATTCCTGACTCTGTCTCTGAACCTTGGCTCTGGTGCCTAGTCTCCAGCCTTGATGCTTGGTTTAGATGCCTCACTACTGATTCCTTCTCTACCCATTATGTATTACTCCTGTGTGACAGTGTATCAGGGGCCCCCACCCTGCACCCTCATCTGCAGCCAGATGTGACTCTCCGCCAGGCAGTAAAATAGAAGGTTTTATTGCTTCTCAGTGAAACAGCACAGCACAGGCTGCCCTGGTGGCCATTCTGTGAATAGCTATCAGCGCTTTCTTTTGAGAGAGTGTCCATGCAGTCTGTATGCTCTCTTGCGCAAAAACACATTGCTTTTTTGATACACTTTTGCAGTGTGGACACTCTCTTGCACAAGAAGTTTTTGCGGAAGATCTCTTCCACAAAAAACTCCTAGCGCAAGAAGCCTGTAGTGTAGACATAGCCTTAAATATGAAGATCCAAAAGGAAAATAGCCAGAGAGTTTTCCCCTTGCATTTTGAGCTGCAGTACCAGTAGGGAGGGAAGGTGGCGTCTCTTAAGGAATTTTTAGCTGTTCTAGCCACTACCGCAACAGCATGTTTATAGAATCATGTGCGGCTGGGCTTGTGTCACGCAGCTTTCCCCTATTGTTCCTGCAGACTAACCTAGTTCCCCTTTCCTCAGAGAGTATGGAAAGTTAAAATGGTTAACTGGTTAAACAATAGCACTTAACCAGTTAACCGTTTTGACTCAGCTCCTGCCACTTGCCCCCACTATGGCTGTGAGTATCCTATTACCCAATCTGCCGGCCCCTCTGCAGGCAGGGCTGAGCTGTCCCTGCATGGCTGGCCACCACTGGAGTTCAATGCCAAAGGTTGGTTAACAGTAAGCATATTGACATACCAGTTAACAGTTTAACATCCCTACAAAAGAAGGCCCACAACTTGGAAAATACTGGCCTCTCTCCTAAAGAATCCTTGTAAACATTTAAAGCAGCATTTAAAGAGAACTACAGCGATGCACTTTATAGAAACAGGAATGACTAATGTCAAGGTATTGGTTTATCTATTGTTTACATTTGTAACTTTTACAAACAAAATTATGAATCAGTGAATACAGTGACTCTACCAATGGGCTTCGGTCACTGTGCAGTCTGATAGTACATTTTTAAAATGACTAAAACATTCTATTAAAAACCGCCTTTGTTAAAAACTAAACAACATTTGTGGGATCTGGTACACAAAAAAAGGGAAGAAGTGTAACAAATACCAGAGGAACAGTTGTTGTAAGTCACCCTAAGGAAAGGAAGAGAAGGTTACTCACCTGGTGTAGTAACTGAGGTTCTTTGATATACCCATAGGTGTTTGGGGCACCGCTGTGCCTCTCGTTGGAGAATTATTATAGCAGTGCCTTCAGTAGGCTGTGCATATGGGGCAGCTGGCATGCGCCGGAGCAGCTACTCTGCATTGGCAGCCAACCATCCCTTCAGTTACTTCTCTGCCCCAGAAATGGATGCAGAGGGGAGGAAGAGCAGGTGGTGGAGCACCCACAGGGACAACCATCTCAAAGAATCTCAGTTACTACACAAGGTAACCTTCTTTTCTTCTTTGAGGAGTGTCCCTATCGGTGCTCCACATTTAGGTGACTATGAAGCAGTACTCATGCTTGGAGGAGGGAGCTTCAGTCTGTCAGTCTGATCTGTGGAGAGTACAGTGCATCCAAAGTGTGTGCCAGAGGCTGAGTAATTCTCTAATGCAGAGTGCTTAGTTAAAGATGTATGCAGAGGCTCAGGTTGCAACTCTGCAGATGTCAGTCAGAGGCACATTCTTTAGGTAGGCCATGGAGGAGGCCATTGCCTCGTGGAGTGAGCCCATGATAAGATAGTGTGATAAGAGAGTTGAATGCATTCAGAGATCCATTTAGTTAGTCTTTGCTTAGAGATACTTGTGCCTTGGGATCTTTCAGTTGTTGAGACAAAGAGTTTTGAGACTCTGCAAAATGGTTTACTTCTTTCTAAATAAAAGGCAGTTGGCCTGCAGATGATCAGAGTGTACAAGGCTGTTTCTGTGTTGTGTGAGGGTTTTTTTGGCGGGGGAGGGGGGGGACCAGGTAAGTATATTGGCTCATTACAATGGATACCCTTCATAAAGCATTTGACTGAAGACAGAGTGATTCTCAAGGAGATGAAATGCAGTTATTGTGGCTAAATGTACCTTTAAAGAACTAAGGGTGATACCTGTGTTTTTGAAAATAAAATATACTCAGGGATATGGGGAAGGGGCATAAATATGTTTTTCTGGTAGATGGCCTGCAGCAGTTCAAAAAGATCTCCTGGACAGGTGAGGAACAAAATTTTTCTATCAGTGTGAGCCAGCAAGGAGTCATGCCTGAAGTTCCAGAGTTTGTGTGTATGGGTGGCATAGATGACCCTTGTTCTGTGTGAGAAGATGAGAGATGGGTGGAAAGCACCACGGGGTCGTTGCCGCCATTTGGAGGAGGTAAGGGTATCATGTCTGTTTGGGCCAACTGGGTGCTACTGGAATGACTGTGGCTCTGTTCTGTTTTATCTTGAGGAGTGCATGATGGAGAAGTGGTAGTGGTGGAAAAGCATACATGAGGGGTGCGTCCCACTTTATTGCGAAGGTGTCCCCTAAGGACTGAGGGCCAGTGCCAGCTCGAGAGCAATGCTGTGGGCATTTGACATTGGCACTGGTTGAAAAAAAGGTTGATTGTTGGGTATTCCCAACCTTTGAATACCAGGGCAAGCATTTTAGGATTGATTTCCCACTCATGTTTTAAGGCAAAATGTCTGCTGAGTTTGTCCACCATGATATTGTCTTTGCCCAGGAAGTAGGTGGCTCTGAGAGAAATATTATGTGGAATGTATCATGTCCATAGTTGGACCACTTCTGAACATAGTGGGTAAGATCGGGCCCACCCTGACTGTTTATATAGTACATTGTCATTAGATTGTTCGTAAACATCTGTACCGTTCTGTTGTGAATTAACTGAAGAAAGTGCTGGCATGCATTGCACGCCGCTTTGAGTTTCAGGAGATTTATATGAAGCCTGGATTCCTCTGGAGACCAATGTACCTGAACAGTGTGGTGATTGATGTCAGCACCCCAGCCCAGAAGAGACATATTTGTAGTGACTGTTACTGATGGTGATTTCGGATGAAAGGGAACACTATTGCAAATGTTGTGTTGATTTGTCCACCAGGACAGTGAGAGCTTTATTCTGGTTGGCATAGATAGCTGCTAGTTGATGTGGTGAAAGGGCAGTCTGTATACTGTTCATAACTACATCTGTAGTGATCTCATGTGGAGTCGAGCATGTGTAGCTGCTGCCAAATGGCCCAGTAGTTGTAGACAGAGTTTTGCCTTGACCTCAAAAAAGCTATACTGGCACTAGAAAAGGTTCAGAGAAGGGCAACTAAAATGGTTAGGGGTTTGGAACGGGTCCCATATGAGGAGAGATTAAAGAGACTAGGACTTTTCAGCTTGGAAAAGAGGAGATTAAGGGGGGATAGGACAGAGGTCTATAAAATCATGAAGATGGAGAAAGTGAATAAGGAAAAGTTATTTACTTGTTCCCATAATATAAGAACTAGGGGCCACCAAATGAAACTAATGGGCAGCAGGTTTAAAACAAATAAAAGGAAGTTCTTCTTCACACAGCGCATAGTCAATCTGTGGAACTCCTTGCCTGAGGAAGTTGTGAAGGCTAGGACTATAACAGGGTTTAAAAGAGAACTAGATAAATTCATGGAGGTTAAGTCCATTAATGGCTATTAGCCAGTATGGGTCAGGAATGGTGTCCCTAGCTTCTGTTTGTCAGAGGGTGGAGATGGATGGCAGGAGAGAGATCACTTGATCAGTACCTGTTCAGTTCACTCCCTCTGGGACACCTAGCATTGGCCACTGTCGGCTGACAGGGTACTTGGCTGGATGGACTTTTGGTCTGACCCAGTATGGCCATTCTTATGTTCTTATGACCTGTGGGCTGTTTTGTACTGTTGCTACTAGGTCAATAAGCACTGGAAACCTCTCAAGAGAGATCAAAGCTATGGCCAACCTGCAATCTAGGTGAGTGCCAATGAATTCCAATTGTTGCATTTGGGTTAACTTGTATTTTTGGAGATTTGGTTGTAGACCGAGCTTGTCGAAGAGGGTTCTGGTGATGTTGACCATTCATTCTGTGTCGTCATAGATCAAGAATTTCAGAGGACAATAGTCTAGAATTAGATATGTAAAAATGACCACACCCAGCCTGCGGAGATGTGCAGCTACTACGAGGACTTTGGAAGAGACGTGAGAGGCCGTGGAAAAGCCACATACAAGGACTCTGTATTGGAAATGGCAGTTGTGAACCACAAAGCGGAGGTATCATCTGTGTGCTGGGTGTATTGCAATATGAAAATATGCATCCTGTAGGTGGAGGATTAACAGCCAGTCTCCTTTCTCCAAGGCAGGGATTATTGTGGCTAGAGTCACCATCTTGAAACAATGGGTAATGAGGAGTAATGTTAGTTCGGACTAAGGGCTTTAGTCCGAACTAACGTGTCCCGGCGCTCACTTCCTGGTTCGAATCAGCTGTGATTTGAACTAGCACGCTGGCAAGATCATGTTAATGAAGCGCGGGATATTTAAATCCCCGCTTCATTAACTACTTTGGTCGTCTCCATTTGCATCCCTAGTTCGAACTAGGGATGCAGTGTAGACGTACCCAATGTGCACAAATGAACCTGTTGAGGTTGTGTATGTCAAGAATGGGCCTCCATCCGCCCGTTTTTTGGTTGTAAGAAAATAATAGGAGTAAAACCCCTTTCCTCTTTGACAATAAGGTACATACTTTATTGCCCAGAGCTGCAATAGGTGGCTCAGTTCCTGCATGAGAGCGACCTCATGAGATGGGTCTCTGAAGAAAGATGGGAGCAGCGGGGTTGGTGGTGGTGGAGTAGATGAAAAGGGGAGGCAATAACCAGTCCGCATAATTACTAGCAACCATTTGTCCATTGTGAGGGTACTCCAGGCTGGGTAAAAGGATGGTAGGCAGTTGCCAAATGGTGTAGACATATTCTGATGCTTTGGAGAGTTCTGGGCTCTCTGCCCTCAACCAGTCCTTCAAAAGGTCTGTCTCAATGTTGATGGTTGCAATGTCAACAGCAGGTCTATAGGTTGTCTGCATCTAGTTTGGCACTGTCTGCGCCTATTGTCATATTGCTTTTGTGGCTGTGTAAAAGGAGTAGTCTTGTACCTTTGGTTAAAGAATCTGCCTTGTCTTCTCTTGGTTCCAGGTATCCCCAGAGTTTTGAGGGCAGACTGGGAGTCCTTCAGGGTATGGAGAGAAGCATCAGTGGACTCAGTGGAGAGCTTGGAGCCCTCAAACAGCAGGAAGGACCTGAAATATCTCTTGTGGTGGGTGGTGGGGGCATAATTGCATCATCGGGTGAAGAAGAGGATATGTGTGTAGCTGGTGGTGAGTCAGCTGTTACCTCTTCTTCTGTCATTTCAGGGTCCCCTTCCTCTTCCAGTATAGACTAGTTAAGTGATTGTGCTAAAGAAGCCTGTGGTCTGTATGAAGGAGCAGGCTGTGGCACTGGCTGAGGTTGCTGGGACCTATACGTGGCCAATGGGTACCAGTACAGCCAGTCACATGGGACTGGCACTGGTGGGGGTAGTCATTTTGGAGATTGCCACTGAGGAGGCTGTTGGGTTGGTTTTGGTGAAGAGTGGTGAGGAGCGTGGAGACACAAGGAAAATTCTTCCTCCTCATCACTGGAGAGTGGGGGTGCTGATCTTGCCTGCGTAGTTGATAAGCTGAATTGAGACATAGTTGGAGTGCCATCTGTGCAGTGTTCCCAGTACCGAAGTGACCAAGAGGTTTGCATTTGTGGTGAGGGCTGTGGTACTGAGAGGATTGGTGCTGGAGACAAGGTGTTGGTATGGTCTGCTGCATTGTCAGTGCTGAGTGCTTTGACTGCTTTGACAGTGCAGCAGGTGGTGGCATGGAGGTGCTTAGTGCTGAGGTGGAACCCAGCTTTGCCACTGCTGCGAAAGTTTGTGTCGGTGCCTTTGGTGCTAGCTTAGGGTTCACCTTGGCAGGCATGTTAGAGCTAACTTGTGCTGCATCTTTAGCTTCTTGGGATATCTCATTGCCAGACATGCCAGGTGCTTCATGGTCCAGTACATTGGATGCCGTCAGTGCCGGAGCCATTTTCTTAGCCAAAGAGTGCTTTCGCTAAGGGGAATCACCCCAGGATGAAGAGTGGGAGCACTTCTTTGTGGACTGGGCTGAGGCAGAGTCTGTTGAGCTTGACCCTGAGGGAACTGCCTCCTCTGACACTGTCATTAGAGATGGTTGTCTTAGTGGTGTTGTATGCTCTGGATCAGAAGCTGGGCACAATCAATTTTCCCTGGTCTTCCTTATCTGTGCTGTGAGCATCTTACAATGTTGGCACTTGCTAGTTGAGCGTGCCTGACCCAAGCACTGGACACACTGTGAGTGTCCATCTGATACAGGAATCGAAAGTCTGCAAGACACACACATTTTAAAACCTGGGGATCCAGGCATGTCCCACAAAATTACTGTGAAAGAGGGAACAGGAAAAAAACTTTTTTTTTTAAATCTAACAATCAAACTATGAAAAAACTAACAACTATCTAATTATTGAGAGCAACTGCTGGGTTCCAACTGAAGATAATGGCAGCAGAGAAGGAAGTGAAGGGATAGTTGGCTGCACATTCAGAGTAGCCACTCTGGTGCATGCTGGCTGCCCCACATGTGCATCTTACTGAGGGTACTGCTATCATAATTCTCCTACTAGAGGTCAGCGGCTCCCCAAACACCTAAGGTGGAGCACCCACAGAGACCCTTCTTGAAGAAGAAACATATGTTTTTAAAAGTCAGGAGAGACATACTGAGCAGTTTTCAAGGCTGGGTTCCTAACCTTAAGAACCAGATTATCCTCTGACATCAGTGTAACAACAAAGATTTCAACAGCGTTTCTCATTGATAACAAGAGGAAAATCCAGCCCCCCACCCGCCTCTGAAAGGCATGTGTACAAGGATAGACACCTATGAGGATGAAGCTGTAATAGGAGGTCTCAGGGATCACCAAGCACCAAATTATTAATGGCTTTTAAAATAAATTGTACCAGCTTATCATCCACCTGCCACTTTTTGGGCAGTCAGTGTAAGAACAGAGATTAAATATGATGTGTTTGCAATTGCTCAGTTCAGTGGATAAATGTGCTGTATTGTGAAAGAAGCCCTGAAGTAAAACCTACTAAAGAGAGTCTTACACTAATTAAGCCTTGTTGTCACAAGGGCAAGTATTGCTATTGCAACATGTTACTTGCATGCTGTTGCAACACATGTCATCTATTGGCTTTAAACAATCCTACTATGTAGGATTCTAATATGAATTTTAAAAGGAAAATATATTACTGCATCCTAAGAGAAATTAGAATTTCTAATTTAAACAGAAAATGTTAAAAGAAAACATTTCAAATGTTGATAGTAAAGCTGTGAGCTTTAAAACTGTGAAAACAGAATTTCAGATGGCAATCAAGATTTCTACTTGCCTTGTATAATAAATACTTTAAGGACTAGGCCACCTAGCTTATCAAAGGGTTACAAACAGGCTTAAAGGCAGCAGAAATGGGACAGTTGCATTGTAGGAGGAGCCAGCCACAAGGAATCTGTGTTGACCTATGGAACTCTTTGCTAGTGGATGTTGAGAAGGTCAAGACTATAACAGGATTCAAAAAAGAACTAGATAAATTCATGAAGGATAGGTCCATCAAGAACTATTAGCCAGAATGGGCAGAGATGTTGGCCCTAGCCTCTGTGTGCCAAAAGGAATGGACAAAAGGGGATAGCTCACTTGATGATTACCTGTTCTTTTCATTCCCTCTGGGACATATGGCATTGGGCACTGTCAGAAGATGATATGGGGCTAAATATACCTTTGGTCTGACCTAGTATGGCCATTCTTATGTTCTTATATTCTCTACCTGCCAATTCAGGCTATGGGACTGAAATCCTGAAGACCGATACAGGCTTAGCCTCCAAAATGTTTCTAAAAATTTAAACTATCTTGATCCAGTGGAACTAAAACCAGAATCTACTATATATTTGAGAGAATTTGTGCATCTATCTGTCTGCCTGCGAGTCTGTTCAAAAATTCCTAAACAGTAAGAGCTAGGGCCACCAAATTTGGTATGCAACTTCCCCTTTGCTTTAACTTAAAACATGGGTTTGGTTGTGCCATGACAATGGGATGTGCGTGGAATGTGATTATTTCTCTTCAAATGGAAAGGGATGGGTGTGATGGCAGGGACAGTTTAGAGATGTAAAATCCTATTTAATTGGTTAACTGGTTAAGCATTACGTTTAACCAGTTAACCGATTAAAGGGAAGGGGAGGCCTCCTACCTGCTCGCCAGCTGGAGCAGCCCCTGCCTGCAGTAGGCCCCCTGTCCATGATGAGCATGGAACTGCTCCAGCCCCTACCAGTTAACTAGAACCGGTAAGCCTCACCCATTAATGGGTGAGGCTTACCAGCTAACTAGTTTCCCATACACATCTCTAGAACAGTCTCAGAGGGATAGCCATGTTAGTTTGTAACTGAAAAAACTTAAAAAACAACAAATGGTCCTGCAGCACCTTAGGGTATGTCTACACAGCAGGGCAAAAGTCGAATTAAGATACACAACTTCATCTATGTCAATTGCGTAGCTGAAGTCTAAATAGCTTAATTTGGCTTTTGGCGCTGTCTACACAGCAGGAAGTCAAAGGAAGAACACTCTTCTTTAGACTTCCCTTATTCCTCATAAAATGAGGGTTAGAGGAGTCGGAGTAAGAAGTCCTCCATCTCAACATTATTTCAAAATAATGGCTTGCTGTGTAGACACGCATGTTATTTCCAAATAACGTCAGTTATTCCAAAATAACACTGCTGTGTAGACATACCCTGAGGGTATGTCTACACTAGCCACCCTAGTTCGAAATAGGGTGGCTAATGTAGTCATTTGAACTTGCAAATGAAGCCTGGGATTAAAATATCCCGCGCTTTATTTGCATGTTCCCGGGTGCCGCCATTTTTAAATGCCCGGTAGTTCGAACTCCCTGCCCGCGGCTACACGCGGCACTGGCTAGGCAGTTCGAATTAAAGCTCCTAATTCGAACTACTGTTACTCCTCCTGCAATGAGGAGTAACGGTAGTCCGAATTAGGGGCTTTAGTTTGAACTGCCTAGCCTGTGCCGCATGTAGCCGCGGGCAGGGAGTTCGAACTACTGGGCATTTAAAAATGGCGGCGCCCGGGAACATGCAAATAAAGCCCGGGATATTTTAATCCCGGGCTTCATTTGCAAGTTTGAATGACTACATTAGCCACCCTAGTTCGAACTAGGGTGGCAGTGTAGACATACCCTGAGAGACTAACCAAAATGTAGATGGTATCATGAGCTTTCATGGGCACAACCATTTCTTCAGATGAATGAAGCAAAGGATCCAGAGTTCCAAATAAATAGCTGGAAAGAGAAGCTGCAGAAATTGCCTTCATCTGCAAATTTGATATCTTTAATCAAAGTCTGAACAAAGACCTTACTTGAATGGGCTGCTACATTCAACATCTTAATGACATTACAAGTTAAGTATTGGGCATTTACAGCCCACTCTATTAGCCTCATTTAGCATGGACACTCTAACTGACAATTTTTTTCCTTCCCTTTCCCTGCCCATCCTCTCTAATGGACAATTTGCCCCCCTCCTCTTTCCCTCCTCATCCCTTTTTTCTGCTATTTATTTGCAACTCTAGACTCCTTGCTCCATTCATCTGAAGAAGTGGGTTGTGCCTACAGAAGCTTGTAATACCATTTAGTTAGTCTCTAATTAGGCTACGTCTACGCTGCATCCCTCTTGCGCAAAAGCCTATGCAAATGAAGCATGGATTAGCATATTGCAGTGCTTTATTTGCATAATTAATTAGGGGGCTTTTTTGCACAAGAAGGTTTTGCGCAAAAAGGAGCCGTCTACGCAGCTCCTTTTTGCGCAAAAACACCCTCTTGTGCAAGAGCTGTTCTTCCTGAAAAAGCATCTTGCGCAAAAACAGCCCCTGATTAATTATGCAAATGAAGTGTGGCAGTATGCTAATCCATGCTTCATTTGCATAGGCTTTTGCGCAAGAGGGATGCAGTGTAGATGCAGCCCAAGCTGCTGCAGGATCATTTGTTGTTTTTTAAGTTTTATCCCTAGGACAGTTATATTCCAGAATGACCACAAGGGGGCAGCAGGCACAGGGGATAGTTATAGTCTAGAACAGATCTGGGCAAAATATAGCCCAGGGGCCGGATCCAGCCCACCAAACCACCAGATCCAGCCTGCAGATGCAGTGGGAAGCCTCACGCAGACTCCCTGCTTGCTCCACACTACCACCCCACTGTGGTGGCCATTTCTCTTTCTCATCTGTGAGCCCATAAGAGGGAGAGTGGTACTTCACAATTTCTGGCCAATGGGAACTGCCTGTTTGAAGACCAGGCAATGTTTGAAGCACCATTCCCCGCTTTCCTCAGGCTCTTATTCATCAACACACATGGCCCCTGCAACCTCTCTAAGGGTATGTCTACACTTAGACTGTCTTTCGAGAGAGGAATGCAAGTGCAGACAAACTAAATTGCAAATGAAGTGTGGATTTGAATTTCCCGCACTTCATTTGCATAATTGTGGCCAGCCGCTTTTTTGAAATACCCTATTTCGAGATAAAAAACGCCATTTACATGAGGGTTTAAGGGTTATTTTGAAAGAAGCATTTTTTCTCTTAATAACCGCGTCTAAACGGCGTTTTTTATCTCGAAATAGGGTATTTCAAAAAAGCTTCCAGCCGCAATTATGCAAATGAAGTGCAGGAAGTTCAAATCTGCTCTTCATTTGCAATTTCGCTTAGCTGCATTTTCATTCCTCTCTCGAAGGAGGAATGCAGTGTAGACATACCCTAAGAGCGAGACAGGCAGGCAGGCTGACTGAGAAATGTGCTGGATTGCTGGTTGGGAGTCAACCAAGTAAGTCTCCCAGCCAGAGCCTGCCTCTGGCACCCCAGCCTCTCTTTCCTGCCCAATCTACTGCCACTCCACACAATCCAAACCCTCTACTCCCCTCATGAAACCATATCTCTTCCTAGACCCTCCACCTCCAATCCCCTGTCCCAGGTCACAACCCAAACTCCTGTACTCCTCCTGCACCCCAGTTCCTTGCCCCAGATCACAACCCCCTTCTGCCCTAGGTCACAACCCAAACACCCCAGATTACAACCACCTATATCACCCGAACTCCCTCCCAAACCACACACCCCCTCCTATACCCCAATCCCTTACCCCGAGCTCCCTTCTGCACCCAACCTCCATTCCAGACTGTGTACCTTCTCTATTAATATCATGGAAGAGTGCAGCCCTTGACCACTTTCCAAAATCTCGGAGTGGTCCCCCCATCAAAGATTATTGCCCACCCCTGGACTAAAGGGGTGGACTAAAGGCTTTGTTCCACTCTGCTGAGAGACATGGGAGCCTTTCGGCTGCTATTACTGCGCTTTAGAGGCCATTGGCTCGTGGGTTTGTCTCTGCTGCCTTCAGCAAACAACGATTGTCTAAGACTGTCTCTTATCCCCTTTCCTTCCATTACTAGCCAGTGTCTGTTCTGCTGTGGAGAGATGTTGGCAACTCAGAAGCAGAGGGGAGGAAGGTGGGTTATGGAGCACCCACAGGGACACCCATCTCAAAGAACATCAGTTACTGCACAAGGTGAGTAACCTCTCTTTTCTTCTTTTCTTGGAGGAGTGTCCTTGTGGGCACTACACTGTAGGGCTATGTATATACTGCCAGTTTTGCTGGCAGTGAGTTTGCAAATGAGGCATGGATTAGCATATCACTGCACCTCATTTGCATAATTTATGTAAGCTGTTTTTGCACAAAGGGTTTTTGCGGAAAAAAAGTAGTGTGCATGTTTTCTTTTTGCACAAAAACCCCTTTTCCTGCCAGATTGGGGCATAAGGATCTGGCGGGAAAAGGGGTTTTTGTGCAAAAAGAAAACGTTCACACTACTTTTTTTTCCACAAAAACGGCTTGCATGAATTATGCAAATGAGGCTCAGTGATATGCTAATCCATTCCTCATTTGCATACACACTGCTGGCAAAACCGGCAGTGTAGACATAGCCTAGGTGACTATATAGCAGTGCCCTCAGTCTGTAGAAGGGGGGGCTTTGGATGTGGATAGTGGACGGTGGCAAGGATCACCTATCCAAAAGTGGTACACTGAGAAGTGTAAGTATCTATAGCATAATGTTTTGTAAATGTATAGGCTGATGCCCGAGGTGCTGCCCTACAGATGTTCTTGATGAGCATATTATGTAGGAAGGCTGTAGAGGAGGCTGTCACTCTGGTGGAATGTGCCTGCACGTGAGTTGGTAATGGCACCTTATTGACATGGTAGCATTCTGTAATACAGTTTGTAATCTATTTTGAAAGACTCTGTTTTGAGATTGTGCATCCTTTAGAGCAGTCTTCTGTAGAAATGAATAGTCTGCTTGGTTCTATTTAGGTAGAAGGCAAGTGCTCACTGAACATCTAAGGAGTGGAGTCATGCTGTGCTGGTGTCCAGATGCAGTTTTTGGTGGAAAACAGGTAAGTATATAGGTTCATTAAGGTGGAATTGTGAAACTACTTTTGGGAGAAATTTGGGATGTGATTTTAAGACTTTTTTATCCTTGAAGAAGATGGTGAATGGCGGATCTGCCATGAGCACAGACAGTTTGCCTGCTCTCCTTGCCATCATAATTGCTAGAAGGAAGGCCACTTTTGTGGAAAGGTGAGTCAGGAAACATGTTGCCATGGGCTCAAAGGGTAGGCACGTCAATGTGTTAAGAATGAGGCTGAGATCCCAAGGAAGCACTGCCAGCTTATAAGGGGGAAAATATTGTTGAGGCTTTTTAGATATTTCTTAGGGGTGGGGTGTGAGAATAAAGTGTGCCCATCCATGACCATATGTTCGCTTAAAATAGCTGCTGGGGTACTTTTATGGATAAATTGGAAAGGTTCTTTTTTCTAATGAAAAAAGCTATTCTAAGACTGCTATCAACTGTGCCATGTGAGGATGCAGTGGTCTTTGATTTGCCCACTAAGAGAAATGTCTCAATTTCTGTGCATAGGTCTTTCTTGTAGTGTTTTTGTGACAATTCAGGATTATATTGTGGACTTCCTCTACCCAGATGTGCTGCTGAGTATTCACCACTGGAGGAGCCAAGCGCTGAGATGAAGTTTGTGAATGAGTGGATGGAGAGCTCGACCCCAATCCTGAGCTAGTATGTCTGGCCATTGTGGAAGAGGAATTGACGGCGCAGCTGCCAGTTGTTACAGGTAAGGAAACCAGGTTTGCATGGGCCATGCCGGTGCTATGACAATAACTGTGGCTTTGTCCTGTTTTATTTTCTGCACGATCTTGCCGAGAAGGGGAAGCAGTGGAAAGGCATCTAGGAGATTGTGAGATCAGCTGATCATCATGACATCCCCCATGGAGCCCTTGCCCAGCCCTGCCCTAGAACAATACTTGGGGCATTTAGTATTGTGTAATGTGTCAAATAAGTCTATTTTTGCAAAGCCTCACATGACAAAGACGGAATGTAGTGCTTGAGGATGTATCTCTCATTTGTATTTTTGATGAAATATGCGGCTTAGATAGTCCGTGGTGATGTTTTGGTTGCCTGGGAGATACACTGCTGATAGGGTGATGTGGTGGTGAATGCACTACTGCCATAGTGCTGTTGCCTCTCTGCTGAGGGGATATGATCTGACCCGCCTTGGCAATTTATGTAAAACATGCAGGCGATGTTGTCTGTGAGAATCCTCACAGACTTGCCCCGGATCAATGGTAGAAAGTGTTCTTCGCAATGCACAAAATTTGAAAATGTTGATGTCCAGACCTCACTTTGTCAGCATCCATCTTCCCTGGGTTCTGTGCTCATTGGTGTGTGCACCCCAGCTCTCTAATGAAGCCCCACTCTTTTTCATGTTGGGGTGATAGAAGCTGGCATTTGCCATAAGATTTTTTGCTGGGTCCAATATGGCCTCATTGACTGGCAGTGCAATCTTCGATGAAGGTGAGGCCTGTAATATGTTGGTGAATTTGTGCTCTGTCTCGGGCACCTCAACCAATGAGACATTGAGGATATTATTGTCTTGTCAGGAGAAGAGAACGAGATGTGCGAGGGAGGGGACATTATTGTCTTGTCAGGAGAAGAGAACGAGATGTGCGAGGGAGGTAATGTATCCTCTCCCTGAGAGTCGTCCAAGTCCTCTATCTCTTTCTGCATGATGTCAGATCTTGTGGTTGTAGGGGGCCTGTGGGCCACTGTCAGAGGTCTGGGTGGTGGCATCAGTTGAGGTGCCAGTACTTGAGCCTTTAAGGTACCAAAAGGAGGAGATCTATGCCAACGTTGTGGGGGTGAGATGGGAGGGAGCCATGGAAAAGGCTGCCACATCTGGGGCTGAGCCATCAGCTGCTGTATCTGTATCTGTGCAGTTGGCTTTGGCAATGACTGTCCTAGGGAGAATGAGATCTCCTCCTTGTTGTCACTGTGGCTGGAAAAGTGGGGTGCTGAGCTCTATGGTGTGGTGAGCCTGCTTTTTCCCTCCAGTGTTGGTGTGGTGTCGGTACCAAAAAAGGTGTGCCCAGTACCGATGCTATTGCTAGCTCCTGCTGGGTAGTCAATGGTTTTGGCAGAGTGAAGGTCAGTACCACCAGTGCAACGAGTTGTCCATGCATTACAGAGTCTGCCTGTACCCTAGATGTAGATGGTACTGGGGAGACTTCTGTACTCAGGACCGGTACTGACCTGGCCGTTGTCCATACTGGTGGTTCAGAGCACCTCTTGTCAGAGGTACTGTGAGGTGGTTTAGGTACCGTTTTCGTCAGTACCGTCGCTATCAGTACCGATGGTGTAGTGGCAGATTTCTTCATCTTGGGTGCCGAGACCGTAGGGTGAGATTCTTTGGAGCTGCCCCTCAGGGTTTGTCCAGACTGGACTTCCCTGGTACCTGCACATACCCAGCAGTCTTCCTGATGGAGGCTTACTTTGGGGAGATGATCTCTTCATTGGCCTCTCTGCTGAGGGTGAAGAGTGTTTTCTTTTGGCCGTTTTCTTGACCGGAACCTCTCTCAGAGCCCAGGGGCCTTGATGTGAAGCCACCAGTGGTGAGGTCTGGGCTGGGGACATTTGAGGTGCTGGTTCCGAGGCTGGCCTCTCCATTTTTTCCATGATGAGGAGCTTTAACTGGCACTCTCTTGCCTTCAGTGATTTGGATGAGAGCTTCTTGCAATGGTGGCAGCTCTTTGGTGAAAATTCCTGGCCCAAGCAACGGAAACACTGGGCATGCTTGTCTGAGACAAGTATAGACATTCTGCATGTCAGGCACCATTTAAACCCTGTTGAACCTGGCATGCTTACCTTATCCTAACTATGAAGAGAGTATAAACAACTAACTTTTTTTCTTTCTATCTATCTATCTATCCATCCATCTATATATCTATTTATCTAACTAACTAACTAACAAACTCGGGAGGGGAAACATAACTATCAAGAACATACAACAAACAATAATTCTCTAAGGCTATGTCTAGACTAAGCCATGTAAAATAGTTTATTTGGCATAGGCAAAGAAGCGGGGATTTAAATAATGCCTGCTTCATTAAAATAAAAATGGCCACCGCGCTGTGCCGACGATCAGCTGATCTGGCACAGCGGGGCAGTCTAGACGTGCCATGGTCGACAAGGGAAGCCTTTGTCGACCGTCCGGTATGCCTCGTGAAATGAGGTTTACTAGAGCGGTCGACAAAGGCTTCCCTTGTCGACCACGGTGCATCTACACTGCCCCGCTGTGCCGGATCAGCTGATCATCGGCACAGCACAGCGGCCATTTTTATTTTAATGAAGCGGGGATTATTTAAATCCCCGTTTCTTTGCCTATTCTAAATAAACTATTTTACATGGCTCCGTCGACGGAGCCATGTAGTCTAGACATAACCTAAGGTAACACACGGAGCACTGCTATGTTACAACCAAACTGGGAGCGGTTGAGAAGGAACTAATGGGAGGTTGATGGTGCGCATGCGCCAGCACATTTGCTATGGTGCGAGCAGTGCTGCACGTGTGCACCGACACCCGGCAGGAGGGAGTACTGCTGCTGAAAAGTCCTGGTTCCAAGTGCAGGAGCACCAGCACACCTACAATGGAGTGCCCACAAAAACACTCCTTGAAGAAGAACTTTGAGTACAGAACACCTTTTCTAACAGTTCAGATGTTGTCTGTGCAGTCCACAGAGTCCCCTCAGCAGATTGCTGAGGCATCTTAAGTGAACAGTGAGAAGGGGAAGGGCAATGATATTCAGAAACAAGGAAAACAGCAATGCTAGGAGAGCAGAGCTCCATATAATAGTGAAGCTTTGAAAATATATTTTCAGTATTCGATCTCCCAGCCATAGCTGGACTCTCATCCACAGAGGTTTTCAAGAGCATGCACTGCCCATGTTCTGCTTCCCTTTGCTGTCTGAGTGCCCAAAACTGGGCACCCAAAGTCCTCTGCATAGATGTAAGAGAAAATAAAGAAGAAATAATTTAGTATGAGATTTATACCACAGATGACTAAATCCCAACTTTAACTAACTTCTGCCAAGTGAAAGTAGCTGTGAAATATTTAAAAGCAAACAGATACTATCAGTTTCTCTATCCTCTATAAAAGAGACATATTTATTATAAAGAATGATGCAATTCTACTTTAGACACAGATCATAGTTCACAGAGTTACAACAGAATATATTGTGTCATATATCCTGCAAAAACCTTGATCGCTATATAACATTTATCACAATGTGCTCTCTATTTACATTAATGCATTTTAAGTCCCTTTCAAACAGTTTTCAGGGCCACATTTTTGTTTCCTTACTCCCTTGCAAATGATGATGCCATGTAAGTGATTCATTCTTTGGCCTGGAGAATATGTTTCTGAAGCCCTAAACTTTAGTCATTCTTTGCATTGGCCACAGTTGGTCATTTTAGAGCAGTGGTCTCCAACCTTTTTATAGCCAAGATCACTTTTTAAATGACAGACCAAGCCAAGATCTACCGCCCCATCCTTCCCCCAAGACCCCACCCCTTCCTTGAAGCCCCACCCCTTCCTTGAAGCCCCGCCCCGCCCTCTCTAGTCTCCTCCTCTCCATCACTTGCTATCCCCAACCCTTATACTGCTGCTTTTTTTCCCAATTCTTCTGTAGGAAGAGGTTTTTCCAACATTTGGCCTGTCTAGACTGGACCAAATGTCAGAAAAAACCCTTCTTTTGGAAGCCCCCTTATTCCTCGTGGAAAGAAGAATATAGGGGTTACCGAAAGAGAATGTTTGCTCTTCCACGAAAAAAAGCGGAAGAACAAATGCATCCCTGGATGCAGAAGAATTTTTCTGGGATATCTCCAGAATCCTGAAAAACTCCTGCAGCCTAGCCGTACCCTCACTGGGTTGAGACAGGATGTGTAGGCTCTGGGGTGGAAATGAGGGATTTGGGTGTGGGAAGGGGTGAGATGTGCAAGCTCTGGGAGGAAAACTGGATGCAGGAGGAGGTGGAGAATGGGACACTGGCTCAGGGAGGGGGCTCCAGGCCGGGCAGTGTTGGGGTCAGATGGAGGGTTGGGGTACTAAGCAAGCCACAGGCTTGTGGATGTGAGGGTGCAGAAATTTGGGTTGGGGTATGTGAGGGGCTCAGGGCAGGGGGTTCCAGTGTATGATAGGCTCAGATCTAGGATCTGGGGGTGGTGGTGCACGAGTGTTATGATGCTGTGGCCAGATGGGGGATTGGCCCCAATTGGGGGTTTGTTGGCCAGGCTTCATTTTTAAATAAAATACTATGTCAAACACAAAAAGTTTCTGCATTGCCTTTATTTATGAGAAGGGCAGGGAACCTGTTTTGAGTCAGGGGTCACTGACCCACAGAAAAGTCAGTTGGGGCCACACAAGTGAGATAAAAAAAAAAAAAACCTCCTCCAAAACCCCCCCAAGCCTCACTATTGTGGCCCCAACTGTGCTGGTGGGAGCAGGGGACATGGTACTGGGGAAGGGTGCTAGTGGGTGCTGGGGCAGGGGACAGGGTGCTGGGCACAGAGTTCTGCGGCTGGGGACAGGGGAGAGGGAACAGGGTGCCAGGAGGGCAGGGGACAGGGTTCTGCAGCAGAGGACAGGGTGCCAGTGGGGACAGAGTTCTGTGGCTGGGGGTAGGGGAGAGGGAACAGGGTGCTGGAAGGGCAGGGGACAGGGTTCTGCAGCAGGGGACAGGGTGCCAGTGGGGACAGAGTTCTGTGGCCGAGGACAGGGTGCCAGCGGGGAAGGGAGTCCCCTGCACCCACCGCCTCCCAGGACTCCCCCCCCCCCGCAGAAGAGGGAAGCCCTGTCGCACGCTCCCTCTGGGCCTGACACGCCTCCCCCCTGCCATGGAGCAGGGAAGCCCATGCACATGTCCCCTCCAGGGCTGACCCTCCCCTCCTGTGGAGGAAGAAGTCCCATCGCGCGCCTCCTCTGGGGATGGCGTGAGCCTACCACAGAGCAGGGAAGCCCCCGTCGCGCGCCCTCTCTGGGCCCGACTCCCCCCTCCTGCAGGGAAGGGAAGTCCCAGCACGCGCCTCTGGAGACTCCCCTGGTAAGTTCCCAGCACACCACAGACCTGGGGCAAGGAATCAGCCAGTGCATTTCCGGAACCCCCGGAAGTGATGCGCAGCTGCAGGACTTCTGTCCACCCCGCGGGAAGCTGCCACTACCTCCATTGTCGCTGGAGGTAGGTAGTGGGGCTTCTTGGGGGTGGGGGAAAATGGAGGGCCTGGAATGCCTCGCGATCAACTGGTCGAGGCCTCGCGATTGACCAGTTGATCGTGATCAACGGGTTGGTGACCATGGTTTTAGAGTTATTAGGGTTCTATTACTGAATACGTAACCAGGAACAACTAACATAATTATCCAAAGCACAGGACTTGGTAGTAACGAGGGGAACTTAAATAAATAAATAAATTGTTTGTTTGTTTAAAATAATTTTACCCCTCCTCTCTATTTAAAATATTCGACGCAGTTTACAAAATTTTTAAAAACACAATATAAATATATATTTATAATTAAAATACGAGACCCCAGAGGGACATAAAACCTGCTAAGACATCTCGAGAGAAGGGATACACACATACAGAGACTCAAACACCAGTAAAAGCATGAGTAAAAAGGGTGGCTTTAGCTTGATGCCGAAACAAAGCTAACGGCACCATGCGAATATCCCACGGGAGAGAATTCCACAGCCTGGGAGCAAAAGCTGAGAAAGCTCTGCTCCATGTAGATGTTAATCTTATCTCCATAAGTGGAGGAACACTGAGCAGAGCCTCCCCAGCTGACCTCAATCCCCGGGCAAGTTCATATGGGAGAAGATGGTCCTTCAGATACCTTGCATCCAACCCATTTAGGGCTTTATAGGTCATAACCAAGACCTTAAATTGTGCTCAGAAACATACCAGAAGACAGTGCAGCTGCCAGAGCACTGGCATAATGTGCTCAGTATATCAAGTATTAGTTAAAACTCAAGCAGCCACTTTCTGGACTAGCTGAAGTTTCCAAAGGCTCTTCAGAGGCAGCCCCACATAGAGCACATTACAATAATCTAATCGGGATGTAACAAGAGCATTAATCACTGAGCCAAATCATGCTTGTTCGGAAAGGGTCGCAGCTGGTGGATCAGTCGAAGCTGCCCAAAAGCACTCCTGGCCACCAAAGAAATCTGGTTCTCAAATGTTAAAAAAGGGTCCAGGAGGACTCCCATGCTGCGTACCTGTTCTTTTAGGGGAAGTGTAACCCCTAGAACAGGTACCATGCCACATTCCTGAACAGATGGCTTCCTGATCCACAGGATCTCAGTCTTATCTGGATTCAACTTCAGCTTGCTTGACTTCATTCAGTCCATCACTGCCTCCAGATGCTGGTTTAAATCAGTCGCCGCCACACCTGGTTCTGATGTCACACGGAAATAGAGTTGGGTGTCATCCACATATTGACGGCACCGTCCTCCAAAACTCCTTATGACTTCTCTCCATGGCTTCATGTAGATGTTAAACAGCATAGGGGACAAGATGGAACCTTGCAGGACCCCATAGCACAATCGCCATGGGGTCGAATAGCAGCCCCCTAGCTCCACCTTCTGAAGGCATCCCGACGGGTAAGATTGGAACCACCACAAAACAGTGCCTCCAATACCCAGCTCTGCAAGGCGTTCCAGTAGGATACCATGGTCAATAGTATCAAAAGCCGCTGAGGCCCAAGAGAATCAACAGGCGTATGTCGTCTACCAGGGTGACCAAGGCGGTTTCTGTTCCAAAACCCGGCCTAAAGCCAGACTGAAATGGATCTAAATAATCCATTTCTTCCAAGAAAGCTTGGAGTTGCAATGCCACCATCTGCTCAAGTACCTTGCCCAAGAAGGGAATATTAGCTACTGGAGGATAGTTATTCAAATCATGTGGGTCCAGGGAAGGCTTCTTAAGTAGCGGTTTTATCACTGCCTCTTTCAAGGTGGCAGGAACCATATCAGATCTAAAAGACGCATTAATAATCCCCTGGATCCAACCAGTCATCCCTTCCCAGCTAGATTTAATAAGTCATGAAGGGCTTATTGGTCACACTCCTCCAAGCACCTTGTCCACATCCTCGGTCTGCAACAGCTGAAACTGTTCCAAAGAAAAACAACTGGATGGTGTGCTCAACACATTCCATAACCCACTTAGGGTATGTCTACACTACAAAGTTAATTCGAACTAACAGCTGTTAGTTCGAATTAACTTTCATAGGCGCTACACACGCAAACCGCTAGTTCGAACTTAATTCGAACTAGCGGAGAGCTTAATTCGAACTAGGCAAACTTCATTCTACGAGGACTAACGCCTAGTTCGAATTAAGTAGTTTGAATTAAGGGCTGTGTAGCCACTTAATTCGAACTAATGGGAGGCTAGCCCTTCCCAGGTTGCCCTGGTGGCCACTCTGGGCCAAGCCAGGGAAACTCGTCTGCCCCCCTGCCGGCCCCGGAGCCCTTAAAGGGGCACGGTCTGGCAACGGTGCCCGTGCCAGGTGCAAGCCTGCCAGCACCCAGCCAGCAGACCTTGCACCTGGCACGGGATGAGCCAGCCACCCGCTGCCACCCAGCCCTCCCCCTCTTCCCAGGACCAGGCTGGTGGCTCCCAGGAGCCTGTCTGGGGCCGCAAGAGGCGGACGCCCGCCTGGTCTAGTGCGGAGATCGTGGACCTCATTGAGGTTTGGGGGGAGACCTCCAACGTCCACAATCTCCGCACTAGGCACAGGAAAGCGGCCGTCTAGGGCAGGATAGCTGCCAGCCTAGCCACCAAAGGCCACATGTGAACCCAGGAGCAGGTTTGCATGAAAATCAAGTTGGTCCAGTGAGACCCCCGACCCTGAGCTTAGAACATAAGAACATAAGAATGGCCATACTGGGTCAGACCAAAGGTCCATCTCGCCCAGTAGCCTGTCTGCCAACAGCGGCCAACACCAGGTACCCCGGAGGGGATGGACCGAAGACAATGACCAAGCCATTTGTCTCGTGCCATCCATCTCCAGCCTTCCACAAACAGAGGCCAGGGACACCATTCCTACCCCCGGCTAATAGCACTCCATGGACCCAACCTCCATGACTTTATCTAACTTCTCTTTAAACTCTGTTCTAGTTCTCGCCTTCATAGCCTCCTGTGGCAAGGAGTTCCACAGGTTGACTATTTGCTTTGTGAAGAAGAACTTTCTTTTATTAGTTTGAAGCCTGCTACCCATTCATTTCATTTGGTGTCCTCTAGTCCTTCTATTATGGGAACTAATGAAGAACTTTTCTTTATGCACCCTCTCCATACCACTCATGATTTTATAGACCTCTATCATATCCCCCTTCAGTCTCCTTTTTTCTAAGCTGAAAAGTCCCAGTCTCTTTAGCCTCTCTTCATATGGGACCAGTTCCAAACCCCTAATCATTTTAGTTGCCCTTTTCTGAACCCTTTCCAAGGCCAAAATATCTTTTTTGAGGTGAGGAGACCCCATCTCTACACAATACTGAAGATATGGCGTACCATAGCTTTATACTTCCCCTCCTCCTTCTTCCCCTGGCTTCCCCCTTCCAGCTCCCTCCTCCCAGGTTTCCACCTCCCCTCTCCCACCTCCTTTTCCCAGTCTCCCCAGAGGTTAATCCCCCCCCCTCAGTTTTGTTAAATAAAGAGAGTTTCTATTTTTGAACATACGTGTCCTTTATTTTTTACATCAGGAAGGGGGGCTAGGGAAGGGTAAGTGGAAGGAGGTGAGGGAGGAATGGGGCACGAGCCCCGGATGGGGAGGACTGGGGTGGCTCTGTGGGCTCCTTGGGGTGGAAGCTCTCCTGCAAGGCCTCCTGGATCCTGACAGTCCCCCGAATGACCCCCCCGGATGGCAGCCTGCGGCAAGTGCAGCCAGGCTGATGGCTGAGTGCTGTGATATGCCGAGTGTGGGCACTCAGGGCACTCCAAGACAGGACTGCTTTGCTGTCCCTCATCGAGGTAGACAAGCAAGCGGGGAACCCTGAGAACTGTCTGTCCGGGGTGGGGGTCGGGTCCCTTTAAGCACAGCCCTCGGCTAGCCTGGGGCAGCAGCTCCACGCTCTAAGTCCTAAGCTGATGCCCTGCCGGCACTGGTTCCGGCCAGCCTTAACTTCGGTTCAGGGTCTACTCAATGTGGACATGCTAGTTCGAATTAGCAAAACGCTAATTCGAACTAGTTTTTAGGTCTAGATGCGCTAATTCGAATTAGCTTAGTTAGTTAGTTAGTTCGAATTAGTGCTGTAGTGTAGACATACCCTCACATAGCAGCCAGAGCCCAAATCAGACTGGATGTGAGCAATCTTATCTGCAAAGTGCTTCACAAACAGATCACAGCAGGGAGCTAAGAGCTCTTCCATTTCATCATGAGTGCCAGACTGTAAAAGGTCCCACACCACTCAAAACAGTTCCGCTGAATGGCATTTTGCGGATGTGATATGGGTGGAAAAGTAGCTGTCAGAGTAAGCTCGCAATTCAGCTCTAACCTGCAATCGATCGGACTCAGCTCTAGTTCTCCTCCAATGATGTTCTAGCCATCACACAGATTGTTTTACTGCCATCAACCCCCCAGAAAACTAGGGAGCAAACTTGGCTCGACTAGCCCAGAGAAGGCACTTAGGAGCAAGTCAAGCACCCGGGCTACCTCAATATTCCATATATTGACTAGGGCATTGACAGGACCATTTGCCATAACGGCTGACCAATCCCTCAGGAAACCCTATGGATCCATCAGCCTCTGAGGGTGGACCATCTTAATCGGTCCCCCGCCTCTAGACATTTGTTGGGAGAATAACATTAGGACAGATTATTCAACAAATTGGAATATATCGGAGACCATTTTTTATTTCTGTTCTGTTCTGTTCTAGATTTGATTTTGACAAATAGAGAGGAACTGGTTGAGAATTTGAAAGTGGAGGCAGGGTAAAAGTGATCATGAAATGATAGAGTTCATTATTCTAAGGAATGGTAGGAGGGAGAATAGAGAAATAAAGACAATAGATTTCAAGAAGGCAGACTTTAGCAAACTCAGAGTTAGTAGATAAGATCTCATGGAAAGCAAGTCTGAGGAGAAAAACATTTCAAGAGAATTGGCACTTTTTTAAAGAGACATTATTATGGGCACAAAAGAAAACTATCCCACTGCACAGGAGAGATAGGAAGTATGGCAAGAGACCACCATGGCTTAACCAGAAAATCTTCCATGAACCTCAAAATCTTCAGTAGTGTCCTACAAAAAGTGGAAACCAGGTCAAATTACAAAGGATGAATTTAAACAAATAACACAAGTATGTCGGGACTAAATTAGAAAGGCTAAGGCACAAAACAAGATCAAACTACAAGCAATAGGAAGACTAACGACATAGTAGGACCATTATTAAATGACGGAGAAAAATAATAACAGAAAATGTGGAAATGGCAGACGTGCTTAATGACTTTGTTTCATTTTTCACCAAGAGGGCTGGTGGTGATTAAATATCTCAGACAGTAAAGGCCAGTGAAAATGAAGTAACGTCAGAGGCTAAAATAGGAAAAGAAAAAGTTAAAAATTAGACAGATTCATAGAATCATAGAGCTGGAAAGACCTCAGGAGGTCATCAAGTCCAGCCCCCTGCCCAAGGCAGGACCAATCCCAACTAAATCAACCCAGCCAGGGCTTTGTCAAGCTGGAACTTTAAAACCTCTAGGGATGGAGATTCCACCACCTCCCTAGGTAACCCATTCCAATGCTTCACCACCCTCCTAGTGAAATAGTTTTTCCTAATATCCAACCTAGACCTCTCCCACTGTAACTTGAGACCATTACTCCTTGTTCTGCCATCCATCACTACTGTGAACAGCCTTTCTCCATCCTCTTTGGAACCTCCCTTCAGGAAGTTGAATCCCCCCTCACTCTTCTATTCTGCAGATGAAACAAACCCAAATCCCTCAGTTTCTCCTCATAGATCATACACTCCAGCCTCCTAATCATTTTGGTCGCCCTCCGCTGGACCATCTCCAATCCTTTCTATAGTGGGGGGCCCAGAACTAGACACAATACCGTGCCCTCACCAGAGCCGAATAAAGGGGAATAATCATTTCTCTGGATCTGCTGGCAATGCTCCTCCTAATGCACCCTAATATGCCATTAGCCCTCTTCGCTACAAGGGCACACTGTTGACTCATATCCAGCTTCTCATCCACTGTAATCCTCAGATCCTTTTCTGCAGAACTGCTACTTAGCCGTTTGGTCCCCAGCCTGTAACAATGCTTGGGATTCTTCCATCCCAAGTGCAGGACTCTACACTTGTCCTTGTTGAACCTCATCAGACTTTTTTTGGCTCAATCCTCTAATCCTGGCCCTCCAGCGTATCTACTTCTCTCCCTAGCTTAGTGTCATCTGCAAGATTAAATGTCTTCAAGTCACCAGGGCCTGATTAAATGCACCTTAGAATATTCAAGGAGCTATCTGAGCCATTACTTTGAAGTAATGCAAGACGGGAGAGATTCTAGAATACTGGAAAAGGGCAAATATAGTTCCATTTATAAAAAGGGAAATAAGAACTATGCAGGGATTTATAGATTAATCAACTTAACCCGGAAAGCTAATGGAAAAAATAATTAAGCAATCAATTTGCAAATATCTACACAGCAAAGTTATTTTGAAATAACGGCCGTTATTTTGAAATAACAATGCAAGCATCTACACGGCAATTCTGTTATTTCAAAATAATTTCGAAATAATGGACAGCTTATTTTGAAATCAGTAAACCTCATTCCACAAAGAATAACGCCCATTTCAAAACAGCTATTTTGGAATAGGGCCTGTGTAGATGCAGCAGCTGGAGTTATTTCAAAATAAGGGGCCTCCAGGAAATCCCACTGGTGCCCTGCTGGCCACTCTATCCACACTCATCAGGACTCTATAGTTCCTCTTTTCCTGCAGCCCTTAAAGCTGCAGCCACAGTGGAAAGGGCTTGTGGCAGGAAGCTGGCCCTGACAGCCTCCAGCCACACTGCTGCTTCCACAACCACTCCTAGGGCCATCATGAATGACCCTCGAGCCCCCCAAAAGCCCTCCCCCACTCAGGCAGAGATCCTGGCCCTCACTGAGGTTTGGGGCGAGGAGGAAAACCTCCCGGATATCCACACCAGACGGCACAACGCCAACATCTACAGCCACATGGCTTACAGCCTGGCCTTAAAGAGACACATCGGGACCCAGGAGCAGGCCTTGATGAAAGTCGAAGAGCTCCAACAGGCCTATCCCAGGGCAAAGGATCGCAGCTCCCGCTCCAGGGCAGAACTCCACTCCTGCCCCTATTACCTGGACATGCACCCTTGGTGGTTGACTCAGGGCTGGAGACACCCATTGTTGCCTGCCAAGGGTGCAGAATCAATCGTGGGAAGGAAGAGGAGGAGGAGGATCGGTTCTAGGGCCAGTTTTATTCAACATCTTTATTGATGACCTGGATGAGGGCATATTAGGGTGCATTAGGAGGAACATTGCCAGCAGATCTACAGAAGTTATTATTCCCCTTTATTTGGCACTGGTGAGGCCACATCAGGAGTATTGCATCCAGTTCAGTCAATATAGAAAGGATGTGGACATATTGGAGAAGATCCAGTGGAGGGCAACCAAAATGATTAGGGGGCTGGAGCACATGACCTACAAGGAAAGTCTGAGGGTTTTGGGCTTATTTAGTCTACAGAAGAGAAGAGTGGGGGGAGGAGGGGATTTGATAGCAATCTTCAACTTCCTGAAGGGAGGTTCCAAAGAGGATGGAGAGAGGCAGTTCTCAGTAGTGACGGATGGCAGAACAAGGAGCAATTTTCTCAAGTTACAGTGGAGGAGGTCTAGGTTGGATATTAGGAAAAACTATTTCACTAGGAGGGTGGTAAAGCACTGGAAGCACTGAAGCACTTTGTCAAGCTGGAACTTAAAAACCTCTAGGGATGGAGATAACTCATTTACCTAGGGAGGTGGTGGAATCTCTATCCCTAGAGGTTTTTAAGTTCCAGCTTGACAAAGCCCTGGCTGGGAGGATTTAGTTGGGATTGGTCCTGCTTTGGGCAGGGGGCTGGACTCAATGACTCCTGAGGTCTCTTCCAGCCCTAGGATTCTATGATTCTAGGAGGAGGAGGACACCGATGCAGCCAGCACTGTCACCACAATGACCCTGGAGCCAGTACCTGATGGCCTGGATATGTCCCAGGCATCCTCTGAGGCTGGGGAAAGAAGTGATCTTAGCTACAGGACACAAATAGGGTGAAGGTGGCAGGTGGTGAGTGGCTGGGTCTTCTCGGCCTGGAGATCGTGCTGCAGTCTGTGTACGTGGATGTATGTGCAACAGCAATCTGGGCCACACAGCTCCAGAAGGTGGCACCAGAGCACTCCCGGGCTCTTGCTCACAGGGTCTGGCGAGGCTGGCCTCACTTCTGACACCTGTGTGGGACACCCTCCCGGGACACCCTCCCACGACAAGCCGCCATTAGAAGGAGGCTGGGAACATGTACACATACACACACACACACACACACACACACACACAAAAACACACACATTCAGGAGTGCCGCAAACAGCACACGGGCATGCCTGCATGCTCAAGAGCAAGGTGATCCAGGCACACAGCTCCAGAAAGGTCTCCTTCTGCATGCAGAAATTCTGGAGCCACTGCTGGTCACTCGCCACTCCATAATGAGCTGGTCCCACCAGCCAGAAGCAGTGGTGCATGGTGGGGTGTAGCTGGAAGAGCTGAGCTCCCAGACAGATGGTGAGGGTCTCTTCAATGAGCTGGGTGTTGTGTTCCTGCAGGGCCAGGAGGGCAGCCTGCAGAAACTGCTGCAGAAACCGCAGCATGACAGATAGGGGCCGTTGCCTGCCAGAGGCAGCTCTGGCTCTATAGCTGGCAAGCTGTGGTCTCTGCAAGGAGAACCACAGCAGTCAGAGAAAAGGCTTTGCTGTCCCTCAGAGAGTAGGCAAGCAGGAGAAGAACCTGAGAAACAGCTGTCCAGGGGGGGTCCCTTTAAATATGAGTCTCAGATACCTCAGCAGCTCCAGGAAGTAACTGCATCCTGATGCCCTGCCTGAAGTGGTTCTGGGTGGCCTTATATGCGATTCAGCATCCAATCAGTGTGGCTGCTCTATTTTGAAATAGCTAAGCGCTATTTCAATGCACCTTTTGTGTATAGATGCGCTATTTCAAAATAAGTGTGCAGTGTAGCAGTACCCTAGGAGATAATAAAGTGATAAGTAACAGTCAGCATGGATTTGTTACCATGTCAAACTAACCTGATAGTTTTCTTTGACAAGGTAACAAGCCCTTATGGATGGAAGAGGGTCATAGATGTGATATAATTTGACTTCTGTAAAGCTTTTGATACTCACTTGCATAAGGCCAGGCAAAATATAGTCTGCAGGCTGAATCCAGCCCACCAAACCACTGGATCCAGACTGTGGATGCAGTTGGAGCCATAGGCAGGCTCCCTGCCTGTCCTGCCCTTGCACGCTGCTCAGAAAAGCTGGCTGTGAGGCTCTCTTTGTCTGTGAACAGCTGTGAGCCCGGGGTTAACCCTGGGTATGTCTACACATCAAAGTTAAATCGAAATAACAGCCGTTATTTCGAATTAACTTTAATAGCGTCTATACAGGCAAACTGCTATTTTGAAATAAATTTGAAATAGCGGGGCACTTAATTCGAATTAGTTAAACCTCATTCTACAAGGAATAATGCCAAATTTGAAATATCTAATTCGAAATAAGCGCTGTGTAGATGCTTATTTCAAAATAGGGGGACTCCAGCCCCTCCCGGGGAGCCCTGGTGGCCACTCTGGGCCAAACCAGGAAAACTCCTCTCCTCTCCCCCAGCCCTGGAGCCCTTAAAGGAGTAGACCCTGGCCACACTGCATGTGCCAGCTACAGGCCTGCAAGCACAGAGCCAGCAGTTACTGACTCTGACACAGTGGCCCCAATATGAGCTGGGCAGCCAGATCCAGCCAACCCTCCACCGCCCAGTCCCCCAGCTCCCAGGAGCCAGCCAGGGGCTGGAGAAGGCGGGCGCCATCCTAGACTAGTGCGGAGATCATGGACCTCATTGAGCCACCATGGCCACTAAAGGCTACTTGCACACCCAAGAACAGGTGCACATGAAAATTAAAGAATTGTGGCGGGGATATGCCAGGGCCACACGGGGCAGCTCCCCAACAGGGGCACACACCTGCCCCTATTTCGAGGCCCTGGACCACATCCTGGGGGGCAGGACGGTCCATGCCAGCCCAGGGGGCAGCGAGCCAGGAGCAGAGGGCCCTGACCAGGGCATGGAGGAGCCGCCACGAAGGGTGCCATGGAGGGTGCCACGCCGGCCGGACCCCCGAGCTGTCCCAGCAGCAGAGTCACCAGGGTCATCTGGGGCGGCCACACCATGGAAGTGCCATCACTGTCCCCTTCCCGGGGGGGGGGCGGGGAGGGAGACCAGGGACCGCGCGCGTGGGCCTTGCTAACCACGGATCATGCAGCAACCTGTGCACATGTGAGCATGTGCCGTGCCACCCCTGGGCAGGTGGCTCCAGCTGCCTGCCACACAGGGGCCATGGCCTGATAGCCACATGCATGTGTGAAGAGACCTGACATGCTCCTGACCCCGGGGCGGGACACAGCAGGACGCCCTCCCTTCACAAGCCCCCTCTACACAGAGGCAGGGGACATCTCCCCCCCACCTCAGCCTCACTATACACAGCACAGGGGCATGGATACAGTTTCAGGGCAGCTCCCACTCCTGGGGATAGCCGGACAATCCGACCATGGCCTCTGTGCAAGCACGTTGGCTCTGACGGTGCAGGGAACGGTCATCCTCACCTTGCAGAGGGGGGCTGGGCTTCACCCACTGTGTCCCCAGGGAGAACTGACCACTTCTCTTCTTTCTCCACAGCCTCACCAGCTGCACGTACAGGGTGCACCACCCCACCTGGGACATGCTCCCGCACATGAGGGCTCCGCAGGAGGACCAGCCGAACACTGCAGGGGTACCGAGAGCAGCGAGCCCTGCACTGCACCCTCAACCGCTGGGTGGAACTAGATTTGGAGCTCCGGCGGGAGCAGCTTGCCCAGGGTCTTGCCATCTGTGCCCATCTGCAGACCCTGGTGCAGAGCGTGCTGCCTCTTACCGCTCCAGCACCTGCTGCCTTCCCAGCTCCTGCTCCTCCTCCCACTCCGTCTCCCCCTCCCACCTCTCCCTCCTCAACCTCCACACCTCCACACCCCCCACCTCAACCTCCACATCCTCCTCCCCATCCCCCCAGGGATGCTGAGGCCCCCGCACCTGCCGTGCTGGGAGACAGCTGGCCCAGTGAGACCCCCACCCCTGAGCCCTGAGCTTCCCCTCCCACTTCTTCCCCTTGCTTCCCCCTTCCAGCTCCCTCCTCCCCGTTTTCCCCCTCCCCTCTCCCACCCTTTCTCCTCCCCTCTTCTGCCTCCTTTCCCCAGTCTCCCCAGAGTTTCATACCCCCCCCCCAGTTTTGTTAAATAAACAGAGTTTATATTTTTGAAAATATGCGTGTTTTATTTGACATCAGGAAGGCGGGCTAGGGAGGGGTAAGTGGAAGGATGTGAGGGTGGAATAAGACACAAGGCCCCAGTGGAGCACGCCAGGGAGACTTCAGTCCTGTTTCATGTGGAAGCTCTCCCACAGGGCCTCCCGGATATGGACAGCCCCCTGATGGGCCTCCCGGGTGGCAGCCGTGCGGGGCTGCGCATACAGGCCAGCCAAGTGGTCGGCCTCTGCCATCCAGGCTGGCAGGAAAGCCTCCCCCTTCCGCTCACACAAATTGTGCAGCACACAGCTCGCCGCCACCACACGCGGAATATTCTTCTCGGAGAGGTCAAGGCGGGTGAGGAGGCATTGAAATCGGGCCTTCAGCCAGCTGAAGGCCCCCTCCACCACAATGCGGGCCCTGCTGAGCCTGGCATTAAAGGCCTGCCAGGAGGGGTTGAGGTGTCCTGTGTAGGGCTTCATGAGCCAGGGTTGTAGTGGGTAGGCCGCATCCCCCACCAGGCACACGGGCATGTCCACGTCCCCGGTCGTAATGTGGCGGTCGGGGAAGTAGGTACCGGCGTGCAGCCTCTGGCACACGGAGGAGTTGCAGTACACCCGCGCGTCCCGTGCTTTGCTGGACTAGCCCACGCTGATGTCTAGGAAATGGCCCCAGTGGTCAGACACGGCCTGCAGGATGACAGAGAAGTACCCCTTCCAGTTAATGTAGAGGGAGGCCTGGAGTTCTGGGGCATGGATGGGGATGTGCATCCCATTGATTGCCCCCCCCCCCCCGCAGTTGGGGAAGCCCAGGGCGCCAAACCCCTCGATGACCGCATCCAAACCCATGAGGTGGATGACTCTGCGAAGCAGCACTCTATTGATGGCTTTGACTACCTGCAGAGAGACACACAAAACTGAGAGTCACTGGGGTGCAAGGGTGGCCGAGAGTGTTCCTTCCCCACCACTGCCCCGCGCCCCCACTCCCCAGGAGCAACCTCCCCCCACCCCTGCAATCCTGGCCAGCGCGGGCAGTCTGAAGTGCAGCTGGGACAGAACATAACCCTCCCATGGAGGGGACTTGCACCCCCTCCCCCCATTTTCTCTGGGGCAGGCAATCCACTCCTTGCCCCCCCCTCCCCTGGCACAATTGCCAGAGACTGCCATACCTGCATGAGCACTGCTCCGACGGTGGATTTCCCCACGCCGAACTGGTTGCTGACGGATCGGTAGCTATCCGGCGTGGAGAGCTTCCATAGAGTGATGGCCACACACTTGTGGAAGGGAATGGCGGGCCTCATGTGTGTGTCCTGTCACTGCAGAGCAGAGGCGAGCCACTCACAGAGCTCAAGGAAGGTGTCCTTCTTCATACTGAAGTTCTGGGTCCACTGTTGGTCTCCCCAGCGCTCCAGGACGATGTGGTCCCACCAGTCGCTGCTGGTGTCCAGATGCCAGATGTGGCGGGGCACGATAGCGTCTGGCCACTGCTTCCCCACAGCCCCCAGGGGGGTCTGGAAGAGGACCTGGGGGTTGGGCTGCCATAGATGGTGCCAGGCAGTCTCCAGCACTTGCTGCCAGGCTTGCAGCAAAAGATCCAAAAGAAGCACCAGAGTGCCCAGGGGCGGCTCTGGCTCCATGGTGCCGATGCTGTGGTGTCCCAAGTGAGGGCAACCAAGCAGGCAGAGAGAAAAATGCTTTGCTGTCCCTCAGCGAGGTAGGCAAGCAAGCAGGGAAAGCTGAGAACCGGCTGTCCAGGGGGTCCCTTTAAGCACAAGCCTCAGATAGCCTTAGACAGCAGCCACACAAAGCAACTACTGACCTGATGCCCTGCCGGAACCAGTTTCAGCTGGCCTGAAATGCAATTCAGCATCCAAATCAGTGTGGATGCACTATTTCGATTTAGCAAAAAGCTATTTCGAATTGCATTTTGTGTATAGACGTGTTATTTCAAAATAACTTATTTCAAATTAACTATTTCTAATTAAGATATTTCAAAATAACGCTGTAGTGTAGACATACCCCCTGACCCCCAGCACAATCTTGCAGCTCCTACTGGCTCATTTCCAGCCAATGGGAACCACGTGCTTAAAAAACAGTCAGCGTGCAAAGGATCCCTCCCCCTCACTCCCCTAGGACTTGCAGCTATTCACAGATGCACATGGCCCCACAGCAGGCTGCTCTGAATAGCCTGCCTGAGAAACCTGCTGGGCTGCTAGCCAGGAATTGCCCACATAAGCTTCTCCTGGCCAGAGTCTCCTCCCTCCCCCCAACCTTCTGCTCCTCACTCCTGCCCCCCTCCTACACCCACACCTCCTCCCAGACCCTGCAAGTCAATCCTCTGCTCCAGGTCGCAACCCCCTCTTGCTCTAGATCACAGCCCAAACCCCTGCACCATTCATGCACCCCAAGCCTCTGCCCCAGGTCACAATCCCCTCCTGCCCAAGATCACAAATGAAATCCCATACCCCCTCTTGTACTCCAATCCCTTACCCCAAGCTCCCTTCTACATCCAACCTCCATCCCAGACCTCGCACCTCCTCCATTAATATCATGGAAGAGTGCTGCCTTTGACCACTTTCTCAGGGTGGCCCCTATCAAAAATTATTGTCCACCCCTTGTCTTTCATGACCTTTTCACAAACAAACTAGGAAAAAGCAATCTAGATGGAACTCCTAAAAGGAGGGTGCATAACTGTTGGATAACTATTTCCAAAGAGTAGTTATCAATGCACTCATGTTAGAAAGGCTTAACAAGTGGTGCCCCACAGGGATAATTTCTGCGTCCAGATCTATTCAATATCTTCATCAATTATTTAAATAATGGCATAGATAATACACTTACAAAATTTGCAGTTGACACCAAGGTGGAAGGGGTTGCAAGTGCTTTGGAAGATAGGATTAAAACTCAGAATAATCTGGACAAACTGGAGAAAATTCAATAAGGACAAATGGAAAGTACTCCATTTAGTAAGGAACAATCAGTTGCACACATACAAAATGGAAAATGACTGCCAGGAAGGAATACTGTGGAAAGGGAACCGGGAGGAGGAGAGCATTAGGACAAGCTAAAGATGAGTCATTCCGGGATGTATTAGCAGGAGTGTCAGAAGCAAGACAGCACTCTGCTTTGTGCTGATTAGGCCTCAACTAGAGTATTGTGTCCAGTTCTGGGTGTCACATTTCAGGAAAGATGTGGACAAATTGGAAAACGTCCAAAGAAGATGAATAACAATGATTAAAGGTCTAGAAAACATGACCTATGAGGAAAGATTGGAAAAAACTGGGTTTGTTTAATTTGGAAAAGAGAAGACCAACAGTAGGATATGATAATCGTTTTCAAATACAAAAGGTTGTTACAAGGAGGAGGGCAAAATATTGTTCTCCTTAACTTTTGAAGGACAAGAAGCAATGGACTTAAATTGCAGCAAGGGAGGTTCGTGTTGGACATTAGGAAAAGCTTCCTAACTGTCAGGGTGGTTAAGCACTGGAATAAATTGCCTAGGGAGGTTGCGGAATCTTCATCATTTTAAGAGCAGGTTAGATAAACATCTGCCAGGGATGGGCTCAACAATATTTAATCCTGTGAGGAGTGAAAGGAACTGAACTAGATGACATTTTGAGATCCCATCCAGTCCTATGATTCTATGAACTTAGACTATGCTATAAGGTGACACCAGCTCCCAGCTATTTTGAGGAGCTAGGCAAGAATAAGAAACGCAAAGTTTGATCTCTTGCTTGGTGATGTCAGTCTTAAGGAAGTTTTGAAGAATCAAAATTCCACTGCACATTGATACACTTTTTTCCTGTTATTTCTATACACATCACTGTTAATTACTCAGACATATGCGTGTAAACAGAACCTTTCTCATTTATAATTAGCCTTTTTCTCTGACTGATTAAGGAACATGTTTGGAATGAGAACTTGCTTAAACTGAACCCTTCTATTTAAATTCATGTAACTTGGTAAGCAGTAATTAGACATACAGGAAAAATACTTCAAAGTTGAAATGAGGTAGTGAAAAAGTAAGTTTTAATTGCCTGAGTACAGCACAGATACTCTAAGGCTATGTCCACATTAAAAGGTTTTTGTGCAAAAACCGGTGGAACGTCCACACCTCAAGCATGTTTTTGTGCAAAAAAAATTACAGTAAAAAGGCAGAACAGAGGGCTTTTTGTGGTAGTTATTCCTCTCCCCACGAGGAATAACTCCTTTATGAACTATAGCTCTTGCGCAAAAAGGCGTGTGTGGGTGCTCCACAGGGGTTTTTGCGCAAGAACTGGCCTCCCGGAAAAAACACAAGTGGCCTCTTGGACACTCCATAACAGGCAATCACAACTCTCTAGTTCCTGTCTGCTGGCCCCTCTTAAAGCTGCAGGCACCCTGTGTAGCCATTGTGGCAGGAAGCTTGCCCACAGCAGGTGCCTTTACCGCGTGGCACTGTTTGGGTGACAATGGTAGAGCAGCAGGGTGCCTGAGACCCCCCTGGCCCTGCCAAGGCGCAGCCACAGGGGTCCCAGGACCACCCCCCAGGGGCAGCAAGCACTGCACCCCAACCTGATCAGCTGCAGAAATCATGACCCTCCTCAGATTGTGGGGCAAGAAGGAGTCGCTCCAGGAGCCCAGGGCCAAGAGGCACAATGCAGACATCTACTCCCGCATGGCCACGTCCCTGATGGAGCGAGGTCACCCTGCCCAGACCATGGAACAGGTCTGGGCCAAGGTGAAGGAGCTCCATCAGGGATATGTTTGGGCAACGGAGCAGAGGGCTCGCTCAGGGGCAGGACTCCACACCTGCCCCTACTTCAGGGAGCTCCATCACATCCTGCAGGGGGGAACCCTCTTCCCCCTCCATCGTGGTCGACTCTGGCTTGGAGCAGCTGATAGCTGCAGCCGGACCCCGTCCCTGATGAGGAGGGGCAGGTCCAGCCCCTGATGGAGGAGGACCAGGACAGCGGGACCGTCATCCCAGAGGCCTGGGAGGGATCTTCAGGTTCATTGGCACACACACACACACACACACACACACACACACAGGGTGGGGGAAGTGGCTGCACAGGGGGCGGAGGGCACAGTGTCGTGTGGGCTGGTAGGCCAGCACATCCTGCTGCAGTCTGTGCACGTGCAACCATGCGCAGCCAGCACCGCAACATGCCCGGCAGCCTGCTGCCAGCCTCATGCGTGACCACACAAGTCCTGCCCCCAGGGGGGAGGAGGGTGCACCCAGCTGCAAGCAGGCTAACTGCAAGGGTGCAGGCATGACCCCCACATGCCCTGGAGTGCAGCACACAGGCATGCCTGCACGTGAGAGGAAGCAGCTGCTCACACACACAGCACAGCAAGCCGCAGCTGTGTGTGCACACCCCAGGGAGGGGCAGGCTGCACATGGCTCTGGGGATCCCACTCTGACCACACACTTCCTTTGCCTGCCTGGCCATGGTATGTGTGTGTATGTGGGGGGGAAGCGGGCAGCATGGTCCTCTGGCCATCTCGGGGCCCCTGTGACACAGGGCATGCTGTGCAGGCCTCACATGGCCTTTCACTCAGGACATCCCCCTCCCGCAGGCCACAGACTGGTGCGGTTGCTGCTCACAGAGGAGGGCACAGCTACAGGGAATGTGTGTGCAGGGAGGACTGACAGCCTCTCCCTCTTGTGTCTTCTCCACAGCTGGATCAGCCGGGACAGAGGGCCGTGCCACACCATTGCAGCCACCTGCCACAGTCTGGGGGATGCGGAGACGAACCAGGCCTGCCGATGACCTCATGCAACAACACATCGGGGTGATGCGCGCCACTGATTCACCTACTTATTTTTGCTATTAAAATGCTGGAAAGGAGGGTTTCTTTCTAACTAAACAAAAATAAGGATTTTTCTTGACAGACTTTTATTTTCAATTTTTCTGCATAAATTTTAATTATATAATGTGAATTAGTGTGGCTTAATAGCTAGAACAAATGACATGGAAATCAGGAGTCCTATGTTTCTATTATCATCGATGCACGTGAGTTACTAAATGATGCAGGACAGTTATCCTCAATGATAAATTTCAGTGATGTGCAGTGAATATTTTAACAAGAGCTTCCTGCAAAAATGTTCTCCCTTAGAATATGATAAACCCATGTACCAAAACCAGCCAGAGGTGCACGTGCTTGGAAAAGCAAAAAAGGAAATGAACAAAGACTCTTTGTCATAACCATAACCAAGGAGGAAGGTGGATTGACCTGTAGAAGTTAATTCTGAAGCCTAATTATACTGATTTAAATGTCAACTTTATTAACTATTCCACTGCAAATCATTTTAGAAGAAATAGTTAATATATATGCATATCTACTGTGGCTAGAAATGGAAGTATTTATGGGATAATATAACTGATGCCTTACAAAACAATGCAGGATTGTTCCCTGCCATCTAATAGTTAGGATTTTATCTATTTTAGATTGAAATGTCCAAAGTGAGATTACTCACAGTTTAACAAATCTCACCATTACAAGTTTTCCTGATTTTTTGTCCTTCCTAAATATTTCAACCCATTACTCTTAGTTATAGCTGAAGGTTGAAAGAACCCATCAAGGTATGGGGAACAGAATTCACCATTCATGAGAGAAAGTGAACCATAACATTCTAACATCCATAAAAATAAGCTTTCAGTATAAGTGCCAGCTTGCCAGTTGAACTATTAAGTTAACCAGTTCACTTATCTCAAATGAACAATAGTTTAAAAGCAGTAAAAGTAAAAACAGACCTATGATAGTATACTGGGTAAAGGTCTCTGATCGGTGATTTAGCAAATAGATATCAGCTATTTTTTACATGAGAAAGGGGAGATCTTCCCTGCAAAAATAAGCAGTGTTATGTCTCTCCACATTCTGTTACATGCTTCCCTCCTGGAAGTCACCTTTTAGCTTCCCCCAAGCTGTGTAAACCTGTGTCTTATGAGCACAACATTAACACAGATACCATGCTGCTTTCTTGTTAAATGGCTTTTAATGCATGTGAAGCTGTACTTTGTGATTCTTTCAACTGGGTTCATAAATCACAAACAGCCTTCACTTATACTTTTGGGTCTCCATTACATTTTCCCCCCCCGAAGTAAATATGCTGTTTTCCTGGACCCATTCCCATTTTGGTCAAGCCACACTTTTTTTTATATTATAGCACTTTGCTGCATAATTTGTAGAAGAGGAGGGAATATACTCCTCTTATAATATACTCCATTATTGTCTCTCCGCATTCCCTTCCTCCATTCTCTTCTCTGTAAGATTAAGGGCATTTTTGTCTCTTCTGTACTGCATAAGAAGAGGGAGCATAATGCTCTAAAATATAGATATAAAATAGATATAGATAGATATAAAATATAGATATAGTCTGAATAATGAATACATAAATGGATACTGTTTTCTCCATTATATTTTTTTCACACATACATAGTTTTTGAAAACATTGCACTTTCTATTAACCAGACAGAAACATTAAAAATAAACCACATGATTATGAACTACTGAGTTTGCAAATACAAACATGTTTACAACAGCCATGAACATATTATCACTTAACATGCTATATTTCTTTAAAGAAATATTGTTAAACTAGCACAATATCAGTCCTTCCAATTGCTAATATCCAGTGTGTGAACACACAAGCTTAATTTTCACTCACCTGCAAAATGGACCAGATACAGTAGGAATCATATAACAAATTCCACCATTTAGACAAAAAGGTCCATAACTGGTGCCACAGAGTTCTTCATGATCTGAAAAGAACAGAGATATAAAGAGAGAGATTTGTTATACTTTTACTCAGGAGGAATCAAGATGTGACAAAATGATACCATGTGGTAGTTTGGGTTTTGTTTTGCTGTTTTCTTTAAATTATAATACAGTAAGATACAACTGGCTTAACAACACTAAAAACTAATAAGGGATAGTCTTACACTCCAGCATATTGGTATGTGCCACCATGTATCTAATAATATCAGTGATTGTATCTGTAGTACAAATATTGAAGTTGATTTTACAAAATACATAGCAAATGTACCAGCATATTAGAGAAGTGTAAAGTTTGAGGAAGTGGGTACAGTTCCATTTGTAAGGACTGACAGGACTTTGAAATCTTTCTCATGGCTTTCACATTTGGGGAGCATAGTGAATATGTTGTACCAGATGCTTGCCTTTATCCAGACTGCTTTGTATTCCTATAGTGGTGCAAAGCAGCTTCAAAGCCAGCTATATGGGGATTCCCCCAGCATATGGAGCCTGTATAGCCAATCCTATACTGTCCCTCCTCCCAGCCTAAGAGTGATGCCAGGGAAAGGGGAGAATGTCCTGAGTGTGGCTGTAGTCTAATTGTCCCTAACAGTGACTGGTCCCTTGGGCCTTGAGGCTGCTTCTACCTTCAGTGAAAACTAACCTGCCTCCCTGCTGCTGGCTCCAGCCAACTTTGGTCCACCCAGCTGCACCAAGCACCACTCTGGCACAGTTGAGTAGCTGATTCATTAATACTTACGTGTAGAAACTGCAATATAAGATTATTCTAAACAATTATATCTGTTGCTTTTTATGTAATTTCAAGAGTATTGACCTTATACCTGAATTTTCAATGTAGGCTCCTTAATAAGCTATCCAGCTTCTGGATTTGGATGCTCGGTTTGCATTTAGAGAGGTAATTGTCCATTTTATGTGCCTAAATGCCAATTTGAACCAAGTTTTTTAAAACTGGGGTAGGTGGTATATGCAAATGAGTATGTAGCTGGGTGTGTGTGTGAATGTATTTTATTAATCACACTCATCAAATCCAAGCATTTTCCTTAAAACTGGAACAGAACAGACCTGTGACATCATAAGCCTGAGAACCATATGTTATTTCACACATTAGGTGTGATTATTTCACAATTATTTCTAGCTGAAAATGAGACTCCATGCCTTGTTGTTCACAAATTGCAAAATATGCCTTCAGCAGTGTATACAAACTATATTATTGTGGGAAAAAATTTTAATTTTCATATCTACTCTTTTGGAATACACCAACGTAGCTCACTTGTAACTCCCCTAAATTCCTACACATAAAAGTTAGATGAAACTGTAGCTGTAAACAACAGTTTGAACTAGCAAGCTGTATTAAAAAATTCCATAGCAGTGGGAATTCCAAGAGACACTGCAGTTTAAGGCTATGTCTACACAGCAGCATTATTCCGAAATAACAAAGTAAGCATCTACACACGAGCAGTTATTTTGACATAATATTGAAATAATTTCCAGCCAGAGGATTACTCCGACTACTGTAACCCTAATTTTACAAGGATTAAGGGAAATTGGAGGAGGAGTATAAGTGCTGTATAGACATGCCCAAATTCGAAATAAGCAATTAGCGTAGTTCAAGTTTCATAACTTATTTTGAATTTAGCCCTGCTGTGTAGACATACCCTAAGTGGGCAGAATGTTTCCAGAAGAGTTTAGCAATTGCAGTATTCTTGGAAGAAGTGCAGTATGCATCATACCAAGGAGAGACAACATCCTTGCTTAGCCACTGGGGAAGGTGTTGGAGGGAGGCGCGGGCGCTGGCTCTGCTCACCCAAAGGGGCACGGCCTCAAGCAGAAGGGGCAGGGCCAGAGGCTCAGACTGCAGTGCCCACAGCAGTCCTCAATACTGTTTGGAACATGGCATCCCTGCTTCCCCAGCCAACATAGAAGATGTCCAGAGTTGTGCAACGCTCTGGTGGCAATTTAAAGGGCTCAGGGCTCCAGGAGCTGCCACTGCAGTAACAGCAATACTGTCTGGGTGCCCCAGGCCCTGAATCACCAGGCCCCAAGGCAGTTGCCCCTTTTCTGCACTGCACCCCCCTCTCCCCAGCAGCGGGCCTGACCAAATCCATATAGTGCACTGGACTGGAACTACTAATTCTGCCCTCTCAGGCTATGTCTACACTGCCCCTCTCTTGCGGAAAAACATATCCAAATGAGGCTAAGTGTGGAATATCGCCGTTCCTCATTTGCATAATTAATGAGACTCCATTTTTGCGCAAAAACCCCCTCTTGTTCAAGAGCCGTCTTCCGCATTTTTTTCTGGAAGAACAGCTCTTGCACAAGAGGGGGGGTTTGCGCAAAAAGGAGCTGTGTAGACAGCTTCTTTTTTGCGCAAAAGCCTCCTGTGCAAAAATGGAGCCTCGTTAATTATGCAAATGAGGCATGACAATATTCCATGCTTAGCCTCATTTGCATATGTTTTTCTGCAACACAGGGGCAGTGTAGACATAGCCTCACTGTCCTCATTTGGTTATATAATGATGCAACTGGCAATGGAGACCTAAAAACATAAGACCAGCCATACTGGGTCAGACCAAAGGTCCATCTAGACCAGTAGCCTATTTTCTGACAGTGGCCAATGCCAGGTGCCCCAGAGGAAATGAACAGAACAAGTTCATCACGTGTCGCTCATTCTCATCTTCTGAGAGAGGCTAGGAATACAGTTCTTGCCCATTCTCTCTAATAGCCATTGATGGACCTATTCTCCATCATTTTATCTACCTCTTTTTTGAATTCTGTTCAAGTCCTGGCCTTCACAACATCCTCTGGCAAGGAGTTCCACAGCTGACTGTGCATTGGGTGAAGAAATACTTCCTTTTGTTTGTTTTAATTCTTCTACCTATAATTTCATTTGGTGACCCCTAGTTCTTGTGTTATGGGAACAAGTAAATAACCTTTCCTTATTTACTTTCTTCACACCAATCATGAAGAAAGTAAATAAGACTTCTATCATATCTCCCTTTGCCTTTTCTTTTCTAAGATGAGAAATCACAGTCTTGTTAATCTCTCCTCACATGGCAGCCATTCCATAGCCCTAATTATTTTTGTTGCCATTTTCTGAACTTTTTCCAATGCTAAGATACCTTTTTGAGATGAGGCAACCACTTCTGCACATAGTATGCATACCTCTTATTTCCTTTATATAAATCCATGGTGGGCATCCCATGGATTATACAGAAGCAATAAGATATTTGCTGTCTTATTCTCTATCCCTTTTTAAACGATTCCCAATATTCTGTTTACTTTTTTTTTTTACTACTTCTGCATATTAAGTGGATGTTTTCAGAGAACTATCGACAGTGACTCCAAGATCTTTCTCTTCAGTGGTAACAGCTAATTTAGTCCCCATCATTTTATACATTTTGCTGGGATTGGCTTTCCACTGTGTATTACTTTGCATTTATCAACATTAAAATTCATCTGCCATTTTGTTGCCCTAGTTTTGTGAGATCCTTTTGAAGCTCTTCACAGTCTGCTTAGGACTCAACTATCTTGAGCAGATTAGTATCATCTACAAATTTTGCCACCTCATTCTTTACCCCTTTCTCCAGATCATTTATAAATATATTGTACAGGATTGGTCCTGGTACAGACTGCTGAGGGACATCACTAGTTACCTCTCTCCATTCTGAGAACTGACCATTTATTCCTACCCTTTGTTTCCTATCTTTTAACCAGTTATCAATCCATGAAAAGACCTTCCTTCTTATCCCATGACATCTTAATTTATTTAAGAGCCTTTGGGGAGGGACCTTGTCAAAGGTTTTCTGGAAATCTAAGTACACTGGATCCCCCTTGTCCACAGTCTTGTTGACCCTCTCAAAGAATTCTAGTACATTGGTGAGGCATGATTTCCCTTCACAGAAACCATGTTAATTTTCCCTAACAAATTATGCCCATTTATGTGTATGACAGTTCTGTTCTTTACTATAGTTTCAACCAATTTGTCCGGTACTGAAGTTAGACTTTCCAGCCCAGATAAAATTATGGTTGAAATGAAGTCAATGGCAAAGCTCCCATTGGACTAAATTGGACTCAGATTTCAAAGTTAATGGGATTTTTGCTGTTGACTTCAATAGAACCAGGATTTCAACCCGCATGTCCATGTGCTCAGAATACAAGGATCAAAACTGTGCACAGAACTAATGCAAATGATCAGGAGGGCAGAATGCTCTTTGTGCCCTCTCCATCCTTGTGCACAAGACCAGGGACAACTTAACTCTATATGGTCACACTAAGGTAATAAAATTCTGTTTTCTGTTTCTGATTTCTATACCTATAATACAAATTGGCAATTTGTTTACTGCAAGCTTAGTATCAAATACTTTTCAAGTACAGGTTGCACTGCTATAAACTGGAACTCTCTGGTCCAGCAACATTTGTGGTCCAGTGTTCCAGGATCAGAGACTCCTGGCGTGCTGCGGGAGGAAAGGCGGCAGGGGGTCAGGAGCATGGTGCTATGTGTGGGGGGGACACGCAGCACAGCTGGGCTGTGAGGAGGGGCAGAAACCAGGAAGCCTGGCATGAAGCTCAGCTGGGCTGCAGGTAGTGGGGGGGGGGGGAGGCAGCAACTCAACTGGGCTGTGGGGGGAGCCAGAAAACTCATGGGGGGGGCAGGGTAGAGCAAACAGCAGGGGGCCCAGAAATGACCTCTCCTGGTCTAGAAAAATCCTTTATTCAGGTCCAGTCAGGTTCCAAAGGGTGCCGGACCAGGGAAGTCCAACCTGTATTACAATTGTGTGTACAGAGCATTTACTATGGTGGCTGTGGTGGTGTGGGGGGAGAGACAGAAAACAATTAAAGAGAAAATTTACTAACAAGTCTTTTTGTACAGTATCCAGAAATAAATTAAAGATATTCTATTATATCTATGATAGATATGTCAGTGTAACCAGATTTGGGGTCACTTCCAGTGTTCCCTCTAAGCTGTGCAGCAGCACAGCTTCACAAGTGATTAATCAGCCCCACCCAGTCAGTGAGTTCCATGCAGAGTCCTGAGCCTCTGACTGTGTGGGGATGATTAATCACTTGTGAAGCTGTGCTGTGAAGCTGTGGGGAACACTGGTCATGTCATCTCCTGAATGAAAAGAGGAAATGAAAAAAGTAGAAGCCCTACTCTATTGTCTCTGAAACTACTGGGGGGGAGAGAAAAAGCTGAAGTAGCAAATTTCACACCCCTTCTTCCAATCTTATGGATGTCAATAGGAGGGATGCTATTGAGACACTACAAGCTGGGATAGTCAGTTGAAAGAAGGCAAGGTCACAAGAAAATAAATTTATGCAGCAGCATCTCCTGGCATACCCCCAGGTACATTAGCATCAGAGAGGGTGGAGTATAGCTTGACACTTTCTGCAGAGATAAAGGGTGTGTCTAGACTACATGGCTCCATCAACGGAGCCATGTAGATTAGGCAGGACAGCAAAGGGAAATGAAGCTGCGATTTAAATAATCGCCGCTTCATTTAAATCAAAATGGCCGCTGCTCTGTGCTGATCAGCTGATTGTCGGCACAGCGCGGCAGTCTAGACGGGGATCTGCCAACCCCAGAACCCTTCGTCGGCAGATCCTTTATGCCTCGTTAAATCGCAGCTTCATTTCCCTTTTTCGCGTAAACTAATCTACATGGCTCCGTCAACGGAACCATGTAGTTTAGACCTACCCAAACTGTTTTTAATAGGTTCATAACAAGATCAGCTAGTTCACCTCATAGACTCATAGACTTTAAGGTCAGAAGGGACCACCATGATCATCTAGTCTGACCCCCTGCACAATGCAGGCCACAGAATCTCACCCACCCACTCCCAGAATAATCCTCTCACCTATATCTCAGATATTGAAGTCCTCAAACGATGGTTTAAAGACCCCAAGATACAGAGAATCCTCCAGCAAGTGATCCGTGCCCCATGCTACAGAGGAAGGTGATACTATACTCTAGTCGGTACTATACTCTGCTGACAAAGTAAACTCATTTAACCTGAATTGCTATCTCTATTTTTATTCTGATTCTATTAAATCTATTGATAGGGAAGATTGTGTTTTATTTAGAAAGATCTTGCTGTGCTTTTTTACAAGTGAAGGTAATAAATTCTTTTAATCTAAAAATGCAAATTGTAAGCTTAGAGAGCTAACTATGGTTAGATTAGTATAACCAAGACAGAAAGGCCATACATGATAAATATTGATGAGAGGGAAGCATAATCAATATCAATCTAGATTATAAATAAATAATTGGATATTGTCATCAACTTTTCCAATTAATACTTCTGTAGAAATGGCACCCACATATTATGGATATTCTGTCATGTATATTTGTAGTCTGATATATTGTTTTACTTGCTGGGGATAGAAAATAAAGATGGGCCAACACATTTTAGTTGTCAAACAGTTGCAACTTTATTCAACCAAAATTAAGCAAAATTGATTCTTGCAGCCCTAGATTAGTAGTGATTCACAGTGGAAAGGGCAATAGTAACTTCTAGGTATTCATAAAACTAAGACAAACTACGTTTTCAAACTGGCATATCCATTCTACTACAGATTCTGTCTGTAGGTGTGTGAATCTGTCTCTGTGTCTGTCTGTTTGTTCAAGAACTCCTCCTAAATGGTAAGAGCTAGGACTACCAAATCTGGTATGCAGCTTCCTCTTATCATAACTTAAACAAAGGTAAGGGTTTGATTTTGCCAGGAAAACAGGATGTGGCCAGAATGGAATTGGTTTTCATAAAACCATACAGAAAAAAGACAGAATTCAGGTGAAAGAGGCTGGCTGGGGGCATGACCCCACTCTGTCAGAGACAGCCCCAAACCCAAGTCTCATACCACCCCCCCCAGATAAATCTTCTAGTATTTCATATGCACCCATAGGTGTATGCATGTGCACATACCAAGCAGCCTTGTGCTCATGCATTGTGCGCTATGTGTGCATATTCAGGTCAGACGTGCTAAAATGTATGTACACTTATAAAAATCCTCAACACTACCTAACCTCATAGAAACCTATGTCACCTGTTCCCTCCCTACACATTTATTTGTTCCCAATCTAGATATTAACCTAACTACTCTTTACCCAGCCAACATTGCCTCGAAGGTGCATTTGTGTGAATAGAAAAGAAAAAGAAAATGGTCAGGTGCCCGATTAGAAAGAATCTGCTTGTCCTGCCTCCTTTTAGAAGTGATCATGGGCCATACACCAGCTAATCTCAGAACTTCTGAGAGGTATTAAGATTGCCCAATGCAATCCCTTCTTACAGAAGTTCTAAGTACTGGTCCGTTGTCCCAGGAGTGGAATTGGTTCTCTGGAGAAGCCACAACAATCCAACATTAGCTGTTACAATCAGTGTAACTATAATGAATTACAAATAAACGTCTGAGGAGAAATAAATTTACGAGAAATTACCTGTTCGCATATTATTCTGACAATTTTTATTCTTGGTTAAAGGCTAGTTTTCTAAAACAGCACCTAAAGACAAAATATAGACAAAATTTAAATATAGCATTTTAATCCTGTTGTATGTTGCCAAAGTAAATAGCTATATGAATGTATTTCCACTGATGCTGAAAACTAAGAAGTACGTCTACCCTAGATAGAAATATTCTGTTATGCTATAACTTCATTAGTTTAAAAACTAAAAGTAACCATTCATACATACAAATTCCATAAACCTTTAAGGACTAGTGCTATTGATAGAGCAAAGACACCTTAAGACTTGTTTGAATAATGAAAATATTGCAAAAGAGTTCTGCAGAGGAATTCCACCTGGAAGAGAATGTAGTAATTCAGGAATTACAGTGTCTGATGCTTTTAGAAATTCTACATTATTATGAACATTAATATCTAATTAAACTCTGTTGCTTTATAAATTCCAGTGCACATAACCTAATCATGATCCTGAAGTCAAATTAAGTTTTACTGCAGAATTGGACCCCATTTTTGCAATTCACTAGTATGTGAAACTTACTGTTTCAAAATTCTTGGATTTGTTATTTGTTTGTTTTCTATTTTGTCCAACTGTAAAATCAAATCAGAAGCTGAGAGAAGATAATTTTTTTATAAGGGATATAAATTCTTCTACTTGAGGACACAAACCAACCACTACCAGAGACAGCTGGGGGGGTGGGGGGCGCGGAAATTACTTTGGGGCAATTTATTCCATAATTGTCCATTGTAAGATTTCCTGCGCCTTATTCTAAAACATCTAGTTGAGGAAACTGTCAGAGAGGTTATTGATCAGATGAGTCACTGAATTGGACAGGCCTGATATAGCATTTCCTATTTTCTAAAGTTTTCTACTTCTGATTTTATTTTGTTTTAATTCACATATCATACTGTATAGTAAAACACTAAAAATAGAAAAATTTAAGACTAAATTAATTGCAGTAACATAGAGACACAAACTGGGATAAATATGCAGAAGTACTACTCCAAGAAAGAGCACAATGCCACCAGAGAACAATAGCTGCTACGTCACCATTAAAAAAGATGCTGTATTTACTCCTCTTTGCATCATCATCCAAAATACTTCCTTTCTCCCAGCATTTAAAAGATTTTTGCCAGTTAAATGGCAAAACAAAGAATTTATGAGTATCACTAGAAAGAAATTCCTAAGCCTGAACCTCTCTAGTTGTACTAAACAAGTTTATACAGACGCTTGTTTCAAAACATTAAAAGGATTTGAACTTACTGTATAATGTAAGTAGCTAAATTCTGTTCCTCACAGGAACTTAAATCACTTCTTAAATCCTTCTTTAAGCGTCCCAACCCTATAAGAGAAATCTAAAATGGCAACTTCCTACATTACCAAAATATAATACCAAGGTCTCCACCCAAAGGGCAGTTCTCCTCTTTGGCTCTGTCACACATACAAACTTTATCCACTGTTGTGTACATAACAAAATACTACGTGGCACAAAACAAACAAATCTCAAAAAATGACTTACCTCACAACTGAAATGTCTACAACAAATAAATTACTGTGGAGATGTGTTATGTTCAACAGAATCCAAGGTTTGCATTGTATACTTGCTGTTAAAAAGCTGAAGATTTGCGTGTGTGCATAATGCAATGTGGGTGAGGTTGAGATGAATACAAAAGTGTGCACAGAGGCCAAGTATGGGCTAGAGGAAACGCCCCTTTCTGCTTACAAAAGAGTTCTCACATGTTCACAACTGTAATCCTAGCAGATCCTTGATTAAAACAAGTACTGTATTGTAGATATTTGGCAATGGGCTGAATTCCAAAGCAGTGTCCAAATTGCAACATAAAAAGAATACATTGCAGCCAAGTATATGGTTACAAGGTAAATGTAAACAAATCAGAAAACTTTTACTCTTAATTTTTATCACATAAAATGTATCATTCCTCCTTTCAAAATATCCTACACCACTGTGAAATACCTATATGCTCTCATCCTAATCAATTAAAATAAGATGTATGACCTAACTTCACTCTAACTCCTTTACCAGCTTTAATTAGCTCTATGAAATTAGAACAACCTCCCCTTTACTGTGACAGCATGCCTAAGTATTGCTTAATCTTATTCCATTGTTTGTACCTATTGAAAACACTTGTTCTTTAAGATATATCTGTTCTTAATATAAACATGGAACAAAAAAATACCCTGTTTAATCTCAGGTAAATTCACTTTCCCCAATCTGCTTCATTTTGGCACATAATCCATTACTTTTTAGATATTCAATACATAATTGAACCTGGTTAACTCTGTTTTAAGAAATTTCCCCACTGCCACTATGAGCCCTATATAAAGCTCATCCAATGAAGTGGGTTTTATTCATGAAAGCTCATGAAAATATAAGTTATTTTAGTTTCTGAGGTGCCACAGACTACTCGTTTTTAATGTTATAGACGAACACGGCTACCCCTGAGCCTATAGACTAGTCCAACATATCAGAAACTTGCAGAGATTAAATTTCTAATGCCTGGCCCTCTCTGTAGTCACTTATATCTGTACAAAGTAGGTGTAAAGTAAAGTGAATGAAGAATTTTTATTTGATTGTTGTTTTACATTTAAATCCCACAGGTGGAAATGACTAGCGGGTGTAAGACTGTGGGGAATTAAGCCAACAAATCTTTATCTTGTCTAATTCTATCACACTTCTTATTTCCAGCTCAAAGGGTATGTCTAGATTGCATCCCTCTGTTGGCAGAGGGATGCAGATTAGGCAGGTCGACATTGCAAATGAGGCAGGGATTTAAATATCCTGTGCCTAATTTGCATAAAAATGGCCACCGCATTTTGCTGACTCAGCACTTTGTCGGCAAAAAGCGGCAGGCTAGAGGGGGATCTGTCGAGAAAGAAAGCCTTTTTCGACAGATCCCTTATGCCTCCTGCAAGTCCACGTAGGAGTGATTCGGGCTTCCGATCACACACAGCTGCCCCAACAGGATCAGGCACAATATTCAGAAATTGCTCCAAGGTAATCAAATCCAGCAGTTTCTCACAACTTTCATTCGCTTTTGCCCCCATAACTCACTTTTTAACAAAGCCCATCAGCTTGTGAGCACACTCCAAATGAGTACAATCACTAGACATTTTAAAGCTCCTAAATTTAACCCGGTGAGATTCAGGGGTAACCTTGAATGGTCTCAGTACATAATCTTTAAACCATCCATAGTCTAAAGCTTCTTCCTCCCCCAGTTCATTAAATACCTCCCGGGCTTTCCCAGTCAGTCTGGCCATCAGGACAGGCATGCGCTGGTCCTCTGGGATCTGGTTCACATTGCAAATACATTCAAAGGTGGCCAAAAACTCCTCAATATCCTCATTATCTTTGTAGATGGGACAGATCCTTTCCCAACTCCTGCTGGGCAGTGGGGGTGGACTCTCAGGTTGCGGTAGCTTTTGCTGCTCCTCAAGCACCTGCAGCTGTAGTCGCCTGGATCTCTCCTCTGCCACCAGCTCTTCCATTCACTGGGCGTGGGTGTGATGTAGAGGGGGGTGCTGTACACCCTGGTTGGGCATTCACTGGTTGCTAAGCTTGGGCTGTGGGTGACCCCTACTGGTCTGTGTCCGTAAGCACTGCCCAGCGGGGGGTCACCCCTGAGGGCTGTCATGTCATGTAGACAATGGCCCAACCAGTTCTCATCTGACCAGGGGAAGGGGTTTAAACAGAGGAAGGGGTGTGGCTACCTGGGGGGAATATGTGTTTGGTGGTTTTGGAGAAGGGGCAGTCTTGGCTAGGCAATCATGAAGAGAAGAGACTAAATCGAGTACTGGGGGTTCTGGGGCCTGTGGACCCCTACACCAAGGGGTCTGAGGCTGACTGCCCCCTTACTCCGATGTCCACATTGAACCCGGACTGTGCTGTATCTCTGAGAAGCAATAAACTGTCTCTATTCTACTATCTGGTGGAGTCACATCTGGCTGTGGATGGGGGTGCAGGGTCGGGGGTGCCCAACGTGCTATCACAGTGGGCCTCTTCCTTCTCCTTTTGACGCAGGGCTGCAAGTGCCCTTTCGTGTTCCAGCTCAACTCCCTTCAATGCCTGCTGCCTTCTAACCTCTTCTGCAACAGCATCCATGGCACTGCGGGGTTGGGGGGGAACTGCTCTCTTGCCTGCTGGTCATTCAGCATTAGCAAAGATTTCAGCTCTGTCTTAGTAGCTTTCTTTCCAAAGTCAATGCCTCTTTCCAAGCACAAGGCTTTCAGATCCTCTCTGTCCAGACTCTCAAAGGGTATGTCTACACTAGGCCCCTAGTTTGAACTAGGGAGGCTAATGTAGGCATTTGAAGTTGCAAATCAAGCCCGGGATTTAAATATCCCGCGCTTGATTTGCATCTTCCCGGCCAGTCGCCATTTTTAAAATTTACAAGTCCGGACTAACTGCCCGCGTCTACATGCTGCAGGGACCCGGTAGTTCAAAATAAAGCCCTAGTTTGAACTACCTGTTATTCCTCCTGGAACCTCATTCCAGGAAGAATAACAGGTAGTTCGAACTAGGGCTTTATTTCGAACTACTGGGTCCCTGCCGCGTGTAGACGCGGGCAGTTAGTCCGGACTTGTAAATTTCAAAAAATAGCAACGAGCCGGGAAGATGCAAATCAAGCGCGGGATATTTAAATCCCGGGCTTGATTTGCAACTTGGAATGCCTACATTAGCCTCCCTAGTTCGTACTAGGGGGCTAGTGTAGACATACCCAAACTGTTGCTGACTCATTGCAGCGGCTCTTTAACCAACTGAACTCTCAATACCAAAATTAAATTTAGAACAGCGTGGGGCCCTGATCCAAAGCTTAATTGATCAAGTTCGGTGGATCCTGTCGACTACACCACTGTGACGGACTGGGCCAGGTCAGGGCACTGCTGAGGACATCTGCTCAGGGCGAATTGCTCAGAACCAGGGCTCCTCACAGCCCCTGACTGAAGACCTTTCCCAAATAGGTCACACACCAGGCACAACGAGCACTTCAGCTGCCAATCCTGCCAGCAGAAAGCCTCACAAGCAAAACCCCTCAGACACCCCAGCTCTCCCTGTGCCACAATCAGCCCCAGGCTTTACACACAGGTGAGGGGTTATAGAACCCAATATCACCTACCCCGAACGGATGTTCCCGGTCCCAAAGAACCAGCCACAAATCCCTGGTCAGTTTATGCTTTGGATCTTACCCACAAGATCATGCTGGGCCAATCCTTTAGAATCTAACATCTACAAGTTTATTAATACAAGAAAGAAAAGGTTGAGAGTAAGGTTGTTAAGGAAAATACGTTACATGCACCAATCACTAAGTTCTTGATGCAGGCTTTCAGCAAAGATGTTACAAACTGCTATCTTGAAAGTCTCTGGTGTACATCCTATATCAGGATGGGTCAGCAATCCTCCTTGGCTATCTGTCCCTCACAAGGCTGCATCTGGGATCAGTAGCAGAATTGAAGACAAGATGGAGACTGCCTCATGGCATATTTATGTCCATTCCTGGTCTCCCAAGCCAGAGTGGATCACATGGCCAAGTGACCTATCCCTGTGTCTCATGTCAGCAGCCATGATATTGGCTGGTTTGCAGGTCTCCAGAGCATCCCTCAGCTATGTATTGGTCACCTTGAGAGCCATTGTTCTTGGAGCCTCGCCAATTAGCATAGTCATTGACTGAACAATTGCTCTTTACAACAGGCAGTCCAGGGCCCATTGCTCTGTCTCAGACAGAGAACGTTCCCAGTATAAGCACAGAGTCCATATTCATAACTCCATGTACAGATAACATACAAGTATACGAGTAACATACATAGAATCATCATATATATAGTAGCCCAATGTCTGTGATTCTGTAACGTCGTAGCATTACAATCTTGCCTCTGGGGGGCGCTGTTTCCGAGCGCCATGGTGAGAGGGGAAGAGGGTGGGGCAGTGACGTACGCGGCCAGGGGGCAGGGCCCAGCCATGTCCCCCCTTCCCCTCCCGCCGTGGCACTCAGCTGAGTTCTGCGCTGCTCAGCTGGGCTGCCGCGGGGGAGCAAGCAGAGCAAGTGGCCGTTTAGGCTCCGTGGTCCCTGTGCTGCATGGGGAGCATGGAGCCCAAACAGACGCTTGTGCTGCTTGCACCCGCACGGGGAGCACAGAGCCCAAACAGCCATTTGGGCTCCGCAGTCCCCGAGTGAGAGGCAGGAGGAGGAGGAGAAGAGAAAGAGAGAGTGAGAGGCAGGAGGGGGAGAAGAGAAAGAGAGACAGAGAGAGAGGCAGAAGGCGGAGGAGAGCTGAGAGAGAGGGGGGGAGGCAGGAGGAGGAGGAGAGAGAGAGAGATGGACATGGAGGAGAGACCCGAAAATCCCGTTTTATGATGGGCTATTGGCTAGTTAGAACATAAGCTTTCATTTGACACCTCACATGGCCCCCTTTGTACAGACTTCGGGGCAAACACCCCCCCCCCCGGGTGCAGCAGTGATCTGGTTGCTCCCCCTAAAATCCAATAACGTGACAGGCTCCTGTGTTGAGAAAGTGTTGGACTTCTTGGCAGAGCAAGGTTTTGTGAGAAGGGTCCCTGAAGAGGGTGGGAGAGGGTGCAGAGGTTGGGGGAATCAATATGAAAGGGATAGCGTACCGCAGCTGATGATTTCTAAAACCCACTGATCTGTGGTGATTGTAAAAACACCAGAAGCAGTGGTGGAAGATGTTGGGCTCACCTAGCACTGGTGTGGAAGGGAGATTGAGCAGACCCTTGACCAAACTACGGCTGTGTAGTTGGCTATGCGAAGTTGAAGGATTGAGGAGAAGTACATTTTTCTCCCAAAGACATGCAGGCATTTGTAGTCTTTGTCTTGTATATTTGTTTTATATTGAGGATTTTTAGACCTTTGATTCCCAGCTCTATCATTAAAGAATTGGGTTGGGGGTGTAAGAATTAAAAAGTCCATGCCTTTTGATGGAACAAAGTATTTCCTATCAGCCCTTTTGTTGGTTGGGGGGGGGAGGGGTTGTGGCTGGTGTTTGCCATACTTCATCTGCTGCTTCGCATATTGCCTTGTTTAGAGGCAGTGCAATTTTGGTTTTTCTAGAGGGCTGGAGGTTCTTTAAAAGCTTGTGTTGCTTTTCCTGCACAACCTCCTGACTGGCGGCTACACTTTTGAATAAATCTTGAAATTGTTTCAGAGCATCACTAGGATAACTGCTTCATCAGGTACAGAAGATAAGTTATCGTTTGGTGGCATCTCTGATTGTTGGATGGTCGGATCATCCTCAGTCTACCCTTCTTTGAGGTCCATGCCCTCTCACGGAGAGCATGATGGATCAGAGTGTATAGACAGCAGTGATCTCTGTGCAGATGTGGGAAGGGGCAGTGGAGCTGTGCCATAGGGGGACCATCTACTATGATGCTGAGGGTAGTATTGCCAGTCAGGGTGCTATGGGGATATTGGTAGTGCTGTAGCCTGTATGCCCCATATGATGTATGCACTCTGTCTGGGGATGAGTGTTGTGAAGAGAAAAAACTCCTTGTATCCCCCTGACTGAAGTGCGATAACGTAGGTGAGCGTGGTGAAGGCAGAGAGCCTCTCCTTGATAAGGGGGAGTGAGAATGGTACCATGTTGAAGACTCAGCCGGGGATCTGTTTCTTGCTGTTCTGTCAGTCATTGGTAGAGCATGTGTTTTGCGTGTTAGGGAGCAGAGGCAGGTTGCTAGTTTATGCCCTGGTGCGGAGTCTGCCGGTACCGGCGGTGGAGGCATTGGTGCTGGGAGATCTGAGACCCTGGGAGATCTGGGGTTAGTCTGAATTGTGAGAGGGCAGTTGGAGCTTGCCCCATAATTTCTCAGTGGCAGAGATGAAAGCCGCAGAGGGGGCTTGCATGGCACTGGAGAGGATAGCGCCGGTGTCGGTGGTGCCTGTGTTGTGTCGGGGGCCTTGGTAGGTGCTCTTTTAGACAACTGAGGAGCTGGTTTCACAGCCTGTTTAGAGCTTGTTTTCGAGACTGTTCATGAAGAGGCTTGAGATTTTTCAGTGCCCAAGGTGCCTGATTCATTTCCCTTGCTCATTCATGACGGGAGGAAGCAGGCTGGTGAGGACTTTGATTTTGAATGCGCTTTCTGCGGTGAAGGGCTTGAGAGGCTCCCCTGAAGGGACATCACACTCGAACCCTTATTGCCCCCATTATACAGATGGGAGTCCAGGGCTTTATCCATAGACAGCATACATATTCTGAGCTCTCTATCCTTGCGAGCTCTGGCTGTCAGACTGTGACAATGGACATATTTTTGTGAAACATGAGTCTCTCCCAAACAGTGTATTTATTTGCTGTGGCCATCAGAGGCTGGCATGGAGTTCCAGCATTTCTCGTATCTTTTGAAGGTGGGAGAGGTCGGTATGTCATCCGATAGTGGACTAAGCCACTTGCAGTTGTGAGTGTAATTTATGAGTAAAGCTGTCTTCCCCCCTCTTTATATTATTTATTATTATTATTATTATTATTATTAGTTTATAGTTTGCTGTGGCTTGCCGCTGCGCGGTGGTAAACTGTTGTTCTGACTAACTATATACACACTGAAGTAAAGAACTGTGGCTTTTTTTTGTAACTTTTAACTGTGTAACAGAAAAAGATGGAACAGGTAAGTCTATAATATCTATAATTTTTTTTTCTCAGAAGTGAGATGAGGAGGAGAGAAGTTGGAGCTCCAGCCATAGCCGAGGTTGGCAAAGAAGGAGCTGAGAGGAGTCGGGCTGCATATGCTAACTTGAAAGGTGGGAACACCAACCACCTCTTGCGCATGTGCAGCCCGACTGGACACTGCTGTAAAAATCTCTGATCCATGGCACCGGGACGAGGCCAACACCTACAGTGGAGCACCCACGGGCACATCATTTGAAGAAGACCCCTGAAGAATCTTCATGGAAAGAACCCCTATGCTGCTTTAATCTACATGAGCTACACCTCAGCAGAGGAATGAATCCAAAATTAAAGAGCTGACACTATTTTCCTTTTGGCTTCCACTCTCACAATGCTCCGATTTTCTTTCCTAGAGCCCAGTAATTAATGAAATCTCAAAAGTTTTGTGATGGTGTATTTTTGTATATACAACAGGTTTATGTTTATAATTATAGCTTTCTCTCTCTCTCTCTTTTTTTTTTTTTGTGGTGGGGAAGGACTGGATTCTACTTGGATAAGTATGCAAATGGAACCCATCAGTGACCATCACTTATAATTTCCCCCTCCACAAGATTACATGAACTGATTTCAGTCTGGTTTTACTAGAAAGGGTTCTTTTCTCCTCTAGATAATCTATAGAATTTAAAGCATTCTTCTTTAGCAGCACATTATTATCACTTCTGAAACCCAGAGTTCAGACAGTAAAAGTGACAACTGTAAGATTTTTAGATAATATATAGTCTTTGTAGCAAATCTTTTGGTCTTTACTCATAAAAAACACCCATTGAGGTCAATAGGAGTTTAGTCTGAGTTATGGCTGATGGCCAGTAAATGCAGGATTGAACTCAATGAGTGCTTTAACATCTTCTTCAATGGGAGTGGGATTATGACCTAAAAAGGGGCTGCAGAATTTGTCCCACTGTTCTTTTTACTGATCGCTCATATGAGGCAGTTAACATGCATGTGAAATGTGTTTATGTATATGCACGACTATGCGATATACATACCAGTGTAGACAGCTCCTTTTTGCGCAAAAGCCCCATGCGCAAAAATGGTGGCTTATTAAGTATGAAAATGAGGTGCGGTGATATTGACTGCTTTGCCTCATTTGCATATTTTCTTGCACAAGAGAGGGCAGTGTAGACGTAGCCTTGGTTTATATATTGCCCATCATCATATCACTAGGCTTGGTTCCTGGTCCACTGGCCCAAAGAGAAGCAACTATGAAGAGCTAGTGAAGAGTGTAGACACAATAATAAAAATGAACAGTCCTAAATAGAAAAACCTAGCATAATCTGATAGACATGGCAGTTTATACATGTGCTGTTGTCTCTGAGAGAGCAATAACTTTTGACCTGGATTAGATCTAGGGTTACAATAAAAATGGAAGAAATGAATTAAAGAGGAAAGAGAAGGTACTGAAGATGATCCATGTGAATACAAATATATTTTAGTCACAAAACAGGTGAGAAGTTTTGTAGCTTAGAATATACAAGCTAGTCTACGTGTCAGAAATTCATGAATATCTGTGTGAGGGTGTGCAGGAATACAAATATCTTTTGGGCTGAAGAAGTTATTTGTGGCCTGGCAGTATTTTTGTAGGTAGAACTATAAAAAACTTCAGTTCATGTATCTACCACGTTGACAAAACAAAATAGACATTTTATAACTATCAATTTTGCATTCCTATAAACTACAATTAATGGCTAATTTTTTAAAGTAGACAATTTCATACTGGTAACTTGTAATATGTCATGTATGGTTTTAAAAACCAGTAGGCATCCTATGTTTACAAGTGACTTCAGTGCATATAACTTTTCATGAAAACTTTTACTCTGAACTTGTTCTTCTATAGAAATTATTTCCCTGAACTTATCTTTATTCTGTAACCAGTTTTTTGCAGCTCTCTCACTCACACACACAGATCTCAATATAGTTCAGTGTGCTTGTAGAAAAGTGCCCACATGGAGGAATTTGCCTGATTAAAGGCCTAAGTGTTAAATCTACTTTAGTTTTGAACAGACCTAGTGATTGTGCTTCTTTGAACTCTTTTGTCCACAGATGTAATACTACTGCATATAACCTCTGTTGCTGGTACCTGTCCCAAAATCAAATTCTTGACTTTTATGGTAGAATGACCATCAGCAGATCACTACTCAATGACTTACCATCCAGGCAAAAGGACAAGCAATAGCAAAGTTGCTGACACAACAAGAACCTTTAGAAGTTGCACTATCTATGTAAGCAGAACCTTCTTGATCAGGTCCACTGGCAGAGGAGACTACTGGTAAGGGACATAAGGGGGATACTAGCCATGTGACCGCCCCCACGTGACTCCTCCCTGTGCTATCCCTAGCCCGGGGAGAGCTATCCCTAGGAGGGTGCAAGGGCCTGAGACAACCCCCTCTCTGCCCCAGGCCCAACCTCTTCTTTCCTTTGTCCTACCCCCACTCCACCCCTTCCCCAGCCCTGCCTTTTCCTACCACTGTTCTGTTCTCACCCTCACTCCACCCCTTCCCACAAGCTCTCTTCCCTGAGCAATGCAGCCTGGGAGACTAGCGGGGTGCTTGGTGCTGGCAGCAGGTCAGGCCTGCCTTTACACTCCCCAGTGGCAGCAGGAAGCAGAGTGACTCAGCCCCAGCCTGTTCCACTGGCTCCCAACTATGTCTCTCTACTCCTGCTGCCGCTGAGTGTAAGGGATGGTTTCCATAGAACCATAGAGCTGAAAGAGAACTCAGGAGGTCATCAAGTCCAGCCCCTGCTCTAGGCAGGACCAATCCCAATTAGATCAACCCAGTCAGGGCTTTGTCAAGCCGAGACTTAAATACCTCTAGGGATGGAGACTCTACTACTTCCCTAGGTAACCCATTCCAGTGTTTCACCACTCTCCTAGGCTGTGTCTAGAGTGGCCAGTTTTTCCGCATAAGCGGTCGCTTTTGCGCAAAAACTTGCCAGCTGTCTACACTGGCTGCTTGAATTTGCGCAAGAGCACTGACGTTCTAATGTAAGAAATCAGTGCTTCTTGCGCAAATACTTTGATGCTCCCGTTCGGGCAAAAGGCCTTTTGCGCAAAACCTTTTGCGTAAAAGGGCCAGTGTAGACAGCTCAGTTTTGTTTTGCGCAAAAAAGCCCCGATGGCTAAAATGGCGATCGGGGCTTTCTTGCGCAAAAGCGCGTCTAGATTGGCCATGGACGCTTTTGCGCAAAAAGTGCTTTTGCGCAAAAGCATCCGTGCCAATCTAGATGCTCTCTTGCGCAAATACTTTTAATGCAAAACTTTTCCGTTAAAAGCATTTGCGCAAATTCATGCCAGTCTAGATGCAGCCCTAGTGAAATAGTTTTTCCTAATATCCAACCTGGACCTCTCCCACCACAACTTAAGACCATTGCTCCTTGTTCTGCCATCCGTCACTACTGAGAACAGCCTTTCTCCATCCTCTTTGGAACCTCCTTTCAGGAAGTTGAAGGCTGCTATCAAATCCCCCCTCACTCTTCGCTTCCGCAACAGACCCAACTTCCTCACCCTCTCCTCATAGGTCATATGCTCCAGACCCCTAATCATTTTGGTTGCCCTCCGCTGGACCCTCTCCAATGCGTCCACATCCTTTTTGTAGCGGGGGGCCCAGAACTGGACACAATACTCCAGATGTGGCCTCACCAGAGCCGAATAAAGGGGAATAATGACATCTCTGGATCTGCTGGCAATGCTCCTCTTAATGCAACCTAATATGCCATTAGCCTTCTTGGCTACAAGGACACACTGTTGACTCATATCCAGCTTCTCATCCACTGTAACCCCCAGGTCCTTTTCTGCAGAACTGCTACTGAGCTGGTTGGTCCCCAGCCTGTAACAATGTTTGGGATTCTTCCGTCCCAAGTGCAGAACTCTGCACTTGTCCTTGTTGAACCTCATCAGATTTCTTGTGGCCCAATCCTCCAAGTAGTCTAAGTCACTCTGGACTCTATCCCTGCCTTCCAGCGTATCTACCTCTCCCCCTAGCTTAGTGTCATCTGCAAACTTGCTGAGGGTGCAATCCATACCCTCATCCAGGTCATTCATAAAGATATTGAACAAAACCAGTCCTAGAACAGAACCTTGGGGCACTCCGCTGGAAACTGACCGCCATCCTGACATCAAGCCGTTGATCACTACCCACTGGGCCCGGCCTTCTAGCCAGCTTTCTATCCATCTTACCGTCCATTTATCCAATCCATATTCCCTTAACTTGCTGGCAAGAAGATTGTGGGAGACCGTATCAAAAGCCTTGCTAAAATCAAGGTATATCACATCCACTGACTTTCCCATATCCACAGAGCCAGTTTCCTCATCATAGAAGCTAATCAGATTGGTCAGGCACGACTTGCCCTTCATGAATCCATGCTGACTATTCCTAATCACTTTCCTCTCCTCCAAGTGCCTCAAAATGGATTCCTTAAGGATCCCTTCCATGATTTTTCCAGGAACCGAGGTAAGACTGACAGGCCTGTAGTTCCCTGGATCATCCTTATTGCCTTTTTTGAAGATGGGCACTACATTTGCCTTTTTCCAATCATCCAGGATCTCTCCCGATCTCCACGACTTTTCAAAGATAATGGCCAAAGGCTCCTCAATGACATTTGCCAACTCCCTCAGTACCCGCAGATGCATTAAGTCCGGACCCATGGATTTGTGTACGTTTAGCTTTTCTAAATAGTTCCTAACCTGTTCTTTACCCACTAAGGGCTGTCGATCTTCATCCCATCTTGCATCACTTAGCGCATTAGTCCGGGAGCCCACCTTGTCCGTGAATACAGAGGCAAAGAAAGCATTGAGTACTCCAGCTTTCCCCACATCATCTGTCACTAGGTTACCTCCTTCATCCAGTAGGGGCCGCACACCCTCTCTGATCACCTTCTTCTTGTTAACATGCCTGTAGAAACCTTTCTTGTTATCCTTCACATCCTTAGCCAGTTGCAATTCCATTTGCGCTTTCGCCTTCCTGATAACCCCCCGGCATTCTCGAGCTATACATTTAAACCCCTCCCTGGTCATTTGTCCAAGTTTCCACTTTTTGTACGCTTCCTTTTTGTGCTTAAGTTCACCAAGGATTTCCCCTGTAAGCCAATCTGGTCTCCTACCATGTTTGCCTCTCTTGCTACGCATCAGGATGGTTTCTTTCTGTGCCTTCAATAAGGCTTCTTTAAAATACTGCCAGCTGTCCTGGACTCCTTTCCCCTTCATGTTAGCATCCCAGGGGATTCTGCCCATCAGGTATCTGAGGGAGTCAAAATCTGCTTTTCTGAAGTCCAAGGTGTGTATTTTACTACTCTCTTTTCTTCCTTTGGTCAGGATCCTGAAATCTACCACCTCATGATCACTGCTTCCCAGGTTGTCACCCACCTCTACTTCCCCTATTAGTTCCTCCCTGTTTGTGAGCAGAAGGTCAAGCTGCGCACGGCCCCTGGTCGGATCCTTCATCACTTGTACCAAGAAGTTATCCCCAACATTCTCCAAAAACTTCGTGGATTGCTTGTGTACTGCCATATTGGTTTCCCAACAGATGTCAGGGTGATTAAAGTCCCCTACGAGAACCAGGGCCTGAGATCTGGAAGCTTCTCTCAGTTGTCCGAAGAAAGCCTCATCTACCTCATCCTGTAGTAGACACCAACCACAACATCACTGCTGTTGTTTGCACCTCTAAACTTAACCCATAGACTCTCAACAGGTTTTTCTCCCTCTATGTACTGGAGTTCAGAGCAATCATAGTGCTCTCTTATGTATAGTGCAACTCCTCCTCCTTTTCTCCCCTGCCTGTTTTTCCTGAACAGTCTATACCCTTCCATGACAGCGCTCCAGTCATGCGAGTCATCCCACCAAGTCTCTGTTATCTCAATTAAATCATATTTCTTGGACTGGGCCAGGGCCTCCAGTTCTTCCTGTTTGTTGCCCAGGCTTCTCGCATTAGTGTACAAACACCTCAGATAACCAGTTGATCGCCCTATCTTCTCCATTCGAATCAGAGGTCCTCCTTTCTTGCTCGTTCCTCTTTGCATTCCTTCCCGGTATCCGACTTTCCCACTCCCCTCAGGGTGTTGGTCACCGTCCCCCAACGAACCTAGTTTAAAGCCCTCCTCACTAGGTTTGCAAGCCTGCCCGCGAAGATGCTCCTTCCTCTCTTGGTTAGGTGATCCCATCTTTTCCTAACAATCCTTGTGCCCGGAACAGAGTCCCATGGTTGAAGAAACCAAAGCCCTCTCTGCGACACCACCTGCGCAACCACGCATTTACTTCCTCAATTCGACGATCCCTGCCCAGTCCTTTCCCTTCAACAGGGAGGATGGACGAGAACACCACTTGCGCTTCAAATTCTTGGGTCCTTCTTCCCAGCGCTACATAATCCTCAGTAATCTGCTCAAGGTCATTCTTGGCCGTATCGTTAGTTCCCACGTGGAGAAGCAGGAAGGGGTAGCGATCCGAAGGTTTGATCAGCTTGGTAAGCCTCTCAGTTACATCCTGAATTCGAGCTCCCGGTAAGCAGCACACCTCTCAAGATTCCAGGTCCGGATGGCAGATGGATGGCTCAGTCCCTCTTAGGAGGGAGTCCCCAACCACCACCACCCGTCGTCTTCTTTTGGGGGTGGTGGTCGTGGAACCCCCATCCCTAGGACTACGCATCCCATGCCTTCAGTAGATAGTGTTCCCTTGCGGTTTCTTCCTTGTGAGGTCCCTTGCAAAGCATTCACCACTGCAGAGCCTATGGAGAGAGCCTGAAAGTGATTACTTACCTCTATAGCACTGGGGGATTCCCGTGCTGGCCTTTTTCCCCTTCTAGAAGTTACATGCTGCCAGTTCTCTTCCTGGTCCCGTACTGCCCTCTCTGGCTCTTCCGCCTGCCGTGCTTGCAGGATTAAACGCTGCCTTCTATTGAGGAAGTCTTCATCCTCTCTGATTGAGCGTAGGGTCGACACTTGGGCCTCCAGTCCTCTAATTTTTTCTTCCAAAATGGTGACCAGCTTGCACCTCGTGCAGATGAAATCCGTTCTTTCTTCCGGGAGGAAGACAAACATGGCACACGCTGTGCAGGTAACAACAGCAGACCTATCACCATCCATCCCTGCTGTCCTGGAAAAAGGATTAAAAAAAAAAAGAAAAAAGCAAGAGAACCTCACGCCCTTCCCCTTCCCCTTCCCAACTCTCTCTCTAAACTCCCTGTTCGCACTCACCTGTTTGCAAGCTCCTTGGTTGCTTGCCCACTGCCTTATAAAGACCTGGACTGCCTGAAAGCCCCTCCCCCTACCAAGGCTTAGCCAATCAGCAGAGACTTCTAGAATTCAAACTTAATTAGAAGCCAACAGTTTCCACCTGCCACTCACAGCACACACTCCATGAAGGACAGGGGAAGTGGAAAAAAAAAAAAAAGCCTCACTCCCAAACACAGGGGGAAAAAAAGCAAACAAACAATCAAACAAAAAACACACCAACCCTAACTCACAACAACAAGCTCATCACACAGCAAGAAAGCCCCAAACACAACACTCACTTCCCTCAGGAGTCCTGTATCTCCTTCTCCTCTACCTGGAGAACTCCCTCTCTAAAACCTCACTCACAAGAACAGGAAAAAAAAAACCCAACACAACACCAAACAAACCACCACACACCAACCCTCACTCACAAACACAAGCTCAGCACACAGTAAAAAAGCCCCAATAACAACACACACTTCCCTCAAGAGTCCTGTATCTGCTTCTCCTTTACCTGGAGAACTCCCTCTCTAAACTCCCTGTTCGCACTCACCTGTTTCATTCCTTTGGCCAAGCCCCTGCTCTAAGCAATGTGGCTGGGAGCTGAGGAAGTGGAGCATCCTGGGCTGGTGAGTTTGGGGGTGGGCCTGGCCACTGCTGCTGCCAGGGCCAAGCACCCTGCCAGAACCTTGGGTCCTGCAGGCCTCTCCCAAGCACAGGGTCCAGGTGGTGCCCCGGACTGCCCTGGACGAGGCAAGGGATGTTAGTAAACGTTTATTTTTGTAAATGCATAGCCACTGAATTTTTTCTGCAGTTACATGTTTACATGCAGGTGGGAGCCGGTGCTTGTGGGAAGCTGGGTTTTTAAGATAGCTCCCTGTAAGCATGGGCTCCCCACCTTCACTCCCTTGTCCCCCTCAGGCTGCCTCTGATACAGAGGCAGCAAGGGGGGTGCATTTAGTTGTTAGGATTCATTGATAAGACCAGACTTATCAGTTAATTGTGTAAAAGGCTACATACTAACATCCTTAGATGGGACATCCAGCTGCTGGCCCATTGCCTCTCTCACCACTCATCGGGGGCATGCCCTCTTGAAAATCCCCTTGCTTTTATACTGGAAAGAAAATGATCAGATGAGTCTCATAGAGTCCAAGGCCATATGGGACCATCATGATAATCTAATCTGACTTCCTGCACATTTCAGGTAATGGAAAACTCACCTACCCACTCTCATAACCTCCATTTGATTTACTTAGATTCTCAAATCTTGATTTAAAAACTTCCAGCAATGTAGAATCCAACATTTACTTTTAGTTCAAACCAATTAGTGAGCTATGCCCTATGCTTCAGAGGAAGGTGAACGCTCCCATTCCCTTCTCCCCCTCCCCCTGCCAGCAGCATCTCTGTCAATCTGATTGGGGGGAAATTCTCTCCTGACACCAATATGGCCATCAGCTACAGCCTGAGCAAGTGGATGACATCCAGCAGCCAGACACCTGAGAAAGAATTCTCTGTAATAACTCAGAGTCTTCCCCACCTTTGACTGTTGGAGATATTTGCTAATAGCTGGCACAGGTGGGCCATATGCCATTGTAGTAATTTCATCATACCATTCATTTTGTAAACTTGTTCCAGAACTTCACTCCTCTAATGGTTAAAAACTTTCATCTAATTTCAAGCATAAACTAACTGATGCCCAGATTATATCAGTTTCTTCTTGTACCAACATTGACCCCTAACTTAAATAACTTCTTTCTTTCCCTAGTGTTTATCTTTCTGATATATTTATAGAGAGCAGTCATATCGCCCCTATACTTTGTTTTATTACCCTAAACAATCTAAGATCCTTAAGTTGCTTCTTGTAAATAAGGTTTTCCTTTTCTCTGATCATCCAAGAGGCTTTCTCTGCACTTGTTCCAGTTAGAATTAATCTTTCTAACACATGGGAGACCAGAATTGTACACAATAATCCAGATGAGTTCTCACCAGTGCTTTGTCATGGCAGTAACACATCCCTATCTCTACTGAAAATATTTTGCCTGATGCATTCTAGGATTACATGAACCTTTTTTCATGGTCACACCATATTGATACCTCCCTCAGTTGTTCTAACTGAGAACACATATTTCAACTCTCGTCAGTAGAGGAGGTTTAATCTGGATCTGCAGAGTCCATATGTTTCATGGTTGGGGAGGGAATCAGTACACCACTATATGGCATGCTAACTGGCAATACTCAGAAGGAGGATTTAGGATTGTAGAGCTCTGCAAATCCACAGATATCTGCTTTGTATCCACATATGTGAATGTGGATATCCACGGCTCATTTCTGAACATACAAATGCAGATATAAATATTTGTAAATTTGCAGATATCCATTTTATATCTGCATGTATCTGTGATGGCGCGTCGGGGATCCCCCCGATCCTGCACCCTGTTTCCAGCAAGATGAGACCCCGCCAGCCAGTAGAATAGAGAGGGTTTATTGCTTCTCCAGGATATAGCCCAGCATGGGTGAGATGTGGATATAAGGAGTCTAGGCCAGGCAGCCGCAGACCCCTTGGGGTAGGGGTGCCTAGGCCCCTGGACTCCCAGCACTCCGCTTAGCCTCTTCTCTCCATGTTTTCCCCAGCCAAACTGACTCTTCTCTTCTCCAAACCACTCCCTTCCTTTGTTCAGCCACTTCCCTCGACAGGTACTGTCTACATGACCAGAGTTTCCTCAGGTGACCCCCCACTGGGCAGTGCTTACAGACGCAGGCCAGTAGGGGTCACCCACAGCCCAAGCATAGCAACCAGCGACGTACTGGCACTTGTCAAAGTCAGACTCAGGACTCACAAATTTGTCAGACCGCTCTGTTTATTAGCAAAGCCGCTCTGCTAATACACCCAGAAAAGGTGAGTACCATACAAGGCTCAAATCCCTTGATTTATACAGACAAAAGAAAGCAAAATTAATGAGCTTACAAAAGGGGCAAGAGTCACATGATTCCCATGAGATTAGTCATGTATCTTCATTTCCATATCAAGCCTCAGGAATCTCCTGTCCATATCTCCCTGGTTATCTCAATTACTTTCTGTCTAACACCTAATGTTCCTTTTCCTGTTATCCCAGACACACCTGGCTTCACTCTGATCCATCCTGCATACCTACAAACAACATTAACATAATCTTCTCTTTCCTGTTCAGGGACAAACAGTATTCCTTGAACTTATTCTATTATTACAGTATAATTCATCTTTCTCTTACAATATAATTCTTTCTACTTTCACACAATACATCACAGTATCCACATATGTGGATGCAGATATCCATGGATTTTTTCAGATGTAGATACAAATTTTGAATCTGTGCAGCAGTCTAACTATAATTAACTAAAAACTGACAAACAATACTCTTCCAGGTGTAGCAACAAAACTGATCTGGAGATATTATCAAGATATTGATGATTTATAAAGAAATAAAATTCCAGATAGAAGATCTGCATATTTCAACAATTGTCACATAATGAACAGATGCTGTAGTTTTAGCAGCAGAAAGGGCTTTCTGTTCTACTTTTGGTACAGTAGATTCAGCAAGCACAAAGCACATCTTATGTGACAAAGCTCCTATGTAGCCTCAGTGAGTCCTGTGCTTCCTGGTGGATTTTTGCTTGCCTCCGAGGCTCACAGCAGCCCACAGTTTTAGCCATCACGCCTAGGGCTTTAATTTGCTGTTTGTTGAGCTCTTTTCATCATTGGCCAGCATACAATAAAATGGAGAATAAACTCCACAATCCTCTTCCCCAAGTGGAAATGGGGAGATGGGTGTGTGTGTGGGGAGGGGGGGACCCAGGCCCACCCTCTATTCCAGGTGTCACCCCATGGCCCTGTCATAGTAGCTGCCTGTGTGAATCCCTGACACCTGCTATAAGATAGCTTCAAGACCCCGGGGCTACTTCCCCACACCTTCCTTGTTTCCAGTTCATCCTCCTAGTGTTCAGTTGTTGTCTCCTTTCCTCCTACTCCCAGCAGTGCCCTACTCCATCCTCTCAGCTACATGTACGCCCAACTGTTGGCAAAGTTTCTTTTATAGCCAGTCTGAACTGGTTTTCTTAATTATCATAGAATCATAGAGCTGGAAGAGACCTCAGAAGGCCATCAAGTCCAGCCCCCTGCCCAAGGCAGGACCAATCCCAATTAAAATCATCCCAACCAGGGCTTTGTCAAGCCGAGACTTAAACACCTCTAGGGATGGAGACTCCACTACTTCCCTAGGTAACCCATTCCAGTGCTTCACCACCCTCCTAGTGAAATAGTTTTTCCTAACCACAAATTGTGGCCTCACCACAAATTGCGGCCATTGCTCCTTGTTCTGCCATCCGTCACTACTACAAACAGCCTTTCTCCAGCCTGTTTAGAACCTCCCTTCAGGAAGTTGAAGGCTGCTATCAAATCCCCCCCTCACTCTTCTCTTCTGCAGACTAAATAGACCCAACTCCCTCAGCCTCTCCTCGTAGGTCATGTGCTCCAGCCCCCTAATCATTTTGGTTGCTCTCTGCTGGACCCTCTCCAGTGCATCCACATCCTTCCTGTAATTGGGGTCCCAGAACTGGACACAATACTCCAGATGTGGCCTCATCAGAGCCGAATAAAGAGGAATAATCACAACTCTGGCAATGCTCCTCTTAATGCAACCTAATATGCCATTAGCCTTCTTGGCTACAAGGGCACACTGTTGACTCATATCCAACTTTTCATCCACTTCTCATCCATTACCCCCAGGTGTCCTAATTAGTCTAGGCTGGCCTGACTTTGCAGGCCTGGTCAATTAGCCCCAGGTGTCCCACTGCCTCTGATTGCCTCTGCTGGTTCTAAACCAGCCCCTCCCTGTTACTCTGGGAATAGAAATCTCCTCAGTCTGAGGCTTATACATGTTTCCTCCACTACTTTTTATAGCGTCTGTTCTGACCCTGTCACAATCCTTACTTTACTCCCCCCCGTTCTCTTCTCCATGGAGTGTGTGGGGGCTGTTGCTGTGGAAGGCAGGCCGGCAGGCCTTGGCTGTTTTTCATTCTGGGCCAGGCCTTCTCTTCTTTCTCCTGCTGTTTGCAGGCAGCCTCCTCCCCCATCACTTCAGCTAGCTATTGAGCCTGCTGGGTGTGAGTGGGGGCCTCTGCTGCCCTGCCCCTGGGCAGCAGAGTGGGGAGGACCCCCTCTTCCATCTTCTTGGGGGTCCACCTGGCCCATTTCTTCTTCTTCTTCACTGCTGCAGGCAGGGACTCCACTGTTCCTGCAGCAGTTGCTGCTGCTGCTCCCCCTGGGGCAGAGGAGGTAAGGGGGCTGCTTTAGGGCAGCTCCTGGCAGAGGTCTTAGGGGGAGTGTGCAAGGAGCCTACTATCCATATGGGTCCCTAGGTGGTGCAGCTCTTGTGGGGCACTGGGGGTGGCGGGTTGTTCACCTCCTGCTGGTTTTCCCCCTCCCCCACATTTCTGCTGCTGCTGCCACCACCACTGCTGCTTCCACTCCAGCCTCAGTTGCTGCAGGGGTCCTTTTCCATTCTTGGCCCCACTGCTTGCCCCCCCTCCTTTTGCTCTGCTGGGCCCTTCAGCAGGTCTTGTGGGCCTGCTAGTCAGGCACTGTGGGCACACCTACCCTCCTCCCCACAGCAGTATCTAGCTGTCCTCTCCCTCTTCTAACAGCAAGCCCTCTCTTGCTGCCTGCCCTCCCTCTCCTGTGTACCCATGCCCCCCTTTTCTTTTGTTTGGTGCCTGAGCTTCCCCTTCTTTTCTTAGTTACTCTCCCCCAACACAGTTTCACTTCCCCTATGTTGTTAATATAATCTACCCCCTCGTCTCCCCAGTTCAGCTGGAGGAGCTGGTCTTACCAACCTTTGCTGGGAGTTGTACCTCTTATATCTTTATCCCCCTTCTTCCTTTCTGTATTGCTACCCTCTCACCCTGCTTCCAACCTAGCGGGGGGAGTAGTGAACCTTCTTTCCCCTCCCTTCTTTCCCTTGCTCCCTCCTCTGGCACTATTATCCTCTCCCAATTGTTGGTTCCTGTCCTTCCCTACAATGGAGGAGCTGTCTTGTGATGCCCCTTCCGCCCCGCCCTCACATCTACCTCTGGCAATGCTGACCCCTCTGAGGCTGCTGGGCTACCTGCTCATACAGTGGAGATGGCGGACGTGGATGGGGATTCCAGGATCCCAATCATTCCTGCTGCAGCATCTCCTGCCACCACGTTAAAAATTAAGAAGGACTCCCTGAAGGTCAGGAAGGGCCAGCAGACAAAAAGGGCAAGAGCCCCTCCCAGAAGGCTAAACCTCCTGTGGCAAAGGCCCCGGTGCTGGACACGGCTTCCCCTCTTTTCTGTCCCTGTGTTCCTTCCACCAGCTCTGGGGGCGACAGTGTTCTGGTCCCTGGAACATATGCCCAGGTAGCCGCCAACTCCCTGCTGGCTGCCTACCGGAATTCCATCCCCGACGGCCGCGGATCGTTTCCCACCCTCGAGAGCCACAGAGTCTGTTGCCTCCTGGTGTCGGCCTCACCCCACATGGAGGCCTACCTGAAGGCATTGGCATGCGTGGTGAGGTCCGCAGCCGTGGTGGTGGCCTCTAAGATGTTTGGGAAGGTGGTATTTTTCCTGGTGTCAGAAGCTGCCGTCCAGGAGACAGTGGAGAAGGATTTGGCAGTGGGGGAGTCCACGTCCCATTCGAGCCTCTGGAGGACTTGGGTGTACAGGTGGTATTTTCCTCTGTTCCTCCCTTCCTCCCCAATTCTACCCTACTGCCTTGCCTCTCCACCCTAGGGAGGCCCTTGTCAGTCCTAAGTCCCCTTCCATTGGTCTGCAAGGATCTTATCCTCTGCCATGTCCTCTCCTTCTGCAGGCAGGTCCAAGTCCAACTACTGCTCACAACATGTTTCCTTTGCCGCTTCCGAGGGCTCTCATATGACCGGCAGCTCCTTTGTTTAAGAGGTCTTTCATGAGACCTCTCCAAGCGGCTGGCCCTCTACCAGGACCTCCTCCGTACCTGGATGCTGCTTTCAATGACCAGGTCCTTGGGAGCCACCATGGGGCCAGACCTCCTTGCGGAGCCCCTGCTACACAATCTCCATCTTTGTGTGCAGGCGGCGGAGTCCCCCTCAGTGTGCCAGAGGTTGGTCCTGGCAGAATTCACCAGGATTGGCGATCTCATGGACAATGACTGGGGAGACTGGGTGGATTCTCCAGCACTCGCCCAGCACATGGGGCACTCCACCCTGCATACTCCCCGGCTAGTACTTCAGGAGGTGAGGGATGCTTTGCCACCCACTGCTTGGGTTTATCTTGACAGGGTCTTGTGAGATGGTTCATCCCATCTGCCCCTCACTCCTGGCTCTCCTGATCTCTCCATCGGCCCCTGACCCCACGTACCCTCCCGACCGCCTCCCCTCATCATCTGAGCTGGCTGTACGCATTGCAGCCGGTCCTCTTTTGAACCAAACCAAAGAGTCATCTGTACATGCTCGTGCTTTACGCTCTTCACTTCCCTACCCTTCTGTCCTGCCCAGATACCAAGTGGCCGAACCTCATACCACTAATAGAAGGTGGGGAGTCCCGATGGGCCAGTCTCTATTCCACCTTGGTTTCATGGCCTGCCGGGGACATCAGCTGGAGAATCTTCCATGGTGCTGTGAGCATGGGCGTGTCCTTGGTGAGTTTCACCCCTGTTCCTGACACTTGCCCTTTCTGTGGTGTGAGGGAGACTCTGGCGCATGTTTATCTCGAGTGTGCCAGGTTACAACCCTCTTTCGGATCCTCCAGAACCTCTTGTTGAGGTTCTTGCTCCACTTCTCCCCTCATCTATTAATTTATGCACACCCCATCCACGGTCCCATAAAGTCATGGGACCTCCTCGTCAACCTCCTCCTGGCTATAGCCAAGATGGCCATTTACAAGACCAGGGAGCAGAGGTTGGCTGAGGGAGGGGCCTGTGACTGTGGGGCCTATTTCTGCTCCTGCATCTGTTCATGCATCTGGGCAGAGTTCCACTCGGTGGCATCTGCTGGTTCTCAAGACCTTTGAGGGGCAGTGGGCACTGTCGGGGGTTCTCTGCTTGGTGTCCACATCTGACTCCCTCATTTTGACCCTATGACCTCCACACCCATCTGTGACAACACAGTCGGGGTTCCCCCGTTCCTGCACCCCCGTAGCAGCAAGAACAGACTCCGCCAGCCGGTAGAATAGAGGGGTTTTATTGCTTCTCCAGGATACAGCACAGCATAGACGTGATGTGTTTACAGGAGTCTGGGCCAGGATACCTCAGACCCCTTGAGATGGGTCCCTAGGCCTCTGGATTCCAGCCCTCTCCTTAGACTGGTTCCTCCATGATCCAGCCCAAGACTGACTCTTCCTCCAACCCACCAGTTCCTTTGTTCAGCCTCTTCCCTTAACTTGTAGAACTGGTTTTAGCCACTGCCCTGGGGTGGTAAGGCACCCCCTGCTGGGTCGTGCTTACAGACAGCTGCCGGGGGGGGGTCACCCACAGCCCAAGCATAGCAACCAGCAAGGAACTTACACTATACCACACCATCCCTGTTTTCTCTTTATTTGTCCCCAGTAATCATATGGCATTCTGGTTGCTGTGGACCCTCCCCATAGGCTGTGGGGAGGTCTTCCCAGAATCCAATAGGACTACTTCTTTATTGCCTTCTATTCTGACCCTGTCACATATTCCCATCCCTCTCTGCTTAACACCCTAGAGTTGGGCAACTTGGGTCGCTGGGCAATATACTCGTGACAGACCATCTGCATTGCCATGGCAGCTTCCAGCCTGGTGTCATATGGAGAATTGGAAGAGTTGTAGGGACAGAAACATGTAGTCACCTTCACATTCTTTTCTTTGTTGCGCTGCATCCATTGAAGGGGTGCATGGTCAGTCACAAGAATAAATTGTCTGTCCAGTAGATAGTAACGGAGTATTTCCATTGCCCACTTGGTGGCAAGACATTCTCTTTCCACCACTACATATTTCTGCTCTCTTGATAGGAGTTTTCTACTGAGGTAGAAGACTGGGTGCTCTTCATCCCCAACCAGGTGTGACAAGACAGCATCCAAGCCTACTTCAGATGAGTCTGTCTGGAGGATGAATTCTTTCTAAAAGTCAAGACCTATGAGTACTGGATTGCTGCAGAAAGCTGTATGTAAATCTGAGAATGCTTTCTCCACTGCATCTGTCCACTTCACCATGTCAGGACCCCAGGCTTTTATTAGATCAATCAGGGGACTTGCTCTGGTAGCAAAATGGGGAATGAACCATCTCTAATACTCCACCATACCTAGGAATGCTCACACTTGTTTTATTCTATTTGGCTAGAGTTAATTCTGGATGGCCTCCAGCTTATTCACTTGGGATTTTACCATTCCTCTTCCTAGGACATAGTTGAGGTATTTAGCCTTGGCAAGTCCTATGGTGCACTTGGCTGGGTTAGCCGTAAGGCTGGCCTGTCTTAAGGCAGCAGTTCCCAACTGCTGGTCCAAGGACCGGTGGTGGGCCGCAAACCCCTCTCTGCTGGGCTATGGTACATTGCCAGGCCCTGCCCACTGGGGTTTGGCAGGGAATTCCCTTCCTGCCCACTTACCCATGCAGCAGCACGTGACTGGGGAAAGAGGGCAGCTGGGTGTGCTGAAGCTGGAGCCGGGACCATGGTGAGGATATCCCTACTAGGGTAACCTCACCTTGGCCCCGGTTCTAGCTCCGGCAGCCTCTACATGACTGGGCTGGCTGCCCCTGTGACCCTGTTCTCTTCCCTTCTACTCAGCGGGAGCCTTCCCCTGGCCTCCAGCTGCTCCCAGCCGGCAGGTACACACATTATTATTATTATGCATTAAGTGCATAGGAAAATATGAATGTGCAGAATGTGTCAGTACGGTCAGACCTGTTAACTACTGCCTCTTTGATTCTGGTGCAATTGAGGCCAAAGGTTTGGACTGGAGAATACTCTTTAACAACTATTAATTATTTTATTGTTTTTTAAAAATGTGTGTGTGCAACAGTTTTTCAAATTCTTGTTAACCATCATGTCCCCCCCTAATTTGATTTGCCTGATATACCATGGCTAAAATTACCATAATGAATACGCAAATAATCAATTATTATAAAGAATATACAAATATTTTTGAGCCGATCCACCAATGGTTTTTTAATGCATTTGCCAGTCCATGGTATAAAAAAGGTTAGGAACCCTGTCTTAAGGTATTCAGAACAGCTTCCACTTTTTCTAGATGAGTCTCCCAATTAGGGGTATGAATTATTACATCATCAAGGTATGCTGCTGCATAACTGGTATAGGGGAGTAGGAGACCAACACCATCACTCGCTCCCGTGGCTGGAACCGCTGAACCTTTGCCTGGTTGTTATAACAAGTTTGCTGGGTGTCCTGTTCCTTTTCCAGATGTTCCCATACAATTGGAGCGACTTGGGCTATTCATTCTCTCATCTGCAAGACGTGCTCAATTAGATTCTTCCCTGTATTGGGTTCCTCCTCCCAGATTTCTTTAGCAATATCCAGAACCATATAATAATTCAAAGGGTGAGAATTCAGTAGAGGCCTGAGGTACCTACCGGATGGTGAACATCAGGTAAGACAGCAAGATGTCCTAGTCCTTCCCATCTTGACTTACTATCTTCTGTATCATCATAGCTTTGAGGGTTCGATTGAACCTTTCAACCAGTCCATCTGTCTGGGGATGATAGACAGAAGTCCTTAGGGTATGGATATGGAATAGGGTGCAGAGGTCCTTCATCGGTTTTGACGTAAACAGGGTTCCTTGGTCTGTCAATATTTCCTTCCGTAACCCCACCCGGGTAAAGATCTTGAATAATGCTTTTGCTATTGTTTTCGAGGATGTGTTTCACAGGGGTATGGCTTTGGGATACTGGGTTGCATAGTTTAAGATTATCAGGATATACTGGTGACCCCGAGTTGTCTTCTCTAGAGGACCTACCAGGTGTTGTACCTCGGTGTTCTGTACCTCGGTACCTTCGGTGGTCTGAACTGTCAGTGTCAGGGTCATCCTGGCGTGCTCCTGACAGGACCTCTACTCCATTGGTGATGATAAACTTTCGGCTGCGTGCGTAACAATAGGTACTCCCTTTATCTAGAGTGTTAGACCCTGTGCACTTGGGTCAACACAGGAGATCTCTGAGGGGCCCCGGAAACGACAGATGCAGGCAAGGTTTGAAATCAATCAAGCAGGTTTATTGTCAAATGTGAAGCTCTACCAGTTGGTAACAGATCAGTACAATGTTACACCACTGGGCACTATGGCCCGCGTTGACAAGGTACCAACACCGGGCAGGCCTATTGCCATGTAACAGATATTAACAGCAGTTAGTCAAAGTTAAGCTACTGTGCATTCTGTAAGTTTAGGCAATGACACCTGCTGTTCAGGCGCCTAGTGCGCCCCCCACCCCGCCAAGGTTGGCTGGAGAGCACCCATTGTGGTGTCCTTTTATAGACAGTTATAAACAACTTACATCACTTCTTTACGTACCAGGTTACCACCCTCTGTTGTCTAGTTACCACCCCTCACCTTACGGAAGGGGGGCTTCATGCTATCAATCTCGACCCGGTCCTGAACCTAGGTCGGTATGTGCATTATTTTTTGGGGAGTCTTTGTACCAAGACATTTCTTATTAAGATGTTCCGCTATTCCCCTTTGGCTTACACAGTGCCTCCCTGTGACCTAACTTACACAATTATCAATAGGGCCTCTTTCTTGGCTCCTGTGTTATTGAACCAAAGTCTTGCTCACTAGATTTTAGGCCTGTTGCTGTTTTCATATTAAAGGCCTCTATTCAGGCCTGCTGATGCCATGTTACTGACCCTCAACTTACTACACCAGGTCCATGGCTATATGCTCGAATGGGACTTCTATGATGGGGAGCAGTACTAATGGTGCTCTCAAGTGGGGCTGAGGACTGTGTAGTTGACACTCAGGACATGATGCACAATACCAGTGTACATCCTCATGTACTCCCAGCCAAAAGAACCTCCACAGGACTCGTGCTAGGGTTTTTTCTACTTTGAGATGCCCCCCAAAATAGATGATTGTGGGAGAGACTTAATACAGCTTTCTGATGCTTCTGAAGTACCAGGAGCTGCTGTACCTCCTCCCCCTGTATTGAGGTGACTCAGTATAGGAGATCCTTCTTCATGATGAAATATGGTCTGGATCCCTGGGTTTTCCTTTCCACTGGGACTCCATCTATCTCTTATACCTCATTCCGAATGTTGTCAGATCTGGGGTCTACAGCTTAATCTTGCCCAAAATTTTCCCTCCCTAGCCTAATCTGCCCAAATTCTGGGGAAGTACTCTCTGCTTCCTCTCTCTCATCTGAGATATTTGAATGTGGGTCAAGCTCTGACACTTCCTTCTCTGGGGAAGTCTCCTCTCTGGCAGCTCAGCCTGGTCTGCCCACGAGAGCAGACTTCTGATTCGGGGCTAGAATTTGGGTTCCCAATGCCTTAGTGGCCCTCTTTTCTTTTTTTGAGTCCTTATGGGGTGGGGAACAAATCGGGATATTTGGGCAAAAATTGGGGGTTGACAATCTATGGTAGCTACTTCACTTACTTCAGGTTCTTCTTCTTCTTCCAATTCCCCTGTTGGGAGTAGAGGTTCAAACCCGGGGAAGTCCCTTCCTCTGAGCACCAGATAGGGAAGTTGAGGGACTACCCCTGCCATTACCCTAATAGTGCTCCCCTGGATTTCAATCTGTACAGACATAGTGGGGTAATAACAAACTGTCCCATAGACACACATGACCCCTGTACATTTTGCCTGGAGCAAAACTTGCCTGGCTACACTTCCCCTGAGATGAGTGTGATGTCACTATCTGAATCGATCAGTGCTGTGGTTTCTACTCCATTTAACTTTACTGGCCTAGTATATTGGTGTGGGGTTAATGTGACCCCCACAAGATGTATCAGAGAGCATGCATTCTCCCAGTCTCCCATATTGCATTGCATTGGCTCCTTTGTATCGGGACACTGCATGGCTATGTGCCCCCATTCTCCACAAGCATAGCATCTGTAGGAAGCCCTAGGCATTACCCGGTCTCTCAGCTTAAAGCGTCTGACCTCCTGAACAGGAGCTCATCACTTCTGGAAGGTCCTCTGCTCCCCTCTTCTCCTGACATGGCTTCCCTGAGGGTGCAGATACTGGGATCCGGAAGATTGGTGCTGTTGATTTAACATGGGGGTATTTCTCCTCCAATCAGTTAGGTCAATTCTCTTGCAGCCCTCTGCCTTTCCACTTGTAAGACAACCTCATCATAGGTAGCCGGTTCATTCTGGCTCACCCAAGTGTGAAGGTCTGGTGATAGCCCCCTCATGCAATGGTCAATAACCAATGCCTCTATCATTTCTTCAGAACTATGGGCCCCAGATTGCAACCACCTCCGGGCAAGATGGATGAAGTCATATAACTGAGGTTTGTTCTCCTGATATTTCCATTCCTGATACCACTAAGCTGCACTGGGGTTGTCACTAGAGTGCTCGTACTACAGCATCCATTTTGGTGAGAAAATACCCCAAATCCAACACTACTTTTTTTTTTTTTTTGGTGAGGCTTTGTTTTCTTTCTTCTGCTGTGCTGTGCGCTATCCCCACTCCTAACACCAATTATGACAAAGCTATGAGGAAAACTCGGTGGGTCCTGCACTTCATGGTGGATTTTGCTTACCTCAGAGGCTCACAGCAGCCCATAGTTTTAGGCACCATGCCTAGGGCTTTAGTTTGCTATTTGTTGAGATCTTTTCACCATTGGTTAGCATTTAGTAAAATAAACTCCACAATCCCTTGGGTGTTGCGGGGGGGGGGGGGGGAGACCGGACCTGGGCCCACCCTCTACTCTGGGTTCCAGCTCTGTCATAGTAGCTTCCTGTGTGAATCCCTGACACCTGCTACAAGACAGCTCCAAGACCCCTGGGTTACTTCCCCATCTCTTCCCCAGCACCATCCTTTTCTCTGGTTCATCCTAGTGCAGGGCTACTCAACATGTGGCCCATAAGCCACATGCGGCCCGCAGCCTGTTTGTGGCCCGCGGTGCAGTTTGGGTTTATGTGGGGCTCAACACGCAGCCCATGGGTGGGAGCCAAAACAAAAAAGTAGTCAATATAATGGTCTCCTGTTGATATGTGGTTTAATAGTTAAATTCCTGGACTGTCATTGCTCATTAAAAGTGCTGTCATATGGGTGGAAATTGGGTAAATATTGCATTTTATTAATATCAGCAGAACTGAATTAAATGGAGCCTGTGTGTTGTGTAGTCTTGCCTTAATCTTTGTATTCATGCCTGTCAGTGTGAAAGAAGCTATTTGCATATATATTTGCATGTACATGCAACCACACTTAAGTTGCGGCCCTCGGCATGTTCGGTGAGTATCATTGTGGCCCCCAGGTTTTCCAAAGTAAAGTAGCCCTGTCCTAGTGTTTAGTAGTTATCTCCTTTCTCCTAGTGTCATGTGCCCTCCTCTATCCTCTCAGCTACCTGGGCACCCCAACTATAGGCAAAGCCTCTTTTATAGCCAGTCTGAACTGGTTTTCTTAATTACCCCCAGGTGTCCTAATTAGCCTAGTCTGGCCTGACTCTGCAGGCCTGGTCAATTAGCCCCAGGTATTCCACTGCCCCAGATTGCCTCTGATTCTAAGCCAGTGGTGGGGAACCTCAGGCCTGGGAGCCAGATGTAGCTTCTGGCTTGTCTGGATCCAGCCCCCGAGGCTCAGCCCCCAACCGCTGCATTGGGGAGCCTGCGCTGGTGCTACAGCCCCCCTGCTTTCCCACCAGGGGGCTGGAGCGCACAAAATATACTAGGCTGGGCCCCCGAAGGCTCTGTGTGCAACAGGAATGTATTTTTCCTTCTTAGCTGGGCGTCACGTTGGTGAAGGGTGTTTGTGTGCGGCCCTCAATTGATTTTTCTGTGGGTCACTGGCCCCTGACACAAAAAAGTTCCCCCACCCCTATTCTAACCATCTCTTCCATGTTACTCTGGGAACAGAGATCTACTCAGTCTGAGGCTTATACATCTGCCCTCTACTTCTTTTTTATAGCTTTCTGTTCTGACTGTCACACTTAATATTGCATTTTGATCCATTTACATCACTTCTTGACTGAAATGGACTGTCTCTACGTAAATTTTACCAAAAGCCAGAAACAAGCTTAAGAACTACTCAACAGTTTTGTCATGCCAAAACAATAAACCTCTTAAAATTCCAGGTGAACAACTGAGCTCAGCCCATAGTAATAGAAGGCTTTAAGAAAACACTAGAAAATAAGCTGTGTGATTTAAATGAAAACTCAAGATTCTGACAATCCAGAATTTGGAAAGGGATGTTACACTTTTTTCATAAAAAACAAAGTTTATCAAGATGACCTGCCATCAAAGGTCTGGTCTACACTAGGACTTTACATCAACCCCAGCCTCATATGGTCGAATTTCTAAGTGATGCATCCACAAAAAGCCTGTTGCACCTCCCTTATGGGTTGCTGATGTAGATTTCTGTACTCCTGCTTTTCACCAGGAGTAATGCTATTCCTGAGCTTGCATGGTCAAGTTTATGGTAGTGTAGATGCAGTGTTGCCAGAAATTCAATGCTATTGGCCTCCGGAAGGCCTCCTGCAGCTGTCTGCTTTGATTCTCTTGGCCATAACTTCCACCTCTAGTGCTTTTCTGTCAAGCTCAAAAAGCCCCAGGAACACTAGAATGGCCTGTTCCATGTGGCCAGCATTGCCAGTGAGCAGCAGACCACAGGAAACGAGGAAATGAATTCCAACATTCCTTCGGATGCTCTGATGGCTGCCACTGCTTCTGCTGCCGTGGCCTCCACTTCCCAGGGGCGCAGAAGAGCACCCGCTTGGAGTGTGCAGGAGATCCTGGATCTCATCAAGGTGTGGGGACATGAGTCTATTCTCCATGAGTTCCGAACCAGCAAGTGGAATGCCGAGATTTATGGCAAGAACTCAACCAATGTTGGGGCCAAAGGATATGCCAGGGTTGCCTGGGAGTGCAGGGTGAAAATTAAAGACCTCTTATCACAAGGCCACGGAGAACAGACACTCTGGGGTGGCACCTTACCCCTGCCACTACTATGAGCAGCTGGATGCCATTTGGGAGAGAGGGGCTGGCAAGGTCTCCCAGCATGGTTGTGGAATCAGGACAAGACATGCCAGCGGAGGAAGAGAAGACGACTAGCCAGCCACTGATGCCTGAGAGCCAGGAGCTCATCATGACTCTGGAGCTAGTCCCGTCTTCCCAGGACATCTCCTAGGCTATCGACAACCCTGGAGAGGGCACTTCTGGTGAGTTCACAAAGAATGTCTACTACAAGTGGGTTCAGGCAACAGGGTGTGAGCTGCGGTGTGCTCTGCCTACACAGTGCGGGGGAAGAAGAACAGCTTGCTCACCTGTCTGCAGATGGAGCGCGAGTCTTACCTGCACAGCTCCATGAAACTCTCAGACAGGAACTCTTAGGGAGTTCATGGGGAGGCCAGCCTTATGCCTTCCTCCACAGCAGGACACTAGAGAGCAGTGCAACATAAGGCCCAGGTTTATGGCCACATTGAGTCAGCATTCGCTCTGGATCACTTGCTGTAATTTGGAAAAAACTGGTATCTTGCATGGCAACCTGGAGGAAGGGAACCTATTAGCACTCTCCCCAGGAGGCTGTGAATGCCAGACACGCATCTCCCTTACCCCCTGCCTGCGGGCAGGAAAAGCAGCATTTTTCCTCCAAGTCTCAAGTGCTGAACCTGGCCTGTGCTGGACACAGGGCACATCTAAACTAGACATAGGCACAGTGGGAAGCCACCCTGTCCCTACCTCCCCTTTCACCTGCCTCAGTGCCTACCTGCCTCTGGATGAAGTGTCCGAATGCTCCCCTGAGAAGTCTGGGGGCACCTGCTGTAAAGTGTCCGCTTTAAAGCAAACATTTGGCCTTGCATGGAACATTTCTCTGTTTTCTTTACAGAGGCCTTCTCTGTATGCTTAACAGATTAGAGTTAGGCTTAACACAATGTATGTCCTATAATGTCTGCCCTTGTAACTTTTCTGTACAGCTGGCTGTCTGCCAGCTCAGTGTGTTTCCCAGCTTCCGACCTGGCACAGATGCGCAGGTGAAAGCAGACAAGGGAAGAGATGTTCCGTATGCAGATGGACTGCAGGCACTCCCTTGTACAGGAGATCTGGGCTAAGCACCAGGACTGGCCTGCAGAAGGGCAGGAGTGGAGGGCCATCAGGGAGCAGCTCTCAAGACAGCACAAAACAATGTTCTCCTTGACTGCTGTCATGGAGCGTGTTGCAACCTGTCTTGTGTTGCCACCAGCCAAAACCCTGCCCACCCCAAAGACACCCCCATCCCTTCTCCTCCAGCCCTGTGGCTTCTACACCCAGGGTCCCTAGGGATCACTGGGACCCAAGGATATGGCAGGGGGGAGGGAGAGGGACACAAGGTGAGCTGGAACCACCAGGCTCTTGGGAGACACAAGGCAGTCTCACTCCTATCCCTGACCCCCCACCCCTTCAGTTCCCATTTCCTTTCCCTATTTTTTCCCCAAATAAAAATTCCTGTTAATTGAACCACAGTCTCTTTATTGCTCAAACTGCAGGAGTGGCGTGGGAGATTAAAGGGAAATACAGGGAATGGAGGAGCAACTTGTGGAGAGCCACAGGGAAGGTCTCAGCACTGGCCATCCATAAAACTATCCTTCACAGCCTCTCTGATTCACACTGACCCTTGCTGTGCTCTCCTAATAGCGCTGGTGTCTGGCTGCTCAAACTCTCTGGTTAGGAGTCTGGAAAGATGCGTGTGTTATGCACCTTCCTGACCATCCCACACTGATGTCGGTGAAGCAGCCCTTGTGATCCATAACACCTGCAGCACTATGGAGAAGTACCCCTTGTGGTTGATGTACTCCGAGACATGGTCAAGGGATAAGATTGGGATGTCTGTTCCATCTATGCTTGCAGTTAGGGAAGCCCAGGGTGGCAAAGCCCTTTACTATGGTGTCCACATTCCCCAGAGTCATGACCTTCTGTAGCAGGATGCTATTGATGGCCTTGGCTACTTGTATGACAACAGCCCCAACTGTAGATTTTCCCACCCCAAACTATTCCCGACTGAGCGGTAGCCGTCTGGTGTGGCAAGCTTCCATAGGGCAATTGCCACATGCTTCTGCACAGTCAGAGTGGGTCTCCTGGTGCCTCAGGGCAGGGGCAAGTCATTTGCATAGTTCCAAGAATGTGGCCTTTCACATGTGGAATTTCTGCAGCCACTGCTGATCAGTTCATCTCTGCAAGACAATGTGGTCCCACCAGTCTAAGCTCATCTTCCAGTGCCAGAACTGGTGTTCTACAATGTCTAGTGTATTTGACTGGTAGCTGTGCTAGCATGAGCGCCATGGCTTGCTTCAGCAGCACCTCCATGCCACACCAAGCTTCATCCTTGTCCTCTTCCTGGTGGATCAACAATGTACGTAGGTTCTCAAAGTACAGTGCCATGAGGCACACCACAACACCCATGAGCAGGATGATGCTTTCCAGCACCTTGGGATGCTGGCAATATGAGCCTCTCTAACTATTCACTGCTGAGCTTCGGACCCAGTGGACACCAGGAGCATAGCCCAGACTGCTGAGCTACCCATGGTGCCTTGCTCTTTGAGTCAATGGTAGGCTCCATAATGTGGATGTGTTATTTCAGAGAACATTCAATTCTTGCCCATAGTGGGGACACGGATCTTGGACTTCTCAAAATCGGGTGCCCAGAAATCAGCCATAGTAGATTCAATGTTATCTTGCAGTGTAGACATGCCCAAAGTGTGCAGATCTGAAACTCTCTTAGAACATGCAATAGCCATAACACAAGGATCTCCCAATGACAGATCAAGTAGGAGCAGGTACCAAGAAGCTCAAAAGTAGCCTATATATACACTTGTCAAAACCTAGATTTAAATTCCATAGATTTATAGGTTAAACTTTTGAATGCAGATGTTCCTAAAGTATTTAATATACTGTTTTCTAAATATGAGAAAAGACTGAGTTCCCTTGCACAGATGCGTGCAAAGCAAAGATAGCATAAATACTTTTTGGTTTTATTCCAGTAAAATCCTGTATTCATCTAGGACAAAGAAAATTCTAAAATGACTGGCAAAAGGGAAAGAAACTGGAGTAGTATCTTTACTCTGTCCAAATCCTTAAACTATATCCACTAATAGATATGTAATCACCTAGCAGAAGACGTCTGTGATTCCACATTCATAACTCTGACTTTTCCAAAGGTTTGGAATAAAGTAATGAAGAACATTTCCACATACCATTCCTACCCATCCTTGCTTAGCCATTGATGGACCTAACCTCCATGAATTTATCTGGTTCTTTCTTGAACCCTGTTAAAGTCCTGGTCTTCACAACCTCCTCTGGTATGGGGTTCCACAGGCTGACTGTGCACAGTGTGAAGAAAAACTTCCTTTTGTTTATTTTAAACCTGCTTCCTGTTAATTTCATTTGGTGACCCCTAGTTCTTACGTTATGGGAATAAGTAAATAATTATGCCTTATTCACTTTTTCCACACTAGTCATGATTTTATAGACCTCTATCATATCCCCCTTAGTTTCCTCTTTTCTAAGATGAAAAGTCCAAGTCTTTTTAATCTCTCTTCATATGGGACTCGTTTCAAACCTCTAATAATTTTTATTGCCCTTCTCTGAACCTTTTCCAAAGCCAAAGTCTTTTTTTGAGATGAGGTAACCATATCTGTATGCAGTATTCAAGATGTGGACGTACCATGGTTATATATAGAGGCAATAAGATGTACTCTGTCTTATTCTCTATCCTTTTTTAAATGATTCCTAACATTCTGTTTTCTTTTTTGATCGCCACTGCACAGAAAGTGGATGTTTACAGAGAACAATCGACAATGACGCCAAGATCTCTCTCTTGAGTAGTTGTAGCTAAATTAGTCCCCATCATATTGTACATATAGTTGGGATTATTTTTTCCAATGTGCATTACTTTACATTTATCAACATTAAATTTCATTTGCCATTTTGTTGCCCAATCATTTACTTTTGTGAGATCTTTTTGAAGTTCTTCAGTCAACTTTCGTTTTAACTATCTTGAGCAGTTTAGAATCATCTGCAAATTTTGCCACCTCACTGTTTACCCCTTGCTCCAGATCATTTATAAATATGTTGATCAGGATTGGTCCCAGGACATCACTAGCTACCTCTCTCCATTCTGAGAACTGACCATTTATTCCTACTCTTTGTTTCCTGGCTTGTAATCAGTTATTAATCCATGAGAGGACCTTCCTTCTTATCCCATGACAACTTACTTTACTTAAGAGCCTTTGCTAAGGGACCTTGTCAAAGGCTTTCTGGAATTGTAAGTATACTATATCTCCTGGATCCCCCTTGTTCATGTTTGTTGACCCCCTCAGAGAACTCTAGTAGATTAGTATGGCATGATTTCCCTTTACAGAAACCATGTTGACTTTTCCCCAACAAATTATGTTCATCTACGTGTCTGACAATTTTATTCTTTACTATAGTTTCAACTAAATTGCCTGGTACTGATGTTAGACTTACCAGTCTGTAATTGCCAAGATCACCTCCTACACCCCTTTAAAATATTGGCATCACATTTGTTATCTTCCAGTCATAGGGTACAGAAGCTGATTTAAAGGATAGGTCACAAACCACAGTTAATAGTTCTGCACTTTCACATCTGTGTTCTTTCAGAACTCTTGGGAGAATGCCATCTGGTCCCAGTGACTGATGACTGTTAAGTTTATCAATTTCTTCCAAAACCTCCTCTAATGACACTTCAATCTGGGAAAATGCCTCAGATTTGTCACCTAAAAAGAATGGCTCAGGTTTGGGAATCTCCCCAATATCCTCAGTCATGAAGACCGAAGCAAAGAATTCATTTAGTTTCTCTGCAATGACTTTATCATCTTTGAGTGCCCCTTTGGCATCTCGACTGTCCAGGGGCCCCACTGGTTGCTTAGCAGGCTTCCTGCTTCTCATGTATTTAAAAAACATTTTGATTTTATTTTTGATTTTTTGGCTAGCTGTTCTTCAAACACTTTTTTGGCTTTTCTTATTATATTTTTACACTTAATTTGACAGACTTTATGTTCCTTTCTATTTTCCTCACTAGGATTTAACTTCCACTTTGTAAATGATGCCTTTTTATCTCTTACTGCTTTTACTTGGTTGTTAAGCCATAGTGGCATTTTTTTGGTTCTCTTTCTGCGTTTTTTAATTTGGGGTATACATTTAAGTTGGGCCTCTATTACGGTGTCTTTGAAAAGTTTCCATGCAGTTTGCAAAGATTTTACTTTTGTCACTGTACCTTTTAATTTCTGTTTAACTAACCTCCTCATTTTTGTATAGTTCCCCTTTCTGAAATTAAATGCCACAGTGTTGGGCTGCTGAGGTGTTTTTCCCACCACAGGGATGTTAACTTTTATTACATTATAATCACTGTTTCCAAATGGTCCAGTTATATTTACCTCTTGGACCAGATCCTGTGCTTCACTTAGGACTAAATCAAGAATTGATCTCTCCTTGTAGGTTCCAGAACCAGCTGCTCCAAGAAGCAGTCATTTAAGGTATTAAGAAATTTTATCTCTGAATCCCATCCTGAGGTGACGTGTCCCCAGTCAATATGGGGATAGTTGAAATCCCTCACTATTATTGAGTTTTTTATTTTTATAGCCTCTTTGATCTCCCTTAGCATTTCATAGTCATTATTATTATCCTGGTCTGGTGGTCATTAATATATCCCTACTACTATATTCTTATTATTAGAGCATGGAATTACCATTCATAAGATTCTATGGAACACTTTGGTTCATTTAAGACTTTTACTTCCTTTGATTCTACAGAAAGAAAAAAGTGAAGAATGGCATACGTTACGTGCATTTTCCTCTCTAATGAAACAAATTTATTTGACACTAAATTGGGACTATAGATGCCAAGGAGTAAATTATTGTACATTTTGTATTCTCACTCATTGAAAAGAGAACCATATATGGATTGCCTCCACTGGCTTAAAAACAATAAGGAATTAGTGACAGAATCGTTTAAGAGTGTTCCTATCATCTTGTAATACTTAACTGCTGGCATGCTCTCTCATGCCAAAATGTTAGTTGAAGATTATTATTCCTTATTATGCATGTACCAAGTACACAGAAGTAATGTATGTCTTGTTGTCACATCATATGGGGCCGGGATTTCCGTCTGTTAAAATATACCATTGCCACAAGTGTTGTGTTGTAAAAATGGTCACTGCTTTCCTTCTAATCAGAAAAAGAAAAGCACAAAAAAACTAAAAAACCAAAACCCCAAAATGTGTTAGTACCTCACAGAGCAACTACCCTGAAATCTAGTCTTTAAGACTGGGATCAATAAATCTAAAAAGCTGAATCTAAATCACCTGCTAGGAATCTAGATGCTTTTGTTGTGAGACACAAGCTAATACCTCCCTCAAATTCTGGGAAGCCTTTAGAAATACTGGAACTAACAATGACTTCCACATGTCTTCACTACAGGCTGGATCAACTGGCAGGGATCAATCCAGCAGGGGACAATTTTATCAGACATGATAAATGGACCAGCAAGTGCTCTCCCATCAACTCCAAAAAAATGAGAAGAGTAAATGAGAAGAGTCAATAGGAATGCATCAGCTGTTAATTTACCACTGTGAAGATACTGTGATAAGCAAACCTAAGTACGTCAACTTCAGCTATGTTATACACATTATACACTGTATCAGAGGCAGCAGCATGGGGGGGGGGAGAGGAAAGGAAGGACTGCGTGTAACCATGCATGTTAACTGATGAGCCCAGGCTCATCAGTTAACCATGTACATGGCTACATGTTCACATCCCTATTTAGCATGATGTGAAACTGAAGTGAATAGTCCCATTTAGTAAATTCTGAACAAAGTTACATCCTGCCAGGGCTGTAAAAATTTACACAAGCACAAGTTGAAATTAAAATTGATTCTATGTCTTTCAGCAAACCTATTTTCACAGTACCTATAGCAGAACCCAATGATGTAGAATGGATAAAAGAGATATCTCTGGCAATCCTGGAACAACTGGGTCCAAACTGTGCTTGACCTGAAAACTCCTTGAAGAACGAGTGGAAGACTGATCTTTGGTATCAGCAAGAGAGGTACTTATAAAGAGAATGACTCAATCTTAGTAACATAGCTGTTTATATGGGAATTTAATTTTATAGCCAAGAGCTCCAGCAAACAATGATGATTCTTAACAAGGACCTCTAGTAATCAAACCTGAAATGTCATGAAGGCCCATAAAAGATATCTTCCAAACTACTGATCTTAATCTTACTGATCTAAATCTCAAGGACATCTTATTGTTTAGGGCAGTGTTTCCCAATTTTATTTGGCCACGGAACCCTTTTAAACTCGAAAGAATTTTGCGGAACCCTTAATAACAGCAACTGGTTTGACAGCTGAAGCTTCAACTTTGTCCGACGCGGCACTAGTATATTTGAATTCAGTCACCCACGTGATCCACGCTCTCTGAGAGTGAGTACGGGGATTTACAGTGGCATATAACAGGCGATCGCACCATTGATTGACTGTGCGTGCAGTGCTGAGTAGTGACATCATCGTCTCCACTCTCTGGCTAAGCTGGCATTACACAGGGACACTTATCGTGACAAATACAAATGAAAATTGTTTTCAATAAAATTCACAAATGCTTAAATATTAATTATTTTTTAAATCATAAAATGTTTAACAGAATTTTCTCGCGGAACCCTTATTTTCACTTCGTGGAACCCCGGGGTTCCGCAGAACACCATTCAGCTAGAAACACTAGCTTAGAGCTTCTCTACATTTGCTGGTAGATCCATGCTGTTGCAACTGATGCAGTGGGTATCAATTGAGCGTGTCTAGTGAAAACACGCTAAACCAGTGGGGGAGCACTCTCGGGACAAGTAATTTACCACTCTGAGAAAAGTAAGGCTAGATGATGTAGTGTGGTATAGACTCCACAGTTAGTTGACTTAAACTACGCAGACTCCATACGCAGACTCCAGTTATATTATTCATATAACTGGCGTAGTGCAATTAAGGTGTCTGCTCTGGAACAGAGATGAGTCTGGAACACAGGACATCCTGGAAAAACACCCAACAGAAAGCAAACTTGAAGAGAAAATTTCTGTTGTGTAAGTATGTTTGTTATGTAAGTTGCCAACACTGCCACACTCCAGGAAGATAGTAAGATTGGACTACATACGCTGGCTGTGTCTAGACTGGCCAGTTTTTCCGGAAAATCAGCCGCTTTTCCGGAAAAACTTGCCAGCTGTCTACACTGGGCGCTTGAATATCTGCAAGAACACTGACGATCTCATGTAAGATTGTCAGTGTTCTTGCGGAAATACTATGCTGCTCCCGTTCGGGCAAAAGCCCTCTTGTGCAAATGCTTTTGCGCAAGAGGGCCCGTGTAGACAACGTGGTATTGTTTTGCACAAAAAAGCCCTGATGGCTAAAATGGCGATCGGGACTTTCTTGCGCAAAAGCGCGTCTAGATTGGCCAGGGACGCTTTTCCGCAAAAAGTGCTTTTGCGGAAAAACGTCCGTGCCAATCTAGACGCTCTTTTCTGCAAATGCTTTTAACGGAAAACTTTTCCGTTAAAAGTATTTGCGGAAAATCATGCCAGTCTAGACGCAGCCATAGTGTGTACCATTATTCAAAATAGGCTATGATAAGAATTTATGGGGTTAATCGACTATTCAATTAACCGATACTTAACATCCCTACTATGAACCTAACCAGCTTATAGAGATTTTAAAGCTCTCCAGAAATGTTAAGTATTACTATTATTATCATCATCAGAAGCCATTTAATTAAAGACTATACTACCAAAATTTATCCAGACATGGTGGTCACAGACCAAATTTGTGACTTTACAATAAATTTAAGGGAAATCTTCCATTCCTAATGTTTTATTAGAAGTTTGCATTCAACTGTTTATTTGTATATTCAGAATTCACAGTTGTAGCATCAGATATGTCCCTCTTTTTTATCCTATTTAATCCTATTAATAGCTAATTACATATAGTTCAGCACAGAGCACCTTGTATAGTGCTACCTAACCAAAGGACAAGCTGCAACACCCTTTCCCCTCCCCCCCCCCCCCCAGCATAACAGAACACTCTCCATTTATCTAAAATCCTAAATGTTTTGGGTGTCCTTTAAATAATGCAAAACAGGGCTGAACTGTGTATTTATCTGACTAATGGATATATGCAATGGATATTTGTATTTTGTGACATGCTTCCAATGAAATGAAAGACATATCATGAGTAAGCTTCTAGATCATGATCCGCCATAGCCAAAGTTTTATTGTTTTTTTTAAAGCTTGCCATGCCTTTCATTAAATGATAGACATGGCAAAGTCTTCAGTCATATTATGCATGAGTAATTTCCATTTCTGTTTCTCAGATGGTATCTTGAAACAAACCAAAATGTCTAACATATTAATACTTAGCATTAATTTAACAATGAGATTACTCAGGTTTATTAAAATTTCCTTCAAATTTATAAGAGTATTTACAGGCACCCCTCCTATACTCTGTGCATCTGTACCAGGGTGGGCAGTAATTTTTGATGGGGGGGGGGCACTCCAATATTTTGGAAAATGGTTGAGGGCCACACTCTTCCATGGTATTAATGGAGGAGATGTGGGGTCTGGGATGGCGATTGGGTGCAGAAGGGAGCTTGGGTAAGGGATTGGGGTGCAGGAGGGAGACTGGAATCTGGGAGGGAGTTTGGGTGAAGGAGGCGGTTGTGCTCTGGGGCAGGAGATTGGGGTGCTAGATCTGGGAGGCGGTATGGGGTGACAGAGGGTTTGGATATGTTGGGGGGGGCAGAGGGTTGGGGCAGGAAAGGGCTGGGGTGCCAGAAGTAGGCTGTGACCATGAGACTTACCTGCCAGCTGCCAAACTAGCTAGCTTGCCTGCTTGCAGAGCTTAAAACGTTTCCCAGCTAGCCAGCCTGCCTGCTTGCCTAGCCATGTGCTTCACTGAATAGCTGAGCCCAGGAGAGGGGGCGTGGTTCTTCTCGGCTGCCCGTTATTCCAACACGCAGCTCCCATTGACTGGTTTCTGGCCAGAAACCAGCCAATGGGATTGTGCTGGGGGCGGGGGCAGCTCCTGAAAATTCCCCCCTCCCCTCCAGGTCCTGCTTTGGGCAGGGGGTTGGACTTGATGATCTCCTGAGGTCTCTTTCAACTCTACGATTCTATGATGTTCCAAAAACAATGGAGAGAGGCTGTTCTCAGTAGTGACAGATGGCCAAATGAGGAGCAACAGTCTCAAGTTGCAGTGCGGGAGGTCTAGGTTGGATATTAGGAAAATCTATTTTACTAGGAGGGAGGTGAAGCACTGGAATGGGTTACCTAGGGAGGCGGTGGAATCTCCATCCCTAGAGGTTTTTAAATCCTGGCTTGATAAAGCTGTGGCTGGGATGATTTAGTTAGGATTAGTCCTGCTTTGGGCAGGGGATAGGACTCAATGACCTCCTGAGGTCTCTTACAACCCTATGATTCTATGATACGCAGCACAACTACACTTGTGAGGTGAGGCTGCTGCAAACCTATGGGAGACTCCACAATTAGATTCGAGTTCTGGATCTATGTAAGGGGAATTATTAATTTGTCATACTGATATAAATACACACTCAAACCCCTACAAGTCAAACTATGCGCTCATCCATTTAATTTCTTCTCTACAACAATCCAAGATCTCACTCTTCTAGAGCCTGGTCTTCAAACACACTCTTATTTAAAAGTGTATTTTAAAAAAATAGTGTAAGTGTAATAAAATTTTAAAATTCCCAATATGGGATTACTTTTTATATTCATAACTCAGAGCTAGAGATATTCTCTTACCAAAATACCAGTTCTACCTCTCCCTCAAATTATGGTAAAGTTCAGATCTAAACTTCATAGTTCAACACCATTCTTATTAGATATTGACATATTAAACACCAATTTGGCAAGTGTTTATTTGATAAAATAAGAGGTCCATATCACTTTTCAGGTACTGAAAAATATGTTGTAAAACTTTAATTTTAAAATGTAGTCACTGGTGCTTCAATTAACTAGTTTTTATATACTAAGTACAACCAAAAACAGAATAATGAATTGTCTAAAAACCTCTATAACAGCTAGCCTCATGGGAGGGAAGTATTAAAAAATGCCTTTCAGTCTTAAATCCCTGAATTTTGTCAGTTTAAAATAAGCTCTTAACCTTATTTTGATATTTATTTTTTGCATTTAATTTTGTATTAGTTTGTTCTACTTCACTGGCACTTATCCCAGTAAGTGGGTATCTTTACTTATAGGCTGTGTCTAGCCTGGCAAGTTTTTCCGGAAAATCAGCCGCTTTTCCGGAAATACTTGCCAGCTGTCTACACTGGGCGCTTGAATTTCCGCAAGAACACTGACGATCTCATGTATGATCGTCAGTGTTCTTGCGGAAATACTATGCTGCTCCCGTTCGGGCAAAAGCCCTCTGGTGCAAATGCTTTTGCGCAAGAGGGCCAGTGTAGACAACGTGGTATTGTTTTACGCAAAAAAGCCCCGATGGCTAAAATGGCGATCGGGGCTTTCTTGTGCAAAAGTGCGTCTAGATTGGCCAGGGATGCTTTACCGCAAAAAGTGCTTTTGCGGAAAAGCGTCCGTGCCAATCTAGACGCTCTGTTCCGAAAATGCTTTTAACGGAAAACTTTTCCGTTAAAAGCATTTGCGGAAAATCATGCCAGTCTAGACGCAGCCCTGTAATCTCTCTCAGATAGGACAATCTGCTGAATCACTGTAATCTCTAGTCTGCCTCAAGTAATCTTGCAGCTGCTTATTCTCCCTATGATTATGTAATTGTCCTGATGTACGGATAAGCGGGCAAAACTTTAGTTAAATTGGGGTGTGAGAAACTTTTCATTGTAAAAGCAAAATTAGTGGAATCTTGGCACCATACTAGCTGGATCCAAACATTGCTGAATTGAGGACAAGACTAGCAGCATGCCAGGAGTTCCAGAACTATATTTAATTTGCACAGAACAGAGTGCATTATTGCAGTCGTTATCTTTAGTATGAGAATAGTTATATTACAAGTCCTAACATACGATGACATCCACTTTTAGGCTAGCAATGTAGCCTGTGCAAGTTATGGGATCCAGCATTCAAACATTTGTTTTGATAATCATCCAACTCAATCTACAGGCTCTCACAATCCCAGACACCCTACTGACTTGAATTGACATAGCCTGCTGAAAAAACAAATCATAACATGCAGTTCCATCTTGGTCCAAGTACACAGAAAAGATGACCCCCAGAGGAATCCAAGCATCACACCCCAAGTGGTCTTAGTGCCATCCTGACCATAATGGACTTTCCACTAAGATTAAACTGGAATACAATGAGCTAGGGCCTCTTTATCCCTGACAACTAGGTGCAGGTTTCCCCTAATTCCAGAATTTGACAGATGGTCCTGATTTTTCCATGGCGTGCAAGTTTACATCCCTATTCTTGAAATATGGTACTCAAAAAAGACCATGAAGTTGTGAGGAATTTGGTATATTCCTGTGGCACTGATTGGAGCAAATTCAAGATAGTGATGCCTTACATCTTCCCCTGTGGATTAAAGATTTAATAGCAAACAGCACTAGGAAGGCACAAAGGTGCCTCTATGCTCATGTGGGGAGGCCCAAATAATGCAACTTTACATCTTTATCCTGCACTAACAGCCAACCTGCTTGGGAGCAAAAACTGTCAGGCTCTATTGCCAGGTTAGTACACACCTGCCCTTCCTGCCTTCATTTCAGAGCAATACCTCAATATAGGGCCCCATTTTAAGGACAGAATATTCCTTGTGAGTGACTCACGTCCCCCACTCCCCTCCTCAATCGCTTCCCCCCCCCCGTCAGGCGGTGGAGGGGTCTCTCTTCAATAGCTCCTCCGCTCCCCAATTTAGGGAGTTGGGGGAGTCTCTCCGTAGTAGCGCCTCCCCCCCTAAGATGAGGAAGGCGTCTATCAGGAGCCACTCTTAGCCCTCACTGTAGAGCGGAGTCATTCTTCAGGAGCCCGCTTTCCTCAGGCGCCCCTCCTCTGCGCCACCCTAGGATGGTGGAACTTTCCTCAAGGGTCCCGCTCGCGCGACAGACTGAACCTTTCTTCCCCACTACCGTAGTACTACGAGCCTTACGCAGTTCGTCGTCTCCATTGGGCCTACAAACCCCACGTGATGCTGGGCGTGTGCCCCGAGACCAACTGAGCTACAGCCGGGTGTTTCCTAGGCGACGCAGAAGAAAGGGAGCAGGCCAGAGAGCGAGCTTGGAGGACAGAGCACGTGCGCGCGCCACAGCGAACCAGGGGGCGTGCGCGCTGGAACCCCGATCTTTGGGGAGCGCGCGTTAACCTGAAAAACCGACAACTGCTGCTGCGGAGTGGAGCGCTTTAGGTTCCGGCCGGGCATCAGGTACGTGTCTCCGCCCCCAGCGCTCCCGCAGGGCAGGGTCCGCACACGTGCCCAGTCCCACCCGCAGTGACAGGCGCGGATGACCCCTTCTCCGTAATACACCACGTAGCCCTGCAAACTGCCTCCGGCCTCTACCCGGGCAGGGCAGCCCCCTCCATAGTGGGCTGGCTGCGTGGCTCAGTATGGCAGAGAGCAGGGAATCCCCCATATAACGGGGCAGTATGGCAAGGAGTATAGGGCATCCTTCACATAATGGGCTCTGTGGGCCTGTGTGGCAGAGAGCAGGGCATTCCCCATACAGAGGGGTTGTGCAGGTCTCTGTGGTAGGGAGCAGGACATTCCACATATAGTGGGGCTGTATAGCAGAGAGCAGGGTATCCTCTGTATAATGAGGCTGTGCCAGTTTGTAAGGCAGGGGAACAGGGCATCCCCCATATATACTAGGGCTGATTGGGGCTGTGTGGCTTGGAGCTTGGTATCCCACATATATAGGACTCTATCAAATTAACAGTTCATTATGGCCAATTTCACGGCAATGGGATTTGAAAATGGGTAAATTTCACATTTTCAGCTGTTTAAACCTGTAATTTCACAGTATGGTAACTGTGGGAACCTCCCCAAAAGGAGAAGGGGGTGTCACAAATGTGTTGTAGGGTGGTCATTGGATTGCCACCCTCACTTTTGTGCTGCCTTCAGAGCTAGACTCTGAAGGCAGCAATTCCAGAGCTTCCTGCAACTGCAGGACATTTCAAGAGGTATCTGATCTGGTCTGATCCGCTCCCCCTGCTCCCATCACCAGAGCAGTTTGCAGGGGGGGGGCAGATTCTGTCCTTCCCCTGCCCAGTCACAGGTAGGAAGCCCCCTTTGATGGGGCCCTCCCAACAGCGCAGAAAAGCTGTGATCTAGAGATCTGAATGACTAGTCGATAAGCAAACGCTTATTGGCAAGTCGACAGGCTAGTTGACTAGTCGCTCCCTGGCCCCTTGCTGCCTCTATCAGAAAGAGGCAGAGGGTGGGGGTGGGGGAGGAAGGGGTGCTTCAAAGCAGCACTGCATGGAGCCTGGGGCCAGACCCTGGGCTTCACGTGGAGCTGCCACTTTGAAACACCGCATGCAGCTGAGGGCCATCTCAGGTGTCCCTAGGCTGCACACGGCATTTCAAAGCGGCAACACCACGATCAGCTGGGGACTCGGACTCCATGTGGTTCTGCTGCTTTGAAACGCTGCATGGAGCCTGACTCTGGGATCCCCGTGATGTTTCAAAGTGGCAGCACCGCACGGAGCCCGGGGTCAGCGGGGGTGTCCCCAGCTGACCCCGGGCTCCACGTGGTGCTGCCGCTTTGAAACGCTGTGGGGAGCACAGCGCCAGTGGGGGACTGGCCCAGTGCTCCCCACAGCGCTTTTGCCTTTGAACAGCTCTGGGGCTATTGCTACACTTCAGAGGCAGAGGTGCCCTTATTGACTAATCAAATAGCTGATGCAAATTGCATCGACTATTTGATTAGTCATTTAATCAAAATTTAACATCCCGACTGTAATCCAATTTCACAAGTCTTTTCCAGCTGCAGAAACCTCAGGCTGCTGCCCAGTCTCAGGCTGCATCCTGCAGTAAGGGGAGACACCTGGAGGGGGTGGCCCTGGTCTGTTATCTCCTCCCACCACCAGAGCAGTTTGCAGGGGAGGCATAGGTCCTGTCCTTACCCTTCCTAGTCACAGGTAGGAAGCCCCCTTTGATGGGGCACTCATAGGAACAGGGAGACATCAGATTTTTCAGAAAATGGCTTATTTCAAGGTTGGTGACATGTTTTTCAGGGCCATGAAATAGGTAGGGCCCTACACATATAATAGGGATGTTGCCTGTCCTTGTGGCAGGGAGCAGGGCATTCCATGTCTGTGGGATCCTCATGGCAGGGCAGCTCCTGTATCATGTTCTGTGGTCATGGGTGGTTGGTGCTCCGGCACCTCTGCTGAGGCTCTGCCCCCCTGGGGAGGGGAGGAGGCAGGGCAGCATGCCAAGCGCTCTGCAGTGAGCCGAACACTCCCCAGCCTTCCCTGAGAAGCAGGGCAGCATGCTGAGCGCTCCCCAGAGCACTGGGGAGGGGTGGAGAAGCGGGGCAGCGTACTGAGCACTCCCCCGCCTCCCCGACGGAGCACTGGGGAGGTGCAGAGAAGCAGAGCAGCGTGCTGAGCGCTCCCCGGAGTGCTGGGGAGGGGCGGAGAAGTGGGGCAGCATGCTAAGTGTTCCCCAGCCTCCCCAGAGAAGCGGGGCAGTGCACCAAGTGCTTCCCAGCTTCCCCATAGCACTGCAGAGAGGAAGAGAGGGAAGGGGAGCGTGTGGGCAGTGTGGCTCCCAGAGCTTACGCAGAGGAAAGGAGGTTTCCAGTCTCCTGGACAGGAGCATGGAGGGCAGCAACACTCTGCCCCCAGAATCCTCCAGTAGGTGCTCTGGGGGCGGAGTGTGGGTGGGGCCAGGCTGGCGGTTTGGGAAGGCAGAGCATTCCCTTGCCTAAGCCACCGGACATCCATGTCTATGGCAGAGAATTTCACTTCCTCACTATATAGCACTCTCTAGCATGTGCAGTTTGTGAGGGTAGGGATGGGGGAGGTAAGCCGCCAGCCCCACTTCTTCCACTGAGGCCCCGCCCTCCCTGGGAGCCAAGCTGCCTTCTCCACCTTCCTCACCATGGGGAAGCGGGGCAGCATGTAGTGTGCCTCCCACCACGACAAGGAGGGGAGTACATGTGGGTGCACGCGCACACCCCAACCTCCCCAGAGCATTTCCCCAGTGTCTCTGGCCCAGAGCACAGGGAGGGCAGGCAGTGCGCATCCCCTACCTTCCTGGCCTAGAGCATGGGGAGGGTGGGCAGTGGGGGGGCTCCAGCCTCTTTGCCCCGGAGCACAAGGAGGGTAGGCAATGCATGGTTCCAGCTTCTCCTGCCCCAGAGCATGGGGAGGGCAGGTGGCTCCAAACTCCCTAGCCAGGAGTGCTGGGGGCAGCAACACTAGAGGTGTAGTGAGGGGGGCGGGAGGGTGCAGTTGCCCCTGGGTGCAACGCTGGGGGGGGGTGCTGGGCTGGGGTGGGAGTGGAGCGCACAGCCGTATGCATTGCAGTGGGCCGGGAGCGACTGGAGGGCTATGCAAACTGCAATCAAGCCGAGGCAGCCGGGCTGGGTGGCAGGATTTGCCATTTTAAAGGTAGGGTTAACCGTCCCGTACCTCTGGTGCCTGGCTCTGCGGGAGGGGGATTTGGTTGGGGGGGGCTGGGAGTGCCTGGCTTTGGGGGAGGGGTGGATGCATTGGGATGGAGGGCGATGGGGGTGCCTGGCTCTGGGGGAGGAGTGGGTGCATTAGGATGGGGGAGGGCTGTGGGTGCCTGACTCTGTGGGAGGGGTGGGTGCTTTGGGATCGGGGGGGAATGAGGATGGGTGCCTGACTCTGGGGGAGCGGTGGGGCATTGGGGATACTTATAATTTTTTTTTTTTAAAAAGGTAGTTTATAAAAAAGGAAAAACTTAAAAAAACAACAAATAGTCTAGTAGCACTTTAAAGATTAACAGAACATGTAGATGGTATCATGAGCTTTCATGGGCGGAAGTGGATTTTGTCCACGAAAGCTCGTGATACCATCTCTATGTTTTATAGTAATAGAGAGGTAGCCGTGTTAGTCTGATCTTGTTAAAACAAAAGGAAAAACTAACACGGCTACCTCTCTATTACTATAAAACAGTACAACAGACATGCTCTTGATTTCCTATAGAGTATATTATAATTTTTATAATTACCTGTGGTTCACATAATATTAGATACTTTTCTCTGCTCATTATTTCTATTGCGTGCAATAGAAATAGAAAACCCAAGACATATAAGTAGAGGAGGTATAATGGACTCAAATATTTGTACTTAATGAAAAATAAGATTTTGAACAATAAGTAACTTGTTCTGAAGATGTGTTTGTGAGTTTGGAAGCTATTATGAATCTAGTCACTTTTAAGGAAAAAAAGCAAAACAAAAAATATAAGCTCTGGCTGGTGGGAGTTGTATGAAATGTGGAGGGTTGCTTAGGGTTTGCTCCAATTCTTGGATGCTGATGAGTTTCCCAATTTCAGGATTTGTCAGCAGCAGTAAAACCAGAAAACGCACTTCCAATCATTGCTTATGCTTTGTCTGCACTGGCTATTGAGTGACAAAGCTTTTTATCATTCACAGGTGCGTAAAACCCACTCCCACCCCACTGTGTCAATTAATAGTGTAAATAGTGCTTTGTCGGCAATAGGGGACGTTAGATGTCGATTAATTTAATAATCATGTAACTGCATCAAATCTTAGTGGTTACACCAGTGGGGGGGAGGGATAATTTTTAAGGGGAGGGCTACACCAAGAATTTGGCCCTTGGCGACTTTCCACACTCTTCCATATTAATCGAGGCGGTGAGGGTGCAGAAGGGAGCTTGCAATAAGGGATTGGGGTGCAGGATCTGGGAGGGGATATGGATGCAGGAGGGGGGACAGAGGGTTTGGATTGTGACCAATGTTCCCTCTTAGTTTTTCTATCTGTATACAAAATAAGTTTTGTTCTGTGCACCAAGGTATGTGCAGATGTGCACCACCCATAGAAACATGCTGCTAGCTGTGGGCACTCTGCCAATGAGCTGGGCAGCATGTGAATCTCTCCTGGGCAGCCACCCAAGCGCTTAGCTTATAGGGAACACTGGTTGTGACCTGGGACAAGTAATTGGGATGCAGGATCTGGGGGCAGGAGGGGTTTGGGCTGTGACCTAGGCCAAGGAGGGGCTGTGACATGGTGCAGGAGATTGGGGTGCAGAAGGTTTGGATTATGCGGGGTAGGAGGGCAAAGGATTAGGGTGCCAGAGGCAGGCTCTGGCTGAGAGACTTACCTGCTTGGTTCCCAATCAGCAGCCTTCCCAAGCAGATTCCTTGCCTGCCCTGCCCCCACACTGTCTGCAGGGGCTATGTGGTTTTTGAACAGCTATGAGCAGGGGTGAGCAATAATCTTTGACCAGAGGCCACTTCAGAAATGTTTGAAGTGGTTGTGGGCTGCCTCAGAAAGGGTGGGGCCTTGGGCAGAAGGGGCAGGGCCTTTAAATAACAGTAGCTGAAAGGGCTTGCGGCTCCCAGGCATCACATTAGCGGGGGACAGGAGCTGCAAGCCCTTTGAATTCCTGCTATTTAAATGGCTCACTGCTTCTGGCTTCGCTGCCTGGGAGCTGGAATGCTTAGAGCCCTTTCAATTGCTTCTATTTAAAGGGCTTGCTCAGTTGCCAATGTAGACAGCTTAAAAATTTCATGCCTAATCCTAAAAAAAATCTCAGCGGGGTAGCTGTGTTAGTCTGTAACTTTAAAAACAAGTGGTCCTGTAGCGCCTTAGAGCAGGGCTACTCAACACGTGGCCCATGGGCCGCATGCGGCCTGCTTGTTTGTGTCCTGTGGTGCAGTTTCGGTTTATGTGGGGCTCAACACACAGCCCACGGGTGGGAGCTAAACCAAAAAAGTAATCAATATAATAGTCTTCTGTTGATATGCGTTTTACTAGTTAAATTCCTAGACTGTCATTGCTCATTAAAAGTGCTGTCATGTGGGTAGAATTGGGTAAATATTATATTTTATTAATATCAGTAGATCTGACTTAAATGGGGCCTGTGCGTTGTGTAGTCTTGCCTTTATCTTTGTATTCATGCCCATCAGTGTGAAAGAAGCTATTTGCATATATATTTGCATGTTTATGCAACCACACTTAAGTTGTGGTCCTCAGCATGTGCTGTGAGAGTCATTGTGGCCCCCAGGGCTTCCAAAGTTGAGCAGCCCTGCCTTAGAGACTAACCAAAATATATAAAATCATTAGCTTTCATGGGCAAAACCAAGAGAGAGCGAGAACTCCACATCTGGAGTATTGCGTCCAGTTCAGACCCCCACTATTGAGAGGATGTGGATGCATTGGAGAGGGTCCCGTGGAGGGAAAGCAAAATGATTAGGGGGCTGGAGCACATGACCTATGAGAAGAGGCTGAGGGATTTGGGCTTATTTAGTTGGCAGAAGAGAAGAGTGAGGGGGAATTTGATAGCAGCCTTCAACTTCCTGAAGGGAGGTTCCAAAGAGGATGGTTTGCATTCGTTGCCTCGGGAAGTCGCATGTCCCACAAAAGTGTATTCATTGCTCTAAGTTGACTCCTAGAGTATGCGGGGATAGGGACATGCGACTCAAACTTCTTTTGTGTGATAGGGCTCTTCAACCTTTACAAGCCTCTCAGCAGGAGTCAGTTGAGCCTCTAAAGAGGAAGGCATTATCCCCCGGGGCATTGGCAGTGAAGAAGAAAAGAGCCTCCCCCGCCCGCTCCCTGCCTGCAGTTCCCCTGTCTCACATAAGCCAAGGAGACAGACTGGGTACATCGGGGATCGGCCGGCAGACAGCCAAGTCAGTGCCAGGAACAGCTGAGCCACCAATGTGCCGCCGTTATCCCCTCCCCATATGGGGCACAGGCGTAGTGTGACGCCTTCCGGGCATAGGTGCTCGGCACCACGATTGCCACCATCGCAGCTGCTGGAGATGGCACCGCGCCCAGAACCGCAGGAGGCAGCTGAATTGGCACCGGAGACGGTACTGATGGGGACCAGTGTTCCGGCGCTGCAAGCGGCACCATTAGAGCCCTCAGTAACCACGCCAGACAAAAGGCAGCAGCACCGGCAGGACAGCTCTCCTCGGGACGCTGATGCGGTACCGACGTTACAGTCGGCTCCATTGGCAGGCAACCGTTCCACATCACACCCGGTGCCGAGCAAGCAGCCGTGCTCGACACCGCGGGCTCACTCCCACCCCGTTCCTGCATCGGTACCAGGGCAGCAAAGAGTCTCTCCACCTTCCCCGGCTTCACATTTCTTCTTGGGGGAAGAGGACCATAGTGGCACAGCAGGAGATCTCCCGTCTGCTCATACTCATTCTGCAGCATCAGTTCCCACAAAAGCAGCTCATAAGTTGATCCCTAGGATCCACTCAATATCTCCTTCACCAGTGTTCTCCGCATACAGATATGCTCTGTGGTCCCCGCAGCGATGGTCGAGGTCTCGCCATTCCTATAGGTCCAGACGAGCCTCTACACGCAGATCTCGTTCTCCGAGTTATTCTCCTCCCAGATCCTATCATAGTAGACATGGGAGCAGATATTCCTCCAGGAGATCGTCTCCTGAATATGCCTATCGTTATCATGGGAGTTACCGTGCTTCTGAGAGGCATGGCAGATCGCAATCTCACTCCCACTTGTGTTGCTGCCGTTCATCTTACTACTCACAGCACTCACCACCTGCTCCCACCCAACAGAGGACGCAATCCCCGAGACCCCTTCCGGATGCCCCTTCAGTGCCAATTCTTTCTGAACCGGAAGAGGGGCAGATCTCGGACACCGACGATCACCCACATGCTATTTCCCTGGAGGACATTTCATCGTCTTCTCCGGATGACGCGGTTTTTGCTGGAGATTCTTCACCCCCGGATGATGTCCAGGAATTTCAGGATCTCTTTAAGAGGGTGGCGCAATCGCAGGAGGTTCAACTAGCGGAGGTGCAAGCGAAGCAATATAAGTTGTTAAAGAACTTGCACCCTACACAGCAATCCAGAGTGGCACTGCCGCTAGATGAGGCGATTTTAGAGTTAACCATGGAAATCTGGCATACACCGGCCTCCACTACCCCAACATCAAAGCGAGCCAAGGAAAGATATTTCATATCACCTAAAGGTTCCGAGTTCCTTTTTGCTCACCCTCAACCTAATTTGTTGGTGGTGGATGCGGCCTTGCAGAGAGCGAAAAATCCATAGATAAAAAATTCAACGACAGACAAGGATGCAAAAAAACTGGACATATTTGGGTGAAAAGTGTACTCATCCTCCACGCTGCTCCTCCGAATTGCAAATTATGCGGCGCTTCTTTCGAACCATAGCTTGGATAATATTGCGAAGCTAACGGAAATTGCACAAAGAATTTCTGAAACTGATAAGATGCTCCTGCGGGCAATATTACAAGAAGGTTATGCATGTTCCAGGGCGGATCTGCAGATAGCTATGGATGTTGCTGACACGGTGGCACGAGCAGTGGCAACAGCGGTGTCCATGAGAAGATCTTCATGGCTCGCCACAGCAGCTGTGCCCAAAGAACTTCAATCCAAAGTCGAAGATCTTCCATTTGACAGGATTAAGCTGTTCGCAGAAAAGACGACGACGTGCTCCACACTGGGAAAGGTTCACGTGCCACCTAACGCACGCTTGGGATGTATGTTCCACCTTTCCGGCATAGATGCTGCTTTCCATATCAAAGACATTATGATTACCAATTTCCTAGGCAACAAAACCGTCCATTTGACCAAAACCGCCCCAAGCAGAGGCTACAGCGCAGACGTCCTCAGCCACCTAGGGTGACACCTAAGCATCAGGTTTTACTCCCTTGTCGAGGGCATGACGAATATTTCAGTTGTTGTTGCAGACACCAATCCCATATTTCATCACTGGCTGCGACCCTATTACCACCAATGGGTCGCGATAACTTCAGACAAATGGGTATTGGAGGTGATAAGATCAGGATTCACCATTCCTTTCACATCCCTTCCCCTTACCATCCCACCAACCTTGTCCCTTTTCAGGGACCCATCTCACGAGGACCTTCTGCGACAAGAAGCCTATCGCCTTTTATCCATCGGAGCAATAGAAAAGGTCCCAGATCGGTTCAAAGGAAGAGGGTTTTATTCCCGTTACTTCCTAACGCAGAAGAAAACAGGGGGTTGGAGACCCATTCTCGATCTACACCGGTTAAATTGTCACCTTCGAAAACAGCGATTCAAAATGGTAACTCTCTCCACAATCATTCCAGCTCTGGACAACAATGATTGGTTTGCTGCCCTCGACCTACAAGATGCCTATTTCCACATAGCCATACACCCTGCGCACAGACGATTCCTGCGCTTTGTCATAAACAACGAGCATTTCCAGTATCGAGTCCGTCCGTTTGGGCTAGCTTCGGCTCCAAGGGTATTTTTGAAGACCCTCGCTGTCGTTGCCACTCACCTTCGCTGTCTTCGAGTCGTCATATTTCCTTACCTGGACGACTGTTTAATAAAGGGTGCATCACAACAAGAAACGATGCACATGGTTACCGTTGTCAGACAAACGTTCAACTCCCTCGGACTGATATTGAACGAACAAAAGTCGATGCTGACTCCAACGCAAAACATAAAGTTCATAGGGGCAATTCTGGATTCCTGTACAGCAAAAGTATACCTACCCATGGACAGATTCCGGGCAATCAAAGACCTGGTCAGCTCACTCAAGACCCCAGCAATCTCGGTCCATACCTGCCTTCGTCTGCTGGGCCACATGGCTGCCGCCACTTTCATCGTCCCTCATGCACGACTCCATTTGAGAAACCTACGGCACTGGCTGGCAACTGTATATGCTCCCGCAAAGCACGACATTCACAAACTAGTATCTCCTCCATCTCGTGCATATGTCCCTGCACTGGTGGACGAACGCATCGAACATCATGACGGGAGTACTGTTCCATCGATCGAACCCATCCATTCAGATAACATCAGATGCCTCGCTCATCAGCTGGGGGGCTCACATGGGCGAAGAACGCGTACAGGGCCGATGGTCTCCGAGAGACGTCTTCACATCAACCAACTAGAGCTGCGAGCAATCTTTCTGGCATGCAAGCATTTCCTCCTGCACTTAAAAGGCAGGACAGTCAGGGTGTTGACAGACAACATAGCGGCAATGTATTATATAAACAGACAGGGAGGAGCAAGATCACGCTCCCTATGCGCCGAAGCGGTACGGTGTTGGAATTGGTGCATACAGAACAACATCACCATAACAGCATCCTACTTACCTGGCACAGTCAGTGTCATTGCCGACTCCCTCAGTAGGCGTTTTCCCATAGACCACGAGTGGAAAGTAAGAGCGGACGTATTACAAATGATTTTCCGCACATGGGGAACACCCCTAGTGGATCTGTTCAGAACAACCAGCAACAAGAAGTGTCGCCTCTTTTGCTCCAGGGCAGGGATCGGCAAAGGCTCTCTCGGCGATGCATTGCTAACTACTTGGAGAAAGTCACTCCTGTATGCCTTCCCCCCCCCCCCCCCCCCCAAACGGTCCTCATCCCCAGGACGTTGGAGAAAATCAGAACAGAAGCAGCAACTGTAATCTTAATAGCTCCAGGTTGGCCCAGGCAAGCATGGTATCCATTTTTGCACAGAATGTCACTATGGCTACCCTGGCCTCTACCTCTTTGCCGAGATCTCCTTTCTCAAGAGCAAGGCTCTCTCCTACACCGCAGGCTAGAAGCATTACACCTAACAGCGTGGCTGCTGACTGGCTTGGACAAGACGAAAATTTTTGTTCAGAGCAGGTCAAGTCAGTACTGATACACAGCAGAAAGGTATCCATGTGCAATACTTACCTGGCTAAATGGCGCAGATACTCTCACTGGTGCCTCCATAATAATGTCCAACCATTGTCTTCTCCTTTACACCAAATCCTCAAATACATTTTTCATTTACGGAATTTGAACCTTTCACTGTCATCCCTGAAGGTACATCTGGCAGCCATTAGTGCTTTCCATTACCCCATAAAGGGCTTCTCGGGGTTTTCTCATCCGACCACTAAACGGTTCCTCAAAGACCTGATGAATCTAAGTCCACCTCGAAGACCACCTCCACCATCCTGGAACCTTGATTTAGTGCTGGATACCATTATGTATCCTCCCTTTGAGCCTCTAGCTTTGGTGCCCCTCCAGATGTTAACGATGAAGACAGTTTTCTTACTTGCAATTACATCAGCACGCAGAGTCAGCGAGTTGGGGGCTCTAATGGCAAACCCCCCTTTCACTTCTTTCTCGAAAGACTCGGTGACGTTGGCGACTACACCCAGCGATCATTCCCAAGGTCTGCTCATCCTTTCACATCAACGAGCCTATCGTCCTTCCGTTGTTTTACCCTAAGCCGCATGCGTCAGATAAGGATGCCTTGCTCCATACGCTCGATGTACGCCGCGCTCTTTCCTTTTACATAGACAGAACCCGTCAATGGAGGTAAACAGACAGGCTCTTGGTATCAACGGCACAGCAGTCCAAAGGTACCGCACTTTCTAGTCAACACATCGCCAAGCTTATTACTCTATGCATAACCACGTGCCACTCCATTCGAGACAGACCCCTGTCTTCTCAACCATGAGTGCACTCCACTAGAGCGGTTGCAACCTCCACGGCCTTCTCCAGGGGGGTTCCACTAGCAGATATTTGTAGGGCAGCCACATGGACTTCCAGTACTTCGTTCATGAGACACTATGCTATAGTGCAACGCTGGGCTGCAGACTACGCGTTATCTTCGGCAGTCTTACTTACTGCAAAAGTTAATTGACCTGGAGCACTTTCTGGCCACTGCTATTCAGTCACCTAGAGTAGAGCACCCACGGGGACCACTCGAAGAAGAAGAGGAAGTTACTCACCTGGTGTAGTAACAATAGTTCTTTGAGATGTGTCCCCATGGGTGCTCCACGTCCCGCCCTCCTCCCTGCTCTGGGTCTTCTCTTCTTTCTCGTTTCAGAGACCAAGCGGTGAAAGGAACTGGCAGGGGGGCCGGACCGCACACGTTAGAAAGGGCGCGAACGCTGCGTGCTGCTGCGCGCATGCGCGGTCCGGCTGAACACGGCTGTGAAATCTTCCGACCAGCGGCGCCAGGATGGACCCAACACCTACAGTGGAGCACCCATGGGAACACGTCTCGAAGAACCATCGTTACTGCACCAGGTGAGTAACTTCCTCATCTTGGCTTGACAAAGCCCTGGCTGGGATGATTTAGTTGGGATTGGTCCTGCTTTGGGCAGGGGATGGACTTGATGACCTCCTGAGGACTCTTCCAGCCCTATGATTCTGTGATTCTATGAACTACGCTGATCATCCATCTCAGATTTTTGGGGACAGTCCCAATTTTTAATTTGCTGTCCCAGTGCCCCCGTGAAGCACTGAAATGTCCCGAAAAGCCCGGAGATTCCAAAGGCAGCTAGAAGCAGCTGTGCACTGCTGTTTCTTCTACCCCTCTCTCGGCTGGGAGAATAGGAGTCAGAGACACTTCTTGCAGGCTTTTCCTGCTGCTTGGGAATCTGCCAATAGGAGCAGCCAGAGGCTGCATGCTCCCGAACAGGCACAAAAGCAAGTAATTAGCGGGGTGCTGGGAACCAGCAGTTGGCTCAGCTGGGTGGGTGGGCGGGGGGAGAGCATCGGGTACTGGCACATCTCAGCTGTGCTGTGGAGGGAGGCGCTGGTAAGCTTAGTGGGAGGGGGGAGGACACAGCAGTAGGGGACCTGGTATGGTCCCCTGGTCTGGAAGAAAACCTCATCTGTGACCAGTCAGGTCCTGGGGGTGATGGACCAGGGAAGTCCAACTCCTACCCCCAGCCTGCTCCTGCACCCTCCCTTCTGGCCAGGCACCCTACCCCCAGTCTGCTCCTGCACCCTCACCTTTGGCCAGACACCCTACCCCCACCCTGCTCCTGCATCCACTGTTGTTCCTATACCCTCCCCCCCTGGCCACGTACTGCACTCTCCCTTCCTCCTGCTCCCTCCCTACATCTGGCCAGACACTCTACTCCTAGCCTACTTCTGCACCCTACCTCCCACCCAGACCTTGCAACCTCTCCCTCTTCTGCCCCCCACCTCCCTCCCACATCCTGCATCCCATCCCTATCCCCTTCACCGGGAGCCCTGTTCCACATACTCATTTTTTGTCCCCACCCCAGAACCTAAGGGGGTCCATAAAATTCACCAGAAAAATAAATCTGACATATGGGAAGACCTGAACTTCAGTCCTCCATGTTGCTTCCCCTCACCTCACTCCTCTGGTGTTCCTGCCCCAAGAGGTATCTCAGTTGGGAGCCACCTCAGGGAGGTTTGGGGAGGAGTTTTTTTGCTTCTCACTTGTGTGGTCCCCAACTGATTTTTCCATGGGTCAGTGGCCCATGGCCAAAAAAAGGTTCCCTACCCCTGCCATAAATAAAGAAAACACTGAAACCTTTTGAATTGGATATAAATTGATATTTTATTTTATTTAAAATGAAGTTTGATAAACTAACATGAGAAAGCTAAAACGCTTAATCTGTTTAATAATTTAAATTAAACCGTTCTCCCTAGCTGCAGCACTAGCAAAATGGTTTAGGTGTAATTATGTAATTAACTGTGAGTTTCCATTAGGAACTGGTAGTCTGTGGACAGTTTTATATTGAGCCAGGTGGTCCATGGGCCAAAAAGTTTGACAGCCACTGAAATAGAGGCACCCCCCCTTCCCCCAGCTTTTCCTCCCAAGAGATCTCCCCGAGCTCCCTGCTGCTCCACAAGAGCTCACAGAGAGATGGGGTCTGTTACCACGATGGTGAAATCACTGTGTCACTCTGGTGTGGATGATGGACAGACTCTTTGTGAGTCTTCCTCGTCTCAGCAGTTGATTATTTAAACAGCATGTTAAGATGCCACATGAAAACATTTGGTGCGTCCACAGAGAAGCAGGATGTATCATCTCTCTCCAGAGAGGATTGTCATGATGTGTGTGTCTGGGTAAACAAGTCTTTTGTCAGCTCTGTGAAGAGGTGAGATGTTTTGACTTCCAGTTTCAAGGGATTTGTTCTTCTGTCTTTGGGCTGCACATTGCCTAGACCTGACTGGAGTTAGCTGTGACAATGTGTTTCTGAGTTGTTCTGACACACAAAGTGAAACCTGTGCTAAAACCCCACATCCAGTGAGAGAAAGCGCTGCTGTCAGAAGAAGTAAATTCAAAGTCTCTCCAATTTTCTTCAAAGATCACCTCTACCAGGCAGTGGGGCTTTTACTGATTAGTCCCTTATATTTTTGAAGGGTAACTAAGTGTTAACTGGATGTTTTTGGGTAATGTTAACAGATTGCTTTGGGCCCAATCCTAGCTTATAGTTTAAATTGGATCAGGCCCTTTGTAAGCAGGTTGGGAAGTGGTCTCATTTGGCAATTATTATTATTTGGTATTATTTACGTAATATAGGCATTGCCATCATGGTATTGACATATTCATTTCTTAGTAGCTTTACATACAAAATAGCCCAAAACCATTGGCCTCCATGGGAAATGTACCTTTCAAGCAGTGGTGGTGAGGATTAGTGACATGGTCTTCTCCACTCTGTAATTATCATGGTTATTTCAGCATTATCATTGTGGCTTGTGGAAACAGAGGACACTTGATAGTTTTGCAGTAATTTCAAAAAATGCAGTTGTTGTACCTCTCATTTGGGATGTAAATTCCCATTAATCAGTTAACCGGTTAATATAAGGTCACACTGGGGCTGCCGCCAGCTCCAAGCCGCTGCTGGCTCCCAGCCCCTTCTGGAGCAGCCCCTTTCCGCATCAAGCTGGACTCATAGAATCACAGAGCTGGAAGAGACCTCAGGAGGTCATCAAGTCCAGCCCTCTGCCCAAGGCAGGGCCAATCCCAACTAAATCAACCGAGCCAGGGCTTTGTCAAGCCGAGACTCCCCACGGAGAGAGGCTGATCTGGACACTGGTGCAGTCCCTGCCTGCGGGGCCCCCGAATTCCCCACAGATACGGGGTGCTCCTGACAAGCGCAGTCTCTATCTGAAGCAGGGCTAAAGCAGCCCTCTGCCCACAGCAGGTGGGGAGCTGCTCCAGCCACCTCTGATTATCAGTTACCTAGAACCAGTAAGCATGATCTGTTAAGAGGACAAAAGAAGTTATCCTTTGACACTGTGGAATAGTTCTGGATGATTCCCAGTCAAATGGGGGTACATCTGCACTGCAATGTAATAAGTCTCGGGTCCTGAATCTCATCTTGAATCGAGGTTGGACCTCTAATGCTGCAGTGTTATGGGACCCTAGGTCTGGACAGTATAGTTGCATGGGGGGTTCCTATGGGGCCCAAACCCATCCCTATTGGTAGAGGATGGTGGGAGGAGGTCTTAAAGGAGGTCACATGACACCCTTTACTTCCGGTCATGTGTCCATCTTGACCCTGGGAGTGCTGCCCCCAGGGGTGGGACTTTCTGTGGCAGGTGGGTCGGACGTTAGGGTCAGGGGTGTGGCTAGTGATATCAGGGAGCATGGCTAATGTATCCCTATTTTTGGTTCAGATAATATGGTTACCATATATATAACAGCAGCAGAAGTATCTGTCAATTGTAGGATCCATGTAAATGAGGCTAATTAAGTGGGATAGATATATCCCATAGATAGCTTTTCATGTGAAAATGCAGATGTTAATGGCAGGAGAAATTGGTTTTGTAAAGCACCAATCATTTAATGTCTTTGTTTAGGCCCAGAGTCAGGGTTTCACTTCTGTAGATACATTCCAGTTCTACAGACTCTCTCTGTAATTTATTAGTGAAATTCCTTTGTAGAAGAATGGCTTTTAAATCCATGACTGAGTGACTAGGCAGGTTAAAATGTTCCCCTACAGGTTTTATGTGTGTTACCATTTCTGATGTCTTATTTATGTCCATTTATCCTTTGTTGTAGAGACTGTCTGGTTTGGTCAATATACATGGCAGAGGGGCATTGTTGGTACTTGATGGCATATGTCACATAGAAGATGTGCAATTGTATGAGTTGTATGTTGTGGCTTACGTGGTTAGATCTTGTGATGGTGTTGTTTGTATAGATATGTGGACAGAGTTGGCAACGGGATTTGTTGCAGGGGTAGGTTCCTAGGTGAGTGTATCTGAGGCGTGATGTGTGGCTGCTGAAAAGCATTTCCTTCAGGTCAGGAGAGGGGGTTGTCTGTAGGCGAGGACTGGCCCATCTCACAAGGCCTGTGAGAATAAGGGATCACTTTCCAGGATAGGTTGTACAATTGACAGTTGCATAATCCTACTCTAGAGAGAGGTCTTGGGAACCACCTTACATCATATTCACCCCCATATAGAAGTATTAAAAAATCCCAGGAGCATTAACATTCTTCCCCCCCCTTCCCAAAAAATCTATTTCTGTGTGATTTCTTTAGGATAATGCCTTTTAAATGCTATAAATCTTTAAATTATATTGTGACTCTTGCCAACCAAGGTTCTGACCTACATTAGCATAGTATCACATCACAGCAAGAAGACCAGCAATAGTTTTGAAGGCCAAATCCATAATGACTCTTTTAAAAGAAAGTCAGGAAAAAGTTCAGTCTTCCTTCTAAAACAATGAGGAGTCCTTAAAGACTACAAATTTATTTGGGCATAAGCTTTTGTGACCAGTGGCTTCTAGCCTACAATGGCTTATGCCCAAATAAATATTAATCCCTTGGGCTACATCTACAGTGCAGGGTTTTTGCGGAAGAAGCCTTTTGCGCAAAAGTTTTTGTGCAAAAACTTCTTGCGCAAAAACGCGTCCATACCTCAAAGTGCATCGCTTTTGCGCAAGAGAGCGTCCACACTATTGGACGCTCTCCTGCATATAAAAGTCACCCAGAACTGGTTCGAGCCAGACTAGAGGTCACCAGTCACTCGAGTGCTGTTGCCAGAGCCCTCCAGAGATGCGTGCTTAAAGGGACTTCCCCGGACAGCCGCTTCTGTGTTTCTGCCGCTTGCTTGCTAGCCTCTTTGGCAAAGCAAAGCTTCACCAGTGCCTGCTGTGTTTTCCCTTTGCTTTTTTGGGGACAACACAGCTTTTTGCCTTTTGCTGTTTGCCATGGAGTCCGAGCTGCCCCTGGGCAGGCGGCAGCCCCACACGGCCATGCTGCAGTTCCCACAGCACTTGATTCCAACAGCCTACTTCTGGATGTGGACACCAAACTCCTCCTCATGTCCCTCTGTGTGGCTATGGCTGCTCCAGTCTGGCTGCCACACCCCACCATACCCAAGAGGGTCTGGAGGCTGGAGACCTGTTCAGAATAGTGGGACTGGCTGGTCATGGAGCAGTGGGATGACCAGCAGTGGCTGCACAACTTTAGAATGCGCAAGGCTATCTTCCTCGAGTTCTGTGCCTGGCTCACACCTGGCCTCGAGAGACATGACACCCACCTGCAGCCCGCCATCCCTGCCCTCTGGAAGCTGGCCAACCCAGACAGCTACTGGTCGGTGGCCAATCAGTTTGGGATGGGGAAGTCCACTGTCGGGGTCATCCTGATGCAGGTAAGGAGCTCCTGAAGGAGAAGTTCTCTGAGGCCCCCCAGTAATTGTCCCCAGGGCCTCCCCAACAGGGGCTTCTGCCTTTCCGCTCTCTCCCTTGCCCTTTCCCTGACCTCCCAATAAACACACCTGTTTGGTTTGAAAACAAAGTGAGTCTTTTTTTATTCAACATCAAGGGTACATCTAGATTACATGCCTCTGCCGATGGAGGCACGTAAAATAGGCTACCCGACATAGTCAATGAAGCGGGGATTTAAACATCCCCGGCTTCATTAAAATAAAAGTGGCCGCCGCGCTGTGCCGGCTCAGCTGATCATCGGCACAGCACGTGAGTCAAGACGCGGATCGGTCGACAGGGAACGCCTTTGTCGACCAGTCCTGGAAACCTTGTTTCACGAGGCATAAGGGAGCGGTCGACGAAGGCGTTCCCTGTCGACCGATCCGCGTCTTGACTCGCGTGCTGTGCCGACGATCAGCTGAGCCGGCACAGCGCGGTGGCCATTTTTATTTTAATGAAGCTGGGGATATTTAAATCCCCGCTTCATTGACTATGTCGGGTACCCTATTTTACATGCCTCTGTTGGCAGAAGCATGTAATCTAGATGTACCCTAAGAGAAGAGGGGCAGGGGGAGGGGGATGCCTGAATTGGGAGAGGGAGTCAGGACTGGGAGGATGGATCAGGACTGGGAGGATTAGTGGGGCAGGCTGCTCTGCCACCTCGGGTGCGGGGACGTGTTGGGGGTTATAGAATCATAGAATACTAGGACTGGAAGGGACCTCGAGAGGTCATTGAGTCCAGTCCCCTGCCCTCATGGCAGGACCAAATACTGTCCAGACCATCCCTGATAGACATTTATCTAACCTACTCTTAAATAGCTCCAGAGATATATTCCAGTGTTTGACTATCCTGACAGTTAGGAACTTTTTCCTAATGTCCAACCTAAACCTCCCTTGTTTCAGTTTAAGCCCATTGCTTCTTGTTCTATCCTCAGAGGCCAAGATGAACAAGTTTTCTCCCTCCTCCTTATGACACCCTTTTAGATACCTGAAAACTGCTATCATGTCCCCCTTCAATCTTCTCTTTTGTAAACTAAACTAAACAAACCCAATTCTTTCAGCCTTCCCTCATAGGTCATGTTCTCTGGACCTTTAATCATTCTTGTTGCTCTTCTCTGGACCCTCTCCAATTTCTCCACATCCTTCTTGAAATGCGGTGCCCAGAACTGGACACAATACTCCAACTGAGGCCTAACTAGTGCAGAGTAGAGTGGAAGAATGACTTCTCGTGTCTTGCTCACAATACACCTGTTACTGCATCTCAGAATCATGTCTGCTTTTTTTTGCAACATAATCACACTGCTGACTCATATTCAGCTTGTGGTCCACTATAACCCCTAGATCCCTTTCTGCCGTACTCCTTCCTAGACAGTCGCTTCCCATTCTGTATGGGTATGTCTACACTACCACCCCAGTTCGAACTAGGGTGGCTAATGTAGGCATTCGAAGTTGCAAACGAAGCCCAGGATTTAAATATCCCGGGCTTCATTTGCATCTTGCTGGGCGGGCGCCATTTTTAAATCCCCTTAGGTCGAACTCCGTGCCGAGGAACGAGGTGTACCAGTAGTTCGAATTAGAGATCCTAATTCGAACTACCTACTCCGTGCCACGTGTAGCCGCGGGCACGGAGTTCGACCTAAGGCGATTTAAAAATGGCGCCCACCCGGCAAGATGCAAATGAAGCCCGGGATATTTAAATCCCGGGCTTCATTTGCAACTTGAATGCCTACATTAGCCACCCTAGTTCGAACTGGGGTGGTAGTGTAGACATACCCTATGTGTGAAACTTATTGTTCCTTCCTAAGTGGAGCACTTTGCATTTGTCTTTATTAAACTTCATCCTGTTTGCCTCAGACCATTTCTCCAATTTGTCCAGATCATTTTGAATTATGACCCTATCCTCCAGGTTGGGTGGGTCTGGGGACCTGAGAGGGTTGGGTAGGAGGGGCATCTACAGCTGGGTCAGGGTTGGCAGGGGGGCAGGAGAAGGGGCCATAGGCATCACTTGGGGAGGGGGCATAGCCATTGGGAAGGGAGAAGGAAGGTGAGGCATGGCATGGGGAGGGAGGAGAGGTATAGCAGGGTGGCCAGACGGATGGGTAATGGCCGTAGGAGGGTGGAATGCAGGAGCAGCGGCATTGAGTGGATGTTCCCCTGTGCAGGACAGGATGTTACAGATGTCGCAATGCGACATCATCTCAGTCCACACACGCTCCCGCCATTCTAGATCAGCAGCGAGCCTGTGCGACAGGGTGTCATGAATGTCGCGCATGACGCCGATGTGTTGCTGCATGAGGTCTTCTGCCACTCTGGCCCATCTGCAGCTACCCTGGACTCTGGCAGGTGGCTGCGGCGGTGGTGTGGCTGGGCCCTCCATCTCTGTTGGTCTGGCTGTGGAAAACACAGAAAAGGGAGAGGCCGTCAGTCCTCCCTGAACACACGTTCCCTGAGGCCGTGCCCTCCTGTGTGAGTGGCAATGGCACCAGTCTGCAGCCTGCAGGAAGGGGATGTCCTGGGTGCAAGGCCATGTGTGGCCTGCACAGCACACCCTGTGTCACATGGGCCCTTATGGGGCCAGAGGACCGTGCTGCCCTCTCCTTCTCCCCCCCCCCCCCCCCGGACACCCACACCACGGCCAGGCAGGTGAGGGAAGTGTATGGCCACAGTGGATCCCCTCATGGGCAGCAGAGGAGCCATGAGCAGCCTGACCCTCCCTGGGGTCTGCACACACAGCTGCAGCTCACTGGGCTATCAGTGGGAGCAGTTGCTGCCTTGCACGTGCAGGCATGCCTTTGTGCAGCAGTCTGGTGTGTGTGTGGGGTCGTGCCTGCGCCCTTGTGGCTAGCCTGCTTGTAGCTGGGTGCACCCCCTCTCCCACTGGGGGTAGGACTTATGTGGCCACGCATAAGGCTGCCAGCGGGCTCCCGGGCATGTGTGGTTGCCCGTGCCCAGACTGCAGCAGCATGTGCTGGCCTAGCAGCCCGCACGACATTGTGCCCCCCATCCCCTGTGCAGCCACCTCCCCCACCGTGTGTGTGCACGCACCAATGTACCTGAAGATCCCTCCCAACCCTCCTCGGAGGCCTGGGAGACGTCCTGGCTGGCAGGGACTGGCTCCAGGGACAGGGTGACGGTCCTGTTGTCTTGGTCGTCATCGTCCTCCTCCATCAGGGGCTGGACCTGCCCCTCTGTCTCCTCCGTCTCGGGGACAAGCTCCGGGTGTTGGAGTATGGGCTCCTCCAGGCCAGAGTCCACCACGATGGAGGGGGAAGAGGGTTCTTCGTGCCCCTCCCCCCCCAAGATGTGGTGGAGCTCAGCGTAGTAGGGGGAGGTGTGGGGTCTTGCCCCTGAGCATGCCCTGCACTCCCTGGCCTTTATGTACCCCGACGGAGCTCCTTTATCTTTGTCCAGACTTGTTCCATGGTCCGGGAAGGGTGACCTCAGTCCGCCAGGGATACGGTCATGCGGGAGATCATCTCTGCATTGTGGCGCTTGGCCTGGGGATCCTGCAGGAACTCCTCCTCGCCCCACAACTCAAGGAGGGTGGCGATTCCAGGGCCCTTCCAGGTGGGAGCATGCCTTTTGGTCCCCTGGGGGGGGGGTCCTGTGACCGGTCCCTGGAAGGGCCAGGGGGTTCTCGGGGAGCTTGCTGGGAGGACATTTGTGGCTGAAGCAGAGCCACGTGATGAAGGCACCTGCTGTAGGCAAACGTCTAGCCACAAGGCTTGAGCAGGGTGCCTGCAGCTTTAAGGGCAGCCAGCAGACAGGAACTATAGAGTTCTGATGAACTTGGCCGGAGTGGCCAAGAGGCCACCATTTTTTTCCCCTGGAGGCCAGCCAATTTTTGCACAAAAACCCCTCTGGAGTGTCCACACTTGCCTTTTTGTGCAAGAGCTGTAGCGCAAAATGAGTTATGCCTCGTAGGAGGACGTATACCTATACTGGAAAAAAAACCCTCTTTTCTGTCAATTGACTGTAGATGTAGTGTAGATGTAGCCTAAGGTGCCACAAGACTCCTCGTTGTTTTTTGCTGAAACAAGACTAACACAACAACCCCTCTGAAACATTTTCCCTTTGGAATTTGGTGCATAGTTATATAGCACAGAATTGGCAGTGTTGTGTTTTTTTATTGTACACATATATAGAGGTGAAATCAGTAAATGTTAGCGCTCTATTTGTAAGCATAGGATGTCATAACATGTCACATTAACTTCAATTAGTGAGATTACTAAATTAACATTAATCATTATTTCAGTTTATATACAGACACTGGGTCAACAAAGTGGCTGGTAAATGTTTTCCATGCATGTATATTTGATAAGACAATCACTTGGCTGAACGCTAGATTGAGTGCACATCCAATGAATCACGTTTGCTTGTAGGTGCGAAAGATTTTATATGCAATAGGTATTACACAAGTGTGTAAAATCTACTATATATTTGAGAGAGTTTGTGAGTCTATCAGTGTCTCTATTTGTTCAAAAACTCCTGAACAAAACTAGGACCACCAAATTTGATATATAGCTTCATAGAATTATAGAGCTGGAAGAGACCTTAGGAGGTCATCAAGTCCGGCCCCCTGCCCAAGGCAGGACCAATCCCAGATTCCTCTTATTATAACTTAAAGCAAGGTAAGAGTTTGGTTGTACCAGGAAAATGGGATGTCCCTGGAATGGGATTATTTCTCATAAAACGGAAAGGGAGGGCTCTGCTATATAATGACCACAGGGGGGCTGTGGAGATATGGTCTGGAAAGCAGGGATAATTATACAGTATAATGACCACGAAGGAAAGCATAGTAAGAGTTTGACTGTGCCAGGAAAACAGGATGTGCCTGGAATGAGATTGCTTCTCATAAAACCATACAGAAATGAGACCGAGTCACCAGGCAAGTGAATGGGGCTGGCTGGAGGTACCCCCCATCTGGGATTGCCCCAGATCTGTGCCCCACCCCCTAGTGCCCTTTCGGGATGGCAAGGGGCAGATGAAGGTCCCCCTCCACCAGTTGGTATCAGAACATTGCTGGCTGTTCCCCTTCGTCAGGGAGTGAAGGAGAAAGAGCACAGTTTGCTCCATTCCTCATTTTGACTGGGGAGCACCGGGGTCAGATGAACCTGGACCTGCCCCAGCTTGGAGACATGAACTCCATTCTGGCTGTGCCTACTGGAACTGCAATGGCCATGAGAGGCATTTCTCACCTGGTCCCCAGCTGCTGCAGTGAGAGGGAGCTGGAGTAGTCTTCTCTTTCTGAGGCAGCCTGCATACTGAACCCCCTCATTCCCAGAGCAATGATTTAAATGACGCATGAAAAAACAACAAAAAGTCTAATAGCACCTTAAAGACTAACAAAACAAGTGGATGGTATCATGAGCTTTTGTGGGCAAAACCCACTTTAAATGAAGCATGTACATTTTCATTTTATTTTTCAAAATACAAAAATTAATTGAGGTAAGAACTTGAGCAACATTGGGTAAATGTACTTGTATATAATATAAATGTAACCATGCGCGCACACACATTTTCTATATTGAACCCATTGTGCGTAATATATCGTGAAGTGCATTGCCATGTGTGATTGTGTTAGCTGAAAAGTTAGCACAGTAGGATTGAGTTAAGCATTCTGTGGTAGTTTTAATCTGAAGATTCTCTTGCTCAGATCTATTTAAGTGAAAGCCAATGTTGTTTTACTGTTTTGTTTTGACCATTAGTTGATATTTACAAATATGGCAAGATTTTTTTCCCCGGTTTTTGCTTAATGTATATTGGAAGTTCTTGCAGATCAGGCATGTCAGAATACTTGTAAAAAGTTAATGTAGTATGAGCATGTTGGAGATAGTCCACACAAATTATGCAACAGCTGTACCGTAGAGACATCAGATCTTCTGTTGTGAGATGAGACGTTGGCATAAAATAATTGCTACCTTGAGCTTGTGAACTGTTGAGAGACAGTGTACTTTATGCAGAAAAGAAAAGGAATGTTTCTCCCTCTCTTATGAAAGATTCAGAACAGGAAACTAGAGCATGCTGCTTTGGACACACTGTGGTCTGGGCAGCATTACAGTGGGCTGATGGTCAGAAAAGTGACTGCAAGTCCAATTCAGTGAGTAAAGTGCCTGCGTGCTTGAGAGATGCTGGAGTCCGTGGGCATGTCTGTGGACAAACTGTAGTAACTCCATATTCAGTTTTCTCACTGAATTGCAGAATTGGCCATGCAGCCCCTGTACACACTGTCAGGTATGTTTCTCTGACAAAGTATGAGGTGGTCTGGGTCAGAAAAGAATTAACACATTTCAAGGGACCATTCAAGGTGAAGTGGCCCATTAACACCTCTCCAGCCATAGGAGCAAAAACTAAAACTGGTGGAGAAGAGAATGTGGTTAAGAGGGTATAGGCCAGGGGTCAGCAACGTACAGCATGAGTGCCATAAGTGGTGCACGAGCCGATTTTGAATAGAATGTGACTCGGCTGGCAGGGCTGCCCTGTGTGCCATGTCTGGAGCCAGGTCGCAGTGAGACTGCCCCTGCTTGGACATGCTCACCAAGGCCCCGGTTCCTGCTCTGTGGCAGCTGCATGGCAGGTGGCTGCTTCAGGGGCTGGGGCTGTTCCAAGGGTGGCCAGCCTGCATGGAGGAGCAAGGCTGCTCTGGGGGTGGCTGGGCCATATGGCGGAGGAGGGCACCCCTGAGCGAGCTGGAGCTGGGCTGGGATGCAGTGGTCATGGGCAGGAGGGGGCTTGTTCTGGGGCACTGTTTTCCTGCTTCAGAGGAGGGCGGGGAAGTGGGAGCTACCATGGTGTGGGACCTTTGAGCCCGGGGTGCCTTTGTTCGTTCTCGCATCCATCTCCTTCAGGAGATAGATTGAGGCTCCCGCTTCTTCTCTTTTTCTCCAGGGCATAGGGGGGCAAAAAGGCACATCGTCTACCTTCTGGCAGAGGATTGCACCCCCCACACGGATCCGGTGGAGATGCGTGAGAGGGTTCGTGCCTTCTACGCCTCTCTCTTCTCCCCGGATCTGACCGACGCCGACGCCCGCAGGGTTCTCTGGAACGAACTCCCGACGGTCAGCGCGGGCGACCGGGACTGGCTAGAGCTGCCTCTCTCCCTGGCCGAGTTCTCGGAAGCCCTCCGTCTCATGCCCACCAATAAATCCCCGGGCATGGACGGGCTGACCGTGGAGTTCTACCGTGTGTTCTGGGACGTCCTCGGCCCGGACCTTGCTAGCGTCTGGGCCGAGTCCTTGGAGAGCAGGGTCCTACCTTTATCGTGCAGGCGAGCGGTGCTCGCCTTGCTGCTCAAGAAGGGGGACCTCCGCGATCTGAGGAATTGGCGTCCCATCTCGCTCCTCAGCATGGACTATAAAATCGTTGCCAAAGCCATCTCCCTAAGGCTGAAGTCCGTGCTGGTGGATGTGGTCCATCCAGACCAGACCTACGCTGTCCCGGGCCGTACCATCTTCGACAACCTTTATTTGGTCCAGGATCTCCTAGAGCTCGGGTGTAGGGACGGTTTGTTGTTCGCCCTCCTGTCCTTGGATCAGGAGAAGACGTTCAACTGGATGGACCATGGGAACCTCCTGGGCACCCTGCGGGCCTTTGGCTTCGGGCCGCATTTTGTGGGGTTTCTCCAGGTGCTGTATGCCTCCGCAGAGTGCTTGGTCAAGTTCAACTGGACCCTGACCGCACCGGTGAGCTTCGGGCAGGGAGTATGTCAAGGCTGTCCGCTGTCAGGACAGCTGTACGCTCTGGCCATAGAGCCCTTCCTCCATCTCCTTCGCAAGAGGTTGACGGGGTTGGTGCTCCGTGAGTCGGAGACGAGGCTGGTCCTGTTGGCGTATGCCAACGACGTGCTCCTTGTGGTCCAGGACCCGGGAGACCTGGCACGGGTGGAGGCTTGCCAAGCCGTTTATTCAGTGGCCTCCTCTGCCCGGGTCAACTGGGTCAAGAGCTCTGGCCTGGTGGTAGGGGCCAGGTGGCAGGCGGGCTCCCTCCCACCTGTGCTTCAGGCCATCTGGTGGAGCGCAGGTCCGCTGCTCTATCTCGGCATTTTTCTTTCTGCCACGCATCCCTCTCCGCCGGAGAACTGGCAAGGTTTAGAGTCTAGGGTGGTTGAGCGGTTGCAGAGGTAGATGGGACTGCTCCAGTGCCTCTCCCTGCGTGGGAGGGCACTGGTACTTAACCAATTGGTCCTGTCCATGCTCTGGCACCATCTCAACACCCTGGTCCCACCCCCGGGCCTCCTGGCCCGTATCCAGCAGCTAATGCTGCGGTTCTTCTGGCCAGGACTGCGTTGGGTCTCTGCAGGGGTTCTCCATCTCCCCCTGGAGGAGGGAGGGCAGGGCCTGACGTGTTTGCGCATGCGGGTTCACGTCCTCCACCTCCGGGCCCTGCAGAGACTCCTATTTGATGCAGGTAGTCCAGCGTGGAGCACGCTTGCGCACGCTTTCCTTTGCCGCTTCCGAGGGCTCCGATATGACCGGCAGCTCCTTTATTTGAGAGGTCTCCCGCAAGACCTCTCTGGGCTGCTGGCCTTCTACCAGGACCTCCTCCAGACCTGGAAGCTGCTTGCGGTGACCAGGTCCTTGGGAGCCAACTTGTGGGCAGACCTCCTCACGGAGCCCCTGCTACACAACCCCCATCTACGTGTGCAGGCAGCGGAGTCTCCCTTGGTGCACCAGAGGTTGGTCCTGGCAGAAGCCACCAGAGTCGGAGACCTCCTGGACTACCGCCGGGGAGACTGGGTGGATCCTCTGGCATTCGCCCAGCTCATGGGGCTCTCTACCCTACGTACTCCCCGGTGCGTACTTCAGGAGGTGAAGGACGCTTTGCTGCCCACTGCTCGGGTTTCTCTCGACAAGGTCCTGCGAGAGGGTGCACCCTGCTCACCCCCAGCCCTCCCGATCTCTCCATCGGCCCCCAGCCCTGTGTACCTTTCCGACCGCCTCCCCCTCGTCATCCTAGCCGGATGCACGTGATGCAGCCAGTCCCCTTCCGAACCGCGCCAAAGAATCACCTGTACACGCTCGTGCTTCACATACTCCACTTCCCCACCCTCGTGTCCCGCCCAGACACCAAGTGGCGGGACCTCCTACCACCAATGAAGGGTGGGGAGCCCCAGTGGGCCAGCCTCTATTCGACCTTGGTTCCATGGCCCACTGGGGACATCTGCTGGAGAATCCTGCACGGCGCAGTGAGCACGGGCGAGTACTTGGCGCGGTTCACCCCCACCCCTGAAACGTGCCTCTTCTGTGACGTGAGGGAGACCCTGGTGCACATCTACATCGAGTGCACCAGGCTACAGCCCCTCTTTCGGCTCCTCCAGAACCTCCTGTTGAGGTTTTGGCTGCACTTCCCCCCACTTGTTAATTTATGCACATCCCATCCGTGGCCCTGCAAAGTCGTGGGACCTTCTGGTCAATGTCCTGGCTATGGCCAAATTGGCAATCTATAAAACCAGGGAGAAGAGGTTGGCTGGGGGAGGGGCTTGCGACTGTGGGGCCTATTTCCGTTGCTGTATTCATTCACGTATCTGGGCAGAGTTCCAATGGGCAGCGTCCGCTGGCTCTCTCGAGACCTTCGGAGAGCGGTGGGCACTGTCCGGGGTTCTCTGCTCGGTATCCCCATCCGGTTCCCTCGTTTTAGCCCTTTGACCCTCACACCCATCCCTATTTTCTCATTATTTGTCCCCAGTAATTAGTTGGTTCTTCTGGGTTCTGTGGACCCTCCCCGCAGGCTGGGGGGAGGTCCTTTAGATGTGGGCGGGCTAATGCCTGCCCACCTCCCGGACACCAAATAGTTGAGGTGGAGAGAGGAACCACTCTTCCACTGAGCACAGCAGGTGGCTGGTCTGGGCTTGTTGTGCTTTTTCCCCCCTGCACCCCTCCCCTCCCCTTTTTTTGGGAGGGGTGTGTGGAGGGCTACTGGGGTTGAGGCAGGCAGGCCCTGGTTACATTCTGGGTCAGGTCCCTTTTTCTCTCTGCCTGCTCCGTTTGCAGGCAGCCTCCCCCCCCCCCCAGCTGGCTGCAGGAGCTGCTGGGGGTGTGGGGGTAGATAAGGGGACCTTTGCTGCCCTCACCCTGGTTGGGGGAACGGGACCCCCATTTTCCATCTTTTTGGGGACTGCCTGGCCCCTTTCTTCACTGCTGCAGGCCTGGACTTCACTGTTGCTGCTCCCTCTGGAGTGGAGGAGGTAAGGGGGCTGCTTTACAGCAGCTCCTGGGGTTCTTCCTTCCCCTCCACAAGTTTGTGGGGCGGGGGAGTGTTTGTGAGGGGCCTCCTGCCATCTGGGCCCCTAGGTGGCAGCTGGCACAGCTTTTGTGGGGTGCTGGGGCTGGGGGGTGGTTCCCTCTGTTCCCTGCTGTCTCCCCTGCATTTCTGCTGCTGCTGTTGTTGCTCCCTCCTCAGCCCCAGGTGCTGCAGGGGCCTTCTCCATCCTTGGCCCCACTGCTTGCCTTCCCCACCCCTCCCTTGCTCTGTTGGGTCCTGCAGCTGGTGCTGCGAGCCTGCCACTCAGGTGCCCGTGGGCACACTAGTTTCCTCTCCCCCCCCCCCCCCAACAGTGTCTTGCTGCCCGTCTGCTTCCTTGAGCAGGCCCCTCCTCACAGCCGGCATTCCCCTCTCCTCTACTCGTGTGCCCATGCCCCTCTCTGTCATCTCGTTTGGCGCCTGAGCCTTCCACTCTTCTTTAGTTACCCTCCCCCCACCATCTCACTTCCCACATGTCTTTCAAATAATTGACCCTCTCACGTTCCCAGTGCAGCCGTAGGAGCCGCTCTTACTATCCTGTGCTGGGAGCCGTACCCCTTGTTCCTTTACCCCCCCCCCATGTGCGTTGCTGCCCTCTTGCCCCCCTTTCCAGCCTAGCGGGGGGAGTGGTGAGTCTTTCTCTCCCTCCCTCTTCCCCCTCTCCCCTGCTCCTTGCTCCACCCCCGGCACTATTGGTCTCCCCTAATTGTCTGTTCCTGTCTCCCCCCGCCCCTCCATCCATGAACATAATGGAGGAGAAGTCATGTGATGCCCCTGCCACCTCTTACCCAGCCCCCCTCACTGCCTCTATGAGCCCTCTGAGGCCGCCAGGCCACCCGCTCATACAGCGAAGGTGGTGGACATGGATGGGGATTCCGGAACCCCGACTGCTCCTGCCGCGGCACCTTCTGCCACCAGTGTCACCACCAAGAAAGCCTCCCTGAAGGGCAGGAAGGGCCAGGGGACCAAGAAGGGCAAAAGCTCCGCCCGGAAGGCAAAACCTCCTGTGGCGAAGGCTAACCCCCCTGCCGCGGCCTCGGCCTCGGCTTCCCCTCTTTCCTGTCCCCCTGTTCCTTCCACCAGCTCTGGGGGCACCGGTGTCCCAGCCCCCAGGGCGTACGCCCAGGTAGCCGCCACCCCCCCGCCTGCTGCCTCCCGATCCACCGAAGCCGCTTACCTGAATTCCATCCCCAGCAGCCACGGCCCCTTCCCCAGCCTGACGAGGAGGCACAGGGTCCGTTGCCTCCTGGTGTCAGCCTCGCCCCACGTGGAGACCTACATGTGGGCGTTGGCATGCGTGGTGGGGCCCATGGCCATGGTGGCGGCCTCCAAGATGTTCAGGGAGGTTGTATTCTTCCTGGTGTTGGAGGCCACCGCCCAGGAAGCAGTGGAGAAGGGTTTGGCGGTGGGGGGAGTCCATGTCCCACTCAAGCCTTTGGAGGACCTGGGCTTACGGGTGGGTTTTTTTTTTTTTCCTCCGTTCCTCCCTTCCTCCCCAATGCCGCCCTGTTGCCTTTCCTCTCCACCCTGGGGAGGCCCTTGTCAGTCCTTAGTCCCCTTCCTTTGGGCTGCAAGGACCGTACCCTCCGCCATGTTCTTTCCTTCCGCCGGCAGGTGCAAATCCAACTCCTGCCGGTGGGGTATGGTGGAGAAGCCCTAGAAGGGTCATTTGTGGTGCCCTATCAAGGTGCCCAGTACCGGGTATATTACACCTTGGGGGAGGTGTTTTCTCTGTCAGGCGACGGGCCACGTCCGAAGGGATTGCCCTCTGGCCCGGCTCAGAGATGCACTCGGGACCCCCGACACCTGGGAGGGCACCGGCCCTACCATCGCTGGTGGCCCTGACGGTCTAGACCCTGGGGTCGCCCCTTCTCCAACCATGACCGTTGTCAGTCCCGCTCGGGCTCCGCAGGGCCCAGATGAGCGTGCGGGCGCCACTGCCACCACCAAAAGCGGCAAGGCCGGGCCTGCAGAGGAGAGGGCGGTGGGGTCGGAGACGGGACTCGGACAGGGCCTACCTCAGGAGGAGGTTTCCCTTTCCCCAGCTGCCCAGCCCCCCTCTTCCCTTGCTCTCCCACCGCTGCCCTTGCCCCCTGGCTCTTCCCCTAATCAGGCCCAACTCTCCTCCTCTGAGGGCTGGGAGGTTGCCATGGGGAGGTGCTGCAAACAAACCCAACGTTCCACCCCACCTACTGAAGGGGAGGATACCTTCCTCGTGCCTCTAGGGGTGGACGTCAGAACCATCCCTCCCTCTGAGCCCCCGGATGCTTCACAGCGCCGTGAGGCAGCTGAGGTGGCCGCAGCAGTTGCGGAAGGGGTAAATGCCTCCCTCCTGGAGTCCCTGCAAGAGGGAGTGTCCACGGGGGATGCTCCCCCCGTCCCTACCTCCGGTGTGGGGCGACTGCTGACCCTGCCGCCAGCAAGGGCAACCATGTGGCGGCGGGCAGCGGGCTCGTCTTCCTCTCCCAAGAGGTGGCGGCCTTAGGGTTAACCCCGGCTGCCTCAGAGGGGGATCACCATGCCTTGGAGGGACAACAGTTGGCCTCTCCTTCCCCTTCTAGCCCACCGCTCTCCCTTTTCCCTGCCTCCGGGGTGCCCCAGGGTGTAACCAACTGCCCAGCCATTGGCAGCACTTCGGCCATCGAACACCTGGGGGATCCTAGTGGGCGGGAGTCCCGTCATTCCCCATTAACCCTGGTGCTGGAGCCTCCGGCGCTGCACTCTCAGAGGTGCCGGAGCCTGGTGCTGGGGAGATACTAACTTCCCCCACCACTGCCACCAATCCCCCGCCCTGCAAGGAGACATCGCATCCTGGTGCCTCTTCCGCTGAGGCTTCTGACTCTAGTCCTGCTCCTAACCCCTACCCCACTCCTGCTCCCTATTCAGCCCTTCTCCCAACTGAATTTCCCACTCCTCTTCCTGCTCCCCTTCCTCCTTGTCTTTTTCCTAATCCCCACCTCTTCCTCCCCCTACTCCCCTTCCTCCTTTCCCTGATCCCTTCCCTGACCTCTTTTCCTCCCCCTACACTGTTACTGTTGCCCCCGGGGCTGCCACGTTCAGCTCAGACGTTGGCCCCCGGGAGATGGTTTTTGTTTCTCCCGCTCCCAGCACATCTGGGGCTGTTCTCCCTCCACCACTACTCCTGTTGTCATTCCAGCAGGGACTTCAGAGTCCCTGCTTTCCCGCATCAATCAGTCGCGGGGCAGTGGAGGGGTCTGGCCCAGGACCCTGAGGGGTGAGATGCGCAACTTCTTGGAGGACATTCGTGGCTCCAAGAACAAAGTGGCTCTTGCCCTTCAGCGCTGGGGGGATTTCCATCTTATCCTCCAGACCGTAAGGGCCATTTTGGGGGAGGGTAAAGGGACTGGGCGGTGGGAGGCTGCAGCCTACCAGCGGGCCCGCGGCTTCCGTGATGCCCTGCTTACATTTGGGTATGGTCACGGTTTGCTGCAGGGCCCAATGGGGACTGCCAGCACTCCTGCCGGCGAGGATCTTCCCCAGCCCTCTCGATGCCGCCGTTCGTCATTGCCACTCTGAACGCCCCGGGCTGCAGGCTGAGTCTCCGCAGGTGTCGGGTACTCTCCTTCCTTCGGGAGGGGGGGTACTCTGTCCTCTTCCTGCAGGAGACCCATACCGCATCGGCCGCCGAAGTTAGCTGATGGCTGGAGTGGGGAGACAGGGTGTACTTCAGCCACCTGTTGGCCAATCAAGCTGGGGTGGCGACCCTTTTCTCCCCGAACCTACAGCCTGAGGTGCTGGGGACTGCCGAGGTTGTACAAGGCCACCTGCTGCACCTCCGGGTCTGGGTAGAGGGGCTAACATTAAATCTCATTAACATCTATGCCCCGACATCCGGCCACCTTCCTTGGCTCTTTGGATCCTCCTGAGTGCCTGGTCCTGGGCGGGGATTTCAACTGCACCCTCGAGGAATGGGACCACACGGGGACAAAGCGGTGCCTGGCCACCACGGACGTCCTCAGGGGGATAATAGACCAACACTCCCTGGTGGACGTCTGGCGTGACCTCCACCCAGGCGAGGATGCAGCGTTTACCTTTGTCCGGGTGGCGGGTCAATGGTCGTTTCACTCCTAGTTGGACTGCATTATCTCTCACATCATCATCTCTTCCGGGCCTACTCCTCCAGCATTCGGCTGGCCCCATTCTCGGACCACCACTTGGTGGCCATGATGGCCTCTCTCTCCTCAGAGGCCAGGGCTGGCCTACTGGCATTTCAACAACAGCCTGCTGGAGGATGTGGGCTTTGTAGCGTCCTTCCAGGAGTTCTGGCTGGCCTGGCGCGGGTGGCAGTGCGCCTTTCTCTCGGCGTGGCAGTGGTGGGATGTGGGGAAGGTGCGCACGCGACTCTTCTGCTGCGACTACACCCGGGGGGCCAGCCGGTGGAGGGATGCAGCGATAGAGCAGTTGGAACGGGAGGTTTTAGAGCTAGAGAGGCGGCTGGTCACAGGCCCCAGAGATCCACCCCTCTGCGGAACGTACCGGGAGAAGCGGGAGGAACTTCAGGCCCTTGACAACCTTCGGGCCTGGGGTGCCTTTGTTTGTTCCTGCATCCACCTCATTAGAGAGCTAGATCATGGCTCCCACTTCTTTTATGCCCTGGAGAAAGAGGGGGGCGAAAAAGCACATTGTCCGCCTTCTGGCAGAGGATGGCGCCCCCCTCTTGGGTCCGGTGGAGATGCGCGAGAGGGCTCGCGCCTTCTACACCTCCCTTTTCTTGCCGGATCCGACCGACGCCCGCAGAGTTCTCTGGAACGAACTCCCGACGGTCAGCGCGGGCGACCGGGACCGGCTAGAGCTGCCTCTCTCTCTGGCCGAGTTCTTGCTATAAAGGTGCCAATGCCTGAGATAATGGGACATCCAGGTTTATGAATCTTGGGTAGTAGGGGTCCTGGTTGGGGCTCTGGGAGTGTGTTTGTGTAGATTTGATCCTGAGCTTTAGCAGGGAGTTTCTTGAGATGGTGTAATTTCTTTTGGTATTCCTCAGGGAGATGAGAGGAAACAGAAATGTGGTGTAGGTGAGTTATCAGGTGAGTTAATAATCTGACATTCATGATGACTACAGCACCTCTCCTGTGTCAGCCTCTTTGATTATAATGTCAGAGTTGTTTTTGAGGCTGTGGATAGCGTTGCATTTTGCATGGCTGAGGTTATATGTCACATGCTGTTGTTCACAATGTCAGCCTGCGCATGTTTGCAGAAGCAATCAGTGTAGAAGTCCAGACTGTCATTTTGACCATCAGGAGGCATCCACATAGAAATCTTCTTATGGGGAACGTAGGGGGGATCCTGTGGGTCAGTGCAATGTTCAGTGGTGTGTTAAAAATATTCCTTCAGTAGGAGGCGGCGAAAATAGGCTTTCAGGTAATCGCAAAACTATATTAAGTGTGTGGTGGGGCAGAAAGAGTCCCCGAGATAGGACGGACTCTTCTGCTGGACTGAGTGTGTGGTTGGATAGATTAACAATGTTGTTGGAGTTGAGGATACTGTAGTTTTAGTACCCTTTAATATAGGAGTTTAGATAGTTTGTCTTTCTTCTGTAGGGAAGTGAAGTGAGCTTTGTAGATGGCTTGTCTAGCCACACAGAAGTTTATGTGGAAGCTTGTTTTTTTTCTGAGAGTCTCTAGTTTTGAGAACTCCTTCATTTTCTTCTGTTTGTTTTATAGGATGCTGATTAGGTGGTCTAAATTTTCGGATAGTTTAAAGCCAGACTTTAAAGGTGTTTTGGATGGTGGGGAGATTTGTGTGTAAAGCTACAGTAAAAATAGAAACACCACCACAAAAAAGGGTGTGTGTAGTATTTGTGGGAAATAAAACTTCATACAGACTATATTATATGAAAATGAATGTTAATGGAGATCTGCACACAAACTGCAACTGTAGTTCCAGATTGTATATTTTATCTTTTGTAGAAACCTTGCCTTGAAATGCTGAAAATTGTCTGCAGAGGAGCTGAACTTAGTTGAATACTGGAAAAGCTGCTGATTTATTTGCACCTTCCAACATGACCAATCCCCAGTAAGTACTATATGAGTGTTACAAATGCTATTTTGTTCAATTAATCAAATCTCATTTATGCAAAATCCTCTGTGCTAAATTCTCCTGATCCCAAGGAGGTTTCATCAGTGTTGCTGAGAGGGGAATTTTAAGTTTTGGGTAAGACATGAAGGATTTTTTTTCAGTTGTCTGCAGAGCCTGAATTAGTGCAACAATAATAAAATGAATATGGTAAGTTTTTCTGAAGTGAATGACCAAGGACTAATATATAAAATTATTTTAGGTCTGTTTACATTTTTTTTCCTGCCAACAAACCTGTGTTAACACTATTTGTTAACATGCTTTTTCTTTGTCAGTTTATTATCAGGCTCTCACTTAAGCTACTTAAGAGTTCAAGGCTTAAAAAAAAAAAAAAGAAGTTGAAAGGGCTTCTCTAATTCTATTCACAGTTCAACAAAACCATAGTTAGATTGTGGTCCACCCCAAACTAGAAGACAGCATCTTCAGGAAGTATGTGACACACAAGCATTAAAACGGAGATGGGAAAAGTCTGGCCAAATATCAGGAAAAAAATCTACTAATTAGATTTTTTTAGACAATGAAGTAATCTTCAATGGAAGTGGTAAAAGCCTCATTTCTTGGGACATGTAAAATTAGGTTGGACAAATAACTAAATAAAATATAATGGGAAAGGGACACTGGCTGCATGGCTCAGGATCTTTTGCCCTATTTTCTATGATTCTTTGAAACAATCATATGTCATTTTGAGCCTTTTATTTCAGTCCTAATAGTGTCTTCACTTTGTTAAAGTGACCTTCTCAGTAGTTCTTCTCCTTTATAATTCTAGTGCATGACTGCTTTTTCCCCACTTCTTCAACTTAGACTCTTATCTTTCCTCATCCAGGTCTTATGTTCCTGGCTCCAAACTCTTACAAGACACACAATTTAGGCAACAACTCTTCTAAATTATTCAGTTTTTTTGTGGGATTTGGTTAAATTGCTAGAAGATTAATAGTCTCTCTTTTTTAAAAGATATTAATTCAGAACTATTATAAATGTTGACCAGAGGTGAATGAAGGGCAGTAGAATGCATGTATTAGCCTTAGAGCAAGTTTTCAAACTATGACGTAGGCTTCCCAAGGGACACACAGGAATGTGTCAAGGGAGGCACGAAGTGTGTGCTACTTAAAAAAAAAATAAAATTAACAAACATCTCTGGCTCTCGGCCTTGGCAGGCAGAGATAAAGCTCAGAAGTCTTGGAGCACCCGCACTTGAGTTCTCTTCCCTCCACTTCCTCAGTTCCTAACTGTGAGGCAGCCCAGGCTTGGGTTCTCCTTCTCCATGGACCCCTCAATCTCTCACTTGGAAACAGCGGGCTTCTGCTGTCAGTCCCAGGGTGGCAGCATGTAGGGGTAAGGGTAGTGATGGGATACTAAGTCTACTTTGGAAAGTGATACTGATGAATATTATTTTTCTCATTGCCACCCTTCTATGCTGCTGCTGCCACTGATTGTTTGGCCAGTAGCTACTGCTCTCCACTCTGCCTTCAGAGCTGGGTATTGGTGTATATATACTTGGGCAGGGGGTGTAAATAACTATAGATACCAAGAAGGGGCACCTGATCAAATATATTTGAGAATCTCTGTCTCAAAGTGATTTGTATGCTGGTCAGTAGAACACTTGATCATTCTTCACTGATCTCACTACAAAAAGGAAGGGGTTTAGTTTATGTATTGTGATAAAGCTCATATGAAAACACTGTGGGCTCTGTGCTTCCTGGCAGATTTTGCTGGCAGGTAAGAGATGCTGCCCTTGCCTCCTCAGGCAGTCCTTGGAGAGAAGTGGGCAGCTACCCCCTGCCATGAGCTCCTCCTCCTCCCGACCACCTGTCCTGACTCCTGCACCCCCACCTCTTGCCCTGAGCCTCACCTCACCCTTTGCTCTGACTCACATCCTCTGCTCCTTACCCTGAGCTTCTCCTCACATTTCAATCCTGAATACTACCCCCACACACATACTCCCAGTCCTCTATCCTGAGCCCTTCCTCACGCTCCAACCCTGACTACCACACCTCCCCTCTTTCCCAGCCCCCTGCCCTGAAGGACCCTGAGCCTCCCACGTTACCAACCCCCTGTCCTGACTCCTGCAGTTCCCTGCACTGCCAGCCCACTGCCATGAAGAAACCTAGCAATGCCAGGTAAGTCTGTTGAATATTTATATTTTTATGTGCATTAAAAGGCTTGATCATGCAGTCTGAATCATATTTTGCCCTTTTGTGCATGTGAGGATACTATTAACCTCAGTGAGAGCAACTTTTCATGGATGAGGCTAGGTTTTGGCCCCATATAACATTTCTCCATGTGTATTATCAAAAATCTCTCTATATATTTATATATATCAGGGTTTATCTGTCTGAGAGTCCATATGTTTGGGAACGCCTCCTAAATGTTAAGAGCTAGGGCCACCAAATTTGGAATGCAGCCTCCTCTTCTCCTGATTTAAAGCAAGGTCAAGGTTTGGTTGTGCCAGGAATACAGGAAGCCCCAGAAAAGGGACAGTTTTCCATAACATGCAGAAGAAGGGGCTGCTGTTCAGGGGAATGTGGTATGAGAGTGGACACTGGAGGCAATGAGTCTGCAGGGAAGAGCTATATTGCAGAGAGACCATTGGGAGCAGCCATACTACCAACTGTGTGGCCAGCAGGCTGGGGCTCTGCCATCTTGCCTGCCAACACACTGGTAAGTAGTCCCTCTGACCCAGACCTTTTTCCCTCTGTCAGCCCTTGGCCACAGCACCAGATGGGGGAGAGAATGGGTCCCTGGCTGCCGGGCGCTTTCCCTGAGTAGAGAAGGAACAGGCCCTGGGCAGAATGGCAGAGTGGCCTGGGGGAAGGGAATATATATATTTTAGAGTGCATCTGTCTTTGTGTCTATCTGTGAATCTATTTGTTCAAGAACTCCTCCTAAACAGTAAGAGCTAGGTCACCAAATTTGGTATGTAGCTTCCTCTTCTGATTTAAAGCAAGGTCAGGGTTTGGTTGTGCCAGGACCATGGGAAGCCCCAGGAAAAGGACAGTTTTCCATACCATGCATAGGGAGGGGCTGCTGTTAGGAGTGATGTGATATGAGAATGTCCACTGGGGACAGCCATACCACCAAGGGAGTGGCCATCTGGGCTGGAGCTCTGCTATCTTGGCTGCCAGCACACTGGTAAGTAGCCCCCCTACCCCAAACCATTTTCCTCCCTCTTTGCCCTTGGCTGCAGTGCCGGGGGGTGGAGAACAGGCCCTGGGCCCCAGCCTCCTGTTCTGCCCCCCCTCCCACACACACATCCTCAAGGCCCTCCCTGGAAAGGTCTGGGCAAAGCTGGTTAAGTCTGCTAGTTAAAGTAAATATTAGTCCTGCTACAAGTGAAAGTTTCCTATTCCTTACTGCTTATTTTTTCCATGTGTTTATTTATAATTTTTTAGGTCTACAATAGAAGGTAGAGTTTCAGATCTTGAGATCATTTCACAACAAGTAGAAGAGGAGACCAAAAGCTTAGCTCCTGTACAACTTGTTAACTTCACTTATCGAGATTTACCCCTTGCTGCACTTGATCTATCTGTGGCAGGGTCCCAACTCTTGTCAAATTTGGATGAGGACTACCAAAGAGAAGGGTAAGTGTGAAGGACATAATTTTGCTTACAAATATATCATAAAAGATTTTCAGGGTTTACAGAAGGGAAAGCCATGAGATGGAGAAGCCCAGGCAATTGCACTTGAATCGATTGTAAAAGCATCTTTTTCTAATGTAACTATTTAGTTGTTTTCAGTTGACTGAAGAATTCTTCCGTTGACCTAGCTACCACCTCTCAAGAAGGTGGATTACTTGCTGCAGTGGTAGAACCTCTCTCATCTGCATATTTAACCCCCCTCCTGTCAATGTCTACACTGAAGTGCTATAGAGGCACAAGAATTCTATAGCATTTCAAGGATAAACAAGCCCTAAAATGAATCTTTTGCCCTGGCTTTTGGCTCATCCCTATAAAAAGAAAACAACAACAAAAAAAGAAAAGCTTAGGTCCTTTGTGACAGATGCCTCAATGTGTGCCACAATGAGATGTAAGGGCCACTGACAACAGTCAGCATGTTTGTGTGTACATTTCCTGACTTGTTGATTATGAATATGCAACACAACTTCCTAAGCCTCTTATAGATTATTTCTGTTTCTAAAATAATTACTTGCTCTGCATAGTTTGTAATACTAGTCAGATTATATATGCACAATAATGTTGTGGGACCCACAGAGTTAAAGCACTTGAGGAAAAACAGTGGCAGCAGAACCGTAGAGGTTGCCGGACAAGAGAGCCCTGGTGGTAGAGAGTCCAGTATCGGAGCAGGGACCAGGAGTGGAGCCGGACCAGGAGTGGAGCCAGGCCAGCAGCTGGGATCAGAGCCCTGCCAGTGGCCCGGAGCAAAGCCTGGCCAAGGGCCAGGAACCTGGCAGCCAGGAGTGGAGTCCAGTGGGGCCCAAGAACTAGGAACCTGGCAGGAGGGAGCCCAGCTGGAAACAGAGCCTGGTGGCCAGAACTAGCAGCCAAGAGTGGGGGGCAACAACCAGGAGGAGGATCAGGGGACCAGCAACCCCCCAGAAGTGGAGCCTGGAGGCTGGCAGCAGAGGGCCTGTCATTGACCTCCTCTGGTGCAGCAAATTCCCTGGTTCGTGACTGTTCAGGGTTTGGTTGTGCCAGACCAGGGAGGTCCAACCTGTACTTCTAATTCAAGCAAGTAGTCTTCAAGCTGTCCTAGTATTTGTTCCTAGAGTAAAGTGAAAAAATATTCTTTCTTATGTTAAACATTAAAGTCTAGTACTTAGAACTACTGACAGTCTTAGGCAGGGATGGGTAATAATTTGTAATGGGGGGGCACTCTAAGCATTTGGCACGTGGTCAAGGGCCACACTCTTCCATATTAATGGAGGAGGTGTGGGGTCTGGGATGGAAGTTGGATGCAGAAGGGATTGGGGTTCAGGAGCGGGTGTGGGGTATGGGGGGGAGTTTGGGTGAAGGAGGCAGTTATGAGCTGGGGGAGGGGACTAGGGTGCAGGAGGGGACAGAGGGTTTGTATTATATGGAGTAGGGGGCAAAAGGTTGGTGCCAGAGGTAGGCTCTGGCTGGGAGACTTACATACTTGGCTCCCAGTCAGCAGCCTTCTCAAGCAGACCACCCCCCTCCCCCCGCCGCCCTGCCCCCATACAGACTGCAGGGGCCGTGTGGTTTCATACTGCTACGAGAAAAAAGCGAGGGTGCTTCAGCAGCTGCCTGTTATGCTCGGGGGGGGGGGGGCGGGGGCAGTGTATGAAGCCTCTCGTCCCTCCCACAGGCTCACAGATGTTCAAATAGAGACCCACAATGGCCACTTTTCAATGCAGAGTGAAGGGGGCAGGCAGGAAGTCTGCCTGAGGCTCCCTGCTGCATCCGCAGGCTGGATCTGGCAGCTTGGCAAGCCGGATCTGGCCTGTGGGGGTATCTTACCGAGACCTGGTCTTAGGCCAGAGAAGTAATATCCCCTGTATTGTCAGCCAGAAACCTATTGATCTAAAACTTGAACTAGCTTTCAGGCCCGTCCCCAAACCCGCTTCTGTCATCGGGAGCTATTAGGCCTTCACCAAGGACTAGGATAGACAGTTGAGGTAAATTAACAAGGTTTATTAAACAGTTTCAAACAAAGTAAGTATAACTCTGAAGTAGAATAAAACAGAACCCCACTACATGGAATAGAACAAAGGTAGGTTGACTGCGACTCAGGTAAGTAATAGGTAAGGACCCAGGTAACCCAGAGAAATGTCACAGGGACTGTACCATCTCTCGCAGCTGTGGGACCCTCACGGCAGCGCCTTGATTCCAGACTCGGTCTCAGATGTCTGGAACAGCAAGATTAGAACAGCTGGATCTGCCTTTGGCTTAACAAACCCTTTTTTCCCTGTGCCATCGTGGGTGTAAGTGAGTCCTGACCAGAGAGGAGTGACGGATGGATGTTCATTCCTTGCATGCGAGTATATTACTTCCCACAACCCTAAACCTACAATGCGTGGTACTGGCGTACCCGTCTGAATGACTCCTGACTCTGCAACTCAGATGGGCAGCCCCGAGCAGCGCCCAAGGCAGCCCTTAAATAACCTGCTGGTGCAGGACAGATTTTGATCACATGTCTGCTGTTACTGGGCAAACTTAGGTCCCCTGACACTGGGTTTCCTGCTAAAACATAGAAAAGGGCAGGAAAAGGAGGGAGAAGAAGGGCGGCCAAAATGGAGTCCTAGTTGTTGTTTGTACTCACAACATGGCGCCTATGCCCAAAATGGCGTCTGAGAGAATTTAACCCTACAGTATTAAGTTTGCTAGGCGGGTCATATGGCCACCTAAACTCACCAGAATTTAACATTGGTCATCTAGTCTTTAATCAATGCTATTTTTTGTCAGAAGGCTTCCCCATATCGCAGAAGGCTTCTCCATATGATAGAGCCCCGGTGAACATGGATATAATGTCCGCACCTAAAAGATAAACACCGCATTGAATATCCCATAACAGATCCGTGGACCTTAGCACAATGAAGAATAGAAATATTTGTGTCTGCCACAGATCAGATAATATACGTGTACAGAGAGTGAGAGCAAAATAACTACAAGGTTGTAGTCAACCCTCAGTATTACTGTGATGTTCTCATTAAGGCTGTTGGGAGTTGTGCATGATATTGGAAGAGAAATCATCGAAATAGAAATGTTATTGTAAGGGAAAGTGTTAACCATAAATCTAGTTAGTGTTTTAAAATTAGTTAAAAGTAGCTTCCTGTAGCGCTCCTAATTTAATGTAGATATTTTCTATTTTATAAAAATATTTTGTCTCTTCCCACACAACTTATGGGAAATTGATGGAAAGGAGTGAAACTAACTATAGACAGAAAATTATTAAATGCATAAATAAACAAATTGAAAAAATCATAGATAATTTTTTTGTAATTGCATAAATAGATTAAAAGCTCAACTAGAAGTATGAATGTTTTGGGTTTTGTTTTTTGTTCTTGGCATGTGGGGGAGAAGGACAGGTTCTTTAATTTGTTTAAGTAATGTACAGTGTCCCTAAATACGAAAAAATTATTCTGGTCCATATCTTGTACTGATTGTGTTTTAGCTGGAGGGTATACCTCTATGATTTTTTTTTAAACTATTTGTTACTTCAGTGCTCAGCCACATTTAAAATGTACTCACATTTGCTTAGGTAAAGAGTGTAAAAAACTGAGGAAAATGTATAAAGAAAGAATAATGGGAAGCAGGATAAGAGGAGGAAGCAGAAAAGATTAAGCAGCACAGTAGGAGCTTTGTGGACAGAAAAAATGGTCAAAGACTTGTTAAATATGTGAAAATAATAAACCTTTATGCTTTTAATTTTTGAATCACTTTAAGAACATTAATGCATTAAACCTTCCCGTGAGAAAGTGATAGAATCATCACTGTCTGCATTTTACAAATGGGGAAACTGAGGCACAGAACTTAAAATCAAACTTTTAAAAGAGACAATTGATTTTTTTTTTTTTTAATTGGTGCCGTAATTTTTTAGGTAGTGAGTTTGGGTCCTTTTCTTCAGTGGGAGCATAATCGTGACCCTGTAGTATGAATTTCAAAGATGCTGAGCATCTGCAACTCATTGAACTGAATGTCAATACTTCCCCTGACTTAAATGGTGCAGGATCAGCCTTAGGTATGTTAAGATCGTCACTAGTCTAAGGCAAAACAGCAAGACCTTGTGTTTAAAATAAGTCTTCTACAATTTTTTGTTAAAGCTCTTTGGATAATTTTTTTAAAACTTTCCTGTGTATAGCTGCTTAATTTTTTTTTTTCAGTGTTCTTGACACACTTCCCTAGACATGAACTCTAGAATTAAAGCTAGGTTACATTTTTGTGCAGCTTCACTCCTCAAGATGAAATGTCAGCGCAAATTTATGTAGATGTGATTAAGGATTCTTGCACCTGGATCTCTCAGCCTTTGGATATTTTCAAAATTGCTTCTCTTTCTGATTCATCAAAATTCTTTTCAGCATAGCTTGTTTTATTCCATAGTGACCTGATTCCACTGTTTGCAGATGATCCACAGTAGAATCACCTTATTAAAAGAAGATTAATAAAGTCAAGAGTAGGGATGTGGACGACTAGTCACTATCTGATCAGCAAATGCTTATCGGATAGTCGACACACTTTAGTTGACTAGTCGCTTCCTCCCTGCCCCCGCTGCCTCTATCAGAAAGAAACAGCAAAGGGTGGGAAGCGGACAGAGGGAATGTTTCAAAGCGGCAGTGCCACATGGAGCCTGGGGTCAGCTGAGGACTCCCCTGCTGAACCTGGGCTCCATGCAGTGCTGCCGCTTTGAAACACCATGGGGAGCATGGAGTCATTGGAGGGTGCTTGAGTCCCCCCACTGGCCCTATGTTCCCCACAGCACTTTCACCTTTGGAGTGCAACAACAGCCTGAAAACTATTGCTATATTTCAGAGGAGGAGGTGCTCTTATCAACTAATCAAATAGTTGATGCAAATTGCATCAACTGTTCGATTAGCCAATTAATCTAAATTTAACATCCCTAGTCAAGAGATGAAATACTGCTCCAGTGAAATCTGGGAGCTTCACCAGTGATTTCATTAGGGGCCATGATTTCACCAGTACTATTATGACAAAATGCTACAACTCTGAGACAAAGTGGCATAATCTGTAGTTGTGCGAAACAGGTCCCTCAGGTTTCTCTTCTCTTGAATTAATTACTCTCCTGCAGTTCTTCAAATTTTTTGTTCTCTATCTTATGGTGGACCATGTAAGGCAGGGGTCTCCAACCTCAAATCTGTCACCCAAGCAGTTCCACAATCCAGCCCGTACACTGGTCTTGGCATGTTAGTCCCTGAGGCCCTGATGGTGGTATGTCTATACCCTTTCTGCAAGTCCTGCCCCTGTTCCACCCCCACCCTGCCTCCTCCATCACACCCCTTCCCTGATGTGGCCTCAAGGATTAGGGTGGAGCATGGTGTGGGACAGCAGCAGGGGTTGGGCTCTCTCTCACTGCAGGAGCTGTGGGGAAATGAAGTGACACAGCAGCCTCTGCTCTGATTTCACCACCATCTCCCAAGCCAGCCCAGTTGCTCATCTTCACTGTGGCCTCAGGAAGAGGAGTTCCCCAGCTCCAGGGTGAGTCCAGGGTGGCCGTGCTGAATTGTCCTATGACTGGGAAAGCTCTGCACACACTTTCCCTGGTCGTCCACCTCACCAACCTGGACGCCAGATGCAGTGGGGCACGCTGGTGTCCGGGCGCTACTGCTGTTCCTCCATGGCCCCCGGGGGGGGGTAGGGGGAGGGCCAGGGGTCTGGCCTGCAGCAGATGGTGCCAGGCAGCCTCCAGCAATTGCTGCCAGGCTTGCAGCAAGACATTCAAAATGAGCACCAGAGTGCCCGGTGCAGCTCTGACTCCATGGTGCTGAGTGCTGTGGTGTCCCAAATGAGAGCGACCAAAGCAGGCAGAGAGGAAAACGCTTTGCTGTCCCTCAGTGAGGTAGGCAAGCAAGCAGGAAAGCTGAGAATTGGTTGTCCAGGGGGGTCCCTTTAAGCACGAGCCTCAGATAGCCTCAGACAGCAGCCACACGAAGCAACTACTGACCTGATGCCCTGCTGGAACCGGTTTCAGCTGCCCTTAAATGCGATCCAGCGTCCAATCAGTGTGGACACGCTATTTCGAAATAGCAAAACGCTATTTTGAAATAGATTTTGTGTCTAGATGCGTTTTGAATTAGCTTAATTCGAATTAACTATTTTGAATTAAGTTAATTCGAAATAGTGCTGTAGTGTAGACATACCCTGAATTATATACAATCTTAAGCATTCTAATGCTTTGCAGTTCACCTTTAAGAACAGTGCTTTCCAAACTATAATCTGATACTTTCATTCAAAACTTTTGTACAGAATGAAATATTGCTATGGGTGTAGACTTCCAGGGCAGAGCTAAAGATGTGAGATTTATTTTTCATGCATTATCAGTTCTTTAAGTACAGGTTGAATCTCTTTAGTCCAGTAGAACATCTCTGTGGTCTGGCATGATTTTAGTTAGCTGGATATCCACATATCAAGGGTGTGGACAAGTTTCCCACAGTCTCATAGTTTGTTTACAGCCACTAGTCCAGCGTGGCCATGCTGAATTGTCCAATGAATGGGAAGGCTCTGCACACACTTTCCCTGGGCCACAGTGACTGCCAGCAGCAGCATGAAGGTGGCAGCTGAAAACTGCTCTATCCCCACCACAGTACTGGTGATGGCAGCAGCAGCTCTTAGTTTTCTGTGCTGTTATTTAGCTCTAATTCACCCCTAAATGTCTTCTAAGCTTCCTGTAAGCAGTGGAAGTGTTGGTAATGCTGTTAGACAACATTGACTTCCCAAGGTTTGGCAAATTCTCTGGTTCAGCACCGGTCAGTTCCTGAGGGAGCCAGATTAGAGAGGTTCAGCCTGTAGTTACTAACTTTTTAATAATTCAATAATAATAATCATTATAGTGTCAGTGTGTAGTACATGCTGATTAATGTAATCTGTCTAAGCTTATGTATTTTCTGCATTCTTAGAAGTCTAAGTATGTAGCTAGACCCTCTATTAATCACACTGAACAATAGAATTCAGTGGAACTTTGCCCGTAGGAAAAAGTGAAAAGGAAGAGTTAAGTTACAGGAAAAGGAAGAGCTAAGTACTGATGAAACAGAAGAGAAAGAATGTGTTAGAACAAGTGGGATGTATTAAGAAAATAAATTACTCTTTGTTGTAAATAAAAATATAACCTATATATAACCAAAAGGATGATCAGAAAAATGATTTATACTAAAATAACAGCCATAGTGGGAAAAAAGCTTCAGAGGGGTAGCCGAGTTAGTTTGTAACTGGAAAAACTTAAACAACGAATAGTCTAGCAGCATCCTAAAGACTAACAAAATGTGTAGATGGTATCCTGTTTTGAAATGAATTAAAAAAAAAAGTGTACCAATAAATCTAATGGCTAATGGTCTCAGTCCACATAAAGGTCTGTCCCCAGACAGTTTGGAGGATTAGCACTTAAGCATTGAAAAAGAGGACTGGAGTTAAAATAATGACCAGGAAGCAGGAGTTAGAGGATCTGTTCTCTCTGCTGCAACTCTGTGTGCTTCAATTTTCTTGCCTGTTTAAAAGGGAACGAAGTGACTGTGATAACGTCCCAGGGATCTTGAGACTGAGGTTTAGATTATGTATGTATATGAAGCACCTTGGATAGAACTTCAGAGTATTTTTATTTTAATTCTAGTTTTCCCACACAGAGCAAGAATTCTGAAAACAGCAGAGAGAAGGGAGACAACTATTTTTCTCCTTAATAAAAGAAATTTTGTTTTACTTTTTAGTCATGTTCCTTATATGATGTAGCATTGGGAGTGCTTTCAAAGCCAAATTCTATAGACTGACTGAGCACAAACGTTTGCAGTGTTGTAGCCAAGGAACTTAGAGAGACATGGTGGGTGACCCCTTCCTGGAGTGCTTCTGCCACTCACCTTCTCCCTACCTGCAAATTGTCCAGCTTAGCTGGAGGGGAATCGGAGACTCTCTCTTACCTCTCTTCCCTTCCCCCTCCCCTCCCCCCCACAGCCCCTGTGGCGTTTCCCTCCCCTCTAGGATTTCAGCACAAGGCTCCTTCTCACTGCTGACAACCCCAGGGATGGACTCAGCCACATTAAAAAAGTCATTTCCAAAAATGAGTGGCACAAATTTCTCAGGTACAGCAGCAACAGTTAACTTAGCCTGTTTATACCCTGTCTGTACCGGTACCCTGGCCAAAGGTGCAATGATCTAATGGCCCCCGACCAATGCTAATTCAGCTGAATTCCCAAGGAGGAAATCTTGCTCCTTAAGCAAATCCCTGCGGACTGCAAACATTTCTGCACAAGTGTCGCAAATCCCTGCAGATTACCTACATTTCTGCGCCAGTGTCTCTCCAGGCAGGAATTTCCTGCCCATTCAGTCTGACAGACTTCATGTGCTCACACCCTTGCTTAAAATTAGCCAACTTTGCAAATCCTGCGTGAAAAGGAGCCAGAGCTTGGGAAGCAGCACCCTCAGAAGTTACCTGCTGCCTATTTTCCCCCAACAATGGGCATTTGTTGTTTAAGTGATCAGTGGAGTTACAGTGATAACATCTCTTAGGCTCCTTTGTCTGCATAGGAGACCTGGGATGGGTAGCAGGAGAGTGCACTTGGAAAGTGTTTCCAGCCTCTCTCTTCCCAGGGTTAAGTCCGGGACTCTGCCTCCTTCCCTTCTCTTTGAGGTTTCCCCTTTCCAGATGTTTGAGATGGCTTGAATTGATCAGCAAAGCAAGTAAGAACCTCTGTATTCTCACCAGATTTGTCCCACAGACTCTGCTCCACATTCTCATCAGTCATGTCCAAGAACTGTTCCTGAACAATCAGATCACACATGCCCTCCAAGCTGGGGTTCTGTCTCCCCCTCACCCACTTTTCTAGCAGATCCCCATTTGGTTAACACAAGTCACATTACTTAGCCCGGCCCCTCTTGTAAGGGGTCTAAATTTCACCCTATAAGTTTCAGGTGGAATCTGAAACTGTCTTAAAACCAAATCTTTGAATTTACCATAGTCTGAAGCATCAGCAGGAGATATCTTATTGAATATGTCAAAGGCTCTTCCTTTCAATTTTGCAACCAGCGTGGGCATTTTCTGTTCCGCAGGAATTGAATGGATGGTGCACAGTCTCTGGAAGGTGACGAAATACTCGGTGATATCTCTGGACTCATCATAAGGAGGGCACAGTCAGTCCCACCCTTGGTTTTTTTGGGGGGAGGGTCTTGCATCATTGGGGCGTTTATTTTTGAAGACAAGTACAGGCAACCGCCGCACTTACAACCTAATTGGTTTCTGGAGAATCATCATAAGTTGGGCCGTCGTAAGTCAAACCCTTATTGCCTATAGGGGCAATGTTATGAATGGGGGTTCCGTTCCTGACTCGCTTTGCCTTCTGGGAGTTGTAGTCTCCTGTAGCCAGTGATGCAAATGGTGCCCAGAGCTGGCCGGGGGCTGTGCTGGGTGGTAGGCGGCTCCATGGCTCCCGGAGCAGGGTAGCCGTAAATGCGGGGAGGGCGTCACAGGTCGGGTGGTCATAAGTCGGTGGTCGCCTGTTTAGCCAGTTCAGTTCTCCTTTTCTCTCTCCTCTCTTTGGACTTGTAGTTCAAGTTCTTTTAACTCCAACGCTCTTTGATGAGCAGCTTGATCCTGCGCAGCTAGGCTTCTATCTCAAGCCTCTTTAGCTCCGTGTGTCTCTTATGTCCTGCCTCCTCTGCTGCTTGGATTCTGTGCAGCTCCAGTTTCTTCTGAACTCACTCTCACTTATTTTCCTGACTCTATTTCCTTTACCCGAAATAAGCAAACAGAAAATAACAAACCAGTAACCACTTTGTGTCTCCTCTAAAAACCACATTTAGAACACACTTGAAATCACTACCAGCATCCAGAGCAACCAGCTGTGCACATTTACCTTGCTCACTGCACCACTGTGATGGGGTGAGGTCACAGAAGACCCCTTGGGGTAGGGACTGACACAGCCACTGGCACTCGCCTTCCCACTCTCTGGAGCTCCTCACCGCCTTGTCCTACTGGGCAGCTCCCTGGTTTACCCCAGCCAAGACACCAAGTTGAGATCAATGCCCTCCTCCTCCCCCCCCCCCCCCCCCCAAGAAGCAGCACAGACACTGAATCTCTTCAGGTCCAAGGAAAGGGCAGTTTAGGGCCTAGCTTCCTGGGATACCACTCCTCAAATGGGATCAAAAACCCCCCAAAGAATTACTTGGGTAAGCTCCCTTTAGCAATGAAAGGGGGAATATACACATTGGTTGCCCCCCCCCCCACCCCCAGTAACAATAATTTACACTGGGTTTGATAGAAAATAAAAGTGATTTTATTAAGTAGAAGCAGTAGGATTTAAGTGGTAATAAGTAAAAACAGGCAGAACAAAGTAGATTACAAATTAAAAGTATAAAAAAATGCTTAGCTAATTCTGACACTAAAATCCTCAGCACAAAATAATTATAAACTCACCCGAAACTGTTTGGCTGCATCTAGACTGGCATGATTTCACGCAAATACTTTTAACGGAAAAGTTTTTCCGTTAAAAGTATTTGCATAAGAGAGCGTCTGTACTGGCATGTGCCTTTGCGGCTGAAGGGAAGGTTTAGGTGCCTGCTCACTTGCCTCGACGTGGAGAAACGCAATATCCCAGAGGTGGTGGCTGCATGTTGCGTCCTTCACAACCTGGTGGAGAGCAAAGGGGAGGCCTTCCTCCCAGGGTGGGGGGCAAGGGCTGAAGTGAAGGAGAGGCAATTTGTGCAGCCCCGGACAGCTGCTGTTCGCCAAGCCCATCCAGGTGGGGGTCCGCATTCGGGAGACTCTGCATGAGCACTTCTCAGCAGGAGCCCAATGACTTTCCCCAGGGTTTCCGCTATGGGGCCTGTGGGTGTGGGCCCCCCGGCCCAAAACCTGTCCTCCCAAAACCCATCCCTGCACCAGTCTCCGGACAGTGAGCACAAAACAGACCAGGTTAAATATCAAAAACATAATGTTTATTAACAATGTACATGCAAATAAATAAGTGTTTGTAAAAAAATAAAACTGTGCAAAATGTATTCAAAAATAAACTTTCTTGTGAAACTATCAAACTGTTTTTAAAACTGAGGGAGGGGATGTCAACCTGAGGAGGGAGGGAGGGCAGGCAGGCAGGCAGTTTAGGGATGATGAGGGTCTTGCCTGGTCTGCAAAACTCTGTCGTCTCGGGTCCATGCACCTAACCATCCTCGGGGGTGAGTGGGACCTGGGACGGTGGGGGGGGGGAGGGACTGCAGCTGGCTCTGCCCTAGCGGGGGGGAGGGGGTGGCAGGGGCTAAGGGAGAGGAAGGGGTGGCAGGGGCTGAGGGAGAGGAAGGGGGGCAGAGGGGGCTGGAGCAGGTTGAGCGAGAGGAGTGGCAATGGGGACAGGACCTGGCACAGCCAGGGCCTCTCACACGCTTGCACACATTCCAGTCCACTGGGGGAGGAAATCATCCAGCAACCTATTGTGCCAGCGAGCCTCCTCCCTTGCCCTTTCGGCTATGGTCTCATTGATCCTCTCCAGGGCCTCCACATGCCTCCTCAGGAGCTCATTATACACCCGCCAATGCCTGCGGGTTCCATGGGACCGGGTGGGTGGTGGCATGGGTGTTGCATGGCAGTCTGCAGTGGCAGGTCCAGCTGTGGAGGAGAAAAGGGAGAAGTGATCAGTGTTAGGAATTCACATACTGTCCCTGCTTGTGCTCAGTGGATCAGTCCTTACAACAAGGGATGGGAATGTTGTCACTGCAAGCCCGCGTCTGGCCCTGCCAGCCGCCCCAGCCTCACAGGGGCCCCAAGGTGGCTAAGGCAGCATTTCCCCCCCCCCCCCCCAACAGCCCGCCTCCACCATGGTCATGCAGGCCAGGGAAGTGTGCAGCCACAGTGGGTCACAAGACAGGACAGGGGCCCGGAGCAGCTTGGGTCTCCCAGGGCCCCCACCCACATACACACGGCCTGCCCACCTGCTTGCACATGCACAGAGAGATGCAAGCTGTCCACGAAGAGCATGACATGGGCAGATTGCTCTGCATCCTCTGTGCTCCCACCTCCCCCCTTCTGTGTGTGTGACCCTGGCTGCACTCACCTGATGTTCCTTCGCCAGCATCGGAGGATGCCTGCAAGGCCTCCTGGATATCGGGGACCGGCTCGAGGGTCAGGGTCACTTTGGTTCGATTGGGGTCCTCCTCCTCTTCTTCTGGCAGCTGCTCCTCGGTCTCCTCTGTGCCCTCCTGGCAATGCTGCACAGGTGTCTGCAACCCTGTCTGCACGAGAACCAGGCAGACGGGCTCCCCACCACCCAGGATGCGATCCAGCTCCTGATAATAGGCAAGTGGTGAGGTGCTGTCCCTGAGGTGGAGCTGCGCTTGCGGGCCTTGGCGTAGCCCTGCCTGAGCTCCTTCACCTTAGCCCTTACTTGATCTAAAGTCCTGGGGTGGTGCCCTTTTTTAGCCAGCCCCTCAGCCATGTGGCCATAGATCTCAGCATTTCTGCGCTGGGTGTGCAGAGCCTGGAGCGCTTCCTCCTCTCCCCACAGTTCAAGCAGGGTCAGGACCTCTGACCCTGACCAGGCTGGAGCTCTCTTCTTGCCCCCGGAGGGCAGCTGGGATGCCTCCCTGGCAGGTCCTTGGGAGCCTCAGGGGTGTTGTGCTTGTGCCGTGACCACGTGGCAGGGAGGCAGGGAGAGCCGTGTTCTGACAGGCTTGCTCTGTGGCTGGCTTCCTGTCAGAATGGCTGCCCAGGGTGTCTGTGCCTTTAAAACATGGCTACAGACAGGAACAATAGAGGATTTCCCTGCAGATGGACTGTCCACCAAGGGCTTTCCTTGGAGGTCTGTTTTTTCGGAAAAAAAAAAACCCGCATCCACACACGCCTTTTTTTGACAACGCTGTCGGAAAAGGCATTATTCCTCGTAAAATGAGGTTTACCGCTGTCGACAAAACTGCCGCATTCTTTCGATGTACTGTCGAAAGAACGCAGCGGTAGTGTAGAAGCGCCTGAAGTTTTTTTTGAAAAAAGCCAACATTTTTTGAAAAAACAGTGTAGTCTAGACACACCCTTAATGGCTTTAATTTTTCTCTATTTTTTTTGCCTTTTTGGTGGTTCAAGTGTATTTGTTTTAATAATAATTTAAAAATCTACTACATCTTGTCTTGCACAGTTACTACATTAGTGCTTTACTTCACATTTTTTTAGTCTGCATGTTTTAGACAGAGAAGCAGTATCTGGTGATTTCAAAGTCTTACTTCAGAGTCTTGAGGAATTTGTACTATGGGTATGTGGGTCCATATATTGTAAACCTTGCCAGATCTTTTAAGTTTAAAGTGTCTGCACAAGAGGTCTTTTAGAGTAAGGTCATCAAGCCACTGGGAGAAGGCTATTTGACAGGATATCAAGTCTTGTGGATAAGGGAGAAGCGGTGGACATGGTATACCTAGACTTTAGTAAGGCATTTGACACGGTCTTGCATGACCTTCTTATCAATAAAATAGGGAAATGAACCTAGATGGGGCTACTGAAAGGTAGGTGCATAACTGGCTGGATAACTGTTCTCAGAGAGTAGTTATTAACGGTTCACTATCATGCTGGAAGGGCATAACAAGTGGGGTTCTGCAGGGTCTGTTTTGGGACTGGTTCTGTAAAATATCTTCACCAATGATTTCGATGATGGCATAGAGAGTATGATTATTAAGTTTGTAGATGATACCAAGCTGGGAGGGGTTGTAAGTGCTTTGGAGGATCGGGTCAAAATTCAAAATGATCTGGACAAACTAGAGAAATGGTCTGAGGTAAACAGGATGAAGTTTAATAAGGACAAATCCAAAGTACTCCACTTAGCCATACAGAATGGGAAGCGATTGCCTAGGAAAGAGTCCTGCTGAAAGGGATCTAGGAGTCATAGTGGACAACAAATTAAACATGAGTCAACAGTGTGACACTGTTGCAAAAAAAGCAAACATGATTCTGGGATGCATTAACAGGAGTGTTGTGAGCAAGACACAATAAGTCATTCCTGCTCTACTCTGCACTGATAAGGCCTTAATTAGAGTACTGTGTCCAGTTCTGGGCACCACATTTCAAGAAAGATGTGGAGAAATTGGAGAAGGTCCAGAGATGAGCAACAAAAATGATTAAGGGTCTAGAAAACATGACCTGTGATGGAAGATTGAAAGAACTGGTCTTGTTTAGTTTCGAAAGGAGAAGACTGAGAAGGGACATGATAGCAGATTTCAAGTATCTAAAAGGGTGTTACAAGGAGGAGGGAGAAAAATTGTTCTCCTTGGCCTCTGAGGATATGTGGAATCTGAGTGGAATCTGTGAGTGGATGTGGAATCTCCATCACTGGAGATATTTAAGAGCAGGTTAGACAGATACCTGTCAGGGATGATCTAGACAGTACTGGGTCCTGCCATGAGGACAGGGGACTGACCTTGATGACCTCTTGAGGTCCCTTCCAGTTCTATGGTTCCATGATTCTATAAGGAGCATTTCACTGGAACACTGTTTTCTGAAGATATTCCTGAGAGTTCTGAGTCCCTGGGTGATGCTCACGTAACAATGAGACATCCCCCGGTGTTTCATTTTTAAAGATGTGGGGTATGGATACATCAGGAAAGGCATCGTGATATAAACATGTTGGTAGTTTTTTTTCCAGGAGATTGAATCTCATTTGAATTGTGTCCCCATTGAAATATTATTAATTCAGTGTTATTCATTCAAAGATAGTATGCATTCCCCCATGTACCACCAATATCTGTGTATTGGCATTTTAGTTCACACAGTGTGTGAGAACCACTTCATCCATGTAGTGAGCAGGGGTGGCTGCTCACTGGCCCTGAGGGGGAAGAACCCCTCTCTAAACCTGGGTGGGCTGAGCCCAGTCCTGCCCCTTTAACTCCCCAGGAGCCCAGGGGTGGGGCTGGTAGGATTAAAGCCCAGCCTAGGAGCTCAGTAAGGCCCCTGTGGCCGGAGGAAACTCCCAAGCCAGGAGGGCTCTGAGGATCTTGCAGAGGCCGAGGACTGGCCCAGACTGCTATGACACGTGGGGCCAGGTAGATGCCGGGGGGGGGGGAGGGACTTAGGAAGTGGCCCAGGGGAAACCGGTGACTGTCAGGCTGATCTTATAATGCTTTAGAGCATGTCAGTTTGTTGCAGGCCGGATCCCCACTGACCCCAGGGGGCTGAATCACCATAGGGGCCTTACTGAGGCCTGGGCTGGGACGTGGTGGAGTAGGGAGGGCCCGCACCCACCCTGCCACCCTACATACCAGGTGGCAGTCTCACCCTTCCCTCACTTGCCTGTGGAACTGTGTGTGTTTTGCTGCCCCACCCTGAACCAGGGCCTGGGCCTTTTCTGACTGTGGGACTTCATTTGTGTTGCTGCCCCATCCTGAACCAGGGCCTGGGTCTTACTAACTGTGGGACTGTGCTTGTGTTGCTGCCCACCCTGTACTCAAGGCCCCAGGATTTAAAGGGAGCTGCTGGACATTTAGTTCCAGGCCTGAGCACAGGTAAGGGACGTGGGACTCAAGTGGGTGGTTTACACCAGGCCTGAGCACAGGTCCAGGACCCAGGACCCAAGCAGCCAGCTTACAACCCACTTGATCAGTTTGTCACCCTTTCCCTTTCCAAACACTCAGTGCAGCCTTTAATGACATCATAGGCACTGGCTCTGGTGCGCAGAGTAGCTTGAAGCATGACTGTGTGCCTGCTTTGGCAACTTTCCCTCCCAAGTCATCACAAAGATTAAGGGTTGAAGATTATAATGCTCTCTTCCAGAGGAATTACCACAACTTTATCACTTTCCAGTCTAATTGGAAAGAGTATGTCTTTGCCCTTGCTTTCATAAATAGAAGCATGTAGCACACATATCAAAACAAACATAAAAATGTTTTTCTTCCAGTGCATTGAAGAAAGAGCCACACATGGCAGATGTTAGTCATATTGCTTAATTCATTGTTAAAAAGGCACTCAAATTCAATGGTGATGAGCCTGGTATAAAAATGGGACTAGAATAGAGGGTGTTAGTGAGTTTTCTAAACCAGAGAGAACTTCCTCCACAGTACAGGAGTAATTAAAGATGCCCATTAAATTCCGGTCTTTTCATTCCATATACATAACTAGCATCCAACTCTATACAATTTCAGAAAATTAGATAAGAGGCTGAATTTAACAGAGAAGTTAATAAAAGTAAATGGGATTTGTAAAGTCTTTTGAACTTTACTGATGGTCACATCTATTCTAGTAGAACTTCTTTCATCTCTTTACCCTCTCCATCTTCCTTTCTCTCTGCCTCCCTTCTTCCCCCCCCCCCATCCCCGTTTTATTTCCTTAGATCTAACTGGCTAAAGCCGTGCTGTGGGAGACGAGCAGCTGTGTGGCAGGTATTTTTGCTCAGTGCAAGTCTCAACAGTTTCCTGGTAGCCTGTGTAGTGTTGGTGGTGATTCTCCTGACTCTGGAACTCCTAATAGATATAAAACTTCTCCAGTGTGAGTAGCAGGCTTTTTTTAAAAGTTGATCAAAGATAAATGATGTTTAGATTTAACTTGCTTGGGGGTGAGGATTTGGTCATGTAAGTAGTTTAAAAGTGAGATAATGGCCTTGACTTTATTTTTAATACAATGGAACCCTAGTAGAGTGAAATTCTCCTCATCCCCCTTTTCCACCGAACATATTTATTATGGGACAGATTTTCAGAGGATGCAGCGTTAATACACTTGCAGAAATTTGCCCACATCTTGTTCACATGCAAAAACTACACACTCCCAATATGATAACCTTCTCCAATTTGTGTGCAACAGAAAACAGGAAATTTGTTCAGTCAGATGGACACTTCTGTCATAGTTACCCAGTTGTCCATTCACATGTATGTATGAAAATAAGTGTGCCTGGATTTTCCTGGTGCAGTTAGTATTTTCTCCTTTGGTAATTTATCCCACTAAACAGATATTTGTTGGAACTGAAAGTGCAATTTGTATCTGGCAATGCAGTGAAACAATTAAGGCTTCCCTTCTTCTTTAGTAACATATTGTAAGACAGATAACACAAGTGTAGTTTTCCTATATCTGAGTTCACTCTACACAGGTTCCATGATAATGACAATTTTAATTGTTGCTTTATTTCCCGGTAGGGCTGTTCTTTCACTGTACATTAAATTCCCTGGGTTTTTTTATTTAAACTTTTATGGAATATATGGAAGAAGTTTAACATAAATGCTATAATCCCATGAAATGAAGACTGAACTTTTAACTTAATATTTCAAAAGCCACTAGTGTGCAATTATGTTTAAAAAAATGTAATGTAGTGTGTAATGATTCCCTGCAGTATATGAAAGCAACATACATAAGTATACTAAAGATATGCTATGGTGCATAACTGCCCATTTTGTTTCTAATAAAAGCTATTAATCCACATTATAGACTGCAATCACCAAGGAAGTCTTTTTTTAAAATGAGTTTATTAATGGTTTTGAATTACATGTGCAGAAATATTGTGCAAAAAATCCAGCTTCTGTAACTGCTAAAATCTGAGGGCAAAATTCTGCTCTCAGATTCCTAGTGCCAATCTCAGTTGCACTCTGCACTTGTTCAGTGGGCAGAACTTCTTGATGCATAAGTGAAAATTTTATCTGCAAAGTATAGATTCTGCAAATGAGAATTGAATAGACCTTAAATGGATTTAACATAAAGCATATTTTTATGGTAGGCTCTGTGCATGAATTAAATAATCTCTTATTGTTATTACTTGAGTATTTGTATCCATATTTTGGGGGCAGAGAAGTCACCTGTCCAGGGTCCAAGAGGAGGGGTTCATTAGTAGAGCCATGATTAGAATTCTTTTGTTTTTATCTCTTCTTCCTCTCTTGACCATTTAGCTCCATCTCTGCCAAACCATTTCCTGTAGTGTTGGCAGTGACTTACTACTGCCCTTTTCCTGCAATTGGATACATATAGGTGCATCTGTATATCTGTTTGAAGTCCTGATGAAATCAGTGGGGCTCCACACAGGTGCAAAACACCACCTGTATGTATCTGCTTACTGGATCTAGACCTATGTAAGTATAATAAAAGATGTGTTATCTGCCCCTGTATCAAGCAGAAAGCTCTCTAATACAGCATTTCTAATCTTTATAGAAAGTCTGGTTTATAATCAAGCTGGCACGGGGCCAACAGACTCTCCTGGCTCCACCTACCTTCCTGGAAGAGGTGACACAGCCCAAATGTTCCTAAGCTCGGAAACAGCCATGAGGGATTTGGAATGCAAGCAGTGGTGCAGGGTTGGGGTGTAGGATGGAGTGCTGGGTGCAGGTTCTGGAAGGACATTTGGGTGTGGGAAAGAGCTCAGGGTTAGGAATTGGGGTGTGGCAAGGGGCTCAGGGTGCAGGATTCAGGGTGCATTCATCTCAGTAGCTCCCCACCTGTCCCTGATGTTCCTAGATAGAAGTACTTGGCTAGGTGGCTCTGCTCACTGCTCCAGCCCCATTCTGAGTGCTAGCACTGCAGCTCCCCTTGGCTGGGGACTGTGGCAAATGGGAGCTGATAGGTTTACAGAGCTACCTAGCCAAGCACCTCCATCTAGGAGTAGCAGCGACAGGTCACCACTTGTGGGGAGCTGCCTGAGGTGTGCACCTCCCTGCGCCATGGATCAGGTACCTCAAAACCCCACATCCACCCCAGCCACTAACCCCACACTCCAACTCTCTCTCTTAATTAACTGGAATACCTCATTTTCCAGCACTATTCCTGTTCCCCCAACATGCTGGATAAAAAAGTTTTTACTGTACTTGTATAGCTATGCAATGAAAATGAATATAAGTATGAAACCATGCTGTAGTGGGAATTTGTTTGGCCTTATTTGTTAGAGGTAGGGCTGAATTCCTACAATAAGCCAGATTTATACATACATAGACTGAGATTCTGTCCCGTTAAAGTTTGGACAATGTAGTGTTCTCACTGTTTCTGAAATAATCATGTTGTTTTTACAGTTCAGTGTGAGGAAGTCTGTATGTGCAGTTGAATGTCTTTAAGGAAGAGAAGGCAATTGAGAGTAGTGGAATGTTAACTCTTGTTCAGGAACTTCTTGCCTGAAGAGTTTTTTTAAGCTGTTTATTGTTGATGTCAATCCAATGCTTGTATTGTGTCACCATCATGAAGTATATCCAGCAGTTTCCGCTGTACATATCGCAACATAAAAATTTCTTCCTAACCCAAATTTCCATATATTATACTTCACTTGTACACTAGGAGGCAGTTGGATGACTGCATGTCAATGGAGTACTATTAGAATTTCTTTCCACAAATGGCTTCCACCCCTTTCTCACTCTTGTTGTTTAATTAGTGTGTTGTTGAAATTGTCTAAAATATTGTCTGCTTATTTCTTTTTTAGTAATCAATAATTGTGTCTCCTCTCTAATTCAGTGATACCATGCATGGCAATATGTAGTGACTTCTTATTAACATATCTTAAGAAATATCAGTGGCAACTCAGTTGATGTTATTCCTTGAATCCTAATTCCTCTCATCCCCTATTATTCTGCCACAACCTGGCATCTTTATGCATACCAAGCTCACTCCCAAAACATTCTTCTGTTGTGCAGTAACTCATGCTATCTTCTCAAGCAGTTTTGACCATTTGTAGACAATCTTCTAGGACCTGCGCAGCCACACTCAGACTGAGGGGAGATTTTTTTGTCTTCCTCACATTTTTATCTGAGATTACAGGAATATGAACTCTGTAGCTAGAGCTGCCTGTGATACATGTACTGAACACATCCTTGCAGTGTTGTCCTTTGATATGTAAATAAAGCTCTCCACATGCCAGGCACCCACTATGAGCAGATAGCCTTGCAGCCAAACTTGTCCAGAAAGTTCTCCATGTCTCAAAAATATATTAACCCTTTATAGGCAGCCCAGGCCTGAATTTCTCTGGCATGATAATGCAGTGGTTTTCAGTGGGGTATCACAAAGACAAACGTGGTAGTTTGACGGATATATGCTTACTGAAATATATTCTATGAAAGTTTAATTTTTCTTACATTTTTACCAATGGGGTCTGTTTGTTTGTTAATAGAGTTAAATGTGTTCATAGTCTGTGTAGTCTCCTCCTAGCAAATTATCTTTATTAGGCGGTGTGATGGGGTGTACCAACACTGCACTGGAGCTGCAGGGGTTAAGCCTGGCTACCTGACTGAGAAGATCCCATCCCCACAGCCCTGCTGGGCATGCTTCAGCTGGAGGCCAGCTATAAAGACCTGTGGAACACCTCCATCTGTGCTGATCACTGATAAGGAAGGAGGTACTGCAGGAGCTCCTGAAGGAAAAGCCCAGAAATACCCAGACACTGTCACCAAGCAGCAGGGAACTGCAGCAGAGAAGACAGAGCAGACTACAAAGGAAAGACTGATAGGAAGTAGTCCAGCACGGGGAGTTGAAACTGGGGTGGTTGGCATGTTTCGGCCGGACTCTCTGCCAAGCTAGTGGTGAGCCACTCCACTGCCGATGAGGCCATAGGCTGGGACACAGTGGAGAGGGCAGGCCTGGGTCTCCCAACCTGCTCCACGCCAACCCAACAAGTGGCTCTAGCCTTCCTTGTACTATTGACTGGCTGCTAGGCCACGTTGCCCTGTGTTCAGGGAGCTGTACTATTCACTCTGGCTACTAGGACATACGGGACTTCCCTATGGGAAGTGAGCGGTACTATTGACTTTGAGCATTAGGGCACATGTGGGGTAGAGGTCCAAGGGAGGGGCATCAGAAGCCTGGTGCCCCCTCCTGAGGGAAACAGGCAGGCTTGCCCTGCGACAATTGATGGATAACATGCGCAGCACCACAATCCCTCCCCTTCTATAAGGATAAGTGTGAGTGAAGTGGGCTGCCGAAAGACTGAGTAAGAAAAGAAAAAAACCCAGACAAGATGGATCTTGCCAAATTTTTTGAATAGCTGCTGGACAATCATCAGAAACAGACTGCTCAACATCAGCAGCAGCAACTAAGCTGCTTCAACAGCTTGTTGCCCAGCAGCAATTACACACAGCCTAGCAACAAGAGCAGCAGCATTTGTTACTGCAAGAACCAACCACCCAGCAGCAAATGCATCAGCCCCCATACCCAGTCCAGCCAGGGGGCGGTTTGGTCTGGTTGCCCATCACTAAGATGGGGCACAGGGATGACCTGGAGGCCTGCTTGTTCATATTTGAGTGGGTTGCCACCACCTGCAGTGGGCCATGCTGCTGGCAGCCTTACTTGACAGGGTCAGCACAAATGGCCTCCTGGAACTAGCACCCAAGCGAGGCATTAGAGTACCCAAAACTTAAGGCAGTCATACTGGATCAAGCCAGCGTCGGCTCTGAGACATACTGCCTGTGAGGAATGGTATCCGCTAGGGGCCAAGCCCAGAGCGGTAGCTCGTTATCTTTGAAAACTCGTGGAGGTGGGAGAGGTCCTGGGTGATTGGAAAAAGGCAAATGTAGTGCCCATCTTTTAAAAAGGGAAGAAGGACAATCCAGGGAACATACAGCCAGTCAGCCTCATCTCAGTCCTCAGAAAAATCATGGAGGGGATCCTCAAGGAATCCATTTTGAAGCACTTGGAAGAGGGGGAAAGTCATCAGGAATAATCAACATGGATTCACCAACGGCAAGTCATGCCTGACCAATCTGATTAGCTTCTATGATGAGGTAACTGGCTCTGTGGACATGAGGAAGTCAGTGGATGTGATATACCTTGACTTCAGCAAAGCTTTTGATACTGTCTCTCACAATATTCTTGCCAGCAAGTTAAGGAAGTATGGATTGGATAAATGGACTGTAAGATGGATAGAAAGCCAGCTAGATTGTCAGGCCCAACAGGTAGTGATCAACGGCTCAATGTCTAGTTGGCGGTCGGTTTATAGTGGAGTGCCCCAAGGATCTGTTCTAGGCCTGGTTTTGTTCAACATCTTTATTAATGACCTGGATGAGGGGATGGATTGCACCCTTAGCAAGTTCACAGATGATACTAAGCTAGGGGGAGAAGTAGATATGTTGGAGGGCAGGAATAGGGTCGAGAGTGACTTAGACAAATTGGAGGATTAGGCGAAAAGAAATCTGATGAGGCTTAACGAGGACAAGTGCAGAATCCTGTGCTTGGGACGGAAGAATCCCAAGCACTATTACAGGCTGGGGACCGACTGGCTAAGTAGCAGTTCAGCAGAAAAGGACTTAGGAATTACACTGGAAGAGAAGCTGGATATGAGTCAACATTGTGTCCTTGTAGCCAAGAAGGCTAATGGCATATTAGGAAAAATAAAAGGAAAAAATATGTCGCACTTTAAAGACTAACAAGATAGCTTATTAGGTGATGAGCTTTCATGGGCCAGACCCACTTCTTCAGATCATACTCTGAAAGAGAATTGGCATGACCATATATAACGAAGGAATACAATGAAGAAAGTGAACACATTATAAACTAACAAATCAGATTTTAGAACAGAAGGTGGGAGCATTTCCAGCAGATCTAGAGAGGTTATTATTCCCCTTTATTCGGCACTGGTGAGGCCACATCTGGAGTATTGCTTCCAATTCTGGGCCCCCCACTAAAGAAAGGATGTGAACACATTAGAGAGGGCCCAGCGGAGGGCAACACGGATGATTAGGGGGCTGGAGAACATGACCTATGAGGAGAGGCTGAGAGATTTGGGCTTATTTAGTCTGCAGAAGAGAAGAGTGAGGAGGGATTTGATAGCAGACTTCAACTTCCTGAAGCGAGCTATCCCTGTGGGTGCTCCACTCAGGTCTCAGTGCATTCTTCTTCGAGTGCTTGCTCATGTCCATTCTGATTAGGTGTGCGCGCGCTGTGTGCACGGATTCCGGAGCTTTTTTCCCTTAGCAGTACCCATAGGGCCAGCAGGGAGCCCCCTGGAGTGGCACCGGTATACCGGTGCATATATACCCCTGCTGGCCCCTTCACCCCCTCAGTTCCGTCTTACCGCCCGTGACGGTAGCTGGAGCAGACTTTAAGGCTATTAGCCTGTCTCTTAGCAGCTGTTTTTCTCTAATTGTTCTATATTATAGTTAAAGTTTGTAGTTTATTCTCTGTTGAGTAGTAGTTAAGTAGTGTAAATATTGTAATTAGTTGAACAAAGTAGCGCAGCGGGACTCTCCCCGTAATGGGAGGGAATGCCAGGGCCCCAGGGCTTTAAACCCTGTGCTTCCTGCTCAAAACCTATGCCCTGTGGAGACCCACACTCCGACTGCCTGAAGTGCCTGGGAGAAGCCCATCGAGCAGAGAACTGCGCTATTTGTAGAAGTTTTAAGCCCCGCACTAAAAAAGAAAGGGACTCACGGCTAAAACTCTTGCTGATGGAGTCAGCACTGCAGCCCCAGGGCGAGGAGCACCCTCACTCCATCCACAGCGCACCGTCTGTGTCAACCGTGGCACCAGCCAAACAACGGTTGGCCGCCAACGAGGCACCGAGGCACCAGTCGCAGTCACCGGCACTGAGGAGCTCCAAGGGCTCGAGGGGCCGGTCAATGCAGCGGAGTGCTCAGAAGGTGCGCCTGAAGGAGGGGCACCTGACCTCCAAGGCACCTAAGAGGAGGCGCAGCCCGAATAAGGCTAGGAGCCCAGGGCAGGCTGTGGGGATAGGGGAGGTTCGTCACCCCTCTACCCCAGAGACATTCGATGCAGCCCGAGAGCTCATCGAAATGACCACGGCGGAAGGGGAAGGCCCGGTGCCGCAAGGGCGGATCGCGCCGGTACAGAGCACAGGCACCCTCCCGCAGGCACCGCCAGCCGGACCATGGGATGCACATGGGATGCTGGCGGTGCAGGCCTCAGCCCAGCAGCAGCAGCAGTTCCAGGTGCTGACAAGGGCACCGGCACCGACGCCAGCACAGGCACCGGCTCCAGCTCCAGCTCCCTGCCTTGGGGCGGCGCCGGCACGGGGGGCGGGTGCCTTCATGGCACCGAGGTCCTCGGCACCCGGGCAGATAGACTGGCCCCAGCCGGCTCCAGGGTTCGCAATCCCCCACCACGCGGTGCAGGAGGTGGCACCGCAATCCGCCCCATGGGTGGTGCTGGGCCCCGTACCGCCCTACGTGCCTGTGATGGCACCGCAGCCCGCACCGCATATGGCACCGGCACTACTGCCTCTTCCGGCACCGATTCCAGCTCATGGGCTGGGAGCGCCGACGCCGCAACAGACCACGGTGCCACAGTCAGTAGCGGCACCGCTGGGATACTTCCCGCCCTACCAGATGCAGCTGGGCACTGTGCCGGCGTCACAAATGCCTCCACTGATGCCTCCCCCAGCACCGCGCCGAGAGCATGGGGTAAGCCATCAGCTATGGTGGCACACCAGAGGGTACAAGCGTCTTCTGCCCCTTCCTGGTCGGCATCGGACTATTCTTCAGAGTCCAAAGCAGAATCCGTGACGTCAGCCAGGTCGTCATATTGGTCCCGATCCCGACATAGGTCTCGTTCGAGTATCAGATCGGGGCACTGAGAGCCAACAGATCAGCAGCAGTGGCAGACCCAGGGGCAACCACAGTGGCCGTTCTGGACACCTTGGGCATACCATCAGGCCCAAGGGCCCCCTCCTACGGTGTCAGTTGCCGGTTCGTCCGAAGGAGCAGTGCCCCCTCAGCCACCCCATTGTGAGCCCCATTGTCTGAGGAGATCCCAATCACGGTGGCATTGCCTAGGCCGCCGGTAATCGGCCAAGAACAAGGGACCACGGTTCCACCGGGCTCAATGCAGGCGAGCTCCTCGACGGGAGGGGAACCAGAGGCACAGCAGGGTGTGGAAGAACTAGGTCCCCCAAGAGAGTCCTCATCGTCATCGCTGGATGAGGCTCTGGCGGACTCTGCACCCCAGCCCCCATCCATGGACTCCAGGGCGCACCAGGAACTGCTAAGATGATTGGCGGTTAACCTGGCAGTGCAGCACGAAGAGGTCCACGAGGACCATGACCCTATGGTCGATATCTTGGCAACGGCGGGCCCTGGCCGCGTGGCGCTCCCCTAAATAAGACGGTGGACAAGCTGTCAAAGACCCTGTGGCAGACGGCAGCCTCCATCGCACCAACACAGAAGGGGGTGGAGAGGCGCTATTACGTGCCGCAAGCGGGGCATGAACATCTATTTAACCACCCAGCCCCGGGGTCAATAGTAGTGCAGGCGGTGGGGCAAAAGGAACGCCCAGGGCCCCCAGGTCCGACACCAAAGGCAAAGGACCCTAAGAAATTGGACCTCCTTGGCCGGAAAACCTACACCATGGGAGGCCTACAGCTACGTATTGCGAACCAACAAGTGATGCTGGGGTATTATGCCTTTAATACATGGGCGTCGATGCAGAAGTGGACTTTTGTTGACAAAACTATACCTGCATCTACACTACCGCCGAGTTCTGTCGACATAACGTTTTGTCGATGGTGGTAAACCTCATTCTACGAGGAATAACGCCTTTTGTCGACAGAGTTCTGTTGACAGAAGGCGTTATTGCATCTACACTGTCCTTTGCATCTACACTCTCATGTCAACAAAGCGGCTTGCTTTGTCGACAGAACTGGATGTAGTCTAGACGCTCTTTGTACTTTTAAGGTGTCGCTTGCTTTGTCGCATTGTCCAGGGAGGGCCCATGCAAACACTTGGGTTTTTTCCCCCAGTCTGGAGCAGAGGAGTAAGAAGGGGCACCTCCTCCAGAGCCTCTCTTAAGAGGGAAGGTGTGTGTTGGTATACCCTGCACTGGGGCTGCAGGGGTTAAGCCTGGCTACCTGGCTGAGAAGGCTCCACTCCCACAGCCCTGTTAGGCATGTTCCAGCTGGAGGCCAGCTATAAAGGCTTGTGGAGTAGCTCAGTCTGGGCTGACCACCGACAAGGAAGGAGGTTCTGCAGTAGGTCCTAGAGGAGACACACAGGTACACGCAGATGCCATTGCCAGGTAGCAGGGAACTGCAGCTGGAGGAAGAGATGGAACAGATTGCAAAGGAGAGACTGGTAGGAAGTAGCTTGGGAGTAGGAAGGGGTTGAACCCTGGGTGCTCAGTATGTTTGGCCAGATTCCCCACAGAGCTAGTGGTGGTCCACTCCACTGCTGACAGGGCCTTGGACTGGGACCCGGTGGAGAGGGCGGACACGAGTCCCCCACCTGCTTTGACCAACCCCACAAGGGGCTCTAGCCTTCCCTGTACTGTTGACTCTGTCTGCTAGGCCACGCTGCCCCGTGGCAAGGGAGCAGTACTATTGACTTTAAACATTAGGACGCATGCAGGGTTGAGGTCCAAGGGAGGAGCCTCAGAGGCCCAATGCCCCTTCTTGGGAGGAACAAGTGAGCTCACCCTGTGGTTTGATGTCAGATGATATTTCACATTTTTCTAATTCAGCTCAATTGGATTCACGTGCAGGGATCAAATATTGTTAATAGTTACTTTAGTTCTTCAAAGTGCTTTCTAATACTGAGCTCAATGCAGGTGTTCATTTTGGTTTTGTAGATTCTGACTAACTATGAGTGGGCAGGGTCTTAATGCCTTGTTCTTCTGCGAAAGCAGAAGCCAATATGTATGTTCCATAGTTAGACAACTGAAAATCAGGCCACTTACTTAAGTGCCTAATAGCGATAAAAGGTGTCTTAATTTTATGTATGCATTCTTGAAAAACTTGGTTCAAACAATTATTGATCTTCTAGCATTAATTCCATGATTTTAAAAAAATGATTTAAAGAATAACAAGTAATTCTTTTTGTTAGCTTATAAAACTTTACTCTTAAGTTTTCAGTTGCACAGGATTTAGTCTCCATCCCCGAGTAAAGCCAAAAGGATTTGTGCAGCTATACCCTAGAATGATGATAATACAGGATATTGTGCACCAAAGATTTGCATGCATAGAACAAATGCAGACTCTCACCCTCATTGTCTTTCCATGTTCCTTTTTTCCTACAGGGCTTCAAACTAGGTTGACAGGTTTTGATAGAATTGATTCACCTCCATCCTAAGTAACCCACTTCCACAATCAGGTGGTCTAATCTAATTATCAGAACAGAAGACAGGCTGCATCAAATACCAGGGGGTCAGAAAGCAAACTGGGAGGCAGGAGGCAGGAAGGTTCAGGTTAGTAGGAGATTAGACTCAGGCAGTAGGAGAAAGTATTGCAAGGGAAATCCAGCTGCATGGACAATTGCTGTTCCTGTGATTGGTTTAAATAGAAGCTGAGGACCAGTCAGAACCCCTCAGCATTCCACCAATAAGATCCCTGGACAGAAGTCTGCTGTGAGAGTTCAGCTTTTACTTTGATAGCAGTTAGCAGATCACTGGTTGGTGGGTTGGAATTTATTAGCGTGGATCAAGACGCCCACTGTCTCCAAAGCCACTACTAGAGAATGTGAATGGAGGGTCTCCATTGCCTATTCTAATTCCTAGCTTTGTTTTTCAGAGGCTCCTATCTACAGGCAGTTTACCACACAGGTGACCCAATTTCAATACAGAATACTGGGATGAACCCATTCATTCCTTAGCCTCTCTCCTGAGACTTCCAGTTAGTGTAGTGGTGTTAGCAACTGTGCTGTGGGAACAATAAGCGAGATCACCTACTGAATTTTACATAAGGCACTGAATAGCCATCAGATAACTTTGTGGTTACTACTGACCTGTATTGATTCAAATGAGCAACGTAAGATGGTAAAGCTCCATGTCCCATTGCATCTAGTCAATTTGTTGCTTTTTCGTTATAGTATTTCAGATGAAGTGCTCCTCCAAAACGTAAGTGGCGATGGTACTAATCACCATTATATATAAGTAGCTACCTGGTATTAAAATTATCCTTTGTTATATTGTGTTAATTACAGTTTCAAGTGCATCACAGTTTGCAGGAATTATTCACTGGATCAGCCTAGTCATCCTGTCTGTGTTCTTTTCAGAGGTATGTATAATACAGGGTGAAACACAATTTATTTTGGTACAGTGCCCAATCCTGCTCCCACTGATGTCAGTGGGAATTTTGATGCTGACTTCATTAGGAACAGGAGCAGGCATATGATGTGTTTTAAAAAGAAAATGTCAGCTTTTGCCATTCGTATTTGGAAAACAAAAGATCTGATTTTTGTTGACAATCATTGTTCTCTTTATTAGAGTAGACCAGGACCAGGAAAAATGGGAGAACGTTATTTTACAAAATGTAACAGCAAAATTGCAAGGAGGAATAATCATATTGCTCCCATTTCAAATCGGTCCCATGGAATGAAGGGAAACGGGCCTGGTTCTGAAGCTCTTTCTCCAGGAAAGTTCTTGTTGGCCCGAATAAGAATTTTGCTGGAATAAGAAATCCAGGACTTCCCTCTTATACAAACCTTGGTTCCGAATAAGAATAAATTAGCTCCTTTCACGATTGACTTAAGCAGCTCGCTCTGGTTTTTTCTAAATACCTTTCTTACTTTTCCATATAATAGTAATATAGATGAAATTAAATACAGCAAATTAATAAGAGAATTAATAATGATGAATTTCTGTGCAAATGTGTATTTGTACCATAAGTTCACTCATTGGGAAAAGCTTTGTTGATAATAGAATAAATGTCTAAATTGAAATGACTGATTGTTTCATCTGTGTTGAAATATTAACAATATATAAAGTCCTCCCAAATCAGCAGTTTGGATTATTGCTTCAAGACATACCATGCAGATTGTTACAAAAATCTGATTACATGGTTGTGTGTTTTTAAATTACACCAATATCCATGCCATGTCAGAAGACACCCTGAAAATTTACATACCTGAAGAATATTTAAAAATCATACCAAATTTAAGCAAAGAATACACACAATCCTGAACCATATACTTTTGCTCCCAGCCTCCAAAACCTGAGTCCAAACTTCCCTATAGATTAAGGTTCAGAAATAATAAAAATTAAGATAAACTTATTTCGAATATGATGGGCAAAGTTGTCTTCCCATTTTGTGACTGTGTTGTATTTTTTCTTCTTTCTGCATTTACGACAATACAGGTATTTGGTAGTAAATCTCCCCTTCCTGCATTTAGTACCCATTGTTCTAATACTGTTAGCAGCCTCTTTGCAGTTTCAAAGACTCATAGTATCAAAGGGTTGAAAGAGACCTCAGGAAGTCATCGAGTCCAACCCCCTGCCCAAAGCAGGACCAACCCCAAATAAATCATCCCAGCCAGGGCTTTGTTAAGCCAGGACTTAAAAACCTCGAGGGATGGAGATTTCTACCACTTCCCTAGGTAACCCATTTCAGTGCTTCACCACCCTCTTAGGGTATGTCTACACTAGTTCGTTAGTTCAAGCTAGGTAGGATAATGAGGAGTAACGGTAGTTCGAATTAGGATCTTTAATTCAAACTACCTAGCCCGTGCTGCGTGTAGCCGCGGGCACGGAGTTCGGACTAAGGGGGATTTAAAAATGGCGGCGCCCGGGAACATGCAAATGGAGCCCGGGATATTTAAATCCCGGGCTTCATTTGCAACTCCGCTTGCCCTCATTACCCTACCAAGCTCGAACTAACGAGCTAGTGTAGAAGTACCCTTAGTAAAATACAGCAAACCATTCCTCATTTACTTCTTTCCAGATTGATTAATTTAATTCGCCCATTTGACCATAGTTTGAATTTACATCAGAGAAAAACTCACCTGTGAAACATGTAGCAGCCATGTGAGAAGCACAAAGAGGCTAGAATTTTTGCAGTGCGTTTTATCAATCAAGCCTTTGGAAACTGAGTTCTAGTCTGGGCTAATACTAACAGAAATTGCAGACCCTGAAAAAGTCAGAAACTCTTTTACAGCATTTTCATTACATGTACTTATTTCCTGTTCCTGATGTAACAGATTTGTCTTTGGGGTGGGCAGGGAATAATTTTGCTATGTGTTTGTCAGACATTTACAATCTTTCATTGTTCAAACAAAGAGCACAGGGTTTCATTTGATGTTCAGACCTTATCAGATGCCTGTTGAGTATGAGTGATTACTCACAATATTATTTTCCCCAAACCACACAAAGGCACTTGTACTCAAAATTTTGAAATTTATGTCTGATTAAAATAATGGGTTCTAGTGGACAACATTTGCAACCTTAATGATAGTTACATGATGGCTATTAGCACCCACTTGAATGTCTCATTACAGTTAAATAGGAGCTGGCTTTCTGCTTGATTGAAATGTAGTGGATAAATGTGCCAGGAATTTGCAGATGCCAACAAAATTAAGTAGCTTCTCTTCCAGCATTGTCCTTCCATCTTTACACATGTTCTGTAGCCATAAATCTTAACCTAAATGTACTGCTCTGTGTTAATTTTATATTCTCCTGTGTCAGTCTCTGTGGACTTTCCAACATATCACAATATCTTTGTTCTGTGACTTTTTGTAAATGTCAAATTAGATGTACTGGTTGTGATGCTTTGCCTGTTAGTCTTTGCTCACATGTGTTGAGTCTGTACATCAAAAAATACACAGATGTTAAGACAGAAGAGGAAATAGAATGTCAGAAGGATATTGGGCCAAAAATACTCAAACAGCAGTCAAGGCTAATTCAGGATTGCATCATTTCAAGAAGACAAAACAATTCCTGATTGTACTTGGACGAGAAAAGGGAGACAGAAGATTTGGCATTAACTTTGGTAAGTAGTTTGGAGTCAGAATATGTTTTAATAATTGTGTTACATTTGTATTAGGAGCCAGATTCTGCAGCCCTCACTTACTCTAGTAGTTCCAATCTAATGGGTCTGTTCACGTGAGAGAGGCCTGCACATATAGACGTTTTAGCCTGTTATATTCTGCTGTTCCATTGCTTCATATAGGCCCAATTTAGCACAACACATAAGCACTCTATTGACTTAATGAGTAGTCCCATTAAGGGCAACAGGACTATTCCCATGCTTAAAGTTAAATGCACACTGAATCATGGCTATTGTTCCCCAAAGGTTTTAGAATGAGACAACATTCAGCAGGGTTTGGGCTTCCAATAGTTAAGGTATTAATTGCCTGGATGTTTTTAAGTTTGATTTAAAATATATTTATTGGTAATCCTGTGGCAACCCTAGAGTCTAACAAATATATTATATTTATAATATATATAATATTATATATAGTATCATGAGCTTTCATGGGAAAAACACACTTTCTCAGATGAGCTTGAGTGGCTCATTTGAGAAAGTAGGTTTTGCCCACAAAAACTCCTGAGACTACTGTATTTTAGCAAATATAACCTGCGGGTTATATTCGTTTTTACAAACCCCGCACCCTCCCCCCCCTCCCCCCCCGCGGGGTATACTCGGGTGTGGGGTATACAAAAATTTTTTTACTCACCTGGCCTCCCGCCTCCAGGCGGGGGAGCACTCATCTCCCGGTTCCTGCGCAGCTGCAGGAAGGGGCGGGGGGAGCGCTCATCTCCCGGTTCCTGCGCAGCTGCAGGAAGGGGCGGGGGAGCGCTCTCATTCCCCCACCCGGAGGTTGTGCGGCTGCACGGGAACCAGGCAGGGTGAGTGCTCCCCCGTCCAGAGGGTGGCTAAGTCTCCCCCCCCCGCAACCCATAGAAGACCCCACCCTCCACCGCACAGTTTGAAAAAAAGTCTTGTATACCTTGCGGGTTATACTCGTGTGCGGGGTATACAAGATTTTTTTTTTTTACTCAAACTGCAAAAACCGCGGGGTATATTCGGGTGCAGGGTATACTCGAGTGTGGGGTATATTCACTAAAACACGGTGTATGTGTGTGTATATATATATATATATATATATATATATATATATATATATGTTAGTCTCTAAGGTGCCACAGACTACCCGTTTTTAAAGTTACAGACTACATGGTTACCCCTCTGAGGCTATATTTACTGGGTTCTTCTTCGAGTGCTTGTTCATGTCCATTCAATGTAGCTGAATGTGCTTGCCACCTGGACTGGTGAGAAGATTGGTCCAGAAGATTTTTTTCTCACTAATATTCATAGGGGACCAGTTCCAGTGCCCCCTAGCATGGCACGTACATTGGGTGCTGCCAAGTCCTCTCCTCTCTCAGTTCTTTCTTGCCTTAAAATCAGAGCTTGGAACTGCTTGCTTCAGCCTCTGCTGTAGTTTTTCTACTAAGCTTAGCTTATGTATAAGCTTTCTCAAACCAATCTGATAGCTTTCTTTGATAGGATAACGAGTCTTGTGGATAAGGGAGAAGCGGTGGATGTGGTATACCTAGACTTTAATAAGGCGTTTGATACGGTCTTGCATGATATTCTTATCAATAAACTAGGCAAATACAACTTACATGGGGCTACTATAAGGTGGGTGCATAACTGGCTGGATAACTGTACTCAGAGAGTAGTTATTAATGGTTCACAATCCTGCTGGAAAGGTATAACAAGTGGGGTTTCGTAGGGGTCTGTTTTGGGACCTGCTCTGTTCAATAGCTTCATCAACGATTTAGATATTGGCATAGAAAGTACACTTATTAAGTTTGCAGATGTTACCAAGCTGGGAGGGAGTTGCGACTAATCTGGAGGATAGTGTCATAATTCAAAATGATCTGGACAAATTGGAGAAATGGTCTGAGGTAAACAGGATGAAGGAAGGAACTTAGGAAGGAACAATCAGTTTTATACATACAGAATGGGAAGCGACTGTCTAGGAAGGAGTGCGGCAGAAAGGGATCTAGGGGTTATAGTGGACCACAAGCTGAATATGAGTCAGCAGTGTGATGCTGTTGCAAAAAAAGTAAACATGATTCTGGGATGAATTAACAGGTGTGTTGTGAGCAAGACACGAGAAGTCATTCTTCCGCTCTACTCTGCACTAGTTAGGCCTCAGTTGGAGTATTGTGTCCAGTTCTGGGCACCGCATTTCAAGAAAGATGTGGAGAAATTGGAGAGGGTCCAGAGAAGAGCAACAAGAATGATTAAAGGTCTAGAGAACATGACCTATGAAGGAAGGCTGAAAGAACTGGGTTTGTTTTGTTTAGAAAAGAGAAGATTGAAGGGGGACATGATAGCAGTTTTCAGGTATCTAAAAGGGTGTCATAAGGAGGAGGGAGAAAACTTCTTCATCTTGGCCTCTAGGGTAGGACAAGAAGCAATGGGCTTAAACTACAACAAGGGAGGTTTAGGTTGGACATTAGGAAAAAGTTCCTAACTGTTAGTGTAGTCAAACACTGGAATAAATTGCCCAGGGAGGTTGTGGAATCTCCATCTCTGGAGATATTTAAGAGAAGGTTAGATAAATGTCTATCAGGGATGGTCTGGACAGTATTTGGTCCTGCCATGAGGGCAGGGGACTGGACTCAATGACCTCTTGAGGTCCCTTCCAGTCCTAGTATTCTATGATTCTATGCAGTTGTAAGTAGTTTTCCTCTTTTTGTTAATAGTCTCTCTCCACCCCCATTAGGGACATAGCTTGGGGATGGGGCATGCCCTACTCCCCTGGCTTTAAAGCATGTGCTACCTATCATAGGCATATGCCAGTTAGCGAACCACATTCTGATTGTCTTGGACTCAGAGAGTTCCCCATATCTGAGAAGTGTTGAATCTCTAGAACCTTTCATCCCTAGACAATAAAAGACAGGGTCATCTGGCTAAAGGTTCTGCTTATGGAGTCCAAGTGCTAGTCTTGGGGAGAAAGGGCAGATTCGGCACCGAGTACCAGTGCTGAAGAGATAGGTACCAGTGCCTCAGGGAAGTTCTCGGTTGCCCCTTGGTTGCCAAGTGCCTGGCACTCTTGCTGTCCCACTCAGGAAGACCAAAGAGCCACCTGTAACCCTGCACAGTTGGTGAGGGAGCGACCAGGGCTAGATGCTTCAATCCAAGCAATGCCAGGGACTGGCCATAGACCTATGGTGTTGCACGCCTGCCGGCAACCATGACATGCTGGAGCTAGGGTGACTGTGGGGTTCATCTAGGCTGGTGGTCCGGGGATCAACGACAGTCCTGAGATTTGTGTCGGGGCAGCAGAGACCTGCGCCAAGAAGATGCCTGGTGCTGGGATGTCAAACAGGACCTGGAACCCTTGTGGTCTTATCCCAAGATGCATGGTTCCAGTGAGTAATGGCAACGTGGGAAGTGGTACTGTGCATGCAGGGATCTGTCCCCTGACCAATGACCCGCATGCTGGGAGCATGCAACTCCAGTTGTGCCAATGTGCCATGGTTGCTGGGGGGGGCATGCAATTCCATAGGTCTATGGCCAACTGTTGTTAAAGAGCTCTTCTGAAAGCATTTTGTCAGTTCTGCTAAGTCATGCAATATATCATTTAATACAGTTAAAGTGATTAGGTAATTAGTGTCAAAGAGCTTATTCAGGCAGTACTTTGCTATTGGTGTCATTATTTTCTGAGACTTCCTGTTCAGAATATTTTAAAGGGATCTTGTAATTACACATCAAAGCACTTACAGGAAAATGTCTAGATAGCCACCTTACTTCGTTTAGAGGTTTGAATGATATAGTCTCATTTTCTGTGACATTTGCTATTTCCTCAGTTGGCCTCTTCAGACTGAGGATCTGCAAACGACTGTATAAATGGTCTTAAAAAGTGTCTCTATTGTCTTTTTCATTAGCACTTGGTTCCATGTGTCAACTACACCCAGGTCTTCTCCGTGGGCCACAGTGTTGTTCTGTTAAATGTAGAATGCACTTCTTTGTTTTTGCTTAGCATGATTGAAGCACCATCTGAAATGAACATTACCATTTTCATCACAACCGATTTATTCAGAGTGTAAAAGTCTTTGATAGTAGCTGTAATATCTTGTGCATTACAAGCAGATAATTTAACAACTCCACCAAACAGTCTTATGCACTGCACATGCGAACTTTAAATAATAAGCAACTTTGTAACAAATATCTGTGCTTTCATCAATAATAAGTGTGTGATAGGAAGTCAGGTGAAGAGCTGACATGATTTCTATATGGACAACACTATTGATTGACTCCAGAAACTCAAAAGCATAGTTTTTGCTACGCCAGCTCACTGGTACACACAGATATTTTCCCATGTGGTCATTTTATATTTTGCACAGAGTTCATGAAGCTGTTCATTTGTTCTGCTTGCAGAACATTATATATGAGAAACATTTTTCTGGCTTTGAATGTTGTCTTTCCTTCAGTTCCAGTTGTTTCTAATAGCATACTTCATAAGTCATGAAGTATGGATGAGAATTTCTGCTTCTAAGAATATGTACTGCAGATTCATCGCTTTTGCTTGATAAATGCCTCTTCATGGAGTCCAACTTCCATCCACTTTCCCATTGCTTGCCTGTAAAGAAGTCGCTGGATATTTTAGCATCAGTACAAATTTTGCAGATCAAGCCCACATCAGCACTGTACTGGAATATGTCCCTCACTGGTACACAAATCTTGCCTTTAGATAGTTGAGATTCTGGCTACATCTTGACTGCAGGCTTCTTTTGGAAGAAGCTTTTTTCAGAAGAGATCTTCCGAAAAAACTTCTTCCGAAACAGAGCGTCCACACTGATTGGACTCTATCTCGCATATAAGGCCACCCAGAACCACTTCAGTAGGGCTTTAGGTCACCAGTTGCTTCCCAGTGCTGGTGCCGGAGCCTTGCAGACACACGGGCTTAAAGGGGACCCCCCCCAGTTTCTCTGCTTCTGCTGCATGCTTGCGTACCTCTTTGAGTTTCCTGTGAGCTCTCACAGTACCTGCTGTGGTTGCCCTACTTTGTGGACGCCTCAGTTTTTTCCTGTGAGCCATGGAGCTGGAGCGAGCTGCCCAACACAGCCATGCTGCAGTTTTTGCAGCACTTTGTGCCAAATGCCTTCCTGGTCCTGATCAAGCTCAATCCCAAGCTCATTTTGGGGACCCTCTCCCTGGGTGCGGGAGCTACACTCTGGCAACCACACCCCACAGTGAAGAGGTGTTTTTGGAGGCTCGACACCAGTTCGAATTGGTGGGACAGGCTTGTCATGGAGTGGTGGGACAACCAGCAGTGGCTCCAAAACTTCTGCATGTGGAAGGCCACCTTTTTGGAGCTATGTGCATGGCTCGCCCCTGCCCTCTGGAGATGTGACACCTACCTGTGGCCCGCCACCTTTCTGGAGAAGAAGCTCGCAGTAGCCCTCTGGAAGCTCGCCACCCCACAGCTATCAGTTGGTGGGCAACAAGTTTGGCGTGGGGCCCTCCTCATGGAGGTAAGGCGCACTCAGGCTTGGGAAGGGGGGGAGTCCTGGAAAAAGGGGACCCTTGGGAAAAGGGGGTTGGAGGCTGTGGGGGGGTGGAGTGGGGGTGGTGGGAAGCCCCGTCCCCAGGGGGTTGTGCTATCCCGCCCTCACACAGCCCTGCTGCTGGGGAGGCAGCCTCATAGGAGGTGGCTCCTGGGATGTTTGAATGGGGGAGGGCGTGGGGGGGGGATGGGCACCTCCTAAGGGCTCAGGCACTCCCTCTCATTCTCTGTTTTGTGTATTTGTTTGTCTCCTTCTGCAGGTGGTGAGGGCCATCAACTCGATCCTGCTGCAGAGGGTTATCTGTCTGAGAGACCTGGACCCAATCGTGGCCGATTTGCCGCCTTGGGGTTCCCAAACTGTGCTGGAGCCATAGATGGGACCCACATCCTGATCCACACACTGGAGCATCAAGCGGCCCAGTACATTAATAAGAAGGGCTACTTTTCTATGGTGCTGCAGGCCTGGTCGATCACCGTGGACCATTCACGGACATTTGACATCCTGCTGCGTAGGAAAGATAGAAAATATGGCAAAAGACCACCTTGGATCAACCAGGAGATCTTGTATGATCTAAAAATAAAAAAGGAGTCCTATAAAAAATGGAAACTAGGACAAATTACAAAGGATGAATATAAGCAAATAATACAGGAATGCAGGGGCAAGATTACAAAGGCAAAGGCACAAAATGAGCTCAGACTAGCTACAGGCATAAAAGGAAACAAGAAGACATTCTATAAATATATTAGAAGCAAGAGGAAGACCAAGGACAGGGTAGGCCCATTGCTCCGTGATAAGGGGGAAACAGTAATAGGAAACTTGGAAATGGCAGAGATGCTTAATGACTTCTTTGTTTTGGTCTTCACCGAGAAGTCTGATGAAGGAATGCCTGACATAGTGAATGCTAGTGGGAAGGGGGCGGGTTTAGAAGATAAAATACAAAAAGAACAAGTTAAAAATCACTTAGAAAAGTTAGATGTCTGCAAGTCACCAGGGCCGGATGAAATGCATCCTAGAATACTCAAGGAGCTGATAGAGCCTTTAGCTATCATCTTTGGAAAATCATGGAAAACAGGAGAGATTCCAGAAGATTGGAAAAGGGCAACTATGGTGCCTATCTATAAAAAGGGAAATAAAAACAACCCAGAAAACTACAGACCAGTCAGTTTAACTTCTGTTCTAGGAAAGATAATGGAGCAAGTAATTAAGGAAATCATCTGTAAACACTTGGAAGATAATAAGGTGATAGGGAACAGCCATCATGGATTTGTAAAGAACAAATCATGTCAAACGAATCTGATAGCTTTCTTTGATAGGATAACAAGTCTTGTGGACAAGGGAGAAGCAGTGGATGTGGTATACCTAGACTTTAGTAAGGCATTTGATACGGTCTGGCATGATATTCTTATCAATAAACTAGGCAAATACAACTTAGATGGGGCTACTATAAGGTGGGTGCATAACTGGCTGGATAACCATTCCCAGAGAGTAGTTATTAACGGTTCACAATCCTGCTGGAAAGGAGTAACAAGTGGGGTTCTGCAGGAGTCTGTTTTGGAACCAGTTCTGTTCAATATCTTCATCAACGATTTAGATATCGGCATAGAGAGTACGCTTGTTAAGGTTGCAGATGATACCAAGCTTGGAGGCGTTGTAACTCCTTTGGAGGATGGGGTCATAATTCAAAATGATCTGGACAAATTGGAGAAATGGTCTGAGGTAAACAGGATGAAGTTTAATAAAGACAAATGCAAAGTGCTCCACTTAGGAAGGAACAATCAGTTTCACACATACAGATTGGGAAGCGACTGTCTAGGAAGGAGTACGGCAGAAAGGGCTCTAGGGGTTATAGTGGACCACAAGCTAAATATGAGTCAACAGTGTGACACTGTTGCAAAAAAAGCTAACATGCTTCTAGGATGCTGTGACAGACCCCTGGGCACAAGCACCCCGCCCGGGTCCAGGATGGGGCCCTGCGAGCCCAACTGCCAACTGTCTCTTGTCCCCCTTAATAGCAGTCTGTTCCGGGGTTCCGTACCCCGGTTGCCCGGGACCCTCGTACTCCCTCCCGGGTTTTGCCTTGTCGACTCCTCACAAGGATGGAGGTGAAGGGGGACCTGGGCCCACCCTCTCCTCCGGGGCCCTAAGTGCAGGGTCAACACTTCCCTGCACGGCTGACGGACTGCATTCCCGAAATGCGTCAGCCCACGGGCGCCACAAGGACCCTGCCCCGGGCTGCTTCCTTCCCCCCCACTGGTCCCTGGGTGGCGGCCTCCAGCTCCACAGTGCCTACCGTGGTTCCTGGTGCTGGCTCCTCAGTCTGGCCTCCGGTGCCTCTCCCAGGGCCTCTCTGGAAGGCGGCGTCCCCCGTCCGGGACTCACTGCCCACCTTCCACGGCCTCCCAGCCATGCCCCTTCCTTGGTGCCAGCAGGCCCTTTTGAATCGGCCCACCGGACGTGACGCTGATCGGTGGCCCCGCTCACTCCGTGACGCAGAGCTTCCACACGTCACTTCTGGGCAGCCACCCGCCATCTCCACTCAGCCTGGCAGTACGCCGGAGGCAGGGCTCATGGTGTTGGCACTACCCCGGCTGGGCGAAGGGAGGCGCGGCGGCAGCATCCAGCTCCTCGGGCTCGCCGCCCCCTGCGCGGCCCACCACGCCCCCCTTCCGGCTGGCCGGCGTGCGGGCCGTCAGTGGCCCGTCACAGATGCATTAACAGGTGTGTTGTGAGCAAGACACAAGAAGTCGTTCTTCCACTCTGCTCTGCACTGTTTAGGCCTCAGTTGGAGTATTGTGTCCAGTTCTGGGCACCACATTTCAAGAAAGATGTGGAGAAATTGGAGAAGGTTCAGAGAAGAGCAACAAGAATAATTAAAGGTCTAGAGAACATGACCTATGAAGGAAGACTGAAAGAATTGGGCTTGTTTAGTTTGGAAAAGAGAAGATTGAGAGGGGACATGATAGCGGTTTTCAGGTATCTAAAAGGGTGTCACAAGGAGGAGGGAGAAAACTTGTTCTTCCTGGCCTCTGAGGATAGCAATGGGCTTAAACTGCAGCAAGGGAGGTTTAGGTTGGACATTAGGAAAACATTCCTAACTGTCAGCGTTGGTTAAACACTGGAATAAATTGCCTAGGGTGGTTGTGGAATCTCCATCTCTGTAGATATTTGAGAGTAGGTTAGATAAATGTCTCTCAGGGATGGTCTAGACAGTACTGGGTCCTGCCATGAGGGCAGGGGACTGGACTCAATGACCTCTTGAGGTCCCTTCCAGTCCTAGTATTCTATGATTCTATGATTTTTGTCAGGTGGTCAGGCAGGGCATACGATGCCCACATGTTTCGTAATTCCATCCCATGCGGGAAGCTGGAGGCAGGCACATTCTTCTCCCACCGTGAATTTGCAGTTGTCGACGTGCAGATACTACTGTGAATCGTGGGGGACACAGCCTACCCCCTCATCCCGTGGCTTATGAAACCCTATACTGGCCATCTGGACACCAGCAGGGACCAATTTAATGCCAGCCTGAACTGGGCCCGGGTTCAGGTGGAATGCGCCTTCGGCCGCCTCAAGGCACGTTTCAGCTGCCTGCTGACCCGCCTTGACGTGGGGGAGCATAACATCCCCGTGGTGGTCGCGGCATGTTGTGTTCTCCACACCTTTGTGGAGAGGAAGGGGGAGGGGCTGATGCCGGCCGTAAGGGGTGAGCATTCGAGCAGCCAAGAACAGCTGCCATCCGGCGGGCCCATCAGGCTGGGGCGTGCATCCGGGAGGCCCTGAGGAAGAGGTTCTCTCAAGGACCCCAGTAACTCTCCCCAGGGCCTCCCCAACAGGGGTCTCTGGCTTGCTGCCTTATCCCTTCCCCACCACAACCCCTCCCTTTGCCCCTTTCCTGACTTCTCAATAAAAATACCTGTTTGGTTTCTAACAAAATGAACTCTGTATTTATCTTTAATTACAAACAGGTAGGCAGAGGGAGGGGGGCTCATAACCTGGAGGGGGGCTCAGAGGGTGTCGAGGCCAGTTAGATGTGCCACCTTTGGTGCAGGGACCTCATCGGGGTTGCGTGGATCCGGGGACCACAGAGGGGTGGGCAGGAGGGGGGCTGGAGTGGGGTGAGGAGGGGCATGGGGAGGGGGCAGGAGGAGGAATGGGCATAGCAGGGGGAGCAACAGCAGGATGGTGTGTCATCATGCGTGACATGATGGCACACATGGTATCACACCGCTGCATGAGCTCGTCCCAGGCGCAGTTCCTTGCCGGGGTCTGCTGCATGTTGCACAGGATGCTGACATGCTGGCCATGAGGTCTTCTTGGACCCTGGTGCACCTTCGGGTCCCCCGGGCTGTGGCAGCTGGCACAGATGATGTGGCTTGCCCCTCAGCCCTGGCTGGTCCAACTGTACAGAACACAAAGAGGGCGAAGCTGTCAATCATCCATGCAGACACTGTCTCTGAAGTCGTGCCCTCCTCTGTGAGCAGCAACCAACAGTCTTCAGGCCACAGGAGGGGGATGTTCCGGGAGCAAGGCCATGTATGGCCTGCACAGTGGGCCATGCCTCTCAGGGGCCCTGAGGTGCCTGGGGGACCATGCTGCCCGCTTCCCATCCCTCCTCCCTCAGCCCATGAACAAGCAGGCAAGGGAAGTGTCTGGCCCCAGTGGGATCCCTCCATGGGCAGCAGAGGAGCTGGGAGCAGCCTGCCCTTCCCTGGGGTCCACACACACACCTGCGGGTTGCAGCGCTGTCCACAGGAGCAGGTAGTGCCTCAAATGTGCAGGCATGGCTGTGTGCTGTGTGCGGAACTCCTTAGTGTGTCTGGGGTTGTGCCTGCACCCTTGTGGCTAGCCTGCTTCCAGCCATGGCAGATGCTGGGAGGAGTCCCCCCACCCCCCGCAGCCGGATGTGGCCTCCTCTGAGCTTGGCAGCAGGATCCCACTCATGCTCGGGCTGCCTGCTGTATCTGCGTGCCGCACACTAATGCTGCACATGGTTGTACGTGCGCAGACTGCAGCACAATGTCCAAGCTGAGCGACACTCGCACCCCGCCCCCTGTACACCCGCCTCCCCCACCCTGTGTGTGTGACAAACTGAGAGCACTCACCTGAAGATCCCTCCCTCACGTCCAATGAGGCCTGGGAGATGTCCTGGCTGACCGGCTCCAGGGACAGGGTGACTGTCTCTATCTCCTCCTCCTGGTCCTCTTGCTCCTTCTCCACCGTGACTGAGGCCGTAGTCGACGAGAATGGGCGGGGAAGATGTTTCCCCAACCCCCAGGATTTGGTGCAGCTCCTGGTAATAGGGGCAGGTGTGGGGTCCTGCCCCTGAGTGCGAGCTATGCTCTCTGGCCTGGACATATCCCTGATGGAGCTCTTTTACCTTACTCTGGACCTGTTCCAAGGTCCAAGGTGGGTGTCTGCACTCCTTCAGGAACTCAGCCATGCGTTTGAATATTTCTGCATTTTGGTGCTTGGAGCAGAGATCCTGCAAGGTGTCCTCCTCGCCCCACAGCTCGAGGAGGGACAGGATCTCCGCTCTGGACCAGGAGGGTGCGTGCCTCTTGGTCCCCCTGGATGGGTCCTGGGGCTGCTCCCTGCGAGGGCCAGGTGGGTCGCAGGAGGTTTGAGGCTCTTCCATGGCTGGCAAGGCCTGTGGCCGGGAGAGCCATGCGGTGAGGAGCTGCTCTCAGGACGGCTTCCTGACACAACACTTGTCCAGAGTGCCTGCAGCTTTAAAAGGGGCCAGGAGTCTTGATTAATTTGGACGGAGTGTCTACTAGGGCACCTTTGTTAATTCCTGGAGGCCTCTTCCTCCGAAAAAGCCCTCCTCCCCATCCACACATGCTTCTTGCTCGTAGGAGGAGGATTACCAACGCCGGAAAAACCTCTCTGTTCTTTCGATTTATTTTCAGAAGAACACGATTGCAGTGTGGACATAATGCATGTTTTGTCGGAAAAACATTTGTTTTTCCGACAAAACTCTGTAGTGTAGACTTACCCTCTGTTTCAACTATTTCATTCTATTCAACTATTTCTGTTCAATATCTTCATCAGCGATTTAGATATTGGTATAGAGAATACGCTTATTAAATTTGCAGATGATACCACGCTGGGAGGAGTTGCAACTATTTTGGAGGATAGGGTCATAATTCAAAATGATCTAAACAAACTGGAGAAATGGTCTGAGGAAAATACGATTAAGTTTAAGGACAAATGCAAAGTACTCCACTTAGGAAGGAACACAGTTTCATACATACAGAATGAGATGCGACTCTCTAGGAAGGAGTACGGCAAAAAGGGATTTAAGGGTCATAGTGGACAACAAGTTAAACATGAATCAACAGTGTAACACTTTCGCAAAAAAAGCAAACATGATTCTGGAGTGTTGTGAGCAAGACATGAGAAGTTATTCTTCCGCTCTATTCTGCACTGATTAGGCCTCAATTGGAGTCTTGTGTCCAGTTTTGGGCACCACATTTCAAGAAAGATGTGGAGAAATTGGAGAAGGTCCAGAGAAGAGCAACAAGAACGATTAAAGGTCTAGAGAACATGACCTATGAAGGAAGACTGAAAGAACTAGGCTTGTTTGGTTTGGAAAGAGAAGACTGAGAGGGGACATGATGGGGGTCTTCAGGTATCTAAAATGGTGTCATTAGGAGGAGTGAGAAAATTGTTCTCCTTGGCCTCTGAGGGTAGGACAAGAAGCAATGGGCTTAAACTGCAGCAAGAGAGGTTTAGGTTGGACATTAGGAAAAACTTCCTAACTGTCAGGGTGGTTAAATACTGGAATAAGTTGCTTAGGGAGGTTGTGGAATCTCCAACTCTGGAGATATTTAAGAGCAGGTTAGATAGACATCTACAAGGGATGGCCTAGACCAGAGGCACAGCAAGGGTGTTATGCGCCCAGGAGCAAAGGCAAAATTTGCGCCCCCGCCCCCGGGCAGGGCCCTGAACCTGGCACATGGTTGAGCCTGACCCTGGGAGGAGGAGGAGGAGCTTGTACTGTATCTTCCTCCGCCCCCTCCATTTGGGGGCTGGGCCCCTGCATGCACTAACCTGCCGGCGGAGATGGAGAAGGGTTGGGCTGAGGGTGGAGAGGCGGGGAGGAGGCTCCAGCAGCAGGCGGCGGTGGGTGGAGGAGGAGCAGGCGAGCCGAGGGATGACGGGGGAGCGGAGGGGGACTAAATTGGCGCCTCCTAGCATGGCACCCGAGGGCAACTGCTCCTCCCACCCCCGCTCGCTGCGCCATTGGTCTAGACGGTACTGGGTCCTGCTGTGAGGGCAGAGGACTGAACTCGATGACCTTTTGAGGTCCCTTCCAGTTCTAGTGTTCTATGATTCAGGTATTCTTCTTTGAATGGGGGGAGCATTTCTTCTTAGGATTTGCTCCAGTGCTGGTCGATGCTGTTTGCCTACATGACTGTTAAAAGGAGCAGAAGGAGGTCATGTAATATTATGTATCCTGCCTTTAATTATGTAGTCCAGAAAAGGTATACATAGCTTTTACTAAAAGGCTGTGTCTAGATTAGCATGATTTTCTGCAAATGCTTTTAACGGAAAAGTTTTTCCGTTAAAAGCATTTGCGGAAAAGAGCATCTAGATTGGAACGGACGCTTTTGAGCAAAAGCACTTTTTGCGGAAAAGCGTTGGTGCCACTCTAGATGTGGTTTTGTGCAAGAAAGCCCCGATCGCCATTTTCGCCATCGGGGCTTTTTTGCGCAAAACAGTTCTCAGCTGTCTACACTGGCCCTCTTGCGCAAAAGCATTTGCGCAAGAGGGCTTTCTCCCAAACGGGAGGCTGTGTCTAGACTGTCAAGTTTTTCCGCAAAAGCGGGTGCTTTTGCGGAAAAACTTGCCAGCTGTCTACACTGGCTGCTTGAATTTGCGCAAGAACACTGACGATCTAATGTATGATCGTCAATGTTCTTGCGCAAATACAATGACTCTCCTGTTCGGAAAAAAGCCCTCTTGCGCAAATGCTTTTGCGCAAGAGGGCCAGTGTAGACAGCTGAGAACCGTTTTGTGCAAAAAAGTCCCGATGGCGAAAATGGAGATCGGGGCTTTCTTGCGCAAAACCGCGTCTAGAGTGGCACGGACGCTTTTCCACAAAAAGTGCTTTTGCGCAAAAGCGTCCGTGCCAATCTAGATGCTCTTTTCTGCAAATGCTTTTAACGGAAAAACTTTTCCGTTAAAAGTATTTGCGGAAAATCATGCCAGTCTAGACGCAGCCGGAGAGTCATTGTATTTGCGCAAGAACACTGACGATCATACATTAGATCGTCAGTGTTCACTGACGATCATATATTAGATCGTCAGTGTTCTTGCACAAATTCAAGCAGCCAGTCTAGACACAGCCAAAAAGTGTCTAGTTGGAAGAATTGTGAGTGCTGCTGTGACAACTAACTGTTGCAGGAAATAATTAGTAGTACATATGCATCATACAAAAAGATTAGCCTTAAAACAAGGAAATTGCTAATTGGCGTGTTGTAGACTGTTATTGCCACCAGAGGCAAATAATGTACAAAACACTCAAGAAGATTTCACAAAAATATGTTGTAAGTCAGCACAAAGCAAAACTGACTCCAGAATGATCAGTCTGAGGCTCAGTGATACTCAGAACTGCTAAAGAAAAAGATACAATTTGTTTAATTTTACTGAATAATTGCTATTTACTGTGGTATCTTCTAAAAGATAGTAAACTATCCGGATTTCATCCGCTGTAGCCCAGAAAGACATTATCCAGTGAAATCACAGCTAAAATTGAAAATACTTATATATCTAACTGGAACTTTCTCCTGCTGGTGGGGCAATAGGACCCAGCAGCCATGTTAGTAATAGCCTCTTTTGGCGGGGTAATAGAGCCCAGCAGCCACGTCAGTAACACCTCCTGTAGGCAGGGCAATAAGGCCCAGCGGCCACATCTGTAACAGCCCCTGTTGGTGGGGCAATAGGGCCCAGCAGCCAAGTCAATAGTCCAGGTATAGTGTGCCCCTTGGGTGCTAATTCAGTGGGTTAGGGGGACCTTCCTCTCCACCAGGTCCCAGCCCCTAGGGCCATGTCTGTGTTGGGTACATCTCACCACTAGCTCAGCGGGGAGTCTACCCGAAACACACTGAGGTCTCAGGGATTCCAATTCCCCATCTTGGGCTACTTCCTACCTTGTGGGAGGTTGCCAGCATCTTCCCCACCTGTGTCCTCTGAGCTGGGCCCTTCCCTGGCCAGTCTCTGCTGGTTGGCCTCTGCTGCGGCATCCACCTGCTGCTCCTGCTTCAGACCTCTGGCAGTAGCTCCTTCCCCTGCAGTGGTAAGCCCTGACTTAGCTGCTCCCCTGGTTTTTAGACTAGTCCTCCAGTTGGAGCATGTCCAGCAGGGCTGTGGGAGTGGGGATCTTTCAGCTATATAGGTCTGGTTAACTCTTGCCGGCCCAGTGCAGGGTTGGTATACTCAGTCACACACCTTAAGAGGGGCTCCTGAGAAGGCACCTCTTCTCCATCCTCAGCACTGGCTCGGAGGAAAAGAATCACCATTAGAATGCACTTTCCCTGGCTGGTATGCCACCTGAAACGAGTAGGGCTGGAGAGATAGGTACAGGTGCATTATTCGTGCGTTTGAGTCTTTCATGAATCATAGAATCATAGACCCATGGAGCTGAAAGAGACCTCAGGAGGTCATCAAGTCCAGCCCCCTGCTCTAGGCAGGACCAATCCCAACTAGATCAACCCAGTCAGGGCTTTGTCAAGCCAAGACTTAAACACCTCTAGGGATGAAGACTCCGCTACTTCCCTAGCTAACCCATTCCAGTGTTTCACCACTCTCCTAGTGAAATAGTTTTTCCTAATATCCAACCTGGACCTCTTCCACCACAACTTAAGACCATTGCTCCTTGTTCTGCCATCTGTCACTACTGAGAACAACCTTTCTCCATCCTCTTTGGAACCTCCCTTCTGTAAGTTGAAGGCTGCTATCAAATCCCCCCTCACTCTTCGCTTCTGCAGACTAAACAGACCCAACTCCCTCAGCCTCTCCTCATAGGTCATATACTCCAGCCCCCTAATCATTTTGGTTGCCCTCCGCTGGACCCTCTCCAATGCGTCCACATCCTTTTTGTAGAGGGGGGCCCAGAACTGGACACACTACTCCAGATGTGGCCTCACCAGAGCTGAATAAAGGGGAATAATGACATCTCTGGATCTGCTGGCAATGCTCCTCTTAATGCAACCTAATATGCCATTAGCCTTCTTGGCTACAAGGGCACACTGTTGACTCATATCCAGATTCTCATCCACTGTAACCCCCAGGTCCTTTTCTGCAGAACTACTACTTAGCTGGTTGGTCCCCAGCCTGTAACAATGCTTTGGATTCTTCCGTCCCAAGTGCAGGACTCTGCACTTGTCCTTGTTGAACCTCATCAGATTTCTTGTGGCCCAATCCTCTAATCTGTCTAAGTCACTCTAGACTCTATCCCTGCCCTCCAGCGTATCTACCTCTCCCCCTAGCTTAGTGTCATCTGCAAACTTGCTGAGGGTGCAATCCATCCCCTCATCCAGGTCATTCATAAAGATATTGAACAAAACCAGTCCTAGAACCGAACCTTGGGGCACTCCTCTAGAAACTGACCGCCATCCTGACATTGAGCCGTTGATCACTACCCGCTGGGCCCAGCCTTCTAGCCAGCTTTCTATCCATCTTACTGTCCATTTATCCAATCCACATTCCCTTAACTTGCTGGCAAGAATATTGTGGGAGACCGTATCAAAAGCCTTGCTGAAGTCAAGGTATATCACATCCACTGACTTTCCCATGTCCACAGAGCCAGTTACCTCATCATAGAAGCTAATCAGATTGGTCAGGCACGACTTGCCCTTTGTGAATCCATGCTGACTATTCCTAATCACTTTCCTCTCCTCCAAGTGCCTCAAAATGGATTCCTTAAGGATCCCTTCCATGATTTTTCCAGGAACTGAAGTAAGACTGACCGGCCTATAGTTCCCTGGATCATCCTTCTTGCCTTTTTTGAACATGGGCACTACATTTGCCTTTTTCCAGTCATCCAGGATCTCTCCTGATCTCGACGACTTTTCAAAGATAATGGCCAAAGGCTTCTCAATGACATTTGCCAACTCCCTCAGTACCCTCGGATGAATTAAGTCTGGACCCATGGATCTGTGTACGTTTAGCTTTTCTAAATAGTTCTTTACCCACGAAGGGCTGTCGATCTTCATCCCATCTTGCGTCACTTAGCGCATTAGTCCGGGAGCCCACCTTGTCCGTGAAAACAGAGGCAAAGAAGGCATTGAGTACTTCAGCTTTCCCCACATCATCTGTCACTAGGTTACCTCCTTCATCCAGTAGGGGCCGCACACCCTCTCTGATCACCTTCTTCTTGTTAACATGCCTGTAGAAACCTTTCTTGTTATCCTTCACATCCTTAGCCAGTCGCAATTCCATTTGCGCTTTCGCCTTCCTGATAACCCCCCGGCATTCTCGAGCTATACATTTAAACCCCTCCCTGGTCATTTGTCCATGTTTCCACTTTTTGTAAGCTTCCTTTTTGTGCTTATGTTCACCAAGGATTTCCCCTGTAAGCCAATCTGGTCTCCTACCATGTTTGCCTCTCTTGCTACGCATCGGGATGGTTTCTTTCTGTGCCTTCAATAAGGCTTCTTTAAAATACTGCCAGCTGTCCTGAACTCCTTTCCCCTTCATGTTAGCATCCCAGGGGATTCTGCCCATCCGGTCTCTGAGGGAGTCAAAATCTGCTTTTCTGAAGTCTAAGGTGTGTATTTTACTCCTCTCTTTTCTTCCTTTGGTCAGGATTCTGAAATCTACATCTCATGATCACTGCTTCCCAGGTTGTCACCATCTCTACTTCCCCTATTAGTTCCTCCCTGTTTGTGAGCAGAAGGTCAAGCTGCGCACGGCCCCTGGTCGGATCCTTCATCACTTGTACCAAGAAGTTATCCCCAACATTCTCCAAAAACTTCGTGGATTGCCTGTGTACTGCCGTATTGGTTTCCCAACAGATGTCAGGGTGATTAAAGTCCCCTACGAGAACCAGGGCCTGCGATCTGGAAGCTTCTCTCAGTTGTCCGAAGAAAGCCTCATCTACCTCATCCACCTGATTCGGTGGCCTGTAGTAGACACCAACCACAACATCACTGCTGTTGTTTGCACCTCTAAACTTAATCCATAGACTCTCAACAGGCTTTTCTCCCTCTATATATCGGAGTTCAGAGCAATCATAGTGCTCTCTTACGTATAGTGCAACTCCTCCTCCTTTTCTCCCCTTCCTGTTCTTCCTGAACAGTGTATACCCTTCCATGACAACGCTCCAGTCATGCGAGTCATCTCACCAAGTCTCTGTTATCCCAATTAAATCATATTTCTTGGACTGGGCCAGGGCCTCCAGTTCTTCCTGTTTGTTGCCCAGGCTTCTCGCATTAGTGTACAAACACCTCAGATAACCAGTTGATCGCCCTATCTTCTCCATTCGAATCAGAGGTCCTCCTTTCTTGCTCGTTCCTCTTTGCATTCCTTCCCGGTATCCGACTTTCCCACTCCCCTCAGGGTGTTGGTCACTGTCCCCCAATGAACCTAGTTTAAAGCCCTCCTCACTAGGTTTGCAAGCCTGCCCGCGAAGATGCTCCTTCCTCTCTTGGTTAGGTGGATCCCATCTCTTCCTAACAATCCTTGTGCCCGGAACAGAGTCCCATGGTCGAAGAAACCAAAGCCCTCTCTGCGACACCACCTGCGCAACCACGCATTTACTTCCTCAATTCGATGATCCCTGCCCAGTCCTTTCCCTTCAACAGGGAGGATGGACGAGAACACCACTTGCGCTCCGAATTCTTGGGTCCTTCTTTCCAGTGCTACATAATCCGCAGTAACCCGCTCAAGGTCATTCTTGGCCGTATTGTTAGTTCCCATATGGAGAAGCAGGAAGGGGTAGCGATCCGAAGGTTTGATCAGCTTGGTAAGCCTCTCAGTCACATCCTGAATTCGAGCTCCCGGTAAGCAGCACACCTCTCAAGATTCCAGGTCCGGACGGCTCAGTCCCTCTTAGGAGGGAGTCCCCGACCACTACCACCCGTCGTCTTCTTTTGGGGGTGGTGGTCGGGGAACCCCCATCCTAGGACTACGCATCCCATGCCTTCCAGTAGATGGTGTTCCCTTGCGGTTTCTTCCTTGTGAGGTCCCTTCCAAAGCATTCACCACCGCAGAGCCTGTGGAGAGAGCCTGAAAGCGATTACTTACCTCTATCGCATTGGGGGATTCCCATGCTGGCCTTTTTTCCCTTCTAGAAGTTACATGCTGCCAGTTCTCTTCCTGGTCCCGTACTGCCCTCTCTGGCTCTTCCGCCTGCCGTGCTTGCAGGATTAAACGCTGCCTTCTATCGAGGAAGTCTTCATCCTCTCTGATGGAGCTTAGGGTTGACACTTGGGCCTCCAGTCCTCTAATTTTTTCTTCCAAAATGGCGACCAGCTTGCACCTCATGCAGATGAAATCCGTTCTTTCTTCTGGGAGGAAGACAAACATGGCACATGCTGTGCAGGCACACCCTGCTGTCCTGGAGAAAGGATTTAAAAAGAAAGGCAAGAGAACCTCGCGCCCTTCCCTCGCCCCTTCCAAACTCCCTCTCTAAACTCCCTGTTAGCACTCACCTGTTTGCAAGCTCTTTGGTCGCTTGCACAGTGCTTTATAAAGCCCTGGACTGCTGGAAAGTCCCTCCCCCTACCGAGGCTTAGCCAATCAGCAGAGGCTTCTAGAATTCAAACTTAATTAGAAGCCAACAGTTTCCACCTGCCACTCACAGCACACACTCCATGAAGGAGAGGGGGAGAGGAAAGGAGAAGTGGGGAAAAAAAAGCCTCACTCCCAAACACAGGGGAAAAAACAAACAAACAATCAAACAAAAAACTCACCAACCCTCACTCACAAACACAAGCTCATCACACAGCAAGAAAGCCCCAAACACAACACTCACGTCCCTCAAGAGTCCTGTATCTCCTTCTCCTCTAGCTGGAGAACTCCCTCTCTAAAGCCTCACTCACAAACACAGGAAAAAAAACCAAACCACCAAACAAACCACCACACACCAACCCTCATTCACAAACACAAGCTCAGCACACAGTAAGAAAGCCCCAATAACAACACACACTTCCCTCGAGAGTCCTGTATCTGCTTCTCCTTTACCTGGAGAATTCCCTCTCTAAACTCCCTGTTCGCAAGCTCCTTGGTCACTTGCACACTGCTTTATAAAGCCCTGGACTGCCTGAAAGTCCCTTCCCCTACCAAGGCTCAGCCAATCATGCAATGTACCCATTTGAGGGGGCCATGGTCTATAACTAAACTAAAGGGGTAATATCGGAAGTAATATCGGAGGGCTTCGATGGCCCAGTTCACTGCCAGCACCTCCTTTTCTACTGTGGAATACTGTGTCTCTCCAGGCGACAACTTGCGACTTAGGTAGAGAATGAGGTATTCTATTCCCCTTACTTTCTGGGACAGTACCACCCCAGACCCACCTCCAAAGCATCCGTTTGAAGGATCGATGTCTTAGTGAAGTCAGGCTGGGTGAGTACTGACTCTTGCGTCAGCCAGTCCTGTAGGGCCTGGAAGGCAGCCTCACGCTCCATCATCCACTCAACTTTCTGGAGCTGCTGGTTCTTTGTCAAGTCCATCAGGGGAGCATCTAGAGTGGCAAAATTGGGGACAAGCTGGCAGTAATGCCCCGCCAGTCCCAAAAACTGCTGTATTTGCCTCTTTGTTGTGGGGGTAGGGTACTCTCATAGGGCCTGCACCTTGTCCATTAACAGCCGTAATTTCTCTTTACCTACTGTATACCCCAGATAAGTCACCTCCCGCTGGCCCAGGTGGCTCTTTGCTGGATTTACAATGAGGCTGGCCTCCCCTAAAGCTCGTAGTACTTTGTCTAGGTGTTGAAAGTGGCCCATCCAGTTCGCACTATAGATGATAACATCATTGATGTATGCTGCTGCACTCACTGTGTGGGCTCAGCACCTGGTTCGTGAGCTGCTGGAAGGTGGCTGTGGCCCCATGCAACCCGAATGGCATCATGGTGAATTGGTACAGACCAAGGGTGTAGGGTACACCATCTTCTCCTTCACCGAAGGGGTTAGCGGGATTTTCCAATAGCCCTTTGTGAGGTCTAGCATGGAGATGAACTCCGTGTGCCCTAATCGCTCCAACAGCTCATCTACCTGAGGTGTGGGGTAGATGTCGAACCTCGAGAGAGTATTTACCTTGCAGAATTCCATGCAGAATCTGACCATCCCATCTCATTTAAGGACCAACATGATTGGGCTCCACCACTCGTTCCGAGACTCCTCCACCACACCCAGCATTAACATCTGGCCCAGTTCTTCCCCTACTGTGTCCCACATCTTTCTGGGTAGCAGGTGATTGTTGTCCCTCACCTTTTGGCCTCCGACAGTGGTGATGTGATGGCTTGTCAGCCACATCTTTCCTGGTTTGACTGAGGACATGCAGAAACTTGGCAATTAGCTTCCGCAGCTGTTCCTGTTGCTAGTGTTCGAGATCTTACACAATGCCTACCAGTGGCCCTAGCTCCGGTTCAGGGGATTATGGGGTGATCATCATGGCTTCTCATTTCTTCCATGCTTTTAGGAGGTTCACATGATATATGTGGGTCTCCTTCCAACACCCTGGCAGCTGTATCTCATAATCGACGGGCCCTATTCTTCGCATCACCTCAAAAGGTCCTCACCTCTGCCCCCTTGTTGTATTGCCTCACTTGTTCTTCCTGGGCTCACTGCAAATTCTCATGGACTAGTCGGTGTAATTTTCTGAGGCATTCCCTCAGCTGCAGCACATAGTGGACTGAACCTTTGGCATGGGTCGCCTGCTTTTCTCTCTTACGTGGTCCAAAATCCCCTGGGGGTGTCACCCGTAGAGCAGCTTGAAGAGTGAAAAATGGTTCAAAGCTTGGGGTACCTCTCTCATGGTGAAGAGTAGGGAAAGCAGCCACTTGTCCCAGCGGTGAGGGTCCTCCTCCATGAATTTCCACAACATTGACTTGAGGGTTCAGTTAAAACACTCAACTAGTGCATTGGTCTGTGGATGGTAAACTGAGGTTTTAAGAGCACGGATGTTTAACAGGCAGCACAGCTTGGCCATGACCTTTGAGGTCACATTGGTCCCCTGATCAGTCAGTATCGCCTTTGGGAGCCTGACCCACGTGAACACCTTCATGAGCTCATTGAGCCATTGTGGTTTGTAATGTAACCGCCTCCAGGTAACACATGGCATAGTCCACTATAACTAGGATGTATTTGTGTTTGCTAATACTCCTCTTGAGAGGTCCCACCAGGTCCCCTCAAATGGAGCTTAAATGGAGTCCTCACCAGTAATAACAGCACCAAAGGAGCCTGCGGGACTCCCCCAGGGCTGGTCTTTTGGCACTCGGGGCATGATACACAATAGTCCCGACATCTCAGTGTATCCCGTGCCAGAAAAACCTTTGGGCCACTCTTTGTAGTCTCCCCAAGTGCCTGGCCCATGGTACTATACACTAGACATAGTTAATTCGATTGACTGGAATGAGGTGTAACAGTTAATTCGAACTAAGGACTTAGTTCAAATTAACTTTTAACTGCCGCGTGTAGCTGCGGGCAGTTAGTTCGGACTAGGGGGATTTAAAAATGGCGCCCGCCCGGGAACATGCAAATGAAGCCCAGGATATTTAAATCCCGGGCTTCATTTGCAAGTTCAAATGCCTACATTAGCCTCCCTAGTTCGAACTAGGGGGCTAGTGTAGATATACCCTCAGGAATTAACAGTTGACAAATATCTGCCTTGGTCTGGGGATCCTGTACCTCGTGGTATAGAAGGTCTTTGTGGATCTCAAAACAGGGTCCCAGGGTCTGGCATTGTGGTGGGTCATCTGGGTGTGTTTCTGCTGCTTGCTTCCAGGCCCAGCTGAGAGTCTGGTCATTCCTCTGTTGGTTGAGGAAATCCTATTCGAGGTGCAGCCCTACCCGGGGTCGACCGGTGTCTCCCCTGTCTGGGATATGGACCTCTCTGTCCCTAGGGCTGTTGAGGGTCCTTCCCCCAGATCGTCTAACGGCTCCTGACCTACCAGCACCATCCAAGTAGGCCAGGACCCCTCCCTTCTTCTGGCCAGGGCGTTCTCACCTCACAGGAGGTCCATAAAGTTCAGCCAGTCACTCCCCAAGACAAGACCACTAGATAGGCTAACTTTTTGGCCACCATCACTTGGCATCATTCTTCCTGCAGCCCCATCACCAGCAACACCTCCATCATGGGGTAAGTTTTCACGTCCCCATGGATGCATTGTAATTGCACCGTTTTGCCCCATTCGTCTTGCAAAGAGGTCAGCCCCTCACAGATAAGGGTTTGGCAGCATCCTGAGTCCATCAACACTGTAGCAGGTGTCCTGTACACTTTGATGGGGATCACTATCTTCACAGGGTTTCTCTTTCTGGCTTGTGATCCTGCCACCAGCACCTGCCCTTAACAGCAGTCCATGAACAGGCATTCCCTCCTGAAATGTCCCTGCACACTCATAGCAGTGGGCCTGACTTTGTCCCATAGGTGGGGGCTCAGGTGGAGGCGTTCTCCGCTTCCTTATTGGGCCATCCGCTCCTTCTCTCCCATGCCGGGGCACCTCTGTTGGGCTTCTTTGGCAAGCTCACTCTGGGTTGTTGGGATGTCCCCAGACAGGGCGGTAGTACCCCACTGTTTGCATTCCAGGGCCCTCGGTCCTATCTCTTGCCCTGTGCTCTCCGACTACCCAATTTCTGCTCTGGCCTTGGGGGCTCCTCCATCACCACATAGTTCTCCATCAAGGAGACGGTCTCGGCAAGGTTCTTAGGGCGGTGCCATTGCACCCACTCCTTCCCTCCCCTGCACAGGACTTGCACAAACTGCTCCAGGGCTACCAGTTTGGCTACCTGCATTGCCCTGATACAGTTCAAGCCACTGCCAACAATGATCTTAAATTCACTGGACCACCACTTGGGGCCTGGCTCCTGATGGGTATCATTCTTGGCGCAGCCGCTGGTGGTACGTCTCCAGGCTGACCCCAGCTTGGTCTAATATGGTCACCTTCATTTGAGGGTACTCCAATGCCTCTCGGGGGTCCAGATTTTGTCGGCCATCTGAGCTGGGCTGGTCAGGGCAGTAGGGCCTAATGGCCAAGTCAGTAGTCCAGGTGTAGTGTGCCCCTTGGGAGGCTAATGGGGTGGGGTACGGAGACCTGGGCCTTCCTCTCCACTGGGTCCCAGCCCACGGCCCTGTCACTGTTGGGCGTGTCCCATCACTAGCTCAGCAGGAAGTCTATCCTGTCCTGGGCTACTTCCTACCCTGTCCAAGGTTGCCAGCATCTTCCCCACCTGTATCCTCTGAGCTAGGCCTTTCCCCTAGCCTCCGCCACAGTGTCCACCTGCTGCTCCTGTTTCAGAGCTCTGGCAGCAGCTCCTTCCCCTGCAGTGGTCAACCCTAACTGAGCTGCTCCCCTTGCTTTTATACTGGTCCTCCGGTTGGAGCCTGCCCAGCAGTGCTATGGCTCTCTCGGCCATATAGGCCTGGATAACTCTTGCTGGCCTAGTGTGGGGTTGGTATACCCTGTCACGGAGTGTTAAACGCTACCATTCTGATTTATAATTTTCAACACAAGCTGCAAGACAGTGGTGTGCCAGCCCCTAGTATTTACGCTAGCCAGAGGCAAAACTAATTGAATACTCATCAGCTGCGAGTTTCTTTTCCATTTGGCATGGGGTTTGATGCTATGGCAAGTCTTGCAGTTAACAGAGAGATGAGCTTCCCCGAGGCACTTCAGATAGGCTTTGTGTGGGTCGCCACAGGGCATCGGCTTAAAACACTTTGCACAAGGCTTAAAGCCTTGAGGCCTGGGCACACCCCAGGCAAGGGGAACAGGGATGTGAAAACGAACCCCTAACTATTTACACTATGAACACTAACTTACCACTAAACAACAACTAACACTAAAAAACTAGAACTGCTCCTAGAACTATTTAAAATGAGAACTGCTAAGCGCACTTGCAGAGCAAGCGAGAAATGTTCCATCGACCATCAAGGGTGGTAAGAAGGAACGGGGGCGGGTCAGGCCGGCAGGGGTTTATATGCATGCATATACAAGTGTCACTCCAGAGGTCTCCCCTGCTGGCCCAACGGGTATCGCTGAGAGAAAAACCTTCCAACAATCTGTGCACGCAGTGCGTGCACGTCAACATGGAATGGACATGAACAATCACTTGAAGAAGAATGCATACATGAGATCTTCCGTCCAAGGAAAGAGGAAAGTGTCCATGAGGGAACCTTCATCCAGACCCAGGCTGGAGCAGAACCTGGGCCACTTTGCCCTTTCATAAGTTCTGCCGTAAGTCCCCATAGCTGTTTGTGGCCTATGCTGAATGTATGAAGGGTTCTCATGGAGGATTTTCAAGTGAATTACTTCCTGTATCAGGATGTGCTACAACTTGCCAGTTGTTCAGCCATCCCCATTGGTGAGAGTACATTCTACCAGGGTGCAAACCTCTTCAGTGGCTTTCCTGACCCATGTCCCTATTCAGGATATCTTCAAGGCTATGACATGATCTTCAGTACATATGTTTAGATCCCATTATGCCATCACACAGCAGGCCAGAAATGAAGCTGGATTCAGCAGAGCTGTGTTTCTTTCAGTGTGTCCTTAAACTCCCACCTGCTTCTGCAAATACTGCTTGGAGTTACCTACATTGAATGGACATGAGCAAGCACTTGAAGAAGAAAAGTTTCCTGTTTCCATCACTGTTGTTCTTTGAGATGAGTTGCTTATGTCCATTCAACATCCCACCCTCCTTCCCCTCTGTTGGAGTTTCTGGCAAGAAGAAACTGAGGGAGGAAGGGGGCCTGGCAGCGACTTGTATAGCACAGTATGTGCATGTCTCACCAGGGGGCTCTGGAGCTGGTCCCTTATAGATACTGCTGAGGGAAAATCTTCTGGCACTGGTACATAAGAACTTAAGAACATAAGAATGGCCATACTGGGTCAGACCAAAGGTCCATCCAGCCCAGTACCCTGTCTGCCAACAGTGGCCAATGCCAGGTGCCCCAGAGGGAGTGAATCAAATAGGTAATGATCAAGCGATCTCTCTCCTGCCATCCATCTCCACCCTCTGACAAACAGAGGCTAGGGACACCATTCCTTACCCATACTGGCTAATAGCCATTAATGGACTTAACCTCCATGAATTTATCTAGTTCTCTTTTAAACCCTGTTATAGTCCTAGCCTTCACAACCTCCTCAGGCAAGGAGTTCCACAGATTGACTATGCGCTGTGTGAAGAAGAACTTCCCATTATTTGTTTTAAACCTGCTGCCCATTAGTTTCATTTGGTGGTCCCTAGTTCTTATATTATGGGAACAAGTAAATAACTTTTCCTTATTCACTTTCTCCACACCACTCATGATTTTATATACCTCTATCATATCCCCCCTTAGTCTCTTCTTTTCCAAGCTGAAAAGTCCCAGTCTCTTTAATCTCTCCTCATATGGGACCCGTTCCAAACCCCTAATCATTTTAGTTGCCCTTCTCTGAACCTTTTCTAATGCCAGTGTATCTTTTTTGAGATGAGGAGACCACATCTGTACGCAGTATTCTAGATGTGGGTGTACCATGGATTTATATAAGGGCAATAAGATATTCTCCGTCTTATTCTTTATCCCTTTTTTAATGATTCGTAACATCCTGTTTGCTTTATTGACTGCCGCTATACACTGAGTGGACGTCTTCAGAGAACTATCCACGATGACTCCAAGATTTCTTTCCTGATTAGTTGTAGCTAAATTAGCCCCCATCATATTATATGTATACTTGGGGTTATTTTTCCCAATGTGCATTACTTTACATTTATCCACATTAAATTTCATTTGCCATTTTGTTGCCCAGTCACTTAGTTTGGTGAGATCTTTTTGAAGTTCTTCACAGTCTGCTTTGGTCTTAACTACCTTGAGCAGTTTGGTATCGTCTGTAAACTTTGCCACCTCACTGTTTACCCCTTTCTCCAGATCATTTATGAATATGTTGAATAGGATTGCTCCTAGGACTGACCTTTGGGGAACACCACTAGTTACCCCTCTCCATTCTGAAAATTGACCATTTATTCCTACCCTTTGTTTCCTGTCTTTTAACCAGTTCTCAGTCCATGAAAGGATCTTCCCTCTTATCCCATGACAACTTAATTTACATAAGAGCCTTTGGTGAGAGACTTTGTCAAAGGCTTTCTGGAAATCTAAGTATCTACTGGTGCATGTGGTGAGCACACACACTTACATTGAATGAGATGAGATCAACTCATCTCAGAGAATACCAGTTACAGAGACAGGTAACTTTTTTCATATTAAGAAGAGAGAGAAGATAAATGAAACATATCACTCAAATTATTGTAACCAGGTCTCTGGTGGCTGAGTAGCCTAGTGGCTAGGTCACTAAGCAAGTGGGTGGAAAGTGGGGGGCACTATCCACCATGTTCCTGGCCCAGGAACTCCAAACCATTCTCTACGCAAGTCCTTAAGTTTGGGTTGTGGCCTCAAGAGTTCAGATTCTCCTTAGCTGGGGTTTCTCAGTAGGTTTCCCCCCTTTTCCCAGAGGGTTAGTGGGGGCAGCTTATTTACTCCTGGAGCTGCTAAGCGGACAGGCTCTGGTTCATGTCCATAGACTGCTAAACTGAGCTCCTGCCTCCTTGCTAGTCAGCCCCAAGCTGTGGCAGGCACCTTCCCTGCAGGTCTGGCATTGGTTGCAGGTAAAGAAGAGGGGTAGCTGGTCCCAGAGGCTTTCTTTAACCGCGGGGACATTGGGCTCTCCTTTCTCCACTCCCTCACACTTACATAATAAACCAAAAATATTCATGGTAGTCTCTCATACTTTTACTCCTTGTTTATAACAATCTCTAGGAAAGTTAAAACTTGTTAGGGGAGAGTCCAGTAGAATTTAATAAGAATTAAACCAATAGGGTTCTGTAGGCATTACTGGAAAAATACAAAATTTAATAGAAAATATCCATTCTGTATCTTTCTTCTAAGGGACCCTAAAGTAAAGATATAATTGTTTATTAAATTCTGCAGTATTTTTCAAGCAATTTACCGGTATAAAAAGGTTAGGGTTTAGTAGAAAAGTATGTAATTCTTCCATAATGAATTGGAAAATTTACTCTTTTCTGAATGTTTTCCTCCATTTCATATGGAGGGTTGTAGGGTTCCTTAAGTCTGCTGAATTGTTGGCTATACATATGTATTGGGGGAGTTAAGAAGACTTGATATTGACAAACTTTTGGTTTTGGGAACAAGTGGTGCAGAGGAAAACCTAGACAAAATTGCATGGATTTTATAAGCTGATATAAAAAATTGGTTCAACTTTGGCTTTGCAATCTTTGATAAAGTGCAGAAGTTTAACTCACCCATGACTATTTCCAATTTGAGGACAGTTTTTACCTTCAAGTCAGTGACACTGTTGTGAATAACCATATAGCCCCACGATATGCCACCATTTTTATGGCTGACCTCAGCTCCTGTCCCCCTCTGCTTATGCTACATTGATGACATCTTCATCATATAGAGCTACGGGAAGGAAATCCGTGAAGAATTCCACAGAGATTTCAACAGTTCCCCCCCCCCCCACCCACACACACATATACACACACTAACAACCTCAGCCTGGACCAGTTTACACAAGAGATCCACTTCCCGAACACTACAGTACAAATAAATGATGGTCACATGAACACCACCCTATACCGGAAATCTGTTGACCACTATTCTTACTTATATGCCTCTAGTTTCCATCCAGGACACATCACACGATCTGTTGTCCAAAGCCAAGCCCTAAGATACAACCAGATCTGCTTTCAATCCCACAGACAGAGACAAACACCTACAAGACCTTTATCAGGCATTCTTAAAACTTAAATACCCAACTGGAGAAGTGAGGACACAGATTGACAGAGCCAGACAAGTACCTAGAAGTCACTTACTTCAAGACAGGCCCAACAAGGAAGATAACAGAACACAAATGGTCATCACCTACAGCCCCCAGTTTAAACCCCTCCAGCTCATCATTGACAACCTACAGCCTGTCATGGAAAATGATCTCTCACTCTCACAGTCCTTGGGAGACAGGCCAGTTCACACCTACAGACACCCCACTTACCACCAGCCACATACCACACCACAGATACACTCACACAGGAACCTATCCCTGCAACAAACCCTGTTGCCAACTCTGTCCACATATCTATACAAGCAACACCATCACAAGATCTAACAACATAAGCCACAACATCAGAGACTCATACAACTGCACATCCTCTAAGGTGATATATGTCAACAACTTCCATGACCACTACCCCCAAGAGAAGAAGATGGGTGGTGGTATTTGAGGACTCCCTCCTAAGAGGGACGGAGTCATCCATCTGCCATCCAGACTGTGAATCTTGAGAAGTGTGCTGCTTACCAGGAGCTAGAATTCAGGATGTGATCAAGAGTCTTCCGATGAAACCTTTGGATCGCTGCCCATTCCTACTTCTCCATGTAGGAACTAATGATACGACCAAAAATGACCTTGAGTGGGTCACTGCCGATTATATAGCATTGGGAAAAAGGATCAAGGAGTTTGAGGCACAAGTGGTGTTCTTGTCCATCCTCCCTGTTGAAAGAAAAGGTCCAGGTATCGTCGAATCTTGGAAGTAAATGCGTGGTTGCGCAGGTGGTCTTGGAGAGACGGCTTTCATTTCTTTGACCAGGGAATGCTGTTCCAGTCATAAAGATTGCAAAGAAAGGATGGGATCCACCTAACAAAGAGAGAGAAGAGCATCTTCACAGGCAGGTTTGCAAACTTAGCGAGGAGGGCTTTAAACTAGGTTTGTCAGGGGACGGTGACCTAAGTCCTGAGGTAAGTGGGGAAGTGAGATACTGGGAAGAAACACAAGGAGGAAGGAGCAACAAAGGAGGACCCCGATTCACATGGAAAAGGTAGGACAGCTAGTTATCTAAGTTGTTTATAAACAAATGCAAGAAGCCTAAAAAACAAACTGGAAGAATTAGAAGCCCTGGCCCAGTCAAAGAGCTATGAGGTGATAGGAAGACTCACATGAGTGTAGCATTGTCATGGAAGGGTATATACTGTTCAGGAAGGACAGGCAGGGGAGAAAAGGAGGAAGAATTGCACTGTATGTAAGAAAGCAGTATGATTGCTTAGAGCTCCAGTATATAGAGGGAGAAAAGCCTGTTGGGAGTCTTTGGGTTAAGCTTAGAGGTAGAAGCAACAGAGGTGATGATGTGGTTGGCGTCTGCTATAGACCTCCAGATCAGGTGGATGAGATAGATGAGGCTTTCTTCAGACAACTAAGAGAAGCTCCCAGATCACAGGCCCTGGTTCTCATGGGAGACTTTAATCACCCTGACATCTGCTAGGAGACCAGTACAGCAGTACACAGAGAATCCACTTAGCTTTTGGAAAACGTTGGAGATAACTTCCTTTTACAACCAAAGGCCATGCGCAGCTTCACCTGCTGCTCACAAACAGGGAGGAACTAGTAGGGGAAGTAGATGTGAGTGGCAACCTGGGAAGCTATGATCATGAGATGGTTGCTTTCAGGATCCTGACAAAAGGAAGAAAGGAGTGTAACAATATACACACCCTGGACTTCAGAAAAACAGACTTTGACTCCTTCAAAGAACGGATGGGCAGGGTCCGCTGGGATGCCAACATGAGCGAAAAAGGAGTCCAGGAGAACTGGCAGTATTTTAAAGGAGCCTTTTTGAAGGTACAGGAATAAACTATCCCGATGCACAGTACGGAAAACAAATGTGGTAGGTGACCAGCTTGGCTTAGCAGTGAAATCCTGGGTGAGCTTAGACACAAAAGGAAAGTTTACAAGAAGTAGAAACTTGGACTGATGACTAGGGAGGAGTATAAATATATTGCTCAAGAATGCAGGGGAGTAATGAGGAAGGTGAAAATGCAACTGGAATTGCAGCTAGCAAGGGCTGTGAAGGGTAGCAAGAAAGGTTTCTATAGGAATGTTAGCAATAAGAGGGTGATCAGGGAGGGTGCGGGGCCCTTACTGAATGAGGGAGGTAACCTAGTGACAGATGATGTGGGAAAAGCTGAAGTACTCAATGCTTTTTTTGCCTCTGTCTTCACAGACAAGGTCAGTTCCCAGAGTACTGCACTAAGCAATGTAGTATGGGAAGGAGGTGGGCAGCACTTGGTGGAGAAAGAACAGGTTAAGAACTATTTAGAAAAGCTAAACATACACAAATCCATGGGGCTGGAGTTAATGTGTCCAAGGGTACTGAGGGAGTTGGTAGATTTCATTGCAGAGCCTTTGGCCATTACCTTTGAAAACTCATGGAGAACAGGAGAGGTCCCAGATGATTGGAAAAAGGCAAATGTAGCACCCATATTTTAAAAAGGGAAGAATTCCAATCCAGGGAACTGTAGACCAATTAGCCTCACCTCAGTCCCTGGAAAAATCATGGAGGAGAGCCTCAAGGAATCCATTTTGAAGCACTTGGAAGAGGGGAAGGTGATCATGAATAATCAACATGGATTCACCAAGGGCAAGTCATGCCTGACCAACCTGATTAGCTTCTGTGATGAGGTAACTAGTTCTGTGGACATGGGAAGTTGGTGGATGTGATATAACTTGACTTTGGCAAAGTTTTTCATGCGGTCTCCCACGCTATTCTTGCCAGCAAGTTAAGGAAGTATGGATTGGATAAATGGACTGTAAGGTAGCTGGAAATATGGCTAGACTGTCGGGCTCAACAGATAGTGATCAACGGCTCGATGTCTGGCTGGCGGTCAGGTTCAACTGGAGTGCCCCAAGGATTGGTTCTAGGCCTGGTTTTCTTCAACATTTTTATTAATGACCTGGAGGAGCATTGCCATCAAATCTAGAGAAGTGATTATTCCCCTTTATTTGGCATTGGTGAGTCTACATCTAGAGTATTGAGTCCCGTTCTGGGGCTCCCACTATAGAAAGGATGTGGACACATTGGGGAAGGCTCAGCGGAGGGCAACCAAAACGATTAGGGGGCTGGAGCACATGACCTACAAGAAGAGGTTGAGGGATTTGGGCTTATTTAGTTTGCAGAAGAAAAGAGTGAGGGGGGATTTGATTGTAGCTTTCAACTTCCTTGAAGGGAGGTTCCAAAGAGGATGGAGAGAGGCTGTTCTCAGTAGTGACGGATGGCAGAACAATGAGCAGTGGTCTCAAGTTACAGTGGGGGAGGTCTAGGTTGGATATTAGGAAAAACTATTTCACTTGGACAGTTGTGAAATACTGGAATGGGTTACCTTGGGAGGTGATGGAATCTTCATCCCTAGAAGTGTAAGTCCCGTCTTGACAGAGCCCTGGCTGGGATGATTTAATTGGGGTTGGTCCTGCTTGGGGCTGGACTCGACCTCCTGAGGTCTCTTCCAGTCCTAGGATTCTATGATTCTATGAGTCTAAGTGCCAGGAATTCCCCTCTGCCGTGTATATTGGTCAAACCAGACAGTCTCTACCACAAAGGATAAATGGACACAAATCTGACATCAGGAGTGGTAACATACATAAACCCTATATGGGAACATTTTAACCTGCCTGGACATTAAATAATAGATTTAAAAGTCGCCATTCTTCTACAAAGGATTTTTATCACTCAATTATAGAGGGAGACAGATATTTATGAGTTTGACACTAGCAAATTGGGCTTGAATAAAATTATTAACTGGTTAATGCACTACAAAGACAATTTGCCCTGCTTTTGATATTCGCATTTCCACGTCAAATGCCATGAACGGGACACATCCAGCCTGACTTAATTAGCTTCAGTAACACTGGTCCTACAACTGACAAATAACTGCTTTTGCTGTTATATATACCCTGGATTCTGTAATTTCCACTCCAGTTCATCTGATCCATGAAAGCTCATGATATAATATATTTGTTAGTCTCTAAGGCTATGTCTAGACTACATGGCTCTGTCAACGGAGCCATGTAAAATAGTTTATTCGGCATAGGCAAAGAAGCGGGGATTTAAATAATCCCCGCTTCATTAAAATAAACATGGCCGCCGCGCTGTGCCGACGATCAGCTGATCCGGCACAGTGGGGCAGTCTAGACGCACCGCCATCAACAAGGAAAGCCTTTGTCGACCGCTCCAGTTTGCCTGTGCCGAATAAACTATTTTACATGGCTCCGTCGACGGAGCCATGTAGTCTAGACATAGCCTAAGGGTGTGTCTAGACTACAGGGTTTTGTTGACAAAAGTGGACTTTTGTCGACAAAACTATACCTGTGTCTACACTGCCGCTGAGTTCTGTCGGCATAACATCGACAGAACTCAGCAGTTTTGTCGACAGCTTTAAACCTCATTCTACAAGGAATAACTCCTTTGTCGACAAAGGTAAGTGTGGACGCAGGGGAGAAGTTATGTCGACAGTAAAGGCCTCCAGGAAGAACCCCTGGTGGACACTCCTGCCACTGCTTTCTACTCTATTGTTCCTGCCTGTAGCCATCTTTAAAAGGCACAGGCACCCAGGATCAGCACTCTGGCAGCAAGCCAGCTCCAGAGCAGACCCTGACTGCGCTGCTCTGTTTTTGGTGAGCCTAGTAGGAGCCATGTCGCAGGGACAAGCCCCCCAGTACTCCCCTGGCCCTTCCAGGGACACATTGCCCCGGGAAGCCAGAGGAACAAAACACCGGGCACCCTCCTGATCTGGGCCAGAGATAAAAGCCCTCTTGGGGCTCTGGGCTGAGGAGGAGTCCCTCCAGGCCATGACGTCCAGCAGGAGGAGGAATGCGGACATTTATGCCCGAATGGCAGAAGGCCTGGCTACAAAATGTCACCACCCCCACACACTGGAGCAGGTCAGGGCAAAGGTCAAGGAGCTGCGGCAGGGGTATGTTAGAACCCGTGAGTGCAGCTCCCGCTCTGGGGAAGCAGCGCACTACTGTGTGTATTATGAGGAGTGTGACGTAGTGGGTACCTTGCTGGTTGCTATGCTGGGCGGTGGGCTGTGAGTGACCCCCGCTGACGGCGGTTTGTACAAAGCACGGCCCAGCAGGACAGGGGATGAGTCATTATGCAAGGGTCTCTCAACTGGTCTGACCAGTTACTTTCCAGGGAGAGAAACAAAGGAAGGGGGTGAGGCCAAGCTGGCTAGGGGGACAGGGCTAGAAGAGAGGGGCAGTTTCTGTCTGGGATCATGGAGGAGACGGCCTAGGGAAAGGGGCTGGAATTTAGGGGCCCAGCATCCCCGATCTCAAGGGGGGCTGAGGCAACCTAGGCCCGGTTCCTGTAACCAGATGACATCTATGCTGTGCTGTATCCTGAAGAAGCAATAAACTCCCTCTCTTCTACTGGCTGGTGGAGTCTGTCCGTGCCATTACGGGGGTGCAGGAGTCGGGGGACCCCGACGTGCCGCCACAAGGAGATTGACCAGATCCTGGGGGCAGGGTTCCTGCCTCCCGAGCGGCTAGTGGAGTCTGGGCTGGAGACCCCTGGTCAACAGCGGCCACAACAACAGCCAGGTGACCAGGAGCTCCAGGAGGAGGAAGAGGAGGAGGAAGACAGCACCCGGAGCACCCAGGAGCCAGGCACTGATGCTCAGGGGGCCTCACATACCACCTCAGACACCGGGGAGGGAACATCAGGTGAGTGCTGTGAGGGTCCCCCACAAGACAGGGCAGGGCAGGCCGGAGCAAAGGGAATGGTGCAGTGCTCTGACATGTGCTGATCACAGCTGGGGGGGGGAAGGAGGCACACCCATGGCCGCCCTCAGGGAGGGCCGCCCTACCTCTGCACCCGCATGGCTGCTAGGCACCACATGCTCCTGCAAGCAGTGATGCCAGGTGCAGGCATGGGTCAGGGACGCCGGGAATTGCCTCACAGCTGCAAGCCTCTCAGCACTCTGCGGGAACCTGAACCCTGGCCTGACACTTGTCTGTGCTGCTCAGCCATGGGGTGTGTGTGCAGGGGGGAGGATGGTGGCCTGCACACCTTCTGGGCTCCAGGGAGGCCGTGGTTGCGAGCCAGGCCACACCATGCTTTACTGAGACGCACATGAGCAGCCTCTGACCCTAGGACGGGCACTGCCTGCTGAGAAGAAGGAGGGCATGCCCTCTCAGGGAAAGTGTGAGCATGCATGAGTGATGACTTTTCCCTCTTGTCCTCCACAGCCAGACCAGCTGACCAGGAGGGGGGGGCGCCACACCTGCCCCACCACCCAGACGGCCTCAGGGAACCCGTCGGCACTGGCGCACCTATTTAGACCTGATGCACCAGCACATCGCAGTCCTGCAACAGATGCAGGACTCAGTGAACAGGAGGCTGGAGGCAGAGGCCAAGTGGCGCCGGCGCTTGCTGGACGAATTCACCCAGCAGCGCAGAGACATCTGCGCTGCGATCCGGGAGGCCATGGCCTTCCCTGGTCCTGTGCCTGGTCCTGCTCCTCCTCCTCAGCCTGCCTCCCCCTCAGTCCCTACCCCCCTCAACCTCTGCCCCCCCCCCCAGCCCCTGCCATCCCAGACCCAGGTACAGCCCCACCTCCTGCCCAGCCCCCTGCTGTCGCAACCTGCACGCACAGCTGGGTGTGAGAAGGCCTCCGCAGCCAAACTGCCAGGGGCTTTTCCTCCAGGCAGCCCCCTCAGCCCTGAGCCTCCCTCCCCCCTTCCTGGTTGACATTCCCCCCTCCCACCAGTGAGAGTAACTGAGGGAAGCAGTTTATTTTGTTAGCAAACAGTTTATTTTCTTTGAAAAAAAGAGTTATTTATTTTATTTTGTCCAAAAAGCAACAGTGCAATAAACAGTTGAAATGTTTTCACCCACACCTGTCTCTGTTCTCAGTGTGTGAGGAAGGAGTAGAATGTGTGAATGTGGGGCCAGGAGGGGTTTTGGGAAGGAAGGCACCGGGGGCATGGGGCAATCCCACATTTGGAAGACCCTGGGGAAACTCATTGGCCTCCATGGGAGAATTGCTCCCTCAGGGCTTCTCGGATTTGCAAGCCCAACTGGCGGGCTTGCCGGAGGGCAGCTGTCTGGGGCTGCTCAAAGTGCCTCCCCTCCACATCAGCCTGTGTCCCCCACGCAGGGAGGAAGGCCTCCCCTTTCCTTTCCACCAAGTTGTGCAGTACACAGCATGCTGCAACCACATCAGGGATGTTGTGTTCCCCCATGTCCAGCTGAGTGAGCAGGCATCTAAATCTGCCCTTCAGACGGCCAGAAGTGCACTCCACCTGGTAGCGAGCCTGATTCAGGCGGGAGTTAAAGAGTTCCCTGCTTGCATCCAGGTGTCCCATGAACGGCTTCATGAGCCAGGGCATAAGGGGTAGGCTGCATCGGCCACGTTGCATATGGGCATCTGCACATCCCCCACTGCCAAGATTCTGTCCGGGAAAAAGGACCCAGCATGCAGCCTGCGGTACAAGTACGAGTTCTGGAATACTCGGGCATCTTGTGCCCGGCTTGACCACCCGACACAAATGTCTGTGAATTGTCCCAGGTGGTCAACCAGGGCCTACAGCACCATTGAAAAGTAGCCCTTTCGGTTAATGTACTGTGCTGCTTGGTGGGGCGGTGCGCAGATGGGGATGTGCATCCCGTCGAGTGCTCCACCGCAGCTGGGAAATCCTAGTGCTGCAAATCCAGCCACGATGGCATCCAGGTTTCCCAGGTGGACGGTCCTGTGAAGCAGCTCCGAGCTGATGGCCATCACCACCTGCAGAAAGGGACACATAGAAACACACAGAACAGGACATTAGAGGACTTGGATCAGCTGATGAGAGGTCTCCCCCCCCCGGACCCCAAGAGCCCCCCCCCCGGCAACCCCTCTGTGTCCCCCGCACCCCCACAGGGTGAGGCCATGCAGGCTTCCACCTCTCCCACCCCATCCCCCATTCCCTGTGCCCGGTCCTGACCATACCCCTTCTCCACCCACCCCCACCCCCTGGACTGTCCCCCGAGGGTGACTTACCTCCATCAAGACAGCCCCGACGGTAGACCTCCCCACGCTGAACAGATGTCCCACGGAGCAGTAGCTGTCGGGGGTGGCCAGCTTCCACAGGGCAATGGTTATGCGCTTCTCTGGGGGGATGGAGGCCCGCAAGCGGGTGTCCTGGCATTGCAGGGCAGGGGCGAGCCAGGCACAGAGCTCCTGGAAGGTGGCCTTCTGCATCCGGAAGTTTCGGAGCCACTGGTCGTCGTCCCACTGCTGCATAACTAGCTGGTCCCACCAGTCAGAACTGGTGTCCAGCCTCCAAACTCACCTCTCCAGAAATAAGTTCAGGGGCAAGGGCAGCAGGGCTGCAGCCTGAGCGAGGGGCTCAAAGCTGGGCTCAGAATCCAGCTCTGCCGCAAAGGTCATGATGCTCTCCTGAGCATGCAGCAGAACTTCCAGCAGCACAGTGTGGGGCCATCGCCTGCCATGGGGCAGCTCGGGCTCCATGGCCAAAAAAGCCAAAAAAACAAACAAACTAACAAACAAAAAAGGCAACAAACAAACAAACAAACACACAAGCCAAAAACCAAACCAGAAAATCAACTGCTGTGGTGTCCGAGGAAGCAGGGCAACAGAACAAAAACTGCAGCAGCTTTGCTTTCCCTCAAGGAGATAGGCAAGCCAGAAGCAGGAGCAGAGCAATGGCTGTCCAGGAGGATCCCTTTAAGCACGCGTCTCTGCAGAGAGCATGCAGCAGTGCCTGGGCTTTAAGGCTGCCCCTGTGACCTTCCAGAAGCACTTCCGGGTGCCTTCTTTTGTCGACAGAGCATCCGGCAGTCTGGATGCTCTTTGTCGACAAAGCGGATCGCTTTGTTGATCCGCTTAATGTAGTCTAGACGCTCTTTGTTGACAGAAGCTTTGTCCAACAGTATCTGTCAACAAAACTTCTGTCAACAAAAACCTGTAGTCTAGACATACCCTAAGATGCCACAGGACTGCTCATTGCTTCTGATGTTTTGTAAACCTAGCTCCTCTAAGCCATTCAATTGTGTTCCTACACAGCAAGGATTCAGGAGAGCATAGGATTTTATGGAGAGTTAGCACAAAGTCTTCATAAAATTTCATCTCTTTTATTTGAGTTTCTTTCCCCCATGAGCATTTCTGTCCCATACAGAGTGCTTCAGCTAGACTCTTTTCAACCTTCATTTCTTGCTCATGATAAGATCCCTGCACCTACTACACATGGCACCAGGGATATAGATAAAACCTCTGAGCCAGACTTGACCATATGGAACTTCTGGTGTAGGGAACCAAAAGACCAAGTTTGTATCAAAATTCATATTTGCCTCTTGGTGGCATGCTGTGCAGCAAATAGGTCAATGAGCCATGACCATAAAACACTTCTGAATCTAGAATTTTGAGTTTAGAATCCATTGTCATTCTCAGTGAATATAGTCTATCGACAAATTTGGTACAATACATATTACAGGCATACTTGTATAAATCCACCAGTAGAATTTAGATATTATGTAATATAGTAAAAAATTGGTGATTGCTATTGTTAGAATTAGGTGTTTATGTCTACAATCTTGGTGGTGTTCTGCTATTGCAGTTATTTATTATTAATTATTGTAGGTATATTGTACAGTAGTACCACAACAATTCTAATGCTATGCATGTGGGAAATATTTTGTACTATTTGAATGTTATGTAAGATGTAGTCAACTGTTACCCTTTTCTTTCTTTTTTTTCCTTCTAGAACGTTGAGGAGATTCTGAATGAGATGATACCCATGTGTTAGACACCTGAGTATCAAGTAACATGTTCCAGATACCCAATGGCATGTGAATGGCATATACTAATAATTGGAGAAGCACTTCTAAGACTGGAAGTCCACAAAAAGGTAAATTAGAATACTTCTAACTAGTGTTTAAACTGAACTATTTATGGGCCGACCTGTGTTGCAAGAGATAAAATGTTCATATATGACTGTGATGGGATGCAGTCACAGAAAACCCCTTAGGCTGATTCCCAGTCTGCTGATAAAGCCACTGACACTCACCTTCTTTCTCTTTGGGGCTCCTCACCACCCTGTTTTACTGGGTCAGATCTTCTGGTCTCCCCCAGGCAAGGCCCAGAGCTGAGATAACCACCCCCCTTCTCCCTAAGAGCAATGCAGACACTGAATCACTTCAGCTCTGGGAGAAATGCAGTTCAAGGGCATAGCGTCCAGGAAACCAACCTCAAAATGGGATCAAAACCCCAGATAGATCCCTCTTTCACTGTGTGAGAGTTTCACACATTGAAAGCTCATTCAGATAAGTGCCCTTTGATAATGAAAGGAAGATGTGCACACTGATTTTGCCTCCTGCCCCCCCATAACAATTATTTACACTGGGTTTGATCGCAAATAAAAAGTATTTTTATTAAGTACAAACAGTAGGATTTAAGTGGTTGCAAGTGAAAAAAGGAAAATCAAAGTAAGTTACAGAATTAAAATAAAATGCATACCTAGTATTAATACACTAAAGCTTATTGCAAACTTAGCCCAACACTGTTCTCATTTCAAGCAAACGTTCAAGCCAGAGAAGGTCTTTTACTCTCCCTGGGGTCCCCGGCTATCCTTTTGGATGTGTCATACCAGCCAAAGATAAAAAGCCTACTAGCTTCCCAGCTTACATAGACTTTTTTCTTGGGTGGAAATCCCCCCCACCATGGAAAATTATATGGTTAAACGTGTATACCATTATAAATTGACTTGGTCACATGTCTTTTCATGACCAACCACTACTGAAACTTAAGACAAAACAAGGCTGTTTAAAGGCCATTAAGTTGATCGTTAAGATTGCCAGAGCATTGGAAACATTCTCAATAGCTTTCTAAAACTATAAATCATTCCGTACTCCATATTTCTAATTTTACATACAAGAATGATACATACACCAAAATAAGATGCACTGATTCAGCAAACTGTGACATTAAAATTGATATTTGAATGTATAATACAAGAGGTATTTTGTCCAAAGCAACTTCAAGTTATACATATTTGTATACCTGAGACAATTTCGTACATCATGAGTACAAGGTATTCTTGTTGGGAAAGGTGAACTATCTGGTGCACTGCAAAGCAAAAGTTTTCTTTTCAGATTAACTGTGCCAGACAATGATAATTGCTATGGGAGAAGAGGTACACCAGAGATTGGAAAGGTCTCCCTTTCCCCTGCATTTCCCTGCGCTTCATCTTCTCCTTTCAGAACAAACAGTAATGTTGAACTCAGACGCTCTCAGAGGTCCAGGGAGGCCCAGGACGCTTCCAGCTTTTGAGGCCCCTAGCCATAATAAAAATTAAAAAATGACAACACATGAAAACAAAATAAGGCACCAAAAAAAGAGACATAATTTGAGTATTTTTATTTAACAAATGATTTTCTAGTTCATAAAAAACAAGTTGCCAAACTTATATAATGCCAAAAAATTAACAAGTATCTAAATTTGAGCCAGAATAGGCCAGAAGTCTCACCCCCTTCCCCTCAGTTGGCTCTGGCTGAACTGAGGATAGTACCACTTTCATTTACCTAAACCTGAGGGATGAAATTCACCCCTTTATTCGCTCTTTTGGTTTCTTTACTCTAGAGATTAATTTGAATGTATTAGCTGTGCAAGGAATAAAGCATTATTTTAAATTATTGAATGAATATTAACAGTCAGCTAACTCATGCAAAGTGTGGTAATTCATATGTTTGGCTGAGCAAAAACCTCCAACATGTTTCCTTACTGAATTAGACAGAAAAACTGCAGAGACCTAGCTCTCTTTTACTTGAGCATAGTACACCAAATTGTTAAGAACACTATCAACTTAGAAATTACATTTCTATTTGAAAACTCTGTAGTTTTTTATAGCTTCAGGGAGTAGCCGAGTTAGTCTCTACAGAAAAAACAACAAATGGTCTGGTAGCACTGTAGAACTGGTTTGTGACAAGACAGCCACTTGAAGATCTTTTAAACAGTGATTAGAAAGATTAAAGTGTTCCCCAATAGGTTTCTGTATGTTTCCTTTACATATATCTGATTTGTGTCCATTGATTCTTTCCTGCAGAGACGGTCCAGTTTGTCCAATATATATAGCAGTGGGGCATTGCTGGCATTTGATGGCATAGATCAAATTCCTGGATGTGCAGTCAAATGATCTTTTGATTTGGTAGCTTATGTTGTTGGCTCCAGTGATGAATTCGCTAGTATAGATATGTGGGCAGAGATGGCATCCTGTTTGGTTGCAGGGCTGGGTTCCTGGATGCTTATGATGTTGTTGTGTGGCATGGTTATCAGAAAGAATTTGTTTCAGGTTGGGGGGTTATCTGTAAGCGAGAATGGGCTTTTCTCCCAAGGCCTCTGAGAGTGAGGGATCATTTTCCAAGATGGGTTGTAGATTGTGTATAATGCGCTGGAGGGGTCTGAGTTGTGGACTATAGGTAATAACAAGTAGAGTTCTGTTATTTTCTCTGTTGGGTCTGTCTTGAAGTAGTTCATGTCTGGGATACTTTTTTGGCTCTATCAATTTGTTTTTTCACTTCTCCAGGTGGTTATTTCAGTTTTAGGAATGCTCTGTAAAGATCTTAAGAACATAAGAACATAAGAATGGCCATACTGGGTCAGACCAAAGGTCCATCGAGCCCAGCATCCCATCTGCCGACGGTGGCCAATGCCAGGTGCCCCAGAGAAGGAGAACAGAAGACAATGATCAAGTGATTTATCTCCTGCCATCCATCTCCTGCCCTTGTTATGAAGGCTAGGGCACCATACTTTATCCCTGGCTAATAGCCATTTATGGACCTAACCTGCAAAAATTTATCAAGCTCTTTTTTAAACCCTAATAGAGTCCTGGCCTTCACAGCCTCCTCGGGCAAGGAGTTCCACAGGTTGACTGTGCGCTGTGTGAAGAAAAATTTCCTTTTATTAGTTTTGAACCTACTACCCATCAATTTCATTTGGTGTCCCCTAGTTCTTGTATTATGGGAAAGGGTAAATAGTTTTTCTATAATCACTTTCTCCACACCATTCATGATTTTATATACCTCTATCATATCGCCCCTCAATCGCCTTTTTTCCAAACTGAAAAGTCCCAGTCTCTCTAGCCTCTCCCCATATGGGACCCTTTCCAAGCCCCTAATCATCTTAGTCGCCCTTTTCTGAACCTTTTCTAATGCCAATATATCTTTTTTGAGGTGAGGAGACCACATCTGCACGCAGTACTCGAGATGTGGGCGTACCATAGTTTTATATAGGGGAAGTATGATATCTTTTGTCTTATTATCTATCCCTTTTTTAATAATTCCTAACATCCTATTTGCCTTACTAACTGCCGCTGCACACTGCGTGGATGTCTTCATAGAACTATCCACTATAACTCCAAGATCCCTTTCCTGATCTGTCGTAGCTAAATTTGACCCCATCATGTAGTACGTGTAATTTGGGTTATTTTTTCCAACATGCATTACCTTACACTTACCCACATTAAATTTCATTTGCCATTTTGCTGCCCAATCACTCAGTTTGCTGAGATCTTTTTGTAGTTCTTCACAATCCCTTTTGCTTTTGACTGTCCTGAACAACTTTGTGTCATCTGCAAACTTGGCCACCTCACTGCTTACCTCATTTTCTAGATCATTGATGAACAAGTTGAACAGGATTGGTCCCAGTACTGACCCCTGGGGAACACCACTAGTTACCCTCCTCCATTGTGAAAATTTACCATTTATTCCCACCCTTTGTTTTCTGTCTTTTAACCAATTCTTGATCCATGAAAGGACCTTTCCTCCTATCCCATGACCACCTAATTTACGTAAAAGCCTTTGGTGTGGGACCGTGTCAAAGGCTTTCTGGAAATCTAGGTATATTATATCCACTGGGTGCCCCTTGTCCGCATGTTTATTAACCCCTTCAAAGAATTCTAACAGATTAGTTAGACACGACTTCCCTCTGCAGAAACCATGCTGACTTTTGCCCAACAATTCGTGCTCTTCTATGTGCCTTGCAATTTTACTCTTTACTAGTGTTTCTACTAATTTAACTGATGTTAAACTTATCGGTCTATAATTGCCAGGATCTCCTCTAGAGCCTTTTTTAAATATTGGTGTTATATTGGCCATCTTCCAGTCATTTGGTACCAAAGTGGATTTAAAGGATAGGTTACAAACCACTGTTAATAACTCCGCAATTTCACATTTGAGTTCTTTCAGAACATCTTATAGGTGATTGTCTCTGTCTGTGGGGTCGGAGCAAATCCGGTTGTATCTTAGGGCTTGGCTGTATACAGTAGACTGAGAAATGTGTCTGGGATGGAAGCTGGAGACACAAATCAGATATACGTAAAGAAAACATACAGAAACCTATTGGGTAACACTTTAATCTTCCTAATCACTGTTTAAAAAATCTTCAACTGGCTGTCTTGTCACAAACCAGTTCTACTAGCCAGATACACAGAGAAACATTGGAATTAGAGTTCATCCGCAAATTCAATTCACGTGCTAATGGACTCAATCGTGATGAAGGATGGTTGGGGCACTATCAACTTAATCGTCATTGAAGGTGCAAACAACTCTTTGTGTAGACTCCTATGTCAGAAAGGATGCTATCAATTGACTTTGATTCTGATCTGCTTCGTTTTAACTACCCAATCTTCAGATACTTACTGATTCCCTCCTTTTTTTCCTCCTCTCCCCCTCCCTCTCCTATTTATTTTGGGTCTGCACATCCTAAACTAAAAACTCCAGTCATCTGAAGAAGTGGGCTGTGCCCTTGAAAGCTCATGATACCGTCTACATGTTTTGTTAGTCTGTAAAGTGCTACCAGACCATTTGTTAGTTTTTTATAGCTACACCTAAAATTAGTATAATCAGTTTCAGTCTTGCTGAAAAGATTGTTACAAACATCTGAGATAAAAACGTTTGTAAAGTTTTGGTTTTTTAAAGGAATTTTTATGATAAGGTGTTCTATTTAAAAGAAGCTCTATCACAAATTGAATATCTTAAGAATGTTTCTGTTTTAAGCAATTTAAGTTGACATTGTCCCTGTAAGCCAAAAGGCCAAAAGGTAATACGTACATGTGTATTAAATGCTTATATTCAAGTTTACACATCAAAATTGCAATATAGCATGACAGCTTCATGATAAAGGCAGAACATCTACAGGTGCAAATCTACTATAGTGATAGAAAATGTCTATATGTAAATAATAAAATAACAGTGCTTGTCATTTTTTCCTTTTTCTTACAGATACCAGTTTAAGTGGCATTGTATCATATTGCTAGAGTTCATGCTTAAACTTTGGTAAATATCATAATCACAATTCAATTTTAAGTTATTTACACTTTCATTCTGCAAACAAAATGTTCTAATCATTATTTTCCTTTGTCTTTCAGATCCTGCCACAGATTCTGTTTTTTAAATGCACTGTACAAATATATCACATTAAATATATTTTTGTTTATCCAAGAAATATCTTTTTTTTTTAATTTAAAATGTTATTTGTATGTGACCTTTTTTTTATTCCAGTTTTTCTCTATATTAACTTGTTAAATTTAAAATATTATCTATTGAAATTTGTCTTGTGAAGCTCTTTTGAGTTTAGGAATTTTCACAACTACCATGGAAGAGTATTGCCAACATGTGTTTTCTGTAAAGCCCAGGGGTTAGTGAGAGAGGGTGATATTAGCTTGGAATTACATTAATTTGCATCGGCTGATGTGTACCAAGAACACTGAAGGTGTATGTTGAGATACACACAGTGTTTGAGACACATTAACCACGCACTCCTTCCTATATGTCCAAAGAGCAGAACATGAATGCATGGTTAAAAAGACCTCTTTACAACTGTTTAAATTAATATTTTAATAAATGTTTTGTTGATGAGGTGTGTAGCCCTGAAGACTGAAGGCATCTGTCTACAGAACAAGTAGCTGTCAGGCATAGCTCAGCCATGTGTCTATATTTTGTCTCTAGATTATTGGTTGCTTTTCCTTTGATCTCTGTCCAGAGACTGCCAACAAGGGTACTGATTGTGAGGGTGGTTTCTGTCTTCTAGAAACAGGACAAAGACCCACCAGTTCATTCCACATATACCACGAAACAGCCATCAAATAATTATATTCAGTAATTGCTGACCTGCACCAATTCACACCAGCAAAACAGAGGAAAACAGACTTTGTGTCTGGCTATCAGTACTATGAGCTAAGCCAGAGGTGGGCAGCGGGTTGATTCGGCCCACAGAGTCCTTGCCACTCCCCCGCCCCCAGGCCAGTTAGGGTCTGGGGGCGGGGGGAGTGCACAAAGTTTCCTCCGCCATACCCCTGCCATACCCCTGATTGGCCTGGGGGCGGGAGGAGCATGGGAAGTCTCTTCCCACTGCCAGGGGCATGGGTGCTTAGTGGGAAGAGGAGGGTAAAGTGGGGAGCAAAGGGGACGAATCATGGTCTGTGGGTGGGGAAGTCTGAAGCATCCTGGCCCTGCCCCCTTCCTTTTGAGGCCCTGCCCCTTCCGGTGTGGCCCGGGGCCCCTTCCGGTGTGGCTCAGGGCCACTTCAAAAATTATTGGCCCACCCCTGAGCTAGGCATACCAAAGGGATCAGTATTGTAGCCTGATTAAAAGATTGCAAAGAGGAATTTAAAAAGCAGCTACATTATGTGAAAATTCTCTTTTATGCCCCCTAAACAGGGAGTTTTATAAAACCCCTGCTCAGGGTTGTGAGCCAACAAATTATGCTGTAGTGGATATACATTATTATTCCGCAGATAAAATGTCTTTGTGGATTCTCTGACAACAGCAAAAATAAATGCAATTTATAAGTAGTTTCTGAGTATATTTAATAGTGCTCCAATTCCTCATTGACTTAGCATTTCACAACTAGTTTTTAAGCATAGGACAAAATGGGCCAAACTTATCCCTCATGTCATTCCACTGAAGTCAGTGGATAGCAACAGGAAAAAATGTTTCCCGGGATTTCAATGAAGGAATGTTTCCATTTAAATTTCCTAATCTGCTGCAGAATTTACTTTGCCTGGCTTTTAACTTACTTGCTGAAACTTTTATGCAAATTCTTGATTAGAAGCTCAGCAGATTTTTTACAGAAGAAACAAATCCTGCCTTATAGACATGCCTTCCAGGACTTCAGTCACAATGACCTTTGCTAGAAGAGCAATACAGCTGTACATAGACAATCCAGGAAATGTTTGGAATGTTGAGGACAACTTGCTGGTGCAAATGCTGGAGAAGCCAACTAGGGGTCATGCTCCTTTTGACCTGCTGCTCACAAACAGGGAAGAACTGATAAGGGAAGAAGTAGTAACAGTGACCATGAAATGGTTGAATTTAGGATGCTGACCAAAGGAAGAAAGGAGAGCAGCAAAATAGAGACCCTGGACTTCAGAAAAGCAGATTTTCACTCTCTCAGGAAACGGACAGGCAGGATTCACTGGGAAGTTAATATGAGGGGGAAAGGAGTCCAGAGAGCTGGATGTATTTTAAAGAAGCCTTATTGGGAATGCAGGAGCAAACCATCCTGATGGGCATAGCAAATATGGCAGGCAACCAGCTTGGCTTAACAGAGAAATCTGTGATAAGCTGAAACACAAAAACGAAGCTTGCAAGAAGTGGAAACTTGGACAGATGACTACGGATGAGTATAAATACATTGCTTAAGCATGCAGGGGTATAATCAGGAAGGCCAAAGTAGAATTGGAGTTTCTGCCAGCAAAGGAAATGAAGGATAACAAGAAGGGTTTCTACAGGTATGTTATCAATATTCAACTTATTTATAAATGATCTGGAGAAAGGGGTGCACAGTGAGGTGGCAAAATTTGCAGATGATACTAAACTGCTCAAGATAGTTAAGTCCAAAGCAGCCTGTGAAGAGCTTCAAAAAGATCTCACTAAACTAAGTGATTGGGCAACAAAATGGCAAATTAAATTTAATGTTGATAAATGTAAAGTAATGCACATTGGAAAAAATAATCCCAATTATACATACAATATGATGGGGACTAATTTAGCTGCAGCTATTCAAGAGAGAGATCTTGGTGTCATTGTGGATAGTTCTCTGAAAACATCCACTCAGTGTGCAATGGCAATCAAAAAAGCAAACAGAATGTTAGGAATCTTTTAAAAAAGGATAGAAAATAAAACAGAGAATATCTTATTGTCGCTATATAAAACCATGGTACACCCACATCTTGAATATTGCATACAGATGTGGTCACCTCATCTCAAAAAAGATATATTGGCATTGAAAAAGTTTCAGAAAAGAGCAACAAAAGTGATTAGGGGTTTGGAATGGGTCCCATATGAAGAGAGATTAAAAAGACTGGGACTTTTCATTTTAGAAAAGAGGAGACTAAGGGGTGATATGCTAGAGGTCTGTAAAATCATGACTGGTGTGGAAAAAGTGAATAAGGAAAAGTTATTTACTTGTTCCCATAATATAAGAACTAGGGGTCACCAAATGAAACATAGGTAGCAGGTTTAAAACAAACAAAAGGAAGTTTTTCTTCACGCAGTGCATAGTCAACCTGTGGAACTCCTTGCCAGAAGATGCTTTGAAGACTAGGACTTAACAGGGTTCAAAAAAGCTAGATAAATTCATGGAGGTTACGTCCATCAATGACTGTTAGCCACGATGGGTAGGATTGGTGTCCTTAGGTTCTATTTGTCTGGAAATGGATGACAGGAGAGGGATCATATGATGATTACCTGTTGTGTTCACTCCCTCTGGGGCATCTGGCATTGTCCACTGTTGGCAGACAGGATATTGGGCTAGATGGACCTTTGGTCTGACCCAGTATGGCCATTCATATGTAATAAGAAGGTGGTCTGGCTAAGCATGAGGCCCTTATGGAATGTGCAGACCCACTGACAGAGGGGTAAAGGGGACAACTGCTCTGGGGCCCAGTGATTCAAAAGGGCCTGGAGCCCCGGGCCCTTTAAATTGCACCAGAGTTCTGTGTGGCATGCTCCGGGTAGCCCTCAGGACTGGCTGAGGGTGTGGGGGGAGGGGTCGACATGGCACACTCCAGGCGGTGCTCCAGACTGGCAGCCCCCAGCCCTCTTTCTTCCACTTGAGAACCCACCACTTCTGGCAGCTCAAAGCTGCTCCTACCACACCTTGCCTAAGGGCCCAGCGAGTCTGTCGGCCCCGCTGTGAATGGAGAAGGCAATCTAGTGACAGATGATGTGGAAAAAGTACTAATTTCTTTGCCTTGATCTTCACAGACAGACAGCTCCCAGACTGCTGCACTGGCCAGCACAGTATTGGGAGGATCAGCCCTCGGTAGTGAAAGAACAGGTTAAGGACTGTTTAGAAAAGCTAGACATGAACAAGTCCATGGGGCCAGATCTAATGCATCTGAGAGTGCTGAGAAAGTTGGCTGATGTAATTGTAGAGTCACTGGCCATTATATCTGAAAACTCTTGGACAATGCCTACACTTGCCCCCATTTTGTGCAAAAAATATGCAAATGAGGCAAAGCGTGGAATATTGCTGCACCTCATTTTCATAATTAATGAGGCTCCGTTTTTGCTCAAGAGGCTTTTGTGCAAAAAGGAGCCGTGTAGACGGCTCCTTTTTGCACAAAAAACCCCTCTTGTGCAAGAGCTGTTCCTCAGCATTTTTTTCAGGAAGAACAGCTCTTGTGCAAGAGGGGGTTTTTGCGCAAAAAGGAGCAGTGTAGTCAGCTCCTTTTTGCGCAAAAGCCTCTTGCGCAAAAATGGAGCCTCATTAATTATGCAAATGAGGTGCAGCAATATTCCACGCTTTGCCTCATTTGCATATTTGTTGCGCAAAACAGGGGCAGTGTAGACATAGCCTTGGTGATCAAGGGAGAGGTCCCAGACGATTAAAGAAGGCATATGTAGTGCCCATTTTTAAAAAGAGGAAGAAGAAGGATCTAGGAAATAACAGTCCAGTCTGCCTCACATTCCATGGAAAAATCATGGAGCAGGTCCTCAAGGAATTCATTTGGAACAGTTGGAGGAATGGATGGTCATCAGAAACAGTCAACATGCTCAACCAACTTGATTGCTTTTTATGATGAGATAATTGATTCTATGAATATGGGAAAATGGTGAATGTGATACATCTTGACTTTAACAAAGCTTTTGACATAATCTCCCATAGTATTGCTGGAAAATTAAGGAAGTATGGCCTGGATGAATGGACTATAAGGTGGATAGAAAGCTGGCTTGATTGTTAGGCTCAACGAGTAGTGATCAATGGCTCAAAGTGTAATTGGTAGTGTTACTGTCCCCAGGGTTGGCCCTGAGGCAGGTTTTGTTCAGCATCTTCATTAATGATCTGGATGAGGGGTTGGTTTGCACCCTCAGCAAGTTTGCAGATGACACTAAGCTAGGGGGAGAGGTAGATACATTGGAGGGCAAGGATAGGGTCCAGAGTGGCCTAGAAAAATTGGGGTATTGCATCAAAAGAAATCTGATGAGGTTCAACAAATGCAGAGTTTTGAACTTTAGCATAGAAGAATTTCAAGTACTAATACAGGTTGGGACTGACTGGCTAGGCAGGAGTTCTGCAGAAAAGGATCTGGGATTACAGTAGACCAGAAGCTGGATGTGAGTCAAGAGTGTGCCCTTGTTGTCAAGAAGAATAATGATATATTTGGCTGCATTAGCAGGAGCATTGCCAGCAAATTGAGGAAAGTGATCATTCCCCTCTATTTGGCACTGGTGAGGCCACATCTGGAGTACTGTATCCAGTTTTGGGACACCCACTACAGAAAGCATGTGGACAAATTGGAGAGAGTCCAATGGAGGGCAACAAAAATAATTAGAGGCCTGGTGCATGTGTTGTGTGAACAGAAGTTGAGGGAACCAGTCTTAGGGTATGTCTACACTGCCACCCTAGTTCGAACTAGGGTGGCTAATGTAGGCATTCGAACTTGCAAATGAAGCCCGGGATTTAAATATCCCGGGCTTCATTTGCATGTTCCCGGGCACCGCCATTTTTAAATGCCCCGTAGTTCGAACTACCTGCCCGCGGCTACACGCGGCACGGACTAGGTAGTTCGAATTAAAGCTCCTAATGCGAACTACCGTTATTCCTAGCTAACTCCTTTGTGAATCCTAGGAATAACGTTATCCTAGGAATAACGGTAGTTCGAATTAGGAGCTTTAATTTGAACTACCTAGTTCGTGCCATGTGTAGCCACGGGCAGGTAGTTCGAACTACGGGACATTTAAAAATGGCGGCGCCCGGGAACATGCAAATGAAGCCCGGGATATTTAAATCCCGGGCTTCATTTGCAAGTTCGAATGCCTACATTAGCCACCCTAGTTCGAACTAGGGTGGCAGTGTAGACATACCCTTATTTAGTCTGTAGATGAGAAGAGTGAGGGGGAGATTTGATAGCAGTCTTCAACCATCTGAAGGGGGTTCCAAAGAGGTTATTTTCAATGGCGGCAGATGACAGAGCAAGAAGCAATAGTTTCAAGTTGCAGTGGGGGAGATCTAGATTAGATATTAGGAAAAGCTATTTCACTAGGAAGGTGGTGAATGGGTTGCTTAGGGAGGTAGTGGAATCTCCCTCCTTAGAGGGCTTTTAAGGAAAGGCTTCACAAAGACCTATCTGGAATGATTTAGGTGGAATTAGTCCTGCTTTGAGCAGGGGATTGGACTAGATGACCTGAGGTCTCTTCTGATCCTAATCTTCTGTGATTCTCTTATTTGATTCTGTTTCTGGGAGGAAATAGAGGGATGGGGCTTTTGAATATGATTTTTTGTTTGTTTTTCAAATCCTTGTTTTATTGGAGCAAGGACTGAGAACTCTGGCACTTCTAGGACAAGTGTGGCGTATCAACCAATGTGTGTTTTCAGTGGGAATGCTATGTGATGAAAATGCTGTAAATGCAGGACTATTCAGATGTCCTAAGGCGGGGGAGAGGGGGGAGCCTGACTTGCCCGGATCAGGCCCCTGAGGCTGGGGCTCCCCCTCAGCATTGGGGAGCCTGCACTGGCATTTTAGCTCTCCCCACCCCCACTATCCCACCGTGGGGCCTGGAGCACACAAAATCTACTAGCCTGGGGGTCAGCAGCCCCCAACCCAAAAAATATTCCCCATTCATGGAATATTCATGGAAGGGCATGATACTGAGATTTAATGAGCACCTGCAACTCCAATTGACTTCATCTCCATATCAGGTTTTGAATTCACTTCTCTGCTCATGGTCCCACATAATACTGGTGATTGTGGAATTGTTAGAGGAGCTGTTCCTCAGATGGAACCTTATAATGTTATGAAGTTCTTTCTGCCAATTGAACAATTGCAGTCTTGGCCCACAGGTAGTTATGTAACAGGTCAATGTAGTGACTCCATGAACGGTCTATCAGTTTACTAAATCTGTGAATCATTTTGGGATCCTTCATGTGAAAAGCTATTTTGTATATCTTCAAAGGGATAGCCAAATTAGTCTGTAACTAGAAAAACTTAAAAAAGAACAAATAGTCTTGCAGTATCTTAAAGACTAACAAAACATGTGGATGGTATCATGAGCTTTCGTGGGCAAAACACACTTCTTCAGATGACTGGAGTATTAAAAGTCCAGATCCAAGGATAAATAAGGGGAGGGGGAAATGCGGAGGGGGGAAGACAGTGAATAGATTGTTCAAGTTACAAGAGGCTGATACAATTAGCACCTCCATTTCCTTGGAGGAAAGGCTATTCCTTACCTACAGACAACCCCCTAACCTCAAACAAATTCTTTCCTGTAACCAAACAACACGCCTCCATCATAATCATCCAGGAACCCACCCCTGAATCAGCCCCGGTGCCAACTCTGTACACACATCTACTCAAGCGATTTCATCACTGGACCCAACTACATCAGCCACTACATCAGGGACTCATTTAACTACACCTCCACTAATGTGATCTATGCCATCAAATGCCAGCAATGTCCCACTGCCATGTATATTGGTCAAACTGGACAGTCTCTACAGGAAAGAATTAATGGACACAAATCAGATATCTGAAAAGGCATCATACAGAAACCTGCTGGAGAACACTTCAACCTGTCCGGGAACTCATTAATGGATCTCCAAGTCATTGTGTTGTTTCAGGCCAATTCCACAAGCCAAATACACAGGGAAAGGTTGGAACTTAACTTCATTTACAAGTTTAATTCTTATCAGATTGGAATGAACAGAGATATCGGCTGGCTCGCACACTACCTTCCACATCCTAATGACTTAACCAAACAAACAAACAATGGAGGTGCTAATTGTTCTTATCAGCCTCTTGTAACTTGAACAATCTATTCACTGTCTTTTTTTCTCCTTTTTTTCTCTTCTCCCCCTCTTCCCTTATTTATTCTTGGACCTAGACTTTTAACACTCCAGTCATCTGAAGAAGTGGGTTTTGCTCATGATACCATCTACATGTTTTGTTAGTCTTTAAGGTGCTACTAGACTATTTTTTTATTTTATATATGTAGGTTTATTGGCATCAGTTCCTAAGGTGGTTCAAGGTACACTTCCTCAAAGGGGAAAAGGGTAACCACACTAATTATCATGAGTGGCATACTCCCTTTCAGTAAAACAGACTCAGATATCCAATGCTGTGTGAGAGCTATTTTTAAACACATTAGCTGATCCGTTTGCCGGCACGGTTACTGAACTACTGATCTGGTTCTTTTAAAAACACTGGGCTAGATTCTTCAATGCCTTGCATCAATGTAGTCATTTATATCTGTGTAACCAGAGTATAAAAGGCTATCTATCAGATTTGGAGCAGTTTCAGTTCACTTTGCTCAGATGAAAACATCTACAGAAAGTGCAAGGCAGTGGATAATCAGGTTTTTGAGTGTGAGCAGTGTTCTATGGAAGAACCCAATGCTAATCTGTAGCTAGGTTACCATTATTGTATTCAGAATCTGATAGCAGCATGAACCTAGAGTTTTTGGCTTTTTAATATATTTGCATTTGGAATGAATAGAAGAGAGATATATTCACAGACATTTTAATTATTTTTTTTTCCTGCAAAATTCTGACTCCTTTTCTGGCATGGGCACCTCTCTCACATATCTGCCAAGCTCTTTCTGATTAATTATATTTTTAGATAGGCAGAATAACATTTTGGTATATTTTATAAGTCACACATCTGTTTTAATGCCCCTGTTGTGTGTGATGTACATTTTAATCTGAGTTCTGCACTGGCATGTGTAGAATGGAGCCTTAACTTTTATATGAACGAAATTATAGTACTTTTTAAAAACAACAAGGAATCCTTAAAGATTAACAGATTTATTTAGACAAAGCTTTTGTAGGTAAAAAAAAACACTTCATAAGGTGCATCTGGTGAAGTGGTTTTTACCCATGAAAGCTTATGCCCTAATAAATCTGCTAGGGTACGTCTACACTAGCCCCCTAGTTCGAACTAGGGAGGCTAATGAGGGCGACTGAAATTGCAAATGAAGCGCAGGATTTAAATATCCCACGCTTCATTAGCATGTTCCCAGGCGGTCGCCATTTTGGAAACTGACTAGCCCAGAATAACTGCCCGCGTCTATACATGGCAGAGAAGCGCGATTCCGAGATAAACCCCTTAGTTCGAATTAACAGTTAAACCTCATCACCCTGAGTCTTTAAGGTGCCACATGACTCCTCATTGTTTTTGCAGATACAGACTAACACAGCTACCCTCTGAGTAATTTTTAATTTGATTTTTTAAAAATACTACCAGCAGAGAAAAATGGGAAAGATGCTGTTGGAATTTTCATAGGAATTCCTCACTGTTTCATGTTATTTTCACTTATTCCTCTTTTCTAAATAAATACACTAAACTTTTACTGTTTGCTGAGAGGAGGGTGCACACATTCCTCTCCCTCTCCCTTTCCCCTCCCCCCACACTCTGATTCCCTGGGATTTTAAAATGAAGAAATGCCCCTATGCTTTGAAGAGAGAGAGCAGCATCCTGGGAACATGTAGGGGTTAATTGTAGAGTTGTCAAACAATTAAAAATATAATTATGATTGATTAATCATGTGGTTAAAAATTAATCATGATTAATTGCACTGTTAAACAGTAGTAGAATCCCATTTATTTAAATACTTCAGATATTTTCTATATTTTCATATATCATGATTTCAATTAGAACACAGCATTAAAGTTCACAGTGCCCAATTTATATGTATTTTTGATTAAAAATACTTTACTGTAAAAAACAAAAGAAACAGTCTTTTTCAATTCACCTAATGCAAGTGCACCTAGTGCAATTTCTTTATTGTGAAAGTTGAACTTACAAGTGTAGAATTATGTACCAAAAAACTGCATTAAAAATAAAACAATGTAAAACTTAAGAGCCTACAAGTCCACTAAGTCTTACTTCTTGTACAGCCAATTGCTCAGAAGAACTATTTTGGTTACAATTTGTAGGAGATAATGCTACTTGCTTCTTGTTTACAACATCACCTGGAAGTGAGAACAAGTATTTGCCTGGCACTGTTTTAGCCTGCATCACAAGATATTTACATGCCGGAAGTGCTAAAGATTCATGTGTCCCTTCATGCTTTAGCCATCATTCCAGAGGACATACCTCCATGCTGATGATGGGCTCTGCTGTTTAACAATCCAAAGCAAGATGGACTGATTCATATTGCTTTTCATCATCTTAGCCACATGCCACCAGTAGAAGGTTGATTTTTGTTGTTGTTGTTGTGGTTTGGTTACGTAGTTTTCACTCATCACAGTGTTGCTTTTATAAGACTTCTGAAAGCATGCCCCATGTCTCATCCCTCTCAGATTTTGAAGAGCACTTCAGATTTTTAGACCTTGGGTCAAGTGCTGTAGATATTTTTAGAAATCTCACATTGCTGCCATCTTTGCATTTTGTCAAATATGAATGTGTTCTTAAAATGAAGATGTGCTGTCATCATCTGAGACTTCTATCACATGAAATATAGGCAGAAAGCAGGTAAAATAGAACAGGAGACATACAATTTTCCCCCAAGGATTTCAGTCACAAATTTAATTAACATGTTTTTTAACAAGCTTCATTAGCATGAAGGGACGCATGACTCTTTAGCGCATCTGGCTTATAAATATCTCGCAATGCTGGCTACTTTAGTGCCATGTGGATGCCTATTCCGACTTTGAGGTCACATTGTAAATAAGAAGTAGGCAGAATTAGTTCCTGCAAATATAAACAAATTTGTTTGTCTTAGAGAAAGCTGAACAAGAAGTAGGACCAAGTTGACTTACAGGCTTTAAAGTGTTACATTGCTTTGGTTTTGAGTGTAGTTATGTGGCAAAAATATTTCTATATTTGTAAGTTGCACTTTCACGATAAAGAGTTTACACAATATAGCATTTGTATGAGGTGATCTGAAAGATATTTTTTTAAGTTTTACAGTGCAAATTTTTGCAAACAAAAATATTAAATGAGTACTGTACACTTTGTATTCTCTATTGTAATATAAATCAATATATTTGAAAATGTAAAAAAAATCAAAAATATTTAATAAATTTCAAGTGGTATTCTATTGCTTAACAGTGTGATTATTCGCTATCAATTTTTTTAGTTAAGCATATGAATTAACTGTGATGAATTGATACTCCTAGTTAATTGTTTTATTAATTCAAAGGGATTTCTGAATGTGTGTGATGTAAATTATAAATTGCTGTCTGTTTCTTAATATTTCTTGTTAGACTATTTTGAGAATTGTGGTTCTTGGCATATGGGATTACATTGAAAACAAAATAGAGGTAAGTAAATATACCACAACCAATACTGTTTGTGTCAGCATGGCAAAGTAAAAATAATTAATTGTTTCTGCAGTGTGTGCTTTAGCTATAGGAATTGGTGCATTTACACTCTGAGATTCTTGCATGTTACTCCCTGCAAGCAAAGATGAAATGAGATGCAAATTAAAACCCTGTCCACAGTAGGAAGTATCAGACTGATGCTGGGTAGAACAGTATTTTAAATAGTATGTTTTGTTGCAGATTTAGTGTAATTTTGATGACAGATGTGGCTTAACCAAGTTTCCATAATCAAGTTAAAACTAGAGCTGGTAGGAAATTTTCATCAAAAAGAGTTTTTGTTGGAAAATGCTATTTTAACAAAACCAAAAATTTTCACTAAATCATAGATTTCAACAAAAATTCATTTTTAGAAAAAACATTTCAAAAATGTTGAAACACCCCATTTAAATATTTTCATAGAATCATAGAATCCTAGGGGTGGAAGAGACCTCAGGAGGTCATCGAGTCCTACCCCTCTCCCCCTCCCCAGCCCAAGGCAGGACTAACCCTAACAAAATCAACCCAGCCAGGGGGCTTTGTCAAGCCAAAACTTAAAAACCTCTAGGGATGGAGATTCCACCACCTCCCTAGGTAACCCATTCCTCCTGGTGAAATAGTTTTTCCTAATATCTAACCTAGACCTCCCCCACTGTAACTTGAGACCATTGCTCCTTTTCTGCCATCCATCTCTACTGAGAACTAAAACTTTCAGAACTAAAACTTTAGATTTTTTTTGTTTCAAAAAGATTTGTTGTATCAATTCTTTTTATTTGGCTTTTCTAGGGTGGAAAAAAATCAAAATCAAAATTTGATCAGTTTTCTAATTAGTTTTAGTGAAAACCCTGGAAAGTCCAAATATATAGACCATTTAACCCACTGCCCAGACTTGATTCTACCTGTAGTATAGATAAGGCACAGACTAATCCCCCACAGTGCAAACCAGACAACAAACTCCTGTCCATACTTGTCAAGGAGACCATGGCTAGAACCTGCTGTCAATAATTGTGTTTAAGCCTATTTGTAGCTATTATGATTCTGACCAAAAGCAGATAACGTACATAACTAACAAAATGTCAGTTACTTAAGAATTTATATAAAGTGCAACAATAGTGTACACTATAATTTCAGTAATTATAGGATTGCTGTGATAAAACAGGGATTAAATGGAACATAAAACTAATAAACGAAATGCTGTGCAGTTAAGAACAAACAGGAAATCTGGTTTTCGTTGCATATAAAGCTACATTTAGAAGTGTACAAACCTTTCATAACTGAACTTCAAACCATTTTATCTGGCTTGCATATTCCAAGTGAGACTTACAGTATAGCTTGGAAGCCAGATGGTATGTAATATTATCCAGCAAAACATTAATTTCAGCAGTTTCATTTTACTTTATAAAGGGAAGTGTATTCCAGCATCCTCCAGATGGTTCCAATGAGGATTATAACTTGTTATTTGCATATTTCTAGTTTGTGTTTACATTTATGTCCTGTTTCCCTGTGCAAACTATAAGTAAATGAACCTTTATACTGGGATTTTCCACAGAGGCTGGGGGGGCACACAATTCTGCCTTATAATAACTTTCCAGGATGTGCTGGGCCAGCCCAAGCATTATTAGCATTGCCCTCAATTTCATTCTCCCTGCTTTGCCAATGATTCCATTCTTGACATGCCAGTTGTCCACTTCTCCCACAGACCTTTCTATTCCTTCTCCCACATTTCCTCCTGCACATAGAATAGCCCTTCCGGAGCTGATTCCCCATGAATCCCCATTGAATCCTCTCCTTATTCAGATCCTCCCTGAAAATCTACATTTGTTGGGACACCTACTGGAAGCTAACCAGATAATAGTGACACTATCATGCTCCATGGGGATAGTCTCTTTAGCTCTGACAAACACAGAACATTCCAGTACTGAATTACCAGGACATTGTGAAGTGCCACCTCATCAGTTTGCTTGTTTGTTTTTCCCCTTTTACTTCACCTCTTTCTCCCTGTGTCTTTTTAAGATGCAAATTCTTTCAGGCAAGGAATGTGTCTTCTTTTGTGTTTGTGCCTCATCTAGTGACTGGTAACAAATAACAACAATATTACAGCTCCTGGGCTGTAATAGTATTAGGGCACAACCTTTGTGTGGAGATGTTGACCAGTGGATCTGTGTAGCTGCAGACCTCCTTGACCATGCTTCCCTCTCACCTCAAAAAGTGGATGAAGTTACTAAGGAAATTCTGCTTTACAGCATGCAGAGGATGCAGCTTTTTAGCAGCCTACTCAGCTCACCTCAAAACACACACAGTTTATCATAACTGCACCACTTTTGTTCATTAAAAGCTTTCCAAGGACTCTCTAAGGAGGGTGGGAGGTTTTGTGATCCTTAGAAAGCATTTGAAAATGCTATTCATTAAAAAATATTTCTCATTTTAGGTATTTGATGGTGCTGTAATAATTTTATCCTTGGCTCCAATGGTGGCCTCTACAGTGGCAAATGGCCCAAGCAGTCCTTGGGATGCCATTAGTCTCATTATAACTCTGCGGATTTGGAGAGTGAAGAGAATTATTGATGGTAAGTGGTAATTCAGCTTGTTGACATGAGAGTTGGTTGGTTGGTTAAGATAAGGACTAGTAACCCTCAGAATTATTTTTAGATAATATTTTTGTTCTTTAAATTTCAAAAGAAATAAACAGATATTTAGTGTTGTGACTCCCACTGCTGAGATTGAGTTAATTTTCATGGCTGAATGCCCCATGATCTTTTATTAATTATTTTTTGTCATATACTTTGACAATATCTATCCTGAAAAGAAAATAATGCTGACATGATTCCCTTTCACCATTTACCAAGAGATATCCCTCTCATATGCTTCAAAATAACAACTTCCAACCTGATCTTTCTTGCAGCTCCTCTTTGCCTGCCCCAGCATCCTCTATCTTGATCCATTATACTCTCAGTGCCTGCCCTTAGTATAATTTTGTGTCTGATCCCTCATGCTTTTTTGCATCTTGGAAGTTTACCACAAGTGTTCCACAGATCTGTCTCTGTTGTTAATCTGAGCATAATTAGCTGTGTGCCAGGGCTCTTTTATATAGGTTTCTAGGACATGCCTCCATTCAGAAGCATTAGGTCAGAGGAGAGCAGCTTGAAGAGTTAAGTTTGTAGAGAACAGGAGCAGTGTCTGAGAGTGGAAACAAGGACTCAGGGAATGGGCTATTAGGCAGAGGGCAGTTAGATCTGTTATCAAACTGTAAATTGTTTTGCTAACAGTGTATGGGATTCCAGGATGCAGTGAAGAGGAATGCAGAATGAATGAGACCAAGGATCACTTTGCTTCTGTGAGAGAAAGAGCATGTCACAGTGGTATTTGTGTTCTAGATACTGAGGACTCCCAAGTTCTAACAGGAGAGCATGTAGTCCTTTGTAGTGAAACAGAGACCAAAGTTCAGGATCTGATTCATGTTGTGAAGAACATCAAGAAATACAATAAAATTTGCATAGTCATTCTGAACAAAGTGAGCATGTCTTAACTGAATTGGTAAAGATTTTCAAAGACATAGTTGTCCAACTCCCATTGAAAGCCAAAGGAGTTATGTGCCTAATTGTCATTTGTACCATTTGAAAATCTCACCCTTAGTTTACTAATTCCTCCATACAGATATTTCCTTCCGATAGCTCTTCTAGAAGCTGGTATACAGCCACACTTTTAAAATGTTATTTGGGACACGCAGAATACAAATCAGAGAATGCTTTTAACCAGCTGTGATAAATGCTGGAATAGATCTATATTGATGCAAATACTCGGGCAAGGTTGCAATGGACATTTCAGCTCTAGTTGGTTCGCAGCTGAAGATCTAACATCCAGTGTTCAAATCCTGCTGATGACCCACATCAGGGGGCCTTATGGTTGCCCATGATAGAATTCCTTCTCCAAAAGAAATGCTGTAGTTCTTCTTAGAGGAGTGTCCCTGTGGGTACACCAATTTAGGTGTTTTGGCACCTTGTGCTTCTAGTCAGAGTTTTGGTAGCAATGCCTTAGTTGGCTGCTCATTTGCAGCAGCTGTCTGATGCCACTCTGAGAGGCTACTCTGGGCATGCAGCCAACAGTCACTCGGTTACTTCTCTACGGCCCTTGGTTTCAGTCGAAACAGCAGCAGCACCCTTTTCTGCTTTCACTGGTTCCCAGCCTGAATTTGCCTGTGCTGTTGGAACGGAGTGTCCCAGTGTCACAGCAGTTTGTCAGTCATGAAGACCCTCTCATTGCTTCCAACCTGGAACCTCCTCTCTTTAGCACCAGTAGCACCCCAGCCAGGTGAGGACCAAGCTTCATTAATATACATGCTGACTCGGCCCCTCCTCTCTCCAGTGTTGAAGAGGAGGAAAGAGAAAGAAGAGCGTGCTCATCTCACCACTCCTCTCCTACAATTGGACCCACTCACCCACAGGGAGTGGTTTGGCAACCCCCAGAATGGGTGCCCCCTCCCATGGCTTTCCCATCACAGTGGACATACTGGGACCCCTGGACATTATAAAGAGCACAGAACACTCAGCCATCCAACTCATCCAGATCCAGGACATATTGACCACCCTGCCATCTGCTCCAGCTTCCCCGGAATTGCTGTATGAGGAAGCTGATGAACTTGCAAACAGTCCAGATGGTGATACTCTCCCACTTACTCATTTGTCCCGGGATGAGTCATCCATCTGCCGTTCAGACCTGGAATCTCTAGAAGTGTGCTGCGTACCAGGAGCTTGAATTCAGAATGTGACCGAGAGTCTTCCAAAACTGATCAAACCTTCAGATCGCTACCCCTTCCTGCTACTCCACGTGGGAACTAACAATATGGCCAAGAATGACCTTGAGCGGGTCACTGTAGATTACGTAGCGCTGGGAAGAAGGATCAAGGAATTTGAAGCGCAAGTGGTGTTCTTGTCCATCCTCCTTATTGAAGGAAAAGATCCAGGTAGGGATCATCAAATTGAGGAAGTAAGTGCATGGTTGTGCAAGTGGTGTCGGAGAGAGGGCTATGGTTTCTTTGACCATGGGATTCTGTTCCGGGTACAAGGATTGCTAGGAAGAGATGGGATCCACCTAAACAAGAGAGGAAGGAGCATCTTCATGGGCAGGCTTGCAAACCTAGTGAGGAGGGTTTTAAACTAGGTTTGTTGGGGGACGGTGACCAAACCCCTGAGGTAAGTGGGGAAGTGGGATACCGGGAAGAAACATAAGCAGGAAGGAGCAACAAAGGAGGACCCGTGATTCAAATGGAGAAGGTAGGGCGATCAACTGGTTATCTAAGGTGTTTGTACACAAATACAAGAAGCCTGGGAAACAAACAGGAAGAATTAGAAACCCTGGCCCAGTCAAAGAACTATGATTTGATTGGAATAAGGGAAACTTGATGGGATGACTCGCATGACTGGAGCACTGTCATGGAAGGGTATAAACTGTTCGGGAAGGACAGGCAGGGGAGAAAAGGAGGAGGAGTTGCACTGTATGTAAGAGAGCACTATGATTGCTTAGAGCTCCAGTATATAGAGGGAGAAAAGCCTGTTGAGAGTCTTTGGGTTAAGCTTAGAGGCAGAAGCAACAGAGGTGATGATGTGGTTGGTGTCTGCTATCGACCTCCAGATCAGGAGGATGAGGTAGACAAGTCTTTCTTCAGACAACTAAGGGAAGCTTCCAGATCACAGGCCTTGGTTCTCATGGGGGACTTTAATCACCCTGACATCTGTTGGGAAACCAATACAGCAGTACACAGACAATCCAGGAAGTTTTTGGAGAATATTGGGGATAACTTCTTGGTACAAGTGCTGAAGAAACCGACCAGGGGCCATGTGCAGCTTCACCTGCTGCTCAGAAACAGGGAGGAACTAGTAGGGGAAGTAGAGGTGGGTGACAACCTGGGAAGCAGTGATCCTGAGATGGTAGATTTCAGGATCCTGACCAAAGGAAGAAAGGAGAGTTGCAAAATACACACCCTGGACTTCAGAAAAGCAGACTTTGACTCCCTCAGAGAACTGATGGGCAGGATTCCCTGGGATGCTAACATGAAGTGAAAAGGAGTCCAAGAGAGCTGGCAGTATTTTAAAGAAGCCTTATTAAAGGCACAGGAAGAAACCATCCTGATGCGCAGCAAGAAAAGCAAATATGGTAGGCGACCAGATTGGCTTACCGGGGACATCCTTGGTTAGCTTAAACACAAAAAGGAAGCTTACAAGAAGTGGAAACTTGGACACGTGATTAGGGATGAGTATAAATATATTGCTCAACAATGCAGGGAAGTTATCAGGAAGGCGAAAGCGCAATTGGAATTGCAGCTAGCAGGGGATGTGAAAGGTAACAAGAAAGGTTTCTACAGGCATTTTATCAAGAAGAGGGTGATCAGAGAGGGTGTGGGACCTTTTCTGGATAAGGGAGGTAACCTAGTGACAGATGATGTGGGAAAAGCTGACATACTCAATGCTTTCTTTTCCTCTGTCTTCACAGACAAAGTCAGTTCCCAAATTACTGAACAAGTCAACACAGTATGAGAAGGAGGTGGGCAGTCCTTGGTGGGGAAAGAACAGGTTAGGAACTATTTAGAAAAGCTAGACATACACAAATCAATGGGTCCAGATTTAATGCAGCCGAGAGTACTGACAGAGTTGGCAAATGTCATTGCAGAGCCTTTGGTCATTATCTTTGAAAACTCATGGAGATCGGAAGAGATCCCGGATGATTGGAAACAGGCAAATGTAGTGCCCATCTTTAAAAAAGGGAAGAAGGACAATCCAGGGAACTACAGACCGGTCAGCCTTACCTCAGTGCCTGGAAAAATCATGGAGGGGATCCTCAAGGAATCCAGTGTGAACCACTTGGAAGAGGGGAAAGTGATCAGGAATAGTTAACATGGATTCACGAAGGGCAAGTTATTCCTGACCAATCTGATTAGCTTCTATGATGAGGTAACTGGCTCTGTGGATATGGGAAAGTCAGTGGATGTGATAATCCTTGATTTTAGCAAAGCTTTTGATACTGTCTCCCACAATATTCTTGCCAGCAAGTTAAGGAAGTATGGATTGGATAAATGGACTGTATGATGGATAGAAAGCTGGCTAGACTGTCGGGCCCAACGGGTAGTGATTAACTGCTCAATGTGAAATTGGTGGTTGGTTTCTAGTGGAGTGCCCCAAGGATCAGTTCTAGGGCAGGTTTTGATCAACATTAATGATCTGGATGGGGGGATGGATTGCACCCTCAGCAAGTTTGCGGATGACACTAAGGGGAAGAGGTAGATATGCTGGAGGGCAGGGATAGGGTCCAGAGTGACCTAGACAGATTATAGGATTGGGCCAAAAGAAATCTGATGAGGTTAAACAAGGACAAATGTAGAGTCCTGCACTTGGGACGGAAGAATCCCAAGCATTGTTACAGGCTGGGGACCGAATGGCTAGGTACCAGTTCTGCAGAAAAGGACCTGGGGATTACAGTGGATGAGAATCTGGATATGAGTCAACAGTGTGCCCTTGTAACCAAGAAGGCTAATGGCATATTAGGTTGCATTAGGGGGAGCATTGCCAGCAGGTCTAGAGAAGTGAGCCCTTTATTCAGCTCTGGTGAGGCCACATCTGGAGTATTGTGTCCAGTTCTGGGCCCCCCACTATAGAAAGGATGTGGACGCATTGGAGAGGGTCCAGATTAGGGGGCTGGAGCTCATGACCTATGAGAAGAGGCTGAGGGATTTGGGTTTGTTCTGTCTGCAGAAGAGAAGAGTAATGGGGGATTTGATAGCAGCCTTCAACTTCCTGAAGAGAAGCAGCCTTCAACTTGATAGCAACCTTCAACTTGTTCCAAAGAGGCTGGAGAAAGACTGTTCACAGTAGCTTTCATGGGCAAAACCAAGAGAGAGAGAGAACTCCACATCTGGAGTATTGCGTCCAGTTCAGCCCCGCACTATTGAGAGGATGTGGATGCATTGGAGAGGGTCCCGTGGAGGAAAGGCAAAATGATTAGGGGGCTGGAGCACATGACCTATGAGGAGAGGCTGAGGGATTTGGGCTTATTTAGTTGGCAGAAGAGAAGAGTGAGGGGGGATTTGATAGCAGCCTTCAACTTCCTGAAGGGAGGTTCCAAAGAGCATGGAGAGAGGCTGTTCTCAGTAGTGACAGATGGCAGAACAAGGAGCAGTGGTCTCAAGTTACAGTGGGGGAGTTCTAGGTTGCATATTAGGAAAAACTATTTCACTAGGAGGGTGGTGAAATACTGGAATGGGTTACTTAGGGAGGTGGTGGACTCTCCATCCCTAGAGGTTTTTAAGTCTCAGCTTGACTATGCCCTGGCTGGGATGATTTAGTTAGGATTGGTCCTGCTTTGGGCAGGGGGCTGGACTTGATGACCTCTTGACGTCTCTTCCAGGTCTATGATTCTATGACACGATAACATCACCTCCCTCCCCATCAGGCGATGACTTTAAATCCTTTCAGGATTTGTTTAAAAGAGTAGTGGAGTCATTAGACATCCCTCTGACTGAGCTACACAAGCTGACAGATCCATTGCAAGCTTCTCCGTCAGCAAAGATAGCACTACCCATTAATGTTGCCATCATGGACCCAGCAAAAAGCCTATTGCAGACCCTAGCCTTGGCTCCACCTTCTTGTAAGTGATCTGAAGAGATGTATTACATGCCGGCTAAAGGAGCTGAGTTTTTCTTTACTTACCCTACTACAAACTCATTGGTGGTAAAAGCAGTTAATCAAAAAGGGAAGCATCATCAAATCAAAATCGCCCCTTATGATAAAAATTGGAAACATCTAACCCTCTTTAGTAAGAAAGTTTGTTCATCAGTGACCCTCCAGTTTTACATAGCAGAGTACTCTGAGCAACTGCCCAAGTACACACAGCATTTTTTCTCAGGTGTCATATTTTATTGAATGTATCCCAACTGATAAAAAAACAATATAAGGCTGATATAGCAGAAGGCTTCCTCATTACCGGAACTGCCCTGCAGGATTCCCTGGACTCAGCTAACATGGTGGCTCGCTCCATTGCCATATCCATTGTCATAGCTCCATCCTTCTGGCTTCCCCAAATATTCCAATACTTCATCTCAAGGCATGGCTGATCCAGGGAGGACAGAACTTGAAACTCCTCTGCTCCAAAGAGGTCCAAAACATTCTAATTAACAGCCAACATCTCTCCACATTAAAAACATATGCACACAAGTTAAAAATATTCTCCATTTGGTGCCGAGACAAGCAAATCATTCCACTATTGGCCCTATTACCCACTATCCTTGATTACATTATGACACTAAAAAAAAATCTGGCTCTCAACTAGCTCACTCAGAGTGCACTTATCAGCCATTACCACCTTTCATGGACTGTCACGTTATTGGATTTTAAAGTGAGCAGACAGATCATTGTTGCACTGGTGGGGTGGTGTTTGCCCCAAATTCTGTACAAAAAGGGGGCCATGTGAGATGTTCAATGAAAGCTTATGCTCTACTGATTCTATGTATGCTACTCATGTACTTGTATACTGTTCGTATGTGAAGTTAAGAATATGGCTCTGTACTTGTACTGTAAATGTCCTCTGTCTGGGAGGGATCAATGGGCCTGGACTGCCTATTGTGAGGAATGATAGTTCAGTGAATGGCTGTGCTAACTAGCACTGCTTCATGGACAATGGCTCTAGAGAACATAACCTATGAAGGAAGACTGAAAGAACTGGGCTTGTTTAGTTTGGAAAAGAGAAGATTAAGAGGGGACATGATATGAGAGAAGACTGAGAGGGGACCGGTTTTCAGGTATCCAAAAGGGTGTCACAAGGAGGAGGGAGAAAACTTGTTCTTCCTGGCCTCTGAGGATACAACAAGAAGCAATGGGCTTAAACTGAAGCAAGGGAGGTTTAAGTTGGACATTAGGAAAAAGTTCCTAACTGTCAGGGTGATTAAACACTGGAATAAACTGCCTAGGGTGGTTGTGGAATCTCCATCTCTGGAGATATTTAAGAGTAGGTTAGATAAATGTCTCTCAGGGATGGTCTAGACAGTACTGGGTCCTGCCATGAGGTCAGGGGACTGGACTCAATGACCTCTTGAGGTCCCTTCCAGTCCTAGTATTCTATGATTCTATGATTCAAAGTAACCAATACACACCTGAGGAATGCGTCTGGAAGCTTGGAGACTAGCCAGTGCCTCATGGCTGCTTGCATGTGAAACACAGCTAGGGCACTTGATCATGTAACCAGCTCCAATTTGGGAGACACTGGGAATATAAAAATCCTATGAGGGCATCTCCATCTTGTCTTCAGTCTTGCTCCTGATTCCAGATGCATCCTTGCTAGGGACAGAGAGTCGGGAAGGATCGCTGACCCATCCTAATACACGATGTACACCAGAGACTTTTAAGCGGGCAGTTTGTAACATCTCTGCTAAGAGCCTGCGTCAAGAACTTGGTGATTGATGTATGTAATGTATTCTCCATAACAATCTTACTCTCAGCCTTTTCTTTCTTTTATTAATAAACCTTTAGATTTTAGATTCTAAAGGATTGACCCAGCCTGATCTTGTGAGTAAGAGCTAAAGTGTAAATTGGCCTGGGACTGTGGCTGGTTCTTTGGGACCTGGAGGATCTGTTCGGGGTTGGTGAGATCAGGTTTTATAACCTCTCACCTGTGTGTAAGATTGTGGCACAGAGAGAACTGGAGTGTCTGAGGGGTTTTACTCATGAGGCTTCCTGCTGGCCAGACTGGCAGCTGAAGTGCTCTGTGTGAGTGGTTTGTGGCCTGTTTGGGAAAGGTCTCCAGTCGAGGGCTGTAAATAGCCCGGTTTTGAGTAACTCACCCTGAGCTGATGCCATCAGCAGTGCCCAGACTCGGCCCGGTCCGTCACATGGACTCACTGTCTTCACCCATCCAGTGACTAAGCACTTTCTCAAGGGTATTAAGAACACTTATGCCACATTAAGGGCCCCAATCCCTATATGGGACCCCAGCCTAGTTCTCCATGCCCTCATGTGAAAACTCTTTGAACAGCTAGTCACCTGCTTTTGTTACTACACTTATCCATAAAAGTCACCTTTCTAGTAGCTATCACATCAGCACGAAGGGTGGGAGACCTAGATACTCTAATGGCACAACCACCTTATACCACATTCCTCAGGATAAATTTATCCTATGTCCACACCCTAAATTCATACCCAAGGTTACCTCCCTCTTCCATCTCAATTAATCTATTTACTTATCTGTATTCTTTCTCAAGTCACATGCCAACAAAAGGGAGGCTTCCCTTTGCACTTTAGACGTCTATAGAACACTGGCATTCTATATAGAGCAGGGTTACTCAACACGTGGCCTGTGGGCCGCATGCAGCCTGCGGCCTGTTTGTTTGCAACCCGCTGTGCAGTTTGGGTTTACGTGGGGCTCAACATGCGACCTGCAGGTGGGAGCCAAAACAAAAAAGTAGACAATATAATGGTCTTCTGTTGATATGTGTTTTAGTAGTTAAATTGCTGAACTGTCATTGCTCATTAAAAGTGCTGTCATATGGGTGGAAATCGGATAAATATTGTATTTTATTAATAGCAGCAGAACTGACTTAAATGGGGCCTGCGTGTTGTGTAATCTTGCCTTAATCTTTGTATCGTGCCCATCTGTGTAAAAGAAGCTATTTGCATATATTTGCATATATATTTGCATGTACATGCAACAACACTTAAGTTGCTGCCCTCAGCATATGCTGTGAGTATCATTGTGGCCCTCGGGTTTTCAAAGTTGAGTAGCCCTTATATAGAGAGAACAAAAGTATTCAGAAAATCATCCAGACTATTCGTATTTTCCTCCCCCTCCACTTCACCCCTGGCTGCCTTCTCTAGCTCCCTGGATAATGAGGCCCACAGCTGCTTCCATTAGCTCTTCAGGCATGGACTTGCTCAGCTGGCTTCCATTGCCCTTTTCAGCCAGGCTATAGTGGCAGAGCTTTGGCTTAGCCAGCCATCTGTCACAACAGTAACTGAGGTTCTTCAAATTGGTTGTCCCTGTGGATGCTCCATTACCCATCCTCCCCTCTACTTTAGAGTTTCAACTTAATCATGAGTGACGGTTGGCTGTGTGCCTGGATTAGCTTCTCAGAGCTTGTGCACTGCCAACCAGGGCAGTGCCAGCAAAAGTCTCCAACTAGAAGTGCAGTGCACCAAAACATCTAAAGTAGAGCACCCACAGGGACAGCCATCTCTAAGAACTTCAGTTACTGTACATGGTGAGTATCCTTCTCTTTAATCACAAATTTTGGGGATTCATGAAGAAATTACTGAACAAAATCCTATGGCTTGTGTTACACAGAAGTTCAGATTAGGTGATCATGAAAATTCTTTCTAGTTTTAAAATATATGCAGACATCTTCTCTGATAAGCTAAATGGCTGCTGAATTTCTTCAAGTCCTTGTTTGTTTTTTCTAGCCTATGTGTTACCTGTGAAAGTGGAAATGGAGATGGTGATTCAACAATATGAGAAGGCAAAGATTATTCAAGATGAGCAGCTTGAAAGACTAACCCAGATCTGCCAAGAACAAGGGGTAAAAAATCCATGATATTTATATTGTCTGTTAAAGACACTGGTTTCATGAAGTTTTAAATAGCTCAAATAAGTTGCTAAGATATGAGATTTGCAAAATTACCACTAGGAAGTCTATTGAAAGATGGCAGACTTCAACTTGAGTACTCTCTCGGATGCTAAAGTTTCTAATTACTTTGAGGAAACTGCAGCCTATGTTGTTCTTATTTTTACCCACCCCCCCATATGTGAACAAACATGACTTTAGAACATGCAGATATCATTAAACAAACATTGAAAAACTGTCTTTTCCCCTTGTTTCTCTACATTTATAGTAACTACTTTTTCATTTTAATGGAAAAGCATAATTTCCCTAATAACTAATTTATCAGCCATCACTACATCAGTTAGACTCTTTTGACAACTAAAAAATGTGGTTGTAGAAGCTTTTAGTTTCTAGGAGCAACTTTTAGTTTTAGGATCTTTCCAGGTCCAAAATTTTTTAGTAATTTGGTATTAAAATAAACGCAAGGTAAATCTTAAAAAAATAAATGGTTTCAATGAACACATTGACATTAAAAAACAAAGAGAGAGATGTTACAGAAAAAAACAGGCGACCCAGGAGCAGATGGGGTAAAAGGAACTGCATTATTGCCTACTCACGTTACCTCGGACATTGACCACAATGTCTGAGTGGCAACAACCTGGTGACGATTACACCCTTTTATCTATTTTAGTATGTTAATTCACACATCTATCACTACTTTTCCTAAAGCCTTATTTAGCCTTATTTATGGTTAACTCCCATAAAATTAATATTAATAAGCAAATAATGAATACAATTATACCTGCCCCTAATTACTATTTACAGAATTTCTAATTAAATCAACACATTCCTATGCTACAGACTAATAGGTTACAGACATTACAAGGAACCCTGAAGATATTTTATACAGCGCCAATGAGGATAAGCAAAAGACACAACAAAGCAGAGCAGTTGCATACTTATCTTGTCTCCTAGGCTACAAGAACAGAGAGAGAGAGAACATGTTTATACAGCAGAAAGAATAATACTGGTTTTGACCAAACTATTAATCTATCTTCCCACACTACAAAAACAAAAGGAAAAAGCATGTTTAAAGGTAATGCTATGGCTGACCCCTGAACGACTAATGTAAAGCCATTTCAGACCTATTAATTTTTATATATCCCAACAGGAATAATATTAGTTTGAAACACTGGTTTTGGCAGTGAACTAAATATTTTGGATGACTTTTAATATGAAAATAGACTTTCAAATGCCTTGATTTTAAATTCATTATTTTTAGTAGAAACTAGTCACATTCAATGGGCCTAAAGTAAGCAAAACATCTAGAGCATGTCTACACTATGAGAAAAGGTCAAATCTACGATGGTCAATTTCTGGGCACACAACGTTGAGAAGGCGAAAGTCCATGTCCTCAGTATGGACAAGAATCAAATGTTCTCCAAAGTTGAGTATCCACATTATAGAGTTTGCCAGGGAGGAAGTACTGTGGGTAGCTTGGAAGTCTGGCCTGTACTTCCAGCATCTGTTGGGTCCAAAACTTGGCAGTGGGTGGTTAGAGGGGCTCATGTTGGCTACGCCCCATAAGGCACTCCTCTAGTCCCTCCCACCTTGTGTGATATAAAGGGGAGGCAGTGTGCTCACATCCTTTCGTGCCCTGGTTGCTCGTGTAGATACCAGAACACTGCAACCATAGAACCTGGGGTGCGAAAAAGCATTGTCATACTCATGTCTCTCGTGGTGCACCTGCTTGTTGGTCCACCTGGAAGAGGAGGAGGAGGAAGACGAACTTCAGCATGGCACGGAGGCTCTGCTCAGGCAAGCCCTGGCGCTCATGCTACCTCAGTTGCTAGTCAATCCCCTGGACACAGTGCAATGCCAGTTTTGGTGTCGGGAAACAAGGTCAGACTGATGGGACCGCATCGTCATGCAGAGATCAGCAGTGGCTGCAGAACTTCTGAATATGCAAGCCCATGTTCTTGAAACTTGGGCTATGGCTCTTCCCTGCCCTGAGGTGACAGGATACCCACATGAGACTGTGCAGAGTGTAATTGCCCTCTGGAAGCTTGCCACGCCAGACAGCCACTGCTCAGTTGGGAACCAGTTTAGGGTAGGGAAATCTACAGTTGGGGTTGTTCTCATTCAAGTAGGCAAGGCCATCAGTAAACTCTGGGGGAATGTGTGGACACCATCGTGGAGGGCTTTGCCACCACGGGCTTCCCTAATTGCGGGGGCACCATAGATGGCACACACATCCCCATCCTGACCCCCAGCCATCATGCCTCAGAGTATATCAACCACAAGGGGTACTTCTCCATGGTGTTACAAACATTTGTAATTGGGAAAGGTGCATGGCACGCACATCTTTAGGAACTCCATCCTCTTCCAAAATATGCACACTGGCACTTTTTTCTCCAACCAGAACATCAGAGTCAGAAATGTGAACATGCCCATAGTTGTCCTTGGTGACCTAGCCTACCCCTTGATCCCCTGGCTCATGAAGCCCTATACACAGGCAGCCTGAACTCAAGCAAGGAGGAGTGCAACAACAGGCAGAATGGTGATGCAATGTGCATTCGGACATTTAAAGGAGAGGTTCAGGAGTCTCCTGATCCGGTTGGACCTCAGTGAGTGCAACATTCCTTTTGTGGTGGCAGCCTGTTGTGTGCTCCATAACCTGTGTGAGATCAAGGGGGAGACTTTTCTGGCTGGGTGCAGGGCTGAGACAGAGCGCCTGACCTGAGAGTTCGAGAAGTCAAACTCCAGTGCCATAAGGAGAGCACAGCAAGGGGCAGTGTGAATCAGAGATACCTTGAAGGACAGTTTCATGTGGTGCCATGATGCCAGACCACTTACTCGTGACTTAGCATGGGAAGTCCTCCTGCTGGGGAGGACAGCATAAGGCTGGCCTCCCCCAAAACCTTGTGAAAAGGATTAAAGAGTTCCTATCTGAGAGCTTCATGGAACTGTACAGACAAGACACTTGCTACATCTGCAGACATGTGAACAAGCTGTTCCGGTCCCCCTGCATGGTGTAGGCAGAGAGAGAGCACACCGCAGCTCACGCTCCGTTGCCTGAACCTGCTTGTAGTTAGACAACGTTTGTGAAATCACTAGAAGTGGCCTCCTCAGGGTCGTTGATGGCCTGGGAGATGTCCTGGGAGTACAGGACTGGCTTCAGAGTCACAATGAGCTCTTGGCTCTCGGGCATCGTCATCAAACTATTCTCCTCCTACTCCTTCTCCTTGTGCCCCGCCACCACCCCGTTTTCCTCCTGGCTGACACCAGGAATGTCTTGTCCGAGCTTGATGACCATGCTCAGGAAGCTGGTCACCTGCCTCTTCCCTAATGGCATCCAGCTGGTCATAGAAGTGGCAGGTATGAGGTGCCGCCCCAGAACATCCACTCTGCTCCTTGGCTTTATGATACAACTGGTACAGATTTTTAATTTTTACCCTGTACTGCTGGGTGTCCCTGAAATATCCTTTCACCCCGAGGTTAGTTAAGATCCTGCTCTAGATCTTAGTGTGACAGGGGGTCACTTACCGTGGCCCGCTGGGATGTGCCCCCCTTCACCCCAGGTCACGGGTGGGGGCCGCACCAGCTCGGATGCGCCAGGCCGCACCGGATTTGCGGTGCCTGCGCGCTAGTGGCCCCACGAGGGGACAGCCTTAGGACCCTGCAGGGAGGTGGGCCGGTGGACAAGGCGCGAGTGACGTATCCCTGGGCACCGCCATGGAAGCAGGGAGTTTAAAAGGAGGCTTGCCAGCCCCAAGGAGGGCGGACAGTGAGTGCTAGCTGGTGTAGTGGGCTGTCCTCTCTCTGGCAGGTTCCTCAGCAGTGAGGGGGGACACCAGGAAGTGGAGAGTACCCAAAGTATCAAACCAGAGATCCTGGGTGACGACGAGTGGCAGCTCCCGGGGGATTGTTATTGGACTCGGGATGAACTCTAACCCATCCTGGGGATGTGGACATTTGGGAAAAAAGGGGGAAAAGAACTGAAGAGCATAACAGGGCCTAGCCCAAGCGGGGAGGTGTGGCTCTGTAAGGCGGGCCCTGTTACACTTAGCATTCCACTTGCTTGTTTGGAGCTTGTGCAGGAGCTCAAGAAGGACTTATCTCCCCACATCTTGATGAGGTCCAGGGTCTCATGCGCAGTCCAAGCTGGTGCACTTCTGCATCCCTGGGAAGTGGAGGCTGTGGGACCAGAAGTACTTGCAGTGTCTGATGGATTGCTGGAAGAACTCATGTCCACGTGTCCTGCAGTGTGCTGCTCACTCACAATGGGCTCACAAGGCTGGCCAAATGTGACAAGCCATTCTCCAGTTCCCAGGGCTTTTTGAGCTCAATAGGAGAGCAGTAGAGGCAGAAGTTGTGGCCAGAGCAGTCATAGCAGAGAGCTGCGGGAGGCCTCCCGAAGACCAGTAGTGTCTAACTTCCAGCAATTCTGTGTCTACACTATTGTCATTTCAGCCATGCAGTCAGAAATAGCGTTACTCCTGGTGAAAAGCTGGAGTACAGACATTGAATTCCGCAGACCCTAAGGGCAGCTCAATAGGCTTGGTAGTGTGGATGCATCACTTAGATAATTGACGGTGGGCAGCTAAATTCAGTGTAAAGTCCTAGAGTAAACCGGTTGCTAGTTGCTTTTTAAACCAGAAAAAATGGCTATCCTATCCAAAGTATTTCTGTAGTATTGTATTGAATTGAATTGTATTGCATTCAGAGGCCCCAGCTAAGATCCAGGGCCTCATTGTGCTAGGCGCCATACAAACACACAAAGTGAGACATTGTCCCTTTTCCAAAGAGCTTACAATCTATAAAACACGAGGCAGACTGAAAGTGAAAGGGGAAAGAAAGGTGAAATGACTTGCCCAAGGTCACACAACAGATCAATGGGAGAACTGAGAATTCAAAACTTGGTCTCTACCTAGTAATTAAATCCATCTAGCTACATCACTAAGACCTATGAAAAATGTTGTGCCTTGTGGAATGTAATTAGCTGAACCTAACCCCCCTAGATGCAGCCAGGTTGATGGAAGAATTGACCAATCTACTGCCTCTTGGAAAAGTGCATTAACTACATCAACAGAAAACCCCTTTCCATCAGTGTAGGAAGCATCTACGCTATAGTGCTAAAATGGTACGGCTGCAGCACTATAGCTATGGACATTGCTGTGTGTATACATACTCTGAGTTTCCTCATGTTCTGTTATCAGGAATTGACAAATATAGCTCACATTGTACAAAGAGTATTTGTGTACGATCTGAGTTTCCAGTGCCTGCTGCTTTCGTAGACTGTTGTTTATAGTTTAGTTTGGACAGGGTTTGTTACTTCTGCCTTAACAAGTTTCCAAGTCTTAAGCCCCAGGCTTCTCAAAACTTACTACACTTTTAAATTTAAGTACAGGTGTTAGTCTTTGTTGGATTAGGGCCTAAATTGTTCCAGATATTAGTAACAATGCTTAGCATAACTTAATATCCATTAACTAATTGATCCTCCTAATGCCTTTGTGAATTAAATATTATTCCCATTTCAGAGATGAGAGAGAAGTGATAATTGACCAAGACAGTAAATCAGTGGGGACTTGAGCTTACGATTTTCTGAATCCCAGTGTCTGCTCCATATTATTTGCATAATACTCTTCCCCAGTGGAGCCAACAGACTTGCCAGGCCTATGGGAAGGTGTAGGGGAGGGAGGCAGTCCAGCTCTGTGCTCCCCAAAAATGAGGAGTAACGTTAGTTCAAACCAAGGGGCTTGGTTTGAACTAAGGCGTCCTGGCGCGCACTTTCACTTTCGAAACAGCTGTTGATCGGAGTAAGGCACCAGCAAGATCATGCTAATGAAGCGCAGGATATTAAAATCCCTGCTTCATTGACTATTTCGAATGCCTACATTTGCATCCCTAGTTCGAACTAGGGTTCAAGTGTAGACATACCCTTACAGAATAAATCATAGAGCAGAGGTAACTGTGAAGTCTGTTTTTTAAAAATTAACAAACAGAAGACAAACATTTTAGTATTGACATGCTCTTTTAATCACATTTATTTTTAGGGGCAGTTATTTAAGCGGGAGGGATAGGGAAATTGGCAGATGATTCCCCAGGTATCACATCTATAAAGTATATATCCATTCTGGAATAACATAGGAGTGATGCATTTGCAAACGTAACAAACTCTTTGCAGATGTTGAATTTTGGCTCGCCAAACATTTGAAAGTCAGAATATATTTTGTGAACTAAAGTGCCTGCAGTACTATTTTGACCTTTTCAGCATTCCACTGAAATTGTTTGACTTTCTGGTATTTTATTAATTCCCCTCATGTTAGAAAAGATATAATTAAAAGGGAAGGTAGTCGAGGTAGAAACTATTGAAAATACAGACATGACATAACTGCATTATTGCACAAAACTTCCCAAATACTAATGCTCACAATAATAAGTCTTCATAAAATAGCCTGTGTTAAACTGTGTGCATTTTAATTTTGTAGTAAAGGTTATAAAAACATTAAGTTGCAAGTGAAATAGTTTTACTAGACTACCTTTAAATAAAAAATGAACCCAAAGTTTTCATTAATGGTGCAAATTGCAACCAAGAAGGTTGTAACTTTGGTGTCAACTGTGAGGCCATAGGTCATCAATTTATTAACTTCCTTGTGTAACTTCCTGCTTAAGAGTTCTTCAGCTGACAACGATCCAAGTAAGACCGTAAATACAGTCATATCAAAAGAGCTGCTTTTCTGTCAAACCATGTAGCACTAGGCTTTTCATCATTATTAAACCCATGACATCTATGGAAGGTAAGATTTTTTTTTAACTTAGTAATTTGTAAAACAGATGCTTGTGTAATGGCATAGCTATTTAGCTGGTAAAATTGCCTATCAGAGAAATAATTTATGTTGTCTGTTTGCAATAACTAATTTATTTCTAACTACTAGTCATTTTCATCTAAATGGCAGGCAGCCAAGGTCATAACTGTTTCATTCTGACCACAAATCATTAGTCTGTAATGGTCTCCTCATTTTTATTGTTACCAACAGTGGTTAAATTAATGGAAATAAACATTGGATTGTATCCCAGTGGCAGATGAGTTTTAGGGCAGGGCATTCTGTATGGACAGTGCTAATAGAATTGAGCGAAATTATTGCTAGTGCATTAGACATGAGCAAGCTTCTGGCTAACGTGTTCATTGATCTCTCCATGGCTTTGCTAATCATATTCTGTTGCTGGACTATTAAAGAGAAATATCATACAGTTCACTGATAATTCTGTTCCTTCTTGATTCTTATATGAGTGTTGTAGAACAATAGACAAGATTGGTGTAAATCTTTATACATTTAGCCAGATAGGGGCTGATGCTACCTAGAGTTCCATATTGGTCCTTGTCATTTTATCTGTTTATAAATAATTACCTTTTGCATTGCATTAAGTGAGGCTATGCACTGTAATTCTTATTCTTTTGTTTACCTTCAAAGCATCACTAATTGTGTTACAGCAGCACGTATAAGTAATTTTGCAAAGGACAAATTAGTTTAATTCTCTCAACAATACAGTAATGAGCTTTACCTCCAAAGCATAAGCTGGTTATGACATCATCAGCGTGGTAAATGATTGGACAGTTTCAAAAGCCAATCAGAATTTCAAGGCAATTTTTCTTAAATCATTGCCACTGCCAACTGAATCACAGGCTTAAAAAAATTAAGAATCTTGAGATGCTTAACATTCTAGCTTAGATTTTACTCAGCCAGACACAATTTTTCAGTTACCAACCAATGGTAAGAAATGCTATGCTCAGTATCACACGAGAAAAATCTAATATATAAAGGAGAATGTTTGTAAGTTTGTGCGCTAATACCTTGGACACTATAAGAGCTACCACAACCAAACTTTGCATGGGATAACCTTTCATCCAGGAGAAACGTTTTAAGGTACTTTTGGACCCGATCGGGCCCGAGCTCAAGCTGTAAAAATCAAAAAGTAACCCGCAGAGCTGCACTGCAGGGGCCGCCCCGCCCACCCTAGGTCCCATGCCTGCGGCCCCCAGCGCCATCCAGGACTTGCCCCCTCCCACCTATAAGCAACCCTCTTTCCCCCCCCCCCCCCCCGTGCCTGCATGCAATGGCCCGACCCCGAAGCGCACAACAGCTCGGGCACCCGCCCTGCCCCCCGCAGCACCTGTAGCCCCAGGCGCAAGCTGGGGCACCCCCCCCCCACGTGTAACATCCCTTCCACCCAGAGTCACACTCCCTCCCCGCTCTGGGGATGATGCGGACCTATATTTTAATCCCTATAGAACTCAGTGCAACTTTTCTACCATTCAAAAAAAGATAATGGACTACTGTTTTTCTACATTTTGTTCCTCCGGTTTCCCGAGCAACGCCGGGTAACTCCAGCTAGTAGTTCATAATAGAAAAAAAGGAGTTCTCTAATCCCATAGAAAAAGGCCTCAAACACATTTCCTTTAATAATGAGAACACTAATGTTTCAGCCATGAACAACAAATTTTATTTTATACACTTCAGAACAGTACATATAAATAAAAAAACCCATCATTAGCAACTCATCATAGCTACTCATATTTTAAGTAATAGTGGAGACATAATTAACAAATTATCCACATTGAGTGAGTTTTAAGTTTGGCCAGTCTGATTGTTGCCTATTTCAAAAGATGCATATAACCCATATCCTATGAAAATTCCAGAGGTACAGCTGGAATAAGTCCTGCAATTTTTGACTCTCAGACAGTAAGGGTATGTCTAGACTACATGCCTCTGTCATCAGAGGCATGTAGATTAGGCTACCCGGCATAGGAAAATGAAGCGGCGATTTAAATAATCGCCGCTTCATTTAAATTAAAATGGCTGCCGCACTGAGCCGATCATCTGTTTGTCGGCTCAGCACGCTAGTCTGGACGCTCTGCGGGCGACATCAAAGGCATTTGTCGACCGCCCCAGTATGCCTCGTGGGATGAAGTTTACCGGGGCGGTCGACAAATGCCTTTGATGTCGACTGTGGAGCGTCCAGACTAGCGCGCTGAGCCGACAAACACCTGATCAGCACAGCGCGGCAGCCATTTTAATTTAAATGAAGCGGCGATTATTTAAATTGCCGCTTCATTTTCCTATGCCAGGTAGCCTAATCTACATGCCTCTGTCGCCAGAGGCATGTAGTCTAGACATACCCTTAGGGTATGTCTACACTCCAGTGTTATTTTGAAATAGCTTATTTCAAAATAGCTTATTTTGAAATAATGCGTCTACACACAAAATGCATTTCAAAATAACATTTTGCTATTTCGAAATAGTGTGTCCACACTGAATGGACTCTGAATCGCATTTAAGCCTGGCCGGAACCAGTTCCAGCAGGGCACCAGGTCAGGACTTACTGTGTGGGGCTGCTGCCTGAGGCTATCTGAGGTCTGTGCTTAAAGGGACCCCCCCTGGACAGCCAGTTCTCAGGTTTCCCTGCTTGCTTGTCTACCTCAATGAGGGACAGCAAAGCATTTTCTCTCTGCATGTTCTGGTTGCCCTCACTCGGGACACCACAGCACTCTGCAACATGGAGCCAGAGCTGCCCCTGGGCACTCTGGTGCTTCTCTTGGACGCGTTGCTGCGAGCCTGGCTGCACTTTCTGCAGGCTACCATCCGGGAGGTCCATCGGGGGGCTGTCAGTATCCAGGAGGCCGTGTGGGAGAGCTTCCACCCTGAGGAGCACTAAGAGCCTCCCTGGTCTGCCCCGCTGGGGGCTTGTCCCTCATTCCTCCCTCATGTCCTTCCACTTACCCTCCCTAACCCCCCTTCCTGATGACAAATAAAATACACGTATTTTCATGAACACAAACTCTCTTTATTTAACAAAACTGGGGGGGGGGGGGAATGAAACTCTGGTGAGACTAGGGAAAGGAGGCAGGAGAGGGGAGAAGAGAGGGTGGGAGAAGGGAGAGGGAAACCTGGAAGGAGGGAGCTGGAAGGGGGAAGCAAGGGGAGGAAGGGGGAAGGGAAGCTCAGGGCTCAGGGTTGGGGGTCTCGCCGGACCAACTTGATTTTCATGCAAACCTGCTCTTGGGTTCGCATGTGGCCTTTGGTGGCCAGGCTGGTAGCTATCCTGCCATAGATGGCTGCGTTCTCCTGTCTAGTGCGGAGATCATGGACATTGGGGGCATCCCCCCAAACGTGAATAAGGTCCATGATCTCCGCCCTGGACCAGGAAGGTGCCCACCTTCTCCGGGTCCTGGCATGCTCCTGGGAACTGGCAGACTGCTCCTGGGGAGCGGTGGAGGGCTAGCTGCCAATGGCTTGCTGGCTCAGGTTTTGGGGCCATAGGGTTAGGGGCAGTGACTGCTGGCTCTGTGCTGGCAGGCTTGGAGCTGGCACAGGCACTGTGGCCAGACTCTACACCTTTAAGGGCTCCGGGGAGGGGGGGAGGGAGAGAAGTGTTCTTGGTTGAGGCTGGAGTGGCCACCAGGGCACCCTGGGAAGGCTGGAGGCCCCCTATTTTGAAATAAGTGTCTACATAGCACTTATTTCGAAATAGCTATTTCGAATTTGGCATTATTCCTCCTGAAATCAGGTTTACCAAATTCAAAATAAGCGCTCCGCTATTTCGAATTTATTTCAAAATAGCAGTTTGGCTGTGTAGACGCTAGGAAAGTTATTTTGAAATAAGAGCTGTTATTTCGAAATAACTTTGCTGTGTAGACATACCCTAAGACAACAAAATAGATTCTACCAGGTCTAGAAAAAATTGTAATCTACCTGGTATTTTCTCAAATTACTGGAAACCTGGTTCCTTTTTATATTTTTTTTTCTTAAATTGTTATCTGTTTGGTGCAGAACCATGTTTTCTAGAGTGGGTTTTTTGTTTTGTTTTGTTTACCTATCATCTAGTATAGTAGGAGCTTGTTCCTGATTGCTATCTTTAGGTTCTACTGCAATATACAAAGTTAAAATAATAAGCTGGACAAGCCCCCAAATTAAGATTTTTGGAAAGCCATCGGTCAGATGACCCCTTAGTACGTAATAAAAAACATAAAGAATTGATCACTCATCTCTTAGTTGCTAACTCCTAATTCCTAATTTCCACTTCCTTGTTTTCAAACATGCTGACTTAAATTAATAGATGTTTTTATTTTGTAAACATTTTAACACAATTGCATGTATCTTATTTGCTGTTGTCAATAATCAGTTTAAGGATTTGCATCTCAGTCGGCCAAACTCAATGGATTACCTTACGTAAGAATATAAGAACATAAGAATGGCCATACTGGGTCAGACCAAAGGTCCATCTAGCCCAGTAGCCTGTCTGCCGACAGTGGCCAGTGCCAAGTGCCCCGGAGGGGGTGGACCGAAGACAATGATCAAGTGATTTGTCTCATGCCATCCATCTCCAGCCTCTGACAAACAGAGGCCAGGGACACCATTCCTACCCTAACCTCCATGAATTTATCTAGCTTCTCTTTAAACTCTGTTATAGTTCTAGCCTTCACAGCCTCCTCTGGCAAGGAGTTCCACAGGTTGACTATGCACTGTGTGAAGAAGAACTTTTGCTTATTAGTTTTAAACCTGCTACCCATTAATTTCATTTGGTGTCCTCTAGTCCTTATATTATGGGAACTAATGAATAACTTTTCTTTATTCACTCTCTCCACATCACTCATGATTTTATATACCTCTATCATATCCCCCCTCAGTCTCCTCTTTTCCAAACTGAAAAGTCCCAGTCGCTTTAGCCTCTCTTCATATGGGACCTGTTCCAAACCCCTAATCATTGTAGTTGCCCTTTTCTGAACCCTTTCCAAGGCCAAAATATCTTTTTTGAGGTGAGGAGACCACATCTATACACAGTATTCAAGATGTGGGCGTACCATAGTTTTATACAGGGGCAGTAAGATATTCTGGGTCTTATTTTCTATCCCTTTCTTAATAATTCCTAACATCCTGTTTGCCTTTTTGACCACCGCAGCACACTGTGTGGACATTTTCAGAGAACTGTCCACGATATCTCCAAGATCTCTTTCCTGATTTGTCATAGCCAAATTAGCCCCCATCATATTATATGTATAGTTGGGGTTATTTTTTCCAACGTGCATTACTTTACACTTATCCACATTAAACTTCATTTGCCATTTTGTTGCCCAATCACTTAGTTTTGTGAGATCTTTTTGAAGTTCTTCACAGTCTGCTTCTGTCTTGACTATCTTAAACAGTTTGGTATCATCCGCAAACTTTACTACCTCACTGCTTGCCCCTTTCTCTAGATCATTTATGAATAAGTTGAATAGGATTGGTCCTAGGACTGACCCTTGGGGGACACCACTAGTTAGTTACTCCTCTCCATTCTGAAAATTGACCATTTATTCCTACCATTTGTTTCCTGTCTTTTAACCAGTTATCAATCCATGAAAGGACCTTCCCTCTTATCCCATGACAATGTAATTTACACAAGAGCCTTTGGTGAGGGACCTTGTCAAAGGCTTTCTGAAAATCTAAGTATACTATATCTACTGGATCCCCCTTGTCTGCATGTTTGTTAACCCCTTCAAAGAACTCTAAGGGTATGTCTACACTACCACCCTAGTTCGAACTAGGGTGGTTAATGCAGGCATTCGAAGTTGCAAATGAAGCCCGGGATTTAAATATCCCGGGCTTCATTTGCATCTTGCCGGGCGGGCGCCATTTTTAAATGCCCTTAGTTCGAACTCCGTGCCCGCGGCTACACGCGGCACGGAGTAGGTAGTTCGAATTAGGATCTCTAATTCAAACTACCATTACTCCTCGTGGAACGAGGTGTAACAGTAGTTCGAATTAGAGATCCTAATTCGAACTACCTACTCCGTGCCGCGTGTAGCCGCGGGCACAGAGTTCGAACTAAGGGGATTTAAAAATGGCGCCCGCCCGGCAAGATGCAAATGAAGCCCGGGATATTTAAATCCCGGGCTTCATTTGCAACTTCGAATGCCTACATTAACCACCCTAGTTCGAACTAGGCTGGTAGTGTAGACATACCCTAATAGATTAGTGAGACATGATTTCCCTTTACAGAAACCATGTTGACTTTTGCCCAACAAATTATGTTCTTCTACGTGCCTAACAATTTTATTCTTAACTATTGTTTCAACTAATTTGCCCGGTACCGATGTTAGACTTACTGGTCTGTAATTGCCAGGATCACTTCTAGAGCCCTTTTTAAAAGGACAAAGTAGGAGTGTCTGAGCACTGTTAATATAACACATTCACTCTTCTGTTTTGGTAGAAAAGCTGTTATTTATATATAAATGGTAGCATTTTATGCCCACTTTCCACTAAATGAGAGTCATCTGCATTTCTGTTATTAATTTCTGCTCCATTTCTGTGCCCTACTGTTAAGCACACACATGTTCCATTGAAGTAAATAGAGCTATGCCAGTTTACATTAGCTAAGTATCTGGTCCTCTGCATTCCTTTAACAACCACTATGATCATCTGTGTTGGTCTTTAGCTAGGGTGATCTGTTTTTAAAGGAAAAGCTTAAAAAACAACAAATAGTCTAGTAGCACCTTAAAGATTGTAGTGGGGTGCTATTTGAAACCCAGGAGTGGTCGGGTGTCAGCCCGCCCACTTCTAAAAGACCCTCCCCCAGCCTTATGGGAGGGACAACTGGACCTGGGGATCAGCTGATTCCTTGAGACAACTAATGAAAAACTGGGTCAAGGAGTACAGGCTAAAGGTTTATAACAAGAGAACTGGATGGGGACACCAAGCAGAGAACCCCGGACAGCGCCCACTGCTCCTCAAAGCTGTTGATGGAGCCAGTGGACACCGCCCAGAGGAACTCTGCCCGGATGCAAGAAACCAGGGAGGAATGAAAGTAGGCCCCACAGTCGCAGAGCACCGCCTCATCCAGCATCCTCCTCCTGGTGGCGTAGATGGCAGTTTTTGCCAGGGCCAGGAGAAGGTTGACGAGGTGGTACCGCGACTTTGTGGGGCCATGGATAGGGTGTGCATAAATAAAAAGGTGTGGAGAAAAGTGCAGCCAGAACCTCAATAAGAGGTTCTGGAGGAGCTGGAATAGAGGTTGCAACCTGGCACATTCTAAATATGCGTGCGCCAGGTTTTCCCTCATGTCGCAAAAGGGGCAGGTGTCCGTGATGGGGGTGAACCATACCAAGTACACGCCCATGCTCATGGCTCCGTGAAGGAGTCGCCAACTGATGTCCCTGATGGGCCGCGGAATCAGGGTGGAATATACGCTGGCCCATCAGGGTTCCCCACCCTCCACCGGTCTTAAACAGTCCCGCCATTTGGTGTCAGGGCGGGACGCTGGGGTGGGGAAATGCAGAGTATGGAGCACCAGCATGTACAGATGTTCCCTTGGTGCGGCTCGGAAGAAGACCGGCTGCACATCTCGCAACCGGCTTGGGGAACAGGGATGGGGTGGCGGCGGGGGGGGGGGGGCGCACAGAACCAGGGCCCAATAACAGTGGATGGAGGATTTGCAGGAAGGGAGGGGCAGGGCATACCCTCTCGCAGGGCTCTCTGCAGGAAATCGAGAGCGGACCGCGGCAAAGCCGTCTTCACCTCCTGGAGTAGGCGCAGGAGGGTTCGGGGGGTGGAGAGTCCCATGTGCTGAGCGAGCGCTCGGGGATCCACTCAGTCCCCCTGTCATAGTCCAGGAGGGTTTCTGCCAGGATCAGCCTCCGGCGCACTGAAGGAGACTCCGCCACCTGCACGCACAAGGTTGGATTGTGGAGCAGGGGCTCCGTGAGGAGATCTGTTCCCTCGGTGGCCACAACGGACCTGGTCGCTGAGAACAGCTTCCAGGTCCGGAGGAGTTCCTGGTAGAAATCTGGCATCTCTGAGAGGTCTTGCGGAAGGCCCCTCGGGTGGATAAAAAAGAGCTGCCGGTCGTATCGGAGCCCTCGGAGGCGGCGGAGGAAGGCACACGCCAAAGTGCTCCATGACTGACTACCTGCACTAAAGAGGAGTCTCTTCAGGGCCTGGAGGCAGAAGGTCCAGACTTGGCTGCGCACGCAGATCAGGCCCTGGCCCCCCTCCTCCGGGGGAAGAGACAGAACCCCTGCAGAGACCCAGTGCAGTCCTGGCCAAAAGAACTCCAAAGCTATCCTCTGGAGTTTGGCCAGGATCTCTGGGGCTGGGCACAGGGTGTTGAGCCGGTGCCAGAGCATGGACAGGACCAGCTGATTCAGTACTAGAACCCTCCCCTGAAGGGAGAGACCCTGGCCTCCAAACCTTGCCAGTTTTCTGGCAGAGAAGGATGCGTGGCGGATAAATAAACGCCCAGATAGAGCAGTGGACCCGCGCTCCACCTGATGGCCTGAAGCACGGGTGGGAGGGAGCCTGCCCGCCACCCATCCCCGACGCCAGGCCAGAGCTCTTGACCCAGTTGACCCGGGTGGAGGAGGCTGCCGAGTAGATGGCTTGGCAGGACTCCACCCGTACCAGGTCACCCGGGTCCTGGACCAGGAGGAGCACATCATTGGTGCAGCTCTGGCTCTTGGAGCACCAACCCCGTCAACCTCCTACGGAGGAGACAGAGGAAGGGCTCAATCGCCAGAGCGTACAGCTGTCCCAACAGCGGACACCCCTGACGTACTCCCCGCCCAAAACTGACTGGCTCAGTCAGGTCCAGTTGAGCCTGACCAAACACTCCGCGAGGGCATACAGCACCTGGAGAAAACCGACAAAACAGGGCCTGAAGCCGAAGGCCTGCAGAGTGCCCTGGAGAAAACCGTGGTCCACCCAGTTGAATGCCTTTTCCTGGTCCAGGGACAGGAGGGTGAATGACAGACCGTCTCTACACGCAAGCTCCAAGAGATCCCGGACCAAGTTCAGATTGTCAAAGATGCTGTGGCCCGGGACGGTGTAAGTCTGGTCGGGGTGGATCACGTCTGCCAGCACAGACTGCAGTCGCAGTGAGGTGGCTTTTGCTACGACCTTATAGTCCGTGCTGAGGAGCGAGACAGGATGCCAGTTCCGAAGGTTGCGGAGGTCCCCCTTTTTCGGCAATAAGGCGAGCATGGCTCGCCTGCATGACAGAGGGAGGACCCCACTCTCCAAGGACTCGGCCGAGACGGTGATGAGGTCTGGGCCGAGGACGTCCCAGAACACGCAGTAGAATTCCACAGTCAGCCCCTCCATGCCCGGGGTTTTATTTTTGGGCATAAGACGGAGGGCTTCCGAGAACTTGGCCAGAGTGAGAGGCAACTTTACCCAGTCCTGGTCCCCTGCGCTGACAGTCGGGAGCTAGGTCCAGAGCACCCTGCAGGCGTCGGCTTCGGTAGGATACTGGGAGAACAAACTGGAGTAGAAGGCCCTGTCCCTTCCACGCATCTCTGCTGGATCTGTGAGGGGGGGTGCTATCTTCTGCCAGAAGGCAGGTGACGTGCTTTTTGGCCCCCCACTTTTTCTCCAGGGCGTAGTAGAAGCGGAAGCCATGATCCATCGCCTGAAGGAGACGGATGTGGGATCGAACGAAGGCGCCCTGGGCCTGGTGGTCCTCGAGGGCCTGGAGTTCCTCCTGCTTCTCCCAGTACGCCTCGCAGAGGGGCGGATCCTCGGGGTTAGATGCCAGGCGCCTCTCAAGCTTCAAGATCTCCCGCTCCAACTGCTCTATCACCGCATCCCTCTTCCGGCTGGTGCCCGGGAGTAGTCACGGCAGAAGAGCCGGGCGCGCACCTTCCCCACATCCCACCATCGCCGTACCAAGGGAAAGGTGGGCCACTGTCCCTGCCAGGCCAGCCAGAACTCCCGGAAGGACGTCACAAAGCCCACATCCTCCAGCAAGCAATTGTTAAAATGCCACTAGGCTGGCCCCAGCCTCTCCGAATTGAGAGAGGCTTTCATGGCCACCAAATGATGGTCTTTGAATGGGGCCGGCCAAATGCTAGAGGAGTGGGCTCGCGCCATGGAAACGTGATAAATAAATGCGATCCAACCGGGAGTGGCTCAACTGATTGTCCCCCAGCCGGACATTGGTAAAGGTGGTGTTGTCATCCGGGTGGTGGTCTCGCCACACGTCCACCAGGAAGTGATGGTCCACAATCTCCCTGAGGATGCCTGCTGCGGCCTGGGAGTTCACGAGTCCTGCACGGTCCCGGTCCTCAAGGGTGGTATTGAAATCCCAACCCAGGACCAGACACTCACGAGGATCCAGGGTGCCGAGGAATGTGGCCGCCTGCTGACAAAAGGTGACCTGGTCCGGGCCCATGTTCAGGGCATAGACGTTGACTAAGTTGACCGTCAGCCCCTCCACGCGGGCCCGGACGTGCAGCAGGTGGTCCGGGATAACCTCGGCAATCCCCAGCACCTCGGGCTGTAGGGCAGGGGAGAACAGGGTGACCACCCCGGCCGAGCGAGTGTCGAAGTGGCTAAAATACACCCTGTCCCCCCACTCGAGCCACCAGCCAGCCTTGACGGCTGGAGTTGTGTGGGTCTCCTGCAGGAAAACCACCAAGTACCCCCTCTGCCGGAGGAAGGAGAGCACCCGGCTCCTGCAGAGACCCACCCTACAGCCCCGGGCATTTAAGGTTGCAATGACGGTGTCTGGGGTGGATCCTTGTGGGCAGGGTGATCATCGACCTCCGGCAGGCCCCGCACTCTGACCCAAAGGTCAGGAGGGCATCCCGGAACCTGCAGGTCTGGCGGTAAGCCGCAATGTCCTGCCTATTGATCCCTCTCCCCTCCTGCAAGAGGGCTCTTGTAGCCCGGAGAATGGAGTAAAGTCCCCCCAATGCTGGAGGGCGAGCTGCACCTTGCCCTTGTCCCCACAGTTATCTGTGAGGAACTGGTGCAGCTCAGCCCTCAGCACTGAGGGGGTACCTGGGTTCTCCTCCATCCGGGCCCCCAGATGGAGCTCACGGGACACAGAGATGGGCAAGCAGGGATTCGAGCCCTGGCGCAGCACCAACAGCAGCAGATGCCGTGTCTCCTGGTCAGGGTGGGGAAGGGGCCCCGGCCATCAGGGATGGAGCTGGAGGCGGCAGTCAGGGCAGATGATGTGGTGGCATGCGTGGGGGCGGCAGCGGCCACCTGGGTGTATGCTCTGGGGGCCACGGGTGGATCGCCCCTAGAGCCGGTGGGGGGAACAGCAGGGGAAGGAAGGAGTGCGGCAGATGGCAGGGCTGCAGCAGGCAGGGTGGCCTTGGTTGTGGGAGGTTTGGCCTTTTTGGATGGGCCCTTGCCCTTCTTCCTCCCCTGGCCCTTTTTGCCGGCCGAGGTGGAGAGCCCACCCGAATCGGGGGGGCATCGGCCGTGGCAGGTTCAGAGCCAGGCTCAGGGGTCGGGAGGTCAGCCACAGTGGTCTGCGGCGTCGGTGGCCATGGGGGATTTTTGGGATCTACCGGAACAGCAGAGGGGGCGGGGACCTCCTCCATCATAGTGGGGGGGGTTGGAGGAAGTGAGGATTTTGGGGAAGAGCTAGCAGGGCAGGGCAGGCAGTAGGGAAGGAGGGTGAGAAAGGGTGAGGGGGGCCTCCCAGCCAAATGTAGCTGAGGGAGGGGGGCCAAGTCCAAGAAGGTGAGGAGGGAGCACGCTCACGAGCGCTTGTGGGGGCTCAACCTCACCCACTGCTGCAGCAGCACAGTCCCAGGTGGAGTAACAGCACCATCGAGGGGCGAGGAGAAAGTCCAGGTGTGAAGGGTGGTGGAGGAGGCATTGGGGGTGGTGGCAGCAGGAAGGGGGGGGGCACCTGGACTGGGGGGAGGGCTCTGTGCCCCTCTCCAAGCTCCCTCTCAGTAGTTCAACTTACCATCACCCCAGGAGCACAGATGAAAAAAACGCTCAGTCTTTGAAAGCCCTCTGCACAGGTCCAGATGGTGGTGCCTTCTCCTCTTCACCCCTCAACGGGGCGCAGGTGGTGCAGCTGCAGCAGCAGGCGAACAGCAACCAGCCGAGGTGGGGGACTCCAGGTGGTGGGTGCTGGTAGTGGTGGTGTCCTCTTCCTCTCCCTCTGGAGTGGGGGGAGGGGGAGCAGGTCCAGCAGCTGGGGGCCTCAGCAGGCGGGTGTGGCTGGGTAGGGCGGGGAGAGCTCTGGCTGGTGCAGGCAGAAGGAACAAAAGGAGAGGAGGAGAGCAGCATCTGCACCCTGCTGCTTCTCCCTCTCTGTAGTGCGGTGCCCCTATTGGAAAACCATGGGAAGCTTTGCCCGCCCACGTTGTAAAACCCCCTCCCCCAGCCTTGCAGGAAGGACAACTGGACCCATGTTCAACTAATCACGGGGGACAAATAATGATGAAAGGATCAAGGGGTGTGGGTCACAGCTTCAAAACAAGGGAACCGGATGGGGACACCAAGCAGAGAACCCCGGACAGCGCCCACTGCTCCTCAAAGCTGTCAAGGGAGCCAGTAGACGCCACCCAGAGGAACTCTGCCGTGATACATGACATGAGGGAAGAGTAGAAATAGGCCCCACAGTTGCAAGGAACCTCCCTGTCCAACATCCTCCTCCTGGTGTTGTATATGGCGGTTTTTGTCAAGGCCAGGAGGAGGTTGACGAGGAGGTCCCGCAACTTTGTGGGGCCACGGATAGGGTGTACGTGAATAAAAAGGTGTGGAGAAAAGTGCAGCCAGAATCTCAATAAGATGTTCTGGAGGAGTCGGAATAGAGGCTGCAACCTGGAGCATTCTAAATATGCGTGTGCCAGGTTTTCCCTCACGCCGCAAAAGTGGCAGGTGTCCGGGATGGGGGTGAACCATGCCAAGTACACGCCCATGCTCATGGCTCCATGAAAGAGCCGCCAACTGATGTCACTAATGGGCCGCAGAATCAGGGTGGAATATACGCTGGCCCATCAGGGTTCCCCACCCTCCACCGGTCTTAAACAGTCCCGCCATCTGGTGTCAGGGCGGGACGCGAGGGTGGGGAAATGCAGAGTATGGAGCACCAGCGTGTACAGATGTTCCCTCGGCGCGGCTTGGAAGAAGACCAGCTGCAGATTTTGTAGCTGGCTGGGGGTCCAAGGATGTGGAGGCCAGGGGGGCCCGCAGATCAGGGGCCCGATAACAATGGACAGAGGATTTGCAGGAAGGGAGGGGCGGGGCATACCCTCTCGCAGGGCTCTATGCAGGAAATCGAGAGCGGGTTGTAGCAAAGCCGCCTTCACCTCCTGGAGTAGGCGTAGGGGGATTCGGAGTGTGGGGAGCCCCATGCGCTGAGCAAGCACTCGGGAGTCCACCCAGTCCCCCTGTCGTAGTCCAGGAGGTCTCCGACCTTGGTGGTTTCTGCCAGGATCAGCCTCCAGCGTACTGACGGAGACTCCGCCACCTGCACACACGAGGCTGGATTGTGGAGCAGGGGCTCTACAAGGAGGTCTGCTCCGTTGGTGGCCACAACGGACCTGGTCTCTGAGAACAGCTTCCAGGTCTGGAGGAGTTCCTGATAGAATTCCGGCAGCTCTGAGAGGTCTCGCGGAAGGCCTCTCAGGTGGATAAAAAAGAGCTGCCGGTCATATCGGAGCCCTCGGAGGTGGTGGAGGAAGGCGCACGCCAAAGTGCTCCATTCCAGACTACCTGCAGTAAAGAGGAGTCTCTGCAGAGCCTGGAGGCGGAAGGTCCGGACCCGGCTGCCCACGCAGATCAGGTCCTGGCCCCCCTCCTCCAGGAGGAGAGACAAAACCCCTGCAAAGACCCAGTGCAGTCCTGGCCAAAAGAACTCCAGAGCTGTCCTCTGGAGCTTGGCCAGGACCTCTGGGGCCGGGTGCAGGGTGTTGAGCCGGTGCCAGAGCATGGATAGGACCAGCTGATTTAGCACCAGCGCCCTCCTGCGGAGGGAGAGACACTGGAGCAGTCCTGTCCATCTCCGCAGCCGCTCACCCACCCTGGTCTCCAAACCTTGCCAGTTCTCCGGCGGAGAAGGATGCGTGGCGGATAAATAAACGCCCAGATAGAGCAGTGGACCCGCTCTCCACCTGATGGCCTGAAGTGCGGGTGGGAGGGAGCCGGCCCTCCACCCATCCCTGACCACCAGGCCAGAGCTCTTGACCCAGTTGACCGAGGTGGAGGAGGCCGCCGAGTAGATGGCTTGGCAGGCCTCCACCTGCGCCAGGTCACCCAGGTCCTGGACCACAAGGAGCACGTCATTGGCATACATTGACAGAACCAGCCGCAGCTCCAGTTCTCGGAGCACCGACCCCATCAACCTCCTACGGAGGAGACAGAGGAAGGGCTCGATCGCCAGAGCGTACAGCTGGCCCGACAGCGGACACCCCTGACGTACTCCCCGCCTGAAGCTGACCGGCTTGGTCAGGGTCCAGTTGAGCCTGACCAAACACTCTGCGAGGGCATACAGCACCCAGAGAAAACCCACAAAACGGGCCCGAAGCCAAAGGCCCGCAGGGTGCCCAGGAGATACCCGTGATCCATTCTGCTGAACGCCTTCTCGTGGTCCAGGGACAGGAGGGCGAACGACAAACCATCCCTACACCCGAGCTCCAAGAGATCCCGGACAAATTATCAAAGACGGTGTAGGTCTCGTCGGGATGGATCACGTCTGCCAGCACGGACTGCAGTCGCAGCGAGATGGCTTTTGCTGCGAACTTGTAGTCCGTGCTGAGGAGTGAGACGGGACGCCAGTTCCAAAGGTCGCGGAGGTCCCCCTTCTTCGGCAATAAGGCGAGCACGGCTCACCTGCACGACAGAGGGATGACCCCGCTCTCCACGGACTCAGCCCAGACGGTGATGAGGTCTAGGCCGAGGACATCCCAGAACACGCAGTAGAACTCCATGGTTAGCCCATCCATGCCCGGGGTTTTATTGTTGGGCATGAGATGGAGGGCTTCCGAGAACTCGGCCAGAGTGAAAGGCAGCTCTAGCCGGTCCTGGTTGCCTGTGCTGACCGTTGGGAGCTCGATCCAGAGCACCCTGCGGACATTGGCTTCAGTAGGATCCTGGGAGAACAAACTGGCATAGAAGGCCCTGGCCCTTCCACACATCTCTGCCGGATCCGTGAGGGGGGTGCCGTCCTCTGCCAAGAGGCAGGTGACGTCCTTTTTGGCCCCCCTCTTTTTCTCCAGGGCATAGAAGAAGCGGGAGCCGCGATCCATCTCCCGAAGGAGCTGGATGTGAGATTGAACGAAGGAACCCCGGGCCCTGTGATCTTCCAGGGCCCGGAGTTCCTCCCACTTCTCCTGGTACGCCTCGTGGAGGGGCGGATCCTCAGGGTCGGATACCAGGCGCCTCTCAAGCTTCAAGACCTCCCATTCCAGCTGCTCTGTCGCCGCATCCCTCCACCGGCTGGTGCCCTGGGAGTAGTCGCGGCAGAAGACCCGGGCGCACACCTTCCCCACATCCCACCATCGCCGTGCTGAGGGAAAGGCGGGCTGCTGCCCCTGCCAGGCCAACCAGAACTCCCGGAAGGACGCCATGAAGCTCACATCCTCCAGCAAGCTATTATTAAAATGCCAATAGGCCGGCCCCAGCCTCTCCGAACTCAGAAAGGCTCTCACGGCCACCAAATGGTGGTCCGTGAACAGGGCCGGCTAGACACTGAAGGAGTGGGCTCATGCCAGATGGAAACGGGATAAATTGATGCGATCCAACCAGAAGTGGCTCGACCGATCGTCCTCCACCCGGACGTAGGTGAAGGTGGTGTTGTCGTCCGGGTGGTGGTCTCACCAGATGTCCACCAGGGAGTGATGGTCCATGATCTCCCTGAGGACGCCTGCTGCGGCTTGGCAGTTCGCGAGTCCTTCATGGTCCTGGTCATCGAGGGTGGTGTTGAAATCCCTGCCCAGGACCAGACACTTGCGAGGATCCAGGGTGCCAAGGAAGGTGGCCGCCTGCCAATAAAAGGTGACTTGGTCTGGGCCTACGTGCAGGGCGTAGACGTTGACCAGGTTCAACATCAGCCCCTCCATGCGGGCCCAGACGTGCAGCAGGCAGCCCGGGACAACCTCGGCAATCCCCAGCACCTCGGGCCGTAGGGCAGGGGAGAACCGGGTTACCACCCTGGCCGAGCGAGCGCCGAGGTGGCTAAAACGCACCCCGTCCCCACACTCCAGCCGCCAGCCAGCCTTGACGGCTGGAGTCGTGTGGGTCTCCTGCAGGAAGATCACCGAGTACCCTCTCTCCCGAAGGAAGGAGAGCATCCCGCTTCTGCGGAGACCCGCCCTACAGCCCTGGGCATTTAATGTTGCGATGGTGGTATACTTCATAGTGAGGGCTGGGGTGGATCCTCGAAGGCAGGGGGGTTGTTGGCCTCCCGCAGGCCCCGCAGCAGACCGCACTCCGCCCCGAAGGTCAGGAGCGCGTCTCGGAATCTACGGGTCCAGCAGTAGGCCACATCATCCTGCCTATTGGTCCCTCTCCCCTCCTGCAAAAGGGCTCTTGTAACCTAGAGGATAGAATGAAAGTCCCCCCCAGCACTGAAGGGTGAGCTGCACCTTGCCCTTAGCCCCGCAGTTATCTACGAGGAACTGGTGCAGCTCGACCCTCAGCACTGAGGGGGTACTGGGGTTCTCCTCCGTCCGGGCCCCCAGGTGGAGCTCATGGGCCACGAAGACCAGCAAGCAGGGATCCGACCCCCGGCGCGGTGCCGACAGCAACGGCGTCGCGCTGCCTGTCCCCAACCCTGGCAAAAGAGGGGGCGGCAGAGGGAACATGGCAGCCCCTAATGGGTTATGGACTGGGGACATGAAAACCACCCCCTGGGGGCCACCCACAGCAAACGGGAAGGAGACGGCCCTCGCGGGGGTGGCAATAATAGTGGTTTGGGAGGACGGTGAAGGCGGGACAGGCAGCACGGTAGGGGTGGAAAGGGGGGGAGGCTCACGGCCAGATGGTGGGTCGGGTGGAGAGAGGGGGAATGGTAACGGTAGGAGAGGGATCAGAGATGGGGGAGGACTCGGGGTTGGAAATGGGTTCATAAAGGGTGGGATCAGGGCCAAGAGCACAAACGGGGGTGAAGGGAGAACGGGACGGGGGAGGGGACCAGAAATTGGGGCGGGGTCTGAGGGAAGATCCCCAGGGTTTGTGCCACCGGGCTGCGGCTCCTCCCGAATGGGGACTGGGGAGGCAGGAGCAGGGAGGGGGCCCACGCCCACACCGGGCTCAGGTGGTAGAGCAGCAACTATGACCACGGTGTCGGCCTGGGAGATGTTCTCTTCTGGGCCCCCATCGGGAAGGGGAGATGACCACCCCGCCCCATTTACGGGAGAGGAGGCGCCCCCAAGCTCTGGACCCAGCCGCTCGGCACCAGCCATCACCCCAGAGGGCTCGGCGGCTTCAGCTCCGGTGCCCGAGTCGGCCGGGCCAATGGGTAACACTAGGGGTGCCCCGAAAGTGAGGACGGGGTCGGCCACCTGGGGCATACAGGTGTGGAGAGAAGGGGACAGCGCAACAGAGTCACCACCCAGACCAAGGCCCGCTGGCAGAGGGTCGTCCTCCCCCTGGATAAGTGGGGTCAGACCCAGGACCTCGATCTTCTCAAAGATGGAGCCAAGTTCCATCCCCTCGGCCCTAGAGCCTTCCCCACTGGCCGCTGAGGCAACAATTACCTCGGCGGTGACAGTGGGGACTGCAGTTGATTCTAGGGCCGGGGGAGCTCCACCCGAGGCCTCCTCGTGGATGGGCTCCAAAAGGGGGACGACATCATCCCCCCTTGCTGCCACAGTTTCCTCAGCTGGCACCTCCTGCTGACGCTCGCCGGGGGCGTTCTTGGCAGCACTGGCCCCTCTTGGAATCTTTTGGAGGGGGGCCTTCCCACCCTCCTCATTTGAGGGGGGAGATTGAGCCCGCAAACAGCGGGCTCTGCGCTTAACCCGGATGAGCGTCCAGCCCTCCGAGGTGGAGGTGGAGGGCTGATCAGCAGGGGCAAGGCCAGGGGGTGCAGTTGGTCTTCGGGGGGGACGTTGAGGCAGGGGAGGGAGAGAGGAGGGTAGGGAAACCTCCACCTGGGGGGAGCCCTCTCCCTCGCCCGGCAGCGACCGCGCCACCCTCTCCTCCTCGGGCCCCTCAGAGACGGATGGAATGGAGGCGGGGCCGGCCTGCTCGCTCAGGCATGCCAGAAGGGGCTCCTCCAGCTCCCGAGAAAAGCTGTCGGTTGGAGGAGGGGCAGCCGCGGAGGCCGGACTACCAGGGGGGCTGGTGGTGCTGGGGCCGGCGCCCTCCTGGGCCCCAGGGGGCTCGGATGCCTCCCCCGACCGGGCCAAGGGGCAGTCCCTCCGGACGTGCCCCGTTGCCCGGCAGAGGAAGCACCGGGCCTCTCCCATGGAGTAATGGGCCCAGTAGAGGGCCCCCTGGTAGGGCACCATAAAGGACCCCTCGAGCGCCACCCTGCCACGCGCCACCAGTGGCATTTGGAGTTGCACCTGCCGGCGGAATGACAAGACGTGGTGGAGGGCGGGGTCCTTACAGCCCAACGGGAGAGGGCTGATAACAGAAATTGGCTTCCCCAGCGTGGAAAGGGAAGGCAGCAGGGTGGCATTAGGGAGGAAGGGCGGGACGGACGTAAGAACCACCCGTACGCCCAGGTCCTCCAGCGGTTCGAGGGGCATGTGCACGCCCCCCCCACTGCCAGGCCCCTCTCCACCGCCTCCTGGGTGGCGGCCTCCGAGGCAAGGAAGAACACCACCTTGCCGTACATCTTGGAGGCCGCCACCACGGCCGAGGCCTCCACCACCTTTGCCAACGCCCGCACGTAAGTTTCAACGTGGGACGAGGCGGTGACCAGGAGGCAGCGGACGCCATGCCTCCTGGTTATGGTGGGAAAGGGGCCCCGGCCACCCGGGATGGAGCTGGAGGTGGCAGTCGGGGCAGGTGACACGGCACGTGGGGGGGCAGCAGCGGCCACCTGGGCGTACGCTCTGAGGGCTGTTGGTAGATCACCCCCAGAGCCGGTGGGGGGAACAGCAGGGGAAGGAGGGGCTGCGGCAGATGGTGGGGCCGCAGTGGGCGGGGCAGCCTCGGCCACGGAAGGTTTAGCCTTCCGGGCCGGGCCTTTGCCCTTCTTCCCCCCCCCCCCGGCCCTTTTTTCCGGCCGAGGTGAAGGCCGCTCCCAGTCCTGAGGGAGCGTCGGCCGTGGCAGCGGTGGAGCTGGGGCTGGGGGTCGGGAGAACAGCCGCAGCATTCTTTGGGCCCGGTGGCAATGGGGGCACCATGGGACCGACAGGGGCAGGGGTTTCCTCCATCGTAAAAGGAGGGAGGAAGGAGTCACAGATGGCGGGGGGGTGGGAGGGGCAGGAATTAACCGCTTCTCCCCACCGGACAACAGGCAGGGGAGGAGGGGAAAGGGGGGAGAGAGGAAGGGTACAGGTTTCAGGGAAGAACAACTGAGGAAGGGGAGGGGGTTAGCAGCCTCTCCTCCCTGTAAAGCTGTGGCAGAGGAGGAGGGCGCTATTACAGGGGGAGGGACATGTGAGGGAAGGGGGTACGCAATTGGGGAGGGGGGAGAAAAAAAAGGGGGGGGACAACCACTCCCTCCCACTGACTGATTGCGGGGAGGGAGGGTCCTACCAGGGGGGAATATAAACGGGGAACCAAGGGGCGAGCAACCACTCCTCCCTGTAAGGCTGGGGACAGAGGAGGAGGGCGCTGGCAGGGTGAAACGGGGAACATGGCAACAGGTGCAGGGTGGGGGCCGGCTCCTCTGGCTGCACTGGGGTATAAAGGGGGAAACTATGGGACCATTGGGGAAGTGCAGTGAACAGGGGGACTAACTAAAAAGGGGTGGGATGGGGCACAAGTGCTCGGGGGCAGGGGGAGACAAGGCAGATTGGGCAGTGCTCAAGGGCTAGCGGACAGCTGGGGGGGAAAGGGCAAAATGGGGGCAAAACAGCAGCGGGGCGGGGCGGGGCACACACACAATTAGGCTAGCTGAGGCAGGGGCATGGCAGGTAACAAACTTTGGGAGTGGATGTGGTGGGTAAGTAACTTTGGAGAGGGAGGGAAAAACAACCTAGGCTAGCAGGGGAGGGCAGACAGTGGGGAAAGGAACAAGCTGCTGGGGTAGGGTGGGTGACCAGGGGTGAGGGAGGCCCCCCAGCCAAATGTAGCTGAGGGAGGGGGGCCAAGTCCAAGGGGGTGGGGAGGGAGCATGCCCATGAGCGCTGTGAGGGCTCGACCTCACCCACCGCTGCAGCAGAGTCCCAGATGGAAGGCGGGGCAGCAAACCCCGCCAAGGGGAGAAGAGACAGTCCAGGTGGTAAGGGGCAGTGGAGGGGGCGTTGGGGGTGGTGGCAGTAGGAAAGGGGGGGGCAGCTGGACTTGGGGGGAGGGCTCTGGACCCCTCCCCCTGCCCCCCTTTTTAGTGGCTTAGTTCACCACCACCCCTGGAGCAGGTGAAAAAAAAGCTCAGTCTGATGAACAAACCCCCTCCACAGTTCTGGATGGTGGTTCTCCTCTTCTCCTCCTCGGCAGGGCGCAGCAGCAGCAGCAGCAGCAGCAGTGGGTGGGCAGCAGTCAGCGGGGAAAAGCCTCTGGGTGGTGGGTGCTGGTGGGGCCCTCTTCCTCTGGAGTGGAGGAAGGGGGGGGGGGCAGCCGGCAGGCCCCCCCTCTCCCCTCAGGCAGCAGCAGCAGCAGTAGCTGGTGGTGGTGAGAAGCGGCAGTGTCCGGGGGGAGCAGGTCCAGCAGCACGGAGGTGTCAGGTGGTGGCTGGGTGGAGCAGGGAGAGCCCCGGCTGGTGCAGGAGCAGGAGCAGGAGAAAGGGAAGAGTCTATTTGGAAACATGGGAAGGTGGGCGGGCGAAGCTCGCCCACGTTCTAAAAGCCCCTCCCCAGCCTTACGGGAGGGACAACTGGACCCATGGCCAACTGATTACGGGGGACAAATAATGACGAAAGGATCAAGGAGTGCGGGTCACAGGTTCAAAATAAGGGAACCAAATGGGGACACCGAGCAGAGAACCCCGAACAGCGCCCACTGCTCCTCAAAACTATCGATGGAGCCAGTGGACGCCGCCCAGAGGAACTCTGCCCGGATACGTGACATGAGGGAGGAACGGAAGTAGGCCCCACAGTCGCAGAGAACCCCTTCATCCAGCATCCTCCTCCTGGTATTATAGATGGCCGCTTTTGCTAAGGCCAGGAGGAGGTTGACAAGGTCTCGCGACTTTGTGGGGACACGGATTGGGTGTGCATAAATGAAAAGGTGAGGGGAAAAGTGCAGCCAGAACCTCAGTAAGAGGTTCTGGAGGAGCCGGAATAGGGGCTGCAACCTGGCGCACTCAAGGTATGCGTGCGCCAGGTTTTCCCTCACGCCGCAAAAGGGGCAGGCTTCCGGGATGGGGGTGAACTGCGCCAGGTACACGGCCGTGCTCACAGCTCCATGAAGGAGCCGCCAACTAATGTCCCCGGTGGGCTGTGGGACTAAGGTGGAATACACACTGGCCCATCGGGGTCCCCCACCCTCAACGGATCTTAAATAGTCCAGCCATTTAGTATCAGGGTGGGACACGAGGGTGGGGAAATGCAAGGTGTGGAGCACGAGCGTGTACAGATGTTCCCTAGGCGCGGTTCGGAAACAAACCGGCTGCAGATTTTGCAGCTGGCTGGAAGTCCAGGGATGGGGAAGCCGGGGGGGCCCGCGGAACAGGGGCCCAATAAAAAGGGACGGAGGCTTTGCAGGAAGGGAGGGGCGGGGCGTACCCTCTCACAGGGCTCTCTGTAGGAGGTTGAGAGCGGGCCGCGACAAAGCCGCCTCCACCTCCTGGAGTAGGCTCAGGGTGTCCAGAGGGTGGAGAGCGCCATGCGCTGAGCGAGCGCTCGGGGATCCACCCAGTCCCCCCTGTTGTAGTCCAGGAGGTCTCCGACCTTGGTGGTTTCTGCCAGGATCAACCTCCGGCGCACCGCAGGAGACTCTGCCACCTGCACGCACAAGGCTGGATTGTGGAGCAGGGGCTCTACGAGGAGGTCTGCTCCCTCGGTGGCCAAAGGGGACCTGGTCACCGAAAACAGCTTCCAGGTCCGGAGGAGTTCCTGGTAGAATTCCGGTAGCTCTGAGAGGTCTCGCGGAAGGCCCCTTGGGTGGATAAAAAAGAGCTGCCGGTCGTATCGGAGCCCTCGAAGACGGCGGAGGAAGGAGCACCCCAAAATGCTCCATGCCGGACTACCTGCACTAAAGAGGAGTCTCTGCAGGGCCTGGAGGCGGAAGGTCCGGACCTGGCTGCACACGCAAACCAGGCCCTGGCCCCCCTCCTCCAGGGGAAGAGACAGGACCCCTGCAGAGACCCAGTGCAGTCCTGGCCAAAAGAACTCCAGAGCTGTTCTCTGGAACTTGGCCAGGACCTCCAGGGCCAGGCGCAGGGTGTTGAGCCGGTGCCAGAGCATGGACAGGACCAGCTGATTTAGCAGTAGTACCCTCCCTCAAAGGGAGAGACACTGGAGCAGTCCTGTCCATCTCCGCAAACGCTCAGCCACCCTGGACTCCAAACCCTGCCAGTTCTCCGGCGGAGAAGGATGCGTGGCGGATAAATAGACGCCCAGATAGAGCAGTGGACCCGCGCTCCACCTGATGGCCTGAAGTGCAGGTGGGAGGGAGCCGGCCCGCCACCCGTCCCCAACCACCAGGCCAGAGCTCTTGACCCAGTTGACCCGGGTGGAGGAGGCCGCCAAGTAGACGGCTTGGCAGGCCTCCACCTGCGCCAGGTCGCCCGGGAGCTGGACCACGAGGTGCACGTCATCGGCGTTCGCCGACGGGACCAGCCGCAGCTCCGGCTCCCGAAGCACCAACCCTGTCAGCCTCCTACAGAGGAGACAGAGGAAGGGCTCGATCGCCATAGCGTACAGCTGGCCCGACAGCGGACACCCCTGACGTACTCCCCGCCCGAAGCTGACCGGTTCGGTCAGGGTCAAGTTGAGCCTGACCAAACACTCCGCAAGGGCGTACAACACCCGGAGAAAACCCACAAAGCGGGGCCCGAAGCCAAAGGCCTGCAGGGTGCCCAGGAGATACCCGTGATCCATCCTATCGAACGCCTTCTCCTGGTCCGGGAACAGGAGGGCGAACGACAAGCCATCCCTACACCCGAGCTCCAAGAGATCCCGGACCAAATACAGGTTATCAAAAATGCTACGGCCCGGGACGGTGTAGGTCTGGTCGGGATGGATCACATCCGCCAGCACGGACCGCAGCCGCAGCGAGATGGCTTTTGCTACGACCTTGTAGTCCGTGCTGAGGAGCGAGACAGGACGCCAATTCCGAAGGTCGCGGAGGTCTCCCTTCTTCGGTAGCAAGGCGAGCACTGCTCACCTGCACGACAGAGGGAGGACCCCGCTCTCCAAGGACTCGGCCCAGACGGTGACGAGGTCTGGGCCGAGGACGTCCCAGAACACGCGGTAAAACTCCACGGTCAGCCCGTCCATGCCCGGGGTTTTATTGTTGGGCATGAGACGGAGGGCTTCCGAGAACTCGGCCAGAGTGAGAGGCGTCTCCAGCCGGTCTTGGTCGCCCGCGCTGACAGTTGGGAGCTCATTCCAGAGCACCTTGCAGGCATCGGCTTCGGTCGGATCCGGGGAGAACAAACTGGCGTAGAAGGCCCTGGCCCTTCTACGCATCTCCACTGGATCCATGAGGGGTTGCCGTCCTCCGCCAAAAGGCAGGTGACGTGCTTTTTCACCCCCCTCCTTTTCTCCAGGGCGTAGAAGAAGCGGGAGCTGCGATCCATCTCCCGAAGGAGATGGATGGGAGAGCAAACAAAGGCGCCCCGGGCCCTGTGATCTTCCAGGGCCCGTAGCTCCTCCCGCTTCTCCCGGTACGCCTCACAGAGGGGTGGATCCTCGGGGGCGGACGCCAGACGCCCCTGAAGCTTCAAGACCTCCCATTCCAGCTGCTCTATCGCCGCATCCCTCCGCCAGCTGGCGCCCCGGGAGTAGTCGCAGCAGAAGAGCTGTGCGCGCACCTTCCCCACGTCCCACCATCGCCGCACTGAGGGAAAGGCGGGCTGCTGCCCCCACCAGGCCTGCCAGAACTCCCGGAAGGAGACCACAAAGCCCACGTCCTCCAGCAAGCTATTATTAAAGTGCCAATAGGCCGGCCCCAGCCTCTCCGAACTCAGTGTATGTCTACGCTACAAAGTTAATTCGAACTAACAGCCGGTAGTTCGAATTAACTTTCATAGCATCTATACATACAAACCGCTAGTTCGAACTTAATTTGAACTAGCGGAGTGCTTAATCCGAACTAGGTAAATCTCATTCTATGAGGACTAACGCCTAGTTCGAATTAAGTAGTTCAAATTAAGGGCTGTGTAGCCACTTAATTCGAACTAGTTGGAGGCTAGCCCTTCCCAGCTTGCCCTGGTGGCCACTCTGGGCCAAACCAGGGAAACTTTTCTGCCCCCCTCCCGGCCCCGGAGCCCTTAAAGGGGCATGGTCTGGCTACAGTGCTCGTGCCAGTTGCAAGCCTGCCAGCACCCAGCCAGCAGACGCTGCACCTGGCACGGCATGAGCCAGCCACCCGCTGCCACCCAGCCCTCCGCCTTTTCCCAAGACCAGGCTGGTGTCTCCCAGGAGCCTGCCCGGGGCTGCAAGAGGTGGGCACCCGCCTGGTCTAGTGCAGAGATCGTGGACCTCATCGAGGTTTGGGGGGAGGCCTCCAACGTCCACGACCTCCGCACTAAGCACAGGAATGCGGCTGTCTAGGGCAGGATAGCTGCCAGCCTGGCCACCAAAGGCCACATGCGAACCCAGGAGCAGGTTTGCATGAAAATCAAGTTGGTCCAGTGAGACCCCCGACCCTGAGCCCTGAGCTTAGAACATAAGAACATAAGAACGGCCGTACTGGGTCAGACCAAAGGTCCATCTCGCCCAGTAGCCTGTCTGCCGACAGTGGCCAACACCAGGTACCCTGGAGGGAATGGACCGAAGACAATAACCAAGCCATTTGTCTCATGCCATCCATCTCCAGCCTTCCACAAACAGAGGCCAGGGACACCGTTCCTACCCCCTGGCTAATAGCACTCCATGGACCCAACCTCCATGAATTTATCTAACTTCTCTTTAAACTCTGTTATAGTTCTAGCCTTCACAGCCTTCTGTGGCAAGGAGTTCCACAGGTTAACTATGTGCTGTGTGAAGAAGAACTTTCGCTTATTAGTTTTAAACCTGCTGTCCATTCATTTCATTTTGTGTCCTCTAGTCCTTCTATTATGGGAACTAATGAAGAACTTTTCTTTATGCACCCTCTCCACACCACTCATGCTTTTATAGACCTCTATCATATCCCCCCTCAGTCTCCTCTTTTCTAAGCTGAAAAGTCCCAGTCTCTTTAGCCTCTCTTCATATGGGACCTGTTCCAAACCCCTAATCATTGTAGTTGCCCTTTTCTGAACCCTTTCCAAGGCCAAAATATCTTTTTTGAGGTGAGGAGACCACATCTCTACACAGTACTGAAGATATCGCGTACCATAGTTTTATACTTCCCCTCCTCCTTCTTCCCCTGGCTTCCCCCTTCCAGCTCCCTCCTCCCAGGTTTCCCCCTCCCCTCTCCCACCTTCTCTCTTCCCCTCTCCCACCTCCTTTTCCCAGTGTCCTCAGAGGTTAATCCCTCCCCGCCCCCCCCGCCCAGTTTTGTTAAATAAAGAGAGTTTCTATTTTTGAACACGTGTCATTTATTTTTTACATCAGGAAGTGGGGCTAGGGAAGGGTAAGTGGAAGGAGGTGAGGGAGGAATGGAGCATGAGCCCCCGATGGGGAGGGCTAGGGTGGCTCTGTGGGCTCCTCAGGGTGGAAGCTCTCCTGCAGGGCGTCCTGGATCCTGACAGCCCCCCAACTGACACCCCCGGATGGCAGCCTGCGGCAAGTGCAGCCGGGCTGATGGCCGAGTGCTGTGATGTGCCGAGTGTGGGCACTCAGGGCACTCCAAGTCAGGACTGCTTTGCTGTCCCTCATCGAGGTAGACAAGCAAGCGGGGAACCCTGAGAACTGTCTGTCCATGGGGGGGGTCAGGTCCCTTTAAGCACAGCCCTCGGCTAGCCTGAGGCAGCAGCTCCATACTCTAAGTCCTAACCTGATGCTCTGCTGGCACTGGTTCTGGCCAGCCTTAACTTCGGTTCAGGGTCCACTCAACGTGGACATGCAAGTTCGAATTAGCAAAACGCTAATTCAAATTAGTTTTTAGGTCTAGATGCACTAATTCGAATTAGCTTAGTTTGAATTAACTAACTAAGGGTATTCTACACTACAGCACTAATTTGAACTAACTTAATTCGAATTAGTTAATTCGAACTAAGCTAATTCGAACTAGTGCATCTAGACCTAAAAACTAATTTGAATTAGGGTATGTCTACACTACCACCCTAGTTTGAACTAGGGTGGTTAATGTAGGCATTTGAAGTTGCAAATGAAGCCCGGGATCTAAATATCCCGGGCTTCATTTGCATCTTGCCGGGCGGGTGCCATTTTTAAATCCCCTTAGGTCGAACTCCGTGCCCACGGCTACACACGGCACGGAGTAGGTAGTTCGAATTAGGATCTCTAATTCCAACTTCCATTACTCCTCGTGGCGCCCGCCCAGCAAGATCCCGGGCTTCATTTGCAACTTCGAATGCCTACATTAACCACCCTAGTTCGAACTAGGGTGGTAGTGTAGACATACCCTTAGAGTTTTGCTAATTGGAACTAGCATGTCCACATTGAGTGGACCCTGAACCGAAGTTAAGGCTGGCCGGAACCAGGACTTAGAGTGTGGAGCTGCTGCCTCAGGCTAGCCAAAGGCTGTGCTTAAAGAGACCCGAGCCCCCACCCCGGACAGACAGTTCTCAGGGTTCCCCGCTTCCTTGTCTACCTCGATGAGGGACAGCAAAGCAGTCCGGTCTTGGAGTGCCCTGAGTGCCCACACTCGGCACATCACAGCACTCGGCCATCAGCCCAGCTGCACATCAGCCCGGCTGCCATCCGGGGGTGTCAATCGGGGGGCTGTCAGGATCCAGGTGGCCCTGCAGGAGAGCTTCCACCCTGAGGAGCCCACAGAGCCACCCCAGTCCTCCCCATCAGGGGCTCGTGCCCCATTCCTCCCTCACCTCCTTCCACTTACCCCTCCCTAGCCCCACTTCCTGATGTAAAAAATAAATGACACGTGTTCAAAAATAGAAACTCTCTTTATTTAACAAAACTGGGGGTGGGAGGATTAACCTCTGGGGAGACTGGGAAAAGGAGGTGGGAGAGGGGAGGGGGAAACCTGGGAGGAGGGAGCTGGAAGGGGGAAGCCAGGGGAAGAAGGAGGAGGGGAAGTATAAAACTATGGTACGCCATATCTTCAGTATTGTGTAGAGATGTGGTCTCCTCACCTCAAAAAAGATATTTTGGCCTTGGAAAGGGTTCAGAAAAGGACAACTACAATGATTAGGGGTTTGGAACAGGTCCCATATGAAGAGAGGCTAAAGAGACTGGGACTTTTCAGCTTAGAAAAGAGGAGACTGAGGGAGGATATGATAGAGGTCTATAAAAGCATGAGTGGTGTGGAGAGGGTGAATAAAGAAAAGTTCTTCATTAGTTCCCATAATATAAGGACTAGAGGACACCAAATGAAATGAATGGGTAGCAGGCTTCAAACTAATAAAAGAAAGTTCTTCTTCACAAAGCAAATAGTCAACCTGTGGAACTCCTTGCCACAGGAGACTGTGAAGGCTAGAACTATAACAGAGTTTAAAAAGAAGTTAGATAAAGTCATGGAGGTTGGGTCCATGGAGTGCTATTAGCCAGGGGGTAGGAACCGTGTCCCTGGCCTCTGTTTGTGGAAGGCTGGAGATGGATGGCATGAGACAAATGGCTTGGTTATTGTCTTCGGTCCATCCCCTCCAGGGTACCTGGTGTTGGCCACTGTCCGCAGACAGGCTACTGGGCTAGATGGACCTTTGGTCTGACCCAGTACGGCCGTTCTTATGTTCTAAGCTCAGGGCTCAGGATCGGGGGGTCTCACTGGACCAACTTGATTTTCATGCAAACCTGCTCCTGGGTTCGCATGTGGCCTTTGGTGGCCAGGCTGGCAGCTATCCTTCCTGTGCCTAGTGCGGAGGTCGAGGACATTGGAGGTCTCTCCCCAAACCTCGATGAGGTCCACGATCTCTGCACTAGACCAGGCGGGCGCCCGCCTCTTGCGGCCCCAGGCAGGTGCCTGGGAGCCGCCAGCCTGGTCCTGGGAAGAGGCGGAGGGCTGGGTGGCAGCGGGTGGCTGGCTCATGCCGTACCAGGTGCAGGGTCTGCTGGCTGGGTGCTGGCAGGCTTGCAACTGGCACGAGCACTGTAGCCAGACCGTACCCCTTTAAGGGCTCTGGGGCCGGGAGGGGGGCAGAAAAGTTTCCCTGGTTTGGCCCAGAGTGGCCACCAGGGCAAGCTGGGAAGGGCTAGCCTCCAACTAGTTCGAATTAAGTGGCTACACAGCCCTTAATTTGAACTACTTAATTCGAACTAGGCGTTAGTCCTCGTAGAATGAGGTTTACCTAGTTCGAATTAAGCGCTCCGCTAGTTCGAATGAAGTTCGAACTAGCGGTTTGCATGTGTAGTGCCTATGAAAGTTAATTCGAACTAACAGTTGTTCGTTCAAATTAACTTTGTAGTGTAGACATACCCTAAGTTAATTCGAATTAGTGCTGTAGTGTAGACATACCCTCAGAGAGGCTTTCATGGCCACCAGATGGTGGTCCGTGAACGGGGCCGGCCGAATGCTGGAGGAGTGGGATCGTGCCAGATGGAAACGGGAGAAGTAAATGCGATCCAACTGGGAGTGGCTTGACCGATCGTCCTCCACCCAGACGTAGGTAAAGGTGGTGGTGTCGTCCGGGTGGTGGTCTTGCCAGACATCCACTAGGGAGTGATGGTCTGCCTGCTGCAGCCTGGCAGTTCGCGAGTCCTACATGGTCCCGGTCATCGAGGGTGGTGTTGAAATCCCTGCCCAGGACCAGACACTCGCGAGGATCCAAAGTGCCGAGGAAGGTGGCCACCTGCTGATAAAAGGTGACCTGGTCCGGACCTGCGTTAGGGGCATAGACGTTGACCCAGTTCAACGTCAGCCCCTCTACGCGGACCCGGACATGCAGCAGGCGGCCCGGGACAACCTCGGCAGTCCCCAGCACCTCGGGCCGTAGGGCAGGGGAGAACAGGGTGACCACCCCGGCCGAGCGAGCACCGAGGTGGCTAAAATACATCTCGTCCCCCCATTCCAGCCGCCAGCCAGCCTCGACGGCTGGAGTTGTGTGGGTCTCCTGCAGGAAAATCACCGAGTACCCCCCCTCCCGAAGGAAAAAGAGCACCCGGCTCCTGCGGAGACCCGCCCTACAGCCCCGGGCATTTAATGTTACAAATGTGGTGTGCTTCATGACGAGGGCTGGGGTGGATCCTCACGGGCAGGGAAATCGGTGGCCTCGCGCAGGCCCCACAGTAGACCGCTCTCCGACCCGAAGATCAGGAGAGCGTCTCGGAATCTGCGGGTCCGGCAGTAGGCCGCGCCGTCCTGCCTATTGGTCCCTCTCCCCTCCTGCAAAAGGGCTCTGGTGGCCTGAAGAATCGAATAAAAGTCCCCCAATGCTGAAGGGTGAGCTGCACCTTGCCTTTGGTCCCGCAGTTATCTATGAGGAACTGGCACAGCTCGACCCTCAGCACCGAAGGGGTACTAGGCTTCTCCTCCGTCCAGGCCCCCAGGTGGAGCTCACGGGCCACGGAGATGGGCAAGCAGGGATCTGACCCCCTGCGTGGCGCCGACAGCAACGGCGCCACGCTGCCCGTCCCCAACCCCGGCAAGGGAAGGGGTGGCGGAGGGAACACAGCAACCCCTAAGGGATTGGGGACCGGGAATACGAATACCACCCCCTGAGGGCTGCCCACAGCTAGCGGGAAGGAGACGGCCCCCATTGGGGTGGCAACAACAGTGGTGTGGGAGGATGATGGGAGTGGGATGGGTTTCACATCGGGTACGGGAGTGGGAAGGGGTTGGGGGGACGGTGGTGGGGGAGTGGACATCACGACAGGGTTGGGAGGGAGGGTGGGCCAGACGGTGGGGCGGGGTTAGAGAGAGGGGGAGCGATAGGGATAGGAGACAGATTGGGGATAGGGGAGGACTCGGGGCTGGAGATTGGTTCATAGTGGATGGGGTCAGGGCCAAGGGCGTGAACAGAAGTGAGGGGAGGATCAGTGCAGGGGAGGGAGCCAGAATTTGGGGCAGGATCAGGGGGAAGATCCCCCGAGTTTGGGTCACCTAGCTGTGGCGCCTCCTGAACGGGGACAGGGAGGACAGGAGCAGGAAAGGTAGATGGCCGCCCCGCCTCATTTGCAAGGGAAGGGGCACCCCCAAGCTCAGGACCCGGCCGCTCGGCACCGGTCGTCGCCCCTGAGGGCTCAGCGATTCCAGCGCCGGCGTTCGAGTCGGCCGGGCCGATAGGCAACACCAGGGGTGCCCTGAGCGTGAGGACGGGGTCGGCCACCTGGGGCATTAGGGTGGTAGTGGGGAGAGGAGGGTGCAGCACAACAGAGTCGCCGCCCAGATCAAGGCCTGCTGGCAAAGGGTCATCCTCCCCCTGAATGAGCGGGGTCAGACCCAGGGCCTCAATCTCCTCAAAGATGGAGCTGAGTTCCATTCTCTTGGCCCTGAAGCCTTCCCCGCCGGTCGCCGAGGCAACAATTACCCTGGCAGTAACAGTGGGGGGGCTCAGCTCTCGGGGCCGGGAGAGCTCCACCCGAGGCCTCCTCGTGGATGGGCTCCACAGGGGGGATGGCTTCATCCCCCCTCGCTGCCACGGCTTCCTCGGCCGGCGCCTCCTGCTGGTGCTCGCCGGGGGTGTTCTCGGCAGCACTGGCCACCCTCGGGATCTTACAGAGGGGGGGCCTTCCCACCCTCCTCATCGGAGGGGGGAGATTGAGCCCACGAACAGCGGGCTCTGCGCTTCCCCCGGGCGGGCGTCCAGCCCTCCAAGGTGGAGGTGGAGGGCTGGTCAGCAGGGGCAAGGCTGGGGGTGCAATTAGTTTCCGGGGGGGATGTTGAGGCAGGGGAGGGAGAGAGGGGGTAGGGAAACCTCCACCTGGGGGGAGCCCTCTCCCTCGCCCGGCAGCGACCGCGCCACCCTCTCCTCCTCAGGCCCCACAGAGACGGATGGAATGGAGGCGGGGCCCGCCTGCTCGCTCGTACGTGCCAGAGGGGGCCCCTCCGGCTCCCGAGCAGAGCCGTCGGTTGGAGGAGGGGCAGCCGCGGAGGCCGGACTACCAGGGGGGCCGGCTGTGGCAGGGCCGGCACCCTCCCGGGCCCTGGGGGGCCCAGACGCCTCCCCCAACCGGGCCAAGGGGCAGTCCCTCCAGACATGCCCCGTCGCCTGGCAGAGGAAGCACCGGGCCTCTCCCGTAGAATAGTGGACCCGGTAAAGAGCCCCCTGGTAGGGCACTTGGAAGGACCCCTCAAGCGCCACCACGCCACATGCTGCCAGCAGCATCTGGAGCTGCACTTGCCGGCGGAAGGACAGGACGTGGTGGAGGGCGGGGTCCTTACAGCCCAACGGGAGAGGGCTGATAACAGAAATTGGCTTCCCCAGCGTGGAAAGGGAAGGCAGCAGGGCAGCATTGGGGAGGAAGGGCGGGACGGAAGTGAGAACCACCCGTACATCCAGGTCCTCCAGCGGTTCGAGGGGCATGTGCACGCCCCCCACCGCCAGGCTCCTCTCCACCGCCTCCTGGGCGGCGGCCTCTGAGGCAAGGAAGAACACCACCTTCCCATACATCTTGGAGGCCGCCACCATGGCCGAGGCCCCCACCACCCTCACCAACGCCCACACGTAAGTTTCGACGTGGGGTGAGGCGGCGACCAGGAGGCAGCGGACACCATGCCTCCTGGTCATGGTGGGAAAGGGGCCCCGGCCACCCGGGATGGAGCTGAAGGCAGTAGTCGGGGCAGATGACATGGCACGTGGGGGGGTGGCAACGGCCACCTGGTCGTACGCTCTGGGGGCCGTGGTTGAATCACCCCCAGAGCTGGTGGGGGGAACAGCAGAGGAAGGAGGGGCTGTGGCAGATGGTGGGGCCGCAGTGGGTGGGGCATCCTCGGCCATGGAGGGTTTAGCCCTCCAGGCCAGGCTTTTGCCCCTTTTCTTCCCCCCACCCTTTTTTCTGGCCGAGGTGGAAGCTGCTCCCAATTTTGAGGGAGCGTTGGCCGTGGCAGCGGCGGAGCTTGGGCCGGGGGTCGGGAGGTCAGCCACAGCATTCTTTGGGCCTGGTGGCAGCGGGGGGACCATGGGATCAACAAGGGCAGGGATCTCCTCCATCATGGGGAGAGGATGGAAGGAGGCATGAATGGCGGGGAGGGGGGAGGCAGGTATTAGCCGCTCCTCCCCACCAGATGGCAGGCAGGGGAGGAGGGCGTCAGTGAAGGGGAGGGGGGGAGAAAGGAAGGGTACAGGTTTCAGGAAGGGACAACTGAGGGAAGCAGGGGGGTTAGCAGCCTCTCCTCCCTGCTAAGGCTGTGGCAGAGGAGGAGGGCGCTATTCGGGGGGAGGGACACGAGGAAAGGGGGGGACACGATTGGGGAGGGAGGGAAAAGGGAAAGCGACCACTCCCTCCTGCCGACTAATTGCAGGGAGGGAGGGCACCAGGAAGGGCGGGATGGAAACAAGAAACCGAGGGGCCAGCAACCACTCCTCCCTGTAAGGCTGGGAACAGAGGAGGAGGGCGCTGGCAGGACAGGCAGGGGACAAAGCAATGGGTGCAGGACAGGGGCCGGCTCCTCCAGCTGCACTGGGGTATAAAAGGGGGCTATGGGATCATTGGGGGGAGTGCAGTGTACAGGGGAACTAACTAAAAAGGGGAGGGTAGGACACAGGCGCTCGGGGGGGCACAAGGCTAACAGGGTAGTGCTCAAAGGGCTAGCGGGCGGCTGGGGCAAAAAGGAGGCAAAACAGCAGCTGAGAGGGGCAGGGTGCACAACTAGGCTAGCTGGGGCAAGGGCGTGGCAGGTAACAAACTTTGGGAGTGAATGTGGTGGGTGAGTAACTTTGGGGAGGGAGGGAAAAATGAGCTGGGCTAGCAGGGAGGGGCAGGGCAGGCAGCGGGGAAGGAAACAAGCTGCTGGGGTAGGGTGAGTGACAAGGGATAAGGGAGACCCCCCAGCCAAATGTAGCTGAGGGAGGGGGGCCAAGTCCAAGGGGGTGGGGAGGGAGCACGCCCACGAGCGCTGTGAGGGCTCGACCTCGCCCACCGCTGCAGCAAAGTCCCAGGTGGAAGGCGGGGCAGCAAACCCCGCCAAGAGGAGGAGAGACAGTCCAGGTGGTAAGGGGCGGTGGAGGGGGCATTGGGGGTGGTGGCAGCAGGGGCGGGGGAGCAGCTGAACTGGGGGGAGGGCTCTGAGCCCCTCCCCCAACTCCCCTTTCAACAGCTCAGTTCACCACCACCCCTGGAGCAGATGAAAAAAACTCAGTCTTTTAAACAAACCCCCTCCACAGCTCTTGATGATAATTCTCCTCTTCTCCCCTTCAGCGGGACGCAGCAGCAGCAGCAGCAGGCAGCAGTCAGCGGGGGAAAGCCTCTGGGTGGTGGGTGCTGGTGGGGTCCTCTTCCTCTGGAGTGGAGGAGGGGAGAGGGGGGGCAGCCGGCAGGCCCCCCCCCTCCCCTCAAGCAGCAGCAGCAGCAGCCGGTGTTGGTGGGAAGCAGCGGTGTCCGGGGGAGCAGGTCCAGCAGCACAGAGGCCTCAGGTGCTGGCTGGGTGGAGCAGGGAGAGCTCCTGCTGGTGCAGGGAGCAGGAGCAGGAGCAGGAGGGGGAGTAGGAAGAGCAGCAGCACTGCACCCTGCTGCCTCTCCTCCTTCTCTGTAGTGGGCCAGGGGAGTGGGCGCCCACTGAGCCAGAGGTGGAGGAACCCCTCCAGGAAGCCAAACCGGCTACAAGACTAACAAAACATAAAGATGGTATCATGAGCTTTCGTGAGCAGAACCCACTTCTTCAGATGATCAGAGTGTTGGAAGTCCAGATCCAAGAAAGATCTGGACTTCTAGCACTCCAGTCATCTGAAGAAGTGGGTTGTGCCCACGAAAGCTCATGATACCATCTATATGTTTTGTTAGTCTAAGGTAAATAGTTAGTCTGAGATAAATAGAAAGGAACATAAACACTGTCAAATCAAGTGTAAAAATGTAATAAGAAAAGCAAAAAAAGATTTTGAAGAACAACTAGCCATAAACTCAAAAAGAAATAACAAAATGTTTTTTAAGTACATTAGAAGCAGGAAGCCTGCTAAAAAACCTGTGGGTCTCCTAGACGATTGAGATATAAAAGGAGCAATCAAGGACGATAAAGCCATTGCGGAGAAACTAAATGATTTCTTTGCTTCGGTCTTCACGGCTGAGGAAGTTAGGGAGATTCCCAAATCTGCACCATCCTTTGTGGGTGATGAATCTGAGGAACTGTCCCGGATTGAAGTGTCATTAGAGGAGGTTTTGGAACAAATAGAAAAACTTAATGTTAACAAATCTCCGGGACCGGATGGCATTCATCCAAGGGTTCTAAAAGAACTCAAATGGGAAATTGCTGAACTATTATCTGTGGTTTGTAACCTATCCTTTAAATGGGCTTCCATACCTAATGACTGGAAGGTAGCTAACGTGACACCAATATTTAAAAAGGGCTCTAGAGGCGATCCTGGCAATTACAGACCGGTAAGTCTAACTTCAGTACCGGGCAAATTAGTCGAAACAATAGTAAAGAATAAAATTGTTAGGCACGTAGAAGAACATAATTTGTTGGACAAAGTCAACATGGTCTCTGTAAAGGGAAATCATGTCTTACTAATCTATTAGAGTTCTTTGAAGAGGTTAACAAACATGCAGACAAGGGGGATCCAGTAGATATAGTATACTTAGATTTTCAGAAAGCCTTTGACAAGGTCCCTCACCAAAGGCTCTTGTGTAAATTACATTGTCATGGGATAAGAGGGAAGGTCCTTTCATGGATTGATAACTGGTTAAAAGACAGGAAACAAGGGGTAGGAATAAATGGTAAATTTTCAGAATGGAGAGGGGTAACTAGTGGTGTCCCCCAAGGGTCAGTCCTGGGACCAATCCTGTTCAACTTATTCATAAATGATCTGGAGAAAGGGGTAAGCAGTGAGCTGGTAAAGTTTGCGGATGATACCAAACTGTTTAAGATAGTCAAGACAGAAGCAGACTGTGAGGAACTCCAAAAAGATCTCACCAAACTGAGTGATTGGGCAACAAAATAGCAAATGAAATTTAATGTGGATAAGTGTAAAGTAATGCATGTTGGGAAAAATAACCCCAACTATACGTACAGTATGATGGGGGCTAATTTGGCTATGACAGATCAGGAAAGAGATCTTGGAGTTATCGTGGATAGTTCTCTGAAAACTTCCACACAGTGTGCAGTGGCGGTCAAAAAGGCAAATAGGATGTTAGGAATTATTAAGAAAGGGATAGAAAATAAGACCCAGAATATCTGTATAAAACTATGGTACACCCACATCTTGAATACTGTGTACAGATGTGGTCTCCTTACCTCAAAAAAGATATTTTGGCCTTGGAAAGGGTTCAGAAAAGGGCAACTAAAATGATTAGGGGTTTGGAACGGGTCCCATATGAGGAGAGGTTAAAGCGACTGGGACTTTTCAGTTTAGAAAAGAGGAGACTGAGGGGGGATATGATAGAGGTATATAAAATCACGAGTAGTGTGGAGAGGTGAATAGAGAAAAGTTATTTATTAATTCCCATAATAGAAGAACTAGAGGACACCAAATGAAGTTAATGTGTAGCAGGTTTAAAACTAATAAAAGAAAGTTCTTCTTCACACAGTGCGTAGTCAACCTGTGGAACTCCTTGCCAGAGGAGGCTGTGAAGGCTAGGACTATAACAGAGTTTAACGAGAAGCTAGATAATTTCATGGAGGTTAGGCCCATAAAAGGCTATTAGCCAGGGGATAGAAATGGTGTCCCTGGCCTCTGTTTGTCAGAGGCTGGAGAAGGATGGCAGGAGACAAATCGCTTGATCATTGTCTTCGGTCCACCCTCTCTGAGGTACCTGGTGGTGGCCACTGTCGGCAGACAGGCTACTGGGCTAGATGGACCTTTGGTCTGACCCAGTATGGCCATTCTTATGTTCTTATGTTCTTAAGGTGCTACTGGACTATTTCTTGTTTTTTAAGTTTTTCCTGTTACAGACTAACTCAGCTACCCTGCCGATGTTTTTAAAGGGACAGTCTCATTTTTAAGCCCCCCCCCCCCAACCTTCCCTGTCCTGTTTCTAGCCAACACTGGCTGCATGCTACATTGGATATGTTAGCTTCCTTTCTGTGATCAGGAAGAAACGAGCTGCTACTCACTAGACCAGGGCAGGGAAAGGGGGGAGGTGGGGAAAAGATGTCTGGGAAAACATGGCCTAGATAATCCTCACCCCCATTCAGCTGGCAGCAGTTCCCATCTCTTCACTCGGGCACAGTGCAGAAAGGTTGCTGCTTGCTATGTTCTGATGTGAACTCCCAAGAGCATGGGGCCGGCCAGCCAGGGTGTTTGGGAGCTGAATTATCTGATCAGAGGCTGGTTCTTCACACGGTGCTGGGAGTGGGACATGCCCGGTCGTGGGTGGTGGGGTATGGAGGAGCAGTGGAGCTGGAGGGAGATGAAAGAGCACAGCAAGGAGAGGACAGTGAGAGAGGAAACATGTAAAGGGCCGATGAATGGACAGCAAAGGTTATACATAACCAGCCACCACCTGCCCACACTCACGAGCCACTGCAGCAAGCAGCCAGTGCTGGGCAAGAAACGGGGATGGAGGGAAGAGGGCTGCTGGCCAACAGGAGGCACACAGCAGGGACTGCACTAGGGAGTGGCCGCACATACTGCAGTTTAGCCTGACCAACACAATTGTCAGCTACTAGACATGCCACACTGACCACTAGTGGGTGAGGGGCAACTGGTGAGCGAGGATCCAGCCAGCAATAGGACCCATCAGTATTGATGGGAGGGTAAAAGACAGAAAATATGGGACAATTTGCCCATTTTTTTTTTAAAGTAGGGACACTTACAAGAGGGCTTAACTATGGGACAGCCCCTTTAAAAATGGGACATCTGGTCACCTTACCTTGAGAAGACATGGTGCCAGGTACCAGGAGAGGGGGGTCCAGCCAAGCATGGAGGGTGGAGAGCACTGGGTAGGGAGGATTGGGTCAGGTTGTCCAGTCACTCCCAGCCCATTGTGAGAGAGGTGTACGAGAATGTGTGCGTCACCTCTCTCCATGCAAACCTTAAAGATAAGAAGCTTCAGGGAGTAGCAGAGTTAGTCTGTACAAGATAAACTTTAAAAACAGCAAATGATCTGGTAGCACTTTATAGACTAGGAAAACATGTAGATGGTATCATGAGCTTTCGTGGGCACAGCCCACTTCTTCAGATGACCAGAGTTTTGAGTTTAGGATGTGTGGACCCAAAATAAATAGGGGAGAAGGGAAAGGGGGAGGGGAGGAAAAAAAGAAGGAGGCGGGAAACAAGGAGCAGAGGGTATGAAAGTATTGAAAGGAAAAACAAGTAGGCAGAGATGGTAATCTATAAGCACCTAAAGATTGGATAGTTAAAAGAAGCAGATAAGGATCATAGGATAGTAATTGGACAGGAAGAGTACTAATGCAAGGATCTACACAGACAAAGAGCTGTTGGCACCTTCATTGAACGTTAGGTTGATAATGTCCCAGCCATCCGTTATCTCGCTTGAGGCCATTAGCGTGAGAATTGAATTTGTGGATGAATAGTTTATCCAATATATATAGCAGTGGGGCACTGCTGGCATTTGATGGCATAGATCAAATTCCTGGATGTGCAGTTAAATGAGCCTTTGATTTGGTAGCTTATGTTGTTGGCTCCAGTGATGAATTCGCTTGTATAGATATGTGGGCAGAGTTGGCACCATGGCTGATTGCAGGGCTGGGTTCCTGGATGCTTATGATGTCGTTGTGTAGCATGGTTACCGGAAAGAATTTATTTCAGGTTGGGCGGTTGTCTGTAAGCGAGAAGAGGCTTTCCCCCCAAGACCCCTGAGAGTGAGGGATCATTTTCCAAGATGGGTTGCAGATTGTGTATAATGTGTTGGAGGGGTTTGAGTTGTGGACTCTAGGTAATGACAAGTGAAATTCTGTTATTTTCTCTTTTGGGTCTGTCTTGAAGTAGTTCATGTCTGAGTACTTTTTTGGGTCTGTCAATCTTTTTTTTCACTTCTCCAGGTGGGTATTCCAGTTCTAGGAATGCTCTCTAAAGATCCTGTAGGTGTTTGTCTCTGTCTGTGGGATCGGACCAAATCCGGTTGTATCTTAGGGCTTGGCTGTATACAATAGATTGAGAAATGTGTCTGGGATGGAAGCTGGAGGCATGAAGGTAAGTGTAACGGTCGGTGGGTTACCGGTATAGGGTGGTGGAAATTTGTCCATTATTTAATTGTACTGTAGTGTCCAGGAAGTGGATTTCTCATGTGGACTGGTCCAGGGTGAGGTTGATGGTAGGGTGGAAGTTGTTGAAATCCTTGTGAAATTCTTCAAAAGTCTCTTTTCCGTGGGTCCATATGATGAAGATGTCATTGATGTAGCATAAGTAAAGTAGCGGTGTTAGGGGGTGAGAACTGAGGAAAAGTTGTTCAAGGTCAGCCATAAAGATGTTGGCACATCGTGGTGCCACACGGGTGCCCGTGCCTGTGCCGCTGATTTGGAGATACAAATTGTCTCAGAATTGGAAGTAGTTGTGGGTGAGGACAAAGTCGCAGAGCTCTGTAATCAGGAGTGCATTGCTGTCATTGGGGATGATGTTCCTGATGGCCTGTAATCCATCTTCATGTGGAATGTTGGTGTAAAAGGCTTCTACATCCATAGTGGCCAGGATGGTATTTTCAGGTAGATTACTGATGTTTTGAAGTTTCCTCAGGAAGTCAGTGGTGTCACAGAGGTAGCTAGGAATGCCGGTAGCATAGAGTCTGAAGAAGGAGTCGATATAGCCAGATAATCCTGTGGTAAGTGTGCCCATGCTTGAGATGATGTGCTGTCCGGGTATTCCAGGTCTGTGTATTTTGGGTAGCAGATAGAAAGTTCCTGGTCAGGGATCGGGGGGTGTTAGTGTAAATTTGTTCCTGAGCAGTATCAGGAAGCTTCATGAGCAGTTTTTTCAGGTTTTTGTGGTATTCCTTAGTGGGATCACAGGAGAGAGGTTTGTAGAATCTGGTGTTGGTGAGTTGTCTATTTACCTCCTGTTCATAATCTGTCCTGATCATGATGACTACAGCACCTCCTTTGTCGGCCTCTTTGACTATGATGTTAGGATTGTTTTTGAGGCTATGTATAGCATTGCGTTCTGCATGACTGAGATTGTGTGTTATATGTTGCTGTTTGCTGATAATGTCAGCTCGAGCACATTTGCAGAAACAGTTGATGTAGAAATCAAGACTTTTGTTACGACTGTTAGTGGGGGTCCACATAGAAGCCTTCCTCTTGTGGGATTGGCAGGGGGGAGCAGTAAGGTCAGTGTGTTGTATATTGGTGTGTTGGAAGTATTCCTTCAGGTGGAGGCAGCAAAAATAGGATTCCAGATCCCCACAGAACCAATTCATATTTGTGGGGGTGGTGGGGCAGAAGGAGAGTCCGCGGGATAGGACAGATTCCTCTGCTGGACTAAGAGAATGGTTAGATAGATTGATGATGTTGCTGGGTGGGTCAAAAGTATCTGGAATGAGAGATCCTGAGGCATGTAACAGTTTGGATAGTTTATTGTCCTTTTTCTTCTGAAGGGAGATGAAGTGGTCCTTGTAGGTGGTTTGTTGAATTGTAGTAAAATCTGGAAAAGATGAAGTGTATGTGGAGGCTTGTTTTTTTATGATAGTTTCTAATGTTGAGAGCTCCTCTTGATTTTTTTCTGTCTGTTGTATAGAATGCTGATAAAGTGGTTCCTTAGTTTTTTTGCAAGCGTGTGGCATAATCGCTGGTTGTAGTCTGTGGGATATGTAGATGGCAGTGGGTTTTTCACCCTTATGCATGATATCCATCTGTTTGCATTTGGAAAGGAAGATGATGTCAGTTTGGATCTGTGTGAGTTTCTTTGTGAAGTTGATAGATTTCCACTCCATACGGCTGAATGCAGTGCCTTGCACGTTCAGAAGCTTCAGGGGATAGCCAAGTTAGTCTGTACAGGATAAACTTAAAAAAAACCACATGATCTGGTAGCACTTTATAAACTAGCAAAACATGTGGATGGCATCATGAGCTTTCATGGGCACAGACCACTTCTTCAGATGACTGAAGTTTTGAATTAAAGATAAGGTTATACTTCTAAAGACTAGCTACACACAGAGGAAGTGACACCCTCCACAGGCCCTTGGCAAGATGGAAGGGGTAAACTCTGTGCTCCTGGAAGGGTGGGGCCTCTGGCAGAAATGGCGGGGCTGAGGGCAGCCATCCCTCAGCGCAGCCCAGAATGTGCCACCCACTCCCCCAACCCTCAGAGCTGCCCAGAGCATGCAGTATTCCTGCAGCGATTTAATGGTCCAAGGGCTGCAGCCGCCACCACCACCACATTAGCAGCAGAGGCAGCTGGAAGCCCCAGATGCTTTTGAATCAACAGGCCCCTTTTGACCCCGTCAGTCAGTGAGCCTGGCTGCACAGTGTTTCTTTTTAACAGGGACTCAGTTAATTTGATGTTAATATAAACATTGGAACTGCATAGTTCTGATTGATTGCCATCAAACTCACTTGAATACAAGTAGTTTTACCAAGTGTCCAATATTCAGCATAGGGAAATATAGTCATATATCCCAACTGAATCAGCATAGAGTTAAGGGTGAAAACAGAACAATCTGATCATATTTGCAAAAAGGAATAGAAGTGATTCACATACTGTTGCAAATCATAGAATCATAGAACCGTAGAGCTAGAAGAGATCTCAGAAGGTCATCAAGTCCAGCCCCCTGCTCTAGGCAGGACCAGTCCCAATTAAATCAACCCAGCCAGGGCTTTGTCAAGCTGAGACTTAAACACCTCTAGGGATGGAGACTCCACTACTTCCCTAGGGAACCCATTCCAGTGCTTCACCACTCTCCTAGTGAAATAGTTTTTCCTAATATCCAACCAAAGACATATAAGATCTGTGTATGCTTCTGGTGCCTTAAACACAGGGGAAGGAAATTTTCCACATTGCCTGAGATACCAAGAACAGATTTCTGAAGCAGATAAAACTAGATGTTTTGAAGATCTAAATACATAGATGTTAACATTAGCAAGGCTGGCAATGTGGTATGTTGTTTTGTCCTTTGTCCATAAGATGGCAGTAAAACCATTGCCGTTGGAAATAACGCACTATTCAATTGAACTGCTGTTCTACAATACCTTTGTGACTCATTTCTCTCAGCAGTAAGTTTATCTTCAGCCAAGATATGAATTTTTCCAATTTATGTTATAAAGATTTGCTTTGAGGAAGTAGAATTGTCTAGTGATTAGAACACAGAAGTAGGAGTCTGGAGAGCTGGTTTCTATTTACGTTTCTGCCACAGATTTTTGTTTGACCTTGGGTTAGTTGATATGCCTCAGTTTCCCCATGTTGTTTGCTTATTGTAAATGGTTTAATCTGTTTGCTTTCTGAAAGGCTTCCAAATCAAAATTGGTTTTTATTTTCCAATCAGTTATGACCACAATTAAAAGAAAAAGAACAGTATCTTTAGTAGAATTAAAGCTTTTTGGTGCTATTCTTATGAGTGCAGGTGTTTTTGTTTCTGATGTTTCTGAGATCAATCCATCTCCCTTTATTAAAAAAGGGAGTGATTATCAAAGGCACTAAAATTCCCATTGAAAGTGAACAGGAGTTAGCCATCTAATTGTCCTTCGTGCCATTGCAAATTTTCCCCACAAAATGTTTCTCAGCTATGAATTGTGTGATTTTTTTTTAAAGATGAAATTTTGAGAGGTTTTATAGAATTATTTTAATTTGTGTTCTTGTAAAAATTCAGTATTGAAAGCTGAAATTTTCTGTTATCCAGCTGCTCATGGTATTATCTAATCTAGAAAACAGAGAGATATGCACTGGCAGTGGATAGATCAGGGGATTGGCAATGAAATGTAAAATCTTTCACCTGTTTTGTATGTATCTGGAACCAAACTGGCATTTATGAAAAGTCATTGTCACCATTTGGCTCTTAAAGAGGGAAGCTACTGTGAAAGGAGTTGGTGGTTCCAGTCCTGTTCTTTCTTGACCATGTCTACCCTTACAAACTTACAGTGGCACAGCTGTACTACTGTGAGAGTGCTCATTTAGCCATGTTATTCTGACAGAAGAGAGCTGTCCCATCGACATAATAAAACCAGCTCAACAAGTGGTGGTATCTATGTTGGTAGGAAAATGTCTCCCACCAACATAAGTGGTTATGTTGGAAAAATTTGTCACTCAAGAGGGTGGGTTTTTTCACACCCCTGCATAACAAAAATTTTACTGACACCAGTGCTCATGTAGACATAGCCTTAGTTCATAAGTAGCCATAAAACCACTACTTGTCAATACATTCATTGGAAGTTTCAATGGAGAGCTCAAGGATTGACAGGGGATAGAGACTAAGGCTATGTCTACATTACAGTGTTTTTTTGGAAAAACAGCCATTTTTCAAAAAAAACTTCACTTACATCCACACTGCAATCACGTTCTTTTGAAAACAAAATCGAAAGAACAGTGGGGTTTTTCCGACATTGGTAAACATCTTTCTACAAGGAAGAAGCCTTTTTGAGAAAGAGCTCTTTTGGAAAAAGGTGTATGTGGATGGGGAAGAGGGAGTTCTTTCGAAAGAAGAGGAAAGAGGAAAAAGCACAGATGCCCTGGTGGCCACTCCATCCATAATAATCACCGCTTACATGCGAGATAGCGTCCATTCAGTGTGGACGCTATCTTTCGAAAAAACAGATCACTTTTTCGATGTGCTTTGGCAGTGTGGACACTCTCTTTCGGAAGAAGTTTTTTCAGAAGATCTCTTCCAGAAAAGTTTCTTCCAAAAGAAGCCTGCAGTCTAGACATAGCCTAAATGACTCTCTCGTATACATGTGTCTTAGGCCAAGTGCCCTTCCCAGTACTGTGGTAGAAGACTTCAGTCTTCAGTGCTGCCAATCCGATATCTTTTAGTATGTGGAAGCATCTGTTCATTTCCCACTCCAGTAATAATGTGAATCTCAACCTGCAAGAGCCCACTTCTCTCTATAGGTGATCACTAATCCAGTGCTCATACTTTTGATACCCTGATGGCTTTTCAACAGAGGACTCAGTGAAATGTACCCTATAGAATGAACTGCCTTACATGGAATGAACTAGGACCACCACATGTATAATATGAGAGCAAGATGTATTTGAGTCAGTATCGCAGAGGGGAAAGCCAGAGCCATATTCAGTTAGCTAATGTGCCATTACATGCAAGTTTTTAAGAGCCTCATTGCTAAGTTCCCTTCAGTTATAAAAAGTGTAGTGACAGACACATTGCAGCATGAGCACTGTAGTACTCTCCTTTCAGCTATGCAAA